>CM060986.1:169758027-172158027 GCA_030765065.1 Deroplatys truncata | reverse complement strand
TTAAGAGCAACTCAAAAAGTGCAAGGCCATCAACTGCCACAGACTACACCTCTCAAATTGTTAATGATATTTTGAGAGAGGATCGACGAAAACCATGCATATAAGGAAAGGAAAGAAATTGCATATAAAGCCAGAATGTCTGACACTTCAGTTTACAGAATCTTACTGAAAAGTTAAAGATGAGAAAATTTGCTAGCAGATGGGTTCCGCAAGATCTGGGTGAAGGGCACAAAGCAGGTCGCAAAAGAATCACAGAAGAATTGCTTCAACGTTATCGAACAGAAGGAGAACAGTTCCTGAAAAGGATTCTTGCCATTCATGAAACCTGGATACGAGATTTTGAGGCAGAGCTGAAGTCTCTCAGTTGTCACAATGGAAAAGTTGCGACTCTCCACGTCTGAAAAAATTTCGTCATCAATAATCAAAGGTGAAACTGATAATCTGTGCGTATTGCATGGATGGAGTCATAAAGACAAATAGAATGCCCCAGGGGACGTCATTAACAGGCACGTACTACAAGCTGTTTCTACAAAATGTTTTGCGCCAGAAAATAAGTCAAAGAGGGCCTGACATGCTTGCAGCTGGTGTCCTCATTTTGTACAATAATACAAGACCGCATATTACCCTACCAGTGAGAGAAGCACTCGACGAATATGGCTGGGAAATACTTCCCCACTCACCATACAGTCCTGATATGAGCCCACCACACTTTAATTTGTTTCCCAAATTGAAGGAACCACTCCGTGTAAAGCAGTATGGTTCAATTGATGAAGCTTCTAATGAGGTGACCCGAGTAATCAGACAGCTCAACAATGAAGATGCCCTATCCGGAATACAGAATTTGCCAAAACGTTGGGAAGCTGTCATAAGCAAGAATGGATATTATATTGAAGGCCTTTAATGGCATTTTGTAAAATAAATTATTTTCTTTACTTCTATCTTACAGTGTTCAGAAGTTTTGAAATGACCCTCGTAATTGTTACAAAGATAATGGGTGGTATTAATAAAAGCAAGCCGTGACTCATGAGCTATGGCTTGTAGCAAAACCGAGTCGTTGGTAGTAGCGAGTCGGGAGTCACAGATTTGGTATTAATAAAAACTTCCCCTCCGTGCTGAGCCTTGGGTCTATGATTGCGAGTTTCTGACTCGTGTTTCCCCTCTTCCTGATTACAAATGCATTATTGTCGAGCGGCAGTAAACATTCGATTAAGTTTAGGTATTTTCTGGCAGTATATCCGTCAGAAATGACTGAAGAAAGCAATCAGTTTGTATTTTCTTTTGTGAACTTAACCACCAAAAGGGATGAGCAAATCTCAGCTGCCTGCGTACAAGCAGAAAACGCTTCTGCTATGACCGAAGTGCAGCGAAAACTAAAAGAGAATCTGAATCTTCGTCTAACAGAAGACCAGACAGCGAAGAAAATAAGAAATATGAAAAGTCGCCTAAAAGTGAAGACTGATTTGCAACGGACAGGCAACAAGCCTAAAGCCCTAAAAAAAAACTGGAAAAATAAAGCTTTTAGACCTTATTCAAGGGGAATCAAATCCATCTATAGTTTCGTTAAGAGGTAAGAATAGTAAGGACGACTTTAGATTATTGTCCAGTTTGTTGATGCTACTAGTAAAGCTCTGTTTTATGAAATAAGTCAAGGTTACAAAACTTTTTGCTGTTTTCGAGAGGTTGCAATAACGTAAAATAACGCTGCCATTCAAATTTAGCAGCTTGTAGTGATGCAGTGGTTGCTGGAAATTTGATCCAGTTTCTCGATTTTTGTTTAATGCCAGAAGAAGCTTTCCAAAATATATTTAAACTGTCCTTGTGAAACGCCCAAGTCCTCTGCCACGCCAAACTGGATTCCGGGGTCCCCAATGTAGCGTAGAAATATTCTAATTTTTCCCTAGGGCCTTTCCTCTTGTCTCCACAGTTTCCGGAAGGAAATGCCGAGCGAGCCACCTTACGTTTTCTTTCTCAAACCTATAAAGTTGTTTGTAATTGTAGTCTTCAGAATCTTGGCGCATTTTATAGTAGTTTTCACTTGCAACTGAGACATCGCCTTCAAGTTTGAGACAGCTACTGAGGTGGCTTAAAAAATCGTAAGCCACAGCTCTTAAAGTGAAGTCACAGTTCCGTTTTATTAATACCACGGCTACAGCCATGACTCGCTAGGAGGAGGGGTTGAGTCGTTGTTAAGTCGAAGGTCATGCTAAGCTTGAGTTGTTGCGTTTTATTAATACGGAAGTGAGCCATGACTCATAAATTGCGAGTTTTAAGTCACGGCTCGCTTTTATTAATACCACCCAATGACTTATTAATCACCTGATGGTACTTTCTGTTGCTTGGGCTAGCTCTGCTCTTATCGGTCGAATATGTGTAACTTGACAGGGGTGGAACAGGTAAGGAAGGCGTATCCGCGTAAAATTATTAAGAACACATGAAGTTATTATTTTATCCCCTATCTTTAATTAACACTTTAGGAATTGTATTTCCCTTTTCACAGTTACTGTGTGTTATTTGAGCGTGTTTGTTGAATCTGAGGTATACACTTATGTTACCACCACTAAGTTATTCCTTTACATAGAAAATATAAACCATGCAAACATAAACGTATGTTCAACACACGTAATGTTAATACTATTACAAAAATATATACCTTTTACTTTCATGCTCGCGTTATTTACGGTATAACTCTCTCCTGTATCACAAGTTTATATAATTTATGTCTGCTCTGTCAAAAAATCTGTTGAGAAGTGCTTTTAGCTTAAGGACGCTTATTTTATCCTCCTACACTTGAATTTTTAAACTTATGTACATTTAAATCATATGGGCTACTTTACTCGAATTGGAAATCTTTCAAATTTTGTGCTAATGCTACCAGTTGCTGCTAACTTAACTCTCATGTCGTGTATGAATGTCTTTTGCTGCTGCCTGCTCTTTCTGTTGAAACTTCCTTCGCTCCCCTATCGTAAAATACCATACATTCAGGGACAAGTCTTTAAACAGTTGCCTACATTCTCTGCTGCGTTGATACACCCTAACGCTAAATTGTGCCTCTGTGTGCACTTTTCTGATGCATCACAGCTTCTGCGAAACGCATGAAAAACCTTAACGTATAAACCATTACATTAGCAATACAATACAATTGAGGCGCTTAGAATAATAACGGCAGATCCCAACCGACATCGAATTTTGAGATAGAAGCATGACCATGCACAGCTGCCATCTACCTTTCATGTGATGAAGTATCAAACGAATTGGGATATGCCAAAGCTCTCATTTTCCTTCTTTAAAATTCGTCCGTAGTGAAAACGAGTGTAAAAATGACGTATCTCAACTAAGAGTGCTTTACTTTATGGCCGCTACACGCTCATGGCGTTGTAGTGAACGATAGTGAATATGACACCGTCTGCAGATGTTATTCCTGAATCTCCATAAAAAGGAAAGAAACGAGTGAGAAAGGCAACTGAGTGGGTAATAAACAGAAGAAAGTAGTGCAGAAATAGTGGTAAATCGTATGTAACAAAAAAGTCCATAGATGTTGATGGTGCTCCTCTGCTTTTACATCCATTATTGTAGATCAGATAATGCTGAGATTGTTAAATTTTTGTTTATGTTATCCTAACTCTGAAGTGTATCAAAAGATTAATTTTAGGAAAAGAGGTAAAAATTCATATGTTTCATTGTTTAAGTTACAGCAGAAGTACAGTGAACAGAGAAAGCTAAATACAATGATCTGATGAAATTATTGAAATATATACCATCCATCTATCATGATTTTTACAAGTCTTCGTCAATGATGACAAAAATGTGAAGATTTGGAAATAGAGCTGGATTAGCTATTTCAAGATGTTAAATGAAAGAAAAGTCAATTTTACACCACTTTTTCTGATTTGTATATTTTTTGTTCTAACAAACAGCACAAACTCAGGAAAATTATTCATCACAATGGTTCAAGAATTTGCACATAGACTTGAAATCCCTTTATTTGAATACCCAGAAAAATATCAAGTCATAATATTAACTACTTTCCACGCTTTGGAAAAAAACGGAAAATGACATTTATCTCAAAATGAACTTTGGTTGGGATCGGCATTATTATTCTAAGCGCATCAATTATGTTTATAATCCTTTTAGCACATATTTCACAATCAAATTATGCAAATCAGTATTTATAATTGTAGCTATCGTTCATACCTTAATATGCGTACAGGCTTTAAGACACTGCAACAAACATACCGCCCTAGTTAAGATTTGAAATATACGCGCTGGAATTTTCACTATGGTTTAAAAGCTGCTGAAGAATCTCACGCTCTATGTGGTTAGTATTTCTCACCACACGCTAAGTATTTCTTTTAACACATGCATGTTTCATTTTGCGTCTGCTATACCTGCTTCACTTCAAGTGCCTCTCTTCATTACGCTACGCTGAAGAAATCTTTTGGTGTTCCTGTTCACTGTACGGTTTGAATTTATTGACCTGCTAACGTTTTGTCAACACAGCAGTTATTAGAGCAATCCTCTTGTGTTCGGGTTACTACCTTATTCAAACTTGTTTTCTTTACCATAGGTTTAGGGTATGGTTTTAACTAAAGTTTTCTTTCTGTTTGCTTTATTTCCAATGCATACTTTACATACACAACAAAATTTCAATATAATATCATATATTATTATATGTACATATAAAATCAACTGAAAATTATGATTAGAATAGGTTATGCCGGTTTAGTAACAATGTCACTAATTTCCGTATACGTTTACCATATAGTTACTATTTATGTAGTATTTACATAAAGTTACGTAGGTTCTGTTATGCTTTCCAGCATATTTAGAATTTTAACACAATTGCTTCAACAAATTAGTGTTACCGTTTACAAATGCCAATTAAGTTAAATTTTATTACATTTACTCTTAATTCCAAACAATCTTTATAAGAATTTATTGATGTCTTCTTTACTCCTCTCCTGCTTCCATTCCTTCTTGACCTTTCCTTACATTGAATTTCTTCAACATCGCTTTATAGTACTTTCCGATGTATTTACTAGTCTGTGGATGACTTAACTGATACACATCGCACCGTAGCGCTTTATGACTTCATATGGCCCGTTGTAACTGAAAAATATTCTGCAATACTATTTTTTAAGCTTGTTAGATCACTGCTTATTAGTTTTCAAGTATTAGCTTTTTACTTCTATATTCCATACGCCCTTTTCATTCCTTTGTTTTCGTTTCTCTGCTTTAGCACGTAATCTTTCTAAGGTTCTCCTAAACATTTTCTCCTTTCCTGCCGTAACTGCTTGATTGTTCGTTATCGCTGCCGGAGTTTTTATTAACTTACTCTTGTGTAACTCCACTGCGTTGTAACCCCCTGTTAGGTTGACAGTTTCGCTTAATAAGTTCTGGACGAAACTGATAGCAGTAGACCAGCTGCTCTGGTTATTATTGCACAACAATCTTATCTGGCTATTTATTTAATTCCCCTTTCTATAGGATTTGAACTAGGTCTGTATGTAGATGAGAAGTATTGTTTTACTCCTTGCTTTTTAATTCCATTTGTGGATTTCTTGCTTGTAAACGTAGTATGAGGCAGTATTTTTAATACTTAAATAATTTCAGTCTAATTATATAATATGTAAATTCAATAACAGCCCGCCTTGAAGCAATAAGTTATGTAATAATTTGTAAAATGTATGTAACAGTCATTGCATATGCTTATATTATGGTATCTATGTGTAATAATGTTATGTGAATATATTACGTAATTTAATAATGTAGGAGCTGTGAGAATAATAAGTTAAAAGTTGCTAACAATGAGGTGACAATGCGGTAACCTTGAGTCAATAATCAGTAAAAAAGTTTAACAGTACTACTTGTGATTCTTGGAGTAACAATAATGTAATTTTAGTAACAGTTTATAAAATAGCCATCAACAACCAGAAAAAGCTTTAGTTAAATGAAGGTATTCTATTGGAGTAGGATTAGTCAATCAGAACTGAAAAGGAGAACATTTTACAAGTTTAGGCGGTTGAAATCAGTTCAGGTTCCTGCAGACAGTGATTGTAACCGGATGCAAGATGCGTCCTCGAGAGATTAATACGTATTCGTGTGAGACGAAAAATAACTTTACGTATTAAAAAGTGCAAGTATTTAATAAAAACATCTCACAGCTCTCTCTCTCTCTCTCTCTCTATCAGTGAAGTGTTATTTAAATCGTGTTAAGCAGTAATAAAAGGAGTGAAGTAAAATTATAGTCTGTGTAAACCTAAATTCTTGTCGCATCACAACCCTACTAAGGAAAACGTGTCTCTAACAGTAATACTGACGGAGCCGAGGCAAACAAATATATAATATTTAAAGAAACATCAAATTACAAAGTTAATATTTTTTTTTTAAACTTGGGGCGAAGGCTACTGAAAACTGTTTACTATACGTGTGGTTGCAACTACTTCAAGTTCGGCTCCCCAACAGTTGAACTACAATACAATTCATCTTCAAACTGACTTTCCATACGTGAAACAATAACAACGGAGAACCTTCTACATTTCCTTCTTTTGGAAAATAGTATTTAACCAGCCTATTTAGATATGCCGCACCTGTAGTTTTCTTTAATGGATGAATTCTGACATTTTTTGAAGATGTCATAGCAAACGTATTTGTGTCAGAATGCACTTGGTGGCATTGGACCGTAAATATCGCAACCTACTAGACTTCTTAGCTTCTCTTATTATGGAATTCGTTGTATATTTATACGCCACATTTGTTTTGCCTGTTGGTAGAGTTTGCACTATGATATATACTTCCGAACCTTGTGTCCTAGTTTAGGTGTATAGGCTCTCTAATATCGTTATTATAGTTTCATCTGTTCCTGAGTGAACAAAACTTTGTGACAATTTTCAATAAGTTCAAGTTTCATTTGCTCTTTCCTTTTGCTTCTTATGAAGTATCCCGTCTTTTATAGCTAATGAGCCTTTATCTGAATCCATTTGCAGAGATTTTTCTATTAGTCCCGCTATTTTTATATATCTTTACTCTGCAAATCCCCGACATCCCTAATGTCGTCCTCTGTGGTCTAGGGGTATCATGCTAGCCTCTAGTTCCCGGTGGAGGCGTAAAAATCCTTATCATAGGTCCTTCGGAAGTAAAGTAAAGCCAGAGGTCCCGTATCGTAGATTTACGGTACGTAAAGGAAACTTAAGCCTTATCAAGAGGCTTCTGAGCAAAATTTCCGCTTTCACACCCAATATAGAATGGGACGCTAAGAACCATATAGCAGAACTTAGTAATTAAAGAGCATCCATAAATAAAAATCGGTTTCATTTCGATATCCTTAAATTGCCTAACAATTCCCTCCTCATAGGAACGTCAACCGTTAGCACTTTAACTTGTTCTGCGATCGTGAAATCAAGTTGCATACGTGGAGTTTAATATTGGAGCGGGTAATGGGTGTCGATATGTGGGTTGAGCTAGTAGGAGTGTTGATATTTGGGTTGAGCTAAAGTTAAGGAAAGTTCGTGCATTCTAAATGGGAGACGCATTGGTGCATACATTTGTGACAGTCCTGAGATTTCTAACTCTCGTGTGTAATTTTTAAGTTGTATAGCGCACATGAACGCGCCGGCGTTGGAAAGATTAGCGGCTATTGAGAGGGATCTCTCCGAGTAACGTTTCTGTGACCTACGGCAACTGACGTTTCGCTAAGTTATTGTTAAATAAGTAATTTAATTCACAAATTCAACAGTCAGCGACTCTTCTCAAACTGAACTGTTTAGTCAACATTAAAATTTATCAGCTAATTAAACTGGTGTATCCTTTCAAAATACACTCACGCATATACTGAGATAAAGGACTCATAGCTATACCACTAGAGCAGCTGGCGCACGAAACAACACAGAATGAGCTACGAGATGGCACCATATAACTCTTCAAAAGAGCAGGTAACATTAAAGTTATCAATATTTGAAGCAAAGGGTACGGCTTCAAAGGTGCCACACCAAGAACGGTTTCACTGTATTATGTAACTGGACTTAAATATTTCTGTCTCTCTATGCTTCGTTTGCGTTACATAAGTACATTTGATTTAACAGTAACTTTACTTCAAATTTGAGTTCTACACATTTGTTCCCGTTTGAATATCTCTGTTATTACTTTTAGACGAACTTGTTATGGGGAATTTCTGTATTACAAGAACATATTGTTACATTTTGTGGTGAAGGCCAAACGTTTACCAGAAAATGATCAATTTAGATCACCCCAACACGCACATGGGGCGGGCGCAACTCGCTAGCAGCAAGAAGTCCGGGGCTTTGGTGTGTAATTAAGGGGAAGGCGTGGGCTTTATATTACACAAAACATTACATAGCACACATTACCTGGGATTTATTCACAAAAACGTTTGGTTTCTCTTCATAGTTACCAAAGGAAACAGAAGGAAGTGAGATGCCACAGACCGAAGGCCGGCCACACACGACTCGTTCCAACGACCACTTACTCTCGAGTTACGCTAACTTTCCCCCACCAACCGTGTCTAGCCAAACCGGACAGGGTTGACGTCATACCAGACAATTTCAAACAGATCCCTTCCTTTGGTGTGGTCCGCGCCAAAAGGAGAGACCGATAAGCCGAAATATAACTAAAGAGACCCAATAATGTTACGTCTCTTAGCAACAATATAACACAATAATTCGTCTGGTAATGATAATGAACTTACTCATACGCCACAATATTATCGAACACTTGTGCAGTTTTGTTTTCTCTTTGAGTTAGAATAATCAAACTCTATGAAACAACCTTCATAGAACATCGGTACATAGAAATGTCTTTTTTATTCTCTTAGCTCTGAAAAACCTTGGAGAAAGGGTTATGAGATGGAAACTATCCTGTATTAAATACGGGGTGTCTCCTAATCCTATAATATTTTTGTACCCACTTGTTTTATTACTAAAGTTGTAAAACGAATAAGGGTAAACTACTGATTGCGTTATTTTTAATGAAATACCAAGACTAACATTGTGTTTCTAAACGGCAAACCAGCTTCTTTACATCGCGCTTATTTTCGTATCCGGAAATTGGTAAAATGCATGGTAAATGTGTATTTAATGAAATCATCGAAGACTTTTTGTACATCCAGAGTGTTCCTTGGAGTGTGTGGAGTAGCTTTATGTAATGATTGTTGCTTGAATGACGTCATTGGACCCACCCATCCGCCCCTTCTAGCGCTCATCGTTATTCAGGGTGGATCATTTAAGTTGAAACTGTACAATATCTCCAAAAGTAGGCGTTGTAGAAAGAAATGTCCTGTATAAAAGTTACTTAATATTATACGGGAAAGTAAATGCCATTAGTCGTGTTTTGTTTTGAGAACATTTTAGGGTAATTTTAGGGTCAATTTAATTTTTTTAATGAGAACCTACAGTTAGGGTCAAATTAGCTTCAAGTAAATGACGACTAATAGCATTTACTTTCCCCCTAATATCAAGTAACTTTTATTAATACATTTCTTTCTACAGCGGTTAGTTTTGGAGATATTGTACAGTATCAACTTTAATGGTCCATCCTTTATAATAGAAACTAGCGAAATGTTGTGATACGCGTTGCTAACCTAAGAAACTGAAGCTAACGTGGATCATTCGAGTTTAGTCGCGTACTCCTCTGCTTCTAGAAATTATCGCTATGCGCTTTGCGGCTTAGGGCCGGGCCCTCTATTTTGGTGCTCACATGATGCCTTGGGAGATGCGAGTTGTGTGCGTAGTTAATGTGGAATAAAACAGACAATATTCGGCAAAAATGTAAAGGAATGTGTAAACCACACTGTCCATTAATGTTCGTAATGTGCTATAAAAACAATATAGATCAGATATAGACGTGTGTGTGATATGCGTATAGTGAAACAGACCGGTTTCCTCATACCAAAAATATCCCTTTAGATTATATTAAAGAAGTATCACAATAAGCAATTCTAATAAATGTAATCTTGAAACACTATACTGAATTTGCTACTTTATAACGGTTTAGGAGGATAACTTATCAGGTCTCTTTTTAATAACTTTATTTAATGCCGCCTGACAGCGTTGGTCTTATAGCGACATCTGATAACATTGTGTATCGTTGTATTTGAACACTTTAATATTTATCTCCTAATTCTTACGGTGTTCTATTAACTGCCCTATAGGAGTGGAATCTGCTATATATAACCCAGGATATTTGCGAGGAATAGTTACAAATGGTACCATTAAAACACTGAGCGTTAATAAGCTTTACTTCAGCACAATTACTCGAACAATTTCTCTGCACAAATGCTGCCCAAGTATACTTCAAATAGCAATGAAAAGTTTAACTTGGTATCCACAAATACATCTCCCATTTACATAAACCATATACACATTAAAAGATTTTAACAAATAGTTACAGCACTTGAGGATTAATACCTCTTGCTGAAAAATACTGCACATTTAGTACATTTCCCTGTGTTGTAAAATATTAGGTTCACAGATGTGAGTAGCTATATACTAGGGCGGATCGAAAAGTAACGCAGAATAATTTTTTTAGAAAAAAAGTTTAATAGTTAAAACAACAGAAAACATCAACAGGGAATTTACATCTTTTATCCATTTTTCGAAGTAGTAACCAAGTTTCTCAACACATTTCTCCCATCGTTATACCAGTTTCAATATGCCCTGTTCGTTGAAGTCCGTTTCCTTGGAGTATAGCCATCTGCGGACTGCTGATTTCACTTCCGCATCTGTTGCAAAGGGTTGGCCGGCCAGGAATTTCTTATAGGACCAAACAGATAAAAGTTCGATGGTGCAAGGTCGGGATTGTATGGTGGATGCTGGAGCACCTCCCAATAAAATTTGGTGCTTTTCTGAGGAACAGCAGCAGCAACATAGGGGCGAGCATTGTCATGAGGAATTCTGACATCGTCAGCATTCATTTTGTGGCGTTTGTCACGAAGGGCACGACGCAACTTCACCAACGTATTCATGTAGGCTGCAGCATTCACAGTGATCCCGCGTTCAGCACAGTCCAACAATACAGCACCATGCATATTACAGAACACCGTCACAAGCACTTTCCTAGCAGACTGTGTCATTTTAAATTTTTTCTTCACTGGGAACCCAGCATGTTTCCACTCCATACTTGTCTGCTTGGTATCGGGCGTGTAGTGGTATGTCCACGACTCATCATCAATGACGATTCCTTTCAGAAAGTCGTGCCCTTCTGCGGTGCACCGCGTGAGGTAATCCAAGCTCGTCATCAATCGCTGGCACTTGTAGTTGTCTGCTAGGTTCTTAGGCATCCAGCGAGCACTAACTTTACGAAATTTCAACGTGTCATGAACAATATCGTACACTGCACCATAGAAAATATGGAAATGTTGAAGGTTCGCAGTTGCACGCGCCGGTCGTTCAAAATTGCCACCCTATTGCCTCTGACATTCTGCGGGGTTGTAGCTGTTACCGGCCTCCCGGAGAGTGGCAAATCACTAAGATTCACACGGCCCTCTAGGAAGAATGCACACCACCTGGAGACATTGCTACGGTCCGTACAATCATCCCCATACACGCCACGCATGTCCTTGTGAATATCACTAGGTTTATGCCCTTTGACCCACAAAAATCGAACCACACCTCTCTGCTCTTCACACGTGGACGACAGTAACATGCGCGTCATCCTTATTGCGTAGTTCACGCTTCTCTCGCTAGAGCTACACATGAAACAAAAATAACCTCAGTAGCTAAAACTTCAAGCTATATCTGTGTAAAATTGCAACACTCTAACTGCAATTCCAAGGCAGAAAAAAATTATTGTGCGTTACTTTTCGATCCGCCTTCGTACATTCGCATTACGTTCCACGCTTGCTCCTAACACGGTGTAGATTCCTAAGAGTAAATATAGACAAATCGCAAAGTTATTATAAGGTTAGTCGAAACAATAATTTTAACAAAATTGTTTTCTACACCGTCTCAGCTCTGAAAAACCCGACCGCTCGTTTTGGCTATCGTAATGTCTTTTGTCATTCGCCTTGCAGGGCGGTCCTGTCTCTCGGTCGTAACGAGCGCTGATGTCACCTCAGGCAATGGGCGCAGAAATCCCGCGCACTATCCAGCAGGCTTATTCTCAGAGAGTGGTTTCAGGAACTTATATTGTCGTCTGGTCGAACAATTTTTGATGTTTGAAGCGCCAACTGTAGCCTGGGGAGGGCGATGTGGTACAATTGTTACGATATTTAAAATATACAGTAATTCAAACATATTAACAAGTTTGAATGTCTTAACAACAAACTACCTAATTTATAATGTTCTAAGAATTTATTTCTAGTAAATTGGTCGGTTCATTTAATGCTGACTGGAAATATATGGCAATTTGGTTGTTCATCCTGTAGTTGGAGTAGCGGTCACATTCGGTTATAGTGTGTTTTACTGTCAATCGTTTTTGCAATGTCCACAAAATGGAGTAAATAGGTAGTCAGTTAATTTAGTGTGGCCAGTTCTTAATCTTCTGAGTAACACCTGTTGATGTCGGCTGAGAACCTTATACATTTTTTGGAAATGGTGTGTGAGATTTTACTTCATGCAATTTGCTGTTCTGATTATTTTCAAACCAGTTACATTTCCAGTGTTGTACCAGCTTTTACTTTGTATACAGTATAGCTTCTTCGGGAGGACAGGGATAGGAGGATAAATTGGTGGTTGTCTTGTTTGCAGCTTCATTTTCATCTGCATTTTCATTACCCTCTATCCCTTGATGAGAAGGTATCAAATTCAAGTTATTTGTGTACCTTCAAGAATAATTTTATTTCACATATCTTTAATTTCTTTGGTTAATAGATTACTTGAGAGTTATTAGAGCACTGTTGGTATCTACATAAATTATATCTTTTCCCTTGGATTTAATAGAACCTTCCGTGATTATTTATATTTATTTCTTTAAAGAATGTTTGGTACACAGTTGTACCAACTTTATTTTTGGTGCAAAGAGACAACTACCCAATTTATTTTTTGTGACTATAACTCTTCATGGCGGGATTTCATTATTAACCTACTTACTAACACCGGAATAGATATTATTAATTGTTTTAGGTATCAGTATGATATTTCACCAAATGTAAGTGAAGATCTTTACAAATTGTCTGTTTTCGCCCATGGAGTATCAAAAATTTTGTTTGTTGCTATAGAGGGAATCCATCTGAGCTTATAGATAAAAGTTAGCTGATTTTACTTTCTCTACTACGTATAGTAAGTAGGGGAAGTATTGTATTCCAACCAAAAATTCGATACCGAGATTTCACCGGAAATATATGTTTTGAGACCACCAGAATCCCAAAAAAGCATTTTTGGAAACATATCCGTGTGTGTGTCTGTGAATAGCATAACTCAGAAACGAACAGTCGGATAAACACCAAACTTGGTATTTAGATTCAATATCCTCCAGAGATGTGACACAAAGGTTTTCAAGAAAATATCCCCACCCCAGATTACCCTTTACATGAAAGAGTTTTCGAAAATTTTAATTTTCTCAAAAATGGCTGTAGCGATTTTGATTAAAATATCATATGTTTAAGATATTTTTATGACAAATAAAATGCATATCTTGAATTTTCTGGGAATGTCTCCAAAAGTATTCTTCATTGTGAACGACTTTTGCATAACTGGTAAACCATAAGATAGAAAAAGTTTACTACACAAAAATGTAGATCGCGTTAAAATACACAATTTATATCATATACATTGTTTTTGTTGAGTGAACCATTTTCGAGATATTGCTTGTTATTCCCTTAAATTTTTCAATACTTATTTTATCAAATGAGAATTCGTTATGAATTTTTTTGTCTTGTATATCTAAAGAGTATTAATCTGTAGCAAAGCGAATGGTGCTGCACATAACAACTAGCTATTAAGAGATATGTCGATGCTTAAAGGCCACTGCAAATACAAAACAAGGGGAGCATAGTACGCCTTAAGCGATTGTCAAATATTCTTAGAACTTATCGTTATGTGTAAAATGTAATTCTCTTTGCGTGTCAAAGGATCGTTTCTGCAAATGTTTATCTCGATTAATATGAAATAGATGGATAATAAGAGTTTGTAAAAATAGTTTGTACAAGAGTAGAGAAAGTCATGTGAGTGTAACACATCAGATTTTTTTATTACTTTAAGTAGTAGTTCATTTGCTTCCATTTCTAAGCTTTCGATAGGGCTTGTGTACAGTGAGTTCCAGGAATCATCCATAGTGCCGTTGTATGAACAACATCAAACATTTTTAGAGTTGAAGGTCTGGCGGAGTTGTAAATTATGATTCTATATTCTGCCTTCGTTCTATTCAGGGTTCTTTAGGTCTTAATAAGGACACAGTAATTAGCCTGTAGTGAATCTGATTACTACTGAATCTGTTAAACCTCCTGAACTATACCCTAACTGCATTCTAAGAAACAATAAGCTAATGTGTTCTATACTCGGCTGTTACTAATGTTTTCCTTACATGACTTACTATTCTCCTTCCGTCATAAAAAACGAACATGTATGAGCAACACCCAGAAAAAGCTCCACGCACGTGACTGCAGTGAATGCTCTCATTACGGCCTCACTTAAAATCTGCCACCCAATATTTTACTGTTGTGAACGAAGGAGCAGACTCCCCAGAGTAGAATCTAGCTCTGTTTTAATATTAGTTGGACTAAGACCTTTCAAATGAAAGTATTGTATCACATAACGATGGCCAGTTTTATCCACGTTTACAAATTCGCTGAGAGAGAGTTCACTATTAATGGCTACCAAACAATTACTAAATAACATAGCATCGTCAAACTTCAGCTTTGTAAGGGTGGTATTTTCTACCAAGGTCATTTGTTTGATACAACAACCGCTATATATGTCAGGTCGGGTACTTCTGGGACTGTCCTCGTATCTCTACTTTATCATTCATTACATTACGTAGGTCTATTTCCATCATGAACCAAACATCCGAAGGTTCATCTATTAGATAGATGCTTTGATCGAAGCTGTGCTTTGTGTACGAATGGTTAGATTAGCAGGTTTCCACAAAGAGGTTCGAGTCCAAGACGTTTTGCCGTCTGCAGAGTTTTACGTATGTAATACATACTGTACTTTACGTACATATGTGTGTACACAGTCGCGAACAAATTTTCTACCACCTCTAAAAGTCCTGCAAAATATAACCAACATTACCGGCGCGCAGTACACAATTACGAGACGTATAACTTCAAGAAGAGGATGGGGATTCGTGAACGCCGTATATCTATATATAGACAACGAATATTTCGAAGATGCTAATGCTACAGAATAAGTCATTGCGCAGAAATTGCATATTTCGGTGAGTTCCAAGTTGTTGGTGTTATAAATTTTTGTTCATATCTTATGGTTTCCGAGGTATACAAAATTATGTAAACCTAATTCAGAATGAGGATTTCGCTCAGCTTTTCAAGATAGACATAATTATTTGAGAGCAACTGGAGTGGTGATTTCCCATTAATTTTTACTTTCTCTACTACGTATAGCAAGTAGGGGAAGTATTGCATTCCACTCAAGAATTTGATATCGAAATTTCATCTAAAATACATGTTTTGAGGCCCCCGAATCCAAAAAAATTTATAAAAAGGTCAATTGTGTGTGTGTGTGTGTGTGTCGGAACAGCATAACTCAAATACGAAAAGTCGGATAAATACCAAACTTGATATCTAAGTTCAGTACCTTTCAAAGATGCGACACGAAGATTTTCAAGAAAATCTCCCCACCCCAGACTACCCTTTACATTGAAGATGTTTTTTAAAATTTGATTTTCTCAAAAATGGCTGTAACAATTTTGCTTAAAATATCATATGTTTAAGATTTTTCATGAAAAATAAAATATGTATTTTGAATTTTCTGGGAATGTCACCAAAAGTCTCTTCGTTCTGAATGGCTTTTGCATTACTGGTAAACCGTAAGAGCTAGACAAAATCTTACTACACAAAAAATGTAATGTCATATATACATTTTATTTTGTCGAGTGAACCAATTCCGAGATATTCCTGGTTGTTTATTTGAATTTTCCAATACTTAACACCTTTTCTCAAATGGGAATTCGTTATTTTTTTCCCTGGACATACAAGAAGAATTCAACTCTTCACATAACAACCAGCTCTTAAAATATTTGACTATCGCTTAAAGCCTGCCATATTCCCCTTGCATCTACAAGAAAGTTAGCAATAAGATTAACATCTCGATATCTTGATTAACATGAAGCATATGGAGAATAAGTGTTTGTAAAAATAGTTTGTACAAGAGTAGAGAAAGTCATGTGAGTGTAACATATCAGCTTTTTTACTTTCTCTACTACGTATAGTAAGTAGGGGAAGTATTGTATTCCACCCAAAAATTCGATACCGAGATTTCACCGGAAATACATGTTCTGAGACCTCCTGAATCCAAAAAAAGCATTTTTGGAAACATGTCCGTGTGTGTGTCTGTGTGTGTGTGTCTGTGTCTGTGTGTGTGTCTGTGAACAGCATAACTCAAAAACGAACAGTCGGATAAACACCAAACTTGGTATTTAGGTTCAGTATCTTCCAGAGATGCGACACGAAGGTTTTCAAGAAAATCCTCCCACCCCAGACTACCCTTTACATGGAACATTTTTCGAAAATTTTAATTTTCTCAAAAATGGCTCTAACGATTTTGTTTAAAATATCATATGTTTAAGATAATGTCATGAGAAATGAAATGTATATCTGGAATTTTCTGGGAATGTCTCCAAAAGTATTCTTCATTGTGAACGACTTTTGCATAACTGGTAAACCATAAGAGATAGACAAAATTTTACTACACAAAAAATGTAGATCTCGTTAAAATACACAACTTATGTCATATACATTTCTTTTGTTGAGTGAACCATTTTCGAGATATTGCTTGTTATTCCCTTAAATTTTCCAATACTTATACTTTTTCTCAAATTCGTTATTCATTTTTTTATGTCCTGGACTTGCAAAGAGAATGGAATGCGACACATAGCAACCAGCGTTAAAATATTTGACTATCGCTTTAAATATACCATATTCCCCTTGCATCTACAAGAAAATTAGCAATAAGATTCACATCTCGATATCTCGATTAACATGACGCATATGGAGAATAAACGTTTGTAAAAATAGTTTGTACAAGAGTAGAGAAAGTCATGTGAGTGTAACACATCAGATTTTTTTAAAGAGAATGTTCTAGGATTTTATCTATATTGTATTTCAATGAAAATATTAGCAATTTTGATAAATAAAATATTTAATATCACAAAATTTAACCTTTTTTCTCCTAAAGAATCATATTCGAGGAATAATATGCTAATAAAAGTTACTATTTTCAAGTTTTTGATCACAGGGATCAAGAATCGATTTTGATTTCTTTTCTTGGAAGGTATGAAATTTCATTAGATTGTTTTAGAAAATATGATTTGATTAGTAACATTTAAATCGTTTTATAAATAATATGTAATGTTAATATAAAGAATTAGACAAATAATCCTTTGATATTCTATATTTATTATTAACAATAAGATTAACTTTTAGAATCATTTTAATATTCTTAAATCATGTCCTGATATAATTATGTGGAATACTGTGATTAAAATCTAAAATTATTTAAATCAGCAATTTCAGTACCCATTATCCCTAATATTGCACTGATTTTAAAAAATTTTCAAATGTGTAGACAAATTTTGTTCCAACTCTTGTGTACTGAATTTCGACTCCCTTCCTGTAGCAGTTCACCTGAAAACTGAAAGGTTTTTGGAAACTTTCCATCTAAACTACCCTTAATTCTGTGTAGATTTCAATCGAATTTTAAATGTGTGGACCAATTTTCTTCAAACTCTTATATATGCAATCTCAACTCCATACTTGTAGCGGTTGTCCAGTTGTTTCATGCATACGAAAGAGATTGGCCAACCTGAATAGTGGTGAATACTGCAAAGAAGTTTCTCTAACAGACCAGGAACATCTTACAGTATAATATGTATGTAAATAAAATCTATGTTGCTTGTTAAAGGATCAAGGAAATGAACCAGAAAACTGTTTGTATGGTTAGATAGGCTGGAACACTTGTTGATTTAACACTTCATTTCTGACTTCTGTTTTTCAGTGGGATGCAACCTAAGACGTACAAGAAACTGAACACACTAATTTTTGCAATGTGGCGATAGCAGGTTTAACCTGTTTTTGTATATGTTAATCGCGACCAGAAGCCGAGTTTTGTATCACAGCAATCATTATCCGGGGCTAATTTCCATCCTCCGCTCAGGAAATGCCCGAGTCATTTATCACAGGCCTTGTGATACAAACCATCAGAGCAGGTTTGGAATCTGTGGACACGTAGTAACTCCAAATATCCAGCTTTAGGAAAGTCCCCGGTTAAGATTACCAAAATAACCCAGAAGATTGAGTCAGAAGGAAACTTGTTAGTTCTGAGATTAAACACTTAAAGGTGTGTCGATTGCTTGAAGACTAGATGTTCAAGCGACGGATAGAAATTTTATGCTTTATGCGTAATTATGAATATCACATTTCATTGTAATTGGGCTATTGGCCACTAATAATGAATCCTAAAAATACTGTACAGTGTAGGTACACTTTTCACGTGTAACAGAATTTGAGTGGATGAGGTTTTACTTTCTCTAGCACCTGTATATGTAGGGAGAGGAAGTTTCTATTCGGCTCAAACATTTAATATCAAGATTTCATCGCGAATAGCTATGTTTGGAGCACCAGTTAATACAAAAAGAACCTGTGTCATAAGACATAATGTCAAATAAATACCAAACATACCATCTATTTAAGTTCAGCTCGTCTAAACTTCCACAGACATTATTTACAAGAAAATTCAACCTAACTTACACACTCTTTAATTGAAACATTTTTCGTTATTTTTACTTTATCTACTACGTATTGTAAGTAGGGGAAGTATTTTATTCCACCCAAAAATTCGATACCGAGATTTAACCGGAAATATATGTTTTGAGACCCCCTGAATCCAGAAAAAAGCATTTTTGGAAACATGTCCGTGTATGTGTCTGTGTGTATGTCTGTGAACAGCATAATCCAGAAACGAACAGTCGGATAAACACCAAACTTGGTACTTAGGTTCAGTATCTTCCAGAGATGTGACACGAAGGTTTTCAAGAAAATCCCTCCACACCAGATTACCCTTTACATGGAACATTTTTCGAAATTTTTTATTTTTTTTCAAAAATGGCTAACGATTTGGATTAAAATATATGTTTGAGATATTTTCATGACAAATGAAATGTATATCTCGAATTTTCTGGGAATGTCTTCAAAAGTATTCTTCATTGTGAACGACTTTTGCATAACTGGTAAACCATAAGAGATAGACAAAATTTTACTACACAAAAAATGTAGATCGCGTTAAAATACACAATTTATGTCATATACATTTTTTTTCGTGTGAACCATTTTCGAGATATTGCTTGTTATTCCCTTAAATTTTCCAATACTTATACTTTTTCTCAAATTCGTTATTTATTTTTTTTGTCCCAGACATGCAAAGAGAATGGAATGCTTCGCATAGCAACCAGCTCTTAAAATATTTGACTTTCGCTTAAATACTACCATATTCCCCTTGCACCTAAAAGAAAATTTGCAATAAGATTAACATCTTGATATCTCGATTAACATGAAGCATATGGAGAATAAGCGTTTGTAAAAATAGTTTTTACAAGAGTAGAAAAGGTCATGTGAGTGTAACAAATCAGAATTTTTTTAAAAACGGTTAACGACTTTTATTAAAATACTGTATAGCATTATGTAACTATAAAATTATATTTTGTCTTTTCTGAGAAGTCCATTTCATTTTCAACTAACTTTGTATAACTGGTAAACAGAAGGCAATGGACAAAAGCTTACTGCATACAAAATTTAAATCTTGTTAAAACACAGAACCTATGTTAGATACACTTCTTGTGGCATTAAGCATTTTCAAAATATTCTTTGTTATTCGTTGAACTTTCAAATACTAAACTACCTATTGGTTTTTTTCTCGTGGTCATGCAAAAAGCGGGGATTTCAAAGCCATTTTTATAGTTTTTTTATGGACGCTTTTTTAACTACAATGGCCATTAGCGTCCCATTCTATATTGAACGTGAAAGACCGAAAATTTGCTCAGAGGCCTCTTATCAGGCTTGAGGTTCTTTTACGTACCGTAAATCTACGACACGGGACCACCGGCTTTACTTCCCTTGGAAGCCATGGGAAGGAAGCCCGAAGGAAGCCATGCTAAGGATTCTTACGCCCGAAAAAAAATCCATCGACCTTCACTGCGTTTGAACCCGCGACCTCGGGAACTACCAAAGCCATTGTATACACACCCATTTCGGACTTCTGCATCCCTCCTGTACCAAGAACGAAATGTCTAATGAAAATATATATGCAAAATGTTATCTCTCGATTGACAAATAGAATAACAAACCTTTATAGAAATAGCTTGCAGAAGAGTGGGTGATAAATCCCATGTGGACGTAATACGTAGGATTTTTAAACTTAAATCGAGTTTCGTACGCCGTAAATAAATTGAGTTTTATTTATGGACGCTCTTTAACTACCATGGTGTTTAGCGTCCCATTCCATATTGGGCGTGAAAGACCGGTAATTATGCTCAGAGGCCTCTTTATCAGGGTTGAGGTTCTTTTACGGGCCGTAAATCTACGAAACGGGACCACCGGCTTTACTTCCCTTCCGAAGGAAGCCATGCTAAGGATTTTTACGCCCGAAAAAAATCAATCGCCCGCGACCTTGGGAACTAGAGGCTAGCACGGTACCACTAGTCCACGGAGGCCAACAAGTTTATATACGTGAAATAAATGCATATAGAAAACATATGGCAAAAGCTTTCATTTGAAGTGCTTCCAAATTTGAAGTGAACAAAAGTTGTATCATTTGGAACATTTATAGTATTGCAATTCACACAATAAAAGCATGAGTATTTTTGATAAAGTGCATATGGACATTTCACATGTCGCATAATAGTATCCAAACACTTCTGAGATTTAAGACTACGGATATTCTGACTTTCAAAGGAAAAACTATTCCATTTTCAAAGGTTTCTCCTAAATTTTAGAGTTATTATTACATTCTAGCAGGGCTAGGTATGATTCCGGAAGAGAGCAACATTTTACACGTCTCCCTGTTTTGGTTTTCCGTCTGCTTTAAACTCACGTAGTTCGTATTCTAAAGCAGAGCTTCGCTATACAGTCCACGAGTTGGGAGAAAAAGCTGAATAATACTGTTTCTATCTTTAACAGCTTCATTATGGTCTGCTTCCTTAAATGAAGTCATATTTTGTTTTTCACCAAACTTGGTTAGTGCTAGTGTATAACTAAAGTTATGTTAAATTCTGGTACGTTACAATAAATTGAAAAACCGTGAACACAGTCAATGCATATTTTATCTCAAGCGAGTTTATATCTAAAGTCATTGTTTCAGTAATTGTCCTTAGGTGTTTTTACTTGCTCTTCCACGTAGCTAGTAGGTGGAGGAGATATTTATTCATTCAACCCAAAAATTCGATGTCGGGATTTCATCGGAAATACATGTTTTGAGACCCCTGAATAAGATAAAGCATTTTATGCCTTTGTGATTGTGAACAGAGTAACTAAAAATGTTCGATACATACCAAACTTAGTATTTAACTTAAGTATCTTCCAAAGATGCGATCCGCAGATTTTAAAGACCCAACCCCACCCTAAACTACTGTTACATGCAAGACTTTTGGAAGTTTTCGATTTTCTTAAAAGTAGCCTGTAACGGTTTTGATTAAAATACTGTATATTTGAGACATTTACATGTTAAATAAAATATATCTTGAATTTGCTGGGCATAGAGTCCGAACTCCTTCATTCGCAAGGAATTTTCCGTAATTTCGTATAGCTGCTAAACCATACGAGATAGACAAAAACGTAAAACACAAATAATGTAGATCTATTTAAACACACAATTTAAAATACGTTTTTGTGACAGTACCATTTCTGAGATATCCGGTATTGTTGGTTTGAATTTTTCAATAAATTATCAGCTTTTATAAGTACCTACTGTTGCTGTTCAGTTGCTTCTGGCTATGTGTTTGAAATGCCGGAATCCAATAAGGCTAAAAGGAACCGTTAATTAATTTATATCCGAATAGTTGCCTTACTCTTACTTGGTTGGTACTCAAAGAAAAAGTAAAGTTTAGCGTTAAGGCAAACGTATTTCTAGTTTCACATTTCAGTAAAATAATAATTGTATTACTGTGTTTACAAGACAGAAGGTATAACCGTATAAAGTAGCATAGCATTATGCGAAGTATTTGTTTTGCTACTGTTGATCTTATGCAAATGAGAATTTTTAGGTGAAAAACGTTATATTTGATATAAGAACTGTTGGGTTTCTGATATCCACCTTACCAAACAGTTGTGCTGCAATCACTTCTGGAGGTTGAATCACGTTTATCATGTTCATTCGAAAGTATGTCCTGCTGACGTTTTAACCATTTAAATACCATATCCAACTCCATTGTTGTAATTACTATTCTGAACTTCGTTTTACGAGACGATATAATAGATTTTTGTCTATTTAACTACGTCTTCTCTGACACTCGAATTCGCTGATAAAATTTTACAGACTCTACTGTTGTCTCATCTAGCACTGGTTGTATATTCATATCTTATATATTTTTACTTTCTCTACTACGTATAGTAAGTAGGGGAAGTATTGTATTCCACCCAAAAATTCAATACCGAGATTTCACCGGAAATACATGTTTTGAGATACCCTGAATCCAAAAAAAAGCATTTTTGGAAACATGTCCGTGTGTGTGTCTGTGTGTCTGTCTATCTGTGTGTCTGTCTGTGAACAGCATAACTCAGAAACGAACAGTCAGATAAACACCAAACTTGGTATTTAGGCTCAGTATCTTCCAGAGATGCGACACGAAGGTTTTCAAGAAAATCGCCCACCCCAGATTACCCTTTACATGGAACATTTTTCGAAAATTTTAATTTTCTCAAAAGTGGCTGCAACGATTTTGATTAAAATATTATACGTTTAAGATATTTTCATGACAAATGAAATGTATATCTCCAACTTTCTGTGAATGTCTCCAAAAGTATTCATTGTGAACGACTTTTGCATAACTGGTAAACCATAAGAGATCGCGTTAAAATACACAATTTATGTCATATACATTTTTATTGTTGAGTGAACCATTTTAGAGATATTGCTTGTTATTCCCTTAAATTTTTCAATACTTATTTTCTCAAATGGGAATTCGTTATTCATTTTTTTGTCTTGTATATGCAAAGAGTATTAATTTGTGGCAAAGAGAATGTGCTGCACATAGCAACCAGCTATTAAGAGATATGTATGTGCTTAAAGCCTACTGTATTTCTATATTTCCCTTACATCTACAAGAAAATTAGCAATAAGATAGAGTCTGCAAATGTTTCTCTCGATTAACATGAAGCATATGCAGAAAAAGCGTTTGTAAAAATATTTGTACAAGAGTAGAGAAAGTCATGTGAGTGTAACACATCAGATTTTTCAATAAATTATCAGCTTTTATAAGTACCTACTGTTGCTATTCAGTTGTTTCTATCTCTGTTTTTGAAATGCCGGAATCAAATAAGGCTAAAGGAACCATTAATTAATTTATATCCGAATAGTTGCCTTAATCTTACTTGGTACTCAAAGTAAAAGTAGAGTTTAGCGTTAAGGCAAACGTATTTCTAGTTTCACATTTCAGTAAAATAATAATTGTATTACTGTGTTTACAAGACAGAAGGTATATCCGTATAAAGTAGCATAGCATTATGCGAAGTACAATAACTGTCTTATTTTGCTACTCTTGATCTTATGCAAATGAGAAATTTTACGAGAAAAACGTTATATTTGATACAAAAACTGTGGGGTTTCTGATATCCACATTACCAAACAGTTGTGCTGCAATCACATCTGGAGGTTAAATCACATTTATCATGTTCATTTGGAAGTATGTCCTGATGACGTTTGAACCATCTAAATACCATATCCAACTCCATTGCTCTATTACTATTCTAAACTTCGTTTTACGAGACGTATTAAAATATTTTTGAGTCTATTTAACTTAAGGTCTTCCCTGACACTCAAATTCGCTGATAACATTTTATACACTCTACTGTTGTGTCATCTAGCACTGGTTGTAAATCCGTATCTTATATTTTTTTCCTGCACTCCTTCCGAAATGAAATTCTGCATACACCTATGGTTTCGCGTATGCTACGAGGGGCACTATTTATATTTTGAGCCTAATAATTAAAAAATAGTAATTTCTGATTTAAAACTGCTTTATTGTTTTTCAAAATATTCTCCTTTGTGATCAATACACTTTTGCATCCGTTTGAACCATTTGTCAAAGCATTTATTCCAGTCTTCTTGAGACACCTCCAAAACATGGTTTTTGAAGGCATCAACGGCTTATTCTACCAACGATAATCGTTGTCCACGCAATTTATTCTTGATGTTCGGGAACAAAAAGAAGTCATTGGGTACCAAATCAGGACTGTATGGCGGATGACTCAATTGATTTTTTGAGCCTTCAAACACTCGTTGTTGGACGAGATGTGTGCGCGCTCGCATTGTCTTGATGAACGATCCTACGGTTCTTGTTGCTTTTCCTTACTTCACCGAATACTTCCGGCAAACAAATGGTTGTGTACCATTCGGCATTGACCGTTTTATGTTTGTCTAAAGGCACTGTTGCGACATGGCCTGTTTTGCTGAAAAAGCAGGCGACCATTTGCTTCGAAGTACTTCGAGTGCGAACAACTTTTGTTGGATTTGCTTCATCTTGAAACACCCATACAGTCGACTGCTGTTTACGTTCCGGCTCATGCCCATAGATCCATGATTCGTCACCTGTTACAATCTTATATACGTCTTTTGAGACACCGCCATTGTATTTCCTGAGCATTTTTGTGCACCAATTGACACGAGCATCTTTTTGAGCTTGTGTCCAATTATGTGGGATCCAACAAGGGCAAACTTTTTCACGGCTAAATAATCATGCAATATTTTATATATGCTGGTAGAACTATTACCTAGGGTTGCCTCAATCTCACAATACGTCGCATGACGATCTTTCATTATTAGTTTTTGCACAGCATCAATGTTTTCTGGCACAACAACTGATTTTGGAAGACCTTCACGAACTTCATCATTGAGCGAACAGTGGCGAAGATTAAATTCGTTATACCAGCGTTTCAGAGTGACAAAGGATGGCGCTTCGTCGCCAAATGTGGAAGTTAGTTGATCGATGCACTGTCTTGATAATCCACGTCAAAAGTCGTATAAATCATTGCACGAACATTTTCACGAGTTAATTCCATGCTTTTGTTGACACATAATTTTCAAGTTAGTGTAAACAAAACAAATGACGCTCTATTGACAAAATGTTTGAGGTAGATTATGATCAAACTTTCCATTGAAAACGTCAGATGGCACCTACAACATTTAGGGTTGACAAGGCTCAAAATATAAACAGTGCCCCCTGTATAAATGCATTCTTATGTTTAAAATTAATCATATGTACAATATTCCGTACTATGGTTTCGAAATTAATAGTAACTTAACTGTTATATTAGCGACTGTAAACTTATTCTGCGCTGAAGTATATGCATTAAAAAGCAGCCTGGGTAACGCTGTTTAATGTATTAATACGTAGACAAGTGTTAAAACGCTCTTGGCGCAATCAGCAAACAGCAAGTTTATCCTGGAATGTCAACTCGTGGCCGCCTAGGGAGAACACTACTCAGATGTAAACAGTGACTTACAAACCAAAGCACTTTCGAGTAGTACATAACAAAGTCGAGAATTCATTCTAGTGGTTAGAAACATAATGTCACAGTATACTTCGGAGGAACTAGAGGAATTGTTGGCATGAAGGAAGCCGGCTGTTCCGTTTCGGATATAGCAGATGCAGTTGTGAGAGGAGAAGACAGTGTTAGACGCTGGATTCACAGGTTTCAAGAAGAAGGGGAAGACTGAAATATCGTCCAAAAAGTTGGCGGCCAAGGAAGATCATAGTGTCACAGGACTTGGAAATTATGGAGGCGAATTAGAAATCCTTTCTTGTCGGCAGCTGCCATTGGCCGCAAATTACATTTGCCTGTCGCAGCGAACACTGTTCGGAGACGCCTTCTTGCTAATCGAACACACCATCAAAGGGTGGCTAGGAAATAAATTCTCACCCCAGTCTGCCGAGAAGATCGAGTAATTTCCGCTCTGTTCTACCTTTCCATGCCACAGCATTTCTGGAAGACTTATTTGGACGGGTGAGAAAGTGTTTTCTTCCGATGAAGACGGACGTATGACATTTTGGCTCCAAATAACACCCGCTACAGTCCCGAACATGTAATCGCTCCCGCGAGAAACGGTAGAATAAGTGTAGCATTCTGGGCCTGGATGTCGGCTTCTGGTGCGTATATCCACCCAAATGGATTCGGAAAAATACACCACCATTCTAGAAGACTGCATGCTGCCACAGTTGGAGCAATTTATTCTCCAGAGAACATGCCATAAATACATCTTTTGCAGGACAACAGGGTGTCCACACCGTGAGACGCACTTTGGATTGGTTAAATGGCCATCCTGAAGTTGCAGGATAACGATGCGAGAATGGTATTCTCAGCAAGAAAGGACGGTAGCAGCGCTTTCGAACCACGTTATGGAGGTGTGGCAGAGCCTGAGGCGACGTCCATGAATATATCACAATTTGGTGGCATTTGTCACAGATATACTTAATGAAGTATTGGACAATAAAGGATGGTGGACCCATTACTGAAATTTGGAACGTCCTAGCTATGTAGTGAAGTAAACAGTAATTATAATAAAAGCAATAGAAATCTGTGATTTAAAAAGCTTATCTAAAACCATTTATAAGTATACTAGCAGAACCTGAGCTCCCTTAGCGTTGCTTTCTTCTTTCCTTCATATCTCATTAGTCTATCACTCTTTCCTAAATGCTCTTCCTTCTCATCTCTCCTTTCGCTCTTTTTTCGCTATTCTCTTACACGTTTTTTCTCCCTTTCTCTTTCTTTTTTCTCCCTCTTACCTGTCACCCTTTGTCCCATTCGTGTCTGTTTACGATATTTTGAAAACTGACAATGTCAGTTCTTTTTCTGGGGTAGCAAAACAATTAAAATATAAATTATTAATTATATTGTTTCCGTGGTAATTAGTTTAAACTCTTAAAAATAATAGGAAAAAATGTTTAACTTCTTAAATATTGATCCTATACAAATATTCTAACGTTAAAACACATAAGAAATGTCATATTGAAATTTTTGCTATGTAACGTTTTTCCAGAATCCCATAAATGTATAATTGTGAGATCGATTAGAACCCTTAATCTTTGAGAAAGTAATTGTAGTCTATTCTCTAAGATGTGCCCGAGGTATTTTAAATACATTTCGCAATAGTCACCTTAACCGTTCTTGTTTCGAAGACTTCTTAGTATAACTGTTTAAATACGCATCCTATCAAAATCTTGCACTTTAAAAAACTTGCCGGAAAGACCATACACTGTTATAAAATCCATCTACGTTTATCAATGTGTGTGTCTCATAGGCTCTTCCATCCTTGCATCAATGTCGACCAAACATGGCGTATTCCTTTGCACAAGAATAAATATACTGTGGGTGTGGTATCACTCCCAAGAGGGTTGGAAATATTCAAGAGCACGACATTGAGAAATCTCAACACAAATTGGCCTAAATTTTCTACACTTTACATAAATAAAAATCTGATGTGTTACATTCACATTAGTTTCTCTATTCTTGTACAAACTATTTTTACAAATGCTTATTCTCCATCTACTTCATGTTAATCGAGATGAACATTTGCAGACTCTATCTTATTGCTAATTTTCTTGTAGATGTAAGGGGAATATATATTTACAAGGGCAATATAGAAATACAGTAGCCTTTAAGCATATACATATCTCTTAATAGCTGGTTGCTAGGTGCAGCATCATTCTCTTTGCCGCAGGTTAATATTCTTTGTATATCCAAGACAAAAAAATGAATAACGAATTCCCACTTGAGAAGATAAGTATTGAAAAATTTAAGGGAATAACAAGCAATATCTCGAAAATAGTTCATTCAACAACAAAAATGTATATGACATAAATTGTGTACTTTAACGAGATCTACATTTTTTGTGCAGTAAAATTTTGTCTATCTCTTATGGTTGACCGGTTATGCAAAAGTCGTTAACAATGAAGAATACTTTTGGAGACATTCCCAGAAAATTCAAGATATACATTATATTTGTCATAAAAATATCTTAAACATATGATATTTTAATCAAAATCGTTAGAGCCATTTTTGAGAAAATTAAAATTTTCGAAAAATCTTCCATGTAAAGGGTACTCTGGGGTGGGGGGATTTTTTTGAAAACCTTCGTGTCGCATCTCCGGAAGATACTGAACCCAAATACCAATTTTGGTGTTTATCCGACTGTTCGTTTCTGAGTTATGCTGTTCAAAAACACACACAGACAGACACACAGACACACACGGACATGTTTCCAAAAATGCTTTTTTTGGATTCAGGGGGTCTCAAAACATGTATTTCCGGTGAAATCTCTGTATGAAATTTTTGGGTGGAATACAATACTTCCCCTACTTACTATACGTAGTAGAGAAAGTAAAAATATGAATACTGTTCCCTACATTCTTATCGGCACTAGTGCAAAAAGCAATCTTAATCGGAGAGGGGGTCGAAAATGTTTCGATGGCAGGCGCATAGAATGAGGAATGAGAGATTTTAAACATATATTCTCTAATAGAAGAGTAAAAACATTATTGTGGTGGTATTGCAGAAGAAATACAATGCATTTGGGTCAGAAAATATTCGGCAAAAGCAATTTTGATCTTTTCGGGCGCGAACACTCCGTTTTTCTCAATAGTGCTTCAAATTAAATATAATACTTTTATTGATTTAGGGGTGGTATAACAACAACTCTAACGGAGGAGGAGTGGAAAACGTTAAGACTGGGGTAATATTGAGGATATTCAGCATGCATTGACTTGGTTTCAATAATATGTTTTCATTCTTTAGGGTTGGTAAAGCAAAAAACCACCTTTATGCTGATGGGAGTAGAATAGAACATTTGAAATGGGAGACGAATTGGTGGATTTTCATTTTGACGGGAGATTGTCGTTAATATTTTTCGGAGTAAACATACTGTGTGAGTAGAATCACAAAAATGAAAGAAAAGAAAGTGAGAAAATCATGCTTCCATCACATATTTCATTTGCTCTCAAAGTTTCAAAATAAGGTGTGTATTCAATATTTTCAAAGCAGCAGAATATGTATAAATGAATGAAGCAAAGTAGTGGTAAACATGCGATTTGTAGCTTTGATATGAGGCAAGAATTTTATTTAATGAGGCCTCATTTAGTTAAAAAAACATTACTTTGATATAAAGGATGGACCATTTGAGTTGAGACTGTAAAATATCTACAAAACTAAGTGTTGTAGAAAGAGATGTCTTGTATAAAAGCTACTTGATATTATGGGGGAAAGTAAATGCCATTAGTCATGTTTTACTTGAAGGAAGGTGTGGTGGTCATTTTAATTTATTACTTTCTCTACTACGTATAGTAAGTAGGGGAAGTATTGCATTCCACCCAAAAATTCGATACTGAGATTTCACCGGAAATACATGTTTTGAGACCTCCTGAATCCAAAAAAAGCATTTTTGGAAACATGTCCGTGTGTGTGTCTGTGTGTGTGTCTGTGAACAGCATAACTCAAAAACTAACAGTTGGATAAACACCAAACTTGGTATTTACGTTCAGTATCTTCCAGAGATGCGACACGAAGATTTTCAAGAAAATCCCCCCACCCCAGACTACCCTTTACATGGAACATTTTTCGAAAATTTTAATTTTCTCAAAAATGGCTCTAACGATTTTGATGAAAATATCATATGTTTAAGATAATGTCATGAGAAATGAAATGTATATCTCGAAATTTCTGGGAATGTCTCCAAAAGTATTCTTCATTATGAACGATTTTTGCATAACTGGTAAACCATAAGAGATAGACAAAATTATACTGCACAAAAAATGTAATTCGCGTTAAAATACACAACTTATATCATATACATTTTTTTGTTGAGTGAACCGTTTTCGAGATATTGCTTGTTATTTCCTTAAATTTTCCAATACGTATACTTTTTCTCAAATTCGTTATTCATTTTTTTATGTCCTGGACATGCAAAGAGAATGGAATGCGCCACATAGCAACCAGCGATAAAATATTTGACTATCGCTTAAAAGCTACCATATTCCCCTTGCATCTACAAGAAAATTACAAATAAGATTGACATCTCGATATCTCGATTAATATGAAGCATATGGAGAATAGGCGTTTGTAAAAATAGATTGTACAAGAGTAGAGAAAGTCATGTGAGTGTAACACATCAGATTTTTTTTAAATGGAAACCTACCCTTATGTTGTTTTCCCACTCCTTAAAAAATTAAACATATGTATAAAGCACTTTGCAATTGTTCTTACGCCAACGTAAATAACAACAAAAATTTCGAATTTCTGTGCACAAACAACGCAATGGATGGTCATTTGAGGGCAAAGTTACGTTTAGTAATTGGAAACCAACTTCTTTATTTTGTTTCCTTACCCATCACAAAATAAGAAGCTTTTTATAAAACATTTTCTAATGAGAAAACATTCAAACGTAGGTTCCCATTTAAAAAATCGGATGTGTTGCACTCACATGACTTTCTCTACTCTTGTACAAACTATTTTTACAAACGCTTATTCTCCTTATGCTTCATGTTAATCGAGATATCGAGATGCAAGGGGAATATGGTAGGTTTTAAGCGATAGTCAAATATTTTAACGCTGGTTGCTATGTGGCGCATTCCATTCTCTTTGCATGTCCAGGACATAAAAAAAAGAATAACGAATTTGAGAAAAAGTATAAGTATTGGAAAATTTAAGGGAATAACAACCAATATCTCGAAAACGGTTCACTCAACAAAAGAAATGTATATGACATAAATTGTGTATTTTAACGCGATCTACATTTTTTGTTTAGTAAAATTTTGTCTATCTCTTATGGTTTACCAGTTATGGAAAAGTCGTTCAGAATGAAGAACACTTTTGGAGACATTCCCAGAAAATTCCAGATATACATTTTATTTCTCATGACAATCTCTTAAACATATGATATTTTAATCAAAATCGTTAAAGCCATTTTTGAGCAAATTAAAATTTTCGAAAAATGTTCCATGTAAAGGGTAGTCGGGGGTGGGGGATTTTCTTGAAAACCTTAGTGTCGCATCTCTGGAAGATACTGAACCTAAATACCAAGTTTGGTGTTTATTCGACTGTTCGTTTCTGAGTTATGCTGTTCATAGACACACAGATACACAGACACACACACAGACACACACACACACAGACACACACACGGACATGTTTCCAAAAATGCATTTTTTTGGATTCAGGGGGTCTCAAAACATGTATTTCTGGTGAAATCTCGGTATCGAATTTTTGGGCGGAATACAATACTTCCCCTACATACTATACGTAGTAGAGAAAGTAAAAATGAATAACGAATTCCCATTTGAGAAAATAAGTATTGAAAAATTAAGGGAATAACAAGCAATATGTCGAAAATAGTTCACTCAACAAAAAAAAATGTATATGACATAAATTGTGTATTTTAACGCGATCTACATTTTTTGTGTAGTAAAATTTTGTCTATCTCTTATGGTTTACCAGTTATGCAAAAGTCGTTCACAATAAAGAATACTTTTGGAGACATTCCTAGAAAATTCAAGATATACATTTTATTTGTTATAAAAATATCTTAAACATATGATATGATTTTTTCCATGTAAAGGCTACTCTGGGATGGGGGGATTTTCTTGAAAACCTTCGTGTCGCATCTCTGGAAGATACTGAACCCAAATACCAATTTTGGTGTTTATCCGACTGTTCGTTTCTGAGTTATGCTGTTCACAGACACACACACAGACACACACACGGACGTGTTTCCAAAAATGCTTTTTATGGATTCAGGGGGTCTCAAAACATGTATTTCCAGTGAAATCTCGGTATTGAAATTTTGGTTGGAATACAATACTTCCCCTACTTACTATACGTAGTAGAGAAAGTAAAAATTAAATTGACCCTAAAATGACCATCACAACGTCCTGCAAACAAAACACGATAAATGGCATTTACTTTCCTCCATAATATCAAGCAACGTTTTTCAAATATATTTCTTTTTAAAACGCTTAGTTTTGGATATATTGCACAGATTCAATTTAAATGATCCACCCTGTATGCTTAAGAACACAATTGTGTTTACAAAATAAATAAATAAATACAAAATTGAAATACTTTGCAAAATATGAACCACGCTTCCACTGCTGACTCGAAGAGTGCAGTATGACGACGTTTAAGTAGCTCGGCTATTTGCGTGATTTGTGTGTAGCTCATCCTTACGTTGGTATGAAAGTTATAATAACCAAGAATCAGTGATTTTACTCTTCATTGACTAGTTATCTAAACACCGATGATAATTCTTTTGCAAATGGATCTAAACAGATAAAACGTTTTTACTTTTATTTTATACCGTCAGCTGACATAACACATTACAAAACTCTGAAGCGAGTGACTAGGCCCAACTTAGTGGATAGCAAAAGCGCCCGAAAATTAGATCACCTTTCGTGCTTAATCAGTGGCGGAATTAAAGTAACGTTTCGGATTTGGAAAACGTGGCTACCCGTGTTTATAATGGACGCTTCTGTACAGGTTCATCAAAAGTGATTACTCAAATATCAGTGAGTGATGCATGGCATTCGGTTCTTCGAGTTCTTGCGAGTTGCATTAAAACGGAAAAAATGAAATCAGGAGTAGATACTGAACAGCAAAGAACGCCGAATGATACTAAATCTTTATGAATGTATCCTCTAGTAACTCTAAATCAGTCGGTCACGTGGAAAGTAATGGAATAGGTCTAAGCAATAGGTGCATCGGCAAGTACAATATATCAAGTAATTAAAATTGCTGAAAATGTTCCAGCGTAATCGCCACACGAATTTTCAAGAAAATCCACCCACCACAGATTACCCTTTACATGGAACATTTTCACAATTTTTTATTTTCTCATAAATGCTCTAACGATTTTGATTATATCATATGTTTAAGATATTTTCATGACAGATAAAATGTACATTTTTAATTTTCTGGCAATGTCCCCAAAAGCCCTGTTCAGTCTGAACGACTTTTGCATAACTGGTAAACCATACGAGATAGACAAAATTTTACTACACAAAAAAATGTAGATCGCGTTAAGATACACAATTTATGTCATATAGATTTTTTGTTGTTGAGTGAACCATTTTCGAGATATTGCTTGTTATTCCCTTAAATTTTCCAATACTTATACTTTTTCTGAAATGGGAATTCGTTATTCATTTTTTTGTCCTGGTAATGCAAAGAGAATGGAATACTCCACATAGCAATCAGCTCTTAAAATATTTGACTATCGCTTAAAACCTACCAATTCCCCTTGCATCTACAAGAAAATTAGCAATAAGATTAACATCGCGATTAACATGAAGCATATGGAGAATAAGCGCTTGTAAAAATATTTTTTACAAGAGTAGGGAAAGTCATGTGGTTGCAACACATCAGATTTGTTTAAATCGCATGAAAAAGTATAGAGAGGAAAATCGAAATATAATATATACTCGGGAGTCCTGGGTGAATACAGAACACACTAAGAGTGTCAAGATACCACAATTATCTGGGCCAGATAAGCGTTTCTTTTCGGCTTGTCCACTGGTTTGAGGGCCCTGTAATGTAAAGGAGACTTTCGCTATTTTACACGCAAGCAATGAAAATCGATTTGTGCGTGGGGGAAAATTGGTATTCAAGTGTAACAAGAACACATCAGATGCCCGTGACGCAATGGATGGGGAATGTTATCGGTGTTTTGAACAGCAGCTCCTTCCCAAATCAGTCATTCTACTAGATAATGAGTCCTATTCCTAAGGAATTCAGAACTAATCCTCAATATTTCTCTTAGGAAGGACAGCGTCAAAATATGTGTATACGAAATTGACGCAATGGCTCATCGTACAGGCCACACAGTTCTCAGGCTACCGCCCATCATTTCCATTAAACATGCATGGGCTCAAGTTTTTAAGTTGTGAAAGGAGTATTTTAGAAGGAGTTGTATCGTATTTCAACTGTTGGGGAGCCGAACTTGTAGTAGTTGCAACCGCACGTATAGTTAACAGTTTCCGGTAGCTTTCGGCCCAAATGTATTTTCAGGTGGCCTTTGCCCCATGTTTAAAAAATATTATTACTGTTTCTTTAAATTATTATATATTTATGTTTGCCTCGGCTGCATCAGTATTTGTTAGAGACACGTTTCTCTTAGCAGGGTTGTGGTGCGACAAGAATGTAGGCTTACACAGATTTTAAGTTTTTCTTCACTCCATTTATTAATACTTGATACGATTTAAATAACACTTCACTGGTAGAGAGATGTGAGATTCTTTTATGAATTACTTGCACTTTTTAACACGTAAAACTATTTTCGTCTCACACAAATGCGTATTAAATTTCTTGAGAACACTTTTTGCGTCTGGTTAGTAACGCTGTCTGCAACCAACGAACTGATTTCAATCGCCTAAACTTGTAAATTTCTGTATTTCAAGTCTCTGATTGGCTATTCCTAATCCAATAGAATACCTTCATTTAACTAAAGCTTTTTCTGGTTGTTGATTGGCTATTTTTTATAAACTGTCACTAAAATTACTTTATTGCTTCCGAGAATCACAAGTAGTATTGTTAAAGTTTCAAATTCATTATTGCCTCAAGGTTACCTCATTTTTACCTCATTCTTAGCAACTTTTGACCTATTTCTCACAGCTCCTACATTATTAAATTACGTAATACATTCATATAACATTATTGAACATGTATACAATAATATAAGCATATGCAATGACTGTTACATACATTTTGTTATATATTGTTACATACACATATTGCTTTAAGACTGACTGTTATTGAATTCATATATTATATAATTAGATTGAAATCATTCAAGTGTTAAAAATACTGCCTCAAAGTAAGAACGTTATTTTATTGTTCACCCAATTAATTGTACAAATTTACAACAATTTTACAAATTTATTCTTAACTCATTTTCTAACAATAACAACAAAATAAAATATAAAGAAAAGTAACCTGTTAACTACTGGTATCCAGCAGTATGGGATACTGGTAGCCAGACTTCCTCCTAATCTAAAAGTATAATTATCAGTTTATTTAATCTCCAATACTAACTCTTAACTCTACCTTGAGTTGCTTTCCTTGGACCCCAATAAACTCAAACCTTGAGGTTGTCGAGTTGTTGGGTCCTACTTGCAACATATCAAACAAAAACTACTGTAATTTAATACTCATTTGGCTTTTCCTTGCTAATTTTCTTCATCCATTTTACTCTTACTCTGCCCCAAAACTTTCCTACTTCTATTATATTTTTCCTAGATTTTACATTTACTAACTTTTTAGCTTGAATTTCTATTGGTAAATTTAACCATTCTCTCTTCTCTATACTCTTTCTAAGTAACTTCGTTTCTTCACACTCTAAAACTAAATGCCACTCTAACTTTTCGGTGGCATTGTGGGCATTTCTCCAAATCAATCTCTTTTCTCAAACCTTTCAAATTCACCACCCCTGTCCTAGCCCATGCAAATCCTGCTCTTGCTGTTTTATTACATATATCAACATACTGTTCCCTGCTCTATACTACTTTCATATCTCTGTGTAATCTCAGTGAGCTCTTAAAACTAAAACTCGCTAATAAACCTTGTTTTTCCATATCCTCTATTCTGGTTCTAATTCCATTCCAGAAACCTAATTGTAGTAATTCCTTGGCTCTCCAAATTTCCCCAAAACCTATCTTTATCAAGGTTTCCTTTATCTTACCTAGCCAAGACTCTTTATGATTAAGTCTTTCTTGCACTATCAAACATTGATGTAAAATGTTGTGATCATCAGAATTTCTAATTTAATTCAATATTTTAGCACTCATTCCATAATTTTTCCTTTAATTCCCATTCTCCCTAATTTGGCTTGAGCTACTCTGTTGGGTGATGATCTTGGCAACCACTATATTTGTTTACAAAAGCTCCTATGGATCAAGTCTATATTTACCCACTCTTCTTCCAGGCCCCAAATCTCTGCTCCATATAACAGTAGTATAAATTCTAACCATTTTAATTGCATTTCTGGTAATTTATCTATACAAGTTTTAATGGCGGGCTCAAGTTAACAGGCAGTTGCAGTAAATACCACCACTTTAATCCAGGGCCATATCAAAACTAACGGCTATTTTACTTTTAGGTGGTCTTAATTGAAAAGGCTGAAGAAAGCAAGAAGGAATGGAGTAAATTACCTTAAGAGTGCGTTTATAAGTAGATGGGATCTCGTCAATACCTGGTGCCCACCTATCCGCCCGTTTTAGGTGTTTTACGTTTATAGGAAAATTGCGATATGAACACAACAAACGTAGTCATCTTCCCGCTAAAACAGACCTGAATGGGAAGTGCCAACCTAAATAAGAAGTGAAATCGGCGAAATAAAGAATTTCTGCAAACGTGAATCATTCGAGTTTTAGACGCACAGATCCCTCGGCTACGCCCTGACGTCGCTTCGCAGTTGCGGCGCTGTTACACTTCTCTTCTTCTAAACATCCCTCGGCTACGCCTTGAGGCTGAGCATCTTACCGGCTTTGGCGGCATTAGTTATTCATATGTTACCAGCATTGCGTTAGAGCTAGAGAATGAGGGAGTGACATCTGTAGGACATATAAGACATCACTTCCATCACTGTTGAAGACCACCTAAAAGCAACTTACCCATACTAACAGACCAAGGGTTTTCGCAAGTTTCTGCGCAGAAATTGAAACATTAGTTATATCACATAAAAACGTCAAAGATCACGTGTGGAGTGCCCATGTGACACAAGACAACATTGACTCTATAATCATACCTGTTTGCGTTTCGTTTTTCTCCTCTACTACAGCTTCTGTTATAGACACCGATATGGAAGGGTAACATCAGTTTAATAACAGGTAAGCTTTCTATAAATTGTTTTGAGAAAACCAGAATCATAAACACATGGTGCTCATATTAGCTCAAAAGAACCTACCATTAACACAAGAATTCGTTGATTTTTTCGAGCGGCCCTAGTTCTGCATAATGACCGTCTTTTTACATGGAATGTTAGCATCGTTTAACTCGAAAGTTTTCTTGATTAAAGTATCTGATCATTCCAGCTTTCAGTATGTAAAAAAAAATCTGATATGTTACACTCACATGACTTTCTCTACTCTTGTACAAGCTATTTTTACAAACGCTTATTCTCCATATGCTTCATGTTAATCGAGATGTTAAATCTTATTGCTAATTCTGTTGTATGTGCAAGGGGAATATGGTAGTACTTAAGCGAGAGTCAAATTTTTAAGAACTGGTTGCTATGTGGCGCATTCAATTCTCTTTGTATGTCCATGACATAAAAAAATGAATAACGAATTCCCATTTGAGAAAAAGTATTGGAAAATTTAAGGGAATAAGCAATATCTCAAAAATGGTTCACTCAACAATAAAAATGTATATGACATAAATTGTTTGTGTAAACGCGATCTACACTTTTATGTAGTAAAATTTTGACTCTCTCTTATGGTTTACCAGTTATGCAAAAATCGTTCACAATGAAGAATACTTTTGGAGACATTCCCAGAAAATTCGAGATATGCATTTCATTTGTCATGAAACTATCTTAAACATATGATATTTTAATCAAAATCGTTAGAGCCATTTTTGGGAAAATTAAAATTTTCGAAAAGTGTTTCATGTAAAGTGGGGGAATTTTCCTGAAAACCTCCGTGTCGCATCTCTGGAAGATACTGAAACTAAATACCAAGTTTGGTGTTTATCCGGCTGTTCGTTTCTGAGTTATGCTGTTCACAGACACACAGACAGACAGACACACACACACACGGACATGTTTCCAAAAATGCTTTTTGGATTCAGGAGGTCTCAAAGCATATATTTCCGGTGAAATCTCGGTATCGAATTTTTGGGTGGAATACAATACTTCTCCTACTTACCATACGTAGTAGAGAAAGTAATAACGAAATCCCATTTGAGAAAAAGTATTGGAAAATTTAAGGGAATAACAAGCAAAATCTCGAAAATGGTTCACTCAACAACAAAAAATGTATATAACCTAAATTGTTTGTTTTAACAATATCTACATTTTTTGTGGAGTAAAATTTTGTCTATCGCTTATGGTTTACCAGTTACGCAAAAATCGTTCACATTGAAGAATACTTTTGGAGACATTCCCAGAAAATTCGAGATATGCATTTCATTTGTCATGAAAGTATCTTAAATATATTATTTTTTAATCAAAATTGTTAGGACCATTTTTGGAAAATTAAAATTTTCGAAAAATTTTCTATGTATAGGGTAATCTGGGGTGGGGGGATTTTCTTGAAAACCTTTGTGTCGCATCTCTGGAAGATACTGAAGCTAAATACCAAGTTTCGGGTTTATACGACTGTTCGTTTCTGAGTTATGCTGTACACAGAAATACACACACACGGACATGTTTCCAAAAATGCTTTTTTTGGATTCAGGGGGTCTCAAAATATATATTTCCGGTGAAATCTCGGTATGGAATTTTTGGGAGGAATACAATACTTCCCCTACTTACTATACGTAGTAGAGGAAGTAAAAAAACAGTTGCATTCGTAATTCGTTAGCCAAATCCATGGGTGTATACATATTTACATAATACCTGTATCGTTAGATCACGTTAGAGAATCAAGACGATAGCGGTTGCAGATAATCACTGCACTCTGATATCAGAAACAAATGAGTACTGATGCCGCGTTCACTGGACTTTATATTTCAACATCGTTGCCATAAGTACTGTACTGTTCTCTTAACTGGGAATTCTCTATAGGAGGGTTAAATATGGTTTGAGTGGCCGCTGCGTAAACTGATGAATATGGCGCACGCCGGAGAGAGATAAACAACCAGAAACCAATTACGAAGGCCCATTCGTCACTCGCAAGCAGTCCGAAGACACAAAGCTTGCACGTGTCTTGCAGTCCCTCAAGTTCTTGCAAAGTGCCGGAGGCAAAAACCAGGACACAGCGTGTTTCATGGTTCAATCCAGTGATCACATTCCGACATTTTTACCACTCCTCGTGTTCGATCAAGGCCAAAAAATACGGACAAGAGTCAAATAAATCCCTAAATGATTCCCCATTAATTGAGGCCGCTAATAATTATGAATAAATTTGCAACAGATCACGAAACGAAAGATAAAATTCCAAAAACCTCCAATGGAAATCAGCCATGGGCTCCCGATGAAATAATGCGAGCTGCAATAGGTCAAGCGCGGAACCAGACAAAACTGTACCTACTGCTTACAAAACTAAACGAAGGGAAAGTAACATCCAACTGGGCACATCTAAACAAGTGAACCAAAAATCTGAAAAACTATAGTATTGATGGATTATCGAAAAAAAATGCGCGTTCTCTACCATCTGTTGTATTGAGTGTTGTAAGACGTAATCCGAAAAATCAGCAAACTGAAATCCTAGCTGAATGAGACGGCTAATTCTAGAAAAGTCTGCAGCGATTTGTGCATTTTCCGATTCGGCAGCCTGTAGAGGCTCTAGTGAACGCAGCTATTCTATAAACTCGATTCGGAGTTTAGTAAAATCAGAAATAGAAACAACGACCGCAAAATGCACAATCATAAAACATGCTCGATCAATATGAAAAACCCGCAGTTTCAAAATAGGGAAGTGAGAGATTTATCAGCCCTATTCGGACATAAAATCCTAAACTCTTTTAACCCGTTTTACAATCGCGAAAACCAGAAGCAAAAAGGTCATGTTTGTGCGGAAGAATTATCTGGCGATCAGCGAACTCACGAAAAAGAGACAGAGTATTAATATTGGCATCCGGGAAAACCTGAATGCTACGTATAGCTAACTCAAGCGTAAGCTCCTGTTTTCGAAAGGAATCCGGATACTGCAAACGAATAGCCATAATGAAAAAGATAAAAGTAAATATTTAAAAAGACAAATGGGACCTGAAAATGTGCTGCCTAAATACACGATATACTATATAAAACACAAAATATATAAATACAACACAATAAAGCAAAAATGGTCTAAACCAGAACCAAAATAAAATGAATGCGCAAATAGAAGTTGAATGCGGCAACCATACGCTCTGGCTACCAAAACTGTGCACAACACAGCACACCCAGAATCATTAAAATGGGAAAGTCAAGGGGCTCTAAATGCATTCAATTAAAACTAGGGTAGGGAATAACTGACCAATAACGGACTTGCCTTTTAATATATTTAATAGGAATATATAACACAATAAAGACATCAAGGACACCAAGTTACACAATAAAGTAGAAAAGCATAAAAGCACAATTACAACGTGAAGCGTTGCACGAAATTACATTACTGAGTAAAATAACTGATTACTTAATAACGTTCAAGATAGTTTCCCAAATTCCATATCGTGAAGTAAACCTACAAAGTAATCGACTTTAAATTTAGGTAAATGCACGCTTCACGTCAACTGCGGTAGGATTGAGCAATCTGTGATCTGGACTTCTAGCAGCATAACAAATCACAACACAAGTCTGCTCACATTATCACGTTTCCAAAAAACACATTTTTTCACATACGCAGAGCGGCTATTCTACACTTTGTATCGTTATTCAGAATGCTTATAAAAGCAAAAGGAAAGTGAATAAATTACCTTAAGAGTGAGTTTAGAAGTAGATGTGATCTCTTCAATAGCTCGTGCTCACCTGCCCTCCCCTTTTAGGCGTTTTACTTTTATAGGAAAATCGCGTTATGAACACAACAAACGTAGCTATCTTTTCGCTAAAGCACATGCAAAATGGGAATTGCCAACCTAAATAAAAAGTGAAATCCACTAAATATGCGATATGTTGTTCTTTCTGCGAACGTGAATCATTCGAGTTTTAGACGCGCTGATCCCTCGACTATGCCCTGTCGTCGTTTCGCCCTGCTACACTCCTCTCCTTCTAAACAACATCCCTCGGCTACGCTTTGAGGCTGAGGGCCCTCAATCACTCGGCTACGCCTTGAGGCCGAGTATCTTACCGGCTTTGGCGACATTAGTTATTCATGTTGCCAGCATTGCATTAGAGCTAGCGTATGACTTAGAGTGACATCTGTAGAACATATAAAACATCCTTTCCATCGCTGTGGAAGACACACTAAGAGCAGAATGTCGAAAAACACCAATAAGTAATTTATGACTCGAAGCTAAAACAGAGCACTTTGTGTTGAACAAGTTTGTAAAACCTAAAGGAATTTCCAACTTAAAGCAAATCATACCTGTGCCTGTGATAACACAATACTTTATAGAAAACTTAAACACCTTTGTTGCCCCGTCGCACGAATCGAACTACCCAGTTTTCTCTCGCTAGACGCCCGAGCTGACCAAAAGAAAAGAGGCATCATGGATAACCGAAAACATAAGTGCCGAAAATTTCCCTCCAACTTTCGATATATCGAACTGTAAGAAGGGAAAAACATCGGCGCATGAGTTATACTATTCACACACATACGCACACACTGGAGCTGTCAAGGGTACACGTTTTGCTCGTTCTTTTCATATGGTGCATAACGAGACGTGTTCGTTTCTTCGAAGCAACGAATATGCCGAACTATGCTAGATCATCTGCTTCATATGTGCTATCATGGAAAATGGGCATTTACTCATTCGAATATTCACTCGTTCGACATGACAGCCTTGTTGTTACGCGTATTGTTTCAGTGCGTTAAGGCAAATGAATGGCAGTAGCATATCCCATGTTAACGAGCGGGATGGCTCAGGCGGTTTCGATTCCCGTGGCCGACTTTCCGGAACCCAGGGTTTTTTTCAGGGGTTTTCCCTGGTCGCCAAGCGAATGCTGGGAAAGATTCTCACATCCCCCGAATTTCCTGTCCCTCCATTTCATTTTAATTCTCATTTCACTTCCACATTCATCCGTTGGTCTCTTTCAGGGTTGGAAGTGTCCGCGATGGTTTTTCTGTGCAGTGTGACAGGGAAAAAAGGTGCTCTTTGTGACTCTCTCCGCACCTCGGCTTTCGGGGTATCTGAACCTCCTCAAGGGGCGTTGGACCCCTCTATGCGGGGTGGGGTCTCTGGTCTGCCCGTCCGTCTTTCGGGAAGTCTCTATGTGGAAACTTAGGAACCCTGCCATTCCTGTGCCCTCACTCCTGGTTCCAGCCGCTCGGTGTCTCCTCTCGCCTCATCCTTCCTCACGGAAACACTGCCTTGTGAGGCGTAGGTACAATATTTCCTATTGTGGATTACTGCCGAGTCCCCTCCTAGCCAATCCAATCCCATATTACTGCAATTTTGACGTTGATTATACCTTACTCTTACGGTAAAAACTTCACTTACTACATTACGATACAGGAATTCCATTTTATCATGCACTCTTCTGTTATCACCTCTAAGAAAACATATTAAAATACGCTCCAAAGTGAATGTCATATAAGTTTTATGTACAATATTCAGAATTTCTGAGAGGAAAATATATCTTACAATGGCCATTAAGGTTAAGTAACAACCGTACACATGGTTGTACTTACAATTTCTTTTTGCTTTAACGAGATAGAAATAAACGAACCTGAAAATAAATTCGATAATCACGAAAATCTATACCAGAAACCTGATACTTGAGATTACATTCATTCATTCTCTGTTTAACCTCCTCTTATGTAGGACTTACACCCCCCAGGGCCTGGGGTCAGAGGCCCGTCGAGGAGCAGACACACTCATGGAGCCGACAGAATATCCAGGATGGGTGATCAGCCCGATGCCTGGTATGGAAGGAAGTAGATGAAACGAAATAATGGTGAAATGGATGAAAGGAAAGGCGATGATGGAGGAGTTGGTGGAATGAATGGCGGGGGAAACCGTAGAAAACCCGCCCAGACGCCGCTTTGTCCACCACAAATCCCACATGCGGGTCCCTGGGATTGAACCCAGGCCGCCTCGGTGAGGGGCGAGCGGTCTAAACACTCGGCCACGCGCCGCCCTACTTGAGATTACTTTATATTCTACTTAACTAGTAACGACATTTAATATTATAAATACGCATACCAAATCTGAAATACTATACAAATAAAATCAAAGAGTTATATTAAAGGTGATTTTAAGAAGAGTTCCTTATTATTATTTTTTCGTTTTTTCGACAATAATCACCAAGCCCTTCCATACATCACTTGTATCGGGTTTATGTTATAACTGATAAATCCTTAAGAAAATGTTCAGAGTGTATCACTCAACTCTACAGGTTGATTAAAAAACAGATTGCATAAATTCAGGTATGCATTCCCCATATGTAGACAATAAAAGAGATCCATTACAATACATGTCCGTAAGTGCTTAGTTGAGTTACGGCCTTCAAAATAGCGATATTCACCGGAACGTTTTTCTTCCCGCAGGCAGTTCCCGTGACAGAAGATATTGACAGGACGCTCTGAGAGTTCATTCCGAAGGCTACATTGAGTGTTGTGCTTGGCGTTCGACTGAGCGACTTCTACTCAAATCAGGAGCTGGCAGACATCCACTTCATGTACGGTAAGTAGCATGGCACTGCTGCGCTGCCTCGTAGTTTGTACAAAGAGAGGTACCCACAGCGAAGATGTCCAGATTGGAAGACATTTGAACCTCTCCATCGCCGTCTGTGCGCTCAAGGGAATTTTATATCTTCTGCTTTGGATAGGGGACGACCAAGATCTACAATTCCAGATGTAGAGGAACAGATTTTGGACCCTGTGCACACGATTCCTTCTATCAGCACACGAAGGTTAGCATAGGTTAGTACACAAACTTCCTGGAAAATACCATACCTCATGTGTATGAAGACACTCCACTAAGCATTCATCAACAAGCTCACTTCTTGGGTGACGGCGCCCCTGCACACTTCAGTCGTACCGCGCGCCGGTACTTGGATCGAAGGTTTCCTGATCGATGGATGGGTAGAGGTGACCCAATTACTTTGCCACCACGCTCATCGAATTTGAATCCTGTCGATTTCTACTTGGGGTCATTTAAAAACGTTGGTGTATTCGTCTCGGTGCCTGACATGGAATTCCTTCAGAACCGAATTGTGACAGGTTGTGAGCAGATGCATAATACTCCTGGAGTTTAGGGTCGTGTTCACACTGCCATGAGACGTCGATGTGAGGCCTGTATTCAACCAAGAGTTGGACACTTTGAACATAAAGAGAACTATATGCGATAAGAAATATGTTCCAGTGAATATCACCGTTTTGAAGGCCATAACTCTGAAACCAAGCATCTCCGGACACGTGCAATAATGAGCTTTTTTTACTGTCTACATATGAGGAATGTACGCCTGAAATTATGCCCTCTTTTTTAAAATAACCTGTATAGTGAAATATTACGTGAACTCAGGCTGCGCACAAGGCACCGTGCGGCAATGCGCCATTGAAGCAAATAGACTGAACTGTCCCCTTGGATATGGTCACACTGGGCGTTTGAACCAACTCTTTTGGTATACCAAACACAATGGACTGAGAGCGGCACAAGATTTGAACTGAGTATACCCAACTCACTCGTGCAGGAGTTCGTTTGTGTTCAAATATGTGAATGATACAAACTAGTGAACAAATCGCGTTGATGGACAGTTCTAACAGTCACACATATACACACGCTGACGCTTTCTAAAATTGCTTTTTTGGAGTGGATAAACTAAAAGCTGAGGCAGTATTTTTAACACTTAAAAGATATCAGTCTAATTATATCATATAAGATATAACAACAGCCCGCCTTAAAGCAATAGGTGTATAATATATAAAATGTATGTAACAGTCATTGTATTATATTTATTATATTATGTACATGTATAATAATGTATTACGTAATTTAACAATGTAGGGGCTGTGAGAATAGAAGCAAAATACCTTCCGTAGCAAACGGAATTACAATGTAAGTAGAAATATAATGGCGTTTCTGAAACACAAAGGATTTGCCGCCATCTGATAAGGTTCTTTGTTCTATGCCGCTAGCCCCGCCCCCTCCCTTTGTGTGCTACTATTTGCCGCCCGGTCGCGTGCCGCTAGCTCCGCCCCCTTCCCTTTGTGTGCTTACCTAATGCCGACAGTGTCTGTGCCGGCAGGTCCTCCCCCCTCCCCCCTGCGGTCACGTGCCGGTGGCCCGCCCCCCTCCCTCCCCCATACGCGTGTCCTCCCTCCCCTTTGTGTTCTGGTTGGTTCCCTGTGGATAGGTGGGAGAGTGTGTATTGATCCTATACGTCGGTCGCGTACCTTCCCTAGGTCTAAATCCCTGCCGTGTGATTGGCTTGGGGTAGGGGATGTGCCGCTCGGGTGATGGGGTATAAGGGAATGGGGTTCTCGGTGCGTGACGTTGGCTTGGAAATCCACCCTGGCGATGTGGGAATGCGATTCTCGATGCCTGCCGCATATCGGCAAATCGTTTGAGTACATAATTGTGTCAATCAATTAGGTAATGTGTGTTATTGAAAAAAGAATCAATGTTTATATACCGCTATTGCAATTAAACGCTGTTCGTCGAGCAATTAAGTATTTTTGATTGATTAATTGACTCGCTCGCATCTGACAGCCGTCGTATATGTATAACTACGCTCACGGTCTTAACCTCTCTCCGGCAACAGCCCGACATGTAATGGAAAGCCAGCCAGCCGACTTCTGTCTGGTAATAACCAGTTTCACCCCCACTCCGCGACTGCGTGCGTGACGTCACTAACAAGCCTCGACATGTAGACTAGCCCGGCTCCACTCTGTCGGCGTTGGTAAATCATGTTAAAACACGCTCGCCAAGGACTTTCCTTGGTATTCAAAAACAGACGGGTGGCTTCTGCCTGGAGGGTGAATAACAGGTCTCAACTTGCATTCCACCCCCTCCACCGCCGAGTGACGTCACCGTCTACAGTATATAAGGAACGTAGGCAGCCGGAGCGATCATTTATTGTTTTTTCAGTGTTCGTTCAGTGATAATCGAAATGGCTGGTGATCATCGTGCATCTGATGTGAATGATTACTGGAGCGAGTGCGGGGAAGATTATTTTCACTACGTATACTTCCACACCGAAACATGCAATGGTTTAATGCATTCAGTGTTGTGTACTCAACCGTCGCATCATGATCAGATGACTACACTGGAAGTGTGTACAGAGAGCTGTCCTGTTTATCGACGAGCGAACATGTAAGTAATATACATATTTCTATAACTCGGTAATATATTGTACGCATGTTAAATGAAATCTAACTTGAAATTATTTCATTCTTTCAGTGAAAGTCACAGGGGTGTTGATGTGGAGGACCTTAGCGATGTCGATGAAGTTGACGATGTCTTCGTCTCGAAACATCTAGCTAAATGTGATACAGAGTCGTGCACCGGATACATGCATTCTGTACTTTGTACTAACCCGGCCCAGCATGAACGCATGACATCCTTCTTCCTATGTAACGACAACTGCGAGGTCTACCAGCGCAGGAAGAGAAAACTCGAGTAAGTAGAAGAAATGTTAAATTACATATTCATTTACTGCTTCTAATGCTACTCTGTGTCTAACCTAAAAAAATTAAATTATTACAGACTGCGAATGACTGCACCTAAGGTACCCGTGCCAATAGAGGAGCTGGATCCTGAGAGACGCGATGTCGATATAGTGGAATATCCAATCGCTGAGCGCCATACACAGCCTATGGAGGAGGATCCCGCTCCACTACCCGACATTAGTACTAGCCCTGATGATAAAGCAACGAGGGTACAGGAGTGGATAAATCAGACGACTCCAGATTGCTCGCTCGAGATACACACAGAATCGTGCAAGCCCGTGAAGTGAGTATGACACTCTTTGATAGTACTTTTTTTGTGTGACAAGGGGAGAGGATTTTTCTAATATATGTATTTTCTCTTTCAGACGTATGAAATCATTAACTAAGCCTATTTCTAACATTGTTTTGAATATATGTTGCAGGAGTGTGAGGAGGGAGCGGAGGAAGAGACGGAACGAGGCCGGGGAGAAAAAGCAGAAGAGATGGTGTAAGAGGAGAATCCTCAACGAGGGTCCTTTGGTCTTCTTATTCATTGAAGATACCCCGGAGGAGCATGGAGAATCGATCACATGCGCTTGATGACGTCAGCATCTCCCCCTCCCATTCCGTGAACATTGGACTATACTATGACACCCCCTCCCTCTACATAAACTGCGAAAGTGATAAATCATTTGTTTATATCACAAAATCAGACTGGGATATAATATCCAAAAACATTCCAATGATTGAAGATTACCTACGCCAAGAAAAAAAGTTTGCGTGTGATGAATATTGTGAGAATGTAATTTATGCATACAATATTATTGTATTTTTTGACCATTCAATTCATTTCATAAATACTTGCTTAAATAATAATGTAATATCTTTAAACATTGAGGGTGTAAAGAACCTAAAACGGCTATTGCCTTATATTGAAAGACATTTGAATATTTTAAATGATTTCTGCAAGTCAGGAGCAACTAGTTTTTCAGGGAGTAGGAGGGGGAGAAGGAAAATGCTTGAAATGTATGCTAAAGTCAATAAAAGAGTGTTTTAGTATATGAATTCAATTTATTATTCATAAACTTATCCTAGTACATTCCTTTACAAAAGCCATTCACCCAAACATATGCATAATTATATAAGTGCTTGCATCACGTGAGAAAGAGGTTTGTAGGTAAATACTTTGTCATGTAGAACCAGGCAGTACAGTGACGTCTGGGCTGGTATATTTGCAGATGCTTGAATCTCGATTCTGATGTTCACAGCTCCATTTATAACCTCCTCGGGTTGGTGAGAACAGTCTATTACGAATAATGGTGCACGGTGAAGAAAATCCTTTCTCTTCAAGAGGGGGTAATTATCTCTTTCATAATAGGAACTTTGAAATTTACAGTACATTTCATATAGTGAAGCAAACTTTGAATTTTTAAAGTCCAAGTTCAAATCGTGGTAGGGGTAGCATTCACTGTTGAGGAATAGTCTCAAATTAGTAATGTTGCAGTGATCAAACTCGGAACTGTTCTTGCTATAATCACCCAATCTTGCAGTCTGCGCGCACACTATGATGAAGCGAGGTTTCTCGAGCTTAGATGTTGTTGCTACATTCCAAGTGAAAGATCTTGTCTGGGGTACAGCAGGCTGGGTATGAAGATCCATAGATCGAAAGGCAAGGTGTAGAGGTTTATCAGACTTGACAATTTTTAGAATGTGAACTCTTTCAGCATCGGAAAGACGAATTACAGGCATCCTCCATTCGATTCTAGTTAACTTTACATTAGCTTCCTCTCCATTCGAACTCAGGACACAGTTTCTAGAATCTTTGGATCTTATGAGAATCAATTCAAACTTACTGTTGAGTATAAGCTCCTTGTGGTCATCAGCAAATCCTAGGAGCATCGAGAGAGGGACTACAGCATTGAAAGCTCCATTCGTCGCGTGTACTATATCAACTTCTTCACCTGGATAGGCCCATCCAGCATTCAGCAGCCGATTCGACTCCATAGGGTTGAGAGTCACATAATTTCGTATAGTTGTAGTAATTCCTGGATTCCTTGTTCTGTCTATATTGTAGCATTCATATCTAGACGTATTTCATCAAACATGAAGGCTATAGCATTATTAGCGAGCTTCGCTGTAGTAGGCGACCCATCTACCTTGGTGAGAGCACCTTCGATGTAGAGATAACTCTTGTTAGGTAGCGTATACAAATCTTCAGCTTGGCATGGTATTCTAATTTCATCGTTTACATCCAGAGCGGACGTGTTGTATGGAAGAAAAATATGCTCCTCTTCCTTGGTGATCTTGTCGTCAAAGGCTGGAACTTCTGTCACGTTTAAGATATCCATTATAGCGTTCTGTAACCTAAACCCTCGAGGAACTTGCGGTTAGCACGTGTTAACTCCTCGGAAGCTGGAGAGGTAGTATGCTTCGAACGTGGTGTACGTCGTCTATTATAGTATTTGCGATGTCTTTTAAAATGTATTGCCATTGCGTCTTATGTGCAGTCTTGTAGTGATAACTTCGTTCCTGAAGTTGATCGCCTTTCCGTGTTGATCTACCACTCGAATAGTGATCTGGTCTATATAGTTTGTATCTATGACCGGCAAATATATCGGGTTCGAGGGTTCTTGAGAGATATGATAGCCTGGTGGAACAGAAGGGAAAAACTCGTAGAGCGAATGTCCACTTTTACCGTCAATGAAAGAGCCTGTTGCAATACTGCACTCACGTATGATACTCAAGCTGAACGCAGACTATAAATTGAAGGTAATCGTCTATTTCCTCATCATTTGTAAGATGGATAGTGAAAGCATAAGACTTAAAGAGTCTGTAGCCGAGCATACCAGGGCTGTAAAAGAAAAACTGAGAGCTCTAAAAGGTCTCAGGTTTGAGACTCAGCATGTCATGTCCGAAGCTTTGAAGCCTGTAACCACCCCCCTCAAGGATATTTTGGACACTCAACGAGGGTTGCCGGTGAAGAACGTCAAGAATGAAGATGGTGATTCTACAAGTATTTCTACTTACCTTCAACACGTTCGCTCAAAAGACAAGGATCGTATTGATACATTGTTCGGCGTGAGATATCAGGATGGAAGTTATATGCTTGGAAATAAAGATATTCATTTTATAAATAATCAAATATTGATAGGTGATGAAACGTATGCGTCTACCGCCGGTTTGACGGAGCTCATCTTTAAGCGAACGCCTCAGATTTCTGCATACACTAGTGAAGATTTGGAGACATACGCTAAGATTATGAAAAGTACTTTTCTTCATAGAAGTGGTTACAGCAGACACGGTCGCTTGAAATCTGGTAAATCGTATAAATACAAGAATATAATACGACCCTTGCTCAATACACATTCAGGTCTAGGACTGGCATGGAAGGAGCATAAGCCTGATAAGGAGGTTGACTACGTTTTCTGGAGAAATCCTAACACATTAGTGAATAGACTGAGGTTACTTATTGCTTCGAGGGACGCTGGTAATAGTAGCCACACTCGAGAGATTGAGGAAATTATCCGGGAATTGAAAGCATCTAAAATTATAGCATGACCGCCAAACAGAATATCGCCAGAGAACTTCACGGCTCGGCGAGGAGGAACTATTTACGACGGAAAATTATCAGCAAAGGTATGAATGATTTATTACAAATTGATTTGATTGAAATGATACCCTATGCAAAAGTGAACAAACATTTCAAATACATTCTGATCGCAATCAACTTTTACTCTAAAATGGCATATGCAAAACCCTTAAAGGATAAGGGTGGAGTTAATGTTGCAAAGGCTATGGAGGATATATTACAAGAAATGGACGTCCCTCCCCGGAATATTCAAAGTGACAACGGGAAAGAATTTTATAACAAGTTCTTTAAACGATTAATGTTTAAGTATAATATTAACCACTACAGCACCTATACCAATGTGAAGGCTGCGGCTGTTGAACGTTTAATTCGAACCTTGAAGAATATGATGTACCGCGAGTTTTTAGTCCAAGGCTCATACAAGTGGCTAGATCTTTTACCTAGAATCCTTGTAAAGTACAATGATACTTTTCATTCAACTATCCGCATGAAGCCTAATGAAGTGAAGAACAACGATCTTCTTCTGACTGTGTATAATTATAATCAAGACCGAAGAGAGAAGAAGGCTTCAAGGAAGTTTAGTGTTGGTGATTATGTCAGGATATCTAAACATAAAGGACATTTTGAAAAGAGTTATGAATCTAACTGGAGCGTTGAAATCTTCAAAGTATTTCGTGTGAATCGTACCAAGCCTACAACATACATACTAAAGGATAGGAATGGGGAAATCATAAAAGGTGGCTTTTATGGACATGAACTAAAAAAGACTAGCTATCCTAACACATATTTAGTAGAAAAGGTTATACGTAAACATGGAAACAAAGTTCTTGTAAAGTGGTATGGTTTTGCAGATACTCAATGGATTGATATAAAGGATTTGGTGTAATGTATGAAGACTTAATAAAGACCAGTTGTTATGATTGTAAAATCACGAGTATTTTTTATTTTAAAAATCTTTCATATTTTCTCTTTTTTGAGGGAAAATTAATATATAAAAACCCTCGCATACTTTAAATGGATATATACAACACATTATCAGAGGGAAAAATTAATATATAAAAACCCTCATACACACTTTAAATGAATATATACAATGACATTATCAGAGGGAAAAATTAATATATAAAAACTCTCATACACACTTTAAATGAATATATACAATGACATCAGAGAGAAAAATTAGTATATAAAAACCCTCATACATACTTTAAGTGAATATATACAATGACATTATCAGAGGGAAAAATTAATATATAAAAACCCTCACACACACACACTTTAAATGAATATATATACAATGACATTATCAGAGGGAAACATTAATATATAAAAACCCTCATACACAATTTAAATGAATATTTACAAAATCCAGATTGAAAAAAACAAGATATCTTCAAATATTTACATATTTACAAGTTTAGGCACTAGCAATCACCAGGTCTAAGGGAATAATGGCCCCACGCTAGAGTCTTATAACTTCCCTCCATCAACTTCCTCTTATCGTCACCTCCCTTCAACGCCAATTTATTTGTCTCAATTGTTGTAATTTTGTGGTGTTTACTCCGAAATGTTTTTTGTATCGAATAAATTTTTAGGCTATGGTCTTTTAAACATTCAAAATAATGGCCGAAATCTATTTTATCCATGTCTGTCCTGGTGATGCCCTTAGCTTTCTTAATTGTCTGCCCTCCATATCTGTAGGCGTATAGCTTCGCTCTAATACCGACATACTCCTCCATAATCAAGCCACCCAATTCGTCCTTGAACAACCCAATCTTTTTCCTATTGGCTTGCTTAATGCCATATACATTATCCTTTTCGAAGTTTGAAGTGTCGAAATATTGAGGGTTCTCCCTGATGAACTCATAGATATCGGAACTCGTTTCAAAAATAAACGAGTCTGTATCCATGTAATTCAGCAGCAAGTCTTTTAAATTCGGTTTCATGATATTGTAAAAGAAGTCATACATGATAAATTTTGAAATGTCCAAAATTGCGTGTCCTATGTAAATTGGTTTGTTCATATGTACTTCCTCTCTGCCCAGTTCGATTCCCACAAGATTTTCCTCAAAAATTATGGTGCGTAGGTAAGTGCTGCGTGCTATTAACTTCTTTGCCTGTTCCCATGTTCCAACTATTTTGAAATCCGTGTATTTTCTAACATTCTCTATAAGTTTTCCATATACGGCGTTATTCATCTTTTTCCACAGGTTTTGGCCGAATTTTGACTTTTCTTGTGCTCTCTTCTCGGTGTTGACGTCGATATATGTCTTCAACCAGTTAGACTGGTCGTAGGACACCACTCTGTGAATATGTCTCACAGTTAGACCTTGCTCGATACACTGCTGCATCACCCTGTCATGCCTACATATCACCTTCAAGGCAATAGACATTGCTTCATGCTCTTGAACGGCTCGGGTCCAGCTCGAGCTGCTTGAGGGCTCGCAAGAGTGAACCTTCGCCAGAACAGATTCAATGTCTGCGTATATAACAAATGGTACAGGAACGCTCTTGGAGAATGCTTTAAATTCAAGGTATTCATCCTGTTGAGGCATTTTAAGCAATTGGCATTTTCCACATCTTAATCGGTGCGTTTCCAAGGCCTTTTCATTGGCGCATCTCTTTAGACAGGCCTCACATGCCCATATTCTATGACTGTGCTTCGTTACTTGACTCCTTACAAGTCTGGACAAGTCTTTAATGAGACAGTAGTGGGACTTTTTCCCCTGCTCAATATATAACAGATTGGCATGGTGCTGCTTCTTTTCAGCTGTTTGGTATAGAGGAATAATGTTTTCATTCTCCTCCTCTATACCAAACACTGAAACGGATGCTCCATTGTTCTGCTTTTCAAAGCATTCAATTTGATGGAAGGGCGTCGGAAATTCGATACCTTCATAATTGAATGCTTTGAAAAGCAGTTCAAAGGGGTATACTGTTGTTCTATATCCATTTGCCTTCGCAGGGTATTTAGAGGCTAGCATGCACCATGCAAAGCAGTAATTGTCTTTGTTCTGTATGTTTATGACTGCATGTTTTTTCGCAATTTTCTGTAGTAGTTCAATGTATGAACCTGCGTGTAAAGGGTCGTAGTGTGTAAAGCCCATCACCAGGCTGAGTATCTTTGACAAGGACTTCGATGATGCTCCCCCCTCAAATTTAGAAATGTTTTCCAAAATATCCCCCGCAATTGAAGAGAAGATCTGATTGAGATCGCTTGACGGAAGAATCAATACAGGCTTAGAATTAAAGCCAGTGGAAAGACTCTTCTCTTCATCAGGTTTGCGGATTAAATATTCAAGTTCCAGGGAACAATGCATCTTTAATCCACAAATGCTTCTCTGCAAGACGCTTTCCACTTCTTTAATAATAAGCTCTTTGCACTCATCTAAAAAGACTCTGGGCTCGAGTATTTCTAATGTATTTTCTATTCTACTATTAAAAATACGTCCCTTGAATGCCGATTGGATGGTATTGCATTCCAGCCCCTGGCAATTACTAGCACTAACCTTGGCCTTTTTGATTGTAAGCTGCTCGCTCCCGTCCGCTGTCTGCCCTCTCTTTCCATTCCTAGGTTCTACATCATCGGATGATGATGAGGAGGAAGTTGACGGTGCAGCGGCTTCATTGTTTGCGGCTGAGGAGGTCGATGGTGCAGCGGTTTCATCGCCTGCGACTGAGGAGATCGAAGGCGCAGATGGGACAACTTCCTCCAGAATGTTGAATGATGAGGAGGCGGATGGTGCAGCGGACGAGTCTTCACCAATCTCTGGTGATGTCGACTCCTGTGTTGCTAGATCCATAGGCTGGCTTCCAAGGTCGGCCAGATCATTTCCTGAAATAATAATAATATTAATAATAATAACAATAATAATATAGAATGTGTAAAAGAAGTTCATAAAATGTGGAAAAAAATTCTTACCATTCAGTGGTTGCTGCATGTATGGGGCAGGGCCTCTCCACTGCTGATTTGATGCAGGGAATGTGTGTGGTGCAGATGGCGCGCGATGAACAATACCGCCTCCGCAATATAGTCCACTTCCTGGAAATAATAATGACAATATTAATAATAATAATAATATAGAATGTGTAAAAGAAGTTCGTAAAATGCTGATAAATTCTCACCATTCGATGCTTGCTGCATGTATGGGGCAGGGACCCAACCATGCTGATTTGGTGCCAGGTAGGTCTGGAAGCCTGGGGGTGGCGGTGCAGCGGTCGCGAAGCCTACTGGTGCAACGGTCGCGAAGCCTGGAGGTACCGGTGCAGCGCTCGCATGTTGACCGATGCAGCCTCCGAAATAAAGTCCGCTTCCTGTAAATAATAATAACAATATTAATAATAATATATAATGTGTAAAAGAACTTCGTAAAATGTTGAAAAATTCTTACCGTTCGGTGCTTGCTGCATGTATGGGGCAGGGCCCCACCCCTGCTGATTTGGTACCAGGAAGGTCTGGAAGCCTGGAGGTGGCGGTGCAGCGGTCGCGAAGCCTGCTGGTATAACGCTCGCGAAGCCTGGAGCTACCGGTGCAGCGGTCGCCTGTTGAGCGATGCCGTCTCCGAAATAAAGTCCATTTCCTGGAAAAAATAAATAATAATAATAGTATAGCATGTTTAAGTATAGAGTTCTAAAGAATCTACACTCTATACGTGAAAAAAATACATGTTTTAAACACCCGTGTGAAAAATACATAGCATTCTGGGAGACCGAAAGAGTTATGTGACTGCATATGTGTGAGAAACTCCCCTTAAATATATCCTTTTCTCGTTATACAATCCGGAACTCTATGCTGTCGTAGGTAGGTCTTTGTGTGCCAGAATCGTCAATGTATGACTACTATTATGTAATTTTTAGTTACAAATGCTCGAACACCAGTCTGTAAATTCTTACCGTACGATTGTTGCTGTATGTACGGGGCAGTGCCACCTCCATGATGATTTGGTCCCATGAAGGTTTGGAAGCCTGGCGGTGCCTGTGCAGCGGTCGATGGATGGTCGATACCAAAATAAAGTCCATTTCCTGAAATAATAATAACAATATTAATGATAATAATAATAATAAAGAATATGAACAAGAAGTTAATATGAATTGTTACATTGCTTTTTTAAAACACTGAAGAATGCTTACCATTCGACTGTTCGGGTGCCTGAATCATTACGGCATTTGATGAGCGATCCTGCAGCCGGCGGTGGGTATCCTGCTGGAGCTGGATGTACACTTCAGCCATGTTAGCAGAACTGATTGCTGAAAACGCAATTAATTTACGCGTTAGATTTTTATTTATTAAAGAAACGATATATTATTAAGTTAATTTACTTTACTGCGAATACCTTATACAGGGAAAATGTCGATGTATTTTAAACACCTGAGAAATTTCTATTACAGATATAAATCACGTGTATTTCTCAACACAATCATGGAAAATATCTCTTTAACATGACGGAAACAGGCTGAAAGTTTTTACTAAATAAATGCGAGAGAGGAATGAAACATTCACAGTGAATGTTCGACCAATGCATACAAGCATGAAGTCTTCGGATCGATTACCGTCGGTTACCCCGGAAGAAATTTTTATACAGATCATTTTTTATTCGATTCGCAGGGTTTTCAAGTAATTGTATTTCTCTAGAAAGGAATATAATTCACCCGGTGAAAACACGTATTTAAATATCCGGAATAATAATTACTCAACAATGTGAATACTTAACTAAACTGTTCACATTTTTTGAGAATTCGCGCAGTTAGCTATTAAATGTAGAATAAGCTTGCCTAAAATGAATACTTAACTAAACTATTCACATTTCAGAAAATTCACTTGTCTAGCTATTAACTTTTAGAATGCTCAGCTATTCGCATATAAATGTCATGCATTAAAAACAAGAACGCGAATATAAGTTAAATGTACAGAGAAATAATTTAACTTTTAAAAGTAAATGAAGTGTTTTGTTACAACTTACCAGACATGATGTTCGTTGAAATTTCACTTTGAATGAGAAAAGTTTGCAGAGACCTTAACTCGTTGATTTCAGCGGAGAAACTGTGAGAATTCCCGACGAAGCAGCCTTTTTATAGTGTTCTTTTGCGATATAAAAAATGTATGAGTGAAAGTTTAAGATATATAATACAACGATTTTGATTGGCTACTCCAAAAATTCGAGAAGGAGAGGGAAATGCTAGCCTCGCACAGGGGCATTTCGTGAGCACGTCTAAACCTGTTATGGGGGAAATCCTTCGATCACGCCAGCGTTCCTTAAGGGGAATGTTTCTGCGTATGACGCTAGAAATAAAAATATATTTTATTTTTTACATGTACCATTAAAATTCATTGTTAATTATTGTTACATTACCAAATTAATCACAGATTGAAAATAATGTATTGTTTCTGTAGATATAATTGTCCTCGAACCAGCGACCTTTCGATTGTGAATAGATACGTTACAGATGTTTAAAAAACGTCTGATGCTATGTGATGGCTTTAGAATTCTATTCTCTATGCATTACCACGGGAAAAACGAATAGCAAGTTACCATTTGAGAAAAGTTAAAAGTATTTGAAAATTTAAACCAATATCAAAAAATCTGATGTGTTACACTCACATGACTTTCTCTACTCTTGTACAAACTATTTTTACAAACACTTATTCCCTATATGCTTCATGTTAATCGAGATATCGAGATGTCAATGTTATTGGTAATTTTCATGACGATACAAGGTGAATATGATAGGTTTTAAGCGATAGTCAAATTATTTTAACGCTGATTGCTATGTGGTGCATTCCATTCTCTTTGCATGTCCAGAACATAAAAACAAGAATAACGAATTTGAGAAAAAGTATAAGTATTGGAAATTTTAAGGGAATAACAAGCGATATCTCGAAAACGATTTACTCAACAACAAGAATGTATATGTTATAAATTATGTATTTTAACGTGCTCTCCATTTTTTGTGTAGTAAAAGTTTGTCTATCTCTTATGGTTTATCAATTTTTGCAAAAGTCGTTCAGAATGAAGAATACTTTTGGAGACATTCCCTGAAAATTCGAGATATACATTTCATTTCTCATTACAATATCTTAAACATATAATATTTTATTCAATATCGTTAGAGTTATTTTTGAGAAAATTAAAATTTTCGAGAAATGTTCCATGTAAAGGGTAGTCTGGTGTGAGGCATTTTCTTTAAAACCTTCGTGTCGCATCTCTGGAAGATACTGAACCTAAATACCAAGTTTGGTGTTTTATCCGCCTCTTCGTTTCTGAGTTATGTTTCACAGGCACACTCGCAGACAACCATGCTTTTTTCGGATTCAGAGGGTCTCAAAACATGTATTTCCGGTGAAATCTCGTTATCGATTTTTTCGGGTGGAATACAACACTTCCTCCACTTACTATACATAGTATAGAAAGTAAAAACTCAATCGCAAATACTTAATGTCGCACAAATATTACTTGAAATGAATTTTTTGTGTGTGTGTGTGTATTAAGTTTATATTAACATGCTGGAATATTCGAAAAATATCTCTCAAATGGACGGGGTATTTAAAATCGTACTCATCCTATGTTTACTAAGCCCAATCTTTTTAAAATGGAATAAATTAAGAGTAACAAGGATTGTTTAGGCAAGGCTCCATATTTCATTATTTAGAATTAAACAAATGCTATTAGTCGTAATAATCATGCACATACGACAGCAAGCAAATGCGCAAGTCAATTCATATACAATTAATTAATAAAAAAATATTTAATTGTTTTCATCGATCAGCGAGAGCCTTATTTATTTTTAATAACGTATGTAATATCTATCATTCTGAATACTTTTTATTCTTCATATTACTCTCGCCAAATCATATTTCTTTGTTTAACATTCCGAAAAAAAATCAGTTTAATTTTTGATATCATGTTTGCAATTCTTGTATGCTAGTATTTAAATAATGACAAAGATACAATCGAATGTTTAAGTACAGAATCTATACAGTATACGTTTAATTGAAAACTTAATCATTAATATTCTTCATGTAGAATTATATTAATTATCGGGAAAACATTTTCTGTGGTAAGCTTAAAACAATTCTAGACTTGGTTTTCCACTGTCTATGATGGAATTTCTGCACAGGGGAAGCTCTTAAGAAAATCTTTTGTGTCGCTAATAGTTATTTACCCCGAGGGTCTGTGGTTTTTCAGAGCACTTAGGATGTTTAATGAACTGGAAACGCCCTTCATTGTTCACTAATGCCTCTATACAGAACCTTCTTCTGAAGACATTTGTTTTTCAGAGCACTTAGGCTGTTTAATCAACTGGAAACGAGTGTCATTGTTCACTAAGAGCTCTATACAAGACCTTGGTTTTACCTTCGTCTGAAGATAATTAATGGTGCGGAAGCGACTGTCGTCGGCTAATGTGTCTACATATGCATTCTTCAGGGGTGTACACCATATTTCTTTCAAGCAGTGTACGCAAGTGAATAATTCGTTGAATTTCTCAAAGTCCGCTACGTCTTTAGAAAGAACATTTAAAACGAATATAAAATTTATATTTGTAGTCTTCGTGCGTGTTACTTACAGGTACGCCTGTTTTGAATTGTAATTATTACTTCTCTCGTGCGAGAAGAGACATAGCGGGCTTTTATTTTTAACATCAGTTGAAGCGTACTCCGATGTGCTGGATACCCCTAGCCATTAAGAGCAGGTACTGGGGGAAAACCCAAGCGTCCTGGTTTAACCGCTTCTCATGATGGACGGGGCATTGCTGTCACATTGCGTCTTGTTTTTTCGTAAAGGGTTCTCGTGTTAACGTCTCATACAAGCTATTTGCAATTTCGCTTTAAGTTGCTTTTTAATTCATCTAAGCAATGTAATATTTTTTATAAACCCTCAATTCAAAAGAAGAATTAAACACACGTTATTAGCCGTAATAGTTATATACGCGTAATAATCGCGCATATACGATAACGAACAGTTGCGCGCGAGTCAATTACATTAATCAATAAAAAAAAACTTAATTGTTTTTAATCGATAGACTGCGTCGTTTCATTAGAAGTGAGATATTCATGGTAGATGAATAATTGGGTGAGATATCTCTAGGAGCGCGAGTCAATTACATTAATTAATAAAAATATTTAATTGTATTCATCGATCAGCGAGAGTCTTATTTATTTTTTATTTATTTCATAATCAATTCCTCCGGAGCCAACATGAACGCACCTCGCATGTTAATTCACCTTTATTTTTTTTCCGGAATCATATTTCGCAGAATTATATAGAGTTAAGATGGCCGTCTTGCACCCATAATGAGTTTAAATATGGTGATTTCACAACTTTCGGGTATGACCACCAGGGGCGCTGTGAGGGAACACTCGCTGGAGTTTCACTCATATTACCACTTGGCGCGCTAGTGTAGGTAGCGAACTGAAGCGTGAGTGGAGGGGGTGCGCTAGTCGACTTGTCCCTTGAAAGCACCGTGAGCCAGTCATTCCAGTGAAACGTCTCGCAGCGGAAGGTTGCGGTCGGTGTTCCACCGCAATTATCACGCGATAACGAGTGTTACGTCAAGTCTGTCCTTTCATCTAAGTGTTGTAATATTCTTATAAATCCAAAATATATTTTCCCTCAAAAGTAGAATTAAATAAATGTTATTACCCGTAATAATTATACACATGCTACCACACATATACGATAACGAACAGTTGCGTGCGAGTCAATTAATCATTCAAAAATACTTAATTGTTTTCATCGACAGACTAGCCTTGTTTCATTAGACGTGTAATTTATTGACAATAGTAGGTTATAAATAACGGTTTAGGGGCAGGTGCGCGCGATTCAATCAAAAATACTTAATTGCTCGACGAACAGCGTTTAATTGCAATAGCGGTATATAAACATTGATTCTTTTTTCAATAACACACATTACCTAATTGATTGACACAATTATGTACTCAAACGATTTGCCGATGTGCGGCAGGCATCGAGAATCGCATTCCCACATCGCCAGGGTGGATTTCCAAGCCAACGTCACGCACCGAGAACCCCATTCCCTTATACCCCATCACCCGAGCGGCACATCCCCTACCCCAAGCCAATCACACGGCAGGGATTTAGACCTAGGGAAGGTACGCGACCGACGTATAGGATCAATACACACTCTCCCACCTATCCACAGGGAACCAACCAGAACACAAAGGGGAGGGAGGACACGCGTATGGGGGAGGGAGGGGGGTGGGCCACCGGCACGTGACCGCAGGGGGGAGGGGGGAGGACCTGCCGGCACAGACACTGTCGGCATTAGGTAAGCACACAAAGGGAAGGGGGCGGAGCTAGCGGCACGCGACCGGGCGGCAAATAGTAGCACACAAAGGGAGGGGGCGGGGCTAGCGGCATAGAACAAAGAACCTTATCAGATGGCGGCAAATCCTTTGTGTTTCAGAAACGCCATTATATTCCTACTAATGTAGAAGCCGAAAGTTGCTAACAATGCGGTAACCTTGAGGTAACAACGAATTGGAAAGTTTAATAAAGCCTACTAATAATTCTTGGAACAATAATAATGTAATGTTTAAAACAGTTTATACATAGCCAATCAAAAACTAGAAAAGCTTTAAGTTAAATACAATTATTTTATTGGAGTAGAATTAGCGAATCAGAGACTTGAAATAGAGTAAATGTACGAATTTAGGCAGTAGACGCTAGAAGGTAGCGTTCCCGAGCAGTTCGCTCGGTACGTATTCAGTGTGAGATATAAAAAAGTCATTACAGCGTGAATAATATAAAGTTGACGTGTTGAAAAGTACAATTAACAATCTCACAGCTCTACAGTAGTATATATCAATTACGTGTTATTTAATCGTTTGAAATATTACAAAAACGAAGTTAAATACCATTATAATTTGTGCAAGCCTTCATTCTTTAGTCCCTGCTAAGAGATATGTCTTCTAAAAAAATTCTGATGCAGCCGAGGCATAATATTAAAATATACATTAAAATACAAAGTTGATTTTTAAACGTTGGGGCGAAGGTCACCGGAAAAGTAAAAGTGGGGCGAAGGCCACCGGAAAGTTTGTATCGTACGTGGGGTGAACACTCCAAGAAACATATCTCCCGCAATACGTGATGCAAACAGCAGCAATAAACAACTTCAAGTTTGGCTCTCCTAAACGTGGGGCAGCAATTAACCATCTCAAAGCATGTATTTGCGATGAAATCTCGGCATCGAACTCTTGGGTTGACTGCCGCATGCACTTCCTCTATCTGCCAGATAAGTAGTGGAGAAAGTAAAAATCATATGTATTATACATTTAGTAGCTCATAATACACTGTTTACTTTACTGAGCGTTTTATCATTTTCAATCAACAGTCGTCCTCCGTGGTGTAGTGGTTACCATGCTAGCCTCTAGTTCCTGAGGTCGCGGGTTTATACTCCGCGGAGGGCGATGAAGTTTTTCGTGCGTAAAAATTCTTAGCGTAGCTTCTTTCGGAAGGGAAGTCAATTCGGTAGTCCCGTGTCGTTGATTTACGGTACGTAAAAGAGTCTCAGGGCTGATAAAGGGACCTCTGAGTGAAATTTCCGGTCTTTCACGCCCAATGCAGAATAGCACGCTAAGGACTGTAGCAGTTAAAGAGCGTCCATAAATAAAACTCAATTTAATTTAAGAAAACAACATTTGTTCCCTTTAAGCCCTTATAAATAACATTCAATAGATATGTAAACAGTGATTAATTGCTTTGAGCTTTAAAGGGAAAGTATATGATGGTAAATGTAGTAACGCAATACTCCTGAGTTACTGAAAGTGAAACTTATTAGACAAGCGGAGAAACTTTTCAAACAGTCGGTCTTTCATTTCCAAAAGGCCAAATACTTGATGCAACATTCTCGTTCACATACTGTGCAAGTAAAAATCGTAATAACATGATATTCCCATCTAGATATCTACTCCATCACACCAAGAATGGTACTATCTTATCTCAGTATTGGGCTGTCTCTCTGTATAGCGAAGCAGAAAGTGCAGAGATAATTGCTTCACGGAAAAGCGACGGAATTCTCAGCAGAGGTTTCTGATAAGCTCGCTCATAAATTCAGAAACCCCTCTGGTGCCAGGAAACGTGGTGACAAAAGAACTGCAGAAATTACATTTTCTATGCACAGCTTTAGTTTAGGCACTTATTATTTATATTTTGCGCTGTTTTCGAGTCTTGGTGTTATGCTGAAGTTACTAGAACCACAGTGGATTTGTCTTTGAGCAACAAAGAAATTACTTAGTAACATCCATCTAGAATTCGACTTGTTTTCTAACTAGTGATAGAATTAAGTAATTTAATACATTTTTTCTTTCAAAACTTTGCATTACCAGGACAAAAATAAAAAGTGAATAACGAATTCCCATTTGAGAAAAAGTGTAAGTATTGAAAAATTTAAGGGAATAACAAGCAATAACTTGAAAATAGTTCACTCAAAAAAAAAAATATATATAACACAAATTGTGAATTTAACGCGATCTACATTTTTTGTGTAGTACAATTTTGTCTATCTCTTATGGTTTACCAGGTATGCAAAAGTCGTTCACAATGAAGAATACTTTTGGAGACATTCCCAGAAAATTCAAAACATATATTTTCGGTGAAATCTCGGTATCGAATTTTTGGGTGGAATACAATACCTCCCCTACATACTATATGTAGTAGAGAAAGTAAAAAAAGCTTATTAAGGGATCCTTCGATTTTGTTGCATTACCGCCTGTTAGTAGCTATACTTTTCCTTAGGCAAAGTAATGAAGATCTCGTATAAACTATTTTTAATGGGACCTAAGGTAAGCTATGTAATGTAAGTTAGTATGAATTGGTTCTGTTACCAAATTTACTTCTTAAATTCCCAACTTATTTGTAAATATACTACAAAGCCAGCCGTCAAAACTAAGATCGTTACTTCATAGGATTTTTACGATACGTAGGACATTCAAACAAGAAATTAGGACTGCAGTTGTTCTATATTAGGTACCAATTTAATGACGATTGATTCGGCCATTCTTGCCTGAAATGATAAACGCATGCGCAAATAGACGCATACGCCCACGTATACCCATACATTTTTAAATTCCAGTTTCTAGATTCAGGGGGCCTATTATATAGAATGTTTAAAAATAGAGGGCATAAATTCATGTATGCATTCCCCATATGTAGTGAGAAAGCAGTATTTTAGGAGGAGTTGTATTGTATTTAAACTGTTGGTGAACCGAACTTGTAATAACTTTGCAACCGCATGTATAGTGAACAATTTTCCGGTAGCCTTCGCCCCAAATGTATTTTCAGGTGGCCTTTGCCCCAAGTTTAAAAAAATATTAGCTTTTTAATTTAACTGTTTCTTTAAATATTATATTTAAGTTTGCCTCGGCTGCGTCAGTATTATTCTTAGAGACACGTTTCTCTTAGCAGGGTTGTGAGGCGACTAAACAATGTAGGCTTACACAGATTATAATTTTACTTCACTCCTTTTGTTAATACTTGATACAATTTAAATAAGACTTAACTGATATAGAGAGCTGTGAGATTCTTTTATTAAATACTTGCACTTTTTAACATGTAAAACTATTTTCGTCTCACACGAATACGTATTAAATCTCTCGAGGATGGGTCTCGCGTCCGGTTAGAAACACTGTTTTCAGGCAACTGAACTCTAAATTTCTAAAATTTTCTCCTTTTCAGTTTCTGATTGGCTAATTCTACTCCAATAGAATACCTTCATTTAACTAAAGCTTTTTCTGTTGTTGATTAGCTATTTTTATAAACTGTCACTAAAATTACATTATTGCTTCAAGAATCACAAGTAACATTTAAACTTTCTAATTCATTATTGCCTCAAGGTTACCACATTGTTAGCAGCTTTTAACCTATTATTCTCACAGCTCCTACATTATTATATTACGTAAAATATTCACATAACATTATTACACATGGATAGAATAATACAAGCATATGCAATGACTGTTACATACATTTTACAAATTATTACATACACATATTGCTTCAAGGCGGGCTGTTATTGATTTTATATATTATATAATTTGACTGAAATCATTTAAGTGTTAAAAAACACTGTCTCAGTAGACAATTAAGAAAGCCCATTAAAACACTGTCCGGAAATGCTTGGTTTCTAAGTTATGGCCTTCAATACAGTGATATTCACCGGTACGTTTTTCTTCCCGCAGGTTGTTGCCGTGGTAGAAGATATTAACAGGACACCCTGACATTCATACCGAGACGAAGGGTACATTGAGTGTTGTGTTTGGCGTTCGACTGAGAGACATACCCTCATATCAGGTGCTGGCAGAAATGCACTTCATGAACGGGAAAGCAGACGGCAATGCTGCGCTGGCTCGACGTTTGTACCAAAACCCACAGCGAAGATGTCCAAATCGGAAGACATTTGAACGTCTCCATCGCCGTCTGTGCGCTCATGGGAAGTTTACATCTCCTTGCTTGGGGAGGGGACGGCCAAGATCTACAACTCCAATGTAGAGGAGGGAATTCTGGATTCTGTACACACGACTCCTCCTATCAGTACACGAAGGTTAGTGTTGCAAGTGAACGTTCCTCATAAGGCTGTCTGGAGACTGTTGCAAGTACAACAGTTGTATCCTTATGATTTACAACGTGTCACCAGCAGATTACCCTGCTCGATTAATGTTCTGTCAGTGGTCCGTGCAGCAATGTGCTACAAATCCGAACCTTCCTGCCTTAGTATTATTTACAGATGAAGCCCAGTTCACACGAATAGCATTACAAGTCTCCACAATCATGTATAGGGATATGAAAACTCACATTCAATTGTTCCATCTCATCACCAAGTGCGGTTCACTCTCAACATGTGGGCCGGTATAATTGGTGATCGGTTAGTTGGACCCCAGTACTTGTAACCAGACTTAACGGGGCAAGCATACCAAATGTGTATGAAGACACTCCGTTGAGCATTCGTGAACAACTCACTTCTTGCATAATGGTGCTCCTGCACACTTTAGTCGTACCGCTCCCCGTACTAGGATCGAAGGTTTTCTGATCGATGGAAACGTAGACGCGGCCCAGTTGCTTGGCCACCACGCTCACCACTCTGTCTATTTCTACTTGTGGAGCCATTTAAAAGCGTTTGTGTATTCCTTTCCGGAGCCTGAGATGGAATCCCTTCAGAATCGAATTGTGGAAGGTATTTGGGGTCGTGTTCGCACGGCATGAGACGTCGATGTGAGGCCTGCATTCAAGCAGGAGGTGGAAAGTTTTAACACCTACGGTAAGAAATGCGTTCCAGTGAACATCACTGTCTTGCAGGCCACAACTCAGAAACCAAGCATTTACGTACACATGTTGTAATAGACTTTTTAATTGTCTACATATGGGAATGCTTACTTGAATTTATGCCCTCCAGTTTTTAAACATCCTATATATAAAATAAAAAATTAATAGATATAATTTGGGTATATGAACAGGTTATGCTTAATTTTCCTTTTTTTTTAGTACCTTAATTATTCTTCTTTGACCTACATATTTTACGTCCATGAGCTTCTCTTTAAATTCATTTAACTTAGCATTCATCGCTGTTCATTGGCTTATTCATACTGTTTGTTTAAGTTTAAATAAATCAACATTCATTTCTTTAATCTCTTATTATTCACCATTTCATTATTCAGCAACATGTGTTAATTAATTATTTGTTTGCTAATAATTTGGTATTTTTGGGTTGATATGGATTTACTTATTGAATCAATGTTTTTATTCACTCTATTACTTTTGTTTCTCATTGTTCATAGTTAAATGCGGAGCTGGGACATGCCCTCCGGTTCTAGGAGTACCATGTTAGCCTCTAGTTCCCGAGGTCACGGGTTCAAACCCGGGGGAGGGCGATGGATTTCTTTTTCGGCGCAAATATCCTTCGTATAGTTTCCTTAGGAAGGAAAGTAAAGCCAAGCCGGTGGTCCCGTGTCGTAGATTTGCGGCATATAAAAGAACCTTAAGCCTGATAAACAGGTCCTTGAGCAAAACTTCCGGTCTTTCATGCCCAATATAGAATGAGACGTTAAAGGCAATAGTAGTTGCCGAGAGACAATAAATAAAACTCAATTTAATTTAATTTGGAGCTGGGACATATAGGAATGTGTGTCACATCATACACAAATCTGCTCTCAGAACGCCACATTACTATGGCATTTAGTCCGCCAGAGAAGCGTGCTAAAACAACCCATGCCTTCTCTCTTCCATTTCTTTACGAGTTCTTCGCCCTTGGCTTATGCATATGCCTGTATGATAATCGTTGTTTGTTATAATTGCTTTAATTATTTCTGTACTTGTGGTGCATATTAATTCGAAGCTTATTCACTTATTCAAACAATGTTTGTTTATTCAGATTCATTTATTTGTTTTACGCATGAATTAGTTAGCATTGTTTGTTAATTAATTCTAATGCCCTTGATGACAAAGTGGAATCGGCATGTAGTATATCTATATGCATACAATTATAATGAATAATTTAATAGTTGCAGTGATGAAAACAAGAGTATTTCCATAAAAGACGCAACTGTCGTTATTAAAGTAAAAACATAAGACTCTGACATTACCTCTCAAACGTTTTTTAACGTCGCTTATTTACAGAAACCTGATGTGTTACAGTCATATTAACTTCTCTACCCAAATTATTCTTACAAACTCATTCTTCTATTCTTTATGTTGTTCGAGATAGACTTTGCAGAAATTATCTTATCACACATTTCTTTTTAGGTACAATGGAAATAGAACAGGGTGATCTTTAAAAAGATCCACTACGTAAAAACTTTAAAACCGTTCTCTTTGTATGACCACTGGACTTAGCAATTGAGGAAGTATGAAATAACTTATAATTCAAACAAATATTACAGAATATCTAAAAAATGGTTAATGTCACAAAAATTATTTCGGATAAGTTTGTGATATAACCAGACAGAGAGGTATCAGTACGTAAACCATCAAGTTAGCAACGCCCCGAGTATGGTGGCGAAAGAAGGTGGAAGCGCTTGTGACCTTGCAGCGTTCTCTGTAAACAAATATGATGTACAGTTTGAAGACAGTTCACTCTACTTCGATAACACGTAGATTAGAATTAAGGAATATTAAAGGGGAAAAAATCTGTGTGTTGCACTCACATGACTTTCTCTATTCTTGTACAAACTATTTCTACAAACGTTTATTGTCCATCTACTTCATGCTGATCGAGATAAATATTTGCAGAATGTTCCCAAAATAAGATAAAACACTGATTCTTTTCCTTGAAATTTAAAGTCCATTAATCTGGTAGGTCATATTGGATGATTAATGGATGAAATGGGTGAAAAGATGCTCAAACAAGCCGGCTCCTTGGAATTTGGACTTATCCAACATTCGTCTCAGAATAGGGAAAATTTCCGGAGAAATCTCACCCTTGTAACCCATCCTAAACGAGATTCGAACTCGGGACCAATTGAATGTGAGGAAGCCACATTAACACCACACACGCAGGTGGGATTATTGGAATTTAGTGTGTTGCTTTCACTAAAAATTTGATGTGTTGACTTTTACGTTTCGATGATTATTCTGTCCAATAATGAAGAATATAATATAGAGATATTCATACCTTCCTTCCCTATCTTAAATACTGAATTGCAAATTTAGCGTAAACTATAAAACATTGAATCAATAGGGTAATTTTGCAGTTTCCTTACTTCAGATGTAACAATTAATAATACATGTGCTAATAGTTATTCTGTCCTTAAAACGTTACATGTGCCCTTTAATGGGAAACGAGATATAAAAAAGCTGTTGCAAGCGTGACATGTGAAATTGGGGAGGGGATGCTCCGGTAGAACGTGACAGACCACGACATGGGGAGAAGGGAAGTTCAAAAAATCGGGGCAGGGGAATAGCATGACACCTCCGTTTCCAGCGACACCCTAGGGCGCTTGATAGAAATAATGCCTAGTATGTACAAAGCAGTGATCAGAGCAACGGGAGATACGGTTGAATTTAGAATATATCATTTATTTCCATTAACCATTTATGTTTACACTTTTTAAAAGCATTGCCGTAGGTGTATAAAACATGCTTAAACACTGACAACCTAGGTTTGTGCCACAAATAAATGACATTTTTGAAATAGCTGTTATAGTTTATATGTGTCAAAATCCAATTATATGAGTAAAATCTCGGACACAAAACAACGCCTACCCCTGATCCAACTGTGGCAGCTTTGAACAGGGAGAATTTAAATGTACGTGAAAACAAACAGCTTAAAAAAAGGATTCATTGTGTCTGTGAGCTAAATATGCTATGTATGTGTTATGCATAGTGAAAAAATCTGATGTTTTACACTCACATGACTTTCTCTATTTGTACAACTATTTTTACAAACTCTTATTCTCCATCTACTTCATGTTAGTCGAGATGAACCTTTCCAGAAATCAGAATATTGTTAATTTTCCTGTAGGTGCAAGGGGAATATGATAGGCTTTGAGTGATAGTCAAATTTTTTAAGAGCTAGTTGCTATAAGCAGCATTCCATTCTCTTTGTACGTCCAGTATGTAAAAATAAAAATGAATAACGAATTTGAGAAAAGTATAAGTATTGGAAAAGTCAAACAAATAACAAATAGTATCTCGGAAATGGTTCACTGCACAAAAAAGTATAAGGCACAAACTGTGCGTTTTAACGTGCTCTACATTTTCAATGTAGAAAAATTTTGTCTATCTCTTACAGTTTACTTGTTATGCAAAATCCATCAGAATGAAGAGGACTTTTGGGAACTTTCGCAGAAAGTTTAAGATACATTTTATTTGCCATGAAAATATCTTAAATATATATGATATTTCAATCGTTGAAGCCATTTTTAGCAAATAACATTTTCGAAAAATGTTCCAGGTAAGGGGTAGTCTAGTGTGGGAGATTTTGTTGAAAATCTTCGTGTCGTATCCTTGGAAGATACTAAACTGAAATACCAAGTTTGGTATTTATCAGAATTTTCGTTTTTGAGTTATGCTGTTCACAGACACACACGCACACACACACACACACACACACACACACACACACAAGCGCGCGACGTTTTTCTAAAAATGATTTTTTTTATACAGGAGGCCTCGAAACAAGTTTCTGCAAACGTTTATCTCCATTAACATGAAGCATATGGAGAATAAGCGTTTGTGAAAATAGTAGGGAAAGTCATGTGAGTGCAACAGATCAGATTTTTTCTTTGTATATTCATTTTGGCCTTCATTTTATTTTGTCTTTGGCAAGTTTTCTTAGTATATTTGTGTCGTTGGTTTATGAGAATGAACGAGGTTATATTGATGTTGCTTAAACTGCTATTATTTCTTCCAAACCGAGATTTTCTCTATAAATAAAGATGAGGCAGCCAGTATAAGTCAGCGTGAACGTCACGCAGCTGCATTCACGAGAAATCATCATTACAAACTGTTATTTGAGGTTGGTCAATAGTGCTTTTGCATACTGTTTTCTCAGTATTAGTTTTTGTGTTCTTTATAGAGGTATGAGAGTTTTAATCAAGTATTTCTTTAAGTATCATGTGTAATAACTAATAATGTTTAAATGCCTATAAAGCAACGCAAGACTATTGGGTTAGTGCTGCATAAATGTTGCATTAAATGTTGTAGGGGTAAACTGTCAAACCCGGCAACGCAGGGTATTTCAGTTGGTTAATATTATAAAGATATGAAATTTGTGTGTGTATGTAGGATAACCTCAAAAACCATTAAACATATTTTGATAATTCTTTTACTATGAAAACGTCCAAGTCTTTCTGATGCATATTGGACTATAAAGCACTATCTCATTTCATTTAATAAATAATTAAACATTAAAAAGAATTTACATCGCCCTTGTACTTAATACGAGCACATTCAAGTTATAAATGAACTTGCTTGCAAAGAACGGCTTGAGTTTTCGTTGAGAATGCCATGGAGTAGAAAAGAGTTAAAAAGATTCGTTTTTACTTCACAGAATATGCATGTAATGAAACAAAATGCCATGGATATTTTACTACAAGCAGTATGTTAGATGGTCACGATTTAGCAATTAAGACTCAAAAAAGCAAAAGAGAATAGCATCTGTTTATAGCGCTACAATATGAATGTGATACCAACGACAAAATATGTTAATTACTGTAATGTAAGAAAGTTTTTCTTTATTTCTTTTTCACTTATGGTGTAGTCAGCTTCGTTAGCAGGCCATGCTAAATAAAACTGGCCTACAAAAAACAATTTAATCATCCGGAATGAAAACAGACCTTTCTAAACCTTTAAGTACACTAATTTTAAAAATGTTCTTAGTTTTTCTGTATCAGATATAGTTTTTTCAGTACAGTATACAACAAAAGTTTAAAGCTTAGTAAATGGTTTGCACTAGATATGTCTGGCAAGAAATAACTACAAAACGTTTTTCAGCCTAGGATAAATACCGACAAAGTTACAGTTAATGACTATATTTCACAGATTCGTATGCTAAAAATCAGATTATTTGCCTTTTCTGTGGCGTGTCTGGTTTTAATTTTCTGATACAACATCCAGCAAACGTATGCCATTTTGGAGTCATTCCAGAATCCCTGATATTTTTGCTCCATTGTCTTGATATCTTGGTGTAAAATTTCTCCTTACTCATCACTGATTTCACACATTATGTGGGAAACAATCTAAGTAAGAATGTTAAGGCAGTATTTTTAACGCTTAAATGATTTCAGTCTAATTATATAATATATAAATTCAATAACAGCCCGCTTTAAAGCAATATGTGTATAAATAACCTATAAAATGTATGTAACAGTCATTGTATTAATGTTTATATTATTATGTACATGTGTAATAATGTTATGTGAATGTATTACGTAATTTAATGATGTAGGAGCTGTGAGAATAATAGGTTAAAAGTTGCTCATAATGAGGTAACAATAAGGTAACCTTGAGGCAATAATGAATAAGAAAGTTTAATAATGCTACTTGTAATTATTGGAGCAACAATAATGTAAATTTTGAGACAGTTTATAAGTAGTCAATCAACAACCAGAAAAAAAGCTTAAGTTAAATGAAAGTATTCTATTGGGGCAAGGTTAGCCAATCATAAACTGAAGTGGAGCAAAATTTACAAATTCAGAAGTCAGTTGCTAGCAGACAGCGTTCCTAACCGGACGCGAGACGCGTCCTTGAGAAGTCTAATACATATTCAGTGTGAGACAAAAATAGTTTACGTGATAAAAAGAGCAAGTAATTAATAAATAATCTCACAACTCTCTATATCAGTGAAGTGTTATTTAAATCGTGTCAAGAATTAATAAAGGGAGTGAAGTAAAAATTATAATCTGTGCAGGTCTACATTCTTAGTCGCATCACTCTCTGCAAAGAAATTCATGTCTCTAACAATAATACTGACGCAGCCGAGGCAAACATAAATATATAATATTTAAATAAACAGTCAAGTTACAAAATTAATATTTTTAAACTTGGGGCAAAGCCTACCGGAAACTTTTTACCATACGTGCGGTTACAACTACTTCAAGTTCGGCTCCCCAATAATCGAAATACAATAAAACTCCTTCCTCAATGTAGAAAATGTAACTTTAGTGACATCCGAGATCCCATCGCCTTGTAACGACTCAAACAAACTTATACAAACCCACACAGCTCTGACAAGTAGCCTTTTTTTCATCATTTAGAGTCTCCACAAAAGTACAATCTTTGAAGATCTCTCGTATTTGTGGCCTCATAAAAACTCCTCCTTTAAATTTTGCTCATGAAACCTTGGGAAATTGTTCACACAGATATTTGCCTTGCCCGCAGCTTAAACAAGAACTTTAATTAAGCCGAATTTAATATGGAGTGGAGATAGAAATATTTTCTCCACATTCACTAAATAAATACTTTCAACTAGTCTTCCTGGTTCATACTCGTTCCTTAGATTTCAATCGCGTTTCTCATAAAGTACATTTGTAGCACGGCTACCCATAGACATAGGAAGCAGCAGAACTTCGTGAGGCCTCCTTGCATGTCCATGAGGATACCGATGATTTTCAAATCCCCACAAATACACCATTCACTTGAAGGAGACATATAACATCAGAATACGCTGGGATTCCATGCAATATAACCTTCAGCAATAAAGTAACCTATTGCAATAGATGGTTTTGTATTTTAAAATAAAGAGAGTTGAAGGTTGTTACACTATATCACTAAAATGTTCTTACTTGAACGCGTATCGGGAGACGGCTTGCTCCCATCGTCAGCATGTTTTCAACTGAGTTTGCCGGTTATTGTCTGGGATATGTGTGTGGCTAGTGGTGCTCTCTGGTGCTGGGCTGGTGAACAGTCAAAGGCTGCTGGGTGGCGGCAGTTCGAAATTCATTAGGTGATTCCTGTGTTTGACGATATATATTTTTTCCCAGATGTCCAATTCATTGCTGCTGTTGATCAGTTTTAAGAGTTTTATGTTCGGAGGGATATCATGGTTTGAAGAGCAGAAATGATGTGCTACTGCTGATTTATCTGGCTTCTTTTGGTAAATGCATCTCATATGCTCTTTAAGTCTTATTTCAAGATTTCTTTTGGTTCTTCCTATGTATACCAGGTAGCAGTCATTACAAACAATTTGATGTATACCAGTTGATTTATCGTTGGGGATAGGATCTTTTGTTCTGTTGCATAGTAGTTTCTGTATAGCTTTGTATTCCCACTCTGCAGCAATACTGCTTTCAAACTTCACGCTGAAGAATCAATGTGAGGTCTCCAGACAGTGGTAATATGTTCCTCCTTTAATTCCTTGAAGAGACCATTAACATAATTTTAAAATACTATTGGACCATCAACTGTAAACAAATTTTTAACACATAATTTCTTTCTCAATAGAAAGACATTTAACATGCCTCTCCAGAAGCTTCTTTTTCTTTTGGTCTAGAGGCTGATGTTTCTTTAGAAAGAGACAGGTGTCCTATGATGTCATTCAATTTCTCATGATCAAGTGTTTGTGGCATTGAAATATTAGTATCTGTTGCGTATTCACTGCCAGCAGATTGCTCACTTTCGACTGAAGTTGGGTCTCCAAATTTAATTTGCTCTATAAATAATATTCCTGTCTGAAATGTTATGAACTACCAAAATTTTACAATGAGGAACTGGTCCTATAGCGGAATGTAGACTGGGATTACCTATCTGATGTGTCGTTTGTAAAGTAAAACACGTAATCTTTACATTAAAAAGTAGCAATAATCATGATGAAAATGATATTTTTTATTTATGGACGCTCTTTAACTACTATGGTTCTTTGCATCCTATTCTACATTGGGCGTGAAAGACCGGAAATTTTTCTCAGAGGCCTCTTTATCAGGCTTGAGGTTCTTTTACGTGCCGAAGTCGGTTTTACTTCCTTTCCAAAAGAAGCCATTTTAATCATTTTTACGCCTGAAAAAAGCCATCACACTCTGCCAGGTTTGAATCCGCGCCTTGGGAACTAGAGGCTTGCATGGTATCCTTAGACCACGGAGGACGACCTCTTGGCTCCCGCCAAACCATAAGATGGCAAACGGCATTGCTATTTTTCTTTTGTTTAACTAATCATAATTTAAAAAATATAATTTTTAACTTAGAAAAGTAAAATACAATATACCATGATTTCAGTCAATTTTGTTCGCAAAATTTTGGTTCATCTCCAAACCTATACTGACACAGAAAAACCTATTGCATTTTTTAATTAGCACGTCGATTTACGTAAGATCCACCTATTTTTATTTCTGGTAATTTTGTTTTTAACATTGTAATTGTATAATGAGATAAATGCCAATATTAGAAACCAGTAAGCCGATAATTAATAACTGAAAAGATTGCTTTTCTCGGGGTCATAGACGAGGTCTTTTCCAAAGAAGTTTAACTTGGCGACATGGGAGTGTGGAATCTACATATTCACCAGCTTCATCTCTATGGTGTAGTATATGTTAAGGGTTTCAGTATTATGTGAAAACTTTGTACCTATTATATTATTAAACAACTACGGGATCAAAGAGAAGGCATAAAGTTATAAGATTTCTGCTGCAAGTTGCTCGATCAGTCGCATTGATGATTGTTCCACAAAGGGTAGGAGTGAGGGGGCAGTTTGGCACATGGCTCTTATTTCTGCCCTGAGTCAACACATTGCAGTAGAATACAGACATACTGTTCCTTGCTTCCAAATACATGTCCCACGGAAGCGACAATCCTTTGTGAGAAACTTTAGTGCAAGGAAGACATGAAGTTGGTTTTCTCGTAAATATTCACCTCATGAGGATGCTTTTTCCTGGGTACATATCAGTATTAAATGGCTTCTAAATATTTTGTTTGAAAGTGTTTTTAATGCTTTATTCCTTGGTAGTCAAAGTATCTTAATTTCTTATTCTTGATCGCTGTATCGAGCTTTCATTAAAACAAGTAGACGAGGGGCAAGGGAAGTTGGCACAAGAGACAGGGTGGCACAATTATAGCAACAGGCAGCTTGTGTGTTTAAATTGTTTTTCGGAAATTTCCGATTAATTTGTATACAGTGTTTCGTTTTATTATTGCCATTTAAGTGTTTAATTAACTTTGGACGTTATATCTTACTTTAAGGACCAGTTGATATGTTTAAAAAGCGTTACTCTTCGTTTTTGATAAATTATTTAAAACTATATTTTCCATTTAAATAAAATGTAGCCAACTTACCCCATCCTGTGCTAACCTGCCTCTTATTTGGGGTAAGTTGACTCACTAAGCCATGGTTTGAAAAGTTGACAAATTTAAATTTCAGCAGCCGTAAAATAATGACGCAGTTATTAATATATATCTTTAATATATATTGTTAACGAAATTTATAGAACAGGATTAACCTAAATGTTGCTGTAAAGGTAAAGCTGCGTACCACGGAGGGGCTCCCGGAACAGGGGCAGAGCACCGCACGCAGGCCTGTCCGTCCCTTATGCTTCCAACGTGACCCCTGGGAGGGAAGGATGAGGGGAGAGACTCGAAAGGCGACCAGATCCGGCTGCCGACGGGCATAATCATGGACGGGGTCCCCAACGTTTCCAAATAGAATGCATCCGACGCCGCCCGGTCCCAGCCCACAAGCCATCAACCTCAGGGTCCCCCGGAGCGGAGTCCCACGCTGAGAGACCTAACTGAGCGGTACCGCAGCGACGTCAGGGAGGAAACCTTTACAGAGCGCAAGCCACCGCCCAGCCGCAACCCGCCGAATACGTCGCCTGGTCGTACAACCCTAAAACACATGACAAGGAAGACGATGGGTACAGGATATGAGAGGAAGGAGAATCGTAGTAGATGAACCACCCCAGCAATCGCTTGGAGATCCGGGAAACTATGGCGGCCGTCGGGGATCGATCCCGGAACCTCCCGAATGCGGGCCAAAGACTTAACCTCCTGAGCTATCCCGCTTGGTAAATATTGCTGTAATAAAAATAAATATAACATAAAATTTGTGCCAACTTGCCCTCCTCTCCCCTACTGATTATGCTATACAGAATTTCTATAACTTGGAGGACTGTCGGGGGGAGGTTAAGGAATTCAAGACGTCCGTCCATGTTGCACGTCCTTTTCCCGGGAATATTAGGGGATTCTTTTTATCCGTTATTAGGAATAGCAGGATCTGTACAGTATTCCAATTATAAGAAATAAACGGGAGGATTCACCATAGAAATCTTCTAGACTATTGTACAATAATGCCATGAAGAACGGGGGGACATAAATTAAATTAATTCCGCATTCGAGTTTAATCACCTACCCTAGCAGCAGTTAGTAGTCAAATACACAGAGAAAACTGTGACCAGCGAAATATCAGAAGCTGTTAAATTGTTTTCATTTTCAGCAGTTTCATCCCGCTTTCGTTGAATATTGTAGCGTATGTGTCTGCACTGTCGGGTCGGGAACATTATTGCTGTGTTTAACAATACAGACCTACATTTACTGCCTTTATGGACGAATCTTAGGTTACGTAGCGACGTAATCATTTAACAGACCTTTCTTTATGAGACTGCGTGTTTTCTCTACTACGTATAGTAAGTAGGGGAAGTATTGTATTCCACCCAAAAATTCGATACCGAGATTTCACCGGAAATACATATTTTGAGACCCCCTGAATCCAAAAAGAAGCATTTTTGGAAACATGTCCGTGTGTGTGTGTCTGTGAACAGCATAACTCAGACACGAACAGTCGGATAAACACCAAACTTGGTATTTAGGTTCAGTATCTTTCAGAGATGCGACACGAAGGTTTTCAAGAAAATCCCCCCACCCCAGATTACCATTTACATGGAACATTTTACGAAAATTTTAATTTTCTCAAAAATGGCTCTAACGATTTTGATTAAAATATCATATATTCAAGATACGTTTATGATAAATAAAATGCATATGTTGAATTTTCTGGGAATGTCACCAAAAGTATTCTTCATTGTGAACGACTTTTGCATAACTGGTAAACCATAAGAGATAGACAAACGTTTACTACACAAAAAATGTAGATCGCGTTAAAATACACAATTTATGTCATATACAGTTTTTTTGTTGAGTGAACCATTTTCGAGATATTGCTTGTTATTCCCTTAAATTTTCCGATACTTATACTTTTTCTCAAATGGGAGTTCGTTATTCATTTTTTTTTGTTTTGTCCTGATAATGCAAAGAGAATGAAATACTCCACATAGCAACCAGCTCTTAAAATATTTGACTATCGCTTAAAGCCTACCAATTCCCCTTGCATCTACAAGAAAATTAGCAATAAGATTAACATCTCGATATCTCGATTAACATGAATCATATGGAGTATAAGCGTTTGTAAAAATAGTTGTTATAGGAGTATAGAAAGTCTTGTAAGTGTAACATTAGATTTTTTTATGTATGTGTTGGGTTGCTAGATTACGTTCGGTTTGTCGTACCTCATCTAAATTTATTAGTGATGAGTCAGATAAGCCTCGATCATCATCGATTGGAGACTCAGGTGTTTACTAAAAGTTTATATGGGTCGCTTTAGAGAGTTACTCTTGGATCCTATGTTAACATTTTGTTCTAAAGAAGAAAACTCCACTGATGTGTTAGTTTGCAACACCTGGGCTGGAGGAGACTCAGGTTGAGATGTGTCGTTTTCTTATGTATAAGGGCACATTTTCTGTTAGTTCAGTAACCGTTTCGCACATATCCACTTTATCTTTAGTTACGGAGGAAAGGTATACTCAATAAGATGCATCTTCATAGTTTATCTGTATGTTGTCAGCTAGCTTAAGGAACTCGTGGGATTTTACATACATTTGTCGGCGAAAGCTCATGTTGTGTGTATTTCCAGGAATATGTATTCCTTGTCAAATATATAAGGATAATACTGGTTTGATTCCAAACTTCGCACACTGTTTCAGAATTGAAACGTAGAGCGAAAAAAAATCTGATGTGTTACACTCACATGACTTTCTCTACTCTTGTACAAACTATTTTTACAAACGCATATTTTCCATCTACTTCATGTTAATCGAGATAAACATTTACAGACTCTATCTTATTGCTAATTTTCTTGTAGATGTAAGGGGAACATATATTTACAAGGGCAATATAGAAATACAGCAGCCTTTAAACACTTACATATCTCTTAATAGCTGGTTGCTAGGTGCAGCACCATTCCCTTTGCCACAGATTAATACTCTTTGCATATCCAAGACAAAAAAATGAATAACGAATTCCCATTTGAGAAAATTATTGAAACATTTAAGGGAATAACAAGTAACATCTCGAAAATGGTTCACTCACCAAAAAAACTGTATATGACATAAATTGTGTATTTTAACGCGATCTACATCTTTTGTGTAGTAAAATTTTGTCTGTCTCTTATGGTTTATCAGTTATGCAAAAGTCGTTCACAATGAAGAATACTTTTGGAGACATTCGCAGAAAACTCAACATATACATTTTATTTGTCATAAAATTATCTTAAACATATGATATTTTAATCAAAATCGTTAGAGCCATTATTGAGAAAATTAAAATTTTCGAAAAATCTTCCATGTAAGCTGTAATCTGAGGTGGGGGGATTTTCTTGAAAACCTTCGTGTCGCATTTCTGGAAGATACTGAACCTAAATACCAAGTTTGGTGTTTATCCGACTGTTCGTTTCTGAGTTACGCTGTTCACAGACAGACACACAGACAGACACACACACACACACACACACACGGACATGTTTCCAAAAATGCTTTTTTGGATTCAGGGGATCTCAAAACACGTATTTCCGGTGAAATCTCGGTATCGAATTTTTGGGTGGAATACAATACTTCCCCTACTTACTATACGTAGTAGAGAAAGTAAAATTTAAAAATAATATCTTCATATACCGAAGCTATATGGTCTAACAAATAAATAACACTTCAAAGTATAAGGAAACAGATTACATTATCTCAACATAATAACAACTTGAAATCTGTTCAAACCGCAAGTATATCCTCTTTTATTCACCTTATCACTCGCTGCAGATGTTTTGATGTTTTTTTCTTCCTTTTTCTTTTTATCCAGTAATTATTTACTGGTAATTCATTTACTAGCTTCGGCCTGTCTGTTTCTTTTTCTTCTCGAGTTAGCGGAAGAGATACAGTCTACCACAAAGATAAATTCACTACTGACTAAACGAATGGATGTTCATCTCTATTAAGTAAATAGGATCGAAACAAAAGTGTTGGTGTTGGTTTTACCATAGCAAAGCAACACCATAATCTCCAGTAAAGCAAATGTCATGTTTTTTTTCTTTACTTAAGGGTGGCATTTGTTTGTGATGACACTTTTTTCCGTCTAAATGCAGCTTTGCCAATTTAGAAATGCTATACAGCAGATCTTTTTAGAAAACAATATCGTTTCCACTTGTGATTAACTAAATGAAACTACCGACAGCCTAAAGAAAACCAAGTATGGAAGCACGTACAGCAGCCGGAAGTCATCCCGATTTTGTTTTCTCCAAGCCTCAACAAAATATTCATAACAAACTAGTGCGCCATAATAGTATATTGCAATACAAGTGAGGTGTTTTTTTTTTGTTTTTCTCACATTACAATTTAATTATATAGAAATAATATAATCTTAAATACAAAATTTTGCTATGGTTCTTAAATACTGCTCAAGCACACACAAATGTATATATATATATAATTTTTAATCATATGCCCTTCTACATTTGGCACCTAGAGATGCTTAAGTTTGCTGTGGTAATAAAATGTGGAAGATTTGTCATGGATTTGATTCTACAAGTTTTATGTTGAGCGATTTTGATATTTCCTTTTGTTTCTTGCATATTAGAATATGAAATTGTCAGCAAATTTTGCACCGCATTTAACCTTACTATTTACGTTTCTGTGCTCAAAGTTTCTAAATTTGTGGGTATTTGCAGGATCTAAATTGCGATGACTTTGAAGGCAAATTTAATTTGTTTGCCCTCTAATTTTTATACATTTTTTCACAGGTACAGTGCAGTCAGTATTATATATGGATGTATACTGTGAATGGTTAACATGTGTAACAAGTATGTGTAATTCATGTTCGAATGCAATGTAATAAAAGTATGTAATATATCTCACAAAATTGTAATGAAAAGGGGTTTTAGTAATTCTGTTAAAGTGAATCATGTGTTAAGAAGGCTGGTCTTTTGCGTAAGGAACTGTCATATCATAGGTCAAGAGGTCGAAGTGTTTGGAGCCTGAGTGTCGTGTGTGTCCACATGTGTGTATGTCCTTATAAGGGAATATTGCGTGACATTATTCTAGAACATTCTCAAACACTTATGTAACTATCTGTTGCCAAGAACCACAGCCTCAGCACTTGCCTTTAGATTTGTATAAACAGTCTTAAAACAGCAAGTGCAGGGGACTCACATCAAGAGGGGTCTACAGGACACTACGTCCGTTTGTTTAGTAAATGTTCTCCTTCTTTCTTCTTCACCAGACATAGTTTCTAAAACCACCCAAGCATCCTTACCAACGAACCATCCTGAACAAATCCAGTCTTAAGGCTATCAATCCAGGTAGCTGAGAGCATTTCAAATGTGAAAAATGCGAGTAGGAAAGAAGTATTTAATCATCTATCACATTACTTGATATAAAAATATAAGCATTAGTAATTTCCTGGCAAGAGAGGAAGTGGTAAAGTTTATTGAAAATTTCCCTGTAACCGAAAAGACGATCGCTTTCAAAAGCAAAATAATATATGTTTAAAAACAAATTCAGTTTGCTGTAAAGGAACCTGAAGTCAGGCCTAGCACTTCAAGAAAATGTGGTTGACCTCATAAAAAAATTGCAGAATGTAGCGTTAGAAGAAAGCAGGTGAAAGTAAGAGTACTATGAAGGAGAGAAATTTAAGTTGAACTGAGAAAAACTGAAAAACGATCCACTGCTTCTATACTTCACGACATTACTAAGACTTCACTTCACCTAAGAGACTTTCAAATATAGAAAGACTTACATGTCATATCAACACTCAAACTAACCTCATCCCCATTTACCCGAAAACCCCTTTCTTTAATAATAAATGCAAAGTTAAGCAAGAACGAGGATTCATTACTGAGATTTGAAGCAAAGAACTATGAACATTAATTCATCTTTGCATACAGTTATTGAGGCAAAGAAAACAGTAATCACGAAATAGAATTAAAGAAAATTCAGCAGCGAAGCTTCAAGATAAATTAGATATTACGTTAGAGTGAATTTGTAATGTGCAAGGGGAGGTATTGAAACCCGTCCCTGGTGAAGTACGAGGGCAATCACAAAAGTACCCGACCTGACGCAGTTGTTGTTTCAAAATACGACTATGGCAGAAAGTACCACCCTTATAAAGCTTAAATTTGAAGTTGGACGATGCTACGTTGTTTAGTAATTATTTGGCAGCCGCTAATAGTGAACTCTCTCAGTAAATTTGTAAACATGGATAAAACTGGCCATCGTTATGTGATACAATACTTTCATGTGAAAGGTCTTAGTCCAACTAATATTAAAGCTGAGCTAGATTCTACTCTGTGGCAGTCTGCTCCTTCGTTTATAACAGTAAAATATTGGGTGGCAAAATTAACCAAGGCCGTACGAGCTGCCAAGACGAACATTGCAGTGGTCGACCAAATGAGGTGACCACACCAGAAATTGTGAAGAAAATCCACAAAATGGTATTGGGGAATATCGACTGAAAGTCTGCGAGCTAGCAGACATCGTAGACATTTCAAAACGTGCTGTACATCGCACACTAACTGAAAATTTAAACATGAGAAAGCTGTGCGCAAGATGGGTGTCGCATTTACTCACAATGTAACAAAAGCAGCGTCGTGAGGATGTTGCAATCGAGTGTTTGGCGATGTTTCGCTGCAATAAAGCCGAGTTTTTTGGTCGATTCATAACCATGAATGAAACATGGGTCCATCACTTTACACCTAATACGAAGGAACAGTTAAAACAGTGGATTAAAAGAGGAGAATGGGCTCCAAAGAAGGCGAAGACAGTTTCATCTGCAGGCAAGGTCATGGTGTCAGATTTTTGGGATGCGTGTGGGATAATTTTCATTGATTATCTTAAAAAAAAGAGCAATCAAGGGCAAGTGTTATGCAAACCTACTGCAGCGTTTGAGTGATGAAATCAAGCAAAAACGGCAGCATTTAGCGAAAAAGAAGGTTCTGTTTCATCAAGGCAATGCAACGGTTCACACATCCATTATTGCCATGGCCAAAATCAGTGAGTTAAAGTTCGAATTGCTTCCTCATGCTCCCTATTCGCCAAACCCTCTCCCCTCTGATTTATTTTGTTTCCAAAGTTGAAGAAATGGCTTGGTGGTAAAAGATTTGCCATCAATGAAGACGTGGAGTTTGCATTTGATGGCTATTTTTGCAGAACTCGGCGGTTAAACAGGGTATCGAAGCTATTGAACACCGCTGGGAAAAGTGTATCTGTCTGAAAGGAAGCTATGTAGAGAGATAAAGAGGTTTTTCCCAAAATTTGTTTGTTTTCTTTCTAGGTCAGGTACTTTGGGACAGCCCTCGTAAATATCTATACTATGACAAACTATAAACAAAAGCTACATGAAGGGGATGATTTCTCTAAGTTTATGGTCTCTATGGTACTTAAATTATCATTCAGAATTTGATAATCCTTCGAAGAAAATAATAAATTTGTGTGGCAGAATCCTACCCCTTGATCTTGAAGGTTCTGTCGTCCTATCCTGTTACATATATTGAGGCAGGGTTTAGCTATGGTGCCCGAAACTATTTTGCATTATGTCAATTTTTCCCATCTTTTTTATATATAGATTATATATGTAGGTAAACTGGATCATGTACAACTGCTAATTTTAATATAGCTAATATTTAGCCTGTACATAATGTCCTTGGTCCACTCGTTGGTAGATGCCTTAAATCCTACAGTCTCTACGAGTGCGTGGAATGTGGCAACCCTCTTTCTTTTTTCTGGTCAAGGTTTAAGTATTTCTGCAAGGTTCTTCTATTCAGACGCACGGGGAAGTAGATTTTGACTTGGAATGGGGAAGACACGTGTGACGCGAGGAAAAAGTCACACGAGGAATAAGTAGCCAGTGAGATATTAGATAAATGACGAAATGTTAGACTGACGCTTACTATCCCGCAAAAAATGCTCCAATAGAGCAGAAACTGAAAGTATTGAGTGGGAGATAGAAGTGTATAAATACTCCATGTTCAGAATAAAAATTTAATTCCGGACACAGACTCCACGTTACTTGTGAGCAAAGTTGGCGTGCAAATAGGAGCTCGTGGAAAGCATAGTAGTTTCATCAAAGTGCCGAAATACATCGTCGCATGTAATTGTAATACTGTGTCGTAGAATAAGTGATGCCCACGCGCAGCGAGATGACAAAGAGTCGTGAGACGCGCTAGAAATTTGTCACCTCCTGGTGACCAGGAACGTTATCTAGTGTCTTTATTAGTGGTAATAAAATTCAATCAAGGGAAATCCGTGGTGCTACTTCAATTCCTCCTGAAATTTTCTTTATCCCACAACCTGGATCGCCGTAGCCTATCCTTTCCTGATAGGCAGAGTCCATGCACATATCTCTACTGAGAATCAACCTAGCCAAGGCAAACAATAAACTAATTTATTACAAGCACATTATCCGTCGACGGAGGCGGCAACAGAAGGAGAAACCACGAAGAGAGGACCTCAAAATAGGTACCTAACTTCGCAACTGTAGTATTACCTCTACCTACGCTCTGCGATGACCCACGCGAGGTACGAATCACAGACCGCAGTGTGTACAACCAGCCAGGTCCCTCTCAGATATAGGCTTCTAAGTGAGACAGTCTCATTGTGGAGCAAAACCAACAGAAATTAAACATTTAGAAAAAGTGGATATAATGTTCCCAGATGAAGAAAATTATAACTTTGGTCCGTCGTTTTACGTTCCTGGATACGTTTCTTTGAATGCTGCCTATATATATAGGGTAAAAACAATAAGAAATTTGAGATGAGAAAAAAGAAAATGTTAGAACGATTTAGAAAAGAACTTGAATTATTGGTACATCAACCAAAGTTCGGTTCCACTAATATCTGTTTCTTGCTAGATTTCAAATCTGAAACACCACGAAGGATAACAAAAGGGAAATTAACCCCTTATAATGGGGTAGTTTCTATTATTCAAATGTATTCAGAATCTGTACACAATAACAGCATGCTACTTGTAACTCCTAAGCAAAGTTTTATTCAATTAGAACTTATTATTTTTGTCTAAATTCGGCTTTTACAAAAGGGGAGTTTCTATTATCCAAATGTATTCAGAATTTATACACAATAAGAACAATCTACTTGTAACTCTTATAACAAGATTTGTGAAAATCTGTATAATGGCAAAGAAGTTATTAATTGTGTAAACCTCACCCCTATAAAGGTGTACGTTCCGTTATCCAAATATAGGCATAATTTTATATATTTACAATACTTGTAACTCCTATGCAAAGTTTTATTATGTCGGTAGACGTTCAATCACATGGTTGGGAAGGATAGGGCATACATCAGAAAGTATCCCGTCTTATTTTTAGTGAGGAAAGGTCTGATTTCCGATAATCTTCTCTTAGATTATGCCCCACGCGACGACTATGATGTGTTATATGTCCAACAGTTGTCACATTATGTCATGCACTAGCTCACACATGTCACTGTATGTCATATGGTTATGGTGCCAACATATGAAAAATTAATGCCACCAAAGCGCCGCGACTGCGGAAACGACCACAGAGCGTAGCCGAGAGATCTTATACAACCTTAGGCTTATGAATTCACGGAAGTTTAGGTTATGTTTTTTTATATAAGCTTACGTTTCTGAATTCACGGAAGGTTAGGTTTAGGTTAGTTTTTTTATATAAGCTTAGGTTTCTGATTTACTTATATATATATATATATATATAACCTTGTTTTAAGTTGTTACCAGTGGTTACATCAAAGCATGCGAGCGAAGCGAGCGTGCGTACCTAAGCTTAGGTTTCTGATTCACGGGAGGTTAGGTTAGGTTTAGCTTTCTTTTATATGAGCTTACGTTTCTGAATTCACGGAGGGTTAGCCTTAGGTTAGGCTTTTTCTTATGTAAGCTTGCGTTAACTAACTGCCACTGTTGCAGTAAAGGAACTTCTTTATTTAATGGAAATAACATATTAATATAACAACATTTCACAAAAAGAATACACAAATTACAATTTTGTTGGATAGTCTTTCTTACTATGAATGCGTTGATTTTTTCAGCGGAAACAAACGAAGAAGAAGAAGAATAGTGGTAACAACAGCGCATCACATTTTTAGTGGATTTCACATTTTTATTTAGGTTGGCAGTACCCACTTCGCATGTGATTTATCGGAAAAATGGCTACGTTTGTTGTGTTCCTGACGCGATTTGCCTATATAAGTAAAACACCTAAAACGGGCCGACAGGTGGGAACCAGATACAGAAGAGACCACATCATGTTCTAAACTCACTCCTAAGGTAATTTATTCGCTTTCCTTTTGATTTTATAAGCATTTTCAACGGGCACACTATAAGATGAGATTAGCCCTGATTTCTAAGACTAAGTTGTGTACTTTTATTTCCGGATGTTTGGAGATCAGTTCTTCCACTAAATGTTTGCTGGCTAGGTAGATGTAGATCCTAGAGTTTGATTTTCGAGATACAAATCGAATGATGACCGGTTTGGTCATGTATCTATAGCTGTTACATAACCTTTGAGGGTTATGTCGTCGTCGGCTTCAATTATTACGGTTTGTTCTTTGCTGGGTTCTGTTTGGGTTATATCGGAGTAGCTAGGTACTGAGTTGGACGTTACTTGGTTATTTACTTTGGTTGGTATTTACTGTTGATTTTATTGCGAGGACCCTAATCGATGCGCAACTGTTTTCTCAACTGCCATTAGTTTCCTCTAACCTGAGCTCTAAGGTTGCAAGAATTTTGATTAATAACTAGTGTAATGCAACTGTAAAAGTGATATTTTTACTTACACAAGAGCTGCAGTAGATGACCTTTGATATTCAGGAAGGTGTCGTAGATTAGTGTTATTCTTCAAATAAAACGCGTAGAACAGGAGCTGCATATATCATAACAAGATAGCGATGCTCAACTCTCACCAGTTTACACTTAAATTCAGCAGTAAACAATATATGCTTGTCAACGGTTTAATATTCCTGTTATTTAACAGTCACTTTTTCTAATTGACAGCATTCGGTTTGGGTTTTGTTTGTCGCAATGTATCCCTACAGATTTGCACGTTGGAGCCGTCTCTTCGCTTAATTTCTGGTTCAGTATGGGCTTTATTTTGAAGCAATCGCGTTTTTTCGGTTGTTTATTCATTTTTCCACACGTTCCTTTTGTTTTCCTGGTTGTTTTCCGGTTTACTTAAGATACACATCCACATTTACAACACATAAACACTAATGTCCAAGGTGGGATCCCCTGCACTACGAAGGATCAACCTAGGCGAGCGAATGCGGCACTTTAACTGTTCACTACTAATTGTGTATTGTCACTTTTTAAAGTCACTTTAGTCTTGCGATAATGACCGTTTTTACTGTGAGCAGCTGAATACCGTTGCACAGTATGATGTAAACTAAAATGACCAGGGCCCGTACCAGCGAGAGAATTTGGTCGGCTGGAACCCATCCAAAAATAACTTGACTCCAGCTTTAACATCTTCCCATGGATACAAATTAATGCCAAGTGAATAGTTAAATATTACTTGAAAATATGTGTTATATTCACATTATTTTCTCTAGCCGATATCGTTTACTTTTATATCTCTGCTGGGCATTAATCTTATTAATTCTACTTCATGTAATCGAGATAAAGGTTTGCAAAATGGTTTCATTGTAGGTACAAGGGGAATAAAGAAGGCTGAAGCAATGTTAAATCTTTAAAAAGCGCGTCGCTCTGATTTTGAAATTCCACTCCTTGCACATCTTAAAAACTGTGAGATAAAAGTTTGTAAAATTCAAACCAATAGAAACAAATACCTCGGGAATGTCCAGTGCCTAAAAAATTACATAAATTTTGTTTATACATTCTTCGTGTAGTAGGTTTTTGTTTATCTGTTATGGTTTATCAGTTATACAAAATTTGGAATGAGGAGGACTTCTCTGGCTGTTTTCAGAACATTCAAGAAAACATTTTATTGGCGATGCAGGTATCTTAAACATATGCTATATTAATCAATACCTAAATACAATTTTGAGAAATTAAAAGATAATGAAATTGCCCATGGAAGGGTAATTTCGGGTGAGGGAATTTTCTCGATCGTCTCTCAACCTTCCAAGATGCTGAGTCAAGATACCCAGTTCGTTATTTATTTGAATATTTATTTTTGAAGTATGATATTTACAAACACTCGAGCGTTAAGTTTTGGATTCAGAAGATCTTAAAACATGTATTTTGGCGAATATATATATATATAGGCTTAATACAAAACTAGAAACAATGGTGTATAGAACAATATATTTTGTCCAGAAATAGAGCGAGCAAACAAGGCTCAAACTGGGATCATGGCGAGCGATCAAATTCATTAACGAAGAAGGCATAAGAATCTGTCCCTGGTGTAGAGAGGAAGAAACTTGGATTCATATTCTGGCGCATTGCTTAAAATAGAACACATGAGGAGATGGCATCTGCCAGGTTTCTTTGCTAACTCAAGGAGACGGCTACAAACTTGTTGGCCCTTGCTGGCTGAAACGGGGGAGGGGGAAGCAATTGATACATTTTTACAAATGATTATGCAGCTCAGATCGGAGTGTAAGGAAGAGGACCAAGGATGAGAAAGGGAGGGTTAGTGGCTTAGGGGTGGGTATTTGTTTTGTAAACAAGTTTTTTACTTCTTCTTCTGTTTTGTTTGTGTGATTTTTGTTGTTAGTCTATCTGCTTTTTCTTTTGTTTTTATTTCTTGTAAATATCATTAACTTTAAAGTTCAGTGTGATGAATATAGTCTGAAAGGTAGCACGTACGGTCTATCTGACCCACGCGATGTTGTATGAGATTGAACATGTAACAGGTTTAAGACCAATAAATGCACCACTCTGCTCTACTCTACTTTTTCTATGCAGTAGATGGTAGAGAAACTAAAAATATATGGCATGATATTGTAACGAATTTTTCAAGAATAAATCTCTATTACATATTTAATCATACAAAAAGAGCGTTATCATTTCTGTGCAGTTCAACTAATTTGAACAACAGTAAAAGATAATGAGGAAGAGTGAAAATAGTCCATTTAAAGTGTTTTGTGCTATACTAGTTTCTCGAAACGTTACGTTTTGCATTTCACGAATTGTTCAAAACCGCACCAATAGCTACAACCATTCCTGAACCAAGTAACAGACATGAAAGACAGGAATAAAATCGTTCCCAAGAATTCAAATGGATGATTATAGTCATGTTATTGCATTGTAGAGGTTACCAATCAAACTAAGGATGTTAAGGTTACCATAGAACGACTTCGACTCCTTTCAAAACAATCTGTGGATTAAAATTCACTGAGTTAATGGGGAAATTTTTAACGCCCTTTTAATGCGCGTTCGGAAAGTCGTGTACACTTACGACTGCGGATGTAGATCACGTTGGAAGTTCGAACCAGCATTGACCAGCTAGAGGAAGAAATCAACCACTTATGGTTTCAACAAGATGGTGCTACTGCGCTCAAAGCTGACAACACTATGCAGTGTCACCTCTAACTACTTATGGCCCCTCAGTCGCCGGACCTTACTCCACTATACTGTCTTCTTTGGGGAGCAGCAAAATCTGCAGTGTATCGCAATCGCCTATACACGCTTTGTGACTTAAAAATTGAAATAACTGCGTACGTGAGAAGCATGTCGCAAACAGACCTACAGAAAGTGTTTTTCAATAAAATTAAACGGGTTCAGGCTTGTAACGTATGTTGTAACTGCACACTGACTTTCCGAACACCCTGTATTATATAATACTGGTAAAGTTGGGTGAAGCGATAACTGGTAGCATTACACTACATATTACTAATTATTTACAACAATAACAAATTCATAAAATCTGCATTGTGAAACTGACAATGAAGAACACATAAATGTACTAGCGTACCTTAATTTTATCCAAAGCCCCCACGTACTACAAAAAGATCTGACACGATACATTCACATGATTTTTCTTACCCTCTATCGTTATTAGTGGGTATACAAATTATTCTTAATAAACCTGATTTTTCTATCTACTACATTTAATCCAAATAAAACTTTGCAAAAATAGCGACATTACACATTTCGTTACAAAGAGAATGGCGATAATCAAATGTTTATGAACTCGATGCTATACGCTGGCCTTAAATTCCATGTTTCCATAAACGGGAGAAACAACTGAAAATCGATGGACCTATAAAATAATGACAAGTATTTTACAATTCGAACCTTTAATAACAGATATCTCAGAAATGACACAAAAACGTATTTAAGTGAATTGTGTGTTTTAAAGAGATTTTCTTTTTTTTTACGTTTTCGCCTATCGCTTAATGTTTACAACTTCTACAAGATTATATAAAATATTCCAGGAAAATTCAAGATAAGCATTTCATTTGTTATGTAAATATATTTCATGTGGTATTTTAATCTAAATCGTTAGAGTCACTTTTAGAAAATTAAAATTTTCGAAAAATGTCCCATTTTGTGGGACTTCCTTGAAAATCTTCCTGTCGCATCCTTGGGATATAATAAACTCAAATACCAAGTTTTGTGTTTATCCGACTTTTCGTTTTTGAGTTATGCTGTTCACAGATAGACACACACAAGGACAAGTTTTCAAAAATGCCTTATTTGGATTCATGGGCCTCAAAACATGTATTTCCGATGAAATGTCGGTATCAAATTTCTGGGTGGAATGTAATACTACTTACTATAAGTAGTAGAAAAAGTAAAAAGGAGATAATATGCTCAATACTATGAGGTGATCGTTTGGCGTGGTGTTTACAAAATTGTTGTTTGGCTGGAATCTTCGTTGTGCTTCAAGTTATTGTAAGAAAAATAAATGTTTCGTATACGACAATTCTATGAACAAGATGCTTAATTAGAAAAATAATATTTGGTTATCTACGTTTACACACCCAACATTAAGTTAAGGTTGATTTTTATTTGGTTTTATATATAGGAGTTTGAAGACAAACTATGCTAAATAATCGGTAAGAAATGAACATTCGAGGGGCACTATTTATATTTTGAGCCTTGGCAACCCTGAATGTTGTAGGTGACATCTGACGTTTCCAATGGAAGGTTTGACATTTTTGACCATAATCTACTACAAACATTTTGTCAATAGAGCGTCATTTGTTTTGTTTACACTAACTTGAAAATTGTGTATCAACAAAAGCATGAAATTAACTCGTGAAAATGTTCGTGCAATTATTTATTACGACTTTCGACATGGATTATCAAGACAAGAGTGCATCAATCAACTAACGTCCACATTTTGCGACGAAGCTCCATCCTGTGCAACTGTGAAACGCTGATGTAACGAATTTAATCGTGGCCGCCGTTCGCTCAATGATGAAGTTCGTGAAGGTCGTCCAAAATCATTTGTTGTGCGAGAAAACATTGATGCTGTGCAAAACCTAATAATGAAAGATCGTCATGCGACATATTGTGAGATTGAGGCAACCCTAGACATTAGTTCCACCAGCATATATAAATTATTGCATGATTATTTAGCCGTGAAAAAGGCTTGTTCTCGTTGGATCTCATATAGTTTGAAGCAATCTCAAAAAGATGCTCGTGTCGATTGGTGTACAAAAATGCTCAAGAAATACAATGGCGGTGCCTCAAAAGACGTATATAAGATTGTAACAGGTGACGAATCATGTATCTATGCGTATGAGCCGGAACATAAAAAACAGTCTAATGTATGGGTGTTTCAAGATGAACCAAATCCAACAAAAGTTGTTTGCACGCCAAGCAAATGGTCGCTTGCTTTTTCAGAAAAACTGGCCATGTGGCAACAGTGCCTTTAGAGGAATGTAAAATGGTCAATGACGAATGGTACACAACCATTTGTTTGCCGGAAGTATTCGCTGAACTATGGAAAACCAACAAGAACCGTAGGATCGTTCCTCATCAAGACAATGCGAGCGCAGACACATCTCGTCTAACAACAGTTATTTGAAGGCTCAAAACATCAAATTGATGGGCCATCTACCACACAGTCCTGATTTGGCACCCAATGACTTCTTTTTGTTCCCGAACATCAAGAATAAATTGCGTGGACAACGATTTTCGTTGACAGAAGAAGCCGTTTATGCCTCCAAAAACCATGTTTTGGAGGTGTCTCAAGAAGACTGGAATAAATACTTTGACAAATGGTTCTAACGGATGCAAAAGTGTATCGATCATAAAGGAGAATATTTTGAAAAACAATAAGGCAGTTTTTAATCAGAAATTACCTTGTTTTAATTATTAGGCTCTCAAAATATAAATAGTGCCCCTCGTACCAATTTTTGGGAACGTTTCATTGCAAACCTAAAAAAATTATATTCATGGAAGGCAGGCGGTAACCAAGAAAATGATGAAGTCAGAGAAGGGCTATTCATGTATAAATGCAATTACTTTGGAACAAGGGAACTGGGAAAATAATATTACAAATACCTACGTATAATGTAAACAAAATTGAAGAAGAAAATGCGAGAAATTAACGTAGATAGATAAATTTAAGATATGAAAAATAGAAAAGCATGTGCACCTTACAGAATGAATGCTTAACTGTTTAAATAAGGAGATATATTTCTACAGTTCAGACTACAATTATATAATATGTTGGGAGATACCTGATTCGTGGGGAATATCTGAGGTAGTCTCAGAAGGAAGATCGAGGTTAAGAGCGAACAGCACAAAGGCATAGGTCAATTAAATACAGTATATATAATATAAACTAAAACACTTTATTATAGAGTGAAAAATATATTTGAAGTGCTGCTTATAAAAAGATAATTTGATTTAGAAGAGACCCCTCTTGCAGTATTAACGCTTTTAGATTTTTAATATTTTAGGGAAAAGACTTGAAAATGCATATTGCATTCATCGACTTTGAAGCATCTTTTGATTCTATTGACAGAATTATATTATAGGAAGTAATTTACAAAAAGGCTATCCTGAGCATCTTGTTGAAACTGTGGAATGTCTCTATAAAAATAATAATATTATAATAACAACTTTTTAAAATTTATTTATGGACGTTCTTTAACTGCTGCGAACCTTAGCGTCCCATTCTATATTGGGCACGAAAAACCGATAATTTTGCTCAGAGGTCTCTTTATCAGGCTTGAGGTTCTTTTACGTGCGGTAAATCTATGACATGCGACCAACGGATTTACTTCCCTTCCGAAGGAAGCCATCCTAAGGATTTTACGCCCCAAAAAATCCATCGCCGCGACCTATAATAACAATAATAACTAATAAAGGCATATGTCAAAATCAGAGCCCATAATAATACACCAAAGAGTAATACAGGTTGTATTCTGTCACCTACGCTTTTATTCCCAGAAAATTCGAGATATACATTTCATTTGTCATGAAAATATCTTAAACATATAATATATTAATCCAAATCGTTAGAGCCATTTTTGAGAAAATTAAAATTTTCGAAAAATGTTCCATTTAAAGGGTAACCTGGAGTGGGAGAATTTTCTTGTAAACCTTCGTGTCGCATCTCTGGAAGATACTGAACCTAAATACCAAGTTTGGTGTTTATCCGTTTCTGAGTTGTGCTGTTCACAGACACACAGACACACACACACACGGACATGTTTCTAAAAATGCTTGTTTTGGATTCATGGGGTCTCAAAACATGTACTTCCGGTGAAATCTCGGTATCGAAATTTTGGGTGGAATACAATAGTTCCCCTACTTACTATACGTAGTAGAGAAAGTAATATCCATAGGAACAACAAAATGTATGGGCCATGGAGGTAAATACCCTGTATGCTCAAAAAATCTGATGTGTTACTTCACATGACCTTCTCTACCCTCTATCGTTTATTAGTGAGTTTACAAATTATTCTTAGAAGTTTACTATCTGCTTCATTTGAATCAGATAAACCTTTGCAGAAATAGCTACATCACACATTTCGTTATAGTTGCGAAGAGAACAGGATAGTCAAATGTTTAGGAATTGGACACTGTATGCTGGCCTTAACATTCCATACTGTTTACATGCAATCATAAGAAAAAACTGAATGTTGAAAGGAACTTTAAAGAATGACCAAGGAATGAAAAATTCGAACCATTATTAACGGATATCTCATAAATGGCTTATGCCCCCCCCCCCAAAAAAAACTGTTTGAAATAAATTGCCTTAAAGAGACCTACAGTTTTGTGTAGTACGTTTTCGTCTATGGCTTAACGTTTATCAGTTATACAAGATTATAGAATGCGGAAGACTTCAAAGTTTATTCCCAGAAAATTAAAGATATACATTCTATTTGTCGTGTAAATATCTCTAATATATTGTATTTTAATCACAATCGTTAGAGCCATTTTAGAAAGTCAGAATTTTCGAAAAGTGTTCTATGTTAAGGGTAGTTGGTGTGAGGGATTTTCTTGACAATCTTGTGTCGCATCCCTGGAACATAACTTAAATACCAAATTTGGTACTTATTCGACTTTTCATTTTTGAGTTACGAAATGCTTTTTGGGATTCAACGGGCCTCAAAACATATGTTTCCGAAAAAATCTCGACATCGAATTTTTGGGTGGAATACAATACTTCCACTACTTTACTATACGCAGTAGCGGAAGTAATAAAAATAGAAAACAAAGCATTTGACAAGTATCTTACTCTAACATCTGGAATTAGTGTAAGTTATAATAGAGAAAAATCTGATGTGTTACACTCACATGACTTTTTGTACTCTTGTACAAACTACTTTCACAAACGCTTATTCTCCATATGCTTCATGTTAATTGAGATATCGAGATGTTAATCTTATTGCTAATTGTCTTGTAGATGCAAGGGGAATATGGTAGGTTTTAAGCGATAGTCAAATATTTTAACGCTGGTTGCTATGTGGAGTATTCCATTCTCTTTGCATTACCAGGACATAAAAAATGAATAACGAATTCCCATTTGAAAAACGTATAAGTATTGGAAAATTTAGGGGAATAACAAGCAATATCTCGAAAATGGTTCACTCAACAACAAAAATGTATATGACATAAATTATGTATTTTAATGCGACCTACATTTTTTGTGTAGTAACATTTTGTCTATCTCTTATGGTTTACCAGTTATGCAAAAGTCGTTCACAATGAAGAATACTTTTGGAGACATTTCCAGAAAATTCGAGATATACCTCACATTTGTCATGAAAATATCTTAAACATATGATATTTTAATGAAACCGTTAGAGTCATTTTTGAGAAAATTAAAAATTTCGAAAAATGTTCCATGTAAAGGATAATCTGGGGTGGGGGTATTTTCTTGAAAACCTTCCTGTCATATCTTTGGAAGATACTGAACCTAAATACCAAGTTTGGTGTTTATCCGACTGTTCTTTTCTGAGTTATGCTGTTCACAGACACACACACAGGCAGACACACACACGGACATGTTTCTAAAAATGCTTTTTTTTTATTCAGGGGGTCTCGAAACATGTATTTCCGCTGAAATCTCGGTATTGAATTTTTGGGTGGAATACAATACTTCCCCTACTTACTTACTATACCTAGTAGAGAAAGTAAACAGACATTGAAACCAAATTGAGGACATTTCAGGTAATATGTGGAACAATAAATGGAACATTGAAAAATGAAGCTCGCAATGATACAAAACTACACAACTAACGTCTATGCCAGTATTAATGTTCGGAAGTTGGCAGACGAACAGCCATCGTGAATGCATCAACATAATATTTCCCTCGTGCAATAAAGAGGTGAGCTTGCATCCTGGCCCGGACGAGAGCCAACTGCACAAGGGGAATTTTGGATACTAAATGAAAGAGTTGGAAGTAAGGATTTCAGTCAGCTGAAATGAGATTTCTCCGCAGGGCAAAAGGCTGTACAAAGATGGACGTGATACGAAATGAAAACATACGAGTGGAATAAAATGTACGCAATCTAAATGAGAAAAGCTAAATGGAGAGGCCACCTAGGTCACATGGGTAACGAACGAATTTCAACCTTGGTGAACAGCCACCAACCTCAAGGGAGAAAGGATGCTGGCGCCGGAGGAAAAAATGGTTCTAACACTGGTGAGACGGGTAAGGCAAGATTTCCCAGCTACTGCAATGGTTATTACGATTATTATTATTATTATTATTATTATTATTATTATTATTATTATTTAAGAGTATTTATTAGGAATTGTTTGAGAACAAAGAAGAGTGCTTCAGTTATTATGTACGAGTATTAATGCCTTAGAATAAAAATATGTAAAACTGAATGTACTTTATCATGTGTTAATAAATATTTTATTTATCCGACGAAAAAAAGAGGAAAACCAAGAAAAGAAAAGCAGAAACAGCACGTTGAGTAGGATGCTAAACTCGGTAGTTTTCACTTATAACCTCTCGGTCATGTGCACGTTTGATTCAGCTTCGAGGGGACCATCATGTCTTTGTGTGTGTGTGTGTGTGTGTGTGTGTGTCTAGTAGAAATAAATATCTAAATACTCTATGTACACATAATATAATAATCATCCTGAATAGATCCGAGTTCAGTATACAAGCTATTGTCAAATTGTATTAAAACTGAAGTGGGAATACAGGGTATACCATTTAAGTTGAGACTGTACAATATCTCCAAAACTAAGCGTAGTAGAAAGAAATGTATTGAATAAAAGTAGCTTGATATTATGGGAGAAAGTAAATGTCCTTAGTAGTGTTTTGTTTCGAGGACGTTGTGATGGTCATTTTAGGGTTAATTTAATTTTTTTAAATGGGAACCTAACCTTTTTATGTTGTTTTCTCACTCCTCATAATGAGCTAAACAACATTTGTATAAATCACTTTGCAATTGTTCTTACACCAACGTAAGTAACAACGAAAATTCGGAATGACTGTGTACGAAGAGCGCAATGAATCGTTTGAGGATGATCATTTGAGGATCAAGTTACGTTTCGTTATTGGGAACCACTTTTTTATTTTATTTCCTTATTCCTCATCACAAAATAACCAGCTTTTTAAACATCATTTTCTAATGGGAAAACTAGTTACAAAATGTAGGTTCCCGTTTAAAGAATTTAAATTGGCCCTAAAATGACCATCATAACATTCTCCAAATAAAACACGACTAATGACATTTACCTCCCCCCATAATATCAAGCAACATTTATTGAAACATTTCTTTCTACAACTCATAGTTTTGAAGATATTGTATACAGTCTTAACTTAAATGTTGCACCCGGTTTATGTTGCACGAAGAAATGCCATATTGAAGCTAGTGTTTGAGGATCAATGTGGTGTGTGTGAGCTAGTCCTGCGTTTAGCTCTCTGCTCCGACTCTGGATCTGGTCGCCCTGTATCGTAAATCGTGATCACATTATTTGAAATTACCGCTCCAGTTAATATATATTGTACCCGTGGCAGTCGTGCAGGTTGGCGGTATACAACTTAATTCAGTGATTGTTGGTCCGTGCTATTTATCGTTACGTTATAAGAGTTTCGTGAAAGTTTTACTTTAATTTGTTGTGTGTATCCAGCTCAGTTCTATGATGTTCAATGCATTTAGCTCAGCAATGAGTATGAGGCCTCTTCAATCGTCGGGAATTTTCCAACGTGTCTGAGTAAAGTTAAGGCAATTAAATTACAATATCACTATAATTTAAATTCGCGTAAAATTGTTTTATTTCCTCTCAGGCAATGTGAAACCTTTTTTTTTTTTTCATCATAGAGCAATAACTACCTTTTTATGGTTCTCTAATTTACTTACTCCATTTCACTTCTTTAGTTCAATAATTTCAATGAATATCACCAATACAATTGGTTGACTATTCCTTTTAGTACATATAACAATGTAATATCGTTTAGAATTGAAGATAATTAGCTTGTGTCTTGCTCAAGATGTCGGTGTCTTGAAAATTTTCCTGAGAGTATTAAAAAAATATTGAATGTTGTTTACTTTGTATGCTGTTGCTAAGAGTAACGAAATAAATTCTAAGATATATACAAATTATTTAAAATAAAAAATTTATATTTGAATACAAATAATCAGTTAACAATATTAATTCTTTATTTCACATATCTTTGGTTTAGTTTTTTCTTTCAATTGCATATTTGCATTCCTGCTGTGGAATTATTTTGCAAATGCATTGTTTTTCTTCTTTGAAGTAGGTGTATTGTAGTTCGATTGTTGGGGAGCCGAACTTGATGAAGTAGTTGCAACCACGTATGATACTAAGTTTTCCGGTAGTCTTCGCCCCAATGTTTAAGGAAGCAACTTTGTATGTTTATGTTTCTTTATATATATATATATATATATATATATATATATATATATATATATGTTTGCCTCGGCTACGGCAGCATTAATTTGTAGAAACTGTGATGCGGCTAGAGAATATAGGCTTACACAGATTATAATTTTTAATTCACTCCATTTATTTATCCCTCACACGATTAAATAACACTTCACTGATATACAGAGCTGTGAGATTATTTATTAATTGCACTTTTAAACACGTAAACTTTATAATATTCTCGCCGTATTGAATTTTTGTCTCACTCTGGATACGTCTTAAACTTCTGGAGAACGCGTCTCGCGTCCAGTTAGGAACACTGTCTACTAGCAACTGCCGCCTGAATTTGTACAATTTGCTCTATTTCAGTTTCTGATTGGCTAATCCTATCCCAATAGAATACGTTTATTTAACTTAACTTTTCCTGATTGTTGATTGGCTATTTATAAACTGTCTCAAAAATTACATTATTGTTGCTCCAAGGATCACTAGTAACATTATTAAACTTTCCAATTCATTATTGCCTCAAGATTACCTCATTGTTAGCAACTTTGGACCTATATTCTCAGAGTTTCTACATTATTAAATTACATAGCACATTCACATAACATTATTATACATGTACACAATAATATAAACATTAAAACAATGACTGTTACATACATTTTATATATTATATTATAAACATATTGATTTAAAGTGGGCTGTTATTATATTATATAATTAGACTGAAATCATATAAGTGTTAAAAATACTGCCTCATCTTTCAGATTAATTAATTTTCCTTTATAGCGTTAGCCACTTTTCTTCTCCTTTCTTTTTATATCAAATTTGTTCATAATATAACCACTTTTGTATATATTTAGATCCTTTACATATTATTTTCTACCTATTATTAACTCCAAATTTTTAAAATACTAATACATAGCATGATAAATGTGTCAAGCATTGTTTATCTTTACGGAATTACAATTCCCACTTGTTTTTAATCATTTTAAATTCACACGTCTCTTTTAACTCATTTAAATTCTGCATCTGAATATAATTTGAAAGTATCCGCAAGAAAAACAAAATTTATGGTCCATCAAGGTAATTACCCTCTGCCTAAAAATAAAAATATAAAAAGCTTTTCTATGTTTGTGTGCATGACTATGTGTTATCTAAAGGTGCGCTTCATTCAAGATCGCAAGAAAATTTATGTAAACTTTTTGCTAAAGAAAATCAGGAATGTTTAAGAATTTGTGTTAAAAGATTGAGTTTTATTTATTGACGCCCTTTAACTACTATGGTTCTTAGCCTCCCGTTCTATATTGGGCGTGAAAGACATGAAATTCTGCTCAAAAGCCTGCTCAAAATTCTGCTCAGGCTTGAGGTTCTTTTACGTGCCGTAAATTTACGACACGGGACTAACGACTTTACTTCCCTTCCCGAAAAATATCACTCACCGCCAAGTTTGAACCCGCGACTTCGGAAACTAAAGACTAGCATGATAACCACTACACCACGGAGGATGACTTTACTTTCTCTACTACGTATAGTAAGTAGGGGAAGTATTGTATTCCACCCCAAAATTCGATACCGAGATTTCACCGGAAATATATGTTTTGAGACCCCCTAAATCGAAATAAAGCATGATGCAGAATGAATGGATATGAACTTTGACTCATGTATTACTCTTATATTAGCAATGTTTGAGTGTCATAGAGACTTTTGTGGTCAAAGCGATTATGTTGAACTTTTTGTGTTATTTTATATCGATACACAATAAATAATAACAATAATAATTGGTATTTTGTCTAGATTGATGCTGTTGCTGTCATCATAGTCTAATATATTACATGTCGAATTATCGTTAATTTTTGAACCAAGCGATTAGCGTAGACAGAAATGGCATAGTTGGAATTATTTATTTGACTGTGTTATTACTCCATGATAAATGTCAGGAGGCGGCGCCGTGGCCGAGCGGTTAGACCGCTCGCCTCCCATCTAGGCGGCCCGGGTTCAATCCCAGGGACCTGCATGTGGGATTTGTGGTGGACGAAGTGGCGTCTGGGCGGGTTTTCTCCGGGTTCTCCGGTTTCCCCCGCCATTCATTCCACCAACTGCTCCATCATCACCTTTCCTTTCATCCATTTCACCAACATTTCATTTCATCTACTTCCTTCATCCCATACCAGGCATCGGGCTGATCACCCATCCTGGATGCTCTGTCTGATCCATGAGTGTCTGCTCCTCGACGGGCCTCTGACCCCAGGCACCCGCTTGTAAGTCCTGGGGGGTGTAAGTCCTACATAAGAGGAGGGTAAACAGATAATGAATGAATGAATGAATGATAAATGTCAGGGATGAGATAAACGAATAATATCTGAAGTCGACGTTCCTTTGTTATATTATAAGGCAGAGAAAGCCTAAGCATAGGTGGTCTTGCGAGGTTTTGTAGGCATCACATAAAATTAAATAAATAATCCTATGAAATGGTGTGGAATTTCGAATACTAAGATAGTAATTTTTGCCTTGTGCCAAAGGTTTTCAAGTTTGGTTGAAATCAGTGCAACGGTGTAGACGCCTATAAGGAACATACTTACATACACTACGTGATCAGAAGTATCCGGACACCTGGCTGAAAATGACGTACAAGTTCGTGGTGCCCTCCATCGGTAATGCTGGAAGTCAATATGGTGTTGGCCCACCCTTAACCTTGATGACAGCGTTCACTCTCGCAGGCATACTTTCAATCAGGTGCTGGAAGGTTTCTTGGGGAATGGCAGCCCATTCTTCACGGAGTGCGGAACTGAGCAGAGGTATCGATGTAGGTCGGTGAGACCTGACACGAAGTCGGCGTTCCAAAACATCCCTAAGGTATTCTATAGGATTGAAGTCAGGACTCTGTGCAGGCCAGTCCATTACAGGGATGTTATTGTCGTGTAACCATTACGCCACAGCCCGTGCAGTATGAACAGGTGCTCGATCGTGTTGAAAGATGATTCGCCATCCCCGAATTGCACTTCAACAGTGGGTAGCAAGAAGGCGCTTAAAATATCAATGTAGATCTGCGCTATGCTCGTGCCACGCTAAACAACAAGGGGTGCAAGCCCCCTCCAGGAAAAACACGACCACACCTCCGAATTTCACTGTTGGCACTACACAAGCTGGCAACTGACGTTCACCGGTCATTCGCCATACCCACACCCTGCCATCGGATCGCCACATTATGTACCGTGATTCGCCACTCCACACAACGTTTTGCCACTGTTCAGTCGTGTAATGTTGACGCTCCTTACACCAAGCGAGGCGTCGTTTGGCATTTCCCTGCGTGATGTATGGCTTATGTGCAGCCGCTCGACCGTGGAATCCAAGGTTTCTCACCTCACGCCTATCACAGTACTTGGAGTGGATCCTGATGCAGTTTGGAATTTCTGTGTGATTGTCTGGATAGATGTCTGCCTATTACTCTTTACGACCCTCTACAAATGTCGGCGGTCTCTGTCAGTCAACAGACAAGGTCGGCCTGTACGCTTTTGTGCTGTACATGTCCCTTCACGTTTCCACTTCTCTATCACATCAGAAACAGTGGACCTAGGGATGTTTAGGAGTGTGGAAATCTGGCGTACAGATTTCTGACACAAGTGACACCCAATCACCTGACCACGTTCGAAGTCCGTGAGTTCCACGGAGCGTCCCATTCTGCTGTTTCACGATGTCTAATGACTACTGAGGTCGCGGATAATGAGTACCAGGCAGTAGATGGCAGCACAATGCACCTAAGATGAAAAACGTATGTTTGTGGGGTGTCCGGATACTTTTGATCACATAGTGTACATACATACAAACATACATACATTGAGTTTTATATATTAAGATAACGTGGTAGATAAACTATTATGGAACAGGGAGTATATGCTACACATATAATCCAGAAGTTAAAAGGTATGTGAACATCTAGACATTGTTGGCAGTAGTGATAAGTTATCATTGTATACATGATAATTCTAATATGTATTATTCGTATGTTTGTACAGATTTCTCATTTTAACTCCGCAAGAGCATTTTCGGCAATTATTAAGAGCTTTGAGCCACTGTTCAAAATATGGGCGTAGCTATTCTGGTAAACAGCTCCAACAAGGGAAGGCACTGATAATTCGTAGCATCTCTGACTGCGAAAGTCTTATAGAAAGCTGCTTATTTAGGACAGTTGATGGTCGATTTCCATTATCAAAAAGGTCAGCTCCAATCCCGTTTTTCCCCATTTTCGTGGAAACCGCCTACTACAAATGATCTTTTACAGAGAAATCCTTTTTGTGTTATACAAAAAGTAAAGATTTTGATTAAAGTATGTAGTAGAGTCTCAATAAACATGGGCTTTCTTTTTAAATGGTATTTATAATTTGTCATATTCTCGTGTCTAGTAATAAGAATAAGCTAAACCAATAACACAGATTTTGTTATCATTATTTGCAGCATTTCTTAAATAAAAATCTGATGTGTAACATTTACATGATTTTCTCTACCCTCTAACGCTTATTAGTGGGCATACAAGTTATTCTTACAGAAGTTTATTTTCTGCGTGCTTTAATTTGAGATAAATGCTTTCGGAAAGCAACATTAATATTTCGTTAAAGATACAAAGGGAATAGCGATAGTCAATTGCTTTAGAACTGTACACTGTATGCTGGCCTTAAAATTCCATACTGTTTCCACGCAATAGTGAGAAACAACTGACTGTTGACAGGACTTTAAGGTAATAACCAAGAAATAAGCAATTCAAAACTTCGCTAATGGTTATGTCACAGACTTATGAAAAAAAAATCTGATGAGTTACACACAAACAAGACGTTCTCTACTCTTGTACAAACTATTTTTACAACGATTATTCTCCATATGCTTCATTTTAATCGAGATATCGAAATGTTAATCTTATCGCTAATTTTCTTATAGATGCAAAGGGAATTGGTAGGCTTTAAGGGATAGTCAAATATTTTAAGAGCTGGTTGCTATGTGGAGTAATCCATTCTCTTTGCATTACCAGGACAAAAAAATGAATAACGAATTTGAGAAGAAGTATAAGTATTGGAAAATTTACGGGAATAACAAGCAACATCTCGAAAATTGTTTACTCAACAAAAAAAATGTATATCACATAAATAGTGTATTTTAACGCGATCTACAATTTTTGTGTAGTGAAACTTTGTCTAATCTCTTATGGTTTACCAGTTATGCAAAAGTCGTTCACAATGAAGAATACTTTTGGAGACATTCCCAGAAAATTCGAGATATACATTTCATTTGTCATGAAAATATCTTAAACATATGATATTTTAATCAAAATCGTTACAGCCATTTTTGAGAAAATTAAAATTTTCGAAAAATGTTCTATGTAAAGGGTAATCTGGGGTGGAGGGATTTTCTTGAAAACCTTCGTGTCTAATCTCTGGAAGATACTGAACCTAAATACCAAGTTTGGTGTTTATCCTCACAGACACACACACGGACATGTTTCCAAAAATGCTTGTTTTGGATTCAGGATGTCTCAAAACATGTATTTCCGGTGAAATCAGCGGTATCGAATTTTTGGGTGGAATACAATACTTCCCCTACTTACTCTACACTGTAGGGAAGGTAAAAAACGTATTTTAAATAAATTGTGTGTTTAAAGAGATCTGCATTTTTTGTGTAGTATGTTTTCATCTTTCGCATATCGTTTACCAGTCATGCAGGCTTATACAAAATTCGTTCCGAAAGAGGAGGACTGCACAGGCTATTCCCGGAAAACTCAGATATACATTTTAATTGTCATGTAAGTATCTTTAAAATTTGGCATTTTAATCAAAATTGTTAGAGCCATTGTTTAGAATCTGGGGTAAGGGAATTTTCTGGAAAATCTTCGTCTCGCAACCTTGGAAGGTACTGAACTTAAATACCAAGTTTGGTATGTATCCGACTTTTCGTTTCACAACAACAGACACATACATAGACACATGGACTCACAGACACATGCATGCACTTTTTTCCTAAAAATTTTCTATTTTATTCAGGGGGCCTCAAAACATATACCTCCGGTAAGATCCCGACATCGAATTTTTGGATAGAATGCAATATTTCTCCTACTTACTATACAGCGAAATAAAAATGTGTTATTTTTCGTAATCCCCATGGACCTAGCCTGATTCACCATACTTGTCAGTAAACCCCTCCACAATGTAGGTCAATCGGGGATATGCAACCGCGTATCTCACATATCTGCACTGCTGAAGATAACCTGCTCTGCTCTAAACCATTACCCTATCAGAAATGTCCCTATTTCAAAACACTTGCATTCTGTTTCACTGTGGCGGTTGAATTATTCTGCGAAAGCATATTCCATAGTTTAACTGAACAGGTGCTGTTTTATTATTTTCGTTTCAACATAGTTGGCAAAACTTTAACTGAAGGGAATAATTGGTTTGCTGTAGATCCCAGGGTTACTTGCAGGAATGCAAACATCTGATGTGATACATTCATATGACGTTCTCTACCCTCTATCGTCTATTAGTGAGTATATAAACTATTCTTACTACTACGACGTTTTAATCCAAATAAACCTTCGCAGAAATAGCTACATTACACATTTCGTTATAGATATAAAAACAACAACGATAGTCAAATGATTTAAGAACTGGATTTATGCTGGTCTTAAAATTGCACACTGCTTCCATGCAATCGTGAGAAACAACTGAATGTTGAAAGGACTAAGAATGACCAAGAAAATGCACAATTCGAACTATCAATAACGAATATCTCAGAAATGGCTTATGCCGCAAAAAAAAATTAATTGAAATAAATTGTGTGTTTTAAAGAGATCTACATTTTTGTGTCTACGTTTTTGTCTATCGCTTAACGTTTACCAGTTTGAGGCAATATTTTAACACTTAAATGATTTCAGTCTAATTATATAATATGTAAATTTAATATCAGCCCGCCTTGAAGCAATGTGTGTATGTAATAATTTGCAAAATGTATGCAACGGTCATTGCATATGCTTGTATTATTGTATCGATGTGTAATAATGTTATGTGAATATATTACGTAATTTAATAATGTAGGAGCTGTGATAAATAGGTCAAAAGTTGCTAACAATGAGGTAACCTTGAGGCAATAATGAATTTGAAACTTTAAATGCTACTAGTCATTATTGGAGCAACAATAATGTAAATTTTGAAGACAGTTTAAAACTAGCCAATCAACAACCAGAAAAAGCTTTAGTTAAATGAAGGTAATCTATTGGAGTAGGAATAGCCAATCAGAGACTTGGAATACAAAATTTACAAGTTTAGTCGGTTTAAATCAGTTCAGTTGCCTGCAGACAGTGATTGTAACCGGATGCGAGATGCGTCCTCGAGAGATTTAAAATGTATTCGTGTGAGACGAAAAATAGTTTTACGTTTTAAAAACTGCAATTAATTAATAAAAAGAATCTCACAGCTCTCTATATCAGTGAAGTGTTATTTAAATCATGTCGAGCATTAACAAAAGAAGTGAAGTAAAATTATAATCTGTGTAAGCCTACATTCTTGTCGCATCACGCCCTGCTAAGTGAAACGTGTCTCTAACAATAATACTGACGCAGCCGAGGCAAACAAATATTTAATACTTAAAGAAACAGTCAAATTACAAAGTTAATATTTTTTAAACTTGGGGCAAAGGCCACCTAAATGTACATTTGGGGTGAAGGCTACCGGAAACTGTTTAGTATACGTGCGGTTGCAACTACTACACGTTTGGCTCCCCAACAGTTGAAATATAATACAACTCCTACAACAATAAAATAACTCCTTCAATATAACCTACTTCAAATTCACGCCCAAAGCGTGTTGTAAACAAGTTACAATACAAACCATCTTCTCAAGTTATACAAGATTATACAAAATTCCTTTCGAATGAAGCGGGCTTCAAACTTTATTCCCAGAAAATGCAAGATATACATTTTAGTTTTCGTCTTAATAACTTCAGTATATAGCATTTTAATCAAAACGGTTAGAACCGTTTTTAGAAATAAAACATTTCGAAAATGTTTCATGTAAAGAATAGTTGGTGGTGATGGCTTTTCTCGAAAATCTTCGTGTCGCATCCTTGGAGAATACTGAACTTAAATACCAAGTTTGGTACCTATCCGAATTTTCGCTTTTGAGTTATGCTGTTCACAGACGAACGGACAGACAGACAAACACACCACGCACACACACACATACACACGCGCGCAATCCTTTTTCCAAACATGCTTTTTGGCCTCAAAACATGTATTTCCGGTGAACTATTTCCTACTTACTTTACGTAGTAGAGAAAGTAAAAATGTGTGCTGTGAAAGGGATTATACAGGGTGGGTCATTTAAGTTGAGAATGTACAATATCTACAAAACTAAGCGTTGTAGAAAGAAATAAAAATTTCCTTATATTATGGAGGAAAGTAAATACCATTAAATCGTGGTTTATTTAAGGCCAATTTAAATTGACCCTAATTGCAGATTTCCATTCAAAAAAATTAAATTAATCCTAAAATGATCATCATAACGTGTTCCAAATAACACACGAATAATGGTGTTTACTTTCCCCCATGATATCAAACAACTTTTACTCAAGGCATTTTTACTTTCTCTACTACGTATAGTAAGTAGGGGAAGTATTGCATTCCACCCAAAAATTCGATACCGAGATTTCACCGGAAATACATGTTTTGAGACCTCCTGAATCCAAAAAAAGCATTTTTGGAAACATGTCCGTGTGTGTGTCTGTGTGTGTGTCTGTGTGTGTGTCTGTGAACAGCATAACTCAAAAACTAACAGTCGGATAAACACCAAACTTGGTATTTACGTTCAGTATCTTCCAGAGATGCGACACGAAGGTTTTCAAGAAAATCCCCCCACCCCAGACTACCCTTTACATGGAACATTTTTCGAAAATTTTAATTTTCTCAAAAATGGCTCTAACGATTTTGATGAAAATAGCATATGTTTAAGATAATGTCATGAGAAATGAAATGTATATCTCGAAATTTCTGGGAATGTCTCCAAAAGTATTCTTCATTATGAACGACTTTTGCATAACTGGTAAACCATAAGAGATAGACAAACTTTTACTACACAAAAAATGTAGATCGCGTTAAAATACACAACTTATATCATATACATTTGTTTTGTTGAGTGAACCGTTTTCGAGATATTGCTTGTTATTTCCTTAAATTTTCCAATATTTATACTTTTTCTCAAATTCGTTATTCATTTTTTTATGTCCTGGACATGCAAAGAGAATGGAATGCGCCACATAGCAACCAGCGATAAAATATTTGACTATCGCTTAAAAGCTACCATATTCCCCTTGCATCTACAAGAAAATTACAAATAAGATTGACATCTCGATATCTCGATTAATATGAAGCATATGGAGAATAGGCGTTTGTAAAAATAGATTGTACAAGAGTAGAGAAAGTCATGTGAGTGTAACACATCAGATTTTTTTTACAATGCTTAGTTTTGGAGATATTGTACTGTCTCAACTTAAATAGTTCTCCCTGTATTATAAAGACAGGCATTTAAAGTACTACCTTTTAATTTTCAACTCAACATGAACAATAATAAATTACTTATATAGGTTTATAAGAAAATTATGCGCCGATATTTCACTTTCATAAGATTAAAATGCTGAATAATGAATTTCTTACGTTACAATTATAGAAATTAATAATAATCGTTGTGCCGTGATCTTAAAGCCCTTGATTTCCGTGTCCAGAATTTACAGACTTTTATTACCCGCCTTCCGTGGCATCATTTACTTTCCAGTTCATTACACATTCCACGTAAATACTTTATTCTTTAAATTGTTATCAACAGCAACTTGTAATGAAGGCGTTAGAAGGATGTTAAGACAACAGAAACCTCGTTACGAGCTTCGATTTTATCAGCGAGTTTATGACTAACGGCGTACTAATTGACTATCAAACGAAGTAATTAAAACCCAGAAATTGCAAATGAAAGAACACCTACAAAGCGCTAACAAGGAATATGAAGAATTACGAACTTCGAGCTAAATGGAAAAAGAATTGGAAAATCACGATTTCAATATACCAGCAAATCAACGGCATTGACGTACACCGAACCTTAGTCATTATAAAGGCTTCGTGCCCTTAATAAACTGAAAATAATTATTGAGCTACTGCAAAATCATCTGTAGATGCCAGAGTTGTCTTAGATTGGAGCTAAGACCATCAGTGATTTGTGAAATATTTAAATGTGAAAGAATGAAACAGTTAAAGAGCGGAAACGTTAAATCCTAAATTCATATTTTAAAAAGAAACTTACGTGTTAGTTCACATAACTTTCTCTACCCACTATCGTTTATACAGTTTCTGAAAAATGTTGTAGAACTGTTAAATTCAGAACTCATATTTAAAATAACTTATATACGTGTTACAGTCACATAACTTTCTCTACCCACTATCCATTTTTACGCAGTTTTTACAAAATATTGTAGAAATGTTAAAGTGTAGAAAATTTAAATTCAAAACTCGTATTTAAAAAACTTATATACGTGTTACATTCGCATAACTTTCTCCACGCGCTATCGTTTTAATACAATTTCTACAAAATATTGCGGAAATGTTAACCAGTAGAAATTTTAAATCCAAAATTGACATTTGAAAAACACTTATGTACGTGTTACATTCACGTAACTTTCTCTACCCACTATCATTTTATACACAGTTTCTACAAAATATTGTAGAAATGTTAATTCCAAAATTCAGATTTAAAAAAACTTATGTACCTATTACATTCACCTAACTTTCTCTACCCACTATCGTTCTTTATATAGTTTCTACAAAATATTGCAAAAACGTTACATCCAAAATTCATATTTAAAAAAGTTATACACGGGTTACATTCACAAAGTTTTCTCTAATCACCATCATTTATTATACAGTTTCTACAAAATATTGTAGAAATTTTAAAGAGTAGAAATGTTAAATGCAAAATTCATATTTTAAAACGCTTATGTACGTGTTACATTCACATAACTTTCTCTACCAACTATCGCGTTTTACACAGATATTGTAGAAATGTTGATTAGAAATGTTAAATCCCAAAATTAATATTCGAAAAAAAACTTATGTACGTGTTACCTTCACATAACTTTCTCTAGCCACTATTATTTTTATATAGTTTCTACAAACTATTCTTACAAAAGCATATTTTTCTATTTACTTCATGTTAATGAAGATAAACCTTTATTGCACATTTCGGAGTTAGAGGAAGCCGAATCGTTGGTGAGATGTTTAAAAGCGGGATACTATATTCTGACCTGAAAATTCCAACGCCTTTCCACATCAGAAAAACAACTGAATAGCGACAGCACTTTAAAATGACAAAGTGTTGAACAATGCAATCCAATAATAACGAATATCTCGGAAATGTAAAAAAAAGTTATTTGAATTAAAGTGTGTATTTTAAAGAAATCTACCTTTTTTGTGTATGTGCTAACCATTTGTCTATCCCTTTGGTTTACCTGTTACACAAAATTATACAAAATTCCTTCTCAGTGAAGAGGCTATTCATTTCGCAGGTTATTTCAGAAAACTCGAGATATAAATTTCATTTATCACTTAAATATCTTAAGTATATGCTATTTTGGAATTAATTGTTCTTCCACAGAAGGTAGACTAGATTGGAAACGTAGAATCAGACGACTGAAAAATTCAATGCCATAGCCGGGATTTGAACTACAGGTTCTCCTGGTCTCCGTCCGGTTGCTCTAACCACTAAGCTACCATAGCAACATGCCGGTACGACATAAATTCCCCAACTGATTCGCATATGGTATTTTATTCAAAATCATTAAAGGTATTTTTGAGAAAATTAAAAATATCCAAAAATTTTCCTTGAAAAGGATATTTTTGGGGTTGAGAGTATTTTCTTGAAAATCCTCGTGCCGTATCTTTGGAAGTTAAACTTAAATGTTTTGGTGTTTATCGAATACTTCGTTTTAAAATTGTGCTGTTCACACACATGACTAGTTTTCTTTTTTGTATTCAGGGGGCTTCAAAACATGTGTTTACGATAAACTCTTGACATCGAAGTTTTGGGAGGAGTACAATACTTCCTCATAACTTCTATAGGTAGGTATAATAGGCTTTTTCCTTCAGTTATGCTTTCTATGCTGAGATCCATAATCTGGCATTGGTCTAAATGTCAAATGAAGGAGAAATAAGGTAAAACTAGCAGATGCTGTAGGCTCTAAATGCCAAGCCATCATATCATTTGGTGTTCAAAGTATCATGTAACAACATCCATACCTAAAAAAAAAGAAATTCGGATAAGATTTAAGTTAATCGAAAAGAGAGGAACATGTTTTAAATTAAGAACCAGTTTGATTAAAATGAAATAGAGTGATATATGTGCTGCTATTTTTACTTTCTCTACTACGTATAGTAAGCAGGGGAAGTATTGTATTCCACCCAAAAATTCGATACCGAGATTTCACCGGAAATACATGTTTTGAGACCCCCTGTACCCAAAAAGCATAACTCAGAAAAGAACAGTTGGATAAACACCAAACTTGGTATTTAGGTTCAGTATCTTCCAGAGATGCAACACGAAGGTTTTCAAGAAAATCCCTCCACCCCAGTTACCCTTTACATGGAGCATTTTTCGAAAATTTTAATTTTCTCAAAAATGGCTTTAACGATTTTGATTAAAATATCATGTGTTTAAAATATTTTCATGACAAATGAAATGTATCTATATCTTGAATTTTCTGGGAATGTCTTCAAAAGTATTTTTCATTGTGAACGACTTTGCATAACTGGTAAACCATAAGAGATATACAAAATTTTACTATACAAAAAATGTAGAGCGCGTTAAAATATACAATTTATGTCATATACATTTATTTGTTGAGTGAACCATTTTTGAGATGTTGCTTGTTATTACCTTAAATTTTCCAATACTTATTTTCTCAAATGGAAATTCGTTATTCAGTTTTTTTTTCGTCCTGGTAATGCAAAGAGAATGGAATACTGTACATAGCAACCAGCTCTTAACATATTTGACTATAGTTTAAAGCCTACCAATTCCCCTTGCATCTACAAGAAAATTAGCAATAAGGAGATTAAGTGTTTTTAAAAATAGTTTGTACAAGAGTAGAGAAACCCATGTGAGTGTAACACATCAGAGTTTTCTTATATACACTATATTATTTTTGTCCCTCTCTAAGCCAGCATTTACGTCCGATAGTTTTCTTTCCATTCCACTGCATATTCCTTGCGATTTAACCTTTCATGAAATGGTGACGGGCTTGTTTGGCGAATCGAACAGATGGTCAGCTCAAGTATCTGCTAACCATTTCGTAGGTAATGGAAACGTCAGTCACAATTAACCAGTTTTCGGAGCAGCGCAGACACCACTGTTATTGGATAGATGTGTTAAGTTAATCGAATATGTCATCACATCCTAGACTTGACCTCAGCATTAATGAATTGAATTAAACAGGGCGATGTTCAGCAGCATACCAGACTTTAATCAAGAATGAATGCGGTTGAGCTCAAGTTTCATCAGATGCACTTACGTTGTAGAACACTGTAGAGATGGCGTGAAAGTGATTCACCAGCTCTCATGGAGTCTACGTAGTTCCCAGATGAAAGTACTCCTGAAGTAGCAGCTCCAACAGTTCACCGTCAGCCCTTGGTCTTTTGGGAAATAAAATGACTACTAGCAGAATCTACCCAACGAGGCGGCGGTAACGTGCGAGGCGCGCATCCGGGAGGTCCCGTGTTCAACTCCGGCGACTGTCCACTCTGACCCATAGCTTTTGGTGGTTTCTCCGGGTCAAGAGGCAAATGCTTGGGTGCTTATTCTTCTACCACGACCCTGCTGGCCCCCATTTCGTGTACCCATCATCTTCCTTGTCATCTGTTTCAGGACTGTAGGGCTAGACGATGGTATTCGGCGGGTTAGGCTGGACGTGGTGTGCAAGTTTCATCCTGACGTCGCCCAGTGACTGTTCGCTGAATCCACCCCTGGGTGCTTTCGAGCGGGAGCTCTTTTGGAGGCGGGGCCCAATAAATTGGGCTTGGGCGGCGTTGGAGGCCTTCAATCTGGAAACATTAAGGACCTCGACTGTATTTGCGCCCGTCGTAATCCGGATCTGGTCGCCCTTCGAAGTCCATAGCTTTAACTTTACCTTACTAGTAGAGTATGATGCAACTAAACTCCAATTTTTTTGAAATGACAGAGACGTATATGCTGAGCCAAATTGCAAGAAGAACGAGTGTTATATTGTGTATTGCAATGTAAGTGTAGTAAGTGTTTCACTGCAGAAGCAGGAAGAGTTTGAACACACGAGACGAAGTCCAGTGTATTTTACTTCAAATGTTCTCCCATGCCTTAAATTATGTGAATTGCATACTATTTTTCCGACCATAGTTAATAATTGAAGTAGTGCTTAACGTGAAAACGAAATTAATTACTAACAGTGTTCAACATTGTGGTTCCAATTGTAAGCTCACCAACATTAACCTTCGTTGCGAACTGTTTATGGATTATCCGTGCCTGGTTATTGAGCTTTAAACAATCAATAATTTGCTGCATACATGACGTCCAATATGAACGACAGAGACATCGATTTACACGAATTAAATCGTAATTAAATATTAACAAATAAAAAGCAAAGATGTATGCAGTATTTAAATAGCAGAATTCAACTATCAAATATAATTGTATTCCCTGTCTGCAATAATAATTACACCAAAAGTTAGGGGATATTGCACGGTTCATGCACAAGCGTGAAGTAAAATATACAAAACATGCAGGCAGATTATAGGTATAGATGTATCAACGGAGGGGGACACCTCGCGTGGCGACTGCCACCTTCCAAGAGGAAGGGATGAGGTGAGGGAACCAGAGTAGGCTACAGGCCTTGAGCAGACAAGCCACAGAGACGCGCGGAAGCCCATAATATTTCCAAGCTTGCAGACAGATCCCACAGCTGGAGGCACCCGGACAAGGCGAGAACGATCCATCAATCAAGTAGCCCTCTAGTGTCTACTCTGGTTTCCATTGAGCATTCATCGGCGCCGTCTGTCCGGCACCGCAATACGCCACGATACATAGAAGCACACCTGAAGGATAAGAAGAAAACGAAATGAAAGAGAAATGACGGAAAGGAAATTGTGGTACGGAGGAAATCACACCAGCATTTGACTGACGACCCCGGGAAAACCATGAAAAACATTAGTCAGACTGGGCGATCACCCAGTATCGAACTCGAGACCTCCTGAATGCGAGTCGCACACGTTACCATTGCGCCACCTCGCTCGGTATGTAGGTAGATTAGGTTACTAGCACTGAATGCAGGAAATTCAGCTTTCCACTATATCAGCATGGACGGGGAGTGGATCAAAAGACACTACCGTCGATAAATGATTTAGATTATAGAGCTGCGTGAAATACAAAATCTAATGTGTGACAATCACACGACTTTTTTATACACTATTATTTACTTACTACGATTTATTCTAAAAAAAAACTTGATTTTGTTCCCACTTGATAAATGCTGACAGATATGGTTTCAATACACATTTTCTCTTGGAGATTTAGGAGCATAAACGAGCCTGAAACGACAGTAAATATTTAAACACCAGGTCCTACATTTGCACACATTTTTAATTACTTCACTAGGAATTAAAGAGCGGATGCTTCAAGGCATGTTGCTTAAAATATTGCAAAAATTATATTTTGGAAGCACGTAATGCTACGAAAAATGTTATTTGTGATGCCTGATATATTCTAATGAGCTGTATATTTTTTCGGTAGACATGTTTTTGTCTACCTCTCATGGTTTACTACACATACAGTTAAACAAATATCAAGAGAACTTCACCAGCTCTGCCCAGAAAATTCAAGATATACAGCTGAGTCAGAGTAACACAAAATAATTTTAAGACGCGATTCAGGAGATCAATTTGAATATTTTATTTTAGGGAATGTATGCCCATAAACGTCTTGTCGTCGAGCTAGACGGCATTAATGTTTTTCAAACACCCCGTCGTATTAGATGAAATTCCGCCAAACAGGTCGCTACGCATCTTTTGCTACAAGGCATTGCTGCAAAAGTTTTGAAATAAGAGTAGCCAGTGTGTTTAATTTTAAAAAATGCAAAACTCTCTTAGATTAATATAGAAACTGCTGAATCTTTATTTAATTATATGGCACTAAATCCATGTGCTGTGAAGTCGGTGAACACTATTTTAGCCGATCTGTAGCTACGAGTACAGGTTATATGTAATAACATATGCAAATAACATTATTGTTGGTTAAATTTTCTCACCATTAAATACATTACTTGGGAAAAGTTAATACAATGTTAAATTACGTAAAAAAAATTTAAAGGTTTTAATCATAGTTAAATTAAGAATAAAACAGGAATTGAATAAGTGCACAAGTGTTCATAAAATATGTTCAAAATGCCGACCTTTGACTTGGGAGCACAGTTGATGCATTGTTGTAACGATTGCGGAGCTCTTTCAAAATCACTGGTATATCAAGTATAGTATCAAATGCTACAAAGATCCTGGCCATCAGCTCCTCTTCACTACTACCCAGTGTCTCGTACACGAGTGTCTGAACATGTCCCCAAAGGGAAAAATCAAAATGGCTTAAATCTGGGAACGTGCTGGCCATAAATTCAGTGCTCCTCTTCCTATCCAGCGATCGGGATACGTTACACTTAGGAAAACCCTTACGTCACCGGAATAATAGCGCAGGTGCCCCATCGCCTTGGAACCACATTAACTGGCTATTCCTAAAGGAACATCTTCCAAAGGTTCTGGCAAAGTACGAGGGCTGATCAACAAAGACTGAGACTGATTTTTTCCTGTAGCTTCCGTGATAGTTTCGTATCTGTAACATAAATATTTGAAAAGAGTGGGTTTTTATGTATAAAGTTGGTAGGCGGTAGCACTCTCGTATTGGTAGGTTGGTAGTAATGCTCTATCTTGTAGACCCTACGTGCATTTCGCATACCAGACAATGGAGGTGATGCATTTTTTAAATCGATTATCACCGGTGATGAGTCATGGCTGCATCATTATGATCCTGAAGGAAAACAAGCCAGCACAATGTGGAAATCGCCAGGTTCTCCAACACCAAAAAAGGCAAAAGTTGTTTCATCTGCAGGGAAAGTGATGGTGATCACATTTTTGTACTGTAATGGAATGACTTACCAGCATTCAGTTCCTCCTCACACTACTGTTACAGCAGCATACTACACGTCAGTATTGGCTACACTGAGGAAGCACATTGCAAAGAAACGACCAGAGCTTTCTCGGACTGGGTGGCGACTTCATCATAACAATGCACGGCCTCGCATCGCAAATCAAGTAATGCAGTTTCTGGCTCTATTCAACATTACCTGTGTACCACATCCACCTTATCTCCCCAATATTGTACCCTGTGACGTTTTTTTATTCCCATCACTAAAAGCAAAGCTTAAGGGTATTCGATTTGAGAACTCTGAAGCAGTACTCAAGAAAAGTGAGGCGATTCTCAAGGACCTGACAAAGAATGGTCTGCAGCACGTGTTCAAGGACTGGCAGAGACGCTATAAAAGGTGCATTGAAGTAGGAGGGGACTACTTTGAAAAATATCATGTAAACATTGAATTGGAGTAATAAAATCTGTGAAAAAAATCAGTCTCAGTCTTTGTTGATCAGCCCTCGTATGCTATAAAAATTGTAGGTAAATGTGGCCCGTCAAAAGTGGAGGTAGTAAATAGGGTCCTATGAGTGTCATTCACAATGCCAGCCCAAGTGTTCACTGCAAACTTGTGTTGATAATTTGTAACTCTAATGGCTCTAGGGCTTTCCTGTGCCCAAATGTGACTTTTGTGTGTTAAACATGATCTCTCATGTAAAAACCTTCTCTCCGTTCACAATATGCTTTTAGGAAATATTGTTGATCTATGCATCTATGAAGAAATCACTGCACAAACTGAAGTTGGGGTGGAAAGTTATCTGGCCCCAGTGCCTTGAAATCCGATGAGATGATACGAATGTAATAATTGGTGTTCGCGTAGAATTCTAGTAACCGAAGACTGGCTTGTATGCATGGCATGCGTTATTGCTCTTGTTTTTATAGACGGCGAATTATGGACCTGGTTAACGTCTTCTCTTATAGAGCCAATGTTCTTACACTTATTTGTATTCCCGAACGATGCGCTTGTTTTTGGAAAGTTCCTGTTTCTCGCAGTCGTTGATGTACGGCAGTAAAGGTGCTGTGATGAGGCAAATGGCTCCTTGGGTAAAGCTCAGCATAAAGGTCAATTGATGCGCTTTTCGCATTTCCACAACGAGCACCAAAACAGTAATGCATGTGTTATTTCTGCTTAATAAAGTGAAACTTTTTAATAGGCTGTAAAACTGAAATATCTTCCAGTAGACGGAGCAGTTTAGTATATCCTGATAGCTGAGAGTGATAATCTACACCTCCTGTAGGAACCACAAGGTGCTGTATAATATGCGACGAAATTGCTTATCACTTAAATAACAAACGCAGGTTTTAGGTTAGTGGTGATATAAACAATGTTAAAACAGAACAGAGGCGATATTGCAATGCCGTTGGGGACAGGGATCTGTTTGACAGAATTTCATCTAATCCGACCTGGCGTTTGATAAACGTTAATGCGTTAATTTCCCCTCGATGGATAACAAGGCGGACATTTCCCATAAGAAAATACTCAAATATAACTCCCGAGTTAGACTTAAAGATGAATTATCTTTATTATAACTTTGAAGGATATTAGTTTATTTTTATTAAGATTAAAGTGTAAGTTGATATCCCAAAGATTAAGTGAAGTTTATGTAGTAAATAAATGTAAAAATAATTGATAAAGAAATAATTAACAATAAGATTTTATTTGGATAAAAATCTTTAAAATTAAATATAAACTATTTTTACTGTTTAAAATTAAATATTAAAATTATTCGGTGTTATTCTAACTCATTCTGTATATTTCTCTTCACAGACCAATATCTCAAAGATGTGTTTGAATTAACTCGTTATAAATGTTTATGAAAAAAGTAATAACATTTTTAGTGTAAAATGTTATTTGGGATCAGGGAAATTCTAACACTCTTTGCCTGACATTTTTAAATGGTGTATACCTTAAAACGACGTATAAAGGTTTATATTTATTAGACCTTTCATTTTTGAGTTATGCTATTCACTGACAGATACACACTCACACACACACACACACACACACACACACACACACCATCGTTCTCTAAAATGTATTCATATTGAATAGTTTGTTTCCATGAAATGTCCATATAGAAGTTTGCGGTAGATCGCAACACTTATTCCACCTTACGTTACTAACAAGTAATGCTGTAAAAACAAGGCACGAAACGAATGAAATGATCACGTATATCGTGAGATACTTAAGGGAATTCTACATGTAAAAGATAATTTCCCTTAAAGAAGACGCCTCCCCATAGGCAGAGGAGCTGGAAGAGGAAGAAAGAGATGGTGAAACATGGTAGGTTTCTGCCCTAAAAAAGAAGAAAAAAAGAAGAGGGAGAATAAGTGTAATAATATTAATTTTTAAACAGTTTTGGCCCCATATAACGAGAACATCATGAAGTTATGACGTATAGAAAAGAGCCGAGAAGATAACATACTGGATTATCAGTATTCATTGAAATCGGAAGGAACTTGGGGAAGAAATAACAATCGTAGTTAACCTGCACCTCTTTTAAAGAGCTTGAGCACTTCATTTCAGCTAAAGGTAAATACCGGGCTCTTCCGACTTGGAGATCATCCCTCTGTTGTTGTCCTCCATGGTTACCATGATAGTTTCCAGTTCTCGAGATCGCGGGTTCAAACCCGGCGGAGAGCGATGGAAGTTTTCGGGCGTAAAGATCCTTAGCATGGCTTCCTTCGAAAGGGAGGTAAAGTCGGTGGTCCCGTATTGTAGAATTACGGCATGTAAAAGGACCTAAAGCCGGATAAAGTGGCCTATGAGCACAATGTATGGTCTTTCATGCCCAATATAGAATGAGACCTCAGCAGTTAAAGAGCGTCCATAAATAAAACTCATTTAATTTAAACCCTCTATTGATTTCTTAGTCTGGCAGGATCTCCTATTTCTTGAGAATGATTATATATATATATATATATATATATATATATCTTACGCAGTTTCAGAGTCTTGATAGCATGTTTGCGCAGCCGGAAACAAGTTAGAGAGGCAATGGGACAGGCATAAAAGAATCTGTTGCCTTGCTATAAATTGAAGTAGCAAGTAAAAATATGCTCTACATCTCTAGTATGCATCCACTCCATCCTCACTTCTCCTAGACCAGAAATCCCTACCACCTAGGTCTGCAGGAAAGGTTTTAACTACTTCTGATACAAAGAATCCGGGACGATTAACTGGCTTTCTATCAGTCATTGTAAGGGCAATGCATTGGTAAAATTTGGTGAAGAATTACGAAAACATCAGTATTTTTGTTCGATTGTTATAATGACATGCTAACTTTAGTTCTGTTTCTTTTTCTTTTATATTGGCGATTTTTGAAGCTCCGAATAACCATTCAAACGTGCGCAAGAGCCCTTCCCCTTTAAACTACGCTGCTGTAACCTTCCCAAATGATTTTCAGCCCCACTCGTTTTTAAATTAGCGGACATTGTATCGGAAATTTTGTTCCAGTAAGGTAAGGTGAAGGTTTTGTTGAAATATGTTCCCTATATTGGTGGTAATGCCGAGACTTTGGAGAATGTGTTGCTTGCAAATAAAGAGGTTGTCTTCTCCAGGAGATTATTAGCGCTTCAGTTATTATTAAGAGTTATGCATATATTCCATATGTTCAAGTTATTTGTTAGTTTAAGCAGAAGAGGAATATAGTTGGCAATTGCCAGTGGTATGAAGTAACTAAATATCTAGATACAGGGTAGACCATTTAAGTTGAAACAGTACAATATCCCCAAAACTAAGCGTTGTAGAAAGAAATGTCTTAAATAAAAGTTGTTTGATATTATGGGGCAAAGTAAATGACTTTATTCGTATTTTATTTGGAGAACGTTGTGATGGTCATTTAGGGTAAATTTAATGTTTTTAAATGACAACCTGACTTTTTATGTAGTTTTCTCACTCCTCATAAAAAATTAAACAACATTTGTATAAAGTACTTAGCAATTGTTCTTACACTAACGTAAATAACAACGAAAATTCTGAATGGCTGTGTACGAAGAGCGCAGGGAATGCTTGGACCATCCATGGAAGGTGCAACCATCCATTGCGCATCCATGAAGCTTTTTATAAACCATTTTCTAATGAGAAAACAACATACAAATGTAGGTTTCCATTTAAAAATATCAAATTGTCCATTAAAATGACCATCATAACGTCCTCCAAACAAAAGACGAATAATAACATTTATTTGCTCCCATAATATAAAGCAACTTTTATTCAAGACATTTCTTTCTACAACGCTTAGTTTTGGAGATATTGTACAGTCTCATCTTAAAAGTGTACAGTCTGTATATAGGAAAAGATAACTGAAAATTGTCATTAGAAGAAAAAAGCAGATTTTTTTATAATGCAAAATACTGCACAAAAAAGCAAAACAAATCATACCACTATTATAGACTAACTTAGTTCCTAAAGAATATACTTTGCCTCTAGCATCTACATCTTCTTGAGTTATTCGTAGTAGACTTTTAAAGGCAATACTACTCAACTTTACATGTGACGCGATATTTTTTTCTACGTCCAACGTAGTGGCATATTTTTACGAATTACAGTTTCACATTCTGTGGTGAAATATGTATTTAGAATTATCTATTTTGATGGTTTCTGGTTGGAAAAGGTTTGATAAACATAATTTAGGCCTTATAATTATTTATTTACTTACTGCGCATGCAGATATATAGAAAAATGTAAGGCAGCCAAATTCTCCATCTTGTATCATTCAAAGTATTGCAGAAAACACTATTTTTGTCACTAAATTAGACTAATTATATAATTATATACATGGTTCCTAAATTATGCTGACTAGCTGTGTATACTAAACACTAACTGGTTAATCTAACTATGCCTAGCCTAAACTTTAACTAAAATTAATCACTACACCACAGGTTAGGCCTGCCTAATATCTTCCATTAGTTCCTGAAAAGGATCTGCTGAACGGTTCTTGGTGTCATCATGCCAAAAATACTGACAAATGTGAACATCTAGGTGTTCTCTGTTTCATTGAGGTAAACCGACAGATCCGTCAGATGAACCACTTCTATAAGTTTTGTTATTTGCAAGAATGTCTCCAAGAACATATAAACTTTGCTTCTGGCACTACAGTAAACTATTTCAGTGTAAGATCCTGACAGTGAAGCAATAAAACACGAGAGAAAGCGTCGTCAAGACTTTTCAAAAGTGACCGGTTGCTAATTGTTTCCAGATAGTTGTGAACATATATGGGAATTTTTTTAGAGGTTGGCTTACGGTTATTGCAAACGAAGCACATGTTGGCTGCTGTGCGAGAAGAAACCAAATTAATAGTCACCGGTCTTTCGTCTGTTTGCGCATGCGCATTGGAGAACCTTCGGACTATACGATAGTACGAGGGCTGATCAATGAAGAATGAGAATAATTTTTTTTCACAGATATTTATTACTCCATTTCAATGTTGACATGGTCTTTTTCAAAGTAGTCCTCTCCTACTTGAATGCACTTTTTATAGCGTCTCTGTCAGTCCTCGAACACATGGTACAGGTCATTCTTTGTCAGGTCTTTGAGAATCGCCTCACTTTTCTTCAGCACTGTTTCAGTGCTCTCAAATCGAATGCCACGGAGCTTTGCCTTTAGTGCTGGGAATAAAAATAAATCACAGGGGACAAGATGGGCTATAACGCAGATGCGGTACACAGGTAATGTTGAATTTAGCCAAAAATTCCTGGACTTGATTTGCAACGTGAGGCCGCACGTTGTTGTGATAAGTTCTGGATGTTTCCTTGCAATGTGCTTCCTCGGTGTAGCCAATACTGACGTGTAGTACGCTGTTGTAACAGTGGTGTGAGTGGGAACAACAATCACAGCAGCTGTGTTGATGTTGACTTCAGTCATAGCAGAAGCCGAAGCACCAGGCCCACCTTGCTTAGCACAGAGGACTCGCTCTACTTTGAAGTCTTTGAACCACCTAAACACTGTTGCACGAGGTAGTGCATCTTCACCGTATGCTTGCTTCAGCTTTTCCAAAGTTTCAGAGGCTGTATGATTTAAACGAAAACAAAATATTATTGCTCCTCTTGTGTCACCTTCATTTTGTGGTATGCGAAATTCAACTAGGGTCAACAATATACAGCATTACTACCGATACGAGACATGGACATTATACATGAAACCCCGCTCTTTTCAAATATTCATGGTAGAGACAGAAAACTCTCAAGAAAGCTACAGGAAAAATTCAATCTCAGTCTTTATTGATCAGCCCTCGTACATTGTCTGGATGTATGCATAACAGAATTATAAAGAGAATGCAGTGTTGATGCTATGTCTTCTTGGATTTTGTTGCACAAAAATGCAGGTTAGAAAGTTAAGCAAGCACAAATGGCATCTACTCGCATGTGATGAAACCATGAAAATACAGGGAAGATAGTGTCATAATGGGTGAGTACAGTTCTGCAAGAATATATAAATATTTATTCCCAGATGTTTACGTTCATAAATGAACACAGAAGAATCAGATAAGGAACAACATGTATGATTTTAAGCACATGTTTTTAAATAATGATACTAACGATAATAATAATTCCTAACACATTCTCTTTTGCACGCAAAATTGAAATGCGAAAACAAATACTGATCCTTTCTGTTGCATAAGAGTACTTGTACAACATCATCAACAGCAATATATGTTTTGTAAAACAAAACAAACGTTATCTCCATCAGCATTGTCATTGTTATTATTTTTGTTGTTATCATTATTTCTATATATGGAAGCCAGAGTGAGCAACTGCTTCATACATCAACTACTAGAACCCACAGCTCTGATACCGTTATTGCGTTAAATTTGCAGATTCTTCTATGTTTCTCTCCACCGAAGTCAACCCTTTGTATTAAACATGTACGTGCTAATGTATGAGGCGGGGGCTATAGAGAGGCTTAATCGACAAACTTACTAAGTTTTCGAGTATTATATGGTAATTACATATTACTGGATGAAAAAAATACATAGTGTGTTATGTGCTAGTTGAGAATACTGGTAGAATGGTGTAACACATACATGTGACGTGTTAGTAGCACTGGGGATGCTAGTGTTGTCTACACGTAAGTGTAAGTTGGTACAAGGACAGGAGGGGACGTACCGTAAAAGGGAGGGGATAACTTTTTAATCGTGGCGTACGCGAGCAGTGACTTTCTCTCTTTCTGCAAGGCAACTGAAGGGATAGCACGTGGTAGACATGGAGGTCCTCGTGGAGGCAAATAGAAAATTTAATCTGTGAATTTCGGTGTAATATAGTGGCCATCTAAAGTTAAAAATGGTTTGACTATTATTAGAACAGGTAATCTTACTCCATAACCCTTGTAATTTTAAGTGTTATTAAGTACATTTTAATGCATATTCAGGCTCGCTCCCGTCGGCCTCAAGGTGATTGTAAAAGTATATAAAGTTCCCGGGTACCTTTCAGCTCTACCATCTAAATTTAAGTGATTAATGTGTGAGGTTACGACAGTAACACATACATTAATTTTAGTTTTTTGAGTTTCATGTAAAATATATATCATTTTATACATTCAAGATTGCAGAACAACGAAAAATTGCCAGTATGTGATTGTCTATGGATAGAAACAGACAGCTTTCAGCACAAAACATAATTGCATAAAAAGGGAGTGAAGAGATTATTATCATTATTATTTTTATTATTATTATTACATTATTAGCATTGACTAACATTAGGGTGTATATAACCTGTGGTATTATCAAGATAACAAATTGCTGCCATTGGAGAATGTCAAAAAAGAGCAATTTCGGAATTAGTAAACAATACAAAATTGGTTACATGCATTTATACACAGAAAACCACTAATAAGAACATAATTCAGTAAAGAAGCTATCGCCTTTACAGTTTTTTATAAAGTGAGTATCGCGTATCGGTGCTCAAAAATCAGTATCGAGTATTGACTCTCATAGAGTATCGAGAAATAGTGGTATCGTCCTATCACTACTAGATACAAAGGACTACTACCTACTGCAGCGCCTCATATTTTAAACATTGTGGAAATTATTTGTAAGCTATTACATTGATTCATTATCTGTTTACCCTCCTCTTATGTAGGACTTACAAGCGAGTGCTTGGGTTCAGAGGCCCGTCGAGGAGCAGACACTCATGGATCAGACAGAGCATCCAAGATGGGTGATGGTATGGGATGAAGGAAGTGGATGAAACGAAATGTTGGTGAAATGGATGAAAGGAAAGGTGATGATGGAGCAGTTGTTGGAATGAATGGCGGGGGAAACCGGAGAACCCGGAGAAAACCCGCCCAGACGCCGCTTCGTCCACCACAAATCCCACATGCAGGTCCCTGGGATTGAACCCGGGCCACCTCGGCGGGAGGCGAGCGGTTCTAACCACTCGGCCACGGCGCCGCCTGTAAGCTATTACAGTCGGAAATAAATATCTCGGATATACGAAGTTTACGTGCTCATAATCAAAAGTTAAATAACTGGAATTAGACTAATGTGAAAATGCATTTATAAGCGTATGTGACAGCAAAAATTGATATATTAACGCAATAATCCCAAACTAAGTATTGAAAATTGTAGCATACAATGCTATAAATTTACCGATACTTCAATGTTACTGACTGTGTTTTCTCCCAGAAGTGAAGGATGCATAATATAAATTCTTTATGGGAATATTGATATTAGGACACAGTGCATATAATTATCACGTTTATATTAATTTGTTTCAATGGCCGCGGACATTCTTGGTTAAATGTCCCTTACGTTATATTGGGTTGAACCTTTCTTATTTTGAGTCGTTCTTTATGTGAAGTGGTTCCTTGTGTTCAACCGTTTCCTATGTCGAAACGTTATTTATGTTGTATCGTTCCTTACCTTAAACTTTCCCTTACTTTCAGCCGCCCCTAATGTTATACAGCGACTTTGTATTAATCGATTTGTATAACAGTAATTACTTGAATATTTAAAAATAAACTTGGTAAACTAGAAACAATTACGGAAACAGCAACTGTACTGGTGTAATACTGTCTGATGGTTTTATTAAATTCTGTACATGTTCTTAAGTTCGCCCGTAGCTTTTATTTCCTAGTTCTGTACCTGAAATTCTAACACACTTGGACAACCCAGTATCCACATTGATCCTCAAAACAGTAAGATCTAAAATAGTATTTTCTACATATTCTAAGAAGTAGCCAGTGGCTGGAAAATCAACAGACATGTATTACTGCTTTATTTGCAAGGATATATTATAGGCATGAAATGCCGTAGAGTACGTACGCGTTAGCTTTCACGAAGAATGCGTGGGATTTATAGAAAGTATAAGAGTGCGTTTCTTTGTCGTGAGAGCAACATAAGTGTTATTCAAATGTGGAACTGGGTTCACCTAGGATCAATCGTTTTGGAAGTTTCCAGTTAGTGAGGGGTACTAAACTGTAGGAACGTATGTCTTTTATCAATGCAATTTCCATTCTATCTGAAATAATCACTGTGAATAATTGCTATTTGAGATGCTAAAGAACTTTAATGACTATAATTAACACATCTCAATATAATTTTTCAATTATCTAATGATTTTAAAACATTATTTAGTTTCAAACCAAAGTGGGAAACTTAGAGTATAATATACAACTTTACCAGTTGCAACACCTATTATTTCTAAATTTTAGAAGTAAACATATAAAAAAATTCCCCACACAATTATTTTTGTACTGTGGAATAGTAATATGATTACATTAATTTTTACAATTAAAAAAAACACATTTTGTTTTTAAAAATAAATTTCTATAACGTGTCGAAGATATCTTAGAATATACCACATACCTTAAAGGCGGCTTTATTTTGTGAATACGCATATTTTTGTAAAGCATAATTTGTTAACGGTCGCTTCATGAGCGATCAATCAAGTATTTTCTTTGGAGACCAAACTTTCGGCCAAAATGTCTATACGGCCTTCTTTAGGCTTAGCCTGATCGTCCATGATACGCTTAGCATCGACGCAGAGAACACTTCCGTTCTTTAAGGATACCATTGATTGAAATTTTCAAATTTTAAACTAGCAATACTAGCTTTCTGAAATTTATATACTATATGTATTTTATTTTAACGGTGTTAAATCCGAAACTTCATCCATTTTGCTGTAATAATTTATGGACAAATTTGTTTGTTATTTTGTTACGTCACTTAAAAAGCGCCTTGCGGAAAAAATATTGGCATTTTAGACAGTTGTTGTAACCCTAGGTTCACAATACATACACTTTTTTAAATTGTCATGGGTTTTTCAGCATCTCATCTAGTTTGTGTTCTAACATCTTTTAAATTTTTCAGTACGTATGTTGTGTTTAAAAATTTGGAATTATTATGACCGAAAACTAAAAAAGTGTATTTAAATACATCTCACAAAAAAAACCTAGGGTAATTCTTATTCATTGTACCTCTGTGAAATTCTGTGCCAAATTGCATTCTTCTATCATAAAAAGTGTTCTACATGGAGCATTTTATAGGAATAAAAATGCTAAAAATATCAACAAGAAAGCAGCGATTTAAGTTTTGAATACATAACTCACATTCAAATCACCAGTTTGGTAGGTTAGATCATTTTTTTTGTCCTCTCGTCTGTTGCTATTTTTTCTATCTGTATCTTCTTTAGTTCCTGCTTTTCTTCTTAGCTGCCAATGGCAATTATTATAATCAAAATTTAAATTTTGCTGCTGATTTCACAGTAAAGATACTTATACTTTTAGTATATAATAATAAAATTAAAAATGTTGGTGGGAGAAAGTACAACTAAGAGCGTAATCATTGTTGAACTCAGCTTACAGCCTTCAGCTTTAGTCCTTCAGCTTGAAAAAGCACCAAAATGTTTCATGTTGGGCATGTGTCATGTATAGGGATGCAGTCAATTGACATACAGTGTTTTAGGACGGCGAAGATTGCTTTTTAAAAAAGCTCTCTGTGGACTTTGAAATGGCGAAACATGGCGAATAATAATATTTTATGTTAAAGCAAAAAATGAACGATTTAAAAAAAGGAATGTTTTACCCAAATTCTTAAAATTCCAGTTATCCTTAAAATCACTGTTAATCCTTCGCAGGACTGGGTTTCATATTTTCTTCGCGGCTCGCCACTTTCACAACTTCCTTGTGAAATGCAACGCAAATGTTGGTTCTATGACCAACAGTTGTTAACTATATAAGAGAATATATGCAGAGACAGCAAGGTCGGCACAGATCTGCCCTGCAGCTGAGGTGAAGAGTGTGGGTGGCCTTATGCTTTCCTAGACATTCCGCGTGGGTAAATCTCGGTGTTTGTATATGCAAATGTTGAAAGAAAGAGATGTTGGTTTGGTGAACAGTAAGACAAGGTGTAGCCTCTAGCATGTAGCATTGCTGTGTTCAACAACCACGTAGAGTACTTATTATAGCTTTCAGCGGTTTCAAGAAACTCTGATAACATACCATTACTGTATCAGTTTTTCATCTCCCAATTAATCTTATGTGTTATTTTACTCCTTTCTCTTTGCACCTTTGTAATTATAGTGTGATTATGTAAGCTAAGAACCAACAATGATGGGTGGAAAGATAAGGACCTGTGCAATGCAGAAGCGTAGATCAAAGGTAAAGGTAAAGGTACGTATCACTGAGAGGCCCCCGGAACCAGGGCAGAGCACCGCACGTGGACCAGTAAGCCCATTGTACTTCCAACGTGACCCCTGGGAGGGAAGGATGAGGGGAGAAACCCGAAGGTCGCAAGCACAAACGGGGTCCCTAACGTTTCCAGATATAACGCAACCGACGCCGCATGGTCCCTGCCTACAAACCACCAACCTCCAGCATCCCCCGGAGTGGAGCCCCACGCTGAGAAGAGACCTCACTGAGCGGCACCTCAGCGACGCCAGGGAAGAAACCTTTAACGGAATGCAAGCCACCGCCCAGCCGCAAACCGTAGAACATCGTCGCGTGGTCCTACAACCATGAAAAAATATGACGAGGAAGATGATGGGTACAGGAAATGAGAGGAGGAAGGGTCGTGGTAGAGGATGAACCACTCCAGTATTCGCCTGGTGACGCGGGGAAACCACGAAAAACCCATGGGCTAGAGTGGGTGGTCACCGGGGTCGTATATCGGAACCAACCGAATGCGGGCCACAGACGTAAGCACACAGCCATCCCTCAACGCTATTACTTTGAAATTATTTATCTTAACGCTTTATATGTTTCTGAAAGTTTCGAGCAGCTAGATATATCACCAAAAAGTAATTATGTCCACGGAGAACCCCAAATTACCGCATTCAGATCATTATGTCCAGGATATTAAAGTATATCAGATGAATCAACCATCTCTAGATTTTTTTAGTTAATGCAATCTCCTAAGCATAAAATATGAATTGGGTTCGCCTTTCCCTCCTGATTTGCAGCTTGCTAAAATACACTACGTGGTCAAAAGTATCTGGACACCTGGCTGAAAATGACGTACAAGTTCGTGGCTCCCTCCATTGGTAATGCTGGAAGTCAATATGATGCTGGCCCACCCTTAGCCTTGATGACAGCGTTCACTCTCGCAGGCATACTTTCAATCAGGTGCTGGAGGATTTCTTGGGGAATAGCAGCCCATTCTACACGGAGTGCGGAACTGAGGAAAGGTATCGATGTAGGTCGGTGAAGCCTGGCTAGAAGTCGGCGTTCCAAAACATCCCAAAGGTGTTCTATAGGATTCAAATCAGGACTCTGTGCAGGCCAGTCCATTACAGGGATGATATTGTCGTGTAACCACTCCGCCACAGCCCGTGCAGTATGAATAGGTGCTCGATCGTGTTGAAAGATGCAATCGCCATCCCCGAATTGCTATTCAACAGTGGGAAGCAAGAAGGTGCTTAAAATATCAATGTAGGTCTGCGCTGTGATCGTTCCACGCAAAACAACAAGGGGTGCAAGCTCCTACAGGAAAAACACGACCACACCATAACACCAACGCCTCCGAATTTCACTGCTGGCACTACACACGCTGGCAGATGGCGTTCACTGGGTTTTCGCCATACCCACACCCTGCCATCGGATCGTCACATTGTGTACCGTGATTCGTCACTCCACACAACGTTTTGCCACTGTTAAATCGTGTAATGTTGACGCTCTTTACACCAAGCGAGGCGTCGTTTGACATTTTCCTGCGTGATGTGTGGCTTATGAGCAGCCGCTCGAGCATGGAATCCAACGTTTCTTACCGTACGTCTAACTGTCATAGTACTTGGAGTGGATCCTTATACAGTTTGGAATTCCTGTGTGATGGTCTGGATAAATGTCTGCCTATTACTCTTTACGACCCTCTTCAAATGTCGGCGGTCTCTGTCAGTCAAAAGACGAGGTCGGCCTGTACGCTTTTGTGCTGTACATGTTCCTTCACGTTTCCACCCCACTATCGCATCAGAAACAGTGGACCTAGGGATGTTTAGGAGTGTGGAAATCTCGCGTACAGATTTCTGACACAAGTGACACCCAATCACCTGACCACGTTCAAAGACCGTGAGTTCCACGGAGCGTCCCATTCTGCTGTTTCACGATGTCTAGTGACTACTGAGGTCGCGGATAATGAGTACCAGGTAGTAGGTGGCAGCACAATGCACCTAAGATGAAAAACATATATATATATATTTGTGGGGGTGTCCGGATTCTTTTAATCACATACTGTATCAACTAAGACGAATGCTTCACTCAAAATTCTATTTAGGAGACACGAATTACCTTTTAACTATCTAGAAATATCGGCCTCTTCCGCTTTTGCTATCCTCTGGCCTGGGGAATCACCACAGTAATGTTTATTCCTAAGGGCAGGCTTAACATTTACACCAAAGCTAAGGCTTACCGTCAAATCAGTCTTACATCGTCCCTTTTAAAGTCTTTGGAAAGTATGATCCAAAGATGTCTTCAAAGGAGGGTACTGTAAGATTCTCCACCTCCCCATCGAAATCAACATGCCTACAAGCGATTAAAACTCTTTGTAACAGCGATGCATAGTCTTGTCAGTAGGGTGGAAGTCTCAGTGGCTTGGAAGGAATTAGCTCTAGGTGCTTTCCTGGTGAAGTAGAATTGCTCTTTACGTTGTTTGCTGCTACGTATGAAAAGTCAGTTTGAAGATGATGTAATACATTTCAACTGTTGGGAAGCCGAACTTGTAGTAGTTGCAACCGCACGTATTGTAAACAGTTTCCGGTAGCCTTCGCCCCAAATGTACTTTCAGGGGACCTTTGCACCAAGTTTAAAAACAAATATTAACTTTGTAATTAAATTGTTTCTTTAAATATTTAATATTTATGTTTGCCTCGGCTGCGTCAGTATTATTGTTGGAGACACGTTTCTCTTAGGCAGGATTTTGGTACGACTAATAATGTAGGCTTACACAGATTTTAATTTTTAATTCACTCATTTTTATTAATCCTTCACACAAATTAAATAGCACTTCACTGATATAGAGAGCTGTGAGATTCTTTATTTCATTACTTGTACTTTTTAACACGTAAACTTATTTTTCGTCTCACACGAATACGTATTATATTTCTCTCGAGGACGCATCTTGTATCCGGCTACTATCACGGTCTGCAGGCAACTGACTTGATTTCAACCGTCTAAACTTGTAAATTTCTTTATTTCAAATCTCTGATTGGCTAATCCTAGTCCAATAGAATACCATCATTTAACTAAAGCTTTTTCTGGTTGTTGATTGGATATTTTTTAAACTGTCTCAAAATTTACATTATTGCTGCTCTAATAATGACTAGTAGCATTTAAACTCTCAAACTCATTATTGCCTCAAGGTTACCTCATTGTTACCTCATTGTTATCAACTTTAAACTTTTTATTCTCACAGTTCCCACATTATTAAATTACGTAGTGCATTCACATAACATTATTACACATAGATACAATAATATAAACATTTGCAATGACTGTTACATACAGTTTACAAATTATTACAATCACATATTGCTTCAAGGCGGGCTGTTATTGAATTTACATATTATATAATTTAACTGAAGTTATTCAAGTGTTAAAAATACTGCCTCACTGGATAGAGATAGTGTTTTTGATAGCACCTCGTATGAAACTACGGTTTTGGCTGTACGCAAGTATGAAGTCAATGACACTCTTTGCAGTTGGATAAACTCAATGCTCAGGAGCAGAAAAATTACACCTAGTCTCCTTGGGGAAACGAGGGGGATCATGCCACAAGGGCTTTCCCGCCGTGGACGAGTTCTAGGGGAAGCCCCTACTTTGGAGTCTCGTTCTGGATTGTCTACTCAAATATATGACCCAGGAGGGATATTATATACAAGGCTATGCACATGACACAGCATTGGATACTTTTGGGAAATTTCCCAATACACTCTCTGACATCATGAACTCAGAAAAATTTCCAACTGATGTATGCAGGAGGCTTGTTTATCAATCCCAGAAAAATAGCTGTTTGTCCTTTTACCAACAGGAACAAGGAATTTAAAAGACCTAGGAAATCGTAAACTAGGCAATTCGCCCCAGGAATATTCAGAGTCAGTAAAACATCTAGTCCTTGTACTGGATAAGAAACTGACCAGGAACGAACACATTGGTATTACTCTTCCTAGAGTTAGATGGTTGCTTGTGACTATCAAATGGAACAACCTGATCATGAAGCCATACACCAGTCATTGGCTATATGTTGCAATGGTTAGGCATCAGCTATCTTATGACGCCATTATTTGTGGTGAAAAACTCCAAAAAGCTACTGCGGAAGGTAAATTTACCAAGCTACAGAGACTGTCATGTCTCTGTATTATTGGGGCCACCAGAAGTACTCCAACCATTGTACTGGAAACTCCTCTAGGACTCGATGGATATAGATAGTGGGAATGTATTTACAGTCTCCGCTTTTACGGTTACTGCCTACTGCTTAGTGTAAACAGGGAACTGGAGAGAGTGAATAACTGCACACATCTCTATCATAAATTTCCTGGATCTTCCACTATTGGATATGTGGTCTGACCTAATGAATACTCAAGATTGTTCTTTCCTTCCATTTAAGGTAACCCTCGGGTCTCGAGAAGATTACATGAAAGGAAAATCGCTTGATAAATAATGTGGCCAACGTGTGCGGTTCGCAGATGCGTCCCATACTGGGAGGCAATCGGCTTAGACATATATGACCTATCCTCAAGGACAAATGTTAGTATAAGCCTTGGGAAATACTGCACTGTTTTTGGGCAGCGCCTTTGCTATGCTGAGCTGTGCTCTAAGAGGTCTTGGGAAAGGTTTTTATTCTCAAAATTAGTCAAAAATGCTTGGAAAGTAATCTCCTCAAAACTGGTATGGGAATGCCGAAATTGTGTGATTGCTATATAATCTCGCAACAGGCTCAAAATGTGGTTGGTACCGTGGTATCAGGGCATCTATGGAAATGAAAAGGCTGATCAGCTGGCTAAAAGGGTCTCTGAAATTCCCTATGTTGGTCCTAAACCGGTGGCGGAATCAGTACCCGTACTGTCAAAACCTCGGTAAAACCATGGATTGGGAAAAACATCAACTATCCAGGTAAAGACAAGCCAGGAAACTTGTCTTAAGTCCATACAACGCTCATTCCTCATTTCTCCTGAGATTGGATAGAACAGCAATAAGGAAAATAGTTGCATTAATTTCTGAACATGGTTAATTCAGGAAACAACTACGTAAAGTAGGATTGATTGTACAAGGATGAACCCATTTGTAGAATGTGCAAACCGGATGAAATAACTGCCTCGCACATCCTCTTTGACTGCCCATTCTTGCCAAGAAAGAGGCTTAATCTTTCTATAACCAGGGAGGACCTAGGAACGGTTCCTGATATTGGAACCAAGATACTGCAACTTTTGGGGGGAACCGATTTTGGGAAACAATGAAGGCATCATCTCCAATGGGGTTGCACAATAAACCTCTTAGGCTGATGTGCGGGAGTTTTATAAAACTACAAGAGAAAATATCCGCAGCCCTCTATCCATTCATACATCCTTCCTTCATCTATCCATCCATCATGATCACCTAGAAAAGAAACTTAAACAAGGTAATGACTAAAATTTATAGACGTTCTTTTATTACTATGGTCTTTAGCGTCCCATTCTGTATTGTACATGAAGGAGCGGTATTTTCCTCAGAGACCTGTTTATCAGGCTTGAGGTTCTTTTACGTGCCGTAAATCTACGACACGTGGCCCCAGCTTTGCTTACTCTCCGAAGGAAGCCATGCTAAGTATTTTTACACCCGAAAAAATCCATCGCCCTCCGCCAGTTTGAAACCGCGACCTCGGGAACTAGAGGCTAGTGTTGTAACGACTACATCACGGAGGACGACTAGGTAATGACGATTGCTATTTTGCATCGTGGGATAAAATTCTGCGTTTCAGTAAAGAAAACCCTAAGGTAGTTGAGTATGTGTAAAGGGGTGGGCATAAATAGGTATACAGTTGTATAATACGTATATTCATTGGATTGAGACAGTGCTTTCACTCCATTTGTGACCACAGGAAGATTTATCTTTTAAGTTTCCTAGGCTTGCTTACTTGTCTTTCGTTTACTAGCTGTTAATATTTAATCCTTTCAAAGTTTGTTGTGTCCCAGTGGCTGGAGAGTTAAATAAAGGCCAACAAATCCAGGTTTTGAAGCATTTTTCGAAGACAGAAAATTGCGAAAGGGGTTGAGGAAAATGGTGTGAAACACCTCCTCCATCGAGGCTGACAATTCACAGATTACGTGACAAATTTTATCAAACAGGGTCCGTCGATATACCGGTGAGTGGTCAACCAGTCACTGTTATATGTCTGAAAATGAAATGTTGGTTGCTCAGTTTTTGTCCAGAGACGACAAAAATAAAAAAAATGAGAGATTTAAGGAACTGAACATCAAATGCAGTAGATATTTGTGTCTTTTAATGTTACATTTAAGACTGACATTGTATTGACTGTGTCTTTTAATGTGACATTTAAGACTGACATTGTATTGGCCAAGAATTGTGCGTGACTTAATAGAGGACTAGAGGATCCGTGAAGAATTCCTATGAATAATTCGCACAACCTTGACAAATGCGTGGCTAATAGTAATGACGGAGCATAATATAATCATATATACAGATGACATTTATTTAATGTATATTTTTCTAAAATTTAAAGCTATATTTAATAAACAATAAACAGAAACTTATTCATATTCATGAGACAAAATCCGATGTGTTACCTTCACAAGACTTCCTATACTCTTGTACAAACTTGTTTTACAAATGCCTATTCTCCATCTATTTCACCATAATCGAGATAAACATTTGCAGAAGAGTATTGCTTATGCCTTATTCTTATTGCATCTTATTGCTAATTTTCTTGTAGGTGCAAGGGGAATGTGGTAAGCTTTAAGCGATAGTCGAATCTTTTAAGAGCTGGTTGCTATGTGGAGCATTCCATGCTCTTTGCATGTCCAGGACATAAAAAAACCAATAACGAATTCCCATCTCAGAAAAAGTGTAGTGGAAAATTCAACAAATAACAAGGAATATATTAGAAAAGGTTCACTCTACAAAAAATGTATATGACATAAATTGGGTGTTTTAACGAGATCTACATTTTCTGTGTGGTAACATTTTGTCTACCTCTTACGGTTTACCAGTTAAGTCGTCTTCATTCAGAATGAAGACGACTTTTGGGGAAATTTCCAGAAAATTCAAGATATACATTTCATTTGCCATGAACATATCTTAAACATATATTTTTATCAAAATTGTTAGAGGCATTTTTGAGAAAAACACAATGTTCGAAAAATATTCCATGTAAAGGGTAATCTGGGATAGGGGGATTTTATTTAAAATCTTTGTGTCGCATTTTTGAAAGATTCTGAACCTAAATACCAAGTTTGGTATTTATCCGAATTTTCCTTTTTGAGTTACGCTGTTCACAGACACACAGACACGCACATGGGCCTTTTTTCTAAAAATCCTTTATTTTTTTATTCAGGGTGTCTTAAAATATGTGTTTCGATAAAATCTCAGTATGGAATTTTTTGATGGAATGCAATACTTCCCCTTCTTGCTATACGTAGTAGAGAAAGTATAAAGATGCTAAGTGCTATTCACTCAATCACATTCAGTACCGACATTCATTTTTTATGTGATTGAAGTATTGTATTCCGTCCAAAATCTCTATATCAAAATTACACCGAAGGTACTTTTTCTAGGTCAACTGATTCAAACTAACGTTTTCCAAGAAAGGCTATACTAAGTTAAAAAAATCTGATGTTTTACACTCACATGATTTTCTCTACTCTTGTACAAACTATTTTTACAAACGCTTATTCTCCATATGCTTCATGTTAACCGAGATGTTAATCTTACTGCTAATTTTCTTGTAGATGCAAGGGGTATTGGTAGGCTTTAAGCGATTGTCAAATATTTTAAGAGCTGGTTGCTCTGTGGAGTATTCCATTCTCTTCGCATTACCAGGACAAAAAAAAAACATGAATAACGAATTTGAGAAAAAGTATAAGTATTGGAAAATTTAAGGGAATAACAAGCAATATCTCGAAAATGGTTCACTCAACAAAAAAAATTGTATATGACATAAATTGTGTATTTTAACGCGGTCTACATTTTTGTGTACTAAAATGTTGTCTATCTCTTAGGGTTTACCAGTTATGAAAAAGTCGTTCACAATGAAGAATGCTTTTGGGGACATTCCCAGAAAATTCGAGATATACATTTCATTTGTCATGAAAATATCTTAAGCATATGATATTTTAATCAAAATCGTTAGAGCCATTTTTGAGAAAATTAAAATTTTCGAAAAATGCTCCATGTAAAGGAAAATCTGGAGTGGTGGGATTTTCTTGAGTACCTTCATGTCGCATCTCCGGAAGATACTGAACCTAAATAGCAAGTTTGGTGTTTATCCGGCTGTTTGTTTCTGAGTTATGCTGTTCACAGACACACACACACACACACACACACACACACGGACATGTTTCCAAAAATGCTTTTTAGGATTAAGGGGGTCTGAAAACATTTATTTCCGGTGAAATCTCGGTATCGAAATTTTGGGTGGAATACAATACTTCCCCTACCTACTATACGTAGTAGAGAAGGTAGAAAAACACTTCATACTTAACTATCCTCTATGGATTTTCTCTTTATTTAATCAAAAATGTTTCTAACGAGTTTGATTAAAACACGTGTACTTTAAGTTACTTGCATTACCAATGTGCCGGACGACTGTCTATAATCTCCGCCTTATTGGAGATAAGTATTGGCTATACCTTGCTTATGCCATGTTCCTTAGCTAGAGAACTTTCTACAGTGTTAGAGGCGAGTTAGTTGGCACCAGGCCTTCTTTAGTGCAGCAGGCATGAAACTCGCCCAAAGTGACGTGAGGAAACAGTTTTTTTTTGGGGGGGAGTAGCTGCTAACATTTTTGCCCCTTAATTCTAAAATATTTACAGCTAATATTCGACTTCTTTTCTTTTCTCATTACCACTACCATGTTCAATTAGTAATTTTTATCATTTTGAATTTCTTCCTCCCCGTATCTGGCAAAAGGCTAATGCAAATACACACAGTGCCGTGAAAAAAAGGTCAAAAGACGATTATGTGATATAAATAGCCAGGAAATAGAATCTGAATGTAAACAAAGATCAACATTGGAGCTGCATAATGAAATAAAAACTGAGTAGGTAAGGATGCACATTATATTTTGGAATTGGGTACAAAACAGAGGAGGGGAATAGCATGGCTTAGGTTGTGAGGATAGAAAGCTCGTAAGATTTTTAGTGATGGTGGCAGGAGGATTTGTTCATTACAGGAGCGGGAAACAAGAAGACTGGACGCATATTTTGGCAGCATGCATGCAGACGCAGGATATTAGGAAAAAAATTATTACCGGATGAATTTTTCACTTCCAACAGACGGAGGACAGCATGCTGGGACTTGATTCTAAACAGCCAAAACTGGCCAACTTGGGCACATGCTTAATGGAAGTACCTGTACTAAGAGATAAGGTGTTTATGTAAATTGTCTTTAAACATAGGTGGTGCTTGAGCATTTTTGTGCGTGTGTGTGTGATTGAGAGTATTTTTCATTTTATATGTATTTATGTAGAGCTGGGACTATAAAATAGTTGTTTTCTGGTTCGATTATGCAAGCCAAGTTTACAGACCAGGTAGTTTTCTAGAGAGCATGTACGGTCTTATGACCCATGCGACTGAATTACGAAATTAATGTAATATTAAGTACTTAATAAACACCACTACTAGTACTATTACAAGTAATTTTTAAGTCAACAGTGGCGTTATATTTCATCTTGTTAAATTTAAACCAGGCATCGTATATACTTAGTTTCCGTATTTCATAACGTACTTTATGATGAGTAGAGATGAATTACTGTGAACGTTATACGTTGAAGGTAGTACATTTTATTATCTAGTTTTCTGTACTATATTCTATATTTTAGTACGTAGTAGTTTCTATATAGTTTTGGAAATAATTACTAATGATGAATTAGCCTTCTGCCAGCACTTTTCTTGCTGTTTTCTGCACGTTCGACTGGTCTAGACTAGTGCCAGTTTTACGAGGACTGGTAAACTCTACTGAGCTTTATATTGTTAAATTGAAAGATTTAATCACTGTTATGTGCAAATTGATATCTTTACTGTCAAATTGGTAGTAAAATAGATTGGAAGTAAAATACATTAGCATCTGTATTTCTTGTTATTACCTGTTAAGTGGGAAAATCCTTCCCTTGAGGATGACGTTATTTCACAACCAGATCGGCCCACAGAAATGTATGATTGATATATACCTCTATAATAATTATTATGGCTGGAGGTTAAATACGTCAGACAGAGAGTAAAACAGGGAACGGCGCACTAATAACATTTTTTATTTTCTATGAATAGCTTATGACTCTATTTTGTATAACTTTGTGTAACTAATATTCATTCATTATCTGTTTACCCTCCTCTTATGTAGGACTTACACCCCCAGGACTTACAGGCGGGTGCCTGAGGTCAGAAGCCCGTCGAGGAGCAGACACTCTCATGGATCAAACAGAGCATCCAGGATGGGTGATCAGCCCGATGCCTGGTATGGGATGAAGGAAGTAGATGAAACGAAATGTTGGTGAAATGGATGGAAGGAAAGGTGATGATGGAGCAGTTGGTGGAATGAATGGCGGGGGAAACCGGAGAAAACCCGCCCAGACGCCGCTTCGTCCACCACAAATCCCACATGCAGGTCCCTGGGATTGAACCCGGTCCGCCTCGGTGGGAGGTGAGCGGTCTAACCACTCGGCCACGGCGCCGCCTGTGTAACTAATAACCCTGTAAAAGAACGGTATAAACTTACTAGAGGAAAACGTAGAGCTGATTAAAAGACACAATTTGTGTCCTTTTTATTTGAAACATTCCATGTTGCATGTTTATATTCTCCCAGGTACGTAATTAAACGGATATGCTTGAAGGTTTTACGTGATTATTCTTATTTTTTTCCATCCCAAGAGCCCTCCCGTGACCAGGGCTAAATATGTGAATGTGTTTTCTTACATCCATTGATTTATTTGTAAATAGGCACATCGTGCTGAACTTGAAATCATTAATTGTCATTAAAATGTTTTGTAAATAACGTAATACATTTTTATGAAATATATGAGTATGTGAGGATTTGTCATAGATAGGTAAAGTCTTATGAAATTTTTCATCAGATGTTTAAGTTAACGGTTTAAAACATCAAAGCTTCTCCTTTTTATTCCAATGAAAGGCATCATAAAGTGATTTTACTCAGTTTCCTCAACATGTAATTGAAATCCAAAACATTCCTTTTATGTGGGCTGTGGAAATAAGGACGGTAAGACTTAAATTACGTACCTTTTCTTTTTTCAAACTGCTCTAAATACTCAGATTGGAAATAATACCACGAGAAAAAAGTTAAGTACAATGGCAATCATTGAAGGAGATAGGGACGTTACTGCAAATGGTACCTTATGCTCAGGTCCAACATTTCAGCTGATAGTAGTTCCAAGCCATTAGAAAGAAGTGATTTCCGAATACCTGAGGTAAATGAGAGCATAATGGAGACCTAGAGCGGGAGTTCAGACAGATGTAAGTATAAAGACACTATCGAAGGTAATATTAAGTCAGTTAATTAATATAATCATAAAAGTAGTACGTCCAACATGCGAGTAAATGTTATAAATAGAAGAAGATGCCAGAAATCTTCTTTCATGAGTGTTCAAATTATGGACAAACGTGTACTATATTACTTTTTACGTCTTCAAATCCGATGAGGTAACAATAATGAACGCTCAAATGAGCCCGAAGTCCATAGAGTTGCGTGTTAACCAAAACTATTCGTTTAATTCGTTTAGGGAGCCTGGGAAGAAAATACGTGGAATGCGCTTAGGTTGAGCCCGAAACCCAAAGTGTTGAAAGTTACCCAATACTGTTTATTTAATTTTTTACGGGGATTGAGAAGGAAGTACATGTAATGTACGCAGTTCTACGTGAGCACCCCAGTTGTTTACGTTTGCTCATGTTTGCAACTGCTCTGAAGAGTGGGTGCCAGGGCCCAGCCATGACAATGAACCCTGACTGGTGTCCTGGGGGATAGGCGGTTTATATTATTACATCAATTACGTGCATGCCTTGCGTCCCTTGCTGCCTCAGTAGAGGGTACGAATTGGTTGGCAATTTGAAGTCTATTGCGTGCACCACTTGGAAAGTGGGGATGCTCTCGGTGTCTGATCGTGCGTTAAATGCAATGAAGGGTTCGGGGTCTGCGGGGGAGGCTTCTGGAGTGTGTGTGTGTGTGTGTGTGTGTGTGTGTGTGTGTGTGACTGCTTAAGTTCAGCGGTGGCGGAGGATGGTGTTTGTAAATCTTGTTGTTGCTGGTCCTGTGATTATGGACAGTAAAGTTACGGTTTTTGCTGTTCTCTGCATGACGACGTCGATGAGAAGATTTGTAGTTCGATGGCGGTTAGAGAGACTGTCACGCCGGACTGCATGTCCATGAGCGCCTTCTCTATGACGTACAGCTGATGTATTCCTGGTGTGTGTTGTCGGTTGGTGGCTCGCGAGCTTGAAGAGCAGATACAAGTTTCCTCGAGTTGGCAGTACGCGGGATGTTCTGGACCTGCAAGAAGAGCTCCTGGATTGCATTGAGCCCTTCCGGTATCTTCGGGCGTTAATATAGTTTCACGGAGAGCGGCAGTTTGGAAGCACAGAAACGGTGGCAAGGGCTGGTTTGGCGAAGATAAGGAAAATCTTCTACTGGGATAGAGCATAAATGTATATAAAATTTTATCCAAGCAACTCAAACCAGCCGAAATTACCTCTGAACTGTATGTAGATATGAAGTTCTACTGCGGAGTTGTGCAGACCATATTGTATTCATATGAACGTTTGTTCAACTTATGCAATCCTGATGTTAGCTAGCTTTTAGTTAGAGTTAATCAAAAGCTTACTAAGGTTTACTTTGTACATATCGGCTTAGGCACTTAACGCTGCGTGGGATGAGTTTGAATATTCCCTCCTGGTAAAAATCCTATCCTTGCGTATTCAGCCACGTTGTCGCGAAGTGATTCGCCTACTCATCTGAAGCGAATCGTCGGCCTCCTATGTGCTCCTTCAAGTGAGGAAAAAGGTGAATTCACTTGAAGCGAGGTCCGGGCTATAGGGAGGGTGTCGATGATGTCCCAGCGAAACTGCTCCAACAGAGTGTGTTCTTGGGCCTGTATGAGGTCGCGCGTTTTCATGAAGGAAGATGATATCCTCGGTGAAACGTTCTAGCCGTTTCCTCCGGATTGCTTCGACAATCGCGTTAATGTCCCGCATTATTGGTCAGCGGTCAGTGTGTGCCCTCTTTCCAAAATCTCCATGAGTATGACATCCGCGATGTCCCAAAACTTTGTGGTCATCATCTTCCCGGCAGATGGAGTCACCTTAAACTTCTTTGTCTTTGGAGAGGAGGGGTATTTCCACTCCATTGAGGGGGTGTAACCGTTGCAAAAGTTGCAGACTTGCCCCCATATACTTCCCATTGTATTGATTGCACAGATTTCGTGGCACCCACCGGGAACAAACCTTCCGGTACTGCGGAATTTCGTGAACAATATGACGAACGCTTCCAAACTGCATTCCCAATTCTGCCATCGTATGCTGTATGTGATCCTCCTGTTGTCCTAAATCAGATCCTCCATGTGAACTGTGTTCATATCTTTTGAAGCCGTGCTGGGTCGACCACTGCGATCCTCGTTGGTGGCGTTTTCTCTACCGGCCACAAACTTTCGACACCATTCTGCGACATGCTGACGAGACATTACAGTCTCTCTGTAAACTTCTACCAGCTGCTGGTGAATTCCAGCCGCTGTTACATGTTTCACCCACAGAAATCGAATAACGGAACGGATTCTTCGCCAGACCAGTTTCCAAACGAGTCACCGTTTGGGTTTACCTACAGCTAGCGCTGTAGGTGGCGGGGTGTTGAAACTCTGCATAGTTGCCAACTGCATGTATTAAAATGACCGCACAGTACTAATTTCTCTAAAACCCCAGGAATATCGACCTTGTAACCCTTAGTTTCTGATCACCCCTCGCATAACAGCCAAACACAACGTACAGAAAGCAATAAGTTACTCACAAAGTAACGGATACAAAGGTAACAGGGACAGTAATTTCATTCACTGCATTTGATTAGACTTACAACCAACCATAATTATCACCAGAACGCATTAACTAAATGTCCTACATTGTATTGCAATGCTGCTCAAGATAGTATGGCACGACCATTCTGTTATGCCCTCTGGGAACAGAAACGTCAACTATGTGCTTTGCAGGATGTAATGTAAATATTTAGAATTCCTTGAAGGTGTTCTTATACTTCCCTTCCAGTCCGCTTGATTAGTCCGGTCATGAAATATAAAATGACTAAACGCAAGAAACCTAGTAATACGGGATGAACCATTTAAGTTGAAACTGTACAATATCTCCAAAAATAAACGTTGTATAAAGAAATGTCTTGAATAATGTTGCTTAATATTATGGGGGAAAGTAATGCCATTAGTCGTGTTTTATTTGGGGAACATTGTGATGGTCATTTTGAGGGTCAATTTAAATTGACCCTAATTGTACGTTCCCATTCAACAAAATTAAATTTACCATAAAATGACCATTAATACGTCCTCCAAACAAAACACAACTAATTGCATTTACTTTCCCCCATAATATCAAGCATCTGTTTTAAAAACATTTCTTTCCACAGCGTTCAGTTTTGGATATACTGTACAATCTCAACTTAAATGGTCCACCCTGTATATCGTTTAATTTCAAATATGCAGATCAATAATTATACAAAAGTGATTTACATAGAAAGAAAATAATATTGCATAACTAAATAGTTATGAAGAACATTGAGTAATATTTTACTCCGAATTTTCATTATTTTATTTATTTAGCTAAAATATTTGCTCACAATGTATCTGTAAACAGCATCGGTAGTCACAATCCTAATTGTTACAGGATATCAAAACACTTTTAACAGAGATTATAAAAGATACTGTGACACAGTATTTTTTACACTTAAATGATTTCAGTCTAATTATATAAAATATAAATTCAATAACAGCCCGTCTTAAAGGAATATTTGTGTTTAACAATATATAAAAAGAGTTGCAGTCATTGTAAATGTTTATATTATTGTATCCATGTGTAGTAAACTATGTGAATATATTACGTAATTTAATAATGTAGGAGCTGTGAGAATAATAAGTTAAACGTTGCTAGCAATGAGGTAACAATGAGGTAACCTTGAGGCAATAATGAGTTTGAGAATTTAATAATGTTACTTGTGATTCTTGGAAACAATAATGTAATAAAAGTGACAGTTTATAAAATAGCCAATCAACAACCAGAAAAAGCTTTAGTTAAATGAAGGTATTCTATTGGATTAGGAATAGCCAATCAGAGACTTGAAATACAGAAATTTACAAATTTTAGGCGGTAGAAATCTATTCAGTTGGTTGCAGACAGCGTTGCTAACCAGACGCAAAAAGTGTTCTCGAGAAATTTAATACGTATTCGTGTGAGACGAAAGTAGTTTACGTGTTAAAAAGTGCAAGTAATTAATTAAAGAATCTCACAGCTCTCTATATCAGGGAAGTGTCATTTAAATCGTGTCAAGCATTAATAAAAGGAGTGAAGTAAAACTATAATCTGTGTAACCTACATTCTTGTCGCACCACAACCCTGCAAAGACATCCATGTCTCTAACAATAATACTGACGCAGCCGAGGCAAACATAAATACATAATATTTAAAGAAACAGTCAAATTACAAAGTTAATATTTTTTAAAACTTGGGGCGAAGGCTACCGGAAACTGTTTACCATACTTGCGGTTGCAACTACTTCAAGTTCGGCTCCCCAACAGTTGAACTATAATACAACTCCTACAATACACCTCCTTCAACTGCTACCAGTAACAGATAACCACGAACTTAGTCACTAATAGTTAATGATTGGTATTCGTTAACACAAGGTAACTATGACTTTTATAAGTTACATGAAAATAACGCTATACCCCTAATTTGAATAGTTTCCTGATAAAATGTTAACTCTGCTTTTAAAGAAAGTGCCATCAATATAGTTAATCATTGGCACTACAGGGATTAAGGTGATGTAACACTTTAGGTTTGGAAGGCTTATCGATGTGACAAATAATGAACGAACCCTACTCTGTGGAAATCTCGCTTTAATCCTGAAATAAAGCCCTTAATTCCGGTAGATACTGCTGACCCACGTTGAAATATGACTTCGCTGACACAGCCTAGCCTTCCATAGCGTCCTGTCATAGGTGTGGATAAGAGTAATCCAGTCGATGTCAGGAGTTAATTCCATTCATGATAAGATACGTTCAGCGGAATTTCTATCGGAAAGTCATTATAAAACTCAGTTATTGGCTTTTTGCCTTATGCAGGGCTCCAGCACACAGAAATCTCAAAAGCACTATTTTAGGAACTTCCGTCAGAAGAGATGGAACTTTTTAGAGAGCAAAGTATTAAGAAAGTAAGAAAAACTATTTTGGGAATGGTCAGCCTTCGCCCTAATGTCCAGAATATACAGGGTGGAACATCTAAGTTGAGACAGTACAATATTTAAAAAATGAAGCATTGTAGAAAGAATAGAAAGAAATGTCTTGAATAAAAGCTGCTTGATATTATGGTGGAAAGTAAATGCCATTAGTCGTGTTTTCTAATGAGGACGTTATAACGGTCAGTTTGGGGCCAATTTAATTTCTTTATATGGGAACCTACCTTTTTACTTTCTCTACTTCATGTAGTAAGTAGGGAAAGTATTGGATTCCACCCAAAAATTTCATACCCAGATTACACCGGAAATGCATGTTTTGAGGTCTCCTGAATAAAAAAAATCATTTTTAGAAAAAGGTCCGTGTGTGTGCCCTAGTGGATGTATGTCTGTCAACAGCATAACTCAAAAACGTAAATTGGATACCTAAATACCAAAAGTAGTATTTAGGTTCAGTATCTTTCAAAGATGCGACACTAAGATTTTCAAGAAAATCTCCACCACAGACTATCCTTTATATGGAACATTTTTCGAAAATTCTGATTTTCTGAAAAGTGGCTCTAGCGACTTTAATTGAAATATATGTTTAAGATATTTTTATGACTAATGAAATGTATATCTTGAATTTTCTGTAAATGTCCCCAAAAGTCCTCTTCATTGTGAATGGCTTTTGCATAACTGGTAAACCGTAAGAGACAGATAAAAGTTTTCAGGCAAAAAAATGTAGATCTCGTTAAAACACACAATTTATTCCTATACATTATTTTTGTCGAGTGAACCATTTCTGAGATATTCCGTGTTATTTGTTTGAATTTTCCAATACTTATGCGTTTTCTCAAATGGGAATTCGTTATTCATTTTTTTTTTGTCCTGGATATGCAAAGAGAATGGAATGCTCCACATAGCAACCAGCTCTTAAAATATTTGACTATCCCTTAAAACCTACGATATTCCCCTTGCATCTATAAGAAAATTAGCAACAAGATAGTTTCTACAAATTTTTATATCGATTAACATGAAGTAGATGGAGAATAAGCGTTTGTAAAAATTGTTTGTACATGAGTAGAGATGTTTTTTTGTTGTTTTCTCACTCATAAAAATAAACAACGTTTGTATAAAGTACATTGCAATTGTTCTTACAGCAACGTAAGTACGAGTAACAACGAAAACTTCGAATGGCTGTGTAGAAAGAGCGCAATGAATTCTTGAACCATCCACGGATGGTCAGTGGAGGGTCAAGTTACGTTTCATAATCAGGAACCAACATTTTTTATTTTGTTTCCTTATTCCTCATCACAAAATAACCAGCTTCTTATAAACCATTTTCTAATGAGAAGACAACATACAAAATGTAGGTTCCCATTTTAAAAAAGTAAGTTGACCCTAAAATGGCCATAACGTCGTCAAAACAAAACACGGCCAATAGCATTTATTTTTTCTCATATCAAGCAGCTTTTATGAAAGACATTTCTTTATACAACGCTTAGTTTTGGAGATATTGTACAGTCTCAACTTAATGGCCCAGCGCACCCATTTGGATAAACAGAATTATGGCAACGAAGTGAAATAAAAAGTACCTTTATAAATGAAATGAGCTACTGTACAGTTGTTTCAACTAATAACCCACAAAAATATATGGGTTAGCAGATAAAGCACTTAGAAAATAGCTAAACAATCGCAACAGTTTGCTCATATCACCCTGTCTTACATCCATTTCTGTAAACTTCAGTACTGACATTTATACATGTTGGATATCTCATCTTAATTTCTATTATGAGTTCACCATTGTCTGAAAACAATCGGAACCAAAATATGTACTCAGAGATTCATGCTCTAGTGAATTTCCAGATCAGCATTTTTCTTTCTTTTTTTCAAAAGGTCGTCATTAATAACTTGTGTTTTTTCTTGTCGGGGTCATTTTATATATCATAACTTACATTTATACACAAGTTATGTTTAGCAATCCATTATTTTGAAGAGGAAATCATAACCATATTATAAAATACCCTTATCTACGTTGCCTCTTCGCAATAGAGTAGTCATTTAGTTACATATATATACGTGTATCATCATTTATAGTACACTCATAATTAACATATTTTAGTCCCCTAAAAATAGTTTTGAATTTACGTTATAGTGTACATAAAACATACGATTTCTAGCGACTGGCAATTAATAAACCGTTCTACAAAATCGTAGAACCATAAATTTGTTGCATCGTTATTATGCATAAGAATGAAGTATCGTGCCATGAGAAACAATAGAAGTTTTGTTTTGAAGTAATAGTAAAGGCGAATGCAAATCCCAGAATTATATTTTAAGTTTTATGGGTAAATTAAGCAAGATCCGGTAACAACGGAGTACAAGCTACAAATATTGTGGCAGTATTTTATATCACAACAATGTAAATGCCAGAGTGATTATAGTGTAAATAAGCATTATTGTATGACAATGATTTGAGATGTTTGTTAATTATAAGCATTGTTAGGAAATAAGTTTACACGGCCTCACTGAAACTGACAATAGGAGTGAGTAACAATGAGCGAGGGGGTGAGTTGTTTATCAATTATAAGAGACAAACATATGACGTCAGAGTAGCGCACTTTTCTTAGAAATGGAGGGAATGTCTTCCCTAGAGCATTTGTGTTCGTAATTTTGATTGGATATAAAAATAGACGCTAATGTTGGCGCGTTCTATTAACCAGTAGCAGCTCTTATAATGTTTAGGCATATCGGGGTGAGGGAGTATAAAAAGCTAAAGCCAGAGACGGGTAACATTCAGTCCAACAGAAGCACTCGCAGGTAATACGTCGTGCAGTCCAACAGAATCATACAAAGGTTATACGTCGCACAGTTCAACAGAAGTATTCGCGGGTTACACATCGCACAGTTTAAGAGAATCATTCACAGGTTATACGTCGTGCAGTTTTACAGAATCTCTCGCGTCGTAAAGTTAGTTATAAATGTGAAATACGCGAATTAATAATGTGCAGCAAATAAGTGATTATAGTAACATTAGAAAACATAACAGTTTCAGTTTGGCGTGTATCAAGAGTAACTATGTGAATGAATAGTGTGACGGCAATAAAAGTGTAAAAACAATTTTTTTTATCAGTGTTATCTTTTAGTAACAACTCCTTTCCGTTTACACACCCCGTTCAAGAGATATGCTCGACTGAGTAGTAATAATAGCTAGCCGGAAGACAAAGAACCCAAAATTCAAACTAGTAATATAATAACAGGCGCTCAACAAATCAGATAACACGAGATTACCGCGACAATATACAGATAATCATCTTCTTCTTCCCAATAGATGGTAGTCCTAGAAGATGGTCGGCGTAACATTTGGCCGCCATCTCTTCACAGGATGACCCAGTGATCATTTCCCTTCTGGTCTGTTTCAAGATCGCTCGGGGGATTCTGCTTCTGGGCATGTGCTACGCGTGCTGAAATTAATGTTCTTCATATTGGTGAATATACTGCATGACAGGTTCACAAATGTACATATGGTATCTAATAATTATTAGTCAACTAGTTATAAACGTAGATATTAAATAACACGTTACCTACGTTCGTCTATTTAAAGGCATTTATGAGCAACAGATAGTTCTTATTTGAAATAATTTCATGTTATTCAACTTTTTGCTTTCTTAACAAAACCTTCATGTTTTATTTTCCTTAAAAAGTAGCCGTTTTAAAATGCAATGTCCATGGACCTGCGTCATGGCGTTGCGAGTTGGAGAGTAGTGTTTCGATTCCTGCCCATGGAACGCGCGTGGGTTCGAGCCCAATCATTGGCGTGTATAGGACCGGTGCTCACTCAGGATCGTGAGGAGTTTGAGAAGCTAAGAAGGCAACAATTAGTCATTACACTAATATTCCGTCTGTGGAAGTATTGTGCTAACTGCATCATCACCCTGTATCGACCGTATGATCGTCCTCTTCTGCCGTGCGCGTGTGGGCTTGAAGCCAGGTTTGGTCGTTCCAGGCCCCTTCAGGACTTAGTGCCACAGGTTAGGTTATTATTATTATTATTATTATTATTATTATTATTATTATTATTATTATTATTATTATTATGTATCGTTCTTCAGTTTTTAGAAACAAATTATGTAGATTGCCTATGTGGTCGAGTGGTCAACACTTTGGCTTCTCATCTAGGGGACCCAGGTTGGATTCTCGACTGGGGACAGAGAATTTGTTTTTTCTGAATCATTCCCTGTCCTCGGCAATATGAATTTGGGTATGAATGCGAGTGTGTTCCATAGTAAAAGGTATTATGACTACATACGCTAAGTTGCCAGTGGTCTGCACCAGTGTGAGAGCATGCCGACTCCTTTACCTAGTCGCTTGGATTGTTAGCACCTTCGACCGGCTGCTTTAGAACAAATGGCCCGCGCAATAATGGCCCAAGCAACGAACCTTTATGTGCGGTCCCCGCTTTTCTGGAAATTTCTTTGACAGCAGGTTTGAGAAACCGTCCCATAGAGAACCTCAGCCTGCCAACAAGTTGGAGTCGCAGTTGTTGAGTTCAGTCAGAGAGAACAGTCGAATGAAGTTGATGCAGTCGACAACTGAGTGAAGCGAAGAAGTTGGACTACACTAAGCGACAAATGAAGCTGTTGAGTAGTAATTTGCAGTTGTCATTTGTTACTGTTTTTAAAAAGCCAGCGTAAAAAATCCACAGTTCAGCGACTAATAACACCATCAGTTGTGCCAAAGTTCCTATATGTTCATACAAGTTAAAGGGGACTATAGAAATTAAACAATTAAAAATAATGAAATTTGTCTGCATAGAAATCAATATTTTTAAAAGTCACCATTTTAAATATCTAATGGAGCTTCGAAGAATATTGACACTTCACTACCTAAAATAAGGGAATCAGTTTAGCATGAAAATTTAGGCATTGTACCAGAAAATTAAAAAATTATATATCGTAGCACTTACACGATGTTCGGCGACTGTTGCATGAACAGAGGAGTGAAAGCGAAGACACTGTACTAATTTATTTATACGAAAGTTTGACGGGCAGAATAACCATTTAACAATTAAGGTGTTACTTTTGTTTCACGTACACATAACGATTCACCTGTTAATGAACTAACTGTCCAATTTTTTTTTATTTTTAAATGAGCTGAATGCAAACCAATGGTGTTATGATTATATAATTTTATTTCAATCATGATAAATAAACAAATATTACATTGTCTCATAAGTAAGCTCGGTTTTTAAGTTTGGTGTTTTATAAGATAGAATTGGTTTTCTTTGGTTCACCAATGCTATTTACAGGTTGCCATGGCTAGTATTGAGTATATTGGGAGAATGTGTCAGTCGTCAGTTGTTAATACACAATCACAAAATGGAAGTTACAAAGTTTGAGATTAATTCTTCTAAAGCACTGCTGGGAACAAGATTATAAAGCTGCTGTCACAGCTCGAAAAATATGTGAAATGGGAGAAGTGTCATTAGTGAGCGCGTGGCACAACGATGGTTCCAACGTTTCAACACTGGAGAAGGAAACACTAAAGGTTTACCACGTTCTTGAAGACCTAAATGATGGGATATTGAGAATATCGGAAGAAAATCTGCAAAAAACTACTCGAAGGCTGTCGGAAGAACTTGTCTATCAAAAGATACCTCAAGATTAAGAATCTTGGAAAATCAAGCAGAAGCTGTAAATCTGTACCTCATGTATTTGCACCTCTACGGACTCGGCATAGAGTGGATATCTGTCGTCAGCTTATCGGTAATCCATAGATTATAGATTTATCAGGGGAATTATCACATGTGATGAAAAATGGGTCTATTACCGCAAACCTGACGCCCCGAAACAACGGCTGAGTCCCCGTCAACCTGCCAAAACAATCAGTTCTTCCTAAAGTAATGTGTGTCTGGTGGAATTTTGAAGGTGTAATTCACTGGGAGTTTGTTCTAAACGGGCGTGCAGTCAACACCTGGAACCAGTTCATGAAATTTTGAGACGAAGATACCCAGCATTAGTTAACAGAAATAGAGTTCTGTTGCAGTAGGACAATGCAACACCCCATACTGCCCGAAAAACTATGATAAAAATTCAGAAATTGGAAGGAATGCAACTGCTACCACACCCAGCATACAGTCCTGATCCTTCAAATTATCACATGTTTCGATCCATGGCCCATTTATTGCGTGGAAGAATTTTCGAAAATATTGAAGCTATGGAAGTGAGTCTCACCGAATTCTTCGCATCAAAAACCAGACTGGTACCGCCGCGGGATAATAAACTTCGCTAAAATATGGCTAAAAATCATAGAATCTGATGATCTCTACTTTGAAGAGTAATTTAATTTCTTGTCAGAAAACATTGCAAATAAAGTTTTGCTTAAAAACCAACATTACTTATGAGACGCCACCTGTATGTGATATGAAATATACGGCGGCACATTAAAAATAACGAATTTCTACGATTATCTGGAACACCTGTATAATTCCAACTCTTACAAGTAGTAGATAAAATACAAAACTATGCCAAAGGCTATAAGGCACGCTGTAGAAAAGTAAATAAACAGCATTTAAATATTTGAATCCTATATAGATCAGTCTCATAAAAAATCCGAACCCCAATGTTGAGGCAGTATTTTTAACACTTGAATAATTTCAGTCTAATTATATAATATGTAAATTCAATAACAGCCCGCCTTGAAGCAATATGTGTATGTAATAATTTTTAAAATGTATGTAACAGTCATTGCATATGCTTATATTATTGTATCCATATGTAATAATTTTATGTGAATATATTACGTAATTTAATAATGTAGGAGCTGTGAGAATAATAAGTTAAAAGCTGCTAACAATGAGGTAACCTTAAGTCAATAATGAGCAAGAAAGTTTAACAGTACTACTTGTGATTCTTGGAATAACAATAATGTAATTTTAGTGACAGTTTGTAAAATAGCCAATCAACAACTAGAAAAAGCTTTAGTTAAATGAAGGTATTCCATTGGAGTAGGATTAGAAACTGAAAAGGAGAAAATGTTACAAATTTAGAGTTCAGTTGCCTGCAGACAGCGTTACTAACCAGACGCAAAAAGTGTCCTCAAGAAATATAATATGTATTCGTGTGAGACGAAAAAATAGTTTACGTGTTAAAAAGTGCAAGTATTTAATAATAAAAAGAATCGCACAGCTCTCTATATCAGTGAAGTGTTATTTAAGTCGTGTCAAGTATTAATAAAAGGAGTGAAGTAAAATTATAATCTGTGTAAGCCTACATTCTTGTCGCATCATAACCCTACAAAGAGAAACATGTCTCTAACAATAATGCTGACGCTGTCGAGGCAAACTAAAATATAATATTTAAAGAAACAGTCAAATTACAAAGTTAATATTTTTAAATTTAGGGCGAAGGCTACCGGAAACTCTTTACTATACGTGCGGATGCAACTACTACAAGTTCGGCTCCCCAACAGTTGAAATATAATACAACTACTTCAAATTGACGCCCAAAGCGTGGTAAAAATGACGTAACAAACCATCTTCGCAATGTCAAAGATCTCAAACTTTATGTTAGGCCTTAAAGTTTCCAAATGGAAGTACACCAATTAAAAGTATTCCATAAAGCTCAAAGTATTAGAAAAGCGTAGAACCAGGATTAATTAAGGGTACACGGGGTTGGAGTATATCACAGGGCACAGTGAATCGATGCAAATAGCTTCTTTGTAAATACCACCATAAATGTCGGACGTCACAGCGCGGTGATAGGTCACCGCACCATCCAAATCTCATGTATCGAAGTGCACAGACATAGTAGACAGCCACGGTGCAGAAATGGATCGAAATCAGCTGGGTTTTGCAAGGCTTTCTTATTCGCAAAGCGTTTTAGGAAGACCCTCAAGTAAGTATCTCTTGAAAGATTTTATGTCATTGTTCTTAGTATTTAGAAATGTCTTCGTTTTTATATTTTTGTGCAATGGGGTAAAGTGAATCAAATGAAAATGCGGTACATGGATCATGGTCCATTGTGCCCCAAGTATGATTATACATTATGAATATATAGAGTGATTTTCATTATATGGTATAATGCTTGAAAATAGGACTAAATTGTCATACTTTTGCCCTCATTTGTGTCACTTTTGCCCGCATTAGGTGTCACTTTTGCCCACCTAAATTAGGAATAAGGAAGTAAAAATAATGAAATTACTTACCTTAGGAGTGATTTTAGAACATGATGTAGTCTCTCCAAAATCTGGTGCCCACCTACCCACCCGTTTTAAGTGTTTCATTTATATAGGCAAATAGCGTTAGGGAGGCAACAAACGTAGCCATTTTTCCATGCAAAGTGGGTACTGCCAACCTAAATCAGTGAAATGCACTGAATATGCGATGTGCTGTTTTGTGAACGTGAATCATTGGAGTTTTAGACGCGCAGATCCCTGGGCTACGCTCTGTCGTCGCTTCGCAGTTGCGGCCGATCGGCCGAACTTGCTGCACTCCTCTCCTTCTAAAAAAACATCCCTCGGCTACGCCTTGAGGCTGAGGGCCCTCAATCTGTCGGATACGCTTTGAGGCTGAGTATCTTACCGGCTTCGGTGGCATTATTCATATGTTGGCAGCATTACGTTAGAGCAGCATAAGACCTAATGCGGGCAAAAGTGACACAAACGAGGGCAAAAGTATGACAATTTACCCGACAATAGTATAACACTATGATTAAAAATGCTGTAATCTTGTGTTACATGGACAGAATAATAACACAGCGCTTTGTTTAGTTGACATAAGTAGTTTTAGATACTAGGTTTTACTATAATTATTCTCAACTTTATGAAGATATTAAGAGAAACCAGAATATACTGGAAGTATAGTAGACGTAAGATATGAACCTAACTACGGGGTGAATCGTTTGTTCATGACGATCAGGGAGAAGCACTCGCTTCAGTATGTATTAACAACTGCACGATTTTTCATGGATTAGTTTTAACGAGTGCCGCAGACTAGCTTATAAAATGACCAAAAGCTGCAAACGTGGCGTGAAGTTGACCTGGCCTTGTTGATTGTCTATACAGTTTTCGAGCTAGGCGTCCCAATCTATGCCTACGATCATCTTAAGCATATAGTGAGCAATATTATCCAATCGAGAAAATGTACACACGTTTTATGACAATTCACAAGAAGCCTTGCCACGTGAGTCAGTGTATGTAAATGACACTAGGGTTTATAATCTCGATGAGACTTGCTAGTCTCTCTGGATGAATACCGAGACGTTTATGGCGCGTCATTTCATCCAGTACGTCACGTGAGCCTTACTCTGTTAATCATGGATCGCATGTCTCACTTGAAGCTTTATATCTAGTCATACAAAACGATGCGACAGCATCTAGCTATGACAGCTGCTTTTAGGTCCTTTAAAGTGGCTTACAACACTGCTATTAAAAGATGAATGACACGAAACCCTGAATGGAAGTCATAATTTATATGTGGATGCCATTGTTGAAGAAGCGCACTTGAAAGCTATAACACCTCTTAACATTAGAAGCACGGATATTGAGGCAGTATTTTATATCACAACATTGTAAATGCCAGAGTGATTGTAGTGTAAATTAGCATTATTGTATGACAATGATTTGAGATGTTTGTTAATTATAAGCATTGTTAGGAAATAAGTTTACACGGCCTCACTGAAACTGACAATAGGAGCGGGTAACAATGAAACGAGGGGGTGAGTTGTTTATCAATTAGAAGAGACAAACAAATCACGTCAGAGTAGCGTGCCTTTCTTTAGAAATGGAGGGAATATTTTCCCTAGAGCATATGTGTTCGTAATTTTGATTGGATATAAAAATAGACGCTAATGTTGGCGCGTTTTATTAACCAATAGCAGCTCTTATAATTTTTAGGCATAACGGGGTGAGGGAGTATAAATATATGAAGCCAGAGACAAGTATTGCCTAGTTCATCAGAATCATTCACGCGTTAAACGTCGCGCAGTTCTACAAAATCTCTCGCGTCGTAAAGTTAGTTAAAAGATGTGAAATATGCGAATTAATAATTTGCGGCAAATAAGTGATTATAGTTACATTCGAAAATATAACAGTTTCAGTCGGGCGTGTATCAAAAGTAAATCTGTGAAATTAATGAAGTGTGACGGCAATAAAAGTGTAAAAACAAATTCTTTTATCAGTGTTATCTTTTAGTAACAACTCCTTTCCGTTTACACACCCGTTCAAGAGATTTGCTCGTCTGAGTGATAATAGCTAGCCGGAGGACAAAGAACTCAAAATTCAAAATAGTAAACCAATAACAGGCGCTCAGCAAATAAGATAACACGAAAGATACCGCGTCAATATTTATCCTTACGATCGATATCTATTCACCGACAGTAACTTTGCTTTAGGTAGAAGTGTTAAAAGAGATGGTAAGATAAATGACTCGCTCTCTGGAGCATAGCTCTGCACAGTCTGCTAGTCCTATCTCACCACAACAAGGAGCGTCCCCGAATTATTTATCAACTACCTAGCCCTGATATTTTTGCTCCTCTCTGCAGCCCAAGGGACTTCTAAGGGCAGCTATAGCTACGTCTGAAGAAAGAAAGAAATAAAGAAAGAAAGAAAAAAGGCCACGAGGCCTACCGCCTGGATAGTCAATGAAAGCGACCGACACTGGATGTAGGGAGAAATTTCATCAAGGCAAAGAAATTCTAAGAAAGGGAAAAGTGTTCAGTAGAAATGGAAAAGGGAATTAGAACGCGTTTAACAGGGAAAAAGGGGAGAAGAAGCTTCAACGTCAGACGAAAGCGAAGATTTTAGTGTTCATTCAGAGGAGGAGAGTAAGATCCCTACCAGGGGGATGACAACTATACGAGCATAATCCCTGACAAATTTGGGTCTGGAAAATTCTCCCGAATAGGGGCAATTAGCTTGTAATTGAACTTCCGCGCGACACTAAACTGGACGGATAAACATCCAAAGGGTTATTGTATCATTAATCAACATTAAAATATTTTGGACAATCGACGAGAAATCAATACGTTTATTCATTTCAAGTAGATTCGTCACTATTTCCTTTTTAATAGGTTAAAGAGTAGTCTAATATAATTTTTATTTAATACAAAGTATGAAAAATTTCCAAAAGATTATTTTCATCAAGTACCTTTGATAAGTGACAATTTCCCCGATTATAGTAATACTTCGTTATTTGTCCGTTGGTTCTTAATTAATAAAAATAAACATTGTCTATTAAATGTTTCTTTTCTGAGAACTGCTATTTTTAAGCAAGATATTTGATTTCAATCAACTGTATATAAAGGTTGATGATGGCGTTGATTACTGATTAATTGATTATTCACAAACACGCTCCTGTTCTTCCCAAGAGAAAATTAAAGATAACTTTTATAATACTTTGACTCACTGTGTCCCACCACTGGGGTAGATTAGATCAAGATGTATAAGGTAGAGTTCCGTACTATCATGCTTATGCTGAAAGAATGTGTCCTCTCAAAGTTTCTACTTTTAGCTTCTGCTGTTCGCCATGCAACGAACTCTGACCAAAATCCGATCCACTCCTCAACAATGTTCCCTTACTGTTTTGGTGCTACTAGACCATTTAGTATGGCTTCACAGAATTGCTGCTGAGTGACATGCGATTTCATGACCAAGCTTTTAGCTCTCTACACTCCGAAGCCTTCTTCAGGGTACATTGGATTCAAGAGGCTATAAAAATCAAGATCAGGGACAATATTTTTATTAGCAACGACAGTTGCCAAATCAGTGAAGTATAAAAGCCAGCAACACCAATTGAGGACCGTTTTAACAAAACTCAACAAACCAATTTTTTTCAAAATTCGTTTCTTAACGGATTCCGGTGGTTTAATATGAGCCTCATATAATGGTTAACAGGCAATACGACAAAACTGAATATTTTCCTTTGTAAGAGACGCCTGAATATACACATTTTCACGAAACTCGACATATCCACTTTTCAAGAGTTCACAAGACTCACCTAATCCTTGTTTTATACTGTATGGTTTAAACTAAAAACAAGTATTATTATTTAAAGGCTAACTTTAATAGCCCTTACTCTCGCACGTGTATATTGTCGGGTAATTGCACAACTGCAATAAGAAAAATCAGCCGTTTAAGTGATTTTTGGACAACAATGAGCGTTTTTCTGCGTAAATCTGTTTCATGTTCAGCCATTGTTTCAATATAAAACTTGCAGTTGTAGAACACTCTTGTATGGAACATCGTTATTAAGAGGTTAGAAGTTTCAAAATATTCTGCAACAGTTCAGGAGGTGAAAAGTGGAAGACAAAACGGGGGCTGTCAATCCAAAAGAATATAAAGTGTGCGATTGCACCCTCCTCAAATGAAAATCTGAATATAGACTGTAACCATACTGAAAAAAAAATCTGATGTGTTACACTCACATGACTTTCTCTACTCTTGTACAAACTATTTTTACAAATGCTTATTCTCCATATGCTTCATGTTAATCGAGATATCGAAATGCTAATCTTATTGCTAATTTTCTTGTAGATGCAAGGGGAATTGGTAGGCTTTAAGCTATAGTCAAATATTTTAAAGATGGTTGCTATGTGGAGTATTCCATTCTCTTTGCATTACCAGGACAAAAAAATGAATAACGAATTGGAGAAAAAGTATAAGTATTGGAAAATTTAAGGGAATAACAAGTAATATCTCGAAAATGGTTCACTCAACAACAAAAAATGTATGTGACATAAATTGTGTATTTTAACGCGATCTACATTTTTTGAGTCGTAAAATTTTGTCTATCTCTTATGGTTTATCAGTTAGCAAAAGTCGTTCACAATGAAGAATACTTTTGGAGACATTCCCAGAAAATATCTTAAACATATGATATTTTTTTCAAAATCGTTAGAGCTATTTTTGAGAAAATTAGAATTTTCGAAACATGTTCCATGTAAAGGGTAATCTGGGGTGGAGGGATTTTCTTGAAAACCTTCGTGTCTCATCTCTGAAAGATACTGAACTCAAATACCAAGTCTGGTGTTTATCCGACTGTTCGTTTCTGAGTTATGCTGTTCACAGACACACACACAGGCACACACACGGACATGTTTCCAAAAATGTTTTTTTTTGTATTCAGGGGGTCTCAAAAGATATATTTCCGGTGAAATCTCGGTATCGAATTTTTGGGTGGAATACAATACTTCCCCTACTTACTATACGTAGTAGGGAAAGTAAAAAGCAACATGCAAATCAGGATGATATCTTATTCATTTTAGAGATAGCCTGTATAGGAATAAGACAAAAGTTGAACAGACAACTTCTTACTATGATACATGAGAGTGAACTTGCCTGCAAGACACAGAGGGAAGGAACCTGATAAAAGTACATGAAGATCTGTGTCAATCACATAGTATATAAGAGAAGGAGGAGGCCGAGGGATTATGTGTCTCAACATTAAGAAAAGTGACAGGCAAATCAGATTTTATTTATAGCCTAAACAAAAAGTTTGTAGAATGAAAGTAATTGAGTGAACAAGTTATATTTATTTCATATGTATTTTCCCAGGAGTTTCCGGAGACAGACTCGGGCGCATTGCCAAAACATATAAGCTGGAGGGTGTACTACCTAAGGACAATCAAGGTGGAATAACTCGCAAGCTGCAGCAAAGGGACGTAGGAGCAGCTCATTAAGAAGGATAAGTATACATGCAGTTCTTCTCAATACTGTATAAATAAAGCAAAGCGGTCATTCCACCAGAGCTAAACCTTAAAGGAAAGCATAATAGGTATAATGGTAAGTATTAAAAGGTATTCCACAAATAGTTTAAGCTGGGGTTTGGAAATACATTTCTGATAGTTGCTCAGCTTGTGCACGCTTTCTTGTTGAGTTTAAGTCAGCTCAAAATTTGGAATTAATTCACAAATGAAAGCAGACAAGGTAGTTAACCACATATGGCTTGAAACACTCAGGACAGGGAGCAAATGAAATTGCATCTGCTGTGAGAGACTACTTAACTTCTTTAAAGCAGGTTCTAATGAACGAAAATGCAGAAAATCTTAGTCTCACATTATTTTCTGATTCATGTGCCTCCCAAAACAAAAACTCCAGAATGTTGGTAATGCTTATGAGTTACATTGAAAGATCAAAGGTATTTAAAGAAATTCAACATTATTTCCCAATACGTGGGCATGGCAATTTCCTCCTGAAAAATAGAACTAAGAGAATTCGCAGCAATGACTCTGCCCTCAGAATATTATGACATTTTGCGAAAGTTTGGAGAAGTTAAGGTTTGGATAAAGACTGGTATAGTTACGATATGAAATAAATCTCCAAATGGTAATGAAAGCCAAAGTGTTTTTTAAGATATCTGAGGCAAGAGTACTGCATTACGAGGGGCACTATTAATATTTTGAGTCTAATAATTAAAACAAAGTAACTTCTGATTGAAAACTGTTTTATTGTTTTTCAAAATATTCTCCTTTGTTTTCAGTACACTTTTGCATCCATTTGAACCATTTGTCACAGCATTTATTCCAGTCTTCTTGAGACACCTTCAAAACATGGTTTTTGAAGGCCTCAACGGTTTCTTCTGCCAACAAAAATCGTTGTCCACACCAATTTATTCTTGATGTTCGGGAACAAAAAGAAGTCACTGGGTGCCAAATCAGGACTGTATGGCGGATGACCCATTAATTTGAATTTTTGAGCCTTCAAATACTCTGTTAGACGAGATGTGTGTGCGCTCGCATTGTCTTGAAGAACGATCCTACGGTTCTTGTTGGTTTTCCTTACTTCACCGAAGACTTCTGGCAAACAAATGGTTGTGTACCATTCGGCATTGATGGTTTTACGTTCCTCTAAAGGCACTCTTGCCACATGGACAGTTTTGCTGAAAAAGCAGGCGACCATTTGCTTCGAAGTGCTTCGAGTGCGAACAACTTTTGTTGGATTTTCTTCATCTTGAAACACCCATACAGTCGACTGCTGTTTACGTTCCAGCTCATACGCATAAATCCATGATTCGTCACCTGTTACAATTTTATATACGTTTTTTGAGGCACCGCCATCGTATTTCTTGAGCATTTTTGTACACCAATCGACAAGAGCATCTTTTTGAGATTGCGTCAAATTATGTGGGAACCAACGAGAGCAAACCTTTTTCACGGCTAAATAATCATGAAATATTTGATATATGCTGGTGGAACTAATACTTAGGGCTGCCTCAATCTCACAATATGTCGCATGACGATCTCTCATTATTAGTTTTTGCACAGCATCAATGTTTTCTGGAACAACAACTGATTTTGGACGACCTTCACGAACTTCATCATTGAGCGAACGGCGGCCACGATTAAATCCGTTATACCAGCGTTTTACAGTGGCAAAGAATGCAGCTTCGTCACCAAATGTGAAGGTTAGTTGATTGATGCACGCTTGTCTTGATAATCCACGTCGAAGGACGTAATAAATCATTGCATGAACGTTTTCACGAGTTAATTCCATGTTTTTGTTGACACACAATTTTCAAGTTAGTGTAAAGAAAACAAATGACGCTCTATTGACAAAATGTTTGAAGTAGATTATGGTCAAAAATGTCAAACTTTCCATTGGAAACGTCAGATGACACTTACAACATTCAGGTTTGCGAAGGCTCAAAATATAAATAGTGCCCCTCGTATGTAAGAAGACCTAAGACCAAGGCACAATGCTTTTTCAAAATACCTACTTTGCTTCACCGATAGAAGTTGAGGTGCTGAAACCTGGAAGGAGTGATAATGTTTTAAGCACCTCAACTTCCATCAGTGAATCATGTAAGAAAAAATAAAGCTAATGACGTGGAGAGGTTCATGTCTTGTTTCGAAAATTATTCAAAGGAAAAAAATTTATTCAAAAGTTATACAAGGGAATGCTTAAAAATTATGCATTTTGAGGAACCTTTAGTTTAAATAGGACTGTATTTCAGAATTGTTTTTGATTTCACGCAGCATTAAATCTAAAAGTTGTTGTTGTTGTATATACTATTGCTTCAGTCCTCATTAAAACGTGTGACTATGAGTTTCACAAAAGGTTGAAGATGTAAAAAACAGATTTTATTACTGTGGAAACTTGTGCTCATCTGTTAACTTACAAGAAAAATATAAATTTTCTAACACACTGTTAACTTCTTATCTGATATTATTTACAAAATGTAATATATTTAAGAGTCCACTGAATTTAGATGCTTGGAATGTATATTTGTAACAATTGGCTTTAAAGAACAAAGAACAAACATACCGCGTGAGTCTTCTCATCCTGCGGATTGGTAACTAGGCAACCTATATTTTAAGGACGAGGTAAAATGCAGGTACTGGCACCGCATTCACCGGCCCGCTTACTAAGGCTACGGTGGTGCTTGTTGTTAAAGTGCTCTAGTAGTACAGTGTTTAACATGCTGGTAAGTCATGGTGAAGGTTGGGAGTTCAAATCACGCTTGCGAATAAATCAGCTTTTTATTGATTTCTTGCATTTATTTATGATACTCATTAAAGCATATTCTAACAAGTAACAACTTGCGTTTTAATGAATTTCACACAATTAAACTAATTAAGTGAAACGATACCTCCATGCCCAACTATCAGTTCTCGTTAAATTTATTAAACATAAAAAGTACCTTCAAGTGACAGGATTTGAACCTGGGTTCTTCACCACCTTAGTCCAACGCGCATACTGTTGCACTAGGAGCACAGCGATGCAACGCAGTCATTTCGGCCGAAATAGATACGACGCGATGCATGGACAGTGTTTACGGCATAGCCTGTATAACACGGACTGCATAACTTCCCAATCCGCAAGCTGAAAGACTCATCAGGTATATGAAAAAGTGGATATGTTGAGTTTTGTAAAAAATTTAATTTGTAATTTTTATTTTTTCAATAAAGCAGTTAGTGATGAAATTCAATTATTCCTTATCAATTACCATCCACAACGATGACCAGTACTGTTTTTGTTCCTTCAATTTTTTTAATCAACGGTATTGCGTAAACTAAAAAATACCTCTCATATAAAATTTTATAAGTGGTGTTTGTTGAGTTTTGTTAAAACGGCTCTCAATTAAAAAAACAGGACGGATCTCCAGTGATTTAGTAAACCCAGCAAAACATAACACAACGCGTGGGTCGTAAGCCAGCATGAGGAAGGTAAAGTCGCTCGGAAGTGCAGCGGGCCAATCATTATAATATTTTAGCCTATTTCAGGAGTGATGTCTTTGATTGGTGGGTGTTGGAGCAATCCTAATATTTTAACTCATTTTAGAATTTAGGCTCATAAATGTACCAATCACAGCGTTTTTAGTTACGAGACGCAGGATTGGCCAAAATAACCGAACAAACCACAAGAAAGGTATCTTCGCCATATCATTTTAATTTTATCATTGCCCTGAAGGAGGCCTCGGTGCTAGAGGGTCGAAAGCTGATGCAGTAATTTGTATCACAAATTATTTAAATGTAAAGAATGATTATAGTTTGAATATGCATTTTTGTGTGACATTGATTTGAGATGTTTGTTAATTGTAAATGTTGTTGAGAAGTAAGTTTATACGGCCTTACTGAAACTGACAATAATAGCGTGCAATAATGCAGCGAGGGGGTGAGCTGTTTATCATTATTAGAGACGAGGAAGTTACGTAATATTGGCGCGTTTTACTTTAGAATTTGCTGGAACATTTTTCCTAGAGCATATGTGTTCATAATTTTCATTGGATATAAAAATAGACGCTAATGTTGGCGCGTTTTATTAGCCAATAGTAACTCAGTTATAATCTTTAGGCATATCGGGGTGTAGGAGTATAAAAAAAGGTAGGTTAGAGGTAAAGTCCGTCAGTTCGTCGAAAATATTTGTACGGCACACGTCGGATATCAATTTGCAGGTGACGCGTAACAGAGTTATGAAAAATCTTAAATGTTGTAAGGTTAATTATACAAAAAGTTGAAGTACGCGAATTAAGAATTATCAGTAATGAAGTTATTATAACAGTTTCAGTTTGGCGAGTGTCAAGATCAATGTGTAAATGTGATAGTGAATGTGTTAGACAATAAAAGTGTAAAACAAATTCTTTCATTAGTGTTATTTTTGGATAAGAGACTCCCTTCCGTTTACACAACCTGTATAAAGAGAAGTGCTTGACCAAAAGATCATAGCTAGCCGGAGGTCAGTGAACAAAAATTAAATAAAATAACAGTAGCATTCTTTCAAACGAAAACTAATACTGCCGCAAATTGCTAACACCAGATGGAGCTAACAAACCTAACAAATGAATCACGTCACAAGATGGCTTCACCACGTGAAGTAAACACAAATACACAAACATTATAAATAATACCACCGCAAAGCTTGCTCATGGAACCGGCTAAAAGTCGGCTACAATCCCGAGAAGTCATAAAAATACTCAGCGCCGAGAAAGCTACTAAGCTACAAATTACTGCACCCGCTAATAACTTGGACATTTAACATCTGTGATCTTAGCTACAACTCTAAAGTTTTTTCTCTCTAGATAGTAAGGACTTTCTTATGCGCTACGGCAACAAATCCTACAGATGTAGTTTGTGCATGCTTGCAGTACAGAATGGTGATATTGACGAAGATCAAATCTGCTGCTGCTCTTGTAGGAACACCAAGTATGAGAAGATAAAAATTAGGACGTTTTGAGCAAGAGAATGAATTCTCCGAGGCTCCCACATTAAATCTGTAAAATTTGGAAATTCTACAATATGTTAGATACCCTGTTGAAATCTATGCCAATTATTACAGGTAATAACAGTAATGTTTCTGCCGTTTTTCAAAATTATAGCTTGTGTGGTTATTTATATATTGAATTTTTATTGGTAGTTGAAATGTAACAAATGAGAAAAACTCTATGGTTCCTAAATTTTAAAAGTCATATTATTTTATTACTAAAATATGAATTTTCAATTTTTTTAGAACTTTTTGGTCAAATTTCACCTTAATAGGATGCAATAAGAATTTAGATATAAAACCAAATGGATTTGAACATTTTAACCTTCTCTAGTAATTATCTGTATTAGGAAGATAAAGTATTGATTCCACCCAAAAATTCCATACCAAGGTTTCACCGGAAATACATTTGAGGTCCTTTTAACCCAAGAAAGCATTTTAGAAAAACTTCACGTGCATGTTTGTGTGTTATGCTAATATTTTCAAGAAGGTTCCTCAATATCAAGCTACTTTTACATGAGAAAAGTTTTGTTATTTATAATTTTCTCATACATGGCTCTAAGATTTGTGATTAAAATATATTTCAAATATTAATTTGAAGAAGGTATTTTATGGTAGTGTGGTATTTTATTTCGAATGTTGGGGAGCAATTACTTGTTTCCTATTATCAAACATGAAATCTGCCTATTAAGAGGCGGTAGTTGTTGAATCTAATGCAGAAGAAAATTGTTTCACCGGAGGAAAGGGTTCACAGTAAATGCAATGCACAAGATTATTTTTCCAGTGATCATTTTTTATAAACAACTAGCACTGCTGTATGTAACCAGATGGAAGTTCTAAGCCTCTTCTTAAAACTTCGAAACTCTCCTCTATCCGATGACGTATGGAATATGTTTCTGACTTTCACGGTTTGTATTAAATAAAAATCTTAAACATACTCCTTCACTCTGAACAATCCTATTTGGAAAGTAATGAGATGGAAAGAGGGTTGCTCCCTCTTCCATGGAAGAAGGAAGTTGAAGTCGTGGAAAGGAGAAAATTAGGATACAGTAATGCAAACTCGGTTATTTGAGCAAACATATCTTCTATTTAGGTCAGTATATTTTGCGCTTTTTAAAGTCCCTTGTACATGATCAAAATGTTTACTTTCTCTACTACGTATAGTAACTAGGGGAAGTATTGTATTCCACCCAAAAATTCGATACCGAGATTGCACCGGAAATACATGTCTTGAGACCCCCTGAATCCAGGAAAAGCATTTTTGGAAACATGTCCGTGTGTGTGTCTGTGAACAGCATAACTCAGAAACAGTCGGATAAACACCAAACTTGGTATTTAGGTTCAGTATCTTCCAGAGATGCGACACGAAGGTTTTCAAGAAAATTCCTCCACCCCAGATTACCTTTTACATGGAGCATTTTTCTAAAATTTTAATTTTCTCAAAAATGCCTCTAACGATTTTGATTAAAATATCATAACCAACACAGACACACATAGTAATTTGCCGGATTGCTTTCATACTGTTACATGCTTATGCTGTTTTATAATTTATGAAAAATGCTCGCTTCTTGAGAACTAAATTTGGCACTGGATTTTAACTTTTATTTTTCGTGATTATAATTATATGTTACTGGATAACCTAGAGAAGCTTTTTTTAGGAACAACAACGCCATAAAAAATCGGAATTTACTCGATGGGCTTGCACAGTGTTACCAAGCTTTCAGTTTCGTTGAGCTCTTTTCTTTCTTACTTTCTCTATTATATTTAGCAAGTAGAGGAAGTGTTGCATACCACCCAAAAATTGGATAGCGAGATTTCCCGAAAATACATGTTTTGAGGTAACCTGAATTCAAATAAAGCATTTTTGGATACATGTCCGTGTGTGTGACTGTCTGTCACGCTGTGAACAGCATAACTCAAAAACGAAAAATCGGATAAATACCAAACTTGGTATTTAAGTTTAATATCCTCCAAGGATGCGACACCAAGATTTTCAAGAAAATCCCGCCAGCTCGGACTACCCTATGGAAAACTTTTTGAAAATTTTGGTTATCTCAAAACTGGCTGTAATATGTTTAATATATTTTCACGGCAAATACAATGTCTTGAATTTTCTGTGAATGTCCCCAAAACTCCTCTTTACACTGAATGACTTTTGCATATGTGGTAAACCGTAAGAGATAAAGTTTTACTGCACAAAAATGTAGATCTCGTTAAAACACACAATATATGCCACATACATTTTTTTGTCCAGTGAACCATTTCCGAGATATTCCTTATTATTTGTTTCAATTTTCCGATACTTATAATTTTTTTCAAATGGGAATTCGTTATTCATTTTTTTTATGTCCTGTACATACAAAGAGAATGGAATGCGCCACATAGCAACCTGCTCTTAAAATATTTGACTATCGCTTAAAGCCTAGCAATTCCCCTTGCAAGTACAAGAAAATTAGCAATAAGAAGTTTCTGCAAATGTTTATCTCAATTAACATGAAGTGATGGATAATAAGCGTTTGAAAAAGTAGTTTGCAGAAGAGTAGAGAAAGTCATGTAAGTGCAACATACTTTTTTTTTAAATTTAACGTCCTTTAACTTGGCAGGTCATATCAGAAGATGAATGAATGAAATGGGTAAAATGATGCTCAAATGAGCCCGGGGTTCAAAGAGCTTAAAGTTACCCAACATTTTTCTTCTCAAGACAAGGGAAACCCCAGGAAAAAATCTTATCCCTGTAACTCAACCAAACCGAGATACGAAGTCGGGACCTCTTGAATGTGAGACAGACAGCTGAGTAAAGCCGAAAGTGATTGGCCTATTGTGAAATTCGTAAAGCTTAAACCAATCATTAAACCTTACTTAGATGGCGTCCATAGCTTATTAAAGCTCGGCTTAAGCTTAAACTGTGAAATAGCCTTAGAGTTCCCTACTGTATCACATTAATTTCATTGCGTTTTTGCTGTCTTGTGAACTTTGGGTATCCTCGAAATTGCACACTAATCCATCCGTGCGACTAGGGTAAACCACGAGGAATCAACCCAGAGTGGTCGGAATAAGGATTTCTAACCCTAATTTTTCCCAAATAGGTTGTTCTTTGCTACAACCGAGACATCTCGCTCGCACTTTTGTGGCCTTCAGTTGATGGAAATCTCAAAGTTAAGCGTTCAAAAAAATCATGAAAGGGAAAGGCGTTTGTGCTCTAAATGTACTAAGCCAGGCTCAACTCTTCATTGATGCCAACGGCGATCGTGTTTTATAATGATATGCAGAAACATCAGCCAGCAAATTACATCCAACACCGTGAAGACTAAAGCCAGTACCTTGGTAATGGCCGATGAAAATATTAAGAAGGGCACTAGGTGTGGCATCTAAAGAAGTGAGTGAATCTTATATTTAAAACGCAAAACCCGGCCCTGTGCATGAGGATTCATAAGTTTCCTGTTTAAGATATTTCACTTACATAAATGAAAACTAATTACTTCTTTCGAAACGGTCTATCTTTGAGATGGTACATAAAAACTAAATTTCTAAGTTATGGACTTGAAACAAAGGTTTTGGTTATAGCGTCATCCGTAGTCGACTGGCGAATAATACGTATATGTATTATTATTATTATTATTATTATTAATAATAATAATAATAATAATAAGTATAATTTTCTCCAACGATTCAATAATTTTCTTTTATCTTTCCTTTCCGATTGATATATGTATCGTGGTGTTTGATGAGAAACATTGAATTTCATATACCTAAATCGTATTATACACATTTTTACTACGCACAGAAAGTAGGGGAAGTATTGTATTCAACCAAAGAATTCGATACCGATATTTCCTGCAAATAGGTGATTTGAGGTCCGCTGAACTCAAAAACAGCATATTTAGAAAAAAGATCAGTGTATGTGTCTATGAACAGCAAAACTAAAAAAACCAAAACTCGGATAAATACCAAACTTGGTATTTAAATTCCGTCAGTATCTTCCAAAGATTCGACACTGGATTTTAAGACAATTTCCCCAACCTTAACTACCCTTTACATGGATTTTTTTTGAAAGTTTTTATTTTACAAAAATTGTGTTTATTGACTTTCACAAAGATACAATATATTAAATATATTTACATGACAAATAAAATGTACATCTTGAATTTTCTACAAATAGCCTGTGAAGTTCTCTTCATTCAGAAGAAACTTAGTATAGCGATAGACGTAAACATACTGCATAGAAAACGTAGATCTCTTTAGAACATACAATTTATTTCAAATAAATTCTTTTGTGGGATATCCGTTATTAATGCTTCGAATTGTTCAATGCCTCATCATTCGTTTTAAGTCCTATCGATTTTCAGTTGTTTCTCGAGATTGCTTGGAAAGAGTATGGCCAGCATATAGCGCCCAGTTCTTTGACATTTGTATCTGTAACGAAATTGTAATGCAACAAGTTCTGAAAAGGGTTATCTGGATAAAAATGAAATAGAAAATATGCTTTAGTAAGGATAATTTGAAGAAGTTGTATTATAGTTCAACTGTTGGGGAGCCGAACTTGAAGTAGTTGCAACCGCACGTATGGTACCCGGTAGCCTATGCCCCAATTTTTAAAAATATTAACTTTGTAATTTGACTGTTTCTTTAAGTATTAAATATTTATGTTTGCCTCGGCTGCGTCAGTATTTTTGTTAGAGACACGTTTCTCTTAGCAGGGTTGTGGTGCGACTAAGAATGTAGGCTTATACAGATTATAATTTTACTTCACTCCTTTTATTAATGCTTCATAGGATTTATATTACTCTTCACTGATAGAGACCTGTGAGATTCTTTTATTAATTATTTGCAATTTTTAACACGTAAACTATTTTTCGTCTCACACGAATACGTATTAAATCTCTCGAGGATGTGTCTCGCGTCCGGTTAGGAACACTGTCTGCAGGCAACTAAACTGATTTCAACCGCCTAAACATTCTGGTTATTGATTGGCTATTTTTAAACTGTCTCAGAATTTACATTATTGTTGCTCCAATAATGACTACTAGCATTTAAACTTTCAAACTCATTATTGCCTCAAGGTTACCTCATTGTTACCTCATTGTTAGCAATTTTAATTTACTATTCTCACAGCTCCTACATTACTAAATAACATATTCGATAACATTATTAAACATGTATACAATAATATAAGCATATATAATGACTGTAATATACAATTTTTATATATTGTTACATACACATATTGCTTCAAGGCGGGCTGTTATTGAATTTACATATTATATAATTAGACTGAAATCATTTAAGTGTTAAAAATACTGTCACAAATTTGTATACTCACTAATAAGTGATAGAGGTTAGAGAATGCCATGTGAATGTATAATATTTTTCTTAAGATATCACAATACAGTTAACGTTACATTCCCTGTGTTTCAAATATCTACACGGAATATCTTAGATGAGCGAAATGGCTCTGCGACAGCGTCTCTGCATCTCATTTTGGAAGCCCCAGGTTCAAATTCCCAAAAAATGACAGTCGAATTCTTTTTATTCGTGGTTTTCTCCAGTGGCTAGGTAAATACCCAATTGGATGTTCCATACTACCGTCGAAATATCCTTATATAGAATAAAGAAAAACAAATGTTCTGTATTGACACGACTTCCTCTACTCACTCTTCTAAAAACTATTCATACAAAAGGTTACTCTTCTAGGTGCTTCACGTTAATCGACATAAATCTTTGCAGAAATGGTTGTATGCACATTTCCATGTAGGTACAAGGGGAATGCAGTAGACAAATTCCTTTAAACGGGGAATATATGCATCAGTAAATGCTAGATTAAAATAGATATTCTCATTAAGCAATGTATGTAGAACTGCAGGGTATTCTCCATAATGCAGCCTTGACCTTGCCCCTAAAGTCTGATTTTCTCACTCACTTGGAAGAGAAAACACGCAATTACCAAACGTTTATATATATCGAAGCATTTTTTCTACAAATCTATGAAAGAAATATTTGAATATTTTCAATTCATTATCCAGATTTTTGTTGGGTTTAACTGTTGATATCTATATTCTTAACACGTTGAAGTAGTTTTATTCTTGGTGTTTATTTATTTTAGCTCCACGTATGGACGTCAATTTGAAGAAGATTTTATTGTGTTTACGTTGGAGTTGTTTATTTATTCCCACACTTGGAAAACCAATTTGAGAAAGTGTTCTGTTGTTGAAGTTTGCACCACGCTTTGGGCGTTAATTTGAAGAAGATTGTTTGTTGCGTAATATGCTGCTACGTATGTAAAGCTGATTTTGAAGATGTATTTTTGTTGTTACGCACCAAGTTTAAAAAAATTATTTGTTAACTTTGTTATTAAACTGCTTCTATAGATAGTATTTATATTTATGTTTGGCTCGGCTGCGCCAGTCTTACTTTAGAGACACGTTTCTCTTAATCAGGGTATGGTGCTAATGTAGGCTTACACAGATTTTAAGTTTAAATTCACTTCTTTTTATTAATCCTTGACACAAATTAAATAGCACTACACTGATATCAAGAGCTGTGAGATTCTTTTATTTAATACTTGCACTTTGTTAGCGCGTATACTTAATTTTCGTTTCACACGAATACGTAATATTTCTTTAGAGAACACATCTTCCATCCGGTCACTACCAAGGTCTGCAGGCAACTGAACATATTTCAACCGTCCAAACCCGTAAACTTCTGTATTTTAAGTCTCTGATTGGCAAATCCTAGTCCAATAGAATACCTGCATTTTACTAAAGCTTTTTCTGGCTGTTGATTAGCTATTTTTAAACTGCCACAAAATTTACATTATTGCTGCCCTAATCATGACTAATAGGATTAAAACTCTCAAACTCATTATTGCCTCAAGGTTACCTCATTGTTAGCAACGTTAAACTTATTATTCTCACAGCTCTTACATTATTAAATTACCTAATGCATTCACATATAATTATTGAACATTTACAGTAATATACGCATTTGCAATGACTGTTACATACATATTGCTTCAAGGCGAGCTGTTATTGAATTTACATATTATATAATTCAAGTGTTAAGAATACTGCCTCAACGTTATATAAGTCTTCATTTCCAAGTGATTTTACACCTCCATAAACTGTATCCATTTTAACAGCAAAATCTTCCTCTGCTATTTATGATGCTGTTCCCAATTTCGTTTGTGCTTGAAAGCATTGCAGAGTGTATCCGGAGGTCGGTTGTGTAAATTGCAATTGTTTTGCTATTGTTACTTATGTACAGAGAATCACAATATGCAATATAAATTAACACAGCAATGTTACAAATAAATATCCAGAATATAGGGATATTTATGTTTCGTCCGAACATTTTAAAATGAAGTTGGAGTAACCTACAACCCATGCACACACGATGTCAAAATCGATACGTTTATGTCTGCTCTTTTTAGAACAGGTAGATAAAAAGCAAAGAAACTGCACTAATTGCATTCGTTCTCCTGTCCTGCAGATTCTCCCTGGTGCCGTTCTGCTTAATTAAAAAAGGTTCAGACCTCATTTCCAATAAATCTACTACAGAGTACCGATCACTGTACTGTCTTTTATTGTTCCATTTGTACCCCGCCTTTAACTGCAATGTTCAAATCGGCGGCCGTTTACCTTTGGAATATATCGGCAATGGTGCTAAGTCGTATATATTTATCTAGGAAATTCTGGTGCTTTGAGGGGGCTGTTTATACATTACCCCACACACACACACATTCACACTCTCATTCTTGCTTCCAGATTCTGGGTAGGATAGAGAAAAACCTTAGCTAGAGCAAAATTCCCACTCCCAGACGGGAATCGAACCCGGAAATCCCACCACAGCAGACAGGTGCTCCACCGACTGAGCTACTCGGCCAGCCCACTATACGAATTATTCTACTTTGTTAGTTTCCAACATGCCCGTTACTAAATTATTAATCATCCGACATTATTTTAAATGACGAGAATAAGGAAATTAAACACAGTAAAACGCCGCTCAAACGAACTGCGCTTAACCGAAACAGCGGAGGAAGGGGAAAACGAGATAAAGAAAGAAAAGCAGAGAGAAACGGAAATTAAGAAAGAATGAACGAGAAAAGTCTGATGTTACACTGCACTTAATCTCCATCTGCTTCATATTAATCGAGATAAACATTTGCAGAAACTTATTGCTAATTTTCTTGTAGGTGCAAGGGGAATATGGTGGCTTTAAGCGATAGTCAAATCCTTTAAGAGCTGGTTGCTATGTGGAACATTCCATTCTCTTTCCAGGACATAAAAAAAGAATAACGAATTCCCATTTGAGAAAAAGTATAAGTATTGAAAAATACAAACAAATAACAAGGAATATCTCGGTAATGGTTCACTCCACACAAAAAAAAAAAATTGTATATGACATAAATTGTGTTTTTTTAACGAGATGTCGTCCTCCGTGGACTAGTGGTACCGTGCTAGCCTCTAGTTTCCAAGGTCGCGGGTTCAAACCCGGCGGAGGGCGATGGATTTTTTCGGGCGTAAAAATCCTTAGCATGGCTTCCTTCGGAAAGGAAGTAAAGCCGGTGGTCCCGTGTCGTAGATTTACGGCACGTAAAAGAACCTCAAGCTTGATAAAGAGGCTTCTGAGCAAAATTAAGGTCTTTCACGGCCCAATATAGAATGGGACGCTAAGAACCATAGTAGTTAAAGAGCGTCCATCAATAAAACTCAATTTCATTTTTTAACGAGATCTACATTTTTTTGTGTAGTAAAATGTTGTGTATCTCTTATCGTTTACCAGTTATGTAAAATCCACTCAGAAAGAAGAGGACTTTTAGGGCCGTTTCGTAAAAATTTATTATATAAGTTTTATTTGCCATGAAAATATGTTTTATATATATGATATTTTAATCCAAATCGTTAGAGCTATTTTGAGAAAATAACAATTTTCGAACTATGCTCCAGTGAAAGGTAGTCTGGGGTGGGGTACTTTCTTGAAAATCTTCGTGTCGCATCTTTGAAAGATACTGAACCTAAATACCAAGTTTGGAATTTATCCGACTTTTCGTTTTTGAGATATGCTGTTCACACACAGACGCACACAGGGCCTTTTTTGGATTCAGGGGACCTAAAAACCTGTTTCAGGTGAAATCTCGATATTGAATTTTTGGGTGGAATACTTACTATACTGTAGAGTAAGTAAAAATATGAGTTGCTCAAATTCGCACTGGCAACGTTGCTTCCACAATTGCTAATGTTCTTTTGCTCCAAACCTAAATTTCATTGTAGGTGCTTGTTACCATAAGCATTTAATCCTCATCCCCTACCTCAAACTCCAAGAAATATTGTGTGGTATGAATAAAAATGAGTTATACTAGGAAGTATAAACTATGTCTCTAAGCATTTCATTTAAATAAAAGTTACCGGAGTATAAATTCACGCTCGGAGTTTGTACTTATTAATTAACTAATTAAAACAGTTTGAACTCACATTGTTTGGTAGAAAATACATTGTTACGCATTCTTGTTACCACTGTGGCTTTATTCCTGTTGCAATAATGGTTTACCACGGTTGCATTGGATTTATGTGTAAACGAACAACTGCTGTTAATATGTCAGATACATGGGGTATTGAGAACGCCAGTGAACTTAATTTAACAGATGAAGTATTCATGAGCGTGCTTAAAAACTATCATAAGGTATTTTCCAAACGCAAACCCCAACCGCAAGGACTTGAAATTGAAATTGATGGTTCAATATGGAAAAGATATGGCAGAAAGTCAGGTAATCAAAAAAATTAACAACATGAAAGCTGTTTAAAGAAAAATACAGAAAGTAAAACAAACTGGCAACCGAAGGATTGTGTTAAATGATTTGCAGCGCGCTCTGTTTGACCTTTGAGATAATCCTACAGTCTCGGGTGTAAATGTGTTTAATTTTTAATACTATTTAATGCTATTGTTTAATTTAAATGTGGGCAGCGTTTTGTTCCCAGCGAGATTAATATTCAGAATAAATTAATAGGTAGATAATTAAAATTTAATGATATGAATAATTTTTCAAGGTTATACTGTCAAATATTGTGAACAGCAATCAATTTTTCACCGTAAATAAATACCTTTCAAAAGAGAACAAAAACGCTTTAACATTTTAGTTTGCCTAATTTTTAGGCAAAGTAACAGAATATTTTCAAACTTAAATACGGAAAATATTTCTTTTATAGCATATAGTTGGTTTTACTATTGTTTGGCGCCTGTTAATAAACTATTAGTCAAACAATTAAAAACTGCAGCTGAATAGATTACAATGTGACGGTTATAATAAGGAGCTTATCATAGAATGTTTTTATTGAGACATGTTTGTCATTTCTTGAAATGTTATTTGAATTGTTTATAATCCACTTATGTTTTATTACTTGTGTATGAACATGTATTTTGTTAATAAACGTTTTCCCAGAATTAAAAGTATAAATATTTTAAAAATTCGATGTGTTACACTCGCATGGTTTTCCCTACTCTTGTATAAACTGTTTTTATCAATTGGAAAGGTAGAATCAGATGACTGAAAAATTCAATGCCATAGCCGGGATTGGTTCAAATCCCGGCTATGGCATTGAATTTTTCAGTCATCTGATTCTACCTTTCCAACCCTGTCCAACACACGGCTTGTGTGAAAGAACAATTAATTCCACTATTTTTATCAATGTTTATTATACATCTGCTTCATGTTAATCGAGATAAACGTTTGCAGAAATTTACTGCTAAATCTTGCAGGTACAAGGGGAACATTTTAGGCTTTAAATTAAATTCAGTTTTATTTATGGACGCTCTTTAACTACTATGGTCCTTAGCGTCCGATTCTATATTGGGCGTGAAAGACCGATAATTTTGCTCAGAGGCCTCTCTATCAGTGCTTGAGGTTCTTTTACGTGCCGTAAAGCTACGACACGGGACCACCGGCTTGACTTCCCTTCCGAAGGAAGCTATGCTAAGGATTTTTACGCCCAAAAAAAAAATCCATCACCCTCCGCCGGGTTTGAACCCGCGACCTTGAGAACTAGAGGCTAGCACGGTACCACTAGTCCACGGAGGACGACATTTTAGGTTTTATGCGATAGTGAAATGTTTTAAGAGCTGGTTGCTATGTGGGCATTTAATTTTTTTTTGTTAATTTATTATTGTCGCTTTAACATTAAAGTCATAACGCGACTACAATAAATTTTAATAATTACAACATTGATTATTTATCATTATACAATTTTATTTCTTTTAAAAACTTTACTATGTTGTGACATGGTTGGACCACTCAAGGCCACCGAGAGGTTAGCAGGAATACCACACTGAAGGCGATGAACACCGTAGATAGGGCACTCTGCAACTATATGCTGAACTGTGAGAATGGAGTTACAGTGCTTGTATATAGGCTGATGATGTTTTCCAAGGAGATATGAATGTGTAATTGCAGTATGTCCGATACGTAGCCTGGTAGAAGTACCTGGTCACGACGAATTAGATGTTTTATTTGGTAACTGAAACTAGGATTGGAGCTTAAGGCGATTAGTTGGCTATTTGATGCGGAACTCCAGTGTAGCTTCCATTTCTTACATATTTCATACTTTAGAAAATTTTGGATGATGTGGAACCTTGAGGTCGGCCAGGCTTGGAGAGTGGCGTGTTGCTTCTTTAGCTGCTTCATCAGCTTTTTTATTTCCAGATATGCCCATGTGAGATGGTATCCACGCCAGCGTCACACGTTTATTGCTGGCTTTTACATCATTATACAGCTGTAAAATGTTCTGCACTAAAGAGTTTCTGGATGACTTCTGTTGTAGAGCTAGAATTGCGCTCATGGAGTCAGTGAAGATGAGATAACAACGGTGTTCAGCTTTCATTATGTATTCCAAGGCAAATCTTATGGCAAAAAGTTCACAGGAGAATATAGAGAAGTAATTCGGAAGACTGTAAGAAATTGTATGTTCAGGATGTACCACAGCACAACCACTACTCCCATCAGTAGGTATGAAGTTTCGGTGCATGCCACAAATTTAGTGAAACATTCGCTGGTAATGGGTAATATGTGTATTCATTTTTTGTATTTGGCTGGAGTGGTTTCCAAGAGGTATTGCTGAAACATTTCAGTTTTATCATAGCAGGAAAACCTAAATTAATCTCATGCATATATTTTGAAATTCTATAGCTGAAGGAAGTGCCACGAGATTGTCCAGTTTAAATGCTGTTATTGTTGTTAAAAAGGAAAAGAAATGGGAAAACAGCAGAGTCTGATAAGGCAGCAATCTTTGAACCATAGATCAAACACAGGATTTTCCTCCTTGTATGCAGTGGCGGCTCGTTAGCTTCTATTTGTAAACTCTCGGTAGGGCTTGTGTGAAATGCTCCCAACGCAATCCTGAGTGCAGAAGACTGAACGCAATCGAGCATCTTAAGGACAGCCGGACTAGCTGAGTTATATATAATGCAGCCATAATCAAGTTTAGATCGTATAATCATGCTGTATGTGCGGAGTAGGATATTAAAGTGAGCTCCCCAATTTTTGGCAGATAACACTTTCAAAATATTCAGCCGTCTTAAGCAGTCAGCTTTAAATATTTTAAGATGCGAGATCCAGGTTAACTTTTGGTCAAATTGCAATCCAACTATGTGAATGTTATTGACAATTGGTATGCGATGATTGTTCATTAGCAATTCAGGTTGCGGAAGTGTTTTACTAGATGTAGAGAAAACTATGCATTGCCCTTTTAGAGGTGAGAATCGAAGACCAGTACTGCAGCTCCAAGTATGGAGATTCTGAAGGGTCAATTGTAGTAATTTTTGAGTTGTCTTTATGTCTCGTCCTTTACAAAAACTGATAAAGAGTATAAATTCGCCTTAACAGGTGGTCGAAGGCATGACACAATTTTATTGGTCACCAAAAATAGTGCCACACTTAAGACAGACCCTTGTGGTATGCCATTTTCTAAATTAACAGGCTGGGATAGAAAATCATTAGCTCTTACTCGCATCCGTCTATTTTGCAGAAAATTGTAGATGAATGAGATCATGTTTCCATTGACTCCAAATTCCGTTAGAGACTGAATTATCTAATTTCGCCAGATGGAATCGTATGCCTTTTCTATGTTAAGACTGACTAAAATCATATGTTGTCGACTACCAAAAGCTTCAGCTACTTCTGATTCAAGCATGACCAGGTTATCTATTGTGGAACAATTTTGACGAAAGCCGGTTTGTATGTTGCTAAGCAAATGGTTAGTTTCCAAAAACCAACGAATTCTTTTCGCAATTATCTTTTCAAGGAGCTTGCACATGGTACATGTTAAAGAAATAGGTCTGTAATTTATAGGCCAAGAGTGATCTTTATTTGGTTTCAGAATAGGAACCACTGTTGACATTCGCCATTGATCAGGGAAGCACTTGTTAAACCATATATGGTTGTAAATACTTTGTAGATACTGTAGTGCATTCTCTAGCATGTTTTATTAATTCATTGCCTGGTCCAGGGCTTTTGCTATTGCTATTTGCTATTTGTCGAAGAGCTTCCAATATTTCATCAAGGTCATTTAATTTTCTTTGTATGTCCAGGACATAAAACGAATTCCCATTTGAGAAAAAGTATAAGTACTGGAAAATTCAAACAACTAACAAGGAATATCTCGGAAATTGTTCCCTCCACACAAAAAAATGTATATGACATAAATTATGTGTGTAAACGAGCTCCACATTTGTTTGTGTAGAATATTTTGTCTATCTCTTACCGTTTACCAGTTATGTAAAAGCCATTCAGAAAAAAGAGAACTTTTGGGAACATTCACAGAAAATTCAAATTGTACATTTCATTTGTCATGAAAATATCTTAAATATATGATATTTTAATCAAAATCGTTAGTCATTTTTGGGAAAATAAAAATTTTCTGAAAGTGTTCCATGTAAAGGGAATTCTGGGGTAGCGGGATTTTCTTGAAAATCTTCATGTCGTATCTTTGAGAGATACGATCCTAAGTACCTACCAAGTTTGGTATTTATCCGACTTTTCATTTTTGAGTTATGCTGTTCATAGACACTCAAACATACACACGGGCCTTTTTGTAAACGTGCTATTTTGGATTCAGGGGGCCTCAAAATGTATATTTCCGGTAAATCTCGGTTCCGAATTTTTGGGTGGAATGCAATCTTTCCGCTACTTACTATACGTAGTAGAGAAATTAATAAAGACAATTAATTAGTACCATGAATAAAGAAACTATGTATAATTGACCAATAAGCCATGGAAAAGTAAACTACAAGAATGCTTGTTATTATATTACCACGAGGATGAAAGTACTTAGCAGAAAATTCATCAAAGAGAAGTTACTATCACACCAATAGTCATAATGAACATATCAAACGGTTCACATATACAGGAAGAATTCTGGAAAAATCAATCGGCGAATAGAAGCAAATAATCATGATGCTTTAAATGTACTGAATATGGATACCATTCAAAATTATTAAATAAAAACTAAATAATAAAATAACATATACATAATAAAGAACAATATAATTATTATTAAATAAAAGAAAATCAATAAATGTAAAGGAATTAAATTATTTGTAGATGGGCCTGTTACACGCCCTGCAGATGACCAAACAAAAGATCTCTAGCTCGACCTAATAACCGAACATAATAAAACTGCTGCAACAATAAGAGTGAAAGTTTTTGTATTATAATTTTTGTTAATTTCAGACAGTTTAGCGAAGGCTAGACAAAATAAGTGATCATTAAATGCATTTTATATTAATTATTTTAAAGATCACACGTTATTATTCATCCAAATACTACTTTTACAGAACAAAACTGATTATGCTTTAAATTATTATCATAGTTACGTCAAAGATGAACTATTTCGCAAACTGAATTATTAAATTAACAAAACAAATATTTTCTATCTTTGGTCAAAGGAACCATTTAACACAGAAAATGTTATCGTCTGCGGGAAGAAGATATAAAGTCGAGTGAAAGTGTTATAAAAGCAAATTCCGTGTTACAATACGGTCATAAGTAAACTATTCACCGATGGTAAAGAGAAACAAAGTGGAAATACGGCATAAGCAATAAATACAAGTGTTGTAAAGTGTTCAACAATTTATTCTTCACGTGATATCTTTATAACCAAGTACTTCAAATAATTTGACTTAGTGTCCTCAACATTCCATGCCTTCTGAGATCTCCGAACCCAGTTTCATGCTAAATAGCTCAACAGGTACCGTCAGCAATGAGGCCCAGAAACAACAAAGAAGAGAACATAGATGCAGCTACAGACAAAAGGAAGACACGAACTCGTTATCTGCCGGCTGCAAAATAAATAAATAAATAAATAAATAAATAAATAATCTGAGTCGAGCATACACTACGTGATCAAAAGTATCCGGACACCTGGCTGAAAATGACGTACAAGTTCGTGGCGCCCTCCATCGGTAATGCTGGAAGTCAATATGGTGTTGGCCCACCCTTAGCCTTGATGATAGCGTTCACTCTCGCAGGCATACTTTCCATCAGGTACTGGAAGGTTTCTTGGGGAGTGGCAGCCCATTCTTCACGGAGTGCGGAACTGAGGAGAGGTATAGATGTAGGTGGTGAGGCCTGGCACGAAGTCGGCGTTCCAAAACATCCCAAAGGTGTTCTATAGGATTCAAGTCAGGACTCGGTGCAGGCCAGTCCATTACAAGGATGTTATTGTCGTGTAACCACTCCGCCACATCCCGTACAGTATGAACAGGTGCTCGATCGTGTTGAAAGATGCAATCGCCATCCCCGAAATGCTCTTCAACAGTGGGAAGCAAGAAGATGCTTAAAATATCAATGTAGATCTGCGCTGTGATCATGCCATGCAAAGTAACAAGGGGTGCAAGCCCCCTCCAGGAAAACCACGACCACACCATAACACCACCACCTCCGAATTTCACTGTTGCCACTACACACGCTGGCAGATGACGTTCACCAGGGATTCGCCATACCCACACCCTGCCATCGGATCGCCACATTGTGTACCGTGATTCGTCACTCCACACAACGTTTTGCCACTGTTCAATCGTGTAATGTTGACGCTCCTTACACCAAGTGAGGCGTCGTTTGGCATTTTCCTGCGTGATGTGTGGCTTATGAGCAGCCGCTCAACCATGGAATCCAAGGTTTCTCACCTCAAGCCTAACTGTCATAGTATTTGAAATGGATCCTGATGCAGTTTGGAATTCCTGTGTGATGGTCTGGACAGATGTCTGCCTATTACTCTTTACGACCCTCTTCAAATGTCGGCGATCTCTGTCAGTCAACAGACGAGGTCGGCCTGTACGCTTTTGTGCTGTACATGTCCCTTTACGTTTCCACTACACTATTACATCAGAAACAGTGGACCTAGGGATGTTTAGGAGTGTGGAAATCTCACGTACAGACTTCTGACACAAGTGACACCCAATCACCTGACCGCGTTCGAAGTCCGTGAGTTCCATGGAGCGTCCCATTCTGCTGTTTCACGATGTCTAATGACTACTGAGGTCGCGGATAATGAGTACCAGGCTGTAGGTGGCAGCACAAGGCACCTAAGATGAGAAACGTAATTTTTTTGGGGTGTCCGGATATTTTTGATCACATAGTGTATGTGGGGTCCGATAATACAAAGGGACAGCTGCATAATTTGATAACACAAAATAACCCCGTAAGTTACAAGATGTCTTAGAGACTATGTCCGTCAAGAATACTACGTTTCAAATGCAATCGGTTTAGTGGTTTGCGAAATTATCCTTTACATACATACGATTAGTATACTTTATAGTATTATAGGTACAGCTAATAAATATGGTTTATACGTTATCGTATAATTTGTGCATTTGCTTCGTAAAATATGTATAATTGAATCACATTCCGGTTTTGGTTTTTCTGTACATACTCGTATTACCTATAAAATCAAGAACTGTTATGAGATTACTACATAATAAGTATTAGACCTGAAGATATAGGTAGACATATTCATTACACGATAACAGAACAACCGAATGTTGCACCTTATCTCTCCCCCTCCTTTCCCTCTGTCTCTCTCTGTCTCACTCGTTCTAGAAACTGGATATCCATCAGAGAAATATAAAATTAAAACAAATAGATAAATCTGCAATTGCCGACCATTTTTGGAGTAGTAAGCATGAAATAGGGCAAGTGATAAAATTATTAAAGTCTATACAGATTCCTTCACAACTGAAAATTTGGGAAAAGATTTTCATTCATCTTAACATCAAGCATATTTTGAATTTTGAAATACCGCCTACAGACTACTTGATGCAGTTTATCCAATCAAATTACAAGAGAGAAGAAAGAAGACAGATGAGTTTCCAAGCTTCACTACAGATGGCAGCAAATTCAAGACCACTAGTTCACAACTTTTCACAGCAGAGGGCAGAAAAATCATCTACTGAATTATTTCTTTGGGGTCAGGGGAGTGAATGATAAACCAGTCGACTTGAGCTGAAGACTAGAGAAGCATGTCTCTGAAAGTGCTTCTCAACTAACATCAAACACCATTATCATGAGAATTAATATGTGACGACTCACTTCAATTTATAACATTGTCTTGTTGTAGTTCAAAATAATGCCATATTAGATTTTTGATTGAGTGTTGGTGTGCGTGTAGTAGGTATAGAAAAAATGCTACTGAAGTGCAAAGTTTTGTTTTCCATACTGTTTTTAATTCAGAAACAAAATTGTATACAGTGTGAAACTAATACTTTTTTTTTCCTGGCACAACAGATAAAAATCAAGACAGCAATGTTAAACACGTTGAAATTTATATTTATATGGAAATGACTTCCGAGAAGTAGTGCGATTAACAAGCGATTTATGAACATAAGGTTGCTCCATCGCTGCTCTCAACAGAGTTTAATTCGCGGAAACGACTTCCACTCTTTTGGCACAGGAAAGAGGACGTGACCAGCATTCTACTGAAGACATGTAACGGCAATTTTGAGGCAAATAAACTGGTTCAGAGTATAAGTCGATTCTTTATTTATACATTCAATGGCGTGATTTGCATGAGTTGAAAGTTGCATTTAAGGGGAGATTAAAAGTCCTATCCCGCCAATTTTAAAGCCGCTAAATTCATGAACCATTATCCGAGAAACTGTTTCAGAATCAGACTAGCATTTATATAGGATGTAAACGTATGCCTTCCTAGTTCACTGATCTACTTTTTAAAATACGTTTGCTTAGTAAGGAAGATTATTTTCTTAATGATACCAGCTTTTGACTAAAATTTATCAACACTTCTTTTAAAACATTCTGATGTGTTACACTCACATGACTTTCTCTTCCCTCTATCGTTTATTAGTGGGTACACACATTTCCTTAGAAAGTTTATTTTTCTATCTACTTCATTTTGAGGCAGTATTTTTAACACTAAAATGATTTCAGTCTAATTATATAATTATAAATTCAACAACAGCCCACCTTGAAGCAATATGTGTATGTAATAATTTGTAAAATATGTGTAACTGTCATTGTATATGTTTGTATTATTGTATCCATGTGTAATAATGTTATGTGAATATATTACGTAATTTAATAAGTAGGAGCTGTGAGAATAATAGGTTAAAGGTTGCTAACAATGAGGTAACCTTGAGGCAATAATGAATTTGAAAGTTTAAATGCTATTATTAATGCTCATTATTAGAGCAACAATAATGTAAATTTTGAGACAGTTTAAAAATAGCCAATCAACAACCAGAAAAAGCTTTAGTTAAAAGAAGGTATTCTATTGGATTAGTAATAACCAATCAGAGACTTGAAATACAGAAATTTACAAGCTTAGGCGGTTGAAATCAGTTCAGTTTCTTGCAAACAGTGTTCCTAACTGGACGCAAGACACATTCTCGAGAGATTTAATACGTATTCGTGTGAGACGAAAAATAGTTTTCGCGTTAAAAAGCGAAAGTAATTCATAAAAGAATCTCACAGCTCTCTGTATCAGTGAAGTGTTATTTAAATCGTATCAAGTATTAATAAAAGGAATGAAGTAAAATTATAATCTATGTAAGCATACATTCTTGTCGCACCACAACCCTGCTAAGAGAAACGTGTCTCTAACAAATACTGACGCAGCCGAGGCAAACATAAATACATAATATTAAAAGAAACAGTTAAATTACAAAGTTAATATTTTTTTTAAACTTATGGCAAAGGCCACCTGAAAGTACATTTGGGGCGAAGGCTACTGGGAACTGCTTTTACATGCGGTTGCAACTACTACAAGTTGGGCTCTCCAACAGTCGAAATACGATGCAACTTCTTCTAAAATACCCCTTTCTCAATTTTAATACAGATAAACCTTTGCAGAAATAGCTACATTACACATTTTGTTGTGGATACAAAAAGAACAGCGATAGTCAAATGTTAAAACAACTGGACGCTATATGCTTTTCCATGCAATAGCGAGAAACAACTAATAATCGATGGGATTTAAAAAGAATGATAAAGTATTGAATAAATCTAACCATTAATAACGGATAGTTCGTAAATGGCTGATGCTACAAAAATTATGTGAAATAAATTGTGTGTTTTGAAGATATCTACATTTTTTGTGTGGTACGTTTTCGTCTATTACTTAACGTTTATCAGTTATACAAGATTAGACAAAATTCCTTCCGAATAATGAGGACTTCACAGGCTATTCCCAGAAAATTCAAAATATGCATTTTATTCTTTATGTAAATATCTTTAATATATGGTATTTTAATAAAAATCGTTAGAGCCATTTTTAGAAAATAAAAGTTTCGAAACGTTTTCCATGTAAAGGGTAGTTTAGAGTGATGGCATTTTCTTGGAAATCGTTGCGTCGCATCTTTGGAATGTACTGAACTAAAATACCAAGTTTGGTGTTTATCCGACATTTCGTTTTCGAGTTATGCTGCTCTCACACACACTAACTTTTTTCTAAAAGTTCGGTGAATTCAAGGTATCGAATTTGTAGGTGGAATGCAATACCTTCTCTACCCTCTATGCACGTGGTAGAGAAACTAAGAATAGGTAACAATATGATGGTCATCAATGAATGGCTAAAAACTTTAAATAGACAATTTATAATAAAGAATGCAAATTTTACTACTATTATTTGCAGATGGCCAGTTGATAATAGATTCATCCAAGAAGCAGTAATCTAGCTGGAGATTATACCATGACAATATCCATAGCGAACACAGAGGCATTTAAAGGATGTGAACCAATAAGAGCAAAAATAGTGCTAGAAAATGAGATAATTGAACAGACTAATGTATTCATTTACTTAAGTTATAAAATAACATACACAAAGAATAATGAACTGGAAGTAAAAGTGGGTGGGTGGGTAGATGGATGGATGGAGGAAGGGGGAGGTATGGAGGCATGGATGGAAGGAGGTGTGGAGGGAGGGGTGGGGGAAGGGGGAGGAAGGTAGGAGGGATGCATGAATGGAGGGAGGGATGGAGGGAGGGGAGGAAGAGAAGGAAGGATGGATTAATGGATGGAGGGAAAAAGGCATGGATGGAGAGAGGAATGGATGGATGGAGGAATGAGGGAGGGATGGAGGGAGGAATGAATGGAGGGCGGGATGGAGAAAGGGGGAGGGAGGTAGAATGGATGGATTAATGGATGGGGGGATGATTGGGTGTGTGGGTTGGTGGATGGATGGATGTATGGATGGAGGGATGGAGGGAGGGATGGATAAGGTATCTTTATTGGTTTAAAATTATTGAAGGTATTGCACAAGTATTTAGGGCATGGTTCATTGAGCGTACATGCATATTTAAGATACAAGGTATGATGAAAACATAAACAACAGAAAAATAAAACAAAAAAGAACAAGAAAAAGGAAAATGAGATAAATCACCTTTGACTAACTGAACAAATTTTATCTAGCTTCGCGCACTTTAGCCAAGAAATTGCCCACGTTTTGCCAGTTCGTCTGATCAGCCAGTAGCTCCCAACATGCCAATCTCTTTCTTGACGAAATTAAGAATTTTTCTTTGAGGTTAATTGTTCGCTAGTTCTCCCACTGTGTATATTCCGCCAAAATAGGTACCCAGTCCTCATCCAAATCACAGAATGGGCAGACTCTCCTGCCAGAATCGTCAGTCATTTTCTGTGCCCTCCAGCGCCCCAGTTTAAACCATGCCATTCCTGATCTTTCCTTTCTTCCTAAGTTAGGTATATATGCCTCTTTACCCCAAACGGATATAGACACTTTTGTGGTACAATAGTACGTGCATTGGAAAATAAAGTTAGGAAAGAAAGTATAATTAAGTTATATAAAACAATGGTTTTACCCACCTTGCTATACGAAAGTGAATGTTGCAAATTAACCAAAAAACAAATGAGAAGAATGGAGTCAATAGAAATTAAATTTCTTAGACTCTAGCTGAAGACATGAAGAAATTGGAGGAGAATTAAATGTTCAAGTACGTATGAAATTATTAAAATATAATAAAATGGAAAAATTATATATTAAGAATGTCCGAAGGAAGAACAGATAGAATAATTTTTAACTATAGGCTTAAAAGTGATAAGAAACATTGGAAGACTAATAAGAAGATGGAGCGAGCAATTTCCATAAGACAGAACAGACTGAAAAGTGTAAACCTTGTAGATTATTATTGTTATTATTATTGTTATTATTATCACTAAAGTAGATCTACAACAACAGCACTTTGAATTTGTTTTTATAATGAAGAAGTTGTATTGAAGAAGTTGAATGATATTTCGATTGTTGGGGAGCCGAACTTGAAATAGTTGCAACCGCACGTATGGTAAAAAGTTTCCGGTAGCCTTCCCCAAATGTTTAAAAAAAATTAACTTTGTAATTTGACTGTTTCTTTAAATATTATATATTTATGATTGCCTCGGCTGCGTCAATATTTATATTTTGTTTTAGAGACATGAATGTCTTAGCAAGGAGTAGTGCGACTGAAGAATGTAGGCTTACACAGATTATAATTTTTACTTCACTACATTTATTAATGCTTTACACTATTTAAATAACACTTCACTAATATAGAGAGAGAGCTGTGAGATTTCTTTATTAATTAATTTCACTTTTTAACACCTAAACTATTTTTGTTTCGCACGAATACGTATTAAATTTCTCGAGGATATATCTCGCGTCCGGTTAGAAACTCTGTCTACAACCAACGCGTCCAGTTATAAGCGCTGTCTACAAGCAACTGAACCGATTTCTACCGCCTAAATTTGTAAATTTCGCTATATTTCAGTTTCTGATTGGCTAATCCTAGTCCAACAGAATACCTTCATTTAACTAAAGCTTTTTCTGGTTCTTGATTGGCTATTTTATAAACTATCACAAAAATTACATTATTGCTTCCAAGATTTACAAGTAGTATTGTTAAACTTTCAAATTCATTATTGCCTCAAGGTTACCTCCTTGTTAGCAACTTATAACCTATTATTCTCACAGCTCCTACATTATTAAATTACGTAATACATTCACATAGCATTATTACGCATGTATACAATAATATAAACATATACAGTGACTGTAATATACACTTTTTATATATTGTTACATATACATATTGCTTTAAGGCGGGCTGTTATTGAATTTTATATATATATTATATAATTAGACTGAAATTATTTAAGTGTTAAAAATAATGCTTCAATAATCCTAAAATTTAATTTAGTTCTCTTCAACAGTTTCTGAGAAAGCGGATCATTTATGCCGCACAATGTATTTGCAGAGAAAGCTGTTCAAAGAACACACATAATTTGCAAAGAAAGAAACCGCATGACTTGAGCACATAGAGACTGCCATGCTTAACAATAGTACCACTTTGTAGGGCAAACCTTCCTCTAAAAATGGCCTACAGCTTTACTCCAAATTATGTAGGGGTTATGGTGCTTTACTTTTTCTACTACGTATAGTAAACAGAGGAAGTATTGCATTTCACCCAAAAATTCGATACCGAGATTTCACCGGAAATACATGTTTGGAGGCCCCGGGTAAAAACCTAGCTTGGTATTGATTCAACATCTTCCAAGGATGTGACAGAAGATTTTCAAGAAAATCTCCCTACTCCAAACAATCCCTTACATGGAAAACTTTTCGAACATTTTTATTTTCTCAAAAATGGTTGTTATGATTTTAATTAAAATACCGCATGTTTAAGATTTTTGCATGTCAAATGAAATGTATGCTTGAATTTTCTGGAAATAGCCTGTGAAGTCCCCTTCATTCTGAATGAATTTTTAATAATTGGCAAACCGGATAGATAGTATCTTACTACACAAAAAATGTAGATCTATTTAATCAGAAATTTACAACTTATGTAAACTGTTTTGTACCATTAACCATTTTCGAGGTATTCTTTGTTATTGGTCTGAATTTTCAAATACTTATACTTTCTTCAAAAAATCTGACTATCGCTTTACTCTACTCTATTCTTTTTATACATATAATGGAGTAAACGTAATAAAACTTTATTTGAATTAACAAGAAGTAGATAGAAGGATAAGCTTTTGCAAGAATAGTCGGCAGAAGATGTGCAGAGAAAGTCATGGGAATACAACATATAATTTTTTTTCTCGATATTTTCGTTTAATGTCAGGAGGTATGTTGGCTCTAAGTTCTATGGTTCACGGGTTCATTTGAGTCATTTTTTTCAGTAATACTTTGGAAATTTAAATGCAGGAGATATACCATCTTGCTTAGCTGTTCTTTCAGTGCTGTGAACTTCAGCAAATTCAATAACTTTTGGTTTGCTGCTTTGTAAAGTGACATGTATTAAAAAGCAGTACCTATTCAGCTCTTCAGATTAAAGTTGAGGCAGTATTTTTAACACTTAAATGATTTCAGTCTAATTATATAATTTAAATATAATAACAGCCCGCCTTAAAGCAATATGTGTATGAACGACCTATAAAATGTATGTAATAGTCATTGCATATGCTTATATTATGGTATCCATGTGTAATAATGTTATATAAATGTATTACGTAATTTAATAATGTAGGAGCTGTGAGAACATAAGTCAAAAGTTGCTAACAATGAGGTAACAATGAGGTAACCTTGAGGCAATAATGAATTGGCAAGTTCAATAATGCTACTAGTAATTCTTGGAACAAAAATTATGTAATTTTTGAGACAGTTTATAAATAGCCAATCAACAACCAGAAAAAAGCTTAAGTTAAATAAAAGTATTCTATTGGAATAGGATTAGCCAATCAGAAACTGAAATAGAGCAAATTTGAAAATTCAGGCGGTAGAAATCAGTTCAGTTGCTAGTAGATAGCGTTCCTAATTAGACGCGAGAGGCGTCCTCAGAAGTTTTATACGTATTCAGTGTGAGACGAAAATTCATTATAAAGTTTACGTGTTAAAAAAAATTGCAAGTAATTAATAAATAATATCGCAGCTCTCTATATCAGTGAATTGTTATTTAGTTGTGTGGAGGATTAATAAATGGATGAAGTGAAAAATTATAATTTGTATAAGCCTACATTTTTTAGCCGCACCACCCCCTGTTAAGAGAAACATGTTTGTACAAATTAATACTGACGTAGCCGAGGCAAACATAAATAAATATAATATTTAAAGAAACATTAAAATACAAAGTTCAAAGTAAAGTTGGGGCGAAGGCCACCGGAAAGTAAACTTGGGGCAAAGGCCACCGGAAACTTTGTATCGCACGTGGTTGCAACTACATTAAGTTCGGCTCTCCAACAGTTGAACTCCTACTTAAAATTGGTTTCTATACGTGAAGCAACAACCTACTTATCTTGTTTAGCTGCTCTTTCAGTGCTGTGAACTTCAGCAAATTCAATAACTTTTGGTTTGCTGCTTTATAAAGTGACATGTATTACAAAGCAGTACCTATTCAGCTCTTCAGTTTAAAGTTTTCATTACTCTCTCTCTCTCTCTCTCTCTCTCCCTCTCTTTTACTTCTCAGTTACAGCTGTCTTGTTTGGTTTATATTGAAGAATTTACTCCAAACCTATCAGAGACTGTTCATTTAGGGAATGGTTTGAACACCAAATGATAAGCAGGCTCTCCCAACAATGAATAAAAGAAAATACTATGGAAAACTATAAACAATAGTTCATGCACTTGAATGCATGTTAAGCCAAGTGATCACGAGTCTTTTATGTTTGCACTATTTTTTTATTCTATCTTAGTTATGAATATTCGTTGCAGTCCATGGGACTCGATACACAATATTTTAACAATTAAATGAACTAATCTTAGGTTCCGTCACATTTAATTGCACCAAGTAATGTTTACGATCCTAACCACGAAGTCTCTTATTTTTTCTACGTTCAGATAAACCTTCTGCGTTCTGATCTATCTCTGTTCTCTGTTTCGCTCCTTTTGCTGTCTCTCAGAAAGTTCTAGGTGTTACCATGATGCGCTCTCTGGACTCTTTACAGACAGTTTCTAAAGAAATATTCATAGAGTTGCAAAGCTATATATTTTACTATTGTGACCAATGCCGCTTTTCCAGTTGAGAAAGGAAACAGAAACATGCTGACTGTTGTTACGGGAAAATATATCTTTAGAGGATATAGCGGATCAGTTAAAACATTATAAGTCTATTTTGAATGATTAATCTAATGCTTTTTCCTTTTTCGTGCTTTGCGTTTACAGTGTACTTTGGTCAATGAAGATATGCAGTGTGTTTTTGATAACTGCAAAAAAAAAAAAAAAAAAAAAAAAAAAATTACGCACCACAAAGTGTGTAATAGTGTATTGAAAACTAGACGGTGAAGTGAATTTTTCAGAATCGAGGAATGCTTTATAAAAAACAACTTGTGAAACCACACCTCCCCGAGATTTTGCAAAGAGTAATGCACAGTATTTTTCACATGGTCTATTTAAATACTAAAAAAAGAAGCATTGTTGGGTAGAGCTGGTTAACGAAAAGACTGTGTTACCAGTATAAACTTATTCTATGATGAATTCAAGTGAGGAGGCGATGCGGAAGGCGATGACAATTGGCATATTCAATTGGCAAGGAACTTGCTTACAAGTGATATATTGCAGCATTGTTATGTAATTGGTGGTGTATCTTTCGATAAAATTATTTTTAAAAAAGGTCTGATGTGTTGCACTCACATGGCTTTTTCTATTCTTCTACAAACTATTTTTACAAAGGCTTATTCTCCACCTACTCCATGTTATTCGAGATAAACATTTGCAGAAATTATCTTATTGCTAATTTTCTTGTAGGTGCAAGGGGAATGTGGTAGCTTTTAAGCGATAGTCAAATCTTTTAAGAGCTGTTTGCTATGTGAGTATTCCAATAACGAATTCCCATTTGAGAAAAAAGTATACGTATTGGAAAATTCAACAAATAGCAAGGAATATCTCGGAAATGGTTAAATCAAAAAAAAATGTATGTGACATAAACAGTGTGTCTTAACGAGATCTACATTTTGCGTAGAAAAGGTTTGTCTATCTCTTACGATTTACCAATTACGCGAAATCCTTCAGAATGAAGAGAACTTTTGGGAACATTCCCAGAACATTCAAGACATGCAATTCATTTGCTCTGAAAATATCTTTAACATATGATATTTTAATCAAAATCGTTAGAGCTATTTTTGAGAAAATCAAAATTTTCGAAAAATGTTTCCAAAGTGATTTACTTGGATTCAGGGCACCTCAAAACATGTATTTCCGGTGAAATCTTAGTATCGCTTTTTAAGTGGAATGCAATACTTTCCCCACTTACTATACGTAGTAGAGAAAATAATAAATGCAAAACTGTAGAGTATGAAATCTTTATAAACGGATAGCTTACCCATAATTTAAAACCATCTCAATAAGCAATTCAAGAATAACCTTTTAGTTCCTGCAGCAGAAAGATTATCATGTTATTTTGCAAGCGCCTGCAGACAATCTTGTTTTTTAATCATTCTCTGGTGACAGAGCTGGGCGTTTGGGCATGTCTGACGCCATTTCCCTTCTGATGGGCAGGTGTAAATTGAGTTTTCAGTGAAGATAATGGTCCGAGACTTGACTGTCTGCAAACTATATGTGGGTGGTTAAATGTTCTGACGTATCTCTCCATCAAATGCTAGTATGGGTTCAAGGTTCCTGTTCCTCAACCTTTGTATTTCAGGTCAAACGGTACGACGCTTTGGCATGATAATGAAAGGTCTGATTTTAGAGCACTAACAACATAATTTCACTGCTTATATTTGCTAATAAAAGCCTACACAAAAGAAAACAACAAAATGGTTGTATGTATACATAGACAAAGAAAGTGAAAGAATGCATACGAGCCAGAAATTCTGTTAATAAATTAGTGCGAAAAGCACATAGAAAGAACCGAAAAATACATACCATTTACAGGAGAGAAGATGTAGTATTCAAAAGTTTTGGACCATTAAGCCGAAAAAATACACTCATTAATATATTAAGTGAAGAAATATAGAATAATCATAAAATTTTCTTGTATGAGGATATAAAAGAACGAAATAATATAAACATACATAGTATAGGAGTTTATTTCATAATATTAGATAGACCGGGAGTAGCATTGAAGAAACAAAGCAATAAAAAGGGAGCCTTTTCTAAGGAAGCAAATGTAGAACGGTTTTAAAAATGTGGTTAACTACTAAAACTGACCTGTACCTTGTTAACACATGCTGGGTGAATAGAACAGTGTCAGACAGTTGGTGTAATGCAGAAATTTTATTCACAATTTAAACAAGTATTAGCATTCTTAGTGCTGTTTACGGGTGGCTGAAACCGTTAAGACATGGGCGGGAGGTCAACGATTTGAATGCTGCCAGGATCGTTCTCCCTGCATGAGGTTTTTGTCCAGGTATTCCACGGTCTCCATAAATAGCAAATTTATGGAGACACTCTAAATTTTGAAATGCTTAGTACGTCTGATTCCCAAAACTCCGTTTCCAATTATTGTTTCATTTCGTAAAGGTATGATTAGCGCTTCCTGTCTGTGGTGGCGTGTGCTATAAGAATGGGAGCTAAACACTATTTAAAAGAAATCTGATATGTTACATTCATATGACTGTCCCTACCTATTCTTCAAAAAAATACTCTTACAAAAGCCCTCTATCGATATCGAATTTTTGGGTGGAATGTAATAGTTCATCTTTACTATAAGTAGTACAGAAAGCAAAAACACGCAACATAATATTTTTGCATTTGTTGATTCTAGAGAAAAAAGAAAAAATATGAAATATATTGTAATAATATGAAGAGTAGCAGGTTATTTGGTGATTAAATAAATGACATTGTTGCCACGCAGCTCCATTATTCGTTGCCATAACAGCCATCACTTTGCAAGAGTTCTCAAATGCTAGTGCTATCTTAGTTGTTGAGCGCCTCTTGTTTTATTATTTTAAATTTGGGTTCCTTGTCCTCCGGCTAGCTATTACAACTCAGTCGGGCAAGTGTCTCTATGCAGGGCGGAAAGGAGTTGTTGCTAAAAAGTATTTTTTCATTCATTATCTGTTTACCCTCCTCTTATGTAGGACTTACACCCCCAGGACTTACAAGCGGGTGCCTGGGGTCAGAGGCCCGTCGAGGAGCAGACACTCATGGATCAGACAGAGCATCCAGGATGGGTGATCAGCCCGATGCCTGGTATGGGATGAAGGAAGTAGATGAAACGAAATGTTGGTGAAATAGATGAAAGGAAAGGTGATGATGGAGCAGTTGGTGGAATGAATGGCGGGGGAAACCGGAGAACCCGGAGAAAACCCGCCCAGACGCCGCTTCGTCCACCACAAATCCCACATGCAGGTCCCTGGGATTGAACCGGGGCCGCCTCGGTGGGAGGCGAGCGGTCTAACCACTCGGCCACGGCGCCGCCCCCGCTAAAAAATAACACTGATAAAATAATTTGTTTCTACACTTTTATTGCCGCCACACTTAATTAATAATTCACATATTTAATCTTTATACACGCCTGACTGCAACTGTAATATTTCCGAATGTAACTACAGTCGTTTTAGTTGTCGCGCACCAATTACTTCGCGTACTTCACATTTTGTAACTAACTGTGCAACGTGCACCTCGTGAGAGATTCCTTAGGACTGAGTGACGTGCAACTTCTGAGAGATTCTTCAGTCCTATGTGACGTACACCTCGTGAGAGATTCTTCCGAACTGTGCGATACTTGATAATGGCTCGAGAATATATATTGCTTCACCCCGAATTGCCTAAACATTATAATAGAGCTGCTATTGGTTACCAAATCGCGCCCACTTTAGCGTCTGTTTTGTCAGCCAATCACTGCTACTAACATATATACTCTAAGGAAGATATTCCCTCCATTTCTAAAAAAAAAGGCACGCAAACCTGACGTCATTTGCTTGTCTCTTCTTAGTGATAAACAACTCACCCCTCGGTTTATTGTTACCCACTTCTATTGCCAGTTTCAGTGAGGCCGTGTAAACTTATTTCCTAACAATACTTATGGCTAACAAATATCTAAAATCCTGTACATACAATAATATTAATTTACACTACAATCACTCTGGCATTCACAGTGTTGTGATATGAAATATTGCCTCAACTTTCATTCTTCGTGCATTAAACTCATTCGGGAGAGCTGGTGTGAAGACACGCGCAATTTATTGACATCTTCTCTAATCATAAATATATATGCTCGGAGATAAGTATTAAAATACTTTTTATTTATTTCGGTACACATTTTATCTCATATCTCAATTAGAATGATTATTTGACTGAAGTTAGCCTGTTGTATATTATTATTATTATTATTATTATTATTATTATTATTATTATTATTATTATTATTTAGATACTTCGTACAGTCTTAATTATTTCAATTATCCGTGCACTCGTGACTTAAACATTCTACTTACTAATTGGCATTAAAGAGATATTAATATCGTTTGAAATGATTTTCTTGGCGTCTCAACCGGAATGTATGTGTAGTTCCACGTTTGCCGTGATAATATACTCTATCCATTATAGCTAAGCTACTGGATGAAAATAAATACACGTGGCACCGAAAGAACATGATTTACCGTAGATCGAAAAACATCTACCGCTGAGCGCTAAGCAAGAAGTAGTTCCCATATTATTTTACAATTGCATGTAATTATAAAGATACAATTAAAATAAAGAATGAAATATGTGTTATCACAGAGCAGCTAAAAAATAAAACAATGGCGCAAAAATGCACAAATCAAAATTTACATTTGTACAAAATATGATAAGTTTGTGCAAATTCTGCTAGCATAAAACGTTATAAATTATACCTACTATTAATGAAATAAATGAAATTTTATTATATTTTTAAGTTAACTTTTAAACATATCAACTACGTGATCAAAAGTATCCGGACACCTGGCTGAAAAAGACATACACGTTCGTAGCGCCCTCCATCGGTAATGCTGGAAGTCAATATGGTGTTGGCCCACCCTTAGCCTTAATGAAAGCGTTCACTCTCGCAAGCATACTTTCAATCAGGTGCTGGAAGGTTTCTTGGGGAATGGTAGCCCGTTCTACACGGAGTGCGGAACTGAGGAGCGGTATCGATGCAGGTCGGTGAGGCCTGGCACGAAGTCGGCGTTCCAAAACATCCCAAAGGTGTTCTATAGGATTCAAGTCAGGACTCTGTGCAGGCCAGTTCATTACAAGGATGTTATTGTCGTGTAATCACTCCGCCACAACCCGTGTAGTATTACCAGGTGCTCGATCGTGTTGAAAGATGCAATCGCCATCCCCGAAATGCTCTTTAACAGTGTTGAAGCAAGAAGGTACTTAAAATATCACTGTAGGCTGCGCTGTGATCGTCCCACGCAAAACAGCAAGGGGTGCAAGCCCCCTCTAGGGAAAACACGACCTCACCATAACACTACCACCTCCGAATTTCACTATTGGCACTACACACGCTGGCAGATGACGTTCACCGGGCATTCGCCATACCCACACCCTGCAATCGGATCGCCACATTGTTTACCGTGATTCGTCACTCCACACAACGTTTTGCCACTGTTCAATCGTGTAATGTTGACGCTCCTTACACCAAGCGCGGCGTCGTTTTGGCATTTTCCTGCGTGATGTGTGGCTTATGAGCAGCCGCTCCACCATAGAATTCAAGGTTTATCACCTCACGACTAACTGTCATAGTACTTGGAGTGGATCCTGTTGCAGTTTGGAATTCCTGTGTGATGGTATGCCTATTACTCTTTACGACGCTCTTCAAATGTCGGCGGTCTCTGTCAGTCAACAGACGAGGTCGGCCTGTACGCTTTTGTGCTGTGCATGTCCCTTCACGTTTCCACTTCACTATCACATCAGAAACAGTGGACCCTATATTCACTCTTAGGTTGATCCGCAGCAAAACAAACCCATGTGGTCAGTTCACCATGGTGCAACACGGTAGCAATGCGCCCAGGAAAGTAGTCCCATGCTAATCTCTGAATTTTGGAATGAATTTATTCTTAAATAGTATAATATTCTATACAGATACTTAAGGTTTTATTTAACGCTGATTTATACCGTAAAACAGAGCTACAAGTCCCATGACATCAGGGTAGGCGCAGAATATTGTTTACAGCCAGAAACCAGCAGTTGTGTTTAGTATTATGAGGACAGTGAATTCACTCTTGTGTTTTCGTAGAATTACGTAAAGCATTAGCCGCGCAAACCATTGACTAGTGGTGAAAAGCAATAGTGTTGAATCTTTATTAAGTTATGTGAGAAATATCCAACACTTTCCGCGACAGAAATTGTGAAATTAACTTCTGAGTTCACCGGTGTTTTGAGTACAAGTATAAACAGTGCTTGTGCAGAAAAATCTGAAACGTGAAAAGTGGTTACACCCGGAAAAAAAGAAAGCATATAAAATACGCGATGGAAGAATGTAGTGACTTTAAGAAGAATGCAATTCGCGTAACAGTGTACAATTGTATTTTTAAAATGAGCTGCCAACAGTTATAAAGTGCCGCTTCCAGAGAAGAAAGGTTATGGCATACCTGTTACTTTATTTTTCGCTCATTCATTTTAGAATGAACTATTATTATATGTACAAACGTTTATTTTAACCCTTAACAGTATATGCTAGTCACCGCTTAAGTTGTCGAAATAAGGACTCAGTTCTTTTTTGCACCACGTGCCGCTTGTACTGGCCATATGTTCTGAAAGTGTGACAGTATTTCTAGTGCGAGTGGTGGAAGGTGGAACGGTGCACTGGTCGCCTGGAGTTTGTTTTGACGCGGATCAACCTAAGTGTGAATACAGAGTAGGGATATTTAGGAGTGTGGAAATCTCGCGTACAGACTTCTGACACAAGTGACACCCAATCACCTGACCACGTTCGAAGTCCGTGAGTTCCACGGAGCGTCCCATTCTACTGTTTCACGAGTCTAATGACTACTAGGGTCGCGGATGAGTACCAGGTTGTAGGTGGCAGCACAATGCATCTAAGATGAAAAACGTATGTTTGTGGGGTGTCCGGATTCTTTTGATCACATAGTGTAGATTCAGTCATTCCATGTCATATCTACCTATACAATAAACTGTCAGTATCGATTTGTATATTTTGCATGACACTACATTACATCACATTAGAATAATACGTCGGTTTTTGTGCATACTCCACTGATTGCCTTTTTCAAAATCAAAGTCATTGTGAGATGGCCCTTCAGTATTAATTGCCGGAACTTTGCTAACTATTTCAACAGAGAGGCGATTTATGATTTCTGTTTTTATATTGCTCATGCAACTAAACCCCGTCTCACAATCAATTGTATTCTATAATTAAATCCATAAAAGGGAATAGCTCACTCATCTTATTAACATAAATGAACTCTGCCAGTTCTTTGAAATTCATTCCATTGCATTTACTGTTCAACAACTTAAATAATTCCCATTCCAGTAATTCATTTAAATTCATAGATGTCGCAGAATTAATCAGTGCATATCTTTCAGTGATTTCCTTATTGCCATACTCGCCATCATTTCTATAGTTTTTAGGATACAGTGTATTAGTACTCCAATCTTATCTAAATCCCCTTGTCTCTCATTTAAATTTATAAGCAAATTATCTAAAAATTTGCAAATCGTGAACTTAACAACGCTTCTATGCTGCAGCGAATCTTGTATTATGTTACCACGAATCTCGAACTCAAATTATGGAAGTACTTTATCAAGAAAATAACTGCAATTTGGACCAGGTTTCAATGTAAGGTCCTCGAGCCCTTGTATACATGAGTTCATGCAAATTTACATGTACTCTGGATCTGAATTTGACTTTTGAAAAGTCAAACACAATTTGTTAACAAGAAACACATCTGTGACAATAGTAACAAAACTTTTAGACACTTTACATATTTTAGTAAGCCAGCAGCTACCGACCTTTTATCTTTCTGCAGCACAGATACCAAAGAATTGCAATTTACATATTGTGAATTTACTGCCTCTCCCAATGAGAGCCAACAAAGAACAAAAGTTATAACATTTTTTCCCTTGCCTCTGTAAGTATACCTTACATATATTTTAATGCTTTGGAATTCTTCGGTGACTGTTCAAAGTAGCTATATATTCTGTTTAGAATATCTTGCGACTTTACAAGCTTCGAACAGTTTTCTGTTGCTTGACTGGCTGCTAGAGCTAACCGACGGACCATGCAATGCGCAGATAATATATGGGGGTAATTGGTTTTAAAAAGAGTTGCCATCCCAGATCGAACTCCTGTCATAATAGATGCACCATCAGTAGCAATTGAGGAGCACTTACTCATCAATACCGAGTGGGATGGCTCAGGCGGTTACGTCTGTAGCCCGCGTTTGAGAGGTCCCGGAATCGATCCCCGGCGACCGCCCGATCCCCATGGGTTTCTCGTGGTTTCCCAGGGTTGCCAGGCGAATGCTGGGGTGGTTCATCTTCTAGCATGACTCTCCTTCCTCTCATTTTTTGTACCCATCATCTTCCTTGTCATCTGTTTCAGGGTTGAAGGACCAGACGACGGTGTTCGGCGAGTTGCGGCTGGGCGGTGACTTGCGCTCTGTAAAGGTTTCTTCCTTGGCGTCGCTGCAGTACCGTTCAGATAGGTCTCTCCTCAGCGTAGGGCTCCGCTTCGGGGGTCCCTGGAGGTTGGTGGCTTGTGGGCTGGGACCGTGCGGAGTCGGATGCGTTCTATCAGAAAACGTGATGGATCACTCCATGCTTGCACCCGTCGGTATCCGGGTCTGGTCGCCTTTCGGGTCTCTTCCCTTCCAGGGATCATGTTGGAAGCACAATGTGCCGACTGGCCTGTGTGCAGTGCTTTGCCCCGGTTCCGTGTGCCCCTCCGTGATACGTACTTTACCTTTACCCTTATCAAGGTCATGCCTATCCAAAATTCCCAACATATGAACATATATGTCTCACAGTACATCCTGTTAGAGAACACAATGTTAAGTAATGCGTGTACTTTTCCCCTTCTGCACTATCTTCACATACAACATTACAGTTTCTGTTTGAGTAATGTCAGTATGCTCGTCTGTCATAACTAAACACTACCTGGCTGACTTTATTTTCGATAAAATATCACCAGCAATTATTTTACACACTGCATCCTTCATATCATGGGAATTACTTCAATATTGGTTTATGGTGAAAATAGAAGCTTTTAACTTACGAAATCGGGTTTTTTGGGTATCCACAGTCATTCTTGGTTAATGAACATTTTGGTGTAGTGGATGTTGCTCTGGGGGTAATATATTGCCCGCCCTCCCACCCTTTTATGCGGCCATTCTTATATAGTCGTTTTTGGCGACTTTTGAAAGGAATTGCTGCCAACGTGAAACATTCGAGTTTTAGACGCACAGAACCCTCGGCTACGCCCTGTCTCCGGCCGCAACTGCTACACTCCTCTCCTTCTAAACAACATCCATCGGCTACGCTTTGAGGCTGAGGGCCTTAAATCGTGTTTTAAGCTATGTTGGGATTTCAAATGTTGGCAGCGGAAAGAAAACGCAAGAAACGTTCCCATGGTGCCACAGATGAGATGTATGCGATGCGACTTCTGTCAGTAATATGGAATAAAAGTGACAAAATATGTCATATATTCATTAAAATAAGTAAAGCACCATGTTATTTGTGTTTTATTATGTGTAATAGTGTGCTGAAGTCAATAAAAGGTATGCAGTGTATACGTGTGTTGCGTGTATATAATTTATTGCGATATCATGAGTACTATTAATAACTTACAGAATTTGTATTGCCACTGAAAGTTAATTTCGTCAAAGAAAGACATTCTAAGTCTACACTATAATTTTCAGTAATGAGGCAACATTCCACGTGAGTGGGAAAGTGAATAGGTATAATGTTAGGATTTGTGGGAGCCAGAATCCATATGCCATTTTGAAAGTTGAAACTTCCCTAAGTGAATGTCTTTTGTACCATATCGAAACGTCAAGTCTATGGCCCATTTTTCTTTCGAGAGGCCACTTTCAAGGGTCCTACTTATCTTGACATGCTCACTAAATGCTTATTTACACAATTGGAAGAAGAAGGCTACAAATTTATTTTCCAACAAGATTGATCACCTCCTCACTAGCATTTACATATTCAGGAACCTCTGAATGAGCGGTTTTCAGGAAGATGGATTGGACGTGCCGGAAATGATGATGTCTTCTATAAGTGGCCGCCGAGGTTGCATGACTTGACGGTGTGTGACTTCTTTTTATGCAGTTACATGAAGGATTGTGTCTAGTAAACCTCAAAACCTGCAAGAGGTGCAACTTGGTATCACTGCTGCCATCCAGTCCATTTCATCAGATATGTTGGAGCGTGTGTGGCGTGATGGAAACATCGCCTTGATGTCTGCAGCGTCACTCGTGGGGGCCACATTCAATGTCTATGGGGTAGTAAAAATATCTTCACCCAAATATGACTATCCAAAACGACGCAATACAGGGTCAAAGTATGGCAGTATTTTTATGGGCACACTGTATTAATAAGGGTGAATCACAGTACGTCTACGTAGGAAATATACAATAATTTTTTAACCTTAGTTCATTAAAGATAATCCACAATATTCTACGTTAACGGTGCTTTAGCCTTAAAATTAGTAGATGAGTTCTTTCGGCAGCGAGCGGCACAACCCGTACAGTTACGCTATTCGGAATCTGTCCACCGTATTCTAGAGGATTCTTTAGACAAATCGTATTGTCAAGTTACAACGACTTTAGAACACCTTACTTACAATATAGCTGTTTTAGTTAGTATAGAACTACTTTTTGAATATCTTGGATCAACTTTGGAGGTATCTGAATACTAAATTTAAGCGCTTAACTAACATTTTGGTACAAGATTATTGCACCACGACGAGGCGCCCGTTTGGAGCAGGATCTTTGTAATTCCGCGATGGTGTGACAATTTGAAGCAATAACGTTGGCCGGTACTTTGAAACCGTTTCCTTTACCTGCTTCTGATGCCGTTATTGATTCTGCTATCGTGATCTCGTAGCTCGTTCTGTTGTCTCGTACGCCAGCTGCTCCAGTGGTAAGCTATGAGACTCTGTCAGGGTATGCTTGGGCATATTGTTAAAGGATAACACCAGATTAAATTGACTGAAAATTAATTGAGGTGAGTTTCGGTCGTTTGAAGATAAAGAATGAAACTTATTATGAATCGTAACACTTGAAATTGTAACAACTGAATTATTATACCTGGTAACTTCTGCTGTATCAAAACCAGTATTGTAACTTGCCGTGAGTCGCCTAAATGCATATCGGAGAGGCCTCTCGGAATAGCCGCGAAATCTTACTCATACAAGAGCGTCATTAGACATTTAAAATATCACACGAGCAATACTTACTGGTGACGGTACCAGAGACCCTCTTATCACTTTCAGCTCCGCCTACATATTATTCTCCAGAATTTCCTTTGCCTCTAATTTACAGAATTGGCCCATGTGACTGCAAACGCACTGTACTTATTACCTAATTGAATTTTTAAGACCATGCGTTCACTACTTCGGCTGACACTATTGACTTCCGCTAACCTGACTTTCCAATTACCTTCATCTTTCCGGACAAACATTTCAACTCAAACCCTTCGCACTACACACTGACCTAATACACGAAAATTAATTATCGCAATTACTTCTCTATCCCACCGTCATTTCTTTATTTAATTTTTCATATCCACACGTCAATAACTACGGTATCAATTTTTGCTTTCTCTACTAGGTATAGTAATTAGGGGAAGTATTGTATTCCACCCAAAAATTCCATACCGAGATTTCGCCGGAAATACATGTTTTGAGACACCCTGAATCCAAAAAAAACATTTTTGGAAACAAGTCCGTGTGTGTGTGTGTGTCTGTGAACAGCATAACTCAGAAACGAACAGTCGGATAAACACCAAACTTGGTATTTTGGTTCAGTATCTTCCAGAGATGCGACACGAAGATTTTCAAGAAAATCCCTCCACTCCAGATTACCCTTTACTTGGATCATTTTTCGAAAATTTTAATTTTCTCAAAAATGGTTCTAACGATTTTGAATAAAATATCAAATGTTTAAGATATTTTTATGACAAATGAAATGTATATCTCAAACTTTCTGGGAATGTCTCCAAAAGTATTCTTCATTGTGAACGACTTTTGCATAACTGGTAAACCGTAAGAGAAAGACAAAATTTTACTACACAAAGAATGTAGATCGCGTTAAAATACACAATTTATGTCAAATACTTTTTTGTTGAGTGAATCATTTTCGAGATATTGCTTGTTATTCCCTTAAACTTTTCAATACTTATTTTCTCAAATGGGAATTCGTTATTCATTTTTTTGTCTTGAATATGCAAAGAGACATCTGTGGAAAAGGGAATAGTGCTGCACCTAGCAACCATCTATTAAGAGATATGTATGTGCTTAAAGGCTACTGTATTTCTATATTGCCCTTGTAAATATATATTCCCCTTACATCTACAAGAAAATTAGCAATAAGATAGACTCTGCAAATGTTTATCTCGATTAACATGAAGTAGATGGAGAATAAGCGTTTGTAAAAATAGTTTGTACAAGAGTAGAGAAAGTCATGTGAGTATAACACATCAGATTTTTAATCTAATGGGTAATTTAGCTATTCAAGTTAGAAGAGGTGAGGTTAGGTATCGTTTAGAAGTGATGTAACGAAAAGAGTATGCAAAGTTCCACTGATATGGAAACTGTAATGGCCCTCATTTGCAGCTAGGTCGCTCCACTGATAAACTGATCCCTCCAAATCAATTATAGGATTGTGAGGGACTGTTTACCCTCCTTGTTGGTTCTTTTCACACAAACCTAGGTGGAGCTCTATTGCTTCCCTGGTGGTTGCAATGAAGGCTGACCAAGAAAGAGGCAGAACAGTTTTTATTGAACAATAACCTTTCATTCTTGTCAGCAGGACCACTCTCTACCAAGAGGCCAGAAAATAGCAAACGCAACGCTAGCAGAATTTTACTGATACAAAATAAGGAAAAATACAGTTAAATGACACAGGCCAACCCGATCAGCGCCCTAATATTAAGGGATCGCAGACAAAACTAAAAAAACATGTTCAAACCATCAAGTTGCTTACGGTTATCTCTGTGCAAAGTTAACAGAGGCTGTAGAACATATCCTATTAGAGTGTGAAGTTCAAGGAAGGATTAAGAATTTAATATTGGAAGAGTTCGACCCTCAAGAGATAGAACAAACTTCAGAGGAAACTCTAAGTGTTTTCGGAAAGGTACATCTAGGACTATGAAGGTAAAACGGGAGTATACCAAAACCACAAGCTGAAATGCAAAGTGCCTCAGGAAAGTGGTCTACCATTATCACCCTCTCTTTTGGTCCAATAGCTACGCAATAATATACATGGTGGACCACTTAAGTTGAGATTGTACAATATCTCCAAAACTAAGCGTTGCAGAAAGAAATGTCTTGAATAAAAGTTGCTTGGTATTATGGGGGTAAGTAAATGTCATTAGTCGTGTTTTATTTGGAGGACGTTGTGATGGACATTTTAGGGTAAATTTAATTTTTTTAAAATGGGAACCTACCTTTTTATGTTGTTTTCCCACTTCTCATAAAAAACTAAACAGCATTTGTATAAAACACTTTGCAATTGTTCTCACATAAACGTAAATTTTCATTCATTCATTATCTGTTTACCCTCCTCTTATGTAGGACTTACACCTCCCAGGACTTACAAGCGGGTGCCTGGGATCAGAGGCCCGTCGAGGAGCAGACACTCATGGATCAGACATAGCATCCAGGATGGGTGATCAGCCCGATGCCTGGAATGGGATGAAGGAAGTAAATGAAACGAAATGTTGGTGAAATGGATGAAAGGAAAAGTGATTATGGAGCAGTTGGTGGAACGAATGGCGGGGGAAACCGGAGAACCCGGAGAAAACCCGCCCAGACGCCGCTTCGTCCACCACAAATCCCACATGCAGGTCCCTGGGATTGAACCCGGGCCCCTCGGTGGGAGGCGAGTGCTCTAACCACTCGGCCACGGCACCGCCTACACAAACGTAAATAACAACGAAAATTCTGAATGGCTGTGTACGAAAAACGTAATGAATGGTTGGATGGTCATGTGAGGGTCAAGTTACGTTTCGTAATTGGGAACAATATTTTTTTTATTTTGCTTTCTTATTCCTCATCATTAGATAAACACTTTTTATAAACCATTTTCTAACCAGAAAACAACATTCAAAATTGAGGTTCCCATTTAAAAAAATTAAATTGATCCTAAAATAACCACCATAAAATCCTCGAAACAAAACATGACTAATGAAATTTACTTTCCCCATAATATCAAGTGACTTTTATTCAAGACATTTATTTCTACAACGCTTAGTTTTGGAGATATTGTACAGTCTCAACTTTAATGATCCACCCCGTATAGGTTCTGACACGTTTCGATTAAGGAGGAAAAGAACCCTCGTCATCATTATTCATCGAAAGCAAAAATGGTGGAAATGGATATCTACATCCCTAATCCACCTGTCAGTTTTTGGAAATCTACCACGCCAGAAGAAAACCCGAAAGAAATAAGGATAATAGAGGATTGGATTATTAAAACATATTATATCTTGTCTCATAATCTTTAGTACATGATTTAGATAGTACTCCTAAAAGTTCTGTATATTTAGAAGCAGTCAATAACTGATAACGATTTCTAATAAAGTTGAAATCTGTCAACAGATTTTCTTCCAGTCTTATATATAAAATGGCACCCTCATACTTGCAGTAATTCGTGAGATATCGTTGCGTACAAACGGACTGAGAGACAGAGACCCTAATATGATCTCCACAATAGGCAATATTCTTATAATGACCAGTACAAATAAACACGGTCCAACTTCGTAAGCCAAAATGGTTTATTATTGTTGCATGGAAAAGATTTCTTTAGAAGTAAGTCTGGGCTAAAATCTGAGTGGGGTGTGAAGCAATATATCAAAACAGGCACCTAACGCATTAGACACGGGCTCGCGTGGCTTAGACTGGGAGCATGGCGGATGATAAAAATTACTGATGAATTTGGAGGGAAAAATCTGCCCATTTGCGAGGAGAAAGAGTCGTGGGTGCATATTTTGGCAAGGTGGGGGTACGGAGGAATGGAAGGAATAATATTTACCGCGATCCTTTAACATCTCGAATAGAGAGTTAAGGGTATGTTGGACGCTACTGGCAGACAGGTAAGACATGGAGGGAATAGATAAATGTATACTTACGACAAGACAGCTGAGATGTGAGAAGGCCAATAGTAGAAAGGTGGCGGTGTAGGAAGGCCTTAACGTTGCTTTGGCGATTTATTTTTACTTTCTCTACTACGTATAGTAAGTAGGGGAAGTATTGTATTCCGCCCAAAATACGATACCAAGATTTTACCGGAAATATATGTTTTGAGACCCCCTGAATCCAAAAAGCAGCATTTTTGGAAACATGTCCGTGTGTGTCTGTGTGTCTGTGAACAGCATAACTCAGAAACGAACAGTCGGATAAACACCAAACTTGGTATTTAGGTTCAGTATCTTCCAGAGATACGACACGAAGGTTTTCAAGAAAATCCCCCACCCCAGATTTCCCTTCACATCGAACATTTTTCGAAAATTTTCTCAAAACTGGCTCTAACGATTTTGATTAAAATATCATATGTTTAAGATATTTTCATGACAAATGAAACTTATATCTCGAATTTTCTGGGAAAGTCTCCAAAAGTATTCTTCATTGTAAATGACTTTTGCTAACTGGTAAACCATAAGAGATAGACAAAATTTTACTGCACAAAAATGTAGATCGCGTTAGAATACACAATTTATGTCATATACATTTTTTTGTTGAGTGAACCATTTTCAGGTATTGCTTGTTATTCCCTTAAATTTTCCAATACTTAAACTTTTTCTCAAATGAGAATTCGTTATTCATTTTTTTTATGTACTGGGCATGCAAATAGAATGGGATACTCCACATAGCAACCAACTCTGAAAATATTTGACTATCGCTTAAAACCTACCATATTCCCCTTGCACCTACATGAAAATTAGCAATAAGATTAACATCTCGATTAACATGAAGCATGTGGAGAATAAGCGTTTGTAAAAATAGTTTGTATAAGAGTAGAGAAAGTCATGTGAGTGTAACACACCAGATTTTTTCATGTCTTTTTTCACTCGTTGTAATGTGTTGTGTATATTTATTCTCTTAACTGTTCTTTGTTTACTATTATAGGGTATAATAATGATGGAAATACGATTTACCTCTGTTTTGTGATGCTATATGTATACATATTTTAGACTTTTTTTGTACAGTGATATTTTCTTATAATGGTATTTTTTTCTCATTTCCTTCTATTTGTTGTCATTTTTATTATTATTAATCATGCTTATTATTCTGTGTATTATAACAGCACTGCGGATCTGTGCAACTAATAGGGATATGTATGCTTATCACTGTGTATAAATACACTCATTCATTCATACTAATTTGCATGAAGAGAAAAAGAAATTGTGTTTCAGAATGTACAACAACAACAATAATAATATAATAATTGCCACGATAAATCGTATGAAAATATATAATACGTGTACCGGCATCTCCCCATGGTAGTTCAAGTGGTAAGAGCATCGGCAGGAAGAGCGGAACTCCATGCTTCGAGTCGCATACGTGACATTAGATGTTTCAAGTGTGATTAAACTTTACAATTTAGTGCCTGCACATGGTTAATGTAAAATAACAGTTATCAAGTAGTAATAGTAGTATTAATTATAACTAGAGGAATTGCATTCGTATAGTATCTACCTATAGAACTTACCCAAGGTTTTCAATATAAACAAATGTAGGGTTTGGTTGGCAACATTTAACCGAAGCGCTTTCGAACCGAGTTCCTTGCCTGAAATTGACACTTTTTATCATTCCAAATTTGTCATTGTTTCTAACGCTCCCCATATGGCCTATGACCTTCGGGGATTAGCTCATTCCACCGAGCGATAACTAGACCGATTTCTGATGTGCAAGCACCCAGCGGGCGGAATTGGTTCCCTCGGATGGCGGGATGGCGGTGGAATGAGGACCTTCACAGCAACAAGTCAGAGGTGAAGGGGCGAATAGGGCCGACTTAAAATCGCCACCACATAGCTGGAAATTGAACCCGGAGTCCTTAGTTTAAGAGGCGGAAATGAAACCACTGCACTACCCCGCGCTCCATTCCTGATTTGTAACATTAAGGAAAATCTCTATCTTGTACAAACTATTTTTACAAACGTTAATTTTTACTTTATGTTAATCGAGATATCGAGATGTTAATCTTATTGCTAATTTTCTTGCAGGTACAAGGGGAATTGTTAGGCTTTAAGCGATAGTCACAATTTTTTTAAGAGGTGGCTGCTATGTGGAGCTTTCTATTCTCTTTGCACGTCCAGGACATTAAATAAAAAAAAACGAAAAAAACTGAAAAATTCAAACGAATAAGTAAAAAATGAACATCTAGGAAATGCTTCACTTGATAAAGAAAAATGTATATGACATAAACTGTGTGTTTTAACATGATCTACTCTTACGGTTTACCAGTTTTGGTGACATTCCCAGAAAATTCAAGAAGTACATTTTATTTGCCATAAAATATATTAAATATAGGACATTTTAATCAAACTCGTTACAGCTGTTTCTAAGAAAATCAAATTTTTTGAAGAATGTTCCATGTAAAGGGTAGCCTGGGTTTGGAGGAAGTTTCTTTAAAATGGCTGTGTTGCATCTTTGAGAGATACAGAACCTAAATAACAAGTTTGGTATTTTTCCAACTTTTCGTTTTTGAGTTACGCTGTTCAGAGGCACACAGGCAAATACACGTACTTTTTCTAAAAATGTTTCTTTTTTGGATTCAGCAGGCCGCAAAACATGCATTTCCGGTGAAATATCGGTATGTAATTTTTGGGTGGAATGTAATACCTCCCCTACTTGCTATAGTAGTAGGGATAGAGTTTATTTTATCTCCTCATCCTTTTAATGCCTAATGTTTATTATTACGATTATCAACTGTTCTCTCTTGCATGTTTGAAGTACGCTTAGAGCTTCCACATCAGACAGAAATTACGTACTTCACACATGCTGGAGGATTTCATAACTTTCGGTTCACCGGGTTTACGGCAAGCACAGCGTAACCCAGATAATTAAACTAGCGTTAACTTCTAAGTTCGCCCTCTAATTCTGTAACCCACAGGTTACATTTTACCACGGTCGTTTGCTTGCTTGCATAATTATTCCCTAGAACTCCGAGCTGCAATGCAATGCCAAATTATCCGTCGAACCAAATAGTTCGTGATCTTTATGACAGCGGAAACTCTCACATCCATACACGCATTTCCCCAGACACATTGCTTAGCAGTACGTATATGTGACAATGTTTTGAACATAGAGTAATATTATAGAGGTTACTAAAGTGCAACTCTAACTTTTGCCCACCAATATAGCATAAGTCACTAGAATATGGTGATATTCGGATTGCTAGGTTCATCCATAAACGGCAAAACCTCGCAAAATCGCACCTGTTAAATTATTCGAAAGGTTAGTTACACTACGTGATCAAAAGTATCCGGACACGCTCACAAACATATGTTTTTCATCTTAGGTGCATTGTGCTGCCACCTACTGCCTGGTACTCATTATCCGCGACCTCAGTAGTCATTAGACATCGTGAAACAGCAGAAACACTCCATGGAACTCACGCACTTCGAACGTCGTCAGGTGATTGGGTGTCACTTGTGTCAGAAGTCTGTACGCGAGATTTCCACACTCCTAAACATCCCTAGGTCCACTGTTTCTGATGTGATAGTGAAGTGGAAACGTGAAGGGACATGTAAGCACAAAAGCGTACAGGCCGATCTCGTCTATTGACTGACAGAGACCGCCGACATCAGGGTCCACTCCAAGTACTATGACAGTTAGGCGTGAGGAGAGAAACCTTGGATTCCATGGTCGAGCGGCTGCTCAAAAGTCACACATCACGCAGGAAAATGCCAAACGACGCCTCGCTTGGTGTAAGGAGCGTCAACATTACACGATTGAACAGTGGCAAAACGTTGTGTGGAGTGACGAATCACGGTGCACAATGTGGCGATCCGATGCCAGGGTGTGGGTATGGCGAAAGCCCAGTGAACGTCATCTGCCAGCGTGTGTAGTACCAACAGTGAAATTCGGAGGTGGCGGTGTTATGGTGTGGTCGTGTTTTCCCTATAGGAGGCTTGCACCCCTTGTTTTGCGTGGTACGATCACAGCGCAGACCTACATTAATATTTTAAGTACCTTCTTGCTTCCCACTGTTGAAGAACAATTCGGAGATGGCGATTGCATCTTTCAACACGATCGAGCACCTGTTCATACTGCACGGTCTGTGGAGGAGTGGTTACACGACAATAACATCCCTGTAATGGACTGGTCTGCACAGAGTTCTAACTTGAATCTTATACAACACCTTTGGGATGTTTTGGAACGCCGACTTCGTGCCAGGCCTAACCAACCTACATAGGTACCTCTCCTCAGTTCCGCACTCCGTGAAGAATGGGCTGCCATTCCCCAAGAAACCTTTCAGCACCTGATTGAAAGTATGCCTGCGAGAGTGAACGCTGTCATCAAGGCTAAGGGTGGACCAACATCATATTGACTTCCAGAATTACCGATGGAGGGTGCCACGAACTTGTATGTCATTTTCAGCCAGGTGTCTGGATACTTTTTATCACTTAGAAATTATTCGAAATGTTAGTTATGTTGTACCTGTTACGTTAGGGCCGTGTTTTAACATTTCGGGACGTTCCAACTTTGCACGCCGACCATTATATTAATTACATTACTATTTGTATTAGATTAGTTACAATTGTATTAATTAGACTAATTATGAGAGCATTTAATTAGGTTAGGTAATTATACTATTTGGCAATTATTAATTATTAGGTTTGCAGTTAACTACAACTTTGAATTGTTTATGTAATTTTTGGTGTAAACGTGGTCTGTTTGTGTGGGGGATTTATTACTTTCTCTATTACGTATAGCAAGTAGGAGAAGTATTGCATTCCACCCAAATATTCGATACCGTGGCACTTCACCGCAAATGCATGTTTTCAGGTGCCCTGAATCCAAATAAAGCATTTTTGGAAACACATCCATGTGTGTGTGTCTGTCTGTAAACAGCATAACTCAAACTTGGTATTTGAGTTTAGTATCTTCTAAGGATGTCGCACGAAGATTTTCAAGAAAATCCTCCCACCCCGGACTACCCTTTAAATGGAACAGCTTTCGAAAAATTTTATTTTCTTAAAAATGGCTAACGATTTTGATTAAAGTATCAAATGTTGAAGATAATTTTATGACAAGTGAAATGTATATCTTGAATTTTCTGGGAATGTCCCCAAAAGTCCTCTTCATTCTGAATGACTTCCGCATAAATGGCAAACCGTAAGAGATAGACAAAAGTTTACTGCACTCAGATCTCGTTATAACACATAATTTATGTCATGCTTTTTTTGTCGAGTGACCAATTTACGAGATATTCTTTGTTATTTGTTTGAATTTTCCAATACTTATACTGTTTCTCAAATGGGAAGTCGTTATTCATTTTTTTTTTATTTCCTGGACGTACAAAAAGAATGGAATGCTCCACATAGCAACCAGCTCTTAAAATATTTGACTATCACTTAATGCCTACCATATTCTTGCACCTATAAGAAAATTAGCAATAAGATAAATTCTGCAAATGTTTATCTCGATTAATATGAGGTAGATGGAGACTAACCGTTTGCAAAAATAGTTTGTACAAAGTAGACAGTCATGTGAGTGCAACACATTAGAATTTTTTTAGAGGAAGAGGATCTGCGTAGAAGAAAACCAAAATGTTCCAATTATTTGGTTTAGGCAAGTACGCCGAAATCATATTAAAACGTAATTATAAGTTGTTCTTCATACTGTTATAGTACAGTAATTTGTAATGTTCAATAACATACGCATGGTATATAAATTAAGTCAATTGCACGGTTCAGTGCTTAATTTAACACTTAAGGTGGGTCCAGTTTATAGACAATCAGTGATTATGGCGGAGAAGGTAAGTAATGAACAAACCTTTGCAACGAAGAAAATAGTATTACAAAGCAGTATATACAGGTTGTATCATAATTAACAGTGTCCAAATTGAAGCGGTTGAAAGTATACGATAGTAGGAGAAAAATGTTCTAGTGAACATGGATCCACAAGCGAGATAATTCCAAATGTGTGATTACAAGCCGCCACTGGCATCATTAAGCAACATTGTTCTAATTAGTACAAATGAATTTGAAAAGTAGACTTTTCGTTTAATAATTGCCACTCTAAGTTGCCTGGAAATTCACTCTTAACTTAACAAGGAATACAACTCTACTTTAGCATGTTATTAATACTGTACACTCTTCTCTGTTACAGCAGGTATTCAAAATGTATCTGGATGCAACACTGCACTCGCCTGTGTACTGATTTTCGAATTCTTACAAACACCTCTGGATCACCCCGGATTCTTGACCAGCACATACAATTCTTTGCTCCAGTACTTCAGCGGTATCAACACACTGTACACTACACTTTTGAGCTGACCCCATATATAAAAATCCGAAGCATTGAGACTAGGGGATCGTGGAGACCAAGGTACAGGCCCTCCTCGACCTATCCACGTGGACTATATCTCCACGTTAAATGTCTCCTTACAGTAGCAGAAAAATGTGCCGGTCCTCCATCATGCATGTACCACATACTCCGACGTTGCTCAAGGGGAACATCCTCCAGCAACTTACGTCAGTGGCGGCTCATAACCACACATTCACAATAATAAATTTCGCATACGGCTTGTTTGCGGATCCATGTTTACTGGAACTTTTTTACTTCTATTATTGTACTTTCAACCGTTTCAGCTTGCGCTATTAATTCTGTAATAATAATAATAATAATAATAATAATAATAATAATAATAATATGACAATATGTTATAGCGGCAGAAGACCGAAATAGTGCGTCTTTTATAAACAGATTGTTTGGTGTTTCTCTGGTTATATATATATATATATATATAGTGCATCAAGCTAGAACGTTGACTGCCATGCAGCATCAGCCATCTGTGTTTATAGCAACCTGAGTTAGGCTACGTCCCCTCCTATAACAATAAAAACAAATGCGTATTATTTCGTCCTTCTCCGTAGTCTAGGTACGCAGATAGGTGCAATGGAAGCATGACTAAACTTTCTAATATGCTAGTAGCATAAAATACTTTAAAATATGCTAAGAAAAGACTCCCGAAAACGCACGTATTTTATATTAGACATCCGATATGGAAGCAAGAGCTTTCGAAAGTTTTTCTGTTAATTCTATTATAGTCCTACTAATGCAGCTTACGAATTAAAATACAAACCCGGCGAAGGGCGATGGATTTTTTCGGGCGTAAAAACCTTAGCATGGCTTCCTTCGGAAGGGAAGTAAAGCCGGTGGTCCCGCGTAGTATATTTATGGCACGTAAAGGAACATTAAGCGTGATAAAGAGGCCTCTGAGCAAAATTATCGGTATTTCACGCCCAATGTAGAATGGGACGCTAAGGATCACAGCAGTTAAAGAGCGTCCATAAATAAAACTCAAAGCTTTTTATCTCTAAACTTAAAATACGAGGGTAAGTCATTAAGTATACGCACATAATTTGTTAAATTTATTATAAAAATAATAGAAACTTACAATTACCTCATTTTTAACGTAGTCCCCCTTGCTTCTCAATGCACATGGTCCGTCGTTGCACAAGCTCTCTGATGTCCTCACAAAAGATTTTTCGGCTGAGCAGCACCGTATGCACCGCTTCCTTCACTTCTTGATCTGTGGTGAATCGACCGCCCCTTAAGGCATTTTTAAGTGGACCAAAAAATATATGGTTTGCCACTTCATCGACAGTCACTCTTCGGTTCTCTTAATTAGGATACGGACTTGCTCAAAGTTGGCATCACTAGTGGATATATGGATGGGCGTCCTCTCTTTCCTTGTCCTTTACAGTTGTCCGGCCATTTTTTAACTTTTCAATCCCGTGCACATTTCGCCGTGGTAAAACATTGCCTCCATATTGTGCGAAAATCTAAATCTTTGATGAATTTCGGCTCTTGGTACACCTTCAGACGAAGAAAAAAGAAAAAAGAAAGAAAGAAAGAAAGAAAGAAAGAAAAGAAAACCTAATAACCGCACGCTGTTTTTCTTTGCTCCAAATGGTGAGGGGTGCAGCCATGCTTATTATGCAACAATGCAACACTCAGTGGAGTGATAACAGTCAAAAATTCCACGAGCGGAGACAAAGGAATAGTAGTTAGATAGATAAGGCATCTTTATTGGTTTCAAATTATTGAAGTTATTTTACAAGTATTTAGTGCATGGGTCATTGACCGTACATGCATGTTTAAGATGCAATAGGGTGACAAAATAAACAACAGAGAAAGAAAGCACAACAAAAAGGAACAAGAAAAAGGGAAATAGAGATAAATTACCTTCGTCTAACGCAACAAATTTGACCTAGCGTCGCGCAGTTGAGCAAAAAATCTGATGTGTTACACTCACATAACTTTCTCTACTCTTGTACAACCTAATTTTACAAACGCCTATTCTCCATATGCTTCATGTTAATCGAGATATCGAGATGTCAATCTTATTGGTAATTTTCTTGTAGATGCAAGGGAAATATGGTAGCTTTTAAGCGATAGTCAAATATTTTAACGCTGGTTGCTATGTGGCGCATTCCATTCTCTTTGCATGTCCAGGACATAAAAAAAATGAATAACGAATTTGAGAAAAAGTATAAGTATTGGAAAATTTAAGGAAATAACAAGCAATATCTCGGAAACGGTTCACTCAACAAAAGAAATGTATATGACATAAGTTGTGTATTTTAACGCGATCTACATTTTTTGTGTAGTAAAATTTTGTCTATCTCTTATGGTTTACCAGTTATGCAAAAGTCGTTCACAATGAAGAATACGTTCGGAGACATTCCCAGAAAATTCGAGATATACATTTCATTTCTCATGACATTATCTTAAACATATGATATTTTCATCAAAATCGTTAGAGCCATTTTTGAGAAAATTAAAATTTTCGAAAAATCTTCCATGTAAAGGGTAGTCTGGAGTGAGGGGATTTTCTTGAAAACCTTCGTGTCGCATCTCTGGAAGATACTGAACCTAAATACCAAGCATGGTGCTTATGCGACTGTTCGTTTTTGAGTTATGCTGTTCACAGACACACAGACAGACACACAGACAGACAGACACACGGACATGTTTCCAAAAATGCTTTTTTTGGATTCAGGAGGTCTCAAAACATGTATTTCCGGTGAAATCTCGGTATCGAATTTTTGGGTGGAATGCAATACTTCCCCTACTTACTATACGTAGTAGAGAAAGTAAAAAATTGCCCATGTTTTGCCAGTTCCACTGGCCAGCCAGTAGATCCCAACATCCCAGTCTCTTTATTAAGGGACTTAAGAATCTTTCTTTGAGTTTAATCCTTTGCTGGTTCTCCCACTGTGCACATTCCGCCAAAATACGTACCCAGTCCTCATCCAAATCACAGAATGGGCAGATTCTCCTGCCAGAATCGTCAGTCATTTTCTGTGCCCTCCAGCCCCTCAGTCTAAACTATGCCATTCCTGATCTTTCCTTTCTTCCTCTTTACTCCAGTTAAATTTTATTTCATTTGCTAGACTTAGAGAAAGTTTAATTTTACAATCCGACTCTATTTCCTGTTGGGTGATGTCTCTTAATCTTCTTTTAACACCTTTTCATATGTTTTTGTCATTTGTTTCAGCTCTTTGCCATGGAATGGGGTCGTTCCTATTCTCCTCAAAGCCCTTTCCAAATCAGCTGCCCAAACTTAGAAGACAGGTTTTCTCGCTGGTATTTATGTAACATTTGGAACGTAGTGTGGAGTTATCCCCCTGCATCAGGTTTAGCCAGTACTTCACTGCTCTTATTTTATAGTGTGCTGTGTCTTCATAACATCCCACCTCCCTCAATACTCCCGAATTTGATGTGCCTTGTGAAACTCCAAGAACTCATTTCCAAAATGCTACCTGTGTTTTATTTACATGCTCTGCTCTTTCCCATCCCCAGATTTCACTTCTGTATAACAAAACCAGCCTTATCATAGAGTTATACATCTTTTCTAATGTGTCTACAGGTACATCCGGTATCCGCGAGAGGGTAGGTAATAATTCATTTAAGTTCCCTCGTGCTTTGTAGTTAGTTACTGTTAGATGTTTGTTCCATTTGCATCTCATATTAAACATTACTCCTAAATAGAAGAAATGTTTAACGTTTTGTAGTTCTAGCCCCTTGTAATACAATTTCTCATCCCTGCCATACACATAGCCATTTTTGAAAGCCATTGTTTTTGTTTTATTAATGTTTACCACCAGACCCCATTGTTTACAATATTCTTCCAACCTATTAATTCCTTTCTGTAAGCCTTCTATCGTCACTGACAGAATTGTCATGTCATGTCGACGTGCGCGCGCACAAACCGATACAACCTACAAAAAATTAAAAATTGTATGTTGATAGTTATTGACTTATTCTCGTAATATTCTTACTTTAGAACTTATATAAAATGCATTGTGTTTATAATCTATCTCTCCAAACTTATAACGCTTTTAAATTTTCGACATTGGCTTAATAATTACACCAATTCAGAGCTTATTAATAAAACGGCAGTTATTAGAAACCTGAAGAGTTGATTATTTCAACATCAGTAAATCCGGATGCCCAATTTTTGTTCTGCATTAGGATATGTACACAAAATATAATATACGAATTGTTATTGTCGTGACATTTACTGTTGTTAATTACTTTTTTTGAATAAAAGGGTTTTCAGCCATCTGCGTTGACTACATGGTAGTCAAAGGGAGAATTAATAGTGAAATTTGCCAAAAATTTTGTTTTCTGTATAGCCGCATACAAATTTTCTCTTTAATTAGATATATCCAGTGCGGTCGTTTTATGGTGAGGCCACGGATCGCGCGTATGCGTGCCCCGTACACTATCTATTACGTTGGGGGTTTTTCGTTCCATAACTCCCGCACAAGTAACATGCACTATAATGATTACTAACCTTGTTAGAAGTGGTGTTGGAAGTTGTGCGCATCTACGTGAAGATAATTTCTGGTATCTTTGGACGTAATTTTCATTCACACTCATAAGTTCTTCTTGCGCAATATTCATAACTTTTTATGTTTATATAATCCTTAAGTTCGTGGATGGTGTGGGAATTGTTCCTATAAACTTTATTTTTTAGACTTCCTCACAAATAGCTACACCTATTTCGTCAAGTTACGTTTAGCAGTGGACTAATAACAAGAATTAACACCCTTCACGAAAGCACACACAACACAGATGTCTTGAATAAGCTTATATCTTTGAGAAACACAATGCACAACTCTCTTTACAGCACGAATACAAAGCAGCGTCTGAAACACATCTGATGAAGAAAAGTTTGAACGCATCATGCGCCGCCAGTTGCGCATCGGAGAAGTATCGAAGTCACTGTAGTACAGTGTGCTACGCATACAGCCGTTCGGTGGCCTCACTTTAAAATGCCCACGCTGTATTTTATACTTGTAATTTAAATATATCTTTCAAACAGTGATGTTACATCTACCATTTTGTACTCTGAATTCCATTTCACTTCAGAAAAAAACCATAGTTATTAATCTCTATATTACACACTTTGGAGTAGAGTATATTAGTCCATCCTTTAGGTAAAGTTTTGCTCTACAAATTGCTAAGTTTGCCAGCTTCCTTATGTCCAAGAAGGTCCCTTTCTTTGCAAATACGACGGTGAGTCAATAAACAAGTCGCAAACGTGAGATAAGATTTTTACGTTGCTATTTTAGCACCACGTATGGAAGCCAAATTGAGAAATGTTTGTTGCTGCTACGTATGGAAAGTCAAGTTTGAAGATGATGTATTATATTTCAACTGTTGGGGAGCCGAACTTGTAGTAGTTGCAACCGCACGTATAGTAAACAGTTTCCGGTAGCCTTCGCCGCAAATGTCCCTTCAGGTGGCCTTTGCCCCAAGTTTAAAAAAATATTAACTTTGTATATAAACTGTTTCTTTAAATATTTATGTTCATGTTTGCCTCGGCTGCGTCAGTATTTGTTAGAGACACGTTTCTCTTAGCAGGGCGTGATGCGACAAGAATGTAGGCTTACACAGATTATAATTTTACTTCACTCCTTTGATTAATGCTTGATACGATTTAAATGACACTTCACTGATATAAAGAGAGAGCTGTGAGATGTTTTTATTAAATACTTACATCTTTAACACGTAAACTATTTTGTCTCACTCAAAATACGTATAAAATCTCTCAAGAACGCATCACGCATACGGTTACAATCACTGTCTGCAGGCAACTGAATAGATTTCAACCGCCTAAACTTGTAAATTTCTGTATTTCAAGTCTCTGATTGGTTAATCCTACTCCAATAGAATAACTTCATTTAACTAAAGCTTTTTCTGGTTGTTGATTGGCTATTTTATAAACTGTCAATAAAATTACACTATTGTTACTCCAGGAATCACAGGTAGTACTGTTAAACTTTCTTACTGATTATTGATTAAAGTTTACCTCATTGTTACCTCATTGTTAGCAACTTTTAACTTATTATTCTCACAGCTGCTACATTATTAAATTACGTAATACATTTATATAACATTATTACACATGGATACCATAATATAAGCATATGCAATGACTGTTACATACATTTTACAAATTATTACATACACATACTGCTTCAAGGCGGGCTTTTATTGAATTTACATATTATATAATTAGACTGAAATTATTTAAGTATTAAAAATACTGCCTCAAACGTCAGTTTACCTTATAACATATTTAAATTCCACGAGTATATTTTTCCAACAGAAAGCATATGTATGCTTGTGTAGCGGGTGCACGACATCACGTAGGCACCTGGTCAGTCAATGGCAGTCAGAAGAAGATGGGAGGGGGTGTTACAGGAGTGTGAGAACTGTTTATCACGTAAAGCTGTGTTGAGTTGAATTCAGAAATTTAACACGGGGAGGTGCATTAGAGATCAGAATCGTCCTGGTCGTCTTGTGGAGGTGTCAACTGAAACCACAGTGCAGCATGTGAAATAAGTCATTCGTAATGGCAGGCCTGTGACGATCGATGCTGTAGGTTGTTCACATCCCCGCCCCAAAAAAGTTCAAGATGATTCGGTCAGCCCACGAGGTTTTGCACGGCGTCATACTGTTGACACCTCCGCAGGACGACCAGGATGCTTCTGATCTCTGATGCTTTGACTTCACGTGTTAAACTTCTGAATCCAACTGAACACAGTTTTACTGATAAACAGTTCTCACCATACACGGAACGATTTCGCGATGCACTTCTGTGGACAGTCCTTTTGCCCACAAAAACCGCACAAGCGCAAGCTGTGTTTCTCGTGTACACTTCTGTAGCACACCCGTCATCACCTTCTGGCTGTCACTGTCTGACCAGGTGCCTACATGAAGTCATGCACCCGCTACCACAAGCATCAAGATGTTGCTATCTACTAGCAAACTAATTTAAATATGTTATAAGCCTTTTTAATGTGTCAAATATATCTTCAGTTTGAAAGTGAATCTGTACGAATTTGTGATTGAAATGCCACAGTTTTATGTTGCCTTTTTCTTCCCTTTTAAATATAATACCTATTTTACGAAATAAACACTTTTTGTTGCCTTTATTTCTTTATTCATCCATTATTTATTAGTTATTAAATATTTCCTTCAGGTGCATCTTATTTCAATAACTGTTAGTCCTTGACAATGAAGTTAGTTCACCGAATGTATATTAATGTCATTAAGCTGCAGACAGCATAGGCGTCCTTCATTCGGTTCATTATCTTCTTTGCAACAATGAGTGCTCCGCGCCAATAAATGCATAGATAACAGAAAGCGTTTGAATTACCGCTTGTGTTTATTTTAAAAGGCAATAATGAGTGCGGGTCTAACTTTGTTTTTCTTTCAGTTTTCATTGCGACATTGCTGTAGCTAACAGCAAGATGCCGAAATTCAGTGTTCCTTTACGCAGTAAATTACAAAGTTACGTTAATACTTTTGGATCCGACGTATTTAGTACTGACGTTAAAGTACTCACATGCAAAATATGCGAGCAGTCAGTGAACTACGAAAAGAAGTGTTTTATATTACAGCATATCGGCACAATCAAACACAAAAATGCACTTTCCAAGGCTACTGGGAAGAAGTTTTCTTTGCTTCCAACAGTAATTGCAACATCCAATCGAAAATCCCAGTTTGTATTCGACTTATGTAAAGCTTTCCTCAGCGCCGGAATCCCTTTGTGGAAATTACAGAATCCTACATTATCACAGTTTTTGGAGAAGTATACTACCCAAACTGTACCTAGCGAGTCAAGCTTGCAAAAATGTTACTTAACCGAATGTTACGATGACACAATGAAAATCATTAAAGATAAAATTAAAAATAAGAAGAATTGGATTTCTATCCACGAGTCAACTGATACCATGGGTCGTTTCATTGCCAATGTTCTTATTGGACCATTAGATCCTACAGAAGATGAACCAATGAAACCATTCCTGCTTACAACAGAGTGTCTTGAGAAAGTTAACAATTCAACTATCGTGCAGTTGTTCACCAGTTCATTAAAGTTGCTGTGGCCTGAAGAGATTCAATATGACGTCTTACTTTTCATCAGTGACGCTGCACCATATATGAAAAAGGCTGGAATAGAGTGTCGGAAGAGATACGATGCTTGTTTCCGGATGTTGACAAATTTATTTCCAGTATTAAGAAGATCTTTGTGAAAGCTCCATCAGGAATGTTGACATTTAAATCCATTGCACCAGATGTACCTCTGCACCCCCCGCCCCAACATATCATAACGAGATGGAAGACATGGATCTTAGCAGCACTTTACTACGCTTCAAATTTCCAGAGTATAACTGAGGTGGTGAACGCTCTGGAGGATGAAGCATCTTCAATTGTAGCAGCCAAGAAACTTCTCAGCTCTTCGGAAGTGAAAAATGACAATTTTCATTGCGGCCGAGTTTGGGTTCCTGCCACAAGTCATCTGCCAGCTTCAAGAAAGAGGACAATCTTTAACGAAGTCAGTGAAAATTGAGGATGATGCAGTGAAAATACTGGACAGTGTATCAGGGAAACGGGGTTCATTAGTTAGCAAAAAGTGTTATTGACAAATTGTGATCTGGATAAACTTAGAAACATTTCAAAAATTCTACAAGGTGAGAATTCTGTTGCAGTTGAAATGGATCCTACAATGATGCATGCTTTAGATTTACTCCAATAACCTCTGTCGATGTTGAGAGGTCATTTTCTCATATGAAAAATGTGTTATCTGACAGGAGACTCAACATGAGCTCAGAGAACTTAAAAAAGCATTTGGTTGTCATGAGCAACGAATAAGGCATTGCAATACATAGGGTTTTTAAAAACAATATTTTATTTTTGTGTCAATTACAACAGTAACATTTTGTTTAAAACTTTGAAGTTCTTTAAAATATGATCGAGTTATTGAATAGTGTAATCTATTAAATAAATGGGGTTTTCTATTGTCTTTTATTGCCTGTTTTAGTATTTATAATGCCCTTTTTCAGCTATTTATAAGGCTTTTTTGCTTGTCTAATTTAATGATTTATAATGACTAAACTTCCGGTCTCTGGTTATAAGGTAAAATGACGTTTGTGACGCTGCCGATTGTGAAAATTGCAACACCAAGAAGGAAACGCGTGAATTCAATGAATTTAATACCTCAGGTTAGGTACATGGCAAGTAACAAATGATAAACTTCAAATCTATACATGACCTTTGAGCCCTAATATTCAGTATTTGGTGTTGCCTCCATGCGCTGCAATTAGAGCTGATATACGCCGTAGCATTGAATCGAAAAGGTTCTGAATAAGTTCCTGAGGGATTTCCTTCCACGCAGTTTGTATTCAAGCCCACAAATCCGTGACATAGGTTACTGGAGGACCGTGACGCACCAGGTTCCGACCAACCATATCCCAGACATGCTCGATGGGCGACATGTGAGAACGTTCAAGCCAGGGAAGCAATGGTACCTGTCGCTCTTCGATGACATTCCTCGCAATATGTGGCCGGGCATTGTCCTGTTGAAATGTGGCCTGTGGAGATGCCTGAGGCAGGGGGAGTACCTCAGGCTATACAACTACCGTTAGGTACCGGTTGCTGTTTAAAGTACCCTCAATTCTTAGGAGACGAAATCGGTTGTTGTAACCAATGGCGCCCCAAACCATCGCACCTGGTGTTTGTCCGCTATGCCGCTCAACAATGCAACCCTCCAGGTTGCTCTCACCACGGTACTGCCGGACACGTAAGCGGCCATCACTGTAGGACACGTTGAAGGGGGACTCGTCCGAAAAGACTAGATTTTGCCAATCAGCACCGCAGTGACGGTGCTCACGGGGGAGCTTGTGGTTTCAGGACAATGGAAGCCGACGTAATGGCATGCATGCAGCCAGTCCAACCTGCAGCAGACGGCGACGAACCATTGATGCAGACAAGTTCACACCTGTTGCAGTGCTCCAGCGTCGAGCCAACACTGCGGATGAAACTGTACAGCCCGTTATAGCCATGAGGACAAGATGACGGCCCGTGCTGTGGTCATGTTCCGTGGTCCAGTACCCGCTCTTCGCTGGGTACGACCTTCATCTATCCACTGCTTCCATATACGCATCGCTGTCGTAGCAGCATGCCCTGTACGAGCCGAAATGTCACGGTATGACAAATCCACTTCCCAGAGACCGATCATTCTGCCCGTTCGAACTCATTCACATGCCGATATGACAAACACTTTAAAGCTTCCACCTTGTTTGGCAGCTCTGCACTGACTACACTGGGCGCAACACTGGCCTTGTCGGACCGACACGAGAGGGTTCTGCTCGGCCTACGTGTACCCCATCTCTCTGCAAACCTAATCACTTATTGCTTGCACACTCTTCTACACTTCCACCAAGTTTGGAGTTATTCGGGAAATTCTTTCTTGGTGTTGCAATTGTCACAAATGGCAGTGTATCTATTCACTTATCCTCCGTGGACTAGTGATACCGTACTAGCCTCTAGTTCCCAAGGTCGTGGGTTCAAACCCGGCGGAGGGCGATGTATTTTTTCAGGCGTAAAAATCCTTAGAATGGCTTCCTTCGGAACGGAAGTAAAGTCGGTGGTCCCGTGTCGTAGATTTACGGCACGTAAAAGAACCTCAAGCCTGATAAAGAGGACTCTGAGCAAAATTACCGGTCTTTCACGCCCAATATGCAATGGGACGATAAGAACCATAGTAGTTAAAGAGCGTCCATAAATAAAAACTCAATTCAAATTTTTAACCCTCGTATAGCGACTTTTTTGGGGCAAATTTATTTCTAACATGTTTTAATGTTAATGCTCGTTTCTGTTATAAGTATCTCATTTCTCAGAAAATATTGAAGGTAGCTACATGAAATTTTTGAATGATAAAATACACCTTAATGGTTGTGGGTCTACCACGGTGTTAATAACGTGGTTGGTTACCTAAAACTAATTGATGATTCATTTTAGTACGAAATTGTATTATTCGTAACTTAACTGTCTTCCTTAATAAACGATGTTATTGCTTAAAATTATATCAGTGAACTTAGAAAAAGTTTTACTTATGTAAAAATTTTAGTCTGTTATCCTAAATAGTTTCTGAGATTGGGCATGGAAGTTAGCAAGTTTAACACTGACAAGATAGGGATTTTAATCCATTTTAAACTGATGTTAAATCTGCCAATTTGAGCTACTTAATGATATTCGCAGTCTTTACATGTTTAATGTTGTTCGTTATATTTTCTGTACGTTTCTCACGATTGGTAAGTCCGAATTCTTAATTTCCTTAATTTTTTCAATAATAATTTTAACATCACTTTTCAACCGCTTATTTCTTGCTTTTCGAGATTATAAATATTTACGCAACATATTTTACTTTCTCTACTACATATAGTAAGTAGGGGAAGTATTGCATTCCACCCAAAAATTCTATATCTAGATTTCACCGGAAGTACATGTTTTAAGCCTCCTGAATCCAAAACAAGAATTTTTAGAAAAAGTCCGTATGTGTGTCTGTATGCCAGTGAACAGCATAAATCAAAAACGAAAAGTCGGAAAAATACCAAACTTGGTATTTAGGTACAGTATTTTTCCAAGATGCGACAAACAGATTTTGAAGAAAACCCCTCCGCCCCAAAGTATCCTTTACATAGATCATTTTTTGAAAATTTTTATTTTCTCAAAAATGGCTCTTAATGATTTTGATTAAAATATAATATGTTTAAGTTGCTTTTATGGCAAATGAAATATATATTATGAATTTTCTGGGAATGTCCCCAAAAGTCCTCTTCATTCTGAATGACTGTTGCATAACTAATAAACAGTGAGAGATAGACGCAATTTTACTACACACAAAATGTAGATCTCGTTAAAAGGCACAATTTATATAATACTTTTTTTTGTCGAGTGAACCATTTCCGAGATATTCCATGTTATTTGTTTGAATTTTGCAATACTTATACCTTTTCCTCAAATGGGAATTCGCTGTTTGTTTCTTTTATGTCCTGGACATGGAAAGAGAATGGAATACTCCACAGAGCAACCAGCTCTTAAAATATTTGACTATCGCTTAAAGCCTACCAATTCCCCTTGCACCTACAAGAAAATTAGCAATAAGATTAGCATAGTATTAGCAATAAGCTTGTGCAAATGTTTATCTCCATTAACATAAATTAGATGGAGAATAAGCTTTTGTAAAAATAGTGGTACGAGAGTAGAGAAGGTGACGTGAGTGTAACACAGCAGGTTTTTTATTTTGTGCAGCAAAACCTGTACTTAATAATGAAGCATATCTAAGGGTATTATCTAGATGGCTTTGTCCATTAGAAGCTACCTATATTATTCAATACGAGTGTGTTAAACATTGACGATTTATGTAGTGTGTATTTTTATGCTGCAGAAGTCAGTATTCGAAATATTAACAACACATAATATAATATAAAACAATATAAAAGATGGGTTAAACAATCCAGAAGCATTTCCTTTTATTTAAATAGATAAGCGTAAAAAAGTCTTCAGAACCCCAATTTAAATACACAGGGCAAATGAATCTCCAGTCTCCGACATACCAAAAACAGCTAACCAAAACAAGTTTGAAGCTAGAAGAGAGAGGGTGATTGCGTCTAAGAGCGAGCAATCAGCTGTTTGGAGTGTTTCAGAAAAAGTGCAAAATTCAGTTCAACACGAGCAGAATTACGCACGGAAAGTTGAATAATCGCAGAATAAAAAGTTTTACAGGGTTAGATATAGTATTTAGCTACATTATACGAGACTTAGATAGGACATCGCCATCGTTAAATATTCAGCATGGGCTGTTTGAGCTGTTGTGAGTATCTTTCTGCCTCAAGAAGTTTTCAGGATATTCATGGACATAATAAATATGAATTTTCGCTTTACCAGAATACAACTTTAATCCTAAAAGCGAGATTATTAATATAAAAATCGTTTAAAAAGCATGTATTCTTTCGTATCACATGTTGCAACTGCTTTAATTCATTTGTCGATGCCAAAAGCTCGAAAAATAAAGGGAAGCACTACTAGCATATTGCATAACAAAGGGAAAGTATGTTGTTGATTTTTTAAAGTGACTTTATTCAGTTTCTCTCTCGCTTTGGATCCTAAGGTAGAGGAAGTACGCATTCCGCCCAAACATTGATTTGAAGTTACACTGGAAAGACACATTTTGATGTCCTCCATATCCGAGAAAGTTTTTTTCAGAAACAAGTTCATGTGCGTGTATCTGACTATGAATGACATAATTAAAATATAAAACGCCTGATAAGTATCAGATTTCATGTTTATGTATACTTTAAAGATGCAATTTGGAGAAATATTCTCCTTTTATTTTTCATTAAAAGTGCTCAAACAATTTTTATTAAAATATATTTTTTCGATTTGGAATGATTAATTGCATATGTATGTTTAATTTTCTGTAAATAGCCTCTGAAGGCCTCATTCTTGCTGAATTTTTTATAACTGCGAAATCATAATACATAAAATCTTACCATAAGAAAAATATATTGTTAAGAAACAATCTGCATCATACAAAATAATTGCGGTATTGGTACTTTTTAAATTACTTGTACCTTTATTCGAAACCTTTCCATGATTTAAAAGGTGCGCCTTGAAATGCAAACCGTCCGTTCTTTTGTAGCTCGTAGGCTCATTTAAGCTGTACCTACACCATGGTTGGAATGTAATAATCGTCTACTTTTTAAACAGTTGCTGTTGCCTTAACCTGAAAAACACATAGCATTATAGGTACAACGATAAGCATTTGCTACGAATATTTGTCTAGACTATGATACCGTAATTACTGACAGGAAGGTATAAATAATTAAATAAAGAAATGACAGTAAGAAAAATAATTATAATTTAGATATATTAAAGCAATGTACAATATAATAAGCTTGAGTTGAAATATTTTTTCCGGAAAGAAGGTAATTAACGAGTTAAGTTAACTAAAGCCATTAGCTAGAGCCATTAGCTTAAAGATTCCTACAATTCATCTAGGTTATAAGTTCAGTACGTTTGAACAGTCGCGTAGGTATAAATTCTGAAAATGGAAAGTGAAAGGTATTTCTGAGCGTTTAGCCAGGATCCCATAGCAACAGCTCAGAGACGCATACATAATAGTTTAGGGTTTGGTCCCTGTATGAAGTAACTTTGGTGGGAGGGGTACTACGCAGGCGGAGCTTAGGTAACATAAGGGCGTGCAATTCTAATCACAGACACACTCGTTCATGCACACATTCGTGCATGCATTCGTGATTTAATCGTGGGATTACTCGTGTGTTACTTTAAACGCCCAGTGACGTGCTTGTTTGAGTAAGATCTAGCGGCCATCGCGAAGGGTTTTACCAGTAAGCATTTTAGAGGCTCATGGTAAATTACAAGTCTATTTTTTTTGCTGCGGAAACAGGTATTGCAAACTGTATAATAATTAAATTGTTATAGTTTCGAGTGCTACGATTCATAGTCAGTTTCATTATTTATTTTCAAATGGTGACAACTCGCTTCAATAGCTCAAATATTAGATCACATTATATTGTTCAGTAATTTAAACTGGTGTTGTCCTTCACATAACATCACGGTACCCTGAGGAAGTACTCATAGCTCTACCACAGGTGCAGCTGGCGCACGAGACAACGCAGAACAGCTACGAGATAAGGACCACATCAGATGACGGTAAAGTATACCGCTTCAAAATTTTAGCATCATCCGGCATCATATAAAGGGTGGACCATTTAAGCTGAGACTGTACAATATCTCCAAAACTAAGCGTTGTAGAAAGAAATGTCTTTAATAAAAGTTGCTTGATATTATAGGGGAAGGTAAATGTCATTATTCGTGTTTTGTTTGGAGGACATCGTGATGGTCATATCACAATTTGGGTGACAAGGTAATTGGACCGTACTTCATTGATGGAACCTTAAACAGGTGCAAAGTACCTTTTAACGGAGGAGTTGCCGTTGTTGTTAGAAGATGTGCCATTACAAACCAGGTCGCAAGTGTGGTACCAGTACGATGGATGCCCTGCGCACTATGCACGTACTGCTAGAGATGTTTTAAATAAAAATTACCATGATCGCTGAATAGTGAAGCAGTATATTTTGAGTAGTAAAATAAAATTAAGATCATAGGGAGAATAAATATCACTGGCAAGCGAATGTTACTGTAAGTTGAAATAAGGGTTGACAGGCAGTGCCTTCAGCGGCCGGAAACGGGTGGTTGTTCCCTCTATTGTTAAGTGTCCCTTTAGGTTGCTGGGAACGCAGGCTATTAGAAAAGGGTCAATATTCGCCAAAAGCTGGATAGCCTTAGGCCTCCAATGAGAGAAGCTAGGAATCAGGTGATAGTGGAATGAGGAGATATAGAACGTTTGAAACATAGAAACTAAAGATTTGATAATGCACACTTGGTCGTGAGATTTGAGAATGAACACTTCGTCGTGAGATTTTGGAAGACACACTTGGTTGTAGTAAGTCTGGGGAGATGCTTGTCAGAAAAGTTTAGAAGGCAGCGGATAGGCGCGATGATATGAAACATTTAACATATAGGAAATGCGTGTGTGTGTGTGTGTGTGTCAAAGAAATAGCAGGGATCAAATGTTAAAACGGCGACGGTAAATAAACGAGCAGAAAAACCAACAGTCGTATTTACCACTAACCCGAGATACAAGATCCATGCAAAGAACCCTGAGCTAGTACCGAACCCGGGACCTTTCCTAAAAATCCTGTACCGTAAAACAACCAGAAGTACCACCGCAAATTGGCTGTGAAACGTGGGGCCTCAATATCCGACAAGAAATCCGAAGCGCAGGTCCCATTAAATGGCAGCTCTATTTCCTAACCTTACCAAACTTTTTCTTATGTGGTTACTTGAAACAAAAAGTGTGTTGTGAAACACCAACGACTCCGGACAACATCAAGACGCGCATATGAAATGCTTGTGCCAGTATTGAAAGCGACTGCTTTTACGGACACATCAATCTTTCGTTCAAAGGGTTGGAAAATACATAAGGTAGAAGGGCATCATTTTTAACATTTATTACTCTAAGGTAGGTGGTGATACTCTGTGTACCTACCTTTCATCAATGTTTAATTGTCTTCAGTGAAGGAACCACGTACTATGTAGAAAATGTTTATTTTGTGATGAGGAATAAGGAAACATTCATTCATTCATTCATTCGCTGTTTACCCTCATCTTATGTAGGACTTACAGGCGGGTGCCTGGGGTCAGAGGCCCGTCGAGGAGCAGACACTCTCATGGAGCAGACAGAATATCTAGGATGGGTGATCAGCTCGATGCCTGGTATGGGATGAAGGAAGTAGATGGAACGAAATGACGGCGAAATGGATGATGGGAAAGGTGACGATGGAGCAGTTGGTGGAATAAATGGCGGGGGGAAACGGAGAATCCGGAGAAAACCCGCCCAGACGCCGCTTCGCCCACCACAAATCCCACATGCGGGTCCCTGGGATTGAACCCGGGCTGTCTCGGTGAGAGGCGAGCGGTCTAACCACTCGGCCACGGCGCCGCCGAAAAAAGAAAAAAAGAATAAAAAAATGTTGATTCCCAATTACGAAACGTAACTTGACCCTCAAATGACCATCCATGGATGATCCAACCATTCATTTCACTCTTCGTACAGAGCCATTTAGATTTTTCGTTGGTGTAAGAACATTGCAAAGTGCTTTATACAAATGTTTAGTTTTTTTTATGAGGAGTGAGAAAACAACATATAAATGTTGGTTCCCATTCAAACAAAATTAAATTGACCCTAAAATGACCATCACAACGTCCTCCAAATAAAACACGAATAATGACATTTATTTTCCCCCATAACATCAAGCAACTTGTATTAAAGACATTTCTTACTACAACAATTAGTTTTGGAGATATTGTACAGTCTCAATTTAAATGGTCCACCCTGTGTACTCTTCATTTAACAGGAAGGAAGCAGAGAAAAAAGATCCTGTATGAATAATCCGTAGAACAACTTTGAAAATAAAGATAAAGGGCAGAGAAAAACATGTATTATTCTACATCAGACTGTGATGTTAGCTTAACACAGATTAAAACTGTTAAAAAGCGCGGAATCGTGTTACCCTTTGCTTCGGCTGCGGAGTGCATGGAAATTTCCGAAACTCATAATCTGCCCACACAGTATTATAAAAGTATGTTTTAGTTTTCTTTTCCTGCTTACACCGCTTCAGCCCAAAAACGTCATTAATGCTGGCGATAATTCTATGCATACTGTAAAAAAAGATGTTTATCATGTTTATTGGAATGCCGCAAGTTTAGCCATTTTTGTGAAACAGCTAATGTAATGAATTTTGACAAATTGCAGCATGTAATGAATAAATAGGGGGTTGTCTTCACAGTCATTTTATCATCATCCTCTTATTTATTTACTGATAGTTTTTTCTACAGTTTATTAGCTATATGAACGTAAAAACAGCATTTAAATTGTTCTAATACATATGTACTTTTCTCTCTACTACATATTTTACAGTCGAAACAAGCTCTTTCGAACGTGCAATGTTTCTGAACTAAGAAACTGTCATTGGTAAGTAATAGTGGAATGTTGAGAGAGTCGTGTATGTCCAGCATAATTAATTCTGTTGATATATAACAGGCAATAGAGTTGGTTGTGTTCAAGCAGTCGCAGAATTTATTTTAAACCTCAACTTTTGTAGATTTCTTTCCTTAACAAGTTTATCGACCTCGTCGCTACCATCTCATTGGCAGCATTCTCCTTTGACTTTTCAGTTTCCCTATGCTTTGGTAATGAAACCCTTTATCGAAATTGTCTTTCAGTTTGCTTTCTATATAATTAATAACTGCGTAGAGGAAGTATTGCACTCCAACAAGAATTTTATATTCAGGTTTCACAGGAAATACATTGTTTTACGTACTAGTCGGCCACGATATGAATGCGTGTGATGGGAAGAGGAACTAAATGGTTACGAAACAAGTGGCATTCAGGTAAAGGAAACATCCGCAGTTCCGAGTATATTTACTAGTGATGCTGAGGCTTTCACATGTAGTGTTTTCACTGTGGGACTGTACATTTCCTATACCTTGATCCTCTCTCCTCTGATCCTTAGGTTTGATTGTCAACAAAACACAGTGGCGCCCATAACCAAGCAAGTCATATCGTAGTCGACTAGTACTTGGACTACACACACAAAAAAGAAGGAAAAAAAAAGCATTTTAGGAAAAAAGCATTTCTGTGTGTGTGTGTGTGTGTGTGTGTGTGTGTGTACGTGTGTGTATTTGAGTGATAAAGTGAGAGAACAGAATAGCTCAAAAACAAAAAGTCGAATGAATACAAAACTTGGGGTTTACTTCAGTTTTTTCCAAGGATATGACAAAGGTTTTCAAGGAAATTTCACTCACCCAAAGAAATATTTTTCATAAAAAGTATTTCCTGGTCCGTCTTTGTGGTGTGGAGGTAGCGCGTGTCTGTCTCACATTCAAGAGGTTCCGAGTTCCAATCTCGGTTAAGAGGAGTTGCCCGGATAAGGCTTCTTGCCGGGGTTTTCCGTTATCCTCAGAAGACGAATGACGGTTAACTTTAAGCTCTATGGACACTAAGTTCATTTGAGCACCATTTTACCCATTTCATTCATCGTCTGGCCAACCAGGTTTAAACTAAATATATCGTTATTCTTTATTCTATCAAAAATGATTCTAAAAGTAATGAATAAAAATATCATATGTTTACTATATGTCTCTAGATTGAATTTTCTCTGAGCAATTTTTAAGTCCCCTTCATTCCGAATTAATTTTGTATACTACTATATAACCTATAAACAGTAAAATATAGACAGAAACTAAACACATACAAGATTAGGATTTCGTTAAAACACACAATTAACGTCAATTGTGTAGCATTATCGATTTACGGTATATTTGTTCTAAAAGGCTTGAATTTTCCTATACATTTATACAGCTTTACTTTCTTTACCACGTACAAAGTAAGCAGAGGAAGTCTGCATACCACCAAAAACTTCGATACCGAGTTTTCACCGGAATTGCATGTTTCAGGACCCCCTGAATAAAAATCTGATGTGTTACACTGACATGACTTTCTCTACTCTTGTACAAACTATTTTTACAAACGCTTATTCTCCATATACTTCATTTTATTCGAGATATCGAGATGTTAATCTTATTGCTAATTTTCTTGTAGATGCAAGAGGAATTGGTAGGCTTTAAGCGATAGTCAAATATTTTAAGAGCTGGTTGTTATGTGGAGTATTCCATTTTCTTTGCATTACCAGGAAAAAAAATTGAATAGCGAATTTGAGAAAAAGTATAAGTATTGGAAAATTTAAGGGAATAACAAGCAATATCTTGAAAATGGTTCACTAAACAAAAAAAATGTATATGACATAAATTGTGTACTTTAACGCGATCTACATTTCTTGTGTTGTGAAATTTTGCCTATCTCTTATGGTTTACCAGTTATGCAAAAGTCGTTCACAATGAAGAATACCTTTGGAGACATTCCCAGAAAATTCGAGATATGCATTTCATTTGTCATGAAAGTATCTTAAACATATGATATTTTAATCAAAATCGTTAGAGCCATTATTGAGAAAATTAAAATTTTCGAAAAATGTTCCATATAAAGGGTACTCTGCGGTGGGGGCATTTTCTTGAAAACCTTCGTGTCGCATCTCTGGAAGATATTGAACCTAAATACCAAGTTTGGTGTTTATCCGACTGTTCGTTTCTGAGTTATACTGTTCACAGACACACACACGCACACGCACACACACAGACACACAGAAATAAAAATGCTTTTGGTATTCAGGGAGTCTCAAGACATATATTTCGGCGAAATCTCGGTATCGAATTTTTGGGTGGAATGCAATACTTCCCCTACTTACTATACGTAGTAGAAAAAGTAAAAAATGTGGATTTTAGAAAAGGTCCGCGTGTGTGTCGTGTGTCTATGAACAGCTTAACTAAAAAAAATCTGATGTGTTACACTCACATGACTTTCTCTACTCTTGTACAATCTAATTTTACAAACGCTTATTCTCCATATGGTTCATGTTAATCGAGATATCGAGATGTCAATCTTATTGGTAATTTTCTTGTAGATGCAAGGGAAATATGGTAGCTTTTGAGCGATAGTCAAATATTTTAACGCTGGTTGCTATGTGGCGCATTCCATTCTCTTTGCATGTCCAGGACATAAAAAAAATGAATAACGAATGTGAGAAAAAGTATAAGTATTGTAAAATTTAAGGAAATAACAAGCAATATCTCGAAAACGGTTCACTCAACAAAAGAAATGTATATGACATAAGTTGTGTATTTTAATGCGATCTACATTTTTTGTGTAGTAAAATTTTGTCTATCTCTTATGGTTTACCAGTTATTCAAAAGTCGTTTACAATGAAGAATACTTTTGGAGACATTCCCAGAAAATTCGAGATATACATTTCATTTCTCATGACATTATCTTAAACATATGATATTTTCATCAAAATCGTTAGAGCCATTTTTGAGAAAATTAAAATTTTGGAAAAATCTTCCATGTAAAGGGTAGTCTGGGGTGGGGGGATTTTCTTAAAAACCTTCGTGTCGCATCTCTGGAAGATACTGAACCTAAATACCAAGTTTGGTGCTTATCCGACTGTTCGTTTTTGAGTTATGCTGTTCACAGACACACACACAGACACACACACACACACAGATACACCCACAGACACACACACACAGACACACACACGGACATGTTTCCAAAAATGCTTTTTTTGGATTCAGGAGGTCTCAAAACATGTATTTCCGGTGAAATCTCGGTATCGAATTTTTGGGTGGAATGCAATACTTCCCCTACTTACTATACGTAGTAGAGAAAGTAAAAATCTGATGTGTTACACTCACATGACTTTCTCTACTCTTGTACAAACTATTTTTACAAACGCTTATTCTCCATATGCTTTATGTTAATCGAGATATCGAGATGTCAATCTTATTGGTAATTTTCTTGTAGAAGCAAGGGGAATATGGTAGCTTTTAAGCGATAGTCAAATATTTTAACGCTGGTTGCTATGTGGCGCATTCCATTCTCTTTGCATGTCCAGGACATAAAAAAAATGAATAACGAATTTGAGAAAAAGTATAAGTATTGGAAAATTTAAGGAAATAACAACCAATATCTCGAAAACGGTTCAATCAACAAAAGAAATGTATATGACATAAGTTGTGTATTTAACGCGATCTACATTTTTTGTGTAGTAACATTTTGTCTATCTCTTATGGTTTACCAGTTATTCAAAAGTCGTTTACAATGAAGAATACTTTTGGAGACATTCCCAGAAAATTCGAGATATACATTTCATTTCTCATGACATTATCTTAAACATATGATATTTTCATTAAAATGGTTAGAGCCATTTTTGAGAAAATTAAAATTTTCGAAAACTGTTCCATGTAAAGGGTAGTCTGGGGTGGGGGGATTTTCTTGAAAACCTTCGTGTCGCATCTCTGGAAGATACTGAACCTAAATACCAAGTTTGGTGTTTATCCGACTGTTCGTTTTTGAGTTATGCTGTTCACAGACACACACACACACAGACACACAGACACACACACACACACACAGACACACACACGGACATGTTTCCAAAAATGCTTTTTTTTGGATTCAGGAGGTCTCAAAACATGTATTTCCGGCGAAATCTCGGTATCGAATTTTTGGGTGGAATGCAATACTTCCCCTACTTGCTATACGTAGTAGAGAAAGTAAAAATCTGATGTGTTACACTCACATGACTTTCTCTACTCTTGTACAATCTATTTTTACAAAGGCCTATTATATGCTTCATGTTAATCGAGATATCGAGATGTCAATCTTATTGCTAATTTTCTTGTAGATGCAAGGGGAATATCGTAGATTTTAAGCGATAGTCAAATATTTTAACGCTGGTTGCTATGTGGCGCATTCCATTCTCTTTGCATGTCCAGGACATAAAAAAAATCTGATGTGTTACACTCACATAACTTTCTCTACTCTTGTACAATCTATTTTTACAAATGCCTATTCTCCATATGCTTCATATTAATCGAGATATCGAGATGTCAATCTTATTTGTAATTTTCTTGTAGATGCAAGGGGAATATGGTAGCTTTTAAGCGATAGTCAAATATTTTATCGCTGGTTGCTATGTGGCGCACTCCATTCTCTTTGCATGTCCAGGACATAAAAAAATGAATAACGAATTTGAGAAAGAGTACAAGTATTGGAAAATTTAAGGAAATAACAAGCAATATCTCGAAAACGGTTCACTCAACAAAAAAATGTAAATGATATAAGTTATGTATTTTAACGCGATCTACATTTTTGGTGTAGTAAAATTTTGTCTATCTCTTATGGTTACCAGTTATGCAAAAGTCGTTCATAATGAAGAATACTTTTGGAGACATTCCCAGAAATTTCGAGATATACATTTCATTTCTCATGACATTATCTTAAACATATGATATTTTCATCAAAATCGTTAGAGCCATTTTTGAGAAAATTAAAATTTTCGAAAAATGTTCCATGTGAAGGGTAGTCTGGGGTGGGGGGATTTTCTTGAAAATTTTCGTGTCGCATCTCTGGAAGATACTGAACATAAATACCAAGTTTGGTGTTTATCCGACTGTTAGTTTTTGAATTATGCTGTTCACAGACACACACACACACAGACACACAGACACACACACACACACACACACACACACACACACACACACACACAGAGACACACAGACGGACATGTTTCAAAAAATACTTTTTTTGGATTCAGGAGGTCTCAAAACATGTATTTCCGGTGAAATCTCGGTATCGAATTTTTGGGTGGAATGCAATACTTCCCCTACTTACTATACGTAGTAGAGAAAGTAAAAATGAATAACGCATTTGAGAAAAAGTATAAGTATTGGAAAATTTAAGGAAATAACAAGCAATATCTCGAAAATGGTTCACTCAACAAAAAAAATGTATATGACATAAGTTGTGTATTTTAACGCGATCTACATTTTGTGTGTAGTAAAATTTCGTCTATCTCTTATGGTTTACCAGTTATGCAAAAGTCGTTCACAATGAAGAATACTTTTGGAGACATTCCCATAAAATTCGAGATATACATTTCATTTCTCATGACAATATCTTAAACATATGATATTTTAATCAAAATCGTTAGAGCCATTTTTGAGAAAATTAAAATTTTCGAGAAATGTTCCAAGTAAAGGGTAGTCTGGGGTGGAGGGATTTTCTTGAAAACCTTCGTGTCGCATCTCTGGAAGATATTGAACCTAAATACCAAGTTTGGTGCTTATCCGACTGTTCGTTTTTGAGTTATGCTGTTCACAGACACACAGACACACACACACACACACACACACACAGACACACACACGGAAATGTTTCCAAAAATGCTTTTTTTGGATTCAAGAGGTCTCAAAACATGTATTTCCGGCGAAATCTCGGTATCGAATTTTTGGGTGGAATGCAATACTTCCCCTACTTAATATACGTAGTAGAGAAAGTAAAAACTGATGTGTTGCACTCACATGATTTTCTCTACTCTGGTACAAGCTATTTTTACAAACGCTTATTCTCCATCTACTTCATGTTAATCAGAAAATCATTTCCAGTAACTATCTTATTGCTAATTTTCTTGTAGATGCAAGGGGAATTGGTAGCCTTTAAGCGATAGTCAAATATTTTAAGAGCTTGTTGCTTTGTGGAGCATTCCATTCTCTTTGTATTTCCAGGACATATAAAACGAATAACGAATTCCCATTTGGGAAAAGCTATTCGAAAGTAATATCTCTGAAATGGTTCACTGGACAGAAAAAGGTTGATACGACACCAATGGTGTGTTTTAACAAGATCTACATTTTTTGTGTACTACAATTTTGTGTATCTCTTACGGTTTACCGGTTATGTGAAATTCATTCAGAATGAAGAGTACTTTTGGGGACACTCCCAGAAAATTCAGAATATACACTTCATTAGCTATGAAAGTATCTTAATCGTATGATGTTTTAATCAAAAGCCATTTTTGAGAAAATCAAAATGTCCGAAAAATGTTCTATGTAAAGGGTAGTCTGGGGTGAGGGAATTTTCTTGAAAATAGTCGTGTCGCATCTTTGAAACATACTGAACCTAAATTCCAGAGTTTGGTATTTATCCGAATTCTCGTTTATGAGTTATGCTGTTCACAGACAAACATCCACACACACGGGCGAGCGCGTGAACGTTTTTTAAAATGTGTTTTTGGGGGGATTCAGAGGGCCTCAAAATATGTATTTACGTTGAAATCTCAGTATTGAAATTTTGGGTGGAATGCAATACGTTCCCTAATTACTATACGTAGTAGAAAAAGTAAAAAAGAAAATTCGGATAAATACCAACTTTGTATTCAAGTTCAGTATCTTTTAGAGATGCAACACGAAGATTTTCAAGAAAATTCCCCTCCACTCCAACTACATTTGCATGGAATAATTTCCGAAACTTTTTTATTTTCTCAAAAATGGTTTTAATGATTTTGATTAAAATACCATATATTAAAGATGTTTCCATCTCAAATAAAATTCATGTCTTGAATTTTCTAGGAATCGCGTGTGCAGTCCATAAATAAAATGTGTATTTCAAGGAGATCTACATTTTTTGTGTAGTACGTTTTTGTATATCGCCTAACGTTTACCGGTTAAATAAGATTATACATGGTTATACAAGACTATACAAAGTTTCTTCCAAGTGAAGTGGACTTCACAGGCTATTCCCAGATAATTCGGGATATACACTTTATTTGTTGTATAAATATCTTTAACATATGCTATTTTAATCAAAATCGTTATAACCAGTTTTTAGAAAATAAAAAATTTCGAAAAATCTTTGATGTAAAGTGTAGCCTGGGGTGGGAGGATTTTCTTGAAAATGTTTGTTTCGCATCTTTTGAAGATATTGAACCTAAATAACAAGTTTGGTATTTATCCGACTTTTCGTTTTTGAGTTACGCTGTTCACAGACACACACATACACAGACTTTTTCTATAAATGCCTTTTTTGGATTCAGCGGGCCTCGAAACATGTATTACCGGTAAAATCTCAGCATCGAATTTTTGGGTGGTATACAATACTTCCCCTACTTACTATAAATAGTAAAGCAAGTAATAACCAACTATGTATGATATTAACATCAAGTAGATCTACAACAGCACTTAGAGGTCTTTTTAACATTCTAACATTTAGCTTAGGTACCATCAGTAGTTTCTGAGGAAACGGATCATTTGTACCAGAAAACGTTATTGACAAAAAATGCTGTTCAAAGCAAAAAAGAAGAAAATGGCTCGCATATATTTGCAAGTAAATAAATTACATATATTGAGCACACACGCTAGCATACTTAACAGCAGTACCAATTTGTAGAGCAAAACTTCCCCATAAAGATGGGCTAAATTTGACATCTCTGCTCCAATGTATGTAAGATTGATTTTTTTTCTGTGAAAAGGTATCGAATTCAAGATGCAAATTGGTAGATGCAGTACAATTAAAATATATATATATATATATATATTTAAAATATAAGTATTATGTCTAAAATGATAAAATTTTACAGGGTGGGAGGTGAATAGGTGCAAATATTTGTTTTTAGACTCCTATACTTAAATGTATTCATTTGCTGTTAGAAATCTGTATCAAAATAAAGTCGACACAGATTCCCGCGCTTGCGCCGCTCTGTCCTTACTCAGAGCCACTGAAATAGTTATATTTACATAGTTTATCAGTAGATGCTGTATTGTCAGGTGCCTCGTCATTGAAGGTTTTAATTTCATTTGTCGCAAACGTTTTTGCTTTTTACCCTCTATATCCTACCGATTTCTGTTTTAACAGGTAATACAACTTTTTATACTTGAATATATAAGTTATATGTTTCACATTTAGAGTAGTCTTCAATACCAATTAATTTGTTCACAAGGTTGGGAATTTCATTGTTTTTGACATGTCTTCAAAGTAAACTATGAGCACATTTTCTGACAATGAAGGCATATTTTTTCTTGCTCGCCAAACCATGAACTTATCGTAGAACTTTTTATACATTTTCTTTGATATTTCAGGAGTAAATTCTTGCTTACATTTCCTGGCTTCCTCCAGAACATCAGGAGGTGTGTAACCAAATTCCACCTCTTCAAATTCACTATTAAACATTTCTACCTCCATCTTGTAAAATCAAAACCTGCGACCTTGAATCGATATTCCTTGTTATCGAAGTACATCTAAAATATGTATCGAGAAATTGGTTTATCACATTTTTATTTTCTTTTGTATGCATCCAAATATTAAATATTTATTGTATATCTAAATGTCGTAGAAACACTATTCAATGCAACTCTCATATAACCGTTATAAGACTTTCGTGAAGTTTTCGAAAGTTGTTCGTCACTCGTGTTTTAATAGCTCCCATTACAGGATCGTTGCATAAACAACTAATCAGCGTTTGAAAACGATGTGATGATCTAGTATGTGTAATTTGTTTCGCTTTTTTCCAAAGCTATGTTCATGAGGGAAATTTTACGATGTTTTTAGGATGGCTATTACTCCCTATCTCAGACGTTTGGTGTCTGATTACGTAACAGGTCACTCGACTGGCCCCCTCTGCCCTTTGTCCTGCCCCACCTTGGGAGGTGATATGATGTGAGCAAAGAATATCGATCTCGATGAAACTTCAATCTACATAACCAAACGTTTTTAACCAAATACTTTACCAACATCATCTGATTAAGGCTTCAGCTTAAAAAAAACACGATGAGGTTCCTATGCCTTATTTAAATTTGGTTTTATTAAACAAATACATAATTCAAATTAACATGCAGCATTTCACTTCCGTTCTTTAGACTACAAATCGCCCTCATTGCTCTTATAAGGGCGAAGAATTAAAATTAAACCTCAACACTGAAAGAATAATAAAAAAACAGACTAACAAACTTGTATCGTTCAGTAAAATAACTTAAACACTATGTACCTCTAACATTGGATATTAACATCTTTATAACTACAGCAAGTGTTCAAAATGTCGCCTGTTAGCACTACAACAAGCTTCCTGCGTCGACGCCATGATTGTAGCATCCTTTTTTACATACCCACATCAGCAATCTCACTTATTAAACGTCCCAGGTTCGTTGTCTAAGAGTTTCTTCATCATTAATTTCGACTGCATAAACTATTTCCGTGAGATACCCCCAGAAATAAAACTCTAAATGGATTCAAATCCGGGTATCATGGCGGCCAGCTCACAGAACCATATCGACCAATTTATCGATTTTTTAAACGACGATGCAGAAATTGAAGCCTGGCCCATAATATGGGGAGGTGCCCAATCGTGCATGAATCACAATTGTTGACGTATGTGCAGTGCACTAACTCGAGATAGTTTCATTCGCAAAAATTGGAGATAATGAACACTGTTTAGTGTTCTTAGCCTCAGTAGTTGATCTCCCAGGGTACTGGTCCAAAGATTTACTGCGAATCTGTGTTGAAAATTGCCACGGCGAATGGTGTACGAATTCTCTTCTGCCCAAGTGTGTACATTTTAGAAATTAAATATGCCATCGCGGGTAAACATTGCCTCGTCTGTAACCATCATCTTACGCAGAAACTGTACATTATTTTCACATTTTTGTAAAAACCCAATTACAGATCTCCAGTCTTCTTCTGTAGTTCACTTCTTGCAGATGTTTGATCCTTTGATAAAGGTACGGGCACAACAAATGTTCCTGCAAAGTGTGACGATCACTCCAGCAAGATGTACCTACTTCCCTTGCCAAGTGTCTTGTACTTACACCAGGTCTCTCTTCTACAATGCCTAGAATTTCATTTTCTCGCCATAGTGCTTCAGTATCACGGAGCCTTTGATGCACTACAGTGAACGTTCGTTTACTGGGAAGACCACGATTTGGGAATCGCTGATGATACAGGCCCCCTTATAGCATTGGCAGATTCCACGTCCGCGCAGTAAATTAAATGAATATCTGCTAATTCAGCACATGTAAAGCCATTCTCGTATGTGTAAAGAACGTTTGCAACTGAATCGGTCCCCCATTCCCTCACTGTGAGTCACGTGAATGCAGGCCGGCGAGTTCTCAACACAATAGCTGGCCGTTGCGCGATGTACTCGTATGTAAACGGGAGAGACATAACCAGGGCCGTTCAAAACGCATCACACCCTGAAAATTGTGAATCATTTATGACAGTGCTATTACGAAGCGAACAAAACGAGATACACTTATGAGCTAAACCAAATTATTTGCACTTATTCATTTTCCATCCTATAAATAAACTTAAAGACGAAATTCCAATTAATAAGACTGGACAAAAAAATCTGAAAATGTCATTTTTTGGAAATTTTCGCCATTTAATTCCCTTGAATGTAGCTCATGAGGAAAATCTCCTGATCAAAAACGAAAAGTCGGATAAAAACCAAACTTGGTATTTGAGTTTAGTATCTTTCAAGGATGCGACACGAAGATTTTCAAGAAAATCCCCTCACCCCAGACTACCCTTTACACGCAACATTTTTCGAAAATGTTTAGTTCCTCAAAAATGGCTCTAACAATTTGGATTAAAATACCATATGTTTAAGATTTTTTTATGCCAAATGAAATGCACATCTTGAATTTTCTGAGAATGTCCCCAAAAGTCCTCTTCGTTCTGAATTACTTTTACATAACTGGTAAACCGTAAGATATAAACAAAATGTTACTACACAAAAAATGTAGATCTCGTTAAAACACACAATTTATGTCATATACACTTTTTTGTCGAGGTACTCATATCCAAGATATTCGTTGTTATTTGTTTGAATTTTCCAATGCTTCAACATTTTCTCAAAAGGGAATTCTTTATTCCCTTTTTTATGTACTGGACATGCAACCAGCACATAGCAACCAGCTCTTAAAATATTTGTCTATCGCTTAAAGCCTACCAATTCCCCATGCACCTACAAGAAAATTAGCAGTAAGATAGTTTCTGCAAATGCTTATCCCGATTAACAAGAAGCATATGGAGAATAAGCGTTTGTAAAAATAGTTTATACAGGAGTAGAGAAAGTCATGTGATTACAACACATCAGAATTTTAGGATTGGCTCTCCATGTATTTACAGTGACCAATTTTACCATATCCTACGGCTTTATTTGTATCACAAAAGAACGCACCTATAATATAATGCTATGCGTACATATATAGAGGTTACAATATATGAGAGATTACTAAAGTGAAACTTAGACATTTTGCGCCATTATGGGACAAGTCACCAGAATATGGTGATATTCGGGTTGTTAGCTTATATTCATAACCGGCAACTCTTCCGATAATACGCACCTGTTACATGTATTGGGAAGTTTACGTGGGTGCCCTGTTTTTAAATTCGCATATGTTCATACTTTGCACGCTGACCGTTTAGTCACCAACTGATGCACTTATTTATATTAGATTAGTTATATTACTTATGCTAATTATACGAACACGTAATTATTAATCATTATTAGGTCAGGTTATTGGGTTATTATTAATTATTAGATCTTACCCTTGCAGTTAACTAGAAATTTGAATTGTTTTTGCAATTTTTTGTGTAAGCTGTTTGGGTGTAGTTTTATTTTTAGAGGCAGAGGATCTGCATTGAAACCAAAAACTTTAATTGTTTGGTTTAGGCAAGTACACCGAAACCATATTAAAGGTAAAGAAAGATACGTATCACTGAGGGGCCCCGGGAGCCGGGGCAGAGATCCGCACTCAGGCCAGCCGGCCCCTTTTGCTTCCGTGACCCCTGAAAGGGAATGATGAAGGAAGAGACCCGAAGTGCGACCAGATTCGGATGACGACGTACGCAAGCATGGACGGGGTTCCTAACGTTTCCAGATAGAACGCATCCGACGCCGCACGGTCCCAGCCCACAAGCTACCAACCTCCTGGGTCCCCCACTGGGATGAGAGACCTAACTGAGCGGTACCGCAGCGACGCCTGGGAAGAAATCTTTTACAGAGCGCAAGCCACCATCCAGTCGCAACCCGCGAACACCGTCGCCTGGTCCTTCAACCCTGAAACAGATGACAAGGAAGATGATAGATGCAGGAAATGAAAGGAAGAAGAGTCGTGGTAGAAGATGAACCATCCCAACAATCTACGGCGACCCGGGCAGATCACGAAAAATCCATGGGCCAGAGTGGGCCAAGGATCGATTCCAGGATCTCCCAAGTGAGGGTCACAGACGTAACCGCCTCAGCTATCCCGCTCGGTCGAAATCATATTAAAATATATGTTTGTCATACTATTACAGTAGAGTAGTTTGCAACGTTTAAGAACATAGAACGGTTAAGTGCTCAATTTAACACTTAAGGTGCATTCAGCTTATAAGTATTCAACGATTATAGCAGACAAAGGAGATAATGACCAAACCTTTGCACCGAAGAAGAAAAAAATTTTACAGTATTGTATAAAATTAAATTGATTTTTATTTATGAATGCTCTTTAACTGCTGTGGTTCTTAGCATCCCATTCTACGAGATTGGGTGCGAAAGACCGGAAATGTTGCTTAGAGGCTGTGCCAAATTGACTCTCCCCTGTGAAATCTACTTTAGGCGACTGGGCTGTACTAAAGGAAGACTGACATGTACGGGAACAGAAGGGAAACGACTATGATTCTCAAGCAGATGACAACAACAAGAAGAAAGGACGCAGTACGTCAGGCGATTGTGGTCGTCGACTGCGCAGGCGCCGGATAACTTCCAGCTTTCTTCAATGTGCTGTCCACAAGGCTGATCAGTCTTTCTTCGACGGCGAGCTAGGTTACGAGGAAAACAACAGGACAACGTTTAGATAGAAGGCATTCTGGACGGTATTTCTAAATTCATTTTTCGCTTAACGTGTTCAAAATTCTCTTTAGTAATTCTTTACCGGGAAAATATTGATCGTCTGAACTATAGACTTATTGCGGTTAGTTTTGAAATGTATCGGTAAATGTGAGAGCAGGAAGCAATTCTTTAATTATTGTAATTTAATTTAAAGCACTGAAGCCGTAAAGAATGTAAAGAATGGTGAACGATTAAGGGTTTGAAAATTGTAATTATTAAATGTTATTGAAGTATCAGTTTATTAAATAGAAGAAATATGGCTTGTTAACTATTTTATGGAATATATTTTCAAGTAGCAATCTGCCATTATTCCTAATTTAATCCACTTCCTCTTGGGTCAAAAGACCACGTTTTAAGGCCTCTTTATTAGACTTGAGGTTCTTTTACGTGCCATAAATCTACGTCACGGGACCACAAGCTTTACTTCCCTTCCGAAGGAAGCCATTCTGAGGATTTTTACGCTTGAGAACAATCCATTGCTTTCCGCCGGGTTTGAACGGAAGACGTCATGAACTAGAGGCTAGCATGGTAACCACTACACCACGGAGGACGACGAGCAGTACGCATGATGTCAATGACTCATAATACTAGCTGAAGACCGAAATAGTGTGTTTTTCTAAATAGATTGTCTGGTGATTTCACTACAGAACGCTGACCGCCCTAACAGCGGCATCAGACATTTTTGTTTATTGGTAATCTGAGTTAGGCTGCGCACCTTTTTTAGGAATCGTAAGGGAACAAAGCAAAGCATAGAAATTATTTGCAAGATATGAATTATTAAACACGCAGTAGATTCAAAGTGTTTGATACAAGAATCATTACATTCTTATTTGTATACACTCTGGGTGTATTAAGACAATGTTCGCTGATGATAAATTAGGTGGTTATAAACCTCTGTTAATTAAAACTAGTACAAAAACCAGCTAGGTAGAATTATTATTTAACAACCTCATATCTTTAGTTACGCTTACTTCCTTTCGCACCAAGAGCGAGACACGTGGGCCGCATTTAATGTAAGAAAATAAAAGCCGAAAGAACAACATAACAGCTGGTACAAGCCGTTAATTCTGAAAACAAAAACAAGAAAATCTTGGGGGTCACATTACAGTGGCAGAGTAAAACCAAATCTCTGCGGCAAAAGCAGGTGGAGTTTTGGGCTAATTGCTAAGCACTCGCAGCTAGTAGTCAGATGATATAAGATAACGCGACCCTCCAGTTCTACTGTGCGGAACTGTGGGGTTTCTGCAGATTACATTCCCTCATCGACCGCTTAGGGTACGTTATACAGAGTGCTCCACTCGCACCTTTCTTTATTAACAGTCCGTATCAGCGAACATCCTTGTAAACTTTCTTTAGTATCTCTCCGTTTCTTATAATTACAGTTTGCCTCAGCATACACGAAGAAACCAGTGAAAAATTAATCAGTCATATTTTCTTTAAAATAAGTATTTTTATTTATTAATATAGAGTCAACTGAAAACTTCAATGCCACATCCGGAATGTGAATATGGTTCTCCTAGTCTCCGTTGCGGTTGCTCTAACCATTGAGCTACTGTGACAACATGCCAGTGTGACGTTGAATTCCCCAATTGACTGAAGTTGTTTTCCAGATAGACCACCAAGGTATCTCACTAGAGATGACAACCTCGCTGTTGACCTGCCATCGCAAGTACTTAAGGCTTTTTTGCATTACTTTGGTCTTAATTGAAAATGTTAACAAAAGCTAAAGAAAAGTGAATAAATTACCTTAAGGGTCGATTTAGGATTAGTTGTTGTCTGTTCTATAGCTGGTGCCTACCTGCTCGCCTATTTTAGATGTTTTACTTTTATAGCAAAATTACGGTGTGAAGACAACAACATAGCCATCTTGTCGCTGTTGCACATGCACAATGAGAACTGCCAACTTAAATGAGAAGTGAAATCCGCGGAATAAGCGATGTGTTCTTTCTTTCTGTTTCTTCATTTGCTTTTGCCGCTGATATAAACGCACTGTCATTAACAGTGCACTGCAGGAAACAAGATGACTTGCGGAGAATATGAAAATCAATATTAACGATACTAAATATTAATAAAGAAGTTGTTTGCAGTTTATATGTAAAGAAACTATCCCTAACCTAACATCCCCTGAATTTATACCGCAGGCTTATATAAAAAAACTAAACCTAACCTAACCTAACCTCCCGTGAATCAGAAACCTAAGGTTAGGAACGCACGCTTGCTTCGCTCGTGTGCTTTGATACAACCACTAGTAGCTAATTAAGGAAGCTCATATATAAAAAACTAACCCTAACTTAACCTACCCTACCCTGAAGCCGTAACCTAACCTCACAAAAAAACTAAACCTAACCTAACCTCCCATGAATCAGAAAAAAAGAAACGAAACGAAACCAAACCAAACCTAACCTAACCTCCCGTGAATTAGAAACCTAAGCTACGAACGCACGCGAGCGAAGAGAGCGTGCTTTGTTGTAACCACTGGTAACTAATTTAAATAAGCTTATATAAAAAAAACTAAACCTAACGTAACCTCCAGCGAATTAGTAACCTAAGCTTATATAAATAAAACTAACCCTAATCTAACATCCCATGAATCAGTAACCTAAGCTTATATTAATAAAACTAAATCTAGCCTAACCTCCCACATATCAGGAACCTAAGCTTATATTAAAAACAACGAAACCTAACCTAACCTCCCGTGAATCAGAAACTCAAATTATATTTAAAAAAAGAAGAAACCTAACGTCCCGTAAATCAGAAACGTAAAACACTAATAAACCTAAAATAAAAAGTAATTAGGAACGTACGTTGCGAGCGTTGGCGGTATTTGTTATTCATATTTTGCCAGCATTGTGTTGGACTGGAGGATGACATAGGATGATGTCTGTACGAGATGTGGGACATTACTTTAATCTTTTTTTAAGACCATACTTTGTTACTCCGTGCTTATGGGTTTCTTAAGGTTTTCTTTGTAATCTTTACATATAATTAATTGAAATTAATTATACTTTTTAGAGACCTTAGCCTGGTTCTGGCAAGTTTTTAATCTAGAGTCAACTGAGGATAAAGTATTTTTATGTTAGATTTTAAAACACAAACGCACAAGAGGCAGAAAACTTTGAACATGGATGTTAATATATATATGTATGTACCTGCATACCCTTAAAGTATAATTTAGCATATTTAAATTTAGTAAATTAATTAAACTGCTCTTGAGATCCCGTGAATTGCGATCCCCCAGCGTGTATATATACGCTCGTGGGAATAGCATAACTCAGAAACGAAATGTTGGATAAATAACAAGTATTTAAGTTCAGTATCTTCTAAAGATGCGACAGGAAGATTTTTAAGAAAATCCTCTCGCTTCAAACTACACTACAAATTTGTCGAACTTCTTTAATTTTCTCAAAACTTCCTCTAAAATATTTATTAAATTCAATATTTATTTGGTAAATAAAATGTATATATTGAAGTTTGTGGGAATAGCCAAAAGAATACTTCTCTACATTCGGAAATAATTTCGTACAACTGGTAAACCATTAGAGATAGTCAAAATCGTACTACAATAATAATGTAGATACTTTTAAAACACATAGTTTATTTCAAATGACTTCGTAGAATCAGCTTTTTTGTTGTGAATTCAAATCAAAGCAGGATTATTTTTAGCTGTATATTATTCAGCACATATTGAGTGGTTTGAATTTTTCAATACTTTGTCATGCTTTTATGTGCTTTGATGTCACATTCAGTACCATTTAACTATGGCTTTGGTTTTCTGTATCCCTATTATGTCTACAGTGAGTTCTGTATCTAATGAAACAATTTCATGAAACATTCATATTCTGTAATAGAAATATATTGAAAAATAAGCTTTTGTAGGAATAATTTATAGAACATACTAAAAAAAATCTGATGTGTTACACTCACATGACTTTCTCTACTCTTGTACAAACTATTTTTAACAAACGCTTATTCTCCATATGCTTCATGTTAATCGGGATATCGAGATGGTAATCTTATTGCTAATTTTCTTGTAGATGCAAGGGGAATCGCTAGACTTTAAGCGATAGTCAAATATTTTAAGAGCTGGTTGCTATGTGGAGTATTCCATTCTCTTTGCATTACCAGGACAAAAAAAATGAATAACGAATTTCAGAAAAAGTATAACTATTGGAAAATTTAACGGAATAACAAGCAATATCTCGAAAATGGTTCACTCAACAACAAAACTGTATATGACATAAATTGTGTATTTTAACACGATCTACATTTTTTGTGTAGTAACATTTTGTCTATCTCTTATGGTTTATCAGTTATGCAAAATTCGTTCATAATGAAGAATACTTTTGGAGACATTCCCAGAAAATTCAAGATATACATTTTATTTGTCATGAAAATATCTTAAACATATGATATTTTAATCAAAATTGTTAGAGCCATTTTTGAGGAAATTAAAATTTTCGAAAAATGTTCCATGTAAAGGGTAATCTGGGGTGGGAGGATTTTCTTGAAAAGCTACGTGTCGCATCTCTGGAAGATACTAAACCTAAATACCATGTTTGGTGTTATGCGACTATTGGTTTCTGAGTTATGCAGTTCACAGACACACACACACAGATACATACATACACATACAGACAAACACACACACGGACATGTTTCCAAAAATGCTTTTTTTGGATTCAGGGGGTCTCAAAACATGTATTTTCGGTGAAATCTCTGTGTCGAATTATTGGGTGGAATACAATACTTCCCCTACTTACTATACGTAGTAGAGAATGTAAAAATAAGAATCGCAATTTTTTAAGCATGTCATTTATTTGACCTTTAGCATGGAATATTTCGGAAATGCCTAACACTTTTTTGTCTTTTAATAACCTCTGCATTTTTATGCTGGCAGTAAGTTTTAGTCTGTCGTCTTATAATTCTTAATTGTACAAAATTTATTCAAATAGAGGACTGATATTCACAGAAAATTCAAGATAAACATTTTATTTCGCATGTAAGTATACTAAACAAATGAAAATTTAATTGAAATCATAGAGTCGTTTACCAAAAAATTAAAAATAAAATTTTTTTCACAGTGAAGGGTAGTTTGATGTGTGAGATTCTCTTAAACATCCTTGTCGCAATCTTGAAAGACGCTGAACCTAAACACCATATTTCATATTTAACTAATTTTCGTTTTTTAATTATACTGTTCATTCTCTCACACACGAACTTTATTTTAAAAATCCGATGTGCTGTACTTACCTCTCTACTCTTGTACAAACTATTTCTATAAACCTTATTCTCCATCCACTTCATGTTAATCAAGATAAACATTTGCAGAAACTTATTACTATTTTCTTGTAGATGCAAGGGGAATATGGTATGCTTTAAGCGATAGTCAAATATTTTATCAGCTGGTTGCTATGTGGAGCACTCCATTCTCTTAACATGTCCAGGACATACAAAAAGAATAACAAATTCCCATTTGAAAAATGTATAAGTATTGGAAAATTCAAAAAAACAACAAGGAATATCTCGAAAATGGTTCACTGTACAAAAAAAGTAATATGACTTAAATTGTGTGTTTTAACGACATCTACATGTTTTGTGTGGTAAAATGTTGCCTTTCTCTTACGGTTTTCCAGTTATGTGAAAATCATTCAGAATGAAGAGGCATTTTTAGAAATTTCAAGAAAATTCAAGATATACATTTCATTTGCCATGAAAATATCTTAAACATATCATATTTTAATCAAAATCGTTAGAGTCATTTTTGAAAAAAATCAAAGTTTTCGAAAACTGTTCCATGTAAAGGGTCGTCTGAGATGGGAGAGTTTCTTGAAAATCTTCATTTCGCAGCCTTGGAAGGTAGTAAACTCAAATACCAAGCTTGGTATTTATCCGACTTTTGTTTTTGAGTTATGCTGTTCACAGACAGAAACACACACGGACATGTTTCCAAAAATGCTTTATTTGGATTCAGGTGGCCTCAAAACATATATTTCCGGTGAAATCTCGGTATCGAATATAGTACTTCCCCTACTTGGTATATGCAGTAGTGAAAGTAAACATGCTTCTGGGGTGGGGATTCAGGAAATCCAAGGACGCATATCTCTGGTGAAATCTCTATACGGAAATTTTGGGTAAATGGAAAACTTCCTTTACTTACTACAAGTAGGAGGTGGAGAAAGTAAAAAGGGTGACATAAAACAGCAATAAGAATAACAAAAGCGAATTACCTTTGAAGATGTTCTAAGGTTGTAAAATGAGGTGAAATCTTACATTACTATACTCTTCCGTCGCTAAAGTTTGGACGTAGAGACAGATGTTGCATAGGAGTAATATTAAATACTTAAAATACCTATTTTTTTAAACCCAACTGTAGCCCCCACCCCTGGTTTATGGATATTCTGTTCAGCTAAATTAGCAAAATAATTAAACGCGAGCTTTAAATGTAAATAATTAATTTTGAACGGCCGAACCAGTACATTTACCAGCATTATCCGATTAATGCTGATAGGCACCTCTCACTCGCTCCCCCTCTCTCTCTTTCTCGTATCAACCCGTATGTACGTATATAATGTTTCCATAATAAAAATTCGGATGTATTTCATTCACAATATTTTCTACTCAGTCTTTTACAAACTATTCTTACATTTTCCTATTCTTCGGTCTATTTTTGTTAATCGAGAACATTGATTGTGCGTTTACAAATTTCTTTATAGGTATAGGAAGGCTATAAAGTATAAGTATTTTAAAAAACAAATCAATAACAAAGACTAGTTAGAAGTGGTTAAGGCCAGAATTTTTGCTTTCTAAACCTTGTACCTAGAAAGTAGAGAAGGCATTGCATTTCACCCAAAAATTCGATACCGAGATTTCACCGGAAATAGATGCCTTGAGACCCATTGCATTCAAAAGATCTTTTTTAGAAAACCGTCCGTGTGTATATGTGTATGTGTGGTTTGAGTCTGTGAACAGCATAACTCAAAAACGAAAAATCAGAAAAACACCAAACTTGCTATTTAAGTTCCTTCCCAAGAAGTAACACGAAGATTTTCTAGAAAATTCCTCTACTCCAAACTAGTCTATTCATGGAACATTTATCGAAATTTTTAATTTTAAAAAAATGGCCCTAACGATTTTGATTAAAATACCACTTATTAAATATATTTATATGACAAATAAAATGTATATCTTGAATATTATGGGAATAGCCTGTTAATTCCTCTTCATTCGGAAGAAATTTTGTATAATTTTGCATAACTGATAACTGTTAATCGATAGACGTACTACACCAAAAACGCAGCTGTCCATAAAACACATATTTATTTCAAATAACCTTTTCTGTTGATAAACCATTTCCGATAACTATTGATGGTTCACTATGCCGTTATTATGGTCAGGATTGTTCAACACTTAGGCATTCTTTTAAAGCCCTTTCGATTTTTGGTGGTTTCTCGCTATGTCATGGAAGGGCAGCGTATAGCTTCCAGTTCTAAAACATTTGACTATAGCTAATCCCTCCCTTTATATGTAACGGAATCTGTAATGCAGTATTTCTGGACAGGTTTATCTCGATTAAAATGAAGTACGAGATAGAAAATAAATTTTCGTAAGAATAATTTGTATATTTACTAACAAGAGCTAGAGGATAGAAGACTTTTACAAGTCAAACCAGCTAAAAGAAATACATTAAAATACTTTGACGTTTGTCATACTGAATTGCATAAAATTTTGTTAAGCAGTACTGCAAATTACCTGAAACTGGAACATCTTTAATTTTTCATGTCTTTTCGTTCAACAACAAATAGAGAATTTAAATCATGGAATTTATCTTGTTTCGCATTTACAGCAGTGATAACAATTTACTTATATTTGTCTCTTAAACATAGATAAAAACAAATCATCCTAACTCCTTAAATAGATTTCGTATATCTTCTCTTCAGAAATGAGACCTAACATACAATTAAAACTCCGCTTCCCCTCTCTCCCTCTCCTCCTCTCTTCCTCTCTCACACACAGTATATTATGTGCATATAAAAACTTAAAAATGTGATTTTTGCTTCAGGGTAGTAGGTTACATTGTTTACTGTCCTGTACAACAGTTGATTACCCAAAACCCAAAATGAGAGTAAACAATGATCTAGTTTTATTGTATGTTCAACAGTCTTACAACACTAGTGCATTAAATTGCATTTGTGAAACACAACTATAGTAACTCCTCCTCTATGATGCTTAAAACTAAAATTTGAATTCAACAAAAAAGAAGCAAAAAAGAAAGAAAACTGAAGCTGTAAAGAATGCTTTAAAGGGCAACGCTTCGGGAAATGGTATGCAAATCAAGGTCTGTGATTTAAGCGCCTTTAATTCGTTCAAAAAGGACATCAACATTCAAGGACATAGACAAAACATCTCTAGGCTATTCTCTTTGGGAGGAGTAGGGTCTAATAGACGATTATTTTGGAGTTAAAGGAAACCAAAGGCCTTTATTTACCGTACTGCAGCTGTAGGCTGTATTATAAATTCACAAACGCTCTAGATATTTCTATTTTGTACTTATACAATTTTCGAAGCAGACAAAAAGAGTTCGTTTTATCCAATTATACTAAGATGGAGAACTTAGACGTAGTCCAAGATATTAATTCGTGTTATATTAACGATACTAAATTTATTTCAGACTGGAAAGTGCTATTTTAGGTAAACTAATGAGAATTAAATCTGTTCCCTTGATAGCGACCGCAACAGCCAGTGACAAAGAAATCTTCCCTCACGCTGTGGCCACGAGAGAACTGCCTGTTTTTCTCTGAGGTGCTCTCACATAATCCGTGTTAAAGACTATGTTCTCGTGGTTAGTGAAGCACAAAATTCATATTCATAGGATTCATTGACAGGTATCTATTCTACATGAAATATCAGTATATGAATAATTCTATAAATATGATAAATAAGGCTAAAGAAACTATTAAAATAGGAGACAATCCAAACAGAAATGTATTGGGACGATCAAGGCATTCCTTTCGTGTAGTATCAAGAAAATATAACATTTTGGTTGGAAAGTTTGAAGTAGTAATTGTATTGTATTTCGGCTGTTGGGGAGCCGAACTTGATGAAGTTGTAACCACATATGGTAAAAAGTTCCGGTAGCCTTCGCCCCAAGTTTAAAAGTATTAACTTTGTAATTTGACTGTTTCTTTAAATATTATATATTTATGTTTGCCTTGGCTGCGTCAGTATTATTGTTAGAGACATGAACTTCTTTGCAAGGAGTGGAACGGCTAAGAATGTAGACTTACACAGATTATAATTTTTACTTCGCTCCTTTTTATTAATTCTTGACACGATTTAAATAACACTTCACTGATATAGATAGCTCAGATTATTTATTAATTACTTGATCTTTTTAACACGTAAACTATTTTTGTCTCACACTGAGTACGTATTAAACTTCTCGAGCAACTGAACTAATTTCTACCGCCTAAATTTGTAAATTTCTGTATCTCAAGTCTATGATTGGCTATTCCTAATCCAATAGAATACTTTATTTAACTTTCAGGTTTTTCTGGTTGTTGATTGGCTATTTATAAACTGTCTAAAAATTACATTATTGTTGCTCCAAGTATTAACAGTAGCATTATTAAACATTCTAATTCATTATTGCCTCAGGGTTACCTCATTGTTATCTCATTATTAGCAGCTTTTAACCTATTATTCTCACAGCTCCTATATTGTTAAATTACGTAATACATTCACATAACATTATTGAATGTGCATAATAATATAAACATTAGTATAATGACTGTTACATGCATTTTATATATTATATTACACACATTTTACTTTAAGGCGGGCTGTTATTATATTTTATATTATATAATTTGACTGAAATCATTTAAGTGTTAAAAGTACTACCTCAAGTTCATTACAAGTTGAAAACTTTATTGCCCTATCACACACACAACACACAAGAAAAAAAAACTTTTTAGAAGACGTGCACCTCCGATGAAGTGTAAAATAGAAAATATTGGGTGGAATACTTCTTCACCTACCATACACAAAAAACAGGGAAAGTTAAGAGTAATATAATTCTCAGTGGCAAATAGCATTTTAAAAGAAGAATAAACATATAACATGGAAAACACTACTGTAGAAATGAAATACCATAAAACAATTTGATAAATACATCATAACCTACGATAACTTATTATATCAATGCTACCACAAATCGTAATTTTATTTTAAACTGCTTAACTAAATGATATTTAAAATCAAAATAACACGTAATCTCTTTTTAAAATTAATAAATTTAAAGGTAATAAATTTAATAGTAACAATAAATATTAGGTAGTTTGATAGGATGAATTACAGCCAGATAGGAAATAATTTTTCTAGGTTATTTTAACCTAACATTTAACAGAAGAAGATGAGCTTTATCGAAACTATTTGCTAGAAAATAAGCAAAGGCAAGGTTGCCACTGGTGGAGTCACCAGGTTTATCACAACCACCTCCTGTTTTGTTCTTGGGTTTGCCTACCGTTCAAGAAGTTTCTATTCTATTAGCATGTGTCGCCGTAAAGTCCGACCACCCCCATACACGAGTTGGAAGCAGAAAGGTGGAGAATAGAAGTGTCACAAAATGACATGATTGCTTTTAGGAATGGGTAGCGAGTCAGATAAAATAAGAGTTCATGGAAGATGTTTAAAAACTGTTTGGAATGGAACGATGAATAGGCAGTGCAGTGAGATGAATTCATTGGAAATACAATGAGACTCAACAACCAAGTGCTCGTTTGTCTGTTTCCAAGGTGGATAATGGGAAATCATTCTAGAATTTGTCTTATTGTGAACAGCAGGGACTGTTTAGCGCATATCCTGGCAAACTGCAGAAGCACTAAAAAATGGTCTGAAAGTATCTAAGCCGATTCTTTAAGTTAACGCATGGAGCAGAGGGCAACGAGCATATCGGGTGCTATGGGCAGGCGGGAGGGTTTAGATGCCTATTGTGAGACGTCTAGGTAAGAAGAGAAACTTGAGCAAATCTTAGAAAAATTCTTGTGCTACTTTAATTACTGTAGCTTCTCATGAAGTACGAATTAATTCAATAGGATAGAACTCTGTTTTCAGTATTTTTGGCTGATCGTGCGATTTAATCTACTTACTGTTGACGTTGTAATAGCAGGGAACTTCAAAGCTCCACACCATTCCTAAAAGTAATATTTTTCTAACCAAGCGGGACGGCTGAGACGGTTACGTCTGTGACCCTCATTCGAGAGGTCCCGGGACCGATCCCCGGCTACCGCCCACTCTGACTGATGAGTTTTTTCGGGGTTTTCCCGGGTCGTCAAGCCAATGCTGGAGTGTTTCTTTCATCCCCCGGATTTCGTTCCATTCTTCATCATTTTTGACCCCGTTGGTCTCTTTCAGGGTTGGAAGTGTCGGATGGCGTAGCGTGGCAGAGGCAAAGGATGCTCATTATGACTCTCTCCGTCCATCAGCTTTCGGCTAGTTGCCAGGGTATCCGAACCCCCTTGAGGAGCCTTGGACCCCTTCTGTGTAGAGTGGGGTCCCCGATCTGCCTGTCTTCGTTCGGGGTGTCTACTTCTGGAAACTTGGTGAACCTGTTATTGCTGTACCGTCGCTCCTGGATCCGGGCGCCCGTGTCTCCTTTCGTCTCGTCCTTCCCTCCGTGGACGTCTCCTCGCGGGGAATAAGTACAATATCCACTCTGGATCAGTGCCGGGTCCCCTCCGTAGCCAATCCAATCCAATATTTTTATAGTTAATTCAGACACGACATCTTGCACAAATATGAACACTCAATGACCAGCATTTCTGTTAGTAATTGCATTACTTAAATAAAAATTTTAAGAAAATTGCAATTTATTTTAGAGAAAAACAGTAAATAGGCATCTTAGATAAGCAATAGCCAAGTAAAAACTAAATCCAAATTCCGCTGAAAATATACATTCTTAAGAAGCAAATTCAATGTAACATAAATATTTATTTATTTAAATTAATATTCTCCAAAAACAGTATTCAATACACCTGAGTAAAATGTATAACAGAATTTCAAAAACAGAAAAAGATGGATTACGTTTCGACTTTTATAGATTTCTTCTACTCTGCTGCTAAGCCCTTCTCAGGCTTATATTGCAATACAAATTACCTTGCTTCAAGATCTGTAATGCTTTTGGGCTTTGATCATTATTCTGTATTCCATTTTCTTATCATTTTATTCTTTTTTGATATTGAGACCCTGCGTTGTGGCAAGACACGTATGGTTTTTGAACCCATGTGATTCTTCACTCCATACTTAAAGCGAAATACATTAACTAATTCACTCAGGCATTCAAATGCTAAACGAGTTTCCACGAAGGCACACTCTTTCGGTTTCATACATTTCTTTTAACAGCACTGGTTGGTTCTCATTGCCAATAGGTGAACGTTCCTCTGTTTATTGACAGAAAACTTCAATACATTTTCTTCCATAGCTGAAAATAAAGTTGGTTTATACAAAATTTATAATGAACGATCATACCTGCTTGATACTCTAACCTCAAGCCAAGTTCACTGGTTTGAAACTTAAGCAGGAAGGGCAAATTAATATCCTAGATGTCGTGGAATTAATAGCGTCAACCTTTAGCCATTTCTTGTTTTTGTGTTGGATGACACAGGAGGAAGCCAGTATACGACTAGAACAGAATATATTAGGATACACTGTTTATGCTTCACTCTAGTTCCTTAGATATATATTGCCTCATTTTGTGGTATGCCATTTTTGGTTGTAGTTAATCTTCATAATTTCTGCCTTTCACGTGCACAAAGACTCCCAGACACGCTGCTAGTTCATAAATGTCGTTGGTAGCTGCTTATGGAATATCACTTCCTGGACCAGAGGTTTATTTTTATCATTCACAAGAAAGAAAATTGATGGTACGTGGACACGGTTACAAAAAATTTCCATATTATTAAGATAAATATTCAGATTGATTGCAACCATAATGTTAACTTCATGCCAGCGGTTGGTAAACATACATCATTATAAGTTGTGGAGTTGCTCTGTTTTTTGCACAGTTCTGAGATAAACTGTAAGTAATTGTCTACAGAGCACTATCGCTAAATCTATTCCAAGTCTTTGCACCGTCTTCTGGAAATTACCGATGAAGTAAAGCTGTTTTGTAAAGAATTAAATACTATTAGCAGCTTGATCCTTGCCGTTTTTAAATCACTCCAAGGTCGATGCCGTGAAGATCAAAGTCTGTGCAGGAATCCTGGTGTTACGAGTGCTCAAATAAAAAAGAACCTGTTTCATAAATACACTTGTTTTCCATCAATTAAATGGGACATTATTCTAGTTAATTCGCATTTATCTTCACCTTGGCCGCTTCAAACAGTCTCCCAAGGTAAACAGAGCACTTAGTAATCCACCAAGTTCCTAAGGCAAAATAATTACAATTTAGTCACATTAATGTACATTCAGTATGATCAATGGACGATCCGTCAACAAAAGTGTTTCCTTTTGCGAAGTTCGTCGTCATGATGCATTTGACAACTGAGAAACTCGACAAGGACATATTGGCAAAAATATATCGTCATTGACTAGTTGTGGGTACTCGCATTCCCGGCTTGATATCCAATTGCCGTCTACCCTGACCATGGTGTTTTTCGTGGTTTTCCTTTGGTCACCTAGGCGAATATTGGGGTGGTGTATTCTACCATGATTTCGCTTTCTCTCATTTTTAATCATTTCATATCTCTCTCTTTCAGCTTTCAGGAAGTGTCTTCTGGTTCCGTAGTGTGGCTAGTGTCGGGCAGATGTCACGCTCGCTGCGCTTTGTAAAGAATTTCTCCCCGTAAAACGCCAGGGTACATTGGCCCGCTTGCTAGGGTCTCTTGCTCGCCCACTCGCGGGTTCTTCGCCTCTGCTGGTGCCGGCGGGTGTTTCAACTTGGAAATATTAGGGACTTCCTTGCGTCCTGCGACCTTCTACGGCTTCTTCACTTCATCCCTGCCACCTGGGGTGTAGTCACGATAGATCTAGTTGGTCGCAGTGGCGAGGTGTGCCCCTCCGGTAAATACCTCATTTGTGGTCATTATGGGTATGCCCACTGAAACATTTGATGAGACTGAATGAAAATCATTAAGTGTAAAATTTTATTTGTACTATTTATTTTTGGTCAGGTTTCCTAATCTATTCTTCCTAAACTGAATTCTCTACTAACACTTTCTACTAATAATAATTTTTGCTAAACTATCCTAATCCATTGTTCCTAATGTTCTAATTTACTGTTTGTTTTAGTAATGGAGTAATAGAACAGCCAAAAATTATCTGTAAAACATTAACTTCTAGATTGGGGTTATGTCAATTGTGTCCATAGCTATCTGCTTAGGCAGGTTTATGTTCTTCGATAAGACACAACCAAACACTATAGAGCGCGTTCTGCGATGAGAGACAACAAAGCACTGTTGTTTCTGCTACGTCATAAACAGCATAAAAGTCAAACGGGACCTACAGTTCTCATTCTCAGTTTTGCACGAGCCATGGAGTCGATGACAAGTGAGAAGTGGAAGCCTTTATTTGTGATCGATGGTTACAAATTTAGATAACAAAGATCTCAGAGACAATATTTTGCGCTGCATGAAATCTTGTGTTTCATGGATTTAAATGTTGAAAATGAAATAATTGAAAGCAATCAAGAACATAACCACAATTTTAATAATGACGCTGCCAAAATTTTATGGTGAAAATGCTACAAACAAAAATTTTAACCTACCTGTAATGTTCAACCAAATAATTCTTTGTTATTGTTTTTTTTACTTTTGTTCAGTTCTTAGATTTTTATGCATACCACCGTGTAATCCAACAAAATGTAACAAACTTACATTGATCTGTGTGGCTTAAATTAAAAATGTTACGCGTCTCGCGATATTAGGTGATTTAAAGCATTTCTTACGATTGTTTGTCATTGTTAACATAAAACTGATGGAATATATGTTTACTTTGAATAAATAGTAGAATATTGTGAAAATAATAATTATATTGCTTACAGAAAGTCCAGTGACTAACGGAATCTTCTTTTTAGTCTTTAATACCTGTGAGTATCTCTCGAGATGATGATTACTGACTGGAATACAAGATATACACATGAAGGCTTTCGGTGCCTAGGATAACAAAGGTTTCAGGTTTCCCAACTAACATATACTATCTGTGATCTTGGATGCAAATCGAACGATGCGAATGGGGCCATCCTACGTCCTGGATTCTAATCTCAAACTAACTCTCTAGCATCCCAGTTTCCACAATCAAACTAATCCCTTTGTACTCCCCTTCTATACAAATAGTTTATAATTTAAGCAGGTACTGTTTACTTTAGAGATTTTTATAATTAACGGCTAATAAGGTGGCGACAATGCTTAGGATATTATAATAAAAAGGCCGCGAAGTCTCAAAACCGTTGTTGCTGCCCGCCGAGGGAGATAGTGCAAAGAAGCAGTTCGCCGGGACTGACATATTCTTTGAATCTTCTAAGTCACTGGAAAGCCAGCAGTAGGTATGAAGTATGCTGTCTTCATCATCCTTACTATAGGCCGTCTTGCCATTAAAAATTTAAATTGACCCTAAAATGACCATCATAACACCCACAAACAAAACACGACTAATGGCATTTACTGTCCCCCATAATATCAAGCAACGTTTACCCAAGACATTTCTTTTTGCAACGCTTAGTTTTGGAAATACTGTACAGTCTCAGTTTAAATAGTCCAGCCTGTATAATCCAAGAGGAAAATAGATATTGACCGACCCAATAGAAGATGGAATCCACTTGTGACTTCGCCGGAACAGCTTCCTAGCCTAAACCCTGAGGATGATGATAAATAAGAAATGCATGTGATTTATGTCACAATGAAAATATTTTATTAACTCATAAATACGAGTGTAATTGATATATTGAAGTTAAACAAAATGAGTTATTGATTCACACAAACATCATTCATTTGTGCGTATTTTAAGTTGTGTCACTGCATATAAGAGACAGGATAAATCATACAGTGTGTTGAACGGCATGTACTTCTTACCAAATTCACACCCTTCCCCCGGAGAAATACACACTACGGTCTGCACTAAAGGAAGGTTGACGTCTCCGTGAAGAATAGTGAAATGAGTATGGTGGTGCTTTTGCAAAGGGGACGTCAAGACCAAGAAGAGAGGACAAGTTAATTTGATTCACGTAGTACAGCTGTGAATGCGACCGTCGACTGCGCAGGCGCCGGTTCAGTCCTAGCTCTGCTCACCGTGCACTGGACGAAGGTGAAGAAAGTCTTTCTTCGACAGTGAGGAATTTCACCAGGAAAATAGCAGGGCAACGTTTAGACAGAAGGCATTGCGGACAGTATTTCTAAATTCCTTTTGGTTTAAGTTATTCAAAATAATCTTAAGTAATTATTAACCTGGAAAGATTGATCGTTCGAAATATAGACTTATTGGTGTTGTAAATTTGAAATATATCGGTAAATGTGAGAGCAGAAAAACTGTAATTTAATTCAATGGGTTGAAACCGTAAAGAATTTAAAGGAATTGTGTAACAATAAGGGTTTCTGAAATTGCAATTATATATTTCATAGAAGTGTAAACTTATTAAATGAATGAAATTCGGCTTATTAATTGATTCATGCAATATATTACCAAGTAGTAATCTGCCAACACTCCTACTTTAATCCAGTTCCTCTTGGGAAAGAAATACACGTTTCAATATATATTTTCTGTGTGTGTGTATTCCTTATAGCCTTCTACACTGTTGCAATGAATTTGTCCAAACTTGGAACGAATAACTTGACACAAGGTGAAAATTACTGTCTATCTTAGAATTCGAAATTCCGCCGCGTTTCACACGATTAGTTATTTAATTCTTTGAAATACCTACAAAAGCTCACAAGACCATCTATATCATTCTCAACAATAACTATAATAGGTCGAATATTGCCAACATAAGAATAATTACATAGACTTTCACGGCATCACGCAATAACAAAAGAACAGCGAGTTCACATATTATTCGTTCATCTCCTCTCTGACTTATTCATGGAGTAATAAGACGGTCAAATAAATAAATTACAACAGCATGCCACCTGTGGGTATGGTTGTGCAAATGCAAAGGGCTACAATCGCTTGTTAAAAATTAACAACACTCGAACTTACGTATTGCATTGGACGGTGATAACAGCAACAGCATCAAAGCAGACAAAATAAAAATATTCGTCTTTATCTTCATATGATTATTTGCGAATTGATATAAAATACGAGGGCAGTCCCAGAAGTACCTGACCTGAAGTATACATAGCGATTTTTGTTTCAAACAAATGACTATGGTAGAATGTACCAACCTTATAAAGCTTAAGTTTGAAGTTTACGTGTTTAGTAATTGTTTGGCAGTCATCAATAGTGAACTCTCTCAGCGAATTTGTAAAAATGGATGAAACTGCCTCCGTTATGTAACATAATACTTTAATTTGAAATACTTTCATTTTTTAGTCCAACTAATATTAAAGCTGAGCTAGATTCTACTCTGGGGGAGTCTGCTCCTTCGTTTACAACAGTAAAATATTAACTGGCAGAGTTTAAGTGAGGCCCTACGTGCTGCTAAGGTGAACATAGCAGTGGTCGACCAAACGCCAGAAATTGTGAAGAAACTCCACAAAATGGTATTGGATGACCGTCTACTGAAATGCGCGAGCTAGCAGACATCCTAGGAATTTCAAAAAGTGCTGTACATTGCATGCTAACTGAAAATTTAGACATGAGAAAGCTGTGCGCAAGATGGGTGCCGCGTTTACTCACAATGGAACAGCGTCGTGAGGATATTTCAGTCGAGTGGTTGGCGATGTTTCGTTGCAATAAAGCCGAGTTTTTGTGTCGATTCATAACCATGGATGAAACATGGGTCCATCACTTCACACTTGAGACGAAGTAACAGGCAAAACAGTGGATTGAAAGGGGAGAACCGGCTCCAAAGAAGGCGAAGACAGCTCCATCTGCAGGCATGGTCACGTTGTCAGTTTTTTGGGATGCGCGTGGGATAATTTTCATTGATTACCTTCAAAAAGAAAAAGTAATCATTGGCAAATATTATGCAAGCTTATTGCAGCGTTTGAATGATGAAATCAATCAAAAACGGCCGCATTTAACGTAAAACAAAGTTCTGTTTTATCAAGACAATGCACCAGTTCACACATTCATTGGCGCCATGGCCAAAACCAATGAGTTAAAGTTCGAATAACTTCCTCATTCACCCTATTCGCCAGACTTAACCACCTCTGATTATTTTCTGTTTCCAAAGTTGAAGAAATGGCTTGGTGGTAAAAGATTTGCCAACAACGGAGACGTGGAGTTTGCAGTTGATGGTTATTTTGCAGAACTCGACGGTTCTCACTATAAGCGGGGTATATTGAACATCACTGAGAAAAGTGTATGGAGCTGAAAGGAGACTATGTAGAGAAATAAAGATGTTTTTTCCCAACATCTTTGTGTTTTCTTTGCTAGGCCGGGTACTTCTGGGACAGCCCTTGCAACAAAAGCATTCAACATAATCGCATTGACTACAAAAGTCCTATGGTGCTCAAACATCATTGTCAACATAAACGTAATAGGTCGAAGTTCGTATCCATACATTGTGCAGTCATACTCAGATGTTCGGACATTCTCTTATTATAATTTGTAGTTTCACTTTTATTTATTTATTTTTTATTTTACTTTCTCTACTACGTATAGTAAGCAGGAGAAGTATTGTATTCCCACCCAAAAATTCGATACCGAGATTTCACCACCGGAAATATATGTTTTGAGACCCCTGAATCCAAAAAAGTATTTTTGAAACATGTCCTGTGTGTGTCTGTGTGTGTATCTGTCTCTCTGTGAACAGCGTAGCTCAGAAACGAACAGTCGGATAAACACCAAACTTGGTATTTGGGTTCAGTATCTTCCAGAGATATGACACGAAGGTTTGCAAGAAAATCTCCCCACCCCAAATTACCCTTTACATCGGACATTTTTCGAAAATTTTAATTTTCTCTAAAATGGCTCTAACGATTTTGTTTAAAATATCATATGTTTAAGATATTGTCATGGCAAATAAAATGTATATCTTCAATTTTCTGGGAATGTCTCCAAAAGTATTCTTCATTGTGAACGACTTTTGCATAAGTGGTAAACCATAAGAGATAGACAAAGTTTTACTACACAAAAATGTAGATCGCGTTAAAATACACAACTTAACATTTCTTTTGTTGAGTGAACCATTTTCAAGATATTGCTTGTTATTCCCTTAAATTTTTCAATACTTATTTTCTCAAATGGGAATTCATTATTCAGTTTTTTTTGTCTTGGATATGCAAAGAGTATTAATCTGTGGCAAAGGGAATGCTGCTGCACCTAGCAACCAGCTATTAAGAGATATGTATATGCTTAAAGTCTACTGTATTTCTATATTGCCCTTGTAAATATATATTCCCCTTGCACCTACAAGAAAATTAGCAATAAGATAGACTCTGCAAATGCTTATCTCGACTAACATGAAGTAGATGGAGAATAAGCGTTTGTAGAAATAGTTTGTACAAGAGTAGAGAAAGTCATGTTTGTGTAACACATCAGAATTTTTTGTACTGGTAATGCAAAGAGAATGGAATACTCCACATAGCAACCAGCTCTTAAAATATTTAATCATCGCTTAAAGCCTACCAATTCCCATTGCATCTACAAGAAAATTACCAATAAGATTAACATCTCGATATCTCGATTAACATGAAGCATATGGAGAATAAAATTTTGTAAAAATAGTTTGTACAAGAGTAGAGAAAGTCATGTGAATGTAACACATCAGATTTTTTTATTGTAAGCAGCGGGTTTCTTTCTCTATGGGAAGTTTTTGATGCTTTTATAAGCATAAAAGCAAAACTGAGTGACATAAAATGACAGTAGGCATGGATAACAACAATAGCATCAAACCAGTCGATGCACCTTTCTTATTGTTATTCTGCTTTTCTTTGTATATTCATGCCAGACTTCATTTTCTTTCGTCCTTCGTATGTTTTCTTAGTAGTTTAGTGTATGTTAGTTACTGAGAATGAACAACGATATATTTATGTTACTTAAACTACTATTAATTCATCCCAACCGAGATTCTCTCTATAAATAACGAGGGATTCCGAATGTGACAGCGTGGAAGCGTCACTCTGCTGCATTCAACGAGAAACATCATTACAAACTGTGGTGTCTGTGGTTGTTCAGCAGTGCTTTTGCATAGTGTTTTCTCAGTATTTTTACTTTCTCTACTACGTATATTAAGTAGAGAAAGTATTGCATGCCATTCTAAAATTCAATGCCGAGATTTCACCGGAAATACATGTTTTGAGGCACCTGAATCCCAAAAAAAAAACATTTTTAGAAAAAGGTCCGCGGTGTGCTTCTGGAGTCACAATAAACGCGCTGTATAAGAACTACGCTTAAAGCGCTAAAACCACAAAGCGCCGCGGAAGATATTGCTCCGTTAAATTTAAAACAGCCGCAGTGTAATAACTGTGAGAGCAATTAACTTCTGATATAGTTTCCAATGACACTTAAATGTGTATTATCATAGAGCATTTTTGCAAAACGAGCAAACGCATTAAAAGAAAGCTACATAAGCCGGCAATTAGCGTAATAAAAATGATAAACCTGCTTTGCTGTTAAGCTAAACTCGTAAGTCCTGTATGCTATACCCTACCGTGGTTAATTTCTTTAAAAATTCAATTGTTATCTTTTTAGATAAATGTTTTCGCACACTGCTTCTTTGTAACACAATTGCAACAGTATACAACGGAGGGGGACAACTTGCGCACTAACTGTACTACCAACCATCAGGAGGAATGAATAAAGTAAAGAAACTGCAAGAGGCTGCAGGCCGCAGGAGACAGGCCACAGAGACGCGCGGAAATCCTTATCACTTCCAGGCTCGAAGACCCATCCACTACTGGAGCTACCCAGAGAGGGCGATGAACGACCCGTCAACCAAGCAGCCCTCTAGTGTCTACGGTGAATACTCTTTGCTTTGAGCAGGCATCCGTGCCATTTGTCCGGCAGAGCCATACGGTACGAAACCTAGAAGCACACGTGAAACAAGAGGTGGAAACGGAATGAAGGGGAAATGGTGGAAAGAAAATCGTGTAGTACATGACAAACGAACACAGAATTTGACTTGTCATTCTCCGTGGTGTAGTGGTTACCACGTTAGTTCCCGAGATAGCGGGTCCAAACTCGGGGAGGGGATGATTTTTTTCGGGCGTAAAAATCCTTAGTAAGGGAAGTAACGCCGGCAGTCCTGTGTCGTAGATTTGCAACACGTAAAAAGACCTCAAGCCTGATTAAGAGGCCTCTGAACAAAATTACCGGTCTTTCACGCCCAATTAGGGCGCTAATGGCCACAACAGTTATAGAGCGTCCATAAATAAAACTAAATTTAATTTAATTTTAACATTCGCCTATTGACCAGGGAAAACCACAAAATACCCAAGGTGAGAGTGGGCGGCGATAGACGGGATCGAACCCGAGACCTCTCGAATGCGAGTCTCACCGTTACCTCTCGCTGGTTCATTGAACAGTAATTTTGCGCTAATACAAATATCATTTTTCTGGGCCTAATAAAGAGTATACGTTTTGATTATCTAACCTAATCAATTATTATTTATTCCTTCTAACGCTCAGTTAAATATTTAAAAAATCCTAGAAATATCCCAATGTTAGTTACATCCACTACAACAGAAATATAGTCATTTTGTTCCCGCTCTTTATTGCAATTGTTCGTTTTAAATGGAGAGACATACTTTAAAAACACTTACTTTGAACAAACATGCTTTACAACAACAAAGTAATAAATATTAAGTCAATGAATTGGTGCAAATTAGTTAAAATGTTTCTTATTTTCACTCTCTCTGATTTGAAAGAGCGTTTTCGATTTCTTAATTATTCCAACATTTATGATAAAATACCACATAAAGGACTGCGTATAAGTGCTTTTTTTTCAAGGTTTTAAATTTTAAATTGCTTGTTCCCTAATAGGCAATTTTTCAGCACTTTGTAATACTGAAAATGCTCCTTGCGATGCAATTTTCATATAATTTGTCTGAAATTTTTAACACTAATATATTACTGGGAAATTAAAAAGGTGATTTAGGATCCTTTATGCATTAAAATTATCGGTAATTAAATCATAGACATTTCTTTATTATCTCAAATCAGATTGTTTATGTTGTTCTTTAAAATTAAATTCCAGGGCAGAATCTCTAGTGGCACACCGTAAATAGAGTTTTGATAAAACCAAAATATACGTCTACAAATTTAATAAAAAATTAACTTTTATAACGATTAAGCGTAATGCTAACAATTTTTTCACGTGGTATTTGCGTTGTATTTTCATAGGCAAATATGAGTTTAAGGGTGATAGGTTAGTTATTGCAGATTTTAGGATACATTTCCTTAAAACAACTTGATATATATATATATATATATATATATATATATATATATGTATGAGACTACATTGTCTACAAGAAATAAATGACATTCTTTCCAAGCAGTTATGATACTCCTTACTAATTCCATTACTTACAAATAATATTTTAAACAGCAAGAAACATTATACATTTTAGTAAAACAATTAGTATCCATTTTAAAACGTTTTAGTTAGTATATTGCACTGCGATGTTACCAAGTAACTTTTAAAGAATTAGGATTTTGTTTTATTTCCCACATATTCGAGTTACTGTGTCTTCCGTGTGTTCCACAAATGCTTCCCACATATTCGAGTTACTGTGTCTTCCGTGTGTTCCACAAATGCTTCCCACATATTCGAGTTACTGTGTCTTCCGTGTGTTCCACAAATGCTTCCCACATATTCGAGTTACTGTGTCTTCCGTGTGTTCCACAAATGCTTCCCACATATTCGAGTTACTGTGTCTTCCGTGTGTTCCACAAATGCTTTTAAGCCCATATATATTTTGAAACTATAAATTACTTAACCATTAAAACTATCCTGATTTACATTCGAATAGCTACTGAAATGAAATTATAAAATAATCATTAAAACTATCCTAATTTACCTTTGAATAACTAATATACTCTTTTACACACTAAATTCAGGAAGTCTTTCAGAAATTTATAACAAATGGGGCACCCATAAAATAGCAAGCTACTTAAAATAGATGAAATGACGAGATGTCACAGCATACATACCTAGGTTTCCTGTAGAATAATAACAACAAACATCTTTATTTTTTCAGTGTACATAAACACACTTTAAAGAAGTAGGTTGCCCAAATTTAGTTTAAAGACAAGCTTGCTCAGAGGCCACTCTTATCAGGCTTGAGGTTCGTTTAAATCTACGACACGGGAACGCCGGCTTTACTTCCCTTCCGAAGGAAGCCATTCCCTCCGTCGGGTTTGAACCCGCGACCTCGGGAACTTAAAGGGATTCGGATGACGAGACAAATTATAATTGGCTATCTAAAATATATCAAAATGTATTACTATTTCATATTATCCTACTGTCAATGTATTTAGTTTATTGCATTTGGATCTTGTAACGAGACTGATACGCAGGATCGGAGTAATAGCCTATGACACATTGGATTTATGAAACATGCAACTGCGAGAGATTAATGTATCCCTTCGCTTGGAGTTTTCGTCTTGTCGACTATATCTCCGGTGTGTGCGAGATGCATTGCACTTGTTTGCAAGGAAAAAGATGTTTTAATTCATCAATTACTAGCTGGCTCACGGATAACTTTTGAAACTTCAAATGGCGATTTCATTAGTTTAATTTAACTTATGAAATTCTTATACAGTAATCTAGAAGTTTTTATTGAATTCTCCCTATTTCCCATTAGAATCTTTAAGTTACGAAAGTTACCGTGGTATTATGAATATTCAACAAAAAACAAACAAACAAAACAAACTCTTTTTCACAGTAATAATAATAAAATATAACATATTGTATAGTCTGAGAGCATTTTAAACAGCCACAGTAGATTAATTTGTAACTATTTTACTTCTCATTGGTTATTTAATAACAAAGACTCCGCAGTTTTCATATTACGAGAATGCAGAATTCTCCGACATAATCAACGAAACTGGAGCGAAAAAGATAAATATGAAGATTCACCATCTCCAAGCTAACAACTTTAAGGCTTCTGGAAATGGCATTTACAAGTTAACTTTTTTCTGATATTACCCTGAACACAATTTGATCTTTTTAAATACATTTTGGAATAGGGACCGGGCAAATGACGTACGCTTTTCCCGGAGAGTACCTAGCAGAATGAGAGGTGAGTGATTTTCGGGAATTTCAATCTGGTTAATAATTTAGGTTGGGTGTGAAACATTGTTGACGTGAAGACTTAAGTTGCCATCTAATTAAATAATGAGCAAAATATTTTGTAGCACTACAGGAATTTTAGGTTTACCACTTTAAGCAAAGAAGAATACCTCGTAGCAATGGTATTCTTCAAGCGAAAGAAAAGCTGTTTCAGCAAACCTCAGGCTTTTTCTTAGGAGAAAAATATTAATCAGACACTGCACAACGTGCAAGTATTAATTAACCTTAGGTTTCTTCTGTTTACATGAATATAAATGAACTGTTTACATGCGATTTAATATGCCTGCCGCTGCCACATCCAGAATTGTATATTTTGTATAGTTACATTATACAGCTATATTGTTATATTATATAACTATGTTGTATATAGTTATATTAGGTTATCTCATAAGTAATGTAGTTTTTAAGTTTAAATTGAATTGAGTTTTATTTATGGACGCTCTTTAACTGCTATGGTCCTCAGTGTCCCATTCTATATTGGGCGTGAAAGATCAGTAATTTTACTCAGAGGTCTCTTTATCAGGCTTGATGTTCTTTTACGTACGTAAATCTACGACACGGGACCACTGGCTTTTCTTCCCTTCCGAAGGAAGCCACGTCAGAAAAAATTCATCGTCCTCCGCTGGGTTTGAACCTCGGGGATTTTTAAGTTTGGTGTTTTATAAGATAGAATTAGTTTTCTTTGGTTCGCCAATGCTATTTAGGAAGCCATGGCTAGTATTGCGAGAATGTGTCAGTCGTCAGTTGTTAATACACAATCACAAAATGGAAGTTACAAAGTTTTAGATTAGAATACTTCTAAAGTACTACTGGAAATAAGGTTATAAAGCTGCCGTCGCTACTCGAAAAATATGTGAAGTGGAAGGAGGTGACGTTAGTGAGCGTGTGACACAACAATGCTTCCAACGTTTCAGCACTGGAGAAGAAAACACTAAAGATTTACCACGTTCTGGAACACCTAAATTATGGGATATTGAGAATGCACGCAGAACTTTGGAAGAAAATCCGCAAAAGTACTCGGAAGCTGTGAGAAGAACTTGGTCGATCAAAAGATAACACACATCGCCAGATTAAGAAAATTGGAAAATCAAACAATTTGTGGATCTGTACCTCCTGAATTGACACACCAGGCTCAACGTGGAGTGGATATCTGTCGTCAAGTTATCGGTAATCCAGAATTGTTGCATGTGATGAAAAATGGGTCTATTACCGCAAACCTGATACCTCAAAACAGTAGCTCAGTCCCCGTCAACCTGCCAAATTCATCGTTAAAAGAAATCATTTTGGCCCCCAAATGCGTGTCTGGTAGAATTTTCAAGAAGTGATTCACTGGGAGTTTGCTCCAAACGGGCGTGTGCATTCAATGCGGATCTTTATTCTCAACAACTGTAACGAATTCATGAAACTTTGAGACGGAGATACCCAACATTAGTTAACCGAAATAGAGTTCCCTTGCAGCAGGACAATGCAACACCCCATACTACACGAACAACCATGACAAAAATTCAGGAATTGAAAGGAGTCGAACTGCTACCACACTCAACATACAGCCCCGATCTTGCGCCTTCAAATTACCATCTGTTTCGACCATGGCGCATTTCTTGCGTGGAAGAAATTTCGAAAACGTTCAAACTGTGGAAGTGGGTCTCATCGAATTCTTCGCATCAAAAACCAGAGACTGGTACCGTTGCGGGATAATAAACCTCGTGAAAGATGGCTAAGGACCATAGATGGTCTCTTTCTTGTCAGAAAGCGTTCCAAATAAGATTTTGTTTAAAAATGGGCATTATTTATGAGACACCATTTATATTATATAATAATGCATGGTTTGTGTTCTTCAAAGAATTACAAAATACGTGTCACATCTCACGTATGGTGAGAATTTTGCTTCTCCTAAGGTGATTATAATAATTTTTCTCACCAAACAGTTGCAACAAGAATGATGGGCTGTTTATTCGCACGGTGTCTATACGTTAGTAATAAAGTTGATTGAAATATATAGGCTATCTCTGTGGTCGTATGGTTGGTATTCTGGCTTCTCAATCCAGAGGACGGGGGTTAGATTCTCGACTGATGAGGGGGAATCTTTCTGTAATTAACATTTCCCCAAAGAGTCTATAAGTAGATATATAGGAGTGAACGTGAGTTAAAAATGGTTCAAACCCTTCAGTAAAGAAGTTAGAGTCAACGAGTAGTTTTCAAGTTAACCCCTCGCTATCAGCATAGAAGTTAAAGGAGGCTATACAAACGAGAAAAAGAAGATATATATATATGAAGTACACGCACATTCTTTTATAAATATTTTGACATCCAAATGTACTACTTAGAATAAACGCTACTAAGGTTTTGATGCTGAGTCCTACAAAAATTTGCAGTATTTGAATAAAATGTAAATAATATGGAAATGAATATCTTATACATAATGCACGGCATAAACAAGATCCTACATTTTTGTTGCATTCTGTCTTTTGTTTGCTTAACAATCTAATCGTGACCACCTTTGTATATTGCTTAGAATAAAATACCCTTGTACATCTTACTTTTACCTACATTCTCTTTAGAATTGGTATAGGGTTATTGAGTCTATCCCACGCTCACCGAAACGGGATGGCTCAGGCGTTTACGTCTGTGGTCCGCATTCGGGAGGTCCTGGGATCAATCCCCGGTGACCGCCCACTCTGGCCCATGTGTATTTCGTGGTTTCCCCGGATCGCCAGGCAAATGTTGGGGTGGTGCATCTTCTACCACGACTCTCCCTCCTCTCATTTCCTATACCCATGATCTTCCTTGTTTCAGGATTGTAGGATTAGGCGACAGTATTCGGTAGCTTGCGCTCTGTAAAGGCTGGTTCACAACCAACGAGAACGGTATCCAGAACGAAAACGGGAAAGTTGAAATGCATGTATTCAAATAAGAATGCTCACAACCGACGGGAAGCCTTCCTGGGCCCCGGGAACGGGAAAGAAGAGTTGCCAACTTTTAACTTTCTCGTTCTTGTTCCCGGGCACGGCATATTAGATCCCTATTGTGCATATTAGACTCTTCACTCTAGAGGTTATTCTAAGCGGCCGTGACATGAAACAGCCACTAGTGCTCTCTATAGTCGCAAGCTGGAAACATGAAAGTGGAAGGAATTAGTAGTAAATGTGCTTCCTAACCTCATCCCGACACCCGCAAATCTAATCAGCGTTGGTTCCTCTGGTGAAAGGATCATTTGTAGTTTGTTTATATGCAACTCAAAACTGGTTATTACCTAAAAACAATAGCAAAAGCTACAAAGAACAACTAAAACCGGTAGAAATGAAAAAAGAACAATAAACAATTTTAATGTATGCCATTAAATAAAGGAATGAAAATTTGGAATAAGTAGAGGGATCGGAAATGTAATGAATATGTATTTAGATAATGTTTACTCTATCGAATTTTGACGTTGGCTTGGCTAAATTGGAAGTAGGTGAAAAAATGTCATTGGTCAGTTAAAAACAAATGAAATCCCAATGCGTAAAATTGACTTTCACTTTGTGATCGATATGCATTCCCGTTCTCGTTACCGGGCTGTCGTGAATCAAAATTTCTTGCTTCCCGTTCTCGTTTCCGTTCTGGTTACCGTTACCGGGTGGTTGTGAACCAGCCTTTAAGGTTTCTTCCCTGTCGTCGCTGCGGTAAGGTCTCTCCTCAGCATGGTCTCCGCTCCGGAACCCTTGGAGGTTGTGGCTTGTGGGCAGGGACCGTACAGCGTCGGATGCGTTCTATCTGGGAAACGCCAGGGACCCAGCCCATGCTTGCGCCTGTCGGCATCCGGATCTGGTCGCCCTTCGGTGTCTCATCCTGCCCTCCCAGGGGTACGTTGGAAGCACAATGAGCCGACTGGCCTGCGTTGCGGTGCTCCGCCCCGGTTCCGGGGGTTCCTCCGTGATACGTACCTATGCTACGCTCAAGAGGTCCGATATTCAAAAATTAAATTGAATTTTATTTATGGACGGTCTTTAACTGCTGTGGTCATTAGCCTCCCACGTGAAAGACCGGTAACTTTGCTCAGAGGCCTCTTTATCAGGCTTGAGGTTCTTTTAGATGCCGTAAATCTACGACATGGGACCACCGGCTTTACTTCCCTTCCGAAAGAAGCCATGCTACAGATTTTTACGCCCGAAAAAATACATCGCCTTCCGCGAAGTTTGAACTCGCGACATCGGGAACTACACGCTAGCATGGTAATTACCACAACCACGGAGGACGACATCCCATATTCGAATGGAGAATACACGGAAAATATATTTTATCGGTTTTTCCCTTATCCTCAAAAGCTAATGTGGAAAGTTTTAATTCTATGGAGTAGGGGAAGCTCATTTCTTCCAACGGCGTGAGCTACTCCACGTAGGCGTTGCACATGTTTATTTAGAGTTTCTGCATCTGATTGTTCTGTGGCGCATTATCTAGTCACTGTTTAATCACACTGTTCAGGCACATGCTATTTTTATTTTCTCTACTGTTTACCTATAGCAAGTAGAAGAAGTATTACAGCCCAACCAAAAATTCCATACCGAGTGTTGGATGTTCAGTGAGGTTCTTTTCGATCCTTTTTCGTTGCCAACTTATTCCTTTTCTTATATGTTCTATTGTTTTTATTTCTTTCTAAGTTGGTTAAAATGAGTGTTGCTAAGATAAGCACTTCGTAATGAATCCAATGAATTTGCACCCAAAATAAATAATGTTACTTGCTGAAGTGAGTTAAGCACTAGTTCTTAAAACCGAAATTTCACCGGAAATACACGCTTTGAGAAGCATTTTTAGAAAATAAATTGTGTGTTTGTGTGTGCATCTGTAAACAGCATGACAAAAACGATAAGTCGGTTAAGTACCAAACATTTTATATAAGTTCAGCATCTTAAAAGGACGCGACACGAAGATTTCCAAGAAAGTCTCCCACCTCAAACTACTCTTTACATGGAAAATTTATCGCTCTTATCTTAATTTCTCAAAAATGGCTCTTAATTATTTTAATTCAAATACCATATGTTTAAGAGACATATGTTTATGAAAAATCTGATATGTTACACTCACATGACTTTCTCTATTCTTGTAAATATGTTTTTACCAACGCTTATTCTCCATCTACTTCATGTTAATCGAGATAAACATTTACAGACTCTATCTTATTGCTAATTTTCTTGTAGATGTAAGTGGAATATATATTTACAAGGGCAATATAGAAATACAGTAGCCTTTAAGCACATACATATCTCTTAATAGCTGGTTGCTAGGTTCAGCACCATTCCCTTTGTCACAGATTAATACTCTTTGCATTTCCAAAACAAAAAAAATGAATAACGAATTCCCATTTGAGAAAATATTGATAAATTTAAGGGAATAACAAGCAATATCTCAAAAATGGTTCACTCAACAAAAAAATGTGTATGACATAAATTGTGTATTTTAACGCGATCGACGTTTTTTGTGTAGTAACATTTTGTCTATCTCTTATGGTTCACCAGTTATGCAAAAGTCGTTCACAATGAAGAATACTTTTGGAGACACTCCCAGAAAATTTAAGATATACATTTTATTTGTCATGAAAATATCTTAAACATATGATATTTTAATCAAAATCGTAAGAGTCATTTTTGGGAAAATTAAAATTTTCAAAAAATCTTACATGTAAAGGGTGATATGGGGTGGGGGGATTTTCTTGAAAACCTTCGTCTCGCATCTCTGGAAGATACTGAACCTAAATACCAAGTTGGTGTTTATCCAACTGTTCGTTTCTGAGTTATGCTGTTCATAGACAGACAGACACACACAAACACACACACACACAGACACACAGGCACACACGGACATGTTTCCAAAAATGCTTTTTTTGGATTCAGGTGGTCTCAAAACATGTATTTCCGGTGAAATCTCGGCATCGAATTTTTGGGTGGAATACAATACTTCCCCTACTTACTATACATAGTAGAGAAACTAAACATAGAACGTATATCTTGAATTTCCTGTGAAGTACCTCTAAAGTCTTCTTCATTCTGAATGACATTTTTATTTCTGGTAAACTGTAGGAGATAGACAAAATCTTACTACAAGAATAAATGTAAATATCGTTAAAGTGCACAACCTATGTCAAATGACATTTTTTGTAGCTTTGGGCATTATTCCTCTTTATTAGCTTTAATTACTTATAATTTTTTTCAAGCGGAAAGTCACTATTTTTTTTCTCGTGGTCATGCAATCATCAGTAGTGACATGATCTTTAAAATCACTTTACCTGCAACGAAATATGTAAATCAATTTAATGTTTATCTGGATTAACAAGAAATGGATAGAACAATAAACTTTTTTAAGAATTGTCTGTAGAGGAGTGGGTAGAGAAAATCACGCGAATGCAACATAAGGCGCCCTATTCATAGAGTTCATGTTGATTAGAGTTATCTCCAGACTCATTTGGTCCGGACCAAAGGCCGACCACGTTTTTGACATTCATAAACGATAAAAAGCCTCGGACCAAGAAAGGCCGTGGATCAGCAAGGAGAAAATGTTACACGACGAAGAAAGGTAGTTCTGCTCATGCGCGACTTCCATAGAGCTGTAAACTAACCGCTGTTACTCGCTAGGATTTAATTTTCTATGGTCGTTTCACAGCTGTTTTTTCATCAATTCAGTGCTCGCTCCTCACTCTCAGCAAAAACTGTAGATAACCAAGAAGCGTGCATCAAAACGGTCGGAGGAGGAATGTGCCTGTTTACCTTAATACAAAAAATTATGAATATTGTTGAAAACAAACGTTTTCTACAAACGCAAACGCCAAAAAAAGAGGAGGCGGTGGCATGGAGGGAGATAATATATAGGCAGTAATGTGCATAATTCTAACCTATTGCCACCACCTGCCTTTTGGAAACATTCTTATCCACCACATACACAATTTCATGACGCTATTAATTATTTCAATAAGAATTTAACTTGTTGAAATATTAACTTTTAACGTTAAAATTACAAAATGAGATAGAATTTCATTAGCAAGCAACATTTTCTTTTATTAAAATGTATCTAATCATAGATCTTAACCAAATAATTAATATTTGTGATAGTAATTATACGAAATAATTACCTGAGGAAATGCGGTTTATAATATCATAAACCTTCAGGAAATGTTTTCCTGGGAAAACGTAAGTAAAACCTGAATTACTTTGAACTTAACCTAAGTGACTTAACGCAGCGTAACGTGAAGGTCTACACATTGTATTAAATGGAGCTATTTAGGGCTGTCTTAACGTGGCTTAATGTAACGCGACGTAACTTAAGTGTCAAACCTTTCCTTCCCGTTACGTCAAGTTTAATGTCGTATGGTAATTAGAACCAATTGGCGTGAAACAGTAGCATGAAGTAAGAAATGATTCATTCCGTTATGTTAAGTGTATCCTAATTAAGCCTTTATTTTAGCACCATTTGTTAACTTCGCTTACTCCCGTCATGTTATGTAAATACACCGGTTTAACCGAAAGGAGGTCTAGTAATGGCATATGAGACATTAGTAATAATGCGGCTTACTGACATCTTACTAAGGCCAACAGTGTTTTCTTGAACCTTCGTCTTGCATAATACGGAAGTGCTATTAGCATTTGTCTATCAATTTAAATACTCCAGCCTCGGTTATCGTCTCTGTCATATAGGTTAGGATGAACCAGTTTTCACGGCCTTCTACAGTTTGCTTTATTTGAGGCAGTATTTTTAACACTTAAATGATTTCAGTATAATTATATAATATATAATTCAATAACAGCCCGCCTTAAAGCAATATGTGTATGTAACTATATATAAAAAGTGCATATTACAGTCATTGTAAATGTTTATACTATTGTATCCATGTTTAATAATGTTATGTAAATATATTACGTAATTTAATAATGTAGGAGCTGTGAGAGATAGGTCAAAAGTTGCTAACAATGAGGTAACAATGAGGTAACCTTGAGGCAATAATGAGTTTGAGAGTTTAATAATACTACTCGTAATTCTTGGAAGCAGTAATGTAATTTTAGTGACGGTTTATAAAATAGCCAATCAACAACCACAAAAAGCTTTAGTTAAATGAAGGTATTCTATTGGAGTAGGATTAGCCAATCAGAAACTGAAAAGGAGAAAATGTTACAATTTTAGAGTTCAGTTGCCTGCAGACAGTGTTTGTAACCGGATGCGAGATGTGTCCTCTAGAGATTTAATACGTATTCGTGTGAGACGAAAAATAAGTTTACGTGTTAAAAAGTACAAGTAATTCATAAAAGAATCTCACAGCTCTCTATCAGTGAAGTGTTATTTAAATCGTGTCAAGCATTAATAAAAGGAGTGAAGTAAAATTATAAACTGTGTAAGCCTACATGCTTGTCGCACCACAACCCTACAAAGAGAAACATGTCTCTAACAATAATAATGACGCAGCCGAGGCAAACATAAATATATAATATTTAAAGAAACAATCAAATTACAAAGTTAATATTTTTTTTAAACTCGGGGCAAAGGCTTCCGGAAACTGTTTACCAAACGTGCGGTTGCAACTACTTAAAGTTCGGCTCCCCAACAGTCGAAATATAATACATCTTCAAATTGGTGCCCAAAACGTGGGGCTAATAATTATCTACTTCTCATACTACACCTGTATTTGTTTTGAAGTTTAGTTCGTCATACTTTCCAATTATGTCTTATTTTGGTAGACAGTTTTACTCCACTGTCTCATTTCACGAATTCTACGCACAACAGCCACGCCCATCATCCACTCTGTAAAGATGGTCTGCCTTTAATCTACCCCTCTGAGGTAGACCAAAATTTGGTCCGGACCAAGACGTTTGCTGCCCGGACCAACGTAAATCCCGGTCAAAGAATAAGAAAATCGATGGTAAGCTGTAAATCAACAGGACGTTGCACGTTGATCCGGACGAATATCGACTATGTATACCGCCCAAGATGTTTCAAGTTTGACTCAATTTTGCAACCTACCATCTATTATGACGTTATGACTGAGCAAACGGAAACATAAAGGTCATACATTTTGTAGGCTGTACAAGTGCCTAGAGCAATTAAATAAATTAATGCAGGAAAGCAGGATTTTTTTTACGAAATGGAGCGACAAAAGAGGTGTGATAGATAACAAATATTAGACTACACTGATGATCATAAGCCATTCTCCAGCAAAGTTTTACGTTATTAGGCACTTAAATAGTTAGTTGGAAAACTTTATTTTTCATATTGCCTTGACATATGTGTATTTCATTTCTCAGGTGTTGTAACCTCAAAAATTCTGTTCATGATTACTAAATTATCAAGAGCTAGATAAAATGGTAGAGGCAAGTCGCACTGCTCATATAAATTCAAAAGACAGGAATCTGTGGAATGCCAAAAAGTTCGCAATGAAACTCAGCGGTCGCCTTTACGGCCTCTCCCGATAAATTGCTGTACGTCACTCCTTGGAGAGAAAATAATGTTCCCGCTTTAGAAACGCTAGAGGTTGAGAAAATAAATGGTAGCACGGCGTTCTACACCTACCGTTGGTTTAAGATAGGATAGGAGCTAAGAGAACCAGCAAAATCTGTATTAATGTGTGAGTGCGCGTGTGTGTGTAGTTTCGGAAACCAGTTCGCCATTGAAAACCATTGTTCCTTCCGACGGATATAGGTTGCAAGACAGCCTCTAATTTAAACTTCTAAATGCCTAAAACATTAAAAATCTCACATAATTTTCTACCCTCTATCGCTTATTACAGGGTATACATGCTATTCTTTCGAAAGTTTATTTTTCTATCTACATCATTTTAATCGAGATAAATCCCAGCACAAATAGCTGTATTACACACTTCGTTAGGGTACAAGAAACAGCAATACCTAGTCAATGTTTAAGAACTGCACGCTATATGAAGGCCTTAAAATCCATGCTGTTTCAATGCAATTGCAAGAAACGACCGAAAATCGACGGGACTGGAAAAGAATGACAAAAGAATGAACAAATTTAAGATTTATTAAGGTTATCTCGGAAATGGCTGATGCTACAAAAAAGTGATAGGAAATAAATTGTGTGTTTTAAAGAGATCTACATTTCTTTTACACGGTTTCGTTTATAGTTTAACGTTTACCAGTTATACAAGATTATGCAAAATTTCTTCCGAATGAAGAGGATTTTACAGGCTATTCTCAGAAAATTCAAAATATGCATTTTATTTGTCATGTAAATGTCTTCAATATTTGGTATTTTAATCAAAATCGTTTGAGCCATTTTTTAGAAAATTAAAAATTTCTAAAAATGTTCCATGTAAACGGTAGTTTGGGGTAAGGGATTTTCTTGAAAACCTTTGGGTGCATCTTCGGAAGGTTCTGAACCTAAATAGTTAGTATGGTATTTATCCCACTTTTCGTATCTGAATTACGCTGATCAAACACACACACACACACACACACACACACACACACACACCTTTTTCTAAAAACGCTATCTTGGATTCAAGGCACCCCAAAACATATATTTCCGGTGAAATCTCGTAAATATATGTGAAATACCTTACCTACCATATGTACGTGATAGAGAAAGTAAAAAGGATTTATTAAGCTGGAAACAAGAATAGAAGCATCTATTAATAAAAAGATTTGATGTATTACACTCACTTGACTTTCTCTACACTTGTACAAAGTATTTTTACAAACGCTTATTCCCATATGCTTCATGTTAATCGAGATGTTAATCTTATTGTTAATTTTCTTGTAGATGTAAGGGGAATATGGTAGGCTTTAAGCGATAGTCAAATATTTTAAGAGCTGGTTGCTATGTGGAGTATTCCATTCTCTTTGTATTACCAGGACAAAAAAAATCTGATGTGTTACACTCACATAACTGTCTCTACTCTTGTACAAACTATTTTTACAAACGCTTAATCTCCATATACTTCATATTAATTGAGATATCGAGATGTCAATCTTATTGTTAATTTTCTTGTAGATGCAAGGGGAATATGGCAGGTTTTAAGTGATAGCCAAATTTTTTAAGAGCTGGTTGCTATGTGGCGCATTCCATTCTCTTTGCATTACCAGGACATGAAAAAAAGGAATAACGAATTTGAGAAAATGTATAAGTATTGGAAAATTTAAGGGAATAACAAGCAATATCTCGAAAACGGTTCACTCAACAAATAAAATGTATATGATATAAATTGTGTATTTTCACGCGATCTACATTTTTTTTTTGTGTAGTAACATTTTGTCTATCTCTTATGGTTTACCAGTTACGCAAAAGTCGTTCACAATGAACACTTTTGGAGACATTCCCAGAAAATTCAAGATATACATTTCATTTCTCATGACAATATCTTAATCATATATTATTTTAATCAAAATCGTTAGAGCCATTTTTGAGAAAATTAAAATTTTCGAAAAATGTTCCATGTAAAGGGTAGTCTGGGGTGGAGGGATTTTCTTGAAAACCTTAGTGTCGCATCTCTGGAAGATGTTGAACCTAAATACCAAGTTTGGTGTTTATCCGACTGTTCGTTTCTGAGTTATGCTGTTCACAGACACACAGACACACACACACACACACACACACACACACACACACACACACAGACACACACACGGACATGTTTCTAAAAATGCTTTTTTTGGATTCAGGGGTCTCAAAACATGTATTTCCGGTGAAATCTCGGTATCGAATTTTTGGTTGGAATACAATACCTCCCCTACTTACTCTACATAGTAGAGAAAGTAAAATTGAATATGGCTCTGATCTTTCGTTGAGAATACCATGGCTAAAAAGATTGTTGCATTCACATGACTTTCAATATCCACTCCTCTACAAAACGTTCTTACAAAAACGTGCACGGAATGCTTTTTAGTCTCTCTACCACTTACATAGTAAGGTAAACAAGGTATTGCATTTCCACTAAAAAATTCGATACCGAGATTTCACCTGAAATACATATTTCAAGGCCATCTGAATCCAAAAAAGGTGCTTTTAGAAAAAGATCCTTGTGTGGTGTGTCTATGTCTGTGAACAGCATAACTCAAAAACGAAAATTCAGATAAATACTAAAACAGCAACTTCCAGTAAATACCTCCAGTACCTTCCAAAGTTGCGACACAAAGGTTTTCAAGAAAATCCTCCACCTCCAACTATGCTATATGTGGAAAGTTTTTCGAAAATGTTGATTTTTTAAAAAATAACTAACGATATAGATTAAAATATCATATATTAAAAGTATTTACATGGTAAATCAAATGTATATATTGAATTTTCTGAGAATGTCCTATAAAGTACTCTTCATTCAAGAGGAATTTTGTATAAACTTGTATATAAGGTAAACGTTAAGCGATAGAAGAAAACGTTCCATACAGAAAATGTTGATCTCTTTTAAACATACAATTTACATCCAATATGCTTTTCTGTGCCATAAGCGGTTTCTGAACTATCTGCTATTAAAGGTTCGAATTATTCAATACTTTCGATCTTTTTGTCTTATTGAATTTCAGTTGTTTCTCGCGATTGCATGGAAACAGTATACAATTTTAAGGCCAGCATATAGGGTCCAGTTCTTAAACATTTGACTATCGCTGTATCCTCTGTATCTATAACGAAATGTGTAATGTAATGGTTCCTGCGACCGTTTATCTGGATTAAAATGTGGTAGATAGGAAAATATGCTTTAGCAAGAATAGTTTGTAGACCCACTAATAAAGATAGAGGGTAGAGAAAGTCATGCCAATGTGTCATATCAGATTTTTATCGTACTATCCTTCCTTAACATTTTATACTTTCTCTACTTCGTATAAAGTAGGGGAAGTATTGTATTCCACCCAAAAAATCGATACCCAGATTTCACCGAAAATATGTGTTTTGAGACCCCCTGAATCCAAAAAAAGCATTTTTGGAAACATGTTCGTGTGTATGACTGCGTGTGTGTGTGTGTGTGTGTGTCTGTTAACAGCATAACTCAAAAACGAACAGTCGGATAAACACCAAACTTGGTATTTAGGTTCAGTATCTTCCAGAGATGCGACATGAAAGTTTTCAAGAAAATCCCCCCAGCCCAGATTACCCTTTACATGGAACATTTTTCGAAAATTTTAATTTTCCGAAAAATGTCTCTATTTTGATTAAAGTATATATTTAAGATAACTTCATGACAAATAAAATGTATATCTTGAGTTTTCTGGGAATGCCTCCAAAAGTATTCTTCATTGTGAACGACTTTTGCATAACTGGTAAACCTTAGGGGAGAGACAAAATTTTACTACACAAAAAATGTTGATCGCGTTAAAATACATAATTTATGTCATATACATTTTTTTGTTCAGTGAACCATTTTCGAGATATTGCTTGTTATTCCCTTAATCTTTCCAATACTTCTACTTTTTCTCAAATGGAAATTCTTTATTCTTTTTTTTTGTCCTGGTAATACAAAGATAATGGAATACTCCACATAGCAACCAGCTCTTAATATATTTGACTATTGCTTAAAGCCTACCAATTCCCCTTGCATCTACAAGAAAATTAGCAATAAGATACATCTCGATATATCGATTAACATGAAGCACATGGAGAATAAGCGTTTGTAAAAATAGTTTGTACAAGAGTAGAGAAAGTCATGTGAGTGTAACATCAGATTTTTACTGTATAAGACATTGCAAGAACGCCCTGAAGTTCTGACCTCATACACCATTCAGACAGCTGAGGTGTCACGCGTTGAACAGCATAAAGGACAAACTACGTCCTATTTATTTCGTTTCTTCTATTACGATTCTTATATTATTCAATGAACACAGCAATTTTGCTAATATTTATTTTGATTGAATCCTTAGATAACTATGTGAACCTTTTATTTGCATGGACTTAATACTTAATTGTTATTGTAGCTTAAGTTACAGAAATATGCCGTTCTTCCATCCCAAGTTAAAACAAGTGTATTTGAATTTTTTTTCCGCTCCAAAACTCAAATAGAATAATGTTAGTATCATTCCCGTAAAGCAGTATCGCATTTACTGAGGACTTCAGAATTCTCGTGCATTCTGGTGACAACCGTAACCCTACCCCTTAAATGCGGTTTGTCTCACCCAAAATTCATCACTAATCTCTAAACGTTATAAGAGAAGCGATAAAACAATTTTTCTCGTAGTTCCAATCGAGATTTCTGTGATATAAAGAATTACATTTATTATGACTGTCAATCACACGGCGAGACACACACACACACACACACACACACACACACACACACACACACACACACACACACACTAACACACACACACATACAAAATCAAATTGGTTAAATCGCGTTTTTTATTTTACATTAGGTTTATATTTAGTTTCACTCCCAAATTCATATTTGAAAACTTTTTCCGTGAGTATAGAACGATTCTAGCTCAAGAAAGCTCTCCCCGTTCCATAATACATGTTAAGTAAATTTCAAATGTGAGCAGGAACAGAAATGTACGTAATGAATTTTGGTTTACTACATATTTAAACCTTCAGGGCAAAGGAATAAGTCAATTTTAGAGCCTGAGAACCGCAAAACTTTAGTAACTATTTAGTAATCTTTTTTAAATATAGAATACCGTTCATTTAATATAAAAATTACTACAGAATGAATTGGGTGAAAAACTTAAACACGTATAATCTCTTTCTGCCACACCTTTCCTCTAAAGCAGATAAATATACGTTTTCCCCTTTACACTCGAGGCGTCCTTTGATCCATTCCAAATGGATAATCAGCTACAAACCAAATATATTCACAGCACCGCCCCCATATAAAAAGACTAAGCGATCTAAAAACACAATAATTTACCAAATTATCGACATTTTATGTATTTATCCCTCCATATAGAGGGAGTACATGTAAAATTGGGGTAGAAAATGTAAAACGATATGGTTTTTATCTGGCCATTCCTTTATATTAATCGATAATCGCTAGCGACTTGCGTGTTTCAACCTTTTTCCTAACTTTCCATCTCACATTTTATGAGCAAAGTCGTGCTTTTAGAAAGGCCTTTTATTTTCTTTTACCCCAAGGCATAGGAAGTACTGCATTTGATTAAAATAAAATTCTTACATTAGTATTCATCAGGTTATTATTTATTTTATTAAATAGTAATCTTAAATTTTTGTTATACGAGGTACGTCCAGAATGTGAGTTCCGTTTGGTAATAAAATTAAATTGTGTACAGATACAGAAAACTTATTTATTGCACAAAATTCTACAACTCTTAAACTACTTTTCCACATAACTGCCGAAATTTTGCAGGCATTTGTCATAGCGTGGCACAAGTTTTTGTATACCTTCTTCATAGAAGTTTGCCGCCTGTGTCTTCAACCAGTTGGAAACATTTTCTTTCAGCTCTTCGTCATTGTTGAAGTGTTGACCGCCAAGGAAAGACTTGAGATGTAAAAAAAGATGAAAGTCGCTAGGAGCGAGGTCAGGGCTGTACGGAGGATGGTCAAACACGTCCCAGCCAAATCCCTGTAGGAGGTTTTGCGTCACATTTGCAGTGTGTGGTCGTGCGTTGTCGTGAAGAAAAACAACACCTTTTGACAGCAATCCTCGGCGCTTATTCTGTATTGCGCGGCGCAATTTCCTAAGTGTTTCGCAATAAACATCTGCTTTGATTGTTTGACCACGCGGTAAGAAATCAATGAGTAAGATGTCTTTCCAGTCCCAGAACACTGTGCACATTAGTTTTCGAGGTGTCAAGATTTATTTCGGTTTAACATTTGCTGGGGATGAAGTGTGCCTCCATTCCATTGATTGCCACTTACTTTCAGGGGTGTCGTAAGAAACCCAAGTTTCATCTCCTGTGACTATCTGTGTCAGAAATTCTTCGCCGCCTTCATCATAACGGGTCAAAAACTGAAGTGCACTACCCATCCGGTTTGTTTTTTGTTGCTCAGTAAGAATCTTTGGTACCCAACGAGAGCAAAGTTTACGAAATTTCAGTTTTTCGGTAACAATTACAGGAATTAGTGATCATGAGATTTGGGGAAATTCCACTAATTGTAAACTTGCGGTTTTCCTGGATCTTGTCATGAATCGCGTGAACCAGTTCTTCTGTAACCAAAGACGGACGCCCACTTCGTTCTTCATCGTGCACTTCACTACGTCCTTCATTGAACTGTCGGACCCATCTTCTCACCATTGAATCACTCATCTTATTTTGTCCGTAAACTTCGCAAATTTGCCGATAAATTTCAATTGGTTTCACTTTCCTAGCATTCAGAAAACGAATCACAGATCTGATTTCACAAGCGGCGGGATTTTCAATCAACACCGACATTGTAAACAAGCACAACAAAGCGTACGTGGCTGACAGCGATCTCAAAATGGCGCACGTTTCTTCTCCTTGATACAGAGCGTCTACCGCGCATGTGCGGAACTGCGATCGCAGCGCTGCAGCGGAGAGAAATTGAAACGGAACTTACTTTCTGGACGTACCTCGTATGTTTAAATTTTCCCAAAATATATGTGCTGTCTCTGCAGCTAAGGTTTATTTCTTTTTTTAGAAACAATTTTTTGTTGTTTCAATACTGTTACGCTATTAGGAAACATCGAATTTCAAAGAAACAACATTGCCGTCTTTCGTTCCCTGTTTATTTTACTTTCTCTACCACGTACATAGTAAGTAGAGAAGGTATTGCATTCCACCCAAAAAATTGATACGGAGATTTCACCGGAAATACATGTTTTGAGGCCCCCTGTGTATGTTTGTAAACAGCTTAACTCAAAAACGAAAAGTCGGATAAACATCAAACTTGATATATAGGTTCAGTACCTTCGAAAGGTGTGACGTGAAGATTTTCAAGAAAATCTCGCTACTCCAAACTACCCTTTACATGGAAGCTTTTTCGAAAATCTTTACTTTCTAAAAATAGATAGAATTATTTTGATTAAAATACCATATGTTAAAGAGATTTAACTGGAAAATAAAATGTCCATCTTGAATTTTCTGGGAATAGCCTGTATAGCCCTCTTCATTAGGAAGGAATTTTGTATAATCTTGTGTAACTGCTAAACGTCAAGCGTTATTAATGGTTGGAATTTTTCTTTACTTGGTCATTCTTTTAAAGTCCTGTTTACATTCAGTTGCTTCTCGCGATTGCATGGAAGCAGTATGGAATTTTAAGGCTGGCATATAGCTTCCAGTTCTTAAACATTTGACTATCGCTATTCCCTTTGTATCTATAATGAAATGTGTAATGTAGCTATTTATACAAAAATGTATTTGGATTAGAATGACGTAGATAGCAAAATAAGTTTTAGTATGATTAGCTTGTATATCCACTAATAAATGATGGAGGGTAGAGAAAGTCATTTGAGTGTGTCACAGACTTTCTGTATTACTTTAAACATTAAATCGCGTATCCACAAATTCATTCATATTTTCAGACTTCATACAGAACAGGAAAATATCCCGGTTAAAGAAACAAATTCCCTCCCTACAGTGGGGAATCGAATACAGCTGCTTTAGATTTAGAGACCACGTACAGAGTAACACATTTAAATTATCTTTTTTCTTTCTTTTTTCGATTTTTCTTACTGTTTAAGAGAATTATAACAGAAAAACAGTAATTATATTACGTTTCCAAGAAAAGAAGAGAACTATCATTTAAGACTATGCATTAAACCACAGCCGCTACTTTGGCATATTAAAGAAGTGTGTGATTTCACATAAAGAGTTGGTAGCAGGAACATAAGGAACCTTTTTAGACAGCATGGCCTAAAAGTATAAATTTTAATATAGTGCATAGAAACTAAAGCTTTACATTATCGCAATAGTGCGATAACAATTTTAAACCACCCCACCATTTTTGTGACAGTTTATAAAATAGCCAATCAACAAACAGAACAAGTTTTAGTTAAATGAAGATATTCTATTGGATTAGGATTAGCCAATCAGAAACTAAAATGGAGCAAAATTTACAAATTCAGAAGTTAGTTGCTTGTAGACAGCGTTTCTAACCGGACGCATGACGCGTCTTCGAGAAATTTAATACGTATTCACTGAGACAAAAATAGTTTACGTGTTAAAATGTGCAAGTAATTAATAAAAAAAATCTCACAGCTCTCTCTATATCAGTGAAGTGTTATTTAAATCGTGTCAAGCATTAATAAAAGGAGTGAAGTAAAATTATAATCTGTGTAAGCCTACATTCTTCAGTCGCACCACTCCCTGCTAAGATATTCATGTCTAAAAATATAAATACTAACGCAGCCGAGGCAAACATAAATATATAATATTTAAAGGAACAGTCAAATTACAAAGTTAAGATACTTTAAAGATTTTTAGGGCCATCGGAAAGCACATTTGGGGCGAAGGCTACCGAAAACTTTTTACCATACGTGCGGTTGCAACTACTTCAAGTTCGGTTCCCCAACAATTGAAATACAATACAACTCTTCCTAAAATATTAACGTTCTCAAATTTATCGCAATTTGTTGTGGAGTTAAAACTATACCTTATATTGGCAGCTTGTGCTTTCTTTGATCTAAAACTTCCTTTTATCTAGTATAACCTACATAAACATTAAATGTCGGCAATTATGAACTCAGGAGAAATTGAAATGGAAGAGCCAGGTGAAATTACAGAAGCAGCAGTAAGAATAACACCAGAACTACTTACCCAAATCATCCAGAAAGTAATATGATACAGTACTTAATCGCTTTGTTGCCCGTAGTAAGGCAAAACATATTGAAAATAATTTCACTGAAAATGACTGTAGCGAATCAACAAAACATCAAAACGTCTGACATCACTGCACACAAGAGTTGATCTCGTTTTTAACGTCTTCCTCTTGTTGCAAGAATCTCGCTGTACGAGTATACTTGGGTTGATCTCGTTCTTTCTCGTGCTTTCTCTTAGTTTCAGGAACCAATATAATATTATTTTATTGATATTTTACAAATTCGAGCGCTGTCTAAAAAATAAGCGACCTTCGTTTCACAAACAATCCTACTCGTAATATAAAACCCTACTTTTAACACTTGTATCATAATCTACTATTATGCAACCAATGATTATAAATAGGCTGTTACTGTATTCAATATCCTGGTAATTCGCTCATTATGGCACAAAATTAAAATCGAGTTTTATATATGGACGCTGTTTAAATACTATGTTTCATATTGGGCGTGAAAGACCGGAAATTTTGCTCAGAGGTATCTTTATCAGGCTTGAGGTTCTTTTAGGTGCCATAAATCTACGACACGGCCTTACTTCTCTTCCGAAGGAAGCCATGCTAAGGATTTTTACGCCCCGAAAAAATCCAAAGTCTCCGCTGGGTTTGAACCCGCGACTTCGGGAACCAGAAGCTAGCATGTGCAACCAGACCACGAAGGACGACTCATGGCACGCGTGTCAACAATAGCAGTGATGTACTCCCTATAGCAATGATGTAATACTACTATTCCAAGATGCTCTAGGTTATAGAGAGAACATGAAACCATTTTGTGATAGTCTTTTCTCTGAACACGAAGATATAAACACTTCTGTACATTATTAATTTAGAATAATTTAAGATATGAATGTATAATTACTTACTATGCTGTGCTGATAATAGGCTGCACTACAGTCCGCAACGCCTGCTCATTTCTCTCCCAGGAAGAGAATGCATGCAGGTGGCTGCCTTGTTTATCGCTTCAGCGCACCAGGTAATAACAAATGATGTGCAGGGAAACAGCTAACGTCTCTTTACGAACATATAAAGGCGGTTTCCTTTATGTCAGTTATGGATGACGAATTATTTCCTACAATTTATAATGTTAAGAGTGCATAATATGCCGTATCCAACTCGTGGATAATTTTAATATGGCACTCGGAAGATTGATGCACGAGTAAGTCTGAGTGCGATACACATTCACTCACGCTATAATCATTAATAGCGTTCACTTGTTGCACAAAATGACTATTATGGTCCAGTAAACACAGCATATGGAATAAGGGTAGATGCAAGTTTAATGCATTAAATTTCTACGGGAAGAAGGCTTTTGCGTTTCTTTCCTAGCACGTCAGCATCTATTCTTCAGCGAAGATGCACCAAACACCTAAAAGCAGCTGGGCCATAAAGTAAAGAACGTCAGGAATTCCCATAGATCTTGTGGCCTTCCTTGGAAAGTTCCACCCTGGGCGATGCATATGCCGCCTGACTGAACTTGTAGATAAGAAGAGACAGCTAAGAATGTTGAACAAGTCTGGAAGACACCCTCTAATTGGCTCTAAAAGGATAAAGTAATTATTGTCATGTACTTCCATTAGAGTCCCCACATGATTGGTTGCAAGCGACTGCCACTTGGGACGTGTTGCTGCTGAAATGGTAATCCTCCGCCAACTTCAAACCTGTTGTAAGTTTCATAACGGCCGAACAATGCCTTGACCTTCAACGCATAAGCCTTCGAAAGTGCAACGGAACCTTCATGAGCATTTTAGGTGTAATCTGCGATGAGGTCAGTGTTCTATAAACGTTTTTAAAAAATGAGGTGAGTAAATAATGCTACTAAGCCGAATTCCCTTACACCTGTTCTGACTTAGACGCCCAGTCCATGTCTCTCTCTCCCCCTCCAGTTACTTTGTGACTCCCATGATTACCTGTGGCTCATACAGGTGAACCATTTAAGTTGAGACTGTACAATATCTCCAAAACTAAGCGTTTTAGAAAGAATGTCTTTAATAAAAGTTGCTTGATATTATGTAGGAAAGTAAATACCATTAGTAGTGTTTTGTTTGAAGGACGTTGTGATGGTCATTTTAGAGCCAATTTAATTTGACCCTAATTGCAGGTTCGCATTTAAAAATCTAAATTAACCCTAAAATGGTTTTAATAACGTCCTCCAAATAAAACACGACTAATGGCATTTACATTCCCCCATAATATCAAGCAACTTTTATTCAAGACATTTCTTTCTACAAAGCTCAGTTTTGGAGATATTGTACAGTCTCAACTATATACATATATACCGCGGATTGGTAACTAGGTAACCCTGCATTTTACAAACGATGCGAAATTCAGGCCCTGACACCACATTCATCATCCCGCTGATTACGGCTACGTGGTGTTCTTTGTGGACGTGCTCTAATAAAGCAATGGCTAACATGCCGCAAAGTCATGGTGAAGGTCGGAAGTTCAATTCACGCCTGCAGATAAATGACCTTATTTATTCATTTCTGTTCATGTTTCGAGAACGTTATAGCAAATGATTTCTTTCCGAATGCACTAGAAAGTGGATTTGCCTATAAATACGAAGTTCCAGCCGTTGAGTTCACTGTGGGATTACGACCCCAGAAATCGCCGTCTTCGGAATCATCGGGTTCCCCGCATGGCATGCGGGCACACCAGATAACCAAGGAGTTAAACCAACAGCAGCTAAAGCTGAACTCCATAGTAATCCCATTCAAGAGTTGATTGGCCTCAAAATTAAAAGTCTAAATTCTAACTTAAATTTATAAACAAATACACACCAGGGTGCAGAAGGGCTGCTGCATCCTAACAGGCAGTTCGAGGAGCTACATGCTACCTCCCTTCTTTCTACTCAATCTAAGAAGAAAACTGCCATCCTAAAAATATCATTCCTGGAAATACACATCCTGTGGTAAAACCCTATTGAGGGTGGGCACACAGCAAAGACTCACTCGGGCTGTAACTTAGCCTGCCAGCAGTCAGTCGGAGTTCACTGTGGAACAATGTCCAGTGTGTCTGGACATGCTGTTAGTATACGGAGAGGCGCAGGAGAATGCAACGTAGGCACGGCGTCTATAAAAAGTACCTTCAACTGTCAGTATTTGAACCTGAGACCTTTGCCACCGAAGGCCAACGCGCACACTGTTGCACTACGAGTGCAACTCACTGCACATACAACGGTGCAAAGCAGTCATTTCGGCCGAAATTGATACGACGCGATGCAGTGGACCGTGTTTACGGCATAGACTGTACAGCGCAGGGACTGCATAACTTCCCAATCCGCGGACTGAGAAGACTCATCCGGTACACACACACACAACATATATATATAGTCAGTATCATTTGGGATATTTTTGTCGCAGATGGAAATAAGCATAGATTTTCCAATACAGAAAACGAGTCGATGACGACACCATTCTACATAGAATTGTGAAAGAGAATTTCCACTTTATTTTCACTTTTATTTTTATTTTTTAAAACTTAACTGTTATATTCATACGTGAATATTACATTACAACGTGTGATCTATTAAATAATGTATCATATATCACAAAATCATATGCACAAAGAAGTCGTCTATAAATACTTGAATGAAAATTAGTTTACAGTTTACAAATCCATGGTATATTGGTTCCACATATATTTTTTTTCTGTTTCAGCAATTATAGTGCATCATGGAAATATATAACGAAAGATTCCGAGTCCCAAGCCATGGAGCCATCCGACCCTTGCACCAAGTGAAGCTGTTTAGAAGTAACCATAAAATCGTATGCTGGAGTATTTTGTTCCTCAGTGCAATATTTTGGTCTAATAAGTCAACTGGTGCATGTGTATATCCAAAAGAGCCTGTAAGGTGCAAATCAGAAATCAAAGGCAAAATTACTGACCCAATAAAGCAGTTTAAATGTTTGTAAATAACTGTATCAAGTTGTCGAATTACAATTGAAGAATTTAGTCATCAATTTCGCAGAGCAGCAAAAATATCAGCTTACTTACGAGATTATATTTAGAAGAGTAAATATTTGACCACTGAAAGTAAAATAACATTTATAAGAGTTATATTAGTATAGAGAAGAAAGTAGTAAGACTAAACAGTTACTCAGAAGAACATAAATGAATACATTAAGGGCATTAGTAGGGTCAAGGAATGGATAGAATAAACAATGAAGACATAAGAAATGGGTGTGATATAATGGATATAATAAAATTTGTAAAAGAAAAAAAGAAGCATTGGAATGAACAAGTTGGCAGAGCAGAGGAAACAAGATTGGTCGAAATAGCACGAGAACAACGACCAGCAGGAAATAAGAGCATTGGAAGGCCACTAAAAATATGGTTAGAAGGATGTTTTTTCATCTCATCAGATTCTGCATTAAGACAAACAGGTTTAGTTAATAATCTTAATAATAATAATAATAATAATAATAATAATAAACAGTCGACTGGAGTTTGCCTCCAAACTCATCATGGAATCCAAGGTTTCTCACCTCATGCCAAACTGTCATAGTATTTGGAGTAGATGCTGATGCAGTTTGGTATTCCTGTGTGATAGTCTGGATAGATGTCTGCCTATTACTCTTTACGACCCTCAAATGTCGGCGGTCTCCGTCAGTTAACAGACGAGGTCGGGCTGTACACTTTTGTGCTGTACATGTCCCTTCACGTTTCCACTTCACTATCAGATCAGAAACAGTGGACCTAGGGATGTTTAGGAGTGTGGAAATCTCGCGTACACACTTCTGACACAAGTGACACCCAATCACCTGACCACGTTCGAAGTCCGTGAGTTCCACGGAGCATCCCATTCTGCTGTTTCACGATGTCTAATTACTAATGAGGTCGCGGATAATGAGTACCAGGCAGTAGGTGGCAGTACAATGCACCTAAGATGAAAAACGTATGTTTGTGGGGGTGTCATTATACTTTTGATCACATAGTGTATGTCCAAGATCGTCGTTGGTAGAGAAAGGTGTGTGAATGTATCACATTTTTTAAAATTCAATATCATTATACTATAATGAATGAACGTGTGAATAGAAGGTGCAAATGAGGACAGATACAAAGCTATCTGATATTGATTTTAAGGACTGAGAATGGCTTTGATAAAACATCCCATAGTGAAACCATAATGATTGTCTTTTAAGCATTCAGAACTGCACTCTTTCCCATGGTAATTGAAAAACAACAGATTTTATGAAACAACTGATCTCTGTGCGGAAAAATTACCAAAGATTAGTACATCCTTTCGTAATTAGAAGATTAAATGTTGTAAATAAGAAAATTTAATAGAAAACGTATGCTTATAACTTTGTCGAAGTAACAGTTTTAGAAAAAGTCCGATAATCAAGATAATTCAGCATTTTGAATTCATATGCCCTTATAAATTTCCTTTATCAGTCTAATAAACATATGGTATATCCTATTCTCAAGTTGAATCTATATGCACGAGGCGAATTTTAAGTTGATACCGATAATTTTTATTAAAGAATAACAGAACATTTTCCAAATTCTTTCATATCATTCATTACCTTACATCTTACCATACTTCTCCACATAGTTCCCGCCGTTATTCAGTCACTTGTGTAATGGGAAACCACTTTGTGTGTACCTTCGTCAAAGAATGATGCCACATATGGTGAAAGACAAGTTTGCACTTCTTTTTTCATATCACCGTCGATGAAATGTTTTCCAGCAAGGAATTTCTTCAGATGCTGAAACAGATAATAGCCACTGGTGCCAAATCTGGACTGTAGGGACTGTTCCCATTCAAATGATGCAATGAGATCTTGAGTTTGTTTATAAGTGTGTGACCGGGCATTGTCATGTACCAAAAGAATACCACGCGAAAACATTCCAAGCCTTTTGTCCTGTATTGCCAACAGGGAAATACAGGACAAAATCCTGTTGGTCCCACAATAGACGTCTTTGTTGATTCTGTGTAAAAATCTAACAAGGAAAACACGTTGTCTGTCCCAGGAAACTGTGCACATGATCTTGCGAGTGGATATCGTTGTTTGAATTTCTTCTTCACGGGGAATGTTCTATGCCTCCACTCCCTGGCTTGTTGCTTTGATTCAGGAGTGACGTGAGACACCCATGTCTGATCACCTGTAACAATGTGCGTTAGTAGATCATCGCCTTTCTCATCATATCGCGTGAGAAAGGTCAGTACGGCGGCAGATCGTTTGTTCTTGAGCTCATCAGAGGTGTTTTTTATCACCCATTCTTGAGTACAATTTCCAAAATCCTAAGCGTTCTGTCAAAATTTTGTAGGGGACTGACCTTGAAATGTTTGGAAAATTCAAAGGCAATATGGTGAAAGGTCTGCGCTTGGACCAAATCACCTATGGTCACAGAAAGCCGGCCACTCCGCGGCTCATCATACACATTTTCACGACCTTCGCTAAACCGTCTAACCCATTTCATCACCATTCCATCTCTCATTATTATTTCCGCATAAACCTCACACAATTAAGGATGAATGTTTGCTGGTGTAACATTTCTCGCATTCAGAAAACGAATAATTGATCCGACTTCACAATCGGCGGGTCGTTGGATTGTTTTGAACATTTCAAAACGCTCTTACAACAGGAAAACACAAAGTCATGATCGCTTACAGCTGTATCTGGCTTCCTAAATGATTGGAGGAAGTGATCGCGCGTACTCAAAATCGCGACTGCTCCGACAAAATATTAAAACGGTACTTACTTTAAAAATACGCCTCGTACGCGTGCTACATATCAAGCCTTGCAACCATTCTTGAGTGAAAAAATTAAAAGGGTAATAAATAAATAAAGGATACTGTGTGTGAACAGCATAACTGGAAAATTATAACTCTTGTAAAATCAAATTTTATATTTAAGTTCAGTATCTTTCAAGGTTGCGATTTGAAGATTTTCGAGAAAATCCTTCCACTCCACATTACCCTTTATATGTTCCATATAAAGCCATTTTCTCAAAATGGCTCTAACAATTGTAATTAAAACACCATATATTTAAGATATGCGCATCAAAAATATAACACATAGCTTCAATTTTCTGGGAATAGCCTGTAAAGTCCATTTTACAGGCTATTGAGTTTTGTATAAGACATATAACAAATCTTACTATATAAAAATTCCATGTGTTGCACTCACCTGACTTTGAACTCTTGTACAAAAGCTTATTTTCCATCTACTTCATGTTAATCGAGATAAACATTTGCAGAAACCATCTTATTACTAATTTTGTTGTAGGTGCAAGGGAATATGGTAGGCTTCAAGCGTTAGTCAAATATATTTATAGCTGGTTACGATATGTATAATTTTATTCTCTTTGTATGTCCAGGACAAAAAACAAACAAAAAACAACAATAACGGATTCCCATTTAAGAAAAAGTATAAATATTGAAAAATTCAAACAACTAACAAGGAATACCTTGGAAATGGTTACTCGACAAAAAATGTATATGATGTGTGATGATATAAATGATATAATTGTGTGTTTTAACGAGATCTATATTTTTTGTGTAGTAAAAGTTTGTCTATCCCTTACGGTTTACCAGTTACGCGAAAGTCAGTCAGAATGAAGAGGACTTTTGGAGACATTTCCAGAAAATTCAACATGTTATTTAATTTGCCGTAAAAATATCTTAAACATATGATATTTTAATCAAAATCGTAAAAGCCATTTTAAGAAAATCATAACTTTCGAAAAATGTTCCATGTAAAGGGTAGTCTGGGATAGGGGTATTTTCTTGAAAATCTTCGTGCCACATCCTTAGAAGATACTAAACTCAAATACCAAGTTTGGTATTTATCCGACTTTTCGTTGAGCTATGCTGTTCACAGAGAGATAGACACACACACACACACACACTCACACACACACACACACGGACATGTCTCCAAAAATGCTTTCTTTGGTTTCAGAGCACCTCAAAATATGTATTTCCGGTGAAATCTCGGTATCGAATTTTTGGGTGGAATGCAATACTTCCCCGACTTGATATACGCAATAGAGAAAGTAAAAATAGAGATCCCGTTAAAACAGAGAATTTACATCAAAGAAACATTTTGTGTGGCTATAACCACTTCCGAGTTGTTCTTTGTTACTAGTTTGAATTTTGAAATGCTTACAGGTACTTTTCAAGCGGTAAGTCGCTATTCTCTTTTATCGTGGTCATGCAAGATACATGGAATTACAAATCCATCACAGAGCAATCAGCTTTTTAAAAATCTGGCTATGCCTTTAGCCTATGTATTCTTCTTATACCTATAACGAATGTGTAAATGTGCAATGAACGTTTATCTCGATCAACAAGAACTACACACAACAATAAGATTCTGTAAAAAAATAGTTTACACAGAAGAGTGAGCAGTGAAAGTCATGTGTATGTAACACATCAGGTTCCTACAATTCTCCCTTTGTGTAATAATGCTTGCAAGGTGTGTGCAGTTATTCACTACGAAATGTATTCTACTTATTTATTCATATTCATATATTCATGGCATAAGCTTTCAGACAGAACGTAGGGCAATCTCAACATATAGATATTGTTCTTTAAGGAGAATTAAAAGACCAATTTGGCAAAGAAAACGCAGTTTTTGTTTTTATGTATTTTAAAGTTTATATATACCTTGGATTAGATTGGATTGCATTCTGTGAGTTCACTACTAGCCACAAAGGCTTGTGAACATAGAACATGTCAAGGAAATGTACAAAAATTACATATAAACATAAATATTACACAGAGTATAGAACATTTGAAATAAAATAGATACATATTATATACAAAATGAAACAAACCAGGTGTAGTTTTGTACGAAATCGAATACCTCCATGCCGTTATAAGGCTAACATATTTATAGACAAGAACAGTTATTTTAACTTTCACTAGGCTTGTACCTTTGTTCGTCTCAGCATTTTGTTCTATTTGATTTGTAATGCATAGCATTTACGTCGGTTCTTAATATACATACATTTAAATAGCTTCATTAATTCTAGAGCAAGCATCAAATGTAACTGGCAATTGTCATTAATATTTACTAATACTACTTAGAGAGGTATACGAGGGGCACTATTTATATTTTGAGCCTTGGCAACCCTGAATGTTGTAGAAGCCATCTGACGTTTCCAATGGAAAGTTTGACATTTTTGACCATCATCTACTTCAAACATTTTGTCAATAGTGTGTCATTTGTTTTGTTTACACTAACTTGAAAATTGTGTGCCAACAAAAACATGGAATTAACTCATGATAATTTTCCTGCAATGATTTATTACGACTTTCGACGTGGATTATCAAAACAAGAGTGCATTGATCAACTAACTTCCACATTTGGCAACAAAGCTCCATCCTTTGTCACTGTGAAACGCCGGTATAACGAATTTAATCGTGGCCGCCGTTCGCTCAAGATGAAGTTCGTGAAGGTCGTCCAAAATCAGTCTTTGTGCCAGAAAACATTGATGCTGTGCAAAAACTAATAACGAAAGATCGTCATGCGACATATTGTGAGATTGAGGCAACCCTAGGCATTAGTTCCACCAGCATACATAAAATATTGCATGATTATTTAACCGTGAAAAAGGTTTGGTCTCGTTGGATTCCACATAATTTGACGCAATCTCAAAAGGATGCTCGTGTCGATTGGTGTACAAAAATGCTCAAGAAATACAATGGCGGTGCCTCAAAAGATGTATATAAGATAGTAACAGGTGACGAATCATCGATCTATGCGTATGGGTCGTAACGTAAACAGCAGTCGACTGTATGGGTGTTTCAAGATGAAGCAAATCCAACAAAAGTTGTTCGCACTCGAAGCACTTCGAAGCAAATGGTCCCCTGCTTTTTCAGAAACACTGGCCATGTGGCAACAGTGCCTTTAGAGGAACGTAAAACGGTCAATGCCGAATGGAACACAACCATTTGTTTCCCCGGAAGTCTTCGGTGAAGTAAGGAAAACCAACAAGAACCGTAGGATCATTCTTCATCAAGACAATGCGAGCGCACACACATCTCGTCTAACAACAGAGTATTTGAAGGCTCAAAAATTCGAATTGATGGGTAATCAGCTATACAGTCCTGATTTGGCACCCAATGACTTCATTTTGTTCCCGAACATCAAGAATAAATTGCATGGACAACGATTTTCGTTGGCGGAAGAAGCCGTCAATGCCTTCAAAAACCATGTTTTGGAGGTGTCTCAAGAAAACTGGAATAAATGCTTTGACAAATGGTTCAAACGGATGCAAAAGTGTATTGATCATAAAGGAGAATATTTTGAAAAACAATAAAGCAGTTTTCAGTCATAAATTACTTTGTTGTAATTATTAGGTTCAAAAATAAATAGTGCCCCTCGTATATGTATTATCACCAGGATAATTTGTCATTCAGATAATCTTGTACAGAACAATATTCTTTTGAGCCTAGGTAGTCTTTAACAGCAGTTTTAAAGACATTGAAATTGTCAAGTTTTCCCTTAAGATCATTAGGGAGAGTATTAAATATTCTTATGGTCTCATAATATACACCTTTCTGGTAGCAAGAAAGCTTTGCACTGGGACGATGGATGTTACCCTTTTGTCTAATGTTTATCTTATGAATTTCCATGTTTATAATAAATGTGGTTCGATTGAATACATAGAATTTTAAGATTGAAAATATGTACATGCAAGGTAGGGTTAATATCTCCAGGCTTCTAAAAATATGTTTGCAAGAGTGTCTGCTATGGGAGCTGGAAATGATTCTTATAACCTTCTTTTGCATGAGGAATATTCGTTTACTACTTCCTCCATTCATTAAAAAGCCAGACGCATCTATGAGCGATCGTCACTTTGTTTTTTCTGTTGCTAGAACGTTTCGAAATATTAAAAACAAGCCAACGACAGCGGACTGTGAAGTCAGATCAGTGATTCGTTTTTTGAATGCGAGAAATGTTACACCAGGAAACATCCATTCCAATTGTGTGAGTTTTATGGGGAAACAATAATATGTGAGTATGCCGGCCACACATAGCCAAACTCAAGATCTGATCGCATCATTTGGTTGGGAACAATTCGACCATTCTCCCTACAGTCCGGATTAGGCACCAAGCGATTTTCATCTGTTTCTTCTTCTGAAGAAGTTCCTTTGTGGAAAACACTTCAAATGGGAAATTCATGTTGTGAAACAAGAAATGCAGACTTGGGTTTTATCACAGGCGGCATCATTCTTTTACAGGGAAAAGAAAACTGGTTTCCTGTTACAAGTGCCTGAATATCGGCGTTGACTATATGAAAAAGTAGTATTAAGTATAGGGTAATAAATGATGAACTTGTAAAATAAAGTTTTGTCATGTTTTTAAAACATTATCGGTACTAACTTTCAAAACACGCCTTGTACACCACGTTAACATCAAATGTATGTCGTCCTCCGTGGTCTAGGAGTACCATGCTAGCCCAGGTCGCGAGTTCAAACGCGGCGGAGGGCCTTGGATGTTTTCGGGTGTAAAAATCCTTGGCATGGCTTCCTTCGGAAGGGAAGTAAAGCCGGTGGTCCCATGTCGTAGATTTACGGCACGTAAAAGAACCTCAAGCCTGATAAAGGGGCATCTGAGCAAACTTTCCGGTCTTTCGCGCCCAATATAGAATGGGACGCTAAGGACCACAATAGTTAAAGAGCTTCATAAATAAAACTCAATTTAATTGTAATTAATCCAATGTCATATCGGCGACTTCCACTTTGAAACAGTTGCCCCGTTGATATAATGTCTATTCCTCTACGGTTTCCGTTAATAACTTGGAATATCCTTTTGTATTACTTTAGATTTTTCTTTTAAACATTAAAGATACGCACAAAACACTCTCAGAGTCTAGAAATAATCCTACTTAAATACAATTTCCCACTCTGGAAATTAAATCTTGCTCTTCTGAACTTGGAGGTTAGTATGTCAATCTCCAGACCACAGAGGTAGCCAAGGTTTCGAAAATACATGCCTGAAAAAGAATAATCCCATTAAGATGTTTTATAGAAGCGGCATGGCAGTTGAACTTAGGAAAACTTAAAAAGTGTTTCAAAAAGCGCTGATTCTACAGAAAAAAAGTTATTTGAAATAAAGTGTGCACATTTCAATGAGCTCTATATTTTGTGTCGTAAGATTTTACTTCTGTCTTATGGTTTAGCAGTTATATAAAAATATTCAACATCATTCAGAATGAAAAACACTTCATAGGCTAGCTATGAACATAGCATTCTATATGTGCGCTTTATTAGTTATGTAAATATCTTAAACATAGGATGCTTTAACTCCGAAATTGTTAAAACTATTTTTGATAACATAAAAAGCTAGGTACACAATAATATGGTGTGGGGGTATTTTCTTCAAATCTTCACAAGGCATGCTTCAACAGTGCCAGATTGAAGTATAAATTGATGTTCGGCCCAGAGTACTTCTAATAACCTCAGAAGTACCACGAGTGCTAAGGGTCCGCAAAGCTCGCAACACAGCAACTAAGGTTTCCAAACCCTTCCCTTACCTGGAGTGCCCCCGAGTCCGGCCCAATCCGATCAACTCCCTTCCTTCCGGTAGGGGTTCAGAGGTTCGGCCCAGCATACTTCTAGTAATGTCATAAATTCCTCGAGTGCTAAGGGTCCGCAGTGCTCGCACCACAGCAGCTGAAAGGGTCCAACTCCCACCCTTTACAGGGTGTAATTGAACCTGGGACCTACCGCACGTGAGCCTAACGTGTTAACGCGGAGCTCTCTCGCTCGGAACGTATTTTTTCAAAACGCCCCCATCCTTTCTCTAAGCTGGCAAATTGAAGTACATGCATATGATTGTCTGAAAATTAAAAATATGCAAACACAAAGTTAATATAAAATTTGTTTCATATATATTGTGGATGTATTGCGTGTTATTGTTGTTGTGATATACATACAGCCAGTCACTTCTGTAGCCTGCTTTGCTGGTCTCCGTGCTTAGTTAACTCTTTGTTGTTACCGTTTTTTTCCTCTATGTATTGAGGGCGTGGCGCTTAGCCTTATCCAAGGTGGTGGAAGGGTATTTGGCCCCATTGCAGATACGGTGGGCTGACCGGTGAGACGTCTGTCCGATTGTGGAAGCATTTTCTTGATTTTGGTGTTCGCCAGTTATGCTAATATTTAGCAGTTTTGATTTGTTTTATTGACTAGAGTTTATTGATTAAAAGGAGAGTACTTCTTCCAAATTTTGCCGACGGCGTTAGTATTAAAAGGACATCGTTTGAATACGCCCGGAATTTCTTTATAAGTGAAGGTAGGCTTTGTCCTCAGTATTTTTGTATTTTGGTTTGGGTGAGTGGAGTTTAGGGCACAATCCGAAATATACGTTTTACCGGTAACTCGCAAGTGACTGGCTATCATTGTACATAGTTTTAGGTAAGTGCTGGTCAATTTTTACTTTCTCTACTACGTATAGTAAGTAGGGGAAGTATTGTATTCACCTAAAAATTCGATTCCAAGATTTCACCTGAAATATATGTTTTGAGACCGCCTGAATCCAAAAAAAGCATTTTTGGAAACATGTCCGTGGGTGTGACAGTGTATCTGTGTGTATGTGTGTGTGTGTGTGTGTGTGTGTCTGTCTGTCTGTGAACAGCATAACTCAGAAACAAACAGTCGGATAAACACCAAACTTGGTATTTAGGTTCAGTATCTTCCAAGGATGCGACACGAAGGTTTTCAAGAAAATCCCCCACCCCAGACTACCCTTTACATGGAACATTTTTTGAAAATTTTAATTTTCTCAAAAATGGCTGTAACGATTTTTATTAAAATATCACATGTTTAAGATATTTTCATGACAAATGAAATGTATTTCTCGAATTTTCTGGGAATGTCTCCAAAAGTGTTCTTCATTGTGAACTACTTTTGCATAACTGGTAAACCATAAGAGATACACAAAGTTTTACTAAACAAGAAATGTAGATCGCGTTAAAATGCACAATTTATGTCATATACATTTTTTAGTTGTTGAGTGAACCATTTTCGAGATATTGCTTGTTATTGCCTTAAATTTTCCTATACTTATACTTTTTCTCAAATCCGTTACTGATTTTTACTTTCTCTACTACGTATAGTAAGTAGGGGAAGTATTTGTATTCCACCAAAAAATTCGATTCCGAGATTTCACCGGAAATACATGTTTTGAGACACCCTGAATCCAAAAAAAGCATTTTTGGAAACATGTCCGTGTGTGTGTCTGTGTGTCTGTGTGTGTGTGTCTGTCTCTGAACAGCATAACTCAGAAACGAACAGTCGGATAAACACCAAACTTGGTATTTAGGTTCAGTATCTTGCAGAGATGCGACACGAAGGTTTTCAAGAAAATCCCCCACCCCGGATTACCCTTTATATGGAAGATTTTTCGAAAAGTTTAATTTTCTCAAAAATGGCTTTATCGATTTTGATTAAAACATCATATGTTTAAGATATTTTTATGACAAATAAAATGTATATCTTGAATTTACTGGGAATGTCTCCCAAAGTATTCTTCATTGTGAACGACTTTTCCATAACTGGTAAACCACAAGAGATAGACAAAATTTTACTACACAACAAATGTAGATGGCGTTAAAATACACAGCTTATGTCATATACGTTTTTTTTGAGTGAACCATTTTCGAGATATTGCTTGTTATTCCCTTAAATTTTTCAATACTTATTTTCTCGAATGGGAAGTCATATTTCATTTTTTTGTCTTGGATATGCAAAGAGTATTAATCTGTTGGAAAGGGAATGTTGCTGCACCTAGCAACCAGCTATTCAGAGATATGTATGTGCTTAAAGGCTACTGTTTTTCTATATTGCCCTTGTAAATATATTTTCCCCTTACATCTACAAGAAAATTAGCAATAAGGTAGAGTCTGCAAATGTTTATCTCGATTAACATGAAATAGATTGGGAATAAGCGTTTGTAAAAATAGTTTGTACAAGAGTAGAGAAAGTCATGTGAGTGTAACACATCAGATTTTTTTATGTCCTGGTTATGCAAAGAGAATGGAATGCGCCACATAGCAACCAGCGCTTAAAAGATTTGACGATCGCTTAAAACCTACCATATTCCCCTTGCAATAAGATTAACATCTCGATTAACATGAAGCATATGGAGAATAAGCGTTTGTAAAAATAGTTTATAAAAGAGTAGAGAAAGTCATGTGAGTGTAACATATCAGATATTTTTTATTTTTATACATGGCAGTTGAAGGCACAGATTCTTCGCGATAAATGTATGTGAGGTTGTGTGAATGTGTGTGGCAAGTATGCGGTGGCGTGTGCGCGCTTGTATGTATGAACTGTGTGTATGAATGGGTGAGTGCAATTGTTTGCATGACTTTGCAAATGAAATACATAACATAGAAGTACGAGTAGGAACATCTTTAGAATACAAATTTTCATGTGTAAATTGCAAATGAAGTCAAATGTCGAACAGTATTTTTAAGGGTGTTGATTTTGTTTGCAGGTCTTATTCATGTAAGAACGTTTTATGGAAAGCAAATTTTTTCTCACAATATTTGATAAAAGCGTATATTTTTAAATGTAGAAGAAGAAAAGCTAACCCGGAAAAAATACTTCATTAATACTAGGTTGTGATACTATCTAGAACTATGTTCATGGTGTGGTACCAGTAGCATTTATTTGCTTTTCATTTTGTTTAAAAGGGCTGCTTATCATGAAAACAATCAGGCTAACGGTGGTAGAAATTTAATTTCTTTGCAGCTTGGATTTTTTAATACCTGTAAGCTTTGCTAATGTGTATTGATTGGTATGTTAGATACCAAGACATGTCAAAACGACCATAGGTGCAAATCCTGTGATAATACTATTATGCATCACTTGAAGTTTTAGATATAAATTGCCATCGTTACTTGACAATTAATATTCAGATCAATGAGAATGAAACAAAACCATTGCAGTACAAAGCCCTATTAAATGTTTTATACAGAAAGTCCACATTATTTTAAAAAACAACAAGTAGATATTAGCTTAATTTATAACATTCAGAGAGAAATTGTTAAAGAACACGTTTAAAACAACATTTAAGAACTCCTTAAGAGAAATTGTTAAATAAGCTATCTGTGTTTCTGAGTTTTTAATATTAGTTTTCCTTGTCGTTTTAATGAGTTAAAGTTTGCTTTACTGTGATCATTAAAGTTTTTTAGTTTTTCTCTTAGTAGTATATTTATGAGGATTTTGATTCAGTATGTATGGTTTGAATTAATGTTTGAGTAATTTTTCCTTTTCCACTTTAAAACCTTTCAGGGATTCTATGTTATTAGTTGATAAGAATTGTGCAATAAGAATATACTTTAGTGTTTGTTTTTTATGTTCGTTATTTGGTCAAAACTGATGGTATATATTTAGGAATTTCATGGAATAAAACCAGGGAAAGTTATCTTTTGAATTATATTGAGGCAGTATTTTTAACACTTAAATAATTTCAGTCAAATTGTATAATATAAAATATAATAACAGCCCGCCTTAAAGCAATATGTGTATAATATAATATTTAAAACGTTTGTAACAGTCATTGTGTTAATGTTTATATTATTAGGTACATGTTCAATAATGTTATGTGAATGTATTACGTAATTTAATAATGTAGGAGCTGTGAGAATAATAGGTTAAAAGTTGCCATCAATGAGGTAACAATGAGTAACCTTGAGGCAATAATGAGTAAGAAATTTTAATAATGCTACTAGTCATTATTGGAGCAACAATTATGTAAATTTTGATACAGTTTATAAATAGCCAATCAAGAACCAGAAACACCTTAAGTTAAATGAAAGTATTCTATTGGAGTAGGATTAGCCAATCAGAAACTGAAATAGGGCAAATTTTACAAGTTCAGAAGTCAGTTGCTAGTAGACAGCTTTACTAACCGGACGCGAGACACGTGCTCGAGAAGTTTAATACGTATCCAGTATAGTTTACGTGTTAAAAAATGCTAGTAATTAATAAATAATCTCGCAGCTCTCTCCCTATATCAGTGAAGTGTTATTTTAATCGTTTAAAGAATTAATAAATGGAGTGAAGTACAAATTATAATCCGTGTAAGCCTACATTCTTAGCCGCACTACTCCCTGCAAAGAAATTGTCTCTAACAATAATACTGACGCAGCTGAGGCAAACATAAATATATAATATTTAAAGAAACAGTCAAATTACAAAGTTAATATTCTAAACTTGGGGCGAAGGCTACCGGATACCATACGTGCGGTTGCAACTACTTCAAATGTTCGGCTCCCCAAGAGTCGAAATGCAATACAACACCACCATTAAAATTAACGTACCTCAATATCACTGTTTATGTTGGGACATATTTCCTGGGGCGTTCGATTCCTATCTTCGTTTCCGAGTTTGGGTTAGAATCTTTAGCTTCCCTGTCCCCTACGGCATTCGTAAGGGCTTCCCTTTTCATCTGGCCGGGGTTCCCTGCTACAGACAAGTCTGTCGTAAACGGCTGCTTGGCTTCGATGGCCTCCTCACTCTTGTTCGTTTTTGGCGAGGCCAGCGAGCGATTGCAATATAATTCATCTTTATTCAATTACTTTAGCTAATGATTCTAAATTTGAAAATTAATAAAAATTTAATCGTAAGCAGCATTTCTTTTGTCACATGCTTGAAATTTTATTTTAAAAATTTGTAATTTGGAAAATACCTCTGTTACAAACACCTACATTTATATCAGCACCATTATGAACACAGAAAATTTAAGGAAAACATATAAATTAATATCTTACAAACCAATGACACCACTATGCACTACAAATCGAATGCTATAAAATGTTTTCCATCTGGAACATCTTTGCTATGAATGCGACAGAGATTACTAGTCTATGTGATTACTCAATGTATTTTTCACGTTACAGTATAATCTAATAGATAATATATGTTAGAGTGTGGTATTACTCCCATATGTGTCTGACGTGTTTGTTTTGTTTCTCGTGCTAAACCATAGTGGTAATTGAACATTCCACTATGGCTATAGGATAGGATTGATTACAAGGGACTCGGTAACGATCCAGAGTGGATATTGTTACCTACTCCCCACGAGGAGATGTACCCGCAGAAAGGATGAGGCGAAAGGTGACGCCGGACGGCCGGAACCGGGAGCGACGGCACAGCAATCACATGGTGCCTAAGTTTCCAGATAGAGACACCCCAGCAGACGGACAGGCGGACCGAGGTTCCCACCCCACACACAGGTGATCCAACCCCCCTCAAGGGGTTCAAAAGCCCCGACAACCAGCCAAAAACCGAGGGACGGAGAGGATCACAAAGAGGATCCTTTTCCCCTGCTACGCTGCACCGAAACACCATCGCCGACACTTCCGACCTGGATGAAAGAGAATGAAATGAGGAATGGACGAAATGCAGGGACAGGAAATTCGGGGGATGAAAGAAACCACTCCCGTATTTGCCTGACGACCTGGGAAAACCCCAAAAACACCCATGGCTCAGAGGTGGCGGTCGCTGAGGATCAACCACGGGATCTCCAAAATGTGGGCTACATACGTTACCGCCTTAACCATTTCGCTCGGCTCTATGGCTATTTGTGATGTGAGATACTTCCCTCTGTAATAATCGTAGCTGTAAAGCTATTAACCAGCGAAAAATAATGTAAAACAAATGCGATGGACAAGCAGTAATGAATGCAAGATGTAGGACACGATCTAACGTGTAGTATATATCAAGGCTTAGCAGTAAGGAAGAGTAGCATAAAGGGTATATTGAAACGCTTAAAGGATTCATCTGTGCTTCTACAACAGCTGCACTTCACTCAAAATGTCGTCAAATTGGACTACTAAGAAATATCGCTAAAAGCGGCGGGCGAGTGAGCAAAATGACTTCATCGAGACAGTATCTTCTGCTAAACTAATTCCTTCTTCACTTCTGGTGGGACTCCATTAAAAAGAACATCAATTCCACGAGTTTTCACTGCTAAAACCCCTGTCACGGTATACCATACAGAAAACGCCTTGTTATTTATAAGCAACAATTCTTCGTTGTATATTAGATAAGGAAGATTTGCCCCTTAAGCAGTGTTGAAACATTGCAACACCTCGTAATAAAATATCCCGTCTTTCCATGAAAATTAAACTTAACGTCCGTCCAAAACTCCCGCCATGATTTATTCTAGACTTAATGCGAGATAAAGCTGGTTAAAATAATTAAATAAAGGCATTAAAATAAAACGATAAACCCCTATGATATTTACGAATATTTAAAAGTTAACATATAAAAATTGTAAGCAAGATTTCATAATGAAAATAAATACAATTGCTGTAGGTAGAATTATTCATCTATCTGAACAAAAACAAACAAAAGAACGACTTGTATGCAAAGCCTCCATAAACCATGCTTGTTGACAATTTGTTTACTTTGGTTAGAAGTGTAATGAACCGTGTATAGTATACAGTAAATAATAAAACAGATATCAATTTAGCAGGTTTAGTTTTGCTGTTATGCACTAAGTGTAATATGGAGCGAGTGAGACGTACAGTTTTCTTAGTTATCAAAAACCTAATGATATGGGTACTGGTATATACAGCACTAGGATTAGCACTTGGAACAGTCCTTGACCTTTTTATCTCCAAAAATGAGCGTGTGTTTATGTACGTCGGTTTTGTGGGCGAGATTTTCAGGAGGTTGCTCAAATGCTTTACGATGCCTCTTCTAGCATCCTTTATAATAAGCACAACAGGTGGCTTCAAGTGTTTTATGTCGAAACGAGTGGTTTCTCAGTTCGTCTGTACTGTGTTTCTCTTCAACTTAGAGGCTGTGATACTCAGTATGGCCATCACCACTGTTGTGCATCCCGGAGACTACGTCGTTTGTATAAAAAACATTTTACCCAAAGCTAGAAACATTACAATTGAAGATCAGTACCTGGATATGTTCCGAAATATATTTCCTGACAACACGATATTAATACTCTCAAACGTCTTTAAGACCACGTTAGTGCCTACAGATCAATGGGATCTTCCTGAGAATCTCCGCCACTGGAAGATCGAAGCAGAAGCTGTGGATATGGTGAACGTTTTAGGTCTAATATCTGTGTCTATTGCGGCTGGAATAGCAATGAAGGTAATGGGAGAGAAAAATAAGGCCCTGCTCGATTTTGTTGACTGTATATTTTCAGTGTGCCTCGTAATCCTACGCTGGTTGGCTTTTGTGGCTCCGCTGGGAATTCTTTCACTGCTGGCAGAGGACGTCATGCATTGCGGCATTTTAGACACCCTGGAACAAATCGGCTGCTACATTTTGACCTTCTGCATCATTTACAGTATACAAATGCTGATTGTCTACCCTCTTGTATATATGGTCTTATTTAGGAGGAACATCTTTAGCTTTTACAGCCAAATTCCTTGCGTTAGAGCCTCATTGTACCCCAGCAGTATCATCCTCCCAGCAACCATTAATTATTTCCAACAAGCCGGATACGACCCCAATTTGGTTAATTTTGTTCTCACAATGGGAAATAACGTCAACAAAAGCGGAGCTGCAGCATTTATGCCAATTGTAGCTCTGTTTATCGCTCAGAAGCACGACTACCCATTTGGTGTGGCTGAATACACCATATGTGGCTTACTCTCGATCATTGTTAGCACTGCTGTCCCACCAATACAGTTTGGAACACTAATGCTTTCAGTGGCAGTGTTGTATGGCTTGGGGTATCCAATGTCGGATCTTGGAATTTTCTTCTGCGTTGATTGGCTGAGATATAGAACTGAATTGCTAACTAGCTATGTTTGCAACTGTATAATACTCTCAATAATCAATCGCATGAATGAAAATCATCCTGATAAAATACTTGACAAAAAAACGCAGGAAGCAGCACGACAAGCAAGGGAACAACAAGAAGCAGAACAAGAGGAAACTGAAGCAGAAGAGGAAACTGAAGCATAAATGTTGCATAAGGTTTTAAACATTAAACTTTCCTCTTTCTAGAGGAATCTAGATCGCGTTTCTAATATTTAGTAAACGCATGCAGTTGTTTAAGCAAAATAAAACAAGATGAGGCATGCATTAAAATGCATAGTACTCTATCAAAACACGATGTTAGCCAGCTTATAGTGATACAAAAATGCATTTTATTTACAGTTTTTAATTTTATGTACTGTTTGCAATGTGGGGGCAGTGAATCCAAAATGTGTATACTGCCATTATCAGGAAGAAAATTAGAGTTTATTTTTATAAGAGATGAAATAAGAATCATAATGTAAGCTCTAAGATGGTCCTTTAATACAGTGAGCACAATAAATGAAATTTATGTGATACCATATTAAATAATATCTGACATTGCTTCCAGGTATCCCAGTAAAATAGAATTAAACCAATTAAAGTTAATTTTTTAAGGATGCATATGAGTGAATTTGGAGAGATATTTAAACTTAGAAAGCTAGTAACCATAAGAGTAAAGGTTTATTATAAGCAAGTGTAATTATAATGGCTTAGAGGTTATACGCCAAGTAAGTGATTTTATATTTTTTGTTACTAGTTTAAGAGGGCCTGCACTTTTAAAGTCCTCCAGATTTGTATGCTTTAAAGGTTTTTCGTATTACTTCCTTTCTTGAGATATTACTTAAACCCTGTTTTGAAAAACGATTCTAAAAGTAGTCCGTAACAAAAGTTTCCATTTTAGCTTTTCAGAACTAATAGATACACATCTTTGAATACAGCCACAAAACATTCCAACCAAATACGTAAAATATCTGACTAGTGAAACAGTTCAGAATCCCAAAAAATCACAATTCAGATTTATTGGGCAATGCATTAATTACTTCAAAAACAGAAATATTAGGATAATTATATGGTTTTTCAGTGTATTTGATGGTTTGAAACAAGCCCTCAAACATATATTTTATTACAGAATATTAAATTATGTTATTTAGTATATTTTATTTAATGTAATGTTTAAGTCATTTATAATTTAGAAGGCTGAAGACATATGTATGGCTATACTGACCAGAATTATTTACCTACAGGATGTAAACATAACTTCAATATCTGCCCGCGCGAGTGTGTGATTGGTCGTTGAAATACCCCTCCTTTCCTGTGCTACCTCGAGAACCGAACCAGCTATTTAGCTTTAAAGCACGTGTTCGAAACGCCATTATTACGCGCTACTAATCTCAATGTACGGAAAGAAAGGCTTGATTTTTTCGATCCAACAGCTGTATCGATCCAAATTTTATTGGTAGTATGCTCCTGATTGATCGAAATTTCATCTAAATAGTATAGCGTTTTATTTTATTTTCTATATTGACGAAATATTCACACTTCCACATTGCAATGCTTTTCCTGTCTATCATCACGTTAAATTACTTTCTTTTCGTATTCAGAAATCTATTTGTAAGCCCCTTTTCACACGTTCAAACTTTTTTTTTCAATTCAAGAGAAAATTGTCAATTATTTTTCAATATGTGACAAGATTGGACAAGACTTGATAATGTCATAAATGTGTATTTATTAGTTCTCTCTTTGCTAAATTTAAACCCTTAAGAACACATTGATAATTTATCATGCGCAAAGCAGTTCACTATTTGCGTCACGGTATAACTATTTGCACAAAAATATTGTTCTCTACTAATGTTATGTAACACTTTCGCGTATATCCAATGAAGACTTATCTATTATACAGGATTTAATCATTATATAAATCTACACGAAAGTATAGAAATCTATTACGATTATGTAATACAATGAAAATAACACCAACTGATAGGTTAATCACACTATATAACATTGCATTAATATATACTTAGTTTGGAAATCTGTCTGGCAAGTATTCCTTCATATGCCATCATCTGCTTCATCTTGTTGGGTAATCCATGGAGCCCTCGACGTACATACATGGCCAGCTTATGTATAACCTAATCAGTTGGCATCCGACATACCTTGACCGAATAGCCATTTTTGTTTACTTTTCGCTTTCAGCCATGTTGCAGATTTCGTGACGTACTGTAAATACTCGCATTTCATTGTCAAATCTCTAACTGTTTAGAGCATGTCCTTATTTGCTTTCAAGACCTTCAAAGATTTTAAAAGTACTGGAAGCAATTTGACAAGAGAAGTTGTGAAGTTGTGACAACTCCTGAAAAGTCCTGTAAAGTATTGAATTTGACAAAAATTTACTCTATACAAGGATATTAAAAGCAGTTTGTGAAAAGTCAACCTCTTAAGGTCCGGAAAATCGGATCATTATAAACTACATTTATAATTTCGTCTATTGTTTGTTATCAAAAAATCTGATGTGTTACACTCACATGACTTTCTCTACTCTTGTACAAACTATTTTTACAAACGCTTATTCTCCATCTACTTCATGTTAATCGAGATAAACATTTGTAGACCCTATCTTATTGCTAATTTTCTTGTAGATGTAAGGGGAATATATATTTACAAGGGCAATTTGGAAATAGCTGGTTGCTAGGTGCAACACCATTCCCTTTGCCACAGATTAATACTCTTTGCATATCCAAGACAATAAAATGAATAACGAATTCCCATTTGAGAAAATAAGTATTGAAAAATTTAAGGAAATAACAAGCAATATCTCCAAAATGGTTCACTCAACAACAAAAATGTATATGACATAAATTGTGTATGTTAATGCGATCTACATTTTTTGTGTAGTAACATTTTGTTTATCTCTTATGGTTTACCAGTTATGCAAAAGTCGTTCACAATAAAGAATACTTTTGGAGACATTCCCAGAAAATTCAAGATATACATTTTATTTGTCATGAAAATATCTTAAACATATGATATTTTAATAAAAATCGTTAGAGCCATTTTTGAGAAAATTAAAATTTTCGAAAACTCTTCCATGTGAATAGTAATCTGGGGTGGGGGGATTTTCTTGAAAACCATCGTGTCCCATCCTCGGACGATACTGAACCTAAATACCAAGTTTGGTGTTTATCCGACTGTTCGTTTCTGAGTTATGCTGTTCACAGACAGACAGACACACAGACACACACACGGACATGTTTCCAAAAATGCTCTTTTTGGATTCAGGGCGTCTCAAAACATATATTTCCGGTGAAATCTCGGTATCGAATTTTTGGGTGGAATACAATACTTCCCCTACTTACTATACGTAGTAGAGAAAGTAAAAAGAAAGTATAAACTTTGGAAAGCATAGCATACTATAAAAGATCCTTCACTTTGTACAACACAGTTCAGGGCTTAATTCAGCTTAGTGATTGCTTTAAATTCTTTACAAATGTTTATCAAGATCACTGAGTAATTTTGGCATGAATTGCCATTCATTGGCAATGTGAGATTCTTCTGCTTTAGAGAATTGAACACTATTTACTTTTTGTCACTCTTTAATGGATCTGTTTGACACCAGATATGCTCACGTTATAGCTGTGCTTACCATATCTCCTTAACTGCACTTGCACTTGACTGAATCGTACTAGATATCGAAAATTACGCTTAAAAGCGGTGAGCAGGTGCTGTGTAAGTCGAACGTAGTTATTATTTACGTTCTAGTAAGTAAATATGCTCAAAATAAAACATATACTCCAATAATACTTATTTATTCCTAATTATATTTGTACCTTTATAATTACATGATAATTACATAGTTATAGCGGTGGCTAAATTTCGGTCAATGGCCAATCACAATCTTTCTGTGCCAGGTTCATTTATTTACATTCAGTAAGGTAATTATAATGGATATGGAAAAGAACATTAGTCATACGTATTGTTTCAAGTCACACACACCATTACTAAACACTAGCGAGCAGGCGAAACAATGCTGTTAGTAAATTTACAAATTGACATTATGAATAAAACGTTTAGTATTATGTATTATCAATAATCTTATTAATGCAATACTATGGTACAATGAGACTGAACAATTCAATGCCATAACCGGATTTTGAACCACGAATCTTCGGCTTTCCGTGTCGTTTTAACTGAGCTACTATGACAACATGCCGGTACGACCTTAAATTCTCCATCTGACAAGCATTTTTTACTTTCTCTACTAGTATAGTAAGTAGGAGAAGAATTGTATTCCACCCAAAAATTCGATACCGAGATTTCACCGGAAATATATGTTTTGAAGCCCCCTGAATCCAAAAAGAGCATTTTTAGAAACATGTGTGTGATGTGTGTCTGTGTGTGTGCTATGAACAGCATAACTCAGAAACGAACAGTCGGATAAACACCAAACTTGGTATTTAGGTTCAGTATCTTCCAGAGATGCAACACAAAGGTTTTCAAGAAAATCCCCCCACCCCAGAGTACTCTTTACATGGAACGTTTTAAAAAAATTTAATTTTCGCAAAAATGGCTCTATTTTGATTAAAATATCATATGTTTAAGATATTTTCATGACAAATAAAATGTATATCTCGAATTTTCTGGGAATGTTTCCAAAAGTATTCTTCATTGTGAACGAATAATGCGTAACTGATGAATCATAAGTGATAGACAACATTTTACTACACAAAAAATGTAGATCGCGTTAAAATACACAATTTTTGTCATGTACATTTTTTGGTTGAGTGAGCCATTTTTGAGATATTGCTTGTTATTCCCTTAAATTTTCCAATACTTATACTTTTTCTCAAATTCGTTATTCATTTTTTTGTCCTGGTAATGCAAAGAGAAGGGAATACTCCACATTGTAACCAGTTCTTAAAATATTTAACTATCGTTTAAGCCTACCAATTCCCCTTGCATCTACAAGAAAAATAGCAATAAGATTGACATCTCGATATCTCGATTAACATGAAGCATATGGAGAATAAGCGTTTTTTAAAAATAGTTTGTACAAGAGTAGAGAAAGTGATGTGAGTGTAACACATCAGATATTTTTTTCGGTGTAGCATAAACGGTTCTCAAATTCATTTTGAGATGGCATACCCCAATGACAACTTACAATCTTGTATGTAATTTAAGTCCCTCACAGTCCATATAAGCGCTGCATAGTTAAACACTATTAAGGTAATCAATGTTATTTACTGCAATCAGTAAATTATCATTGTTTCCTGATTATTAATGCGCAGGGAGCAATTGCGAGCGGCGTTTCCTATTGTTGGCAAGATAAGCCAAATCGAGTTTCAATCTATAACGGCATGCTCAAATAAATACACTTCACAGAACGAAGAAAGTAATTCTACTTAAAAATGCGAGTAAGTGACGAATATGAAATAAGATTCAAATGCGAGGTGTAATCAAAAAGTTTCCGGAATGTCATCATAAATAGTACACAACAGTTTGTTTTGTCTAATGTGCACTGTCACTCTCGAAGTAGTCTCCTTGTCCCAGCGCTTCTGCCACTGCTGGAAGCACCTCTGGAAGTCCTCTTCTTTCAACATGTTCAGAGCCTTCTGCGATTCGTGATGGATGACATCAATGTCCTCAAAACGGTGTCCTCGGAGCCGCTTTTTAAGTCGTGGGAAAAGGAAAAGGTCCGCTGGTGCCAAATCTGAAGAATAGGCGGAATGGGGGAACAGTATTCATCCTATTTTTATCCAAAATTGGCGAACAGAAAGGGCTTTGTGCGCGGGCGTATTGTCATGATGCAGGAACCAGTCACCACCACTCCATTTCTCCGGCCGTTTGCGTCGCACATTGTCCCTTAATCTTTGCAGCACTTGTTTGTAGAACACTTGATTCACTGTTTGACCCAGTGACACAAATTCTTTATGTACAATGCCTTTAATGTCAAAAAACCCAATCATCACTGACTTCACTTTGGATAGAACTTTTTTTCGGTCGTGGGGATGAAGGACTCTACCATTGTGAAGATTGTTGCTTCGTTTCTGGATTGTACCCATAAATCCATGTTTCATCACCAGTAATAATTTTCTCCATAAACTGTGGGTCACTTTGTAGCTGTTCTTTAAGATCTGTGCAGACAATCACACGGCTTTCCTTTTGGTCATTTGAAAGCAGGCGGGGCACGAATTTGGCGGCAATTCTTCTCATGTCCAAATTGTATTTCAAAATGCTTTGAACACTTACAAAGGAGAGCCCTAATGAGTCAGAAAGTTCTCTTATTGTAATGCGCCTGTAATTTAATACCATTTCCCTCACCTGATTGATATTTTCATCAGTTTTGCTGGAACAGGGTCGCCCTGAACGATCTGCATCTTTAACTAATGTCACACCACTTTTAAATTTCGAAAACCACTCAAATGCTTGAGTTTTGCCCAAAAATTCCTCCTCGTAAGCTGTTCTTAACATTTCATAGGCTTCTGTTGCAGTTTTACCGAGTTTAAACCAAAGTTGATGTTTGTTCTTTGTTCTTTGTAATCTGACATTTTTGCTACGCGGAAAAATCGCAGCCCATGCAAAACACGTGTTCACTTCCGAGCGTCTACGTCGTCACTGCACGGTCACAGGAAGTCACGTTAATTCTCATTTTATCGGGAAGGAACGCTGCATATACAGTCTGGGTAAGAATTAAAGAAATCTAAGCGTCAGCATTGTTGTGAAGCCATTCCGGAAACTTTTTAATCACACCTCGTATAGGTAGTTATAGCAAAACACCACTACCATCAGCAGATAGAACATGATAATAATTTAATTCAGTGAACATTTTCAACAGATATACTACACTCAGACCAAACAGATTATCCTATTTTAAGTTCATTCAAGCCCCAAGACCTTGTCCCAAGATATATACCAATTTATTTACAAGGCCTTAACAGCAGCTTTACCAACGATCTGGCAGTCCCAGGGAAAAGAGAGAAAGCGGCGCCAGTGACTACAAAACGGCGCGAAAATCAAAGAGCGTGGCCGCATCGCTTCACAACCCATAAAAAGTCCAAAAGAGATGCAAACTACCACCAGAAATCAAATGTCACATTTACACTACTTTCTCTAGCCACGTACCTAGTAGTAGAAGTAATGCACTTCACCCACAAATTCGATGTCCAGATTTAACCGGAAATTTATGTTTTGAGATCCCCTGATCAAATGTCACATTTACACTACTTTCTCTAGCCACGTACCTAGTAGTAGAAGTAATGCACTTCACCCACAAATTCGATGTCCAGATTTAACCGGAAATTTATGTTTTGAGACCCCCTGAATCAAAAAATGGCGTTTTTAGAAAAAGATGTATATGTGTGTACGTGTGTGTGAACTGGTAATGGGACGATACCATATTTCTCGATACTCGATACCCGATACCCGATACTCGCTTTATAAAAACCGTACAGTTGTTCACTGAATTATGTCCTTCTTAATAGTTTTCTGTGTATAAACGCATGTAACCAATTTTGTATTGTATACTAATTCCAAAATTCTTCCTGTATGACATTCTCCAATTGGCAGCAATTTTTATTTTCTCTACTACAAATAGTAAGTAGGGGAAGTATTGTATTCCACCCAAAATTCGATACCATGATTTCACCGGAAATATACGTTTTGAGACCCCCTGAATCCAAAAAAAAGCATTTTTGGAAACATGTCTGTGTGTGTGTGTATCTGTCTGTGGACAGCATAACTCAGAAACGAACAGTCGGATAAACACCAAACTTGGTATTTAGGTTCAGTATCTTCCAGAGATGCGACATGAAGGTTTTCAAGAAAATTCCTCCACCTCAGATTACCCTTTACATGGAAGATTTTTCGAAAATTTTAATTTTCTCAAAAATGGCTCTAACGATTTTGATTAAAATATCATATGTTTAAGATATTTTTATGACAAATGAAATGTACATCTCGAATTTCCTGTAAATGTCTCCAAAAGTATTCTTTATTGTGAACGACTTTTGTATAACTGGTAAACCATAAGAGTTAGACAAATATTTACTACACAAAAAAATGTAGATCGCGTTAAAATATGTCATATACATTTTTTTTAATTGAGTGAACCATTTTTGAGATAGTGCTTGTTATTGCCTAAGTTTCCAATACTTGTACTATTTCTCAAATGTGAATTCGTTATTCATTTTTTTATGCCCTGGACATGCAAAGAGAATGGAATGCCACACATAGCAACCAGCTCTTAAAAGATTTGACTATCGCTTAAAGCCTACCAATTCCCCTTGCATCTACAAGAAAATTAGCAATAAGATTAACATCTCGATTAACATGAAGCATATGGAGAATGAGCGTTTATAAAAATAGTTTGTACAAGAGTAGAGATTTTTTATCTTGATAATGTCACAGGTTATATATTACCAACTGTTAGTAAAGACTGATGATGATGATGATAATTATAATATTATTATTATTATTATTATTTATTGTTTTCCTTTATGTGTAACTATATTTTGTGCCGAAAGCTTTGTTTTTAAGGATTTTCTATTCATAGAGAGACATGTACTAGAAATTCTTCTTTATTCTATAATCTTGAAAATATAAGCAAACATATATTTTACATTAAACTCAAACAACTAAAAATAACCAATATTTCTAGCACTGTATTATCTCACGTCTAAGTTCTGATTTGATTCTGCTGGATTCACAGATTTTGGCCACCGGAGTAGATAAAGTAAAGGCTGAGAGTGAATCACTAAGGTAGTGAAGGTCTATCAGGAAGTCTATCAGAAGGTCTATAGTAAGAAGACTCTTTGGAGACATATGCGAGGCAATAACGTAGTCTCAACATTTTTCATTCCTTATCTAACATAAAGCTAAAAGCAACAACTTTATTCGGTTTAAGAATGTCAAAGTATGGAAAAAGCTTTATCTCAAGGTATTAGACATACTTTGATACAACCGAGTATCGAGAGTATTGAGGTATCGTAGTATCGAGGTCCCATCCCTAATGTGAACAGTATAACTCAAAAACGAAATTTTGGATAAAAACCCAACTTGGTTCAGATAAAACATCAAGTAGTTTAAAAGTAAATCCCCTACCCCAAACTACCCTTTACTTGGAATTTGATTCGTTCTTTTGCATTTCTCAAAAATGGCTATAGTGATTTTAATTAAAGTACCAGATATTTAAGATACTTACATGACAAATAAAATGTATATATTTAATTTTGTGGAAAATTTTCTTCTTTCAGAGGGAATGGTTTAAAATTTCGTAACTATTAGCTATAGACAAAGATTTACTACACAATAAATTTAGATCCTTAGAGGAACGTAATTTATCTTAAATAATCTTTTCTTGACAGCAGCAATTTCCGAGATATTCTGCTGTTGCTGGTTTGAATTTTTCAATACTTTTGTCATATGTTTTTTACTTTCTCTACCACGTACATCTAGTAATGCATTCGACCCAAAAGTTCGATACCGATTTCACCGGAGATGAAAATGATGCGGAAATACGTGTTTTGAGGCCACCTGAATGCAATTAAAGCATTTTTATAAAAAATGTTCGCGTAACTGAAAAACGAAAAGTCGCATAAGTACCAAACTTGGCATTTAAGTTCAGTATCCTCCAAAGATGCGACAAGATTTTCAAAACTCCCCCACCCCAACACCCTTTATTTTTAACATTTTTCTGAGGTATTGCTTTTCAAAATAAAAATGGCGCTAACGATTATGATTAAAATATCATAAAGATATTTACATGACAATTCAAATAAATGTTCTGGAAATAGCCTGTGAAGTTCTCTTCATTTGGAAGGAATGTTGTACAATTTTTGTGTAACTGGTAAACGCTAAGCGATAGACGAAAAAGTCCTAATACAAAAAATTTAGATCCCTTTAAAACACACAATTTATTTAAAATAAGTTTTTTGTGGCATAAGCCATTTCTGAAATATCCCTTATTAATGTTTAGATTTGTTCAATACTTTGTTATTTTTTATGCCCATCAATTTTCAGCTGTTTCCCGCAGTTCCATGGTAACAGTATGCAATTTTAAGGCAAGCATATAGCGCCCGGTTCTTAAACATTTGACTATCGCTGTTCTCTTCGCATCTATAACCATAGTTCAGGAACTTAGAAAAAAAATCCTGGGAGGGGCAACTCATCTGGTCATGCATTCCCCCTCTCTAAGTGGCTTGGGCGGGCACGCCTCTTCTACTCTGCTTCTGAGTTGCTGCTTGAGCACCAAACGCCATGGTTTCGCCTAGCCAGTGTTTTATTTTATTCTCTCAAAATTGTTTATCACACCACTGTTGTAACTATTCAAACTGTAGAGGCAGAGGACTAAAGACACAAGAGCATTACAACAAAAATGCTGTGTTTGTAGGTTGCAGTAACAGGCCACGCATAGAGCAAGTTGCAGTGGGTGTGAAAACAAATGTTTGCATATAACTAGCGATAGCATTTCACTTACATGCGGTATCATCATGGGATATCTTCCAAAAGTTAATTCAAACTTTTTAGGGTATTTCATAGCATTCACTCTCCCATCTATCTCTTCAAGCGAAAAAGTTCCTAGCTGATTGGTTTTCATAATGCAAATTATTTCAAATTGAAGTTTTACAAGAAAACCAGCGCTTCAATTTTTATTACAGGGAGACAATCACACAGGATCATTATCTCAAAACGGTGCTCTCTAACTTACCTCTTACAGAACTGGTATGAGGATTTTAATTTTTGAATTATACGATGTAAACAAGATCCTATTAAATTTTTCTACACTATAAAATTGCTGTATTTACAACAGTGACGTGACACTTTTTCCCCGCGTATCAGCCCACTTCCTCTTTAAGACACCTTATTGGGCAACTCAGTAGCTAAAGGCAAAGACAAGTGGGTGGAGGCGATTTGTCCCTCCTGAATACTCGCGAAGTCCGTACACCGAGGGATTTTATTAAGTTGTTATAGTATGTGTGCAATGTAGGTTTGTTTGGATTAAAATGTAGTACATGTAAAAATAAGCTTTAGTAAGAATAGTTTGTACACTCGCTAATAAACATCGACTCGAGGAAATCATGTGAATGTATTATATTATATTTTTATGTTTTGTCAATGTTCACTTGTTTTTCGTGATGTCATTGGAAGAATATGGAATTTCAAGGCCAGCATATAGCGGCGCATTTTTAAACTTTAGCTAATGGTTTCTGTTTCTGTATTCCCCTTGTACGAACTATATAATAAAACTATTTGTGCAAATGTTAATGACTAATATGAATAGTTTGTAAAAATAAACAATGGTGAGTAGAGAACGTCATGTGAATATAACACATCAGATGTTTAGGAAAAAGCCGTGTGTGTGTAAACAATATCACTCATAAACGAAATGTTGCATAAATATCAAACTTGTTGTTTAAGCATTTTCCAAAGATACGACACGAAGATTTTAGTAAAATTCCACACGCCAAACTACCCTTCACAGCATAATTATTGTTGTTCGTTATTGTTAATTTAGATTGGAATGGCTACGTAGGGGACTCGGCAATGATCCACATAGGGGATATTGTACCTACGCCCCACAAGAGGGCGTCCCCGGGAGGAAGGATATGGCAAGAGGAGACACCGGGCAGCCGGAACCAGGAGTGACAGTACAGGAATGGCAGGGTCTCTAAGTTTTCCAGATAGAGACTCCCCGGCTGACAGACAGGCAGATCGAGGACCTCACTTCGCACAGAGGGGGTCCAACGCCCCTCAAGGGGGTTCAGATTACCTCGACAGCCAGCCCAAAGCCCAGGGACGGAGAGAGTCATAAAAGATCATCCTTTTCCCCAGCCACACTGCACCAAAACACTATCGCCAACGCTTCCAACCCTGTAAGAGACAACCGGATGAATGATAAAGTGGAATGAGAATGGAGATGAAATGAAGGGACGGGAAATTCGGAGGATGCGAGATTCCTTCCCAGCATTCGCCTGGTGACTCGGGAAAACACCCGAAAATCTCATGGGTCAGGAAGGTCGGTCCCTTCTGACTTGCTCAGAAAGGGAAATGCGTTTCGTCTTTCCCTTATGGTTTACCATGTACAACAATTATACAAAGTTCATGCCGAATGAAGAGGACTTCACAGGCTATTCCCGGTAAATTCAGGATATACATTTTATTTGTAACGTAAATAAATATCTTACATTTACGAGTATGGCGTTTTAATCAAAATCGTTAGAGCCAATTTTTTAGAACATCAAAAACTTCCAAAAGTGATCCATGTAAACGGAAGATTGGGGTGGGGAAATTTTATTGAAAATCTTCATGTTGCATCTTTGGATTATACTGAATCTAAATACCAAGTTTGGTATTTATACAAGTTTTCGTATTTGCGTTATCCTGTACAAAGACACAAACATAAACAGGCACCTTTTTCTAGAAATGCATTTTTCGGATTCAGGGGCCTCAAAACATGAATTTTCGTGAATATCTTATCTATCTACTATGTGCATGGTAGAGACGGTAAAAACTCTTCTAAAAGCTATTTTTACAAGGCGTTACTTTCTCTTGAATGTACAGTCGGAGGCATTAAAAAATACGCCTGACGCTGTAATTTAGCTAATAATAAATGTTTTCTAGGGTCTAGGGTCTTAAGACGATTTTTAATGGTGGCAATCTGGTTGAAAAATCCCACAATCAGGGCATACCTTGAAACGTTTTTGTTTAAAAACAACTTTCTGAAGCCCAGGCGGAAATCAAACCTGGATCACTCATATAGCAGGCAATTTCTCTACCGAATGAGCTCTGGGACCAGTAATAGCAGTTAATGTTCTTTTCAAGCATTGGTCTTTCATTTAGAGGTCTCCTCTCTGTCGGTATGCAGTTCCCGTTGCAGTTCTGCTTAGGCAAACCTTTCGCCATTCGCGCTATCCGGATTAAACTACTTTGACTAAGGACGGCTTGTGTGGGCCACCTAGTATGTGTGTTTGACTGACGAGCATATTGAAAAAAAGTCTGATGTGTTACACTCACATGACTTTCTCTACTCTTGTACAAACTATTTTTACACACTCTTATTCTCCATCTATTTCATATTAATCGAGATAAACATTTGCAGAAACGATCTTTTGACATGCAAAGAGAATTACATTTTACACATAGCGACCAGTTCTAAAAATATTTCACTATCACTTAAGGCGTACTATGTTCCTTTTGTTTTGTATTTGCAAGGGCAATATAAGCACAGACATATCTCTTAATAGCTGGTTGCTAGGTGCAGCACCATTCTCTTTGCCACAGATTAATACTCTTTGCATATCCAAGACAAAAAAAAATGAATAACGAATTCCCATTTGAGAAAATGTTGAAAAATTTAAGGGAATAACAAGCAATATCTCGAAAATGGTTCACTCAACAACAAAAATGTATATGATATAAATTGTGTATTTTAACGCGATCTACATTTTTTGTGTAGTAAAATTTTATCTATCTCTTATGGTTTACCAGTTATGCAAAAGTCGTTCACAATGAAGAATACTTTTGGAGGCATTCCCAGAAAATTCAAGATATACATTTTATTTGTCATGACAATATCTTAAACATATGATATGATTTTCTTGAAAACCTTCGTGCCGCATCTCTGGAAATACTGAACCTAAATACCTAAATGGTATTTATCCGACTGTTCGTTTCTGAGTTATGCTGTTCACAGACAGACAGACAGACACACACACACACACACACACACACACACAGAAACATAGCCACACACATGGACATGTTTCCAAAAATGTTTTTTTTTGGATTCAGGGTGCCTCAAAATATATATTCCCGGTGAAAACTCGGTATTGAATTTTTGGGTGGAATACAATACTTCCCCTTCTTACTATAGTAGTAGAGAAAGTAATAAAATGTGGGATAAATATGAAACTTGGTAAAATGAAATAGATGGAAAAATAAGATTTTGTGAGAGTAGTTTGTAGAAGCCACAGAAAAATAAAGGATAGTCGTTAGAAAAAGTCGCGTGAATGTACCACAGGTGCTTTTTTCATTTTTCCTTTTTTTTTCATTGTCTTTATTTCTATCTCTATTATGTTATTATACATTTCCTTGTAGGTGCAGAAGCAACACAGGAGCCTTAAATGATAGTCAAATCTTTGTATGCTCGCTTTGAAATTCCACACACTTTTTCGACACTGCCAGAAACAAACCTATAACAACGAATATCTCGGAAATGCTGGATGCCACAACAAAGGTTATTTGAAATAGATTGTGTTTTGACGAGATCTAGCTTTCTTTACTTTCTCTACCACGTATATTTCACCGAAAATAATTGTTTTGAGCCCCCTGAATCCAAAAAAAGCACTTTTAGAAGCAGGTCCGTGTGTATGCGTCTGTGTGTATATGTGTCTGTGAATAGTATAACTCAAAAACAAAATATCAAACTTGATATTTAAGTTCAGTATCCCCAAAGATGCGACACTAAGATTTTTAAGAAACTCCTCCCACCCCAACTGTCCTTTACATGGAAAACGTTTTTGAAAACCTTTAAAAATAGCTCCAACGATTTTCATTAAAATATAATATGTTAAAGATATTTATATGAAAAATACAATGGTACATTGTATTTTCTGCGAATAACCTGTGAAGTCCTCTTTATTCGTAAGGAATTTTATATAATCCTGTATAACTGGTAAACGTTAAGCGATAAACGAAAACGTACCAGACAAAAATGTAGATATCTGTAAAACACACAATTAACAAATAAGGTTTTGTGTGGCATAAGCCACTTGTGAGATTTGTTGATTACTTATTCTTTTAAAGTCTTGTCGATTTTGAGTTTTTTCTCGCGTTTTCACGGAAACAGTATGGAATTTAACATCGGCGTAGCGTCCAGTTCTTAAACATTTGACTGGCGCTGTTCTCTTTTATGTATAACGAAATGTGTAATGTAGCCTATTTTGCAAAGGTTTATTAGGATTAAAATGTAGTAGATAGAAAAACAAGCGTTAGTAAGAATAGTTTATATACCCCCTAATGTAGATAGAGGGTGGAGAATGTCATGTGGATGTTTCACATACCTTTTTATTATGAGAAGAGAATTACATATAATAATAATGTTTTTATCATTTGCGGTTTGGTATGCTTACATATTTTTGTATGCTTTACCAGAAATGTATTCAAAATTAATTCCGAAATAAGGGCTTCATAGGCTATTGGAAGAAAATTCAAAACATAAATTGTATTAGTTCTGTAAATATGTGACAATTTAATCAAAGTCGTTAGAGATATTTTTTACACATTTTCCATCTGAAGGACAGTTTGGAAGATACTTAAGTACGAAGTTGCGAAGGAATTTCTGGTTCTGAATTAAGGCAGACAGACACACAGACAAACAAATAAACACACACACACACAAACACACACACACACACACACGCACGTGCGGCTAGTTTTTGTTTATCACATATTCTTTATCGGTGTATACAAAATTCCTTCCGAATTAAGACTTCAGAGCCTCTTTTCAGAAAATTTAAGACATACAGGCTATGATGTAAATGTCTGAAATACTTGGTACTTTAATCAAGGTATAGTTTGTGGTGGGAAATGTTGTTTCAACATCTTCATGTCGCATCTTGGTTCGGTTTCGTTCTTATCCGACATTTCTCATTTGTGTTATGCGTTCACACACGCACACGCAATCACTGACCTTTTTCTAAAAATATTGTTTTCGGATTCAGGTAGCCATAAAACATACATTTCCGGTGAATCTCAATATCACAACTTTGGGTGGAATGCAATACTTCCTCTACCTACTAGTTAGATGAGAAGGAAGAGATGTATAGGATGTTTTTTTCTGAATCCAAAGAAACATAGAACGTGTATTTACAGTTAAATATCGACATCGAATTTTTGAGTCGATAGCAAATGCTTCCTCTACTTTCTGGTTAAGTGGTGGAGAAAATAATTTTTTTTTATGAATTCAAAGAACCTCAAAACGTATATTTATGGTTAAATCTCGACATCTATATTTTGGGTAGAATGCGACACTTCTGCCTTCTAGTTACGCGGTAAAGAAACTAAATTTGTTTTTTAATTCAGAGGTCATCAAAACGTGTATTTACGGTTAAACTATTGGGTGGAACGCAATACATTTACCTACTAAATACTATAAAAAGTGAAACTGAAATCATTAGAATGTATTCACAGGCACGCAACATTGACAAAATAAAATTTCTGGGTACGATTCCAGCCGTTCACTGTGGCCATGTCTTTTTTCGGGATTTCCCGGGTTGGTAGGCAAATGCTGAGGTGGTTCCCCTTCCACCACTATTGTCTGTCCATCATTTCCTGTCCCCCATCATCTCCTTTGATGTGTTTTAGGGTTGTAGCACCAGGCGACGGCGATTGGTGCGTAGCGGCAGGATGGTGGATTTACACTCTGGCGCTTGGCGGGACTGCTAGGAGTGCTCGTCTGTTGCAGGGACCCCGGTTGCGGGTGTCTAAGACATGGGCTAGTCGGCGACAGAACTGATGTCATGTTGGAATCGTTAGGAACTCCGTCATTGCTAGTGCACATCGTCCTGCGGATCTGCTCACCTTCGGGTCTTACCTTTATCCCTTCCTCCCAGGGAAGCACGAAGAGCCCACTGTGGTCAAAGTGCGTTACTGTACCTACTCTAGTCACTATACTCTAGGCCTCTCAGTCTGACTACCCTTACTCCTGATTTGGCTCATTGTTACATTTAAGTCTTTGATGAAACATACTCTAAATTCTTTGGATATATTGTTCATCCGTTTCTCTAATGACTACAAAATTCAAAGTGTTTAATTTTCAATTTGAACATAAGATAAAGTTTTATAAGTAAACATTTCCAAACCATGAACAACAATAAACGAATAGCCACCGAGAAAGCCACTCCATTCCAGCTTTGCTTAAGAAACAGCTGATACGATCTGCGAGTAATATTTTTATTGTAGTGAAAACAATATTTCATGGACACTGAAACATAACTTAAATTCTGCGTTTAAAATCATGTATCACTGTGACAAACTGCGCGTGACCATTATCAATGGCTGTATTTCACCTTGTATATCTTCTGTTTTAGGCATCGAGAATTTTCCCATGTGTCACGAAAGAGTAAAAATATTTCCAACGGTATCTTGGCAACGACTAAGGTCTTTAACCTTTATGCATTTTACCTTCTCTACCACTTGCCTATAGTGGTTAAAAGTAATTGTATTTCACCAAAATATTCGAACTCCAGATTTCGCGGAAGTACATACATGTTTCGAGAGTCACTATAGGAAAGAGAGAAAGAGAGAGAGAAGGAAAGAAAGAAAGAACGCGCGCATGAACAGAATAAATAAAAAACTAACGATGTGATACATTCACATGACTTTCTCTACCCCTGGTCGTTTATTAGTAGCTATATGAATTATTCTTACCAATATTCTTTTTCTATCTACTACATCTTAATCCAAATAAACCGTTGCAGAACTAGATACATTACACATTTCGTTTTAGATACAAAGGGAACAGCGACAAATGTTTAAGAACAGGGCTCTATACCTGCCTTTAAACTACATGCCGTTTCCAGGCAATCGCGAGAAACAACTGAATCTTGACAGCACTTTAAGAGAATGACCAAGAAATAAACAATTCGAACCTTTAATAACGGATATCTCAAAAAATGCTTATGCCACAAAAAAAAGTATTTGAAATAAATTGTGTGCTTTAAAGGGATCTACTTTGTTGTGCAGTACGTTTTCTTCTATTGCTTAACATTTACCAGTTATACAAGATTATACAAAATTCCTTCCGAATGAAGAGGACTCCGTAGCCTATTCCCCGAAAATTCAAGATATACATTTATTTATCATATAAATATCTGTCATGTATGGTATTTTAATCAAAATCGTTAGAGCCATTTTTTAAAAAATACAAAATTTCGAAAAATGTTTCATGAAAAGAGTGGTTTGCGGTGGGGAATTTTTTGAAAATCTTCGTGTCGCATCATTGGAAGATATTGAACCTAAATTAGAAGCTAGGTATTTATCCGAATTTTCGTTTTTGATTTATGCTGTTCACAGACACAAAGACAAGATACACGGACGTTTTCAGAAATGCTTTATTTCGGGATGCCTCATAACATGTATTTCCGGTGAAATCTCGGTATCGAATTTTTGGGTGGAATACAATACTTACTATACGTAGTAGAAAAAGTAAAAACGAAATGCCATAAATCCAAACTTGGTAATAACTTCAGCACTTTCAACAATGCAACACATTATTTCCTATTTTCGTATAGATGCTTCAAACAATTTGGCTAAATGCCATGTGTTTAACGTATTTGTATGACTAATGAAATGTATATTGTTATACAGTGAGGCCGAAGGGTTTGCAGCTAAAATTAAATTTAGTTACCCCGGAATAAACATTGGGGGACATAGACTTAGATGCACACGATAGATACCGAGAACTTGCAGCACAAACTAAGCGGGCGTGGGATATTTATAAATAATACATATAATAACTCAGGTTTATTATAATTAATAAGGTGTCCTACATTGTACACAAAAGGTTACAAACACTGGAGGAGATGCACCAGGCATACACACGGCGACACGCACTCCTATACACAAACCACATACTCAGAAGACCTACTCTAGACTGACGCCACTCACTCACAGACCCACGCTATCAGAAAAAGAGGCTCTCCTCTCAACCTGCCTTCACCCTCCTTGACTAGAAATTGGAGGAAGTATGTCGCGTCGGATAAGAATTCAAAGTTACAAACGAAATAATTAGTTCAACAATATATTATACACAATAATGTGTCCGACGCGAAAATGCAAACACATACGCTTTAATATGGTGAAGTTGCTGTGAATAGCCTGTGTAGTCTTCTTGATTCTGAATTACATTTTTATAATTTTGTGTAATTGTTAAACCATAATAGACATACAAAAATGTACATATTCTTAAAATAGTAGATTAAGTAAAATAAATAAATATGTTGCATTAAACCAACTCTGGGATTTTCGTTGCTCTTGGTTTGAATTATCCAATACTTTAGGCATAAGTGAATATTATTTTGTTTCTTGTGATGTTATGGAAAGTGTATGGAATTTCAAAACTAGTATATAGCGACTGCTTTTTGAAAATCCGTCTATAGCTTCTTCATGCTCCTATATCTCCCTTGTACCTATAACGTGATGTGTAATTATACCATTTCTGCAAACCTTTAACCCGATCAAAATGGAGTGAATATAAAATAACCTTTTGTAAGAATAGTTTATAGATGAGATATAACAATAGATGACATAGGTAGAGAGTCGGAGTTTTTTATATTTCTACTGTCACCTAGAGGAAATACTGTATTCCAGCAATAATATTAGTCCGGAGATTTCACAGCAGGTTCCTGTTTTGAGGTCCTTTATACCAAAAGGAAGCAAATATCTGATGTGTTACACTCACATCATTTTAACTACTCTTGTACAAACTACTTTTACAAAAGCTTATTTTCCATCTACTTCATATTAATCGCTATAAAATTTGCAGGAATTATCTTATTGCTAATTTTTGTAGGTTCAAGAAGAATATCGCCTTTAAGCGATAGTCAAATTTTTAAGGGCTGGTTGCATTCTCTTTACATGTCCAGACATAAAAAACGAATAACGAATTCCCATTTGACAAAAAGTAAAAGTACTGCAAAATTCAAACCAATAACAAGGAGTATCTCGGAAATGGTACACTCGACAAAAACATGTATATGACACATATGTGTTTTAACGAGATCTACATTTTTTGTGCAGTAAAGTTTTGTATATCTCTTACGGTTTACCAGTTATGCTAAAGTCATTCAGAATGAAGAGGACTTTTGGGGACATTCCCAGAAAATTCAAGATATGCACTGCCGTTTGTGAAAATTGCCCTCTCGTGTCGGTCCGACAAGGCCAGTGTTGCGCCCAGTATAATGTGTGCAGAGTTGTCAAACAAGGTGGAAACAATAAAGTGATTGCCAGTATGCCTCGTCGACGTCAAAGGGAGCCATATTGGCATGTGAGTGAGTTCCAACGGGGAAGAATGATCGGTCTCCGGGAGGCGGATTTGTCATACCGTAACATTTCGTCTCGTACAGGGCATGCTGCTACGACACTGATTCGTGTGTGGAAGCAATGGATAGGTGAAGATCGTACGCAGCGAAGAGCGGGTACTGGACCACGGAACATGGCCACAGCACGGGATGACCGTCACCTTGTCCGCATGGCCATAATGGACCGTATAACATCATCCACAGTATTGGCTCGGCGCTGGAGCATTGCAACAGGTGTGAACTTGTTTGCATCAACGTTTCGTCGCCATCTGCCGCAGGTTGGACTGATTTCATGCATGCAATTCCGTCTACTTCCATTGTCCAGAAACCACAAGCTCCTCCGACTGCAATGGGCACGTGAACACCGTGCTGGGGTGCTGAGTGGAAAACGTAGTATTTTCGGACGAGTCCCGCTTCAACGTGTCCTACAGTGATGGCCGCATACGTGTCAGGCGGTACCGTGGAGACGCAACCTGGAGGGCTGCATTGTTGTGCGGTATAGAGGACAAACACCATGAGTGATGGTTTGGGGCGCCATTGGTTACAACAACCGATCCGCCTCTTACGAATTAAGGGCACTTTGAACGGCAACCGATAGCTAACGGTGGTTGTAGAGCTTGAGGTACTCCCCCTGCTTCAGGCATCTCTATAGGCCACATTTCAACAGGACAATACCCGGCCACATATTGCGAGGAATGGACAAGCCTTCTTCGAAGAGCGACGGGTACCATTGCTTCCCTGCTGCACGTTCGCCTGACATGACGCCCATTGAACATGTCTGGGATATGGTTGGTCGGCACCTGGTACGTCACGGTCTTCCAGTAACTAGTTTCACGGATTTCTGGGCTCGAATACAAACTGCATGGAGGGAAATCCCTTACGAACTTATTCAGAACCTTTTCGGTTCAATGCCACGGCGTATAGCAGCTCTAATTGCAGCACATGGAGGCCAATTCATACACTGAATATTAGGGCTCAAAGGTCATGTATAGATTTGGAAAGTTTATTTGTTTCTTGTCATATACCTAACCTATGGTATTAAATTCATTGAATTCATGCGTTTCCTTCGTGGTGTCCTAATTTTTACAAACGGCAGTGTAGATTTCATTTGCTGTGAAAGTATCTTAAACATATGACATGTTAATCAAAATCGTTAGAGCCATTTTTCAGAAACTAATCATTTTCGAAAAATGTCCATGCAAAGGATAGTCTGGGGTGGGGGGATTCTCTTGAAAATCTTCGTTTTGCATCTTTGAAAGATATTGAACATAAATACCAGGTTTAGTATTTATCCGAGTTTGAGTTTTTAAGTTATACTTTCACAGTCACACAGACACACACACGCGGACCTTTATCTAAAACGGATTTCTACTTTCTCTACTACGTATAGTAAGTAGGGGAAGTATTGCATTCCACCCAAAAATTCGATACCGAGATTTCACTGGAAATACGTGTTTTGAGACTCACTGAATCCAAAAAAAGCATTTTTGGAAACATGTCCGTGTGTGTGTCTGTCTGTGTGTCTGTGTCTGTCTGTGTGTCTGTGTGTCTGTGAACAGCATAACTCAGAAACGAACAGTCGTATAAACACCAAACTTGGTATTTAGGTTCGGTATCTTCCAGAGATGCGAAAGGAAGGTTTTCAAGAAAATCCCCCCAACCCAGACTACCCTTTACATGGAACATTTTTCGAAAATTTTAATTTTCCCAAAAATGGCTCTAACGATTTTGATTAAAATATTATATGTTTAAGATATTGTCATGAGAAATGAAATGTATGTCTCGAATTTTCTGGGAATGTCACCAAAAGTATTCTTCATTGTGAACGACTTTTGCATAACTGGTAAACCATAAGAGATAGACAAAATTTTACTACACAAAAAATGTAGATCGCGTTAAAATACACAATTTATGTCATATACATTTCTTTTGTTGAGTGAACCGTTTTCGAGATATTGCTTGTTATTCCCTTAAATTTTCCAATACTTATACTTTTTCTCAAATTCGTTATTCGTTTTTTTATGTCCTGGAATGGAATGCGCCACATAGCAACCAGCGTTAAAATATTTGACTATCGCTTTAAACCTAGCATATTCCCCTTGCATCTACATGAAAATTACCAATAAGATTGACATCTCGATATCTCGATTAACATGAAGCATATGGAGAATAAGCGTTTGTAAAAATAGTTTGTACAAGAGTAGAGAAAGTCATGTGAGTGTAACACATCAGATTTTTTTTATTTAGGGGGCCTCAAAACATGTATTTCCGTTGAAATCTCGATATCGAATTTTTGGGTGGAATGCAATACTTCTACTTACTATACGTAATAGAGAAAATACAACGAGAAGTCAAATGTTACAGACTTTGTTTAGCAACTTTCAATGAAGCAACAAGAAATTCCATTATCCTGTTATCTATATACATAATTTGAAGCTGTACATGAATTTACGCATTAGTCCTGAAAGTACGGGCTAAGAATTCCATACCACTCGAAACTACTAAGCCTCTACAATCTCGCAAAAATATTAAATTCTAAAATTACTTCGTTAATTACCAAAATATTTGCAAAACATGCGTCGATTTCACAATAATTGGCTGTTTTAAATTCATAGCCATCTATACCTACTTGTTGCAATTCAAACAGAAGAATGCATTGATGACGGAGTTGGTAATCATGTCACTAAATGTTTATCCGCTAAAAGGAAGACGGTGCCGCAACCATAAGATGTTATATTATTTTGTTCCGTTCGTTGTGTTATGTTGGTGTTTTTTAATAGTGAGTTATCTTTTAAGAGGACGTCCAAGTTGACGTGATATAGTGCTAATGGATTCTTCAATAGCAAGATCCAGAATGCGAATGATGATACAACATTTTTGTGAAAGAGATATAAGTCCCTTAGACCACAACATTATTCAAAATGAAAAATCTATTGCAAAGTGGAAGTATATTCAGAATATTGTGTTGTATTTTAAGTTATGCACAATTAAGTACGGTATATGAGCATTTGGGCAAGGTTCCGAACAAAACAATAAGTCTATAACGTGCATAATAGTTGCGGAATCGATTAAATTCAATATGTAGAGGAATTATAGAAGTAATGAGTTGATTTAGTATGAGACATCTCGACGAAGGAATATAGTCACCCACGCAAATAGTTGGCTTGCTTATATAGCAAAATCTGGCGACATTTTGGGTTAGGTTCTGCCAGCGAAGCTAGCGTGCTTTGGTGTAACCATTGATTAACTTAAGTTTATATAAAAATCTGATGTGTTACACTCACATGACTTTCTCTACTCTTGTACAAACCATTTTTACAAACGCTTATCCTCCATATGCTTCATGTTAATCGAGATATCGAGATGTTAATCTTATTGCTAATTTTCATGTAGATGCAAGGGGAATTGGTAGGCTTTAAGCGATAGTCAAATATTTTAAGAGCTGGTTGCTATGTGGAGTATTCCATTCTCTTTGCATTACCAGGACAAAAAAAATGAATAATGAATTCCATACAAGTATTGGAAAATTTAAGGGAATAACAAGCAATATCTTGAAAATGGTTCACTCAACAAAGAAAACGTATATGACATAAATTGTGTATTTTAACGCGATCTACATTTTTGTGCAGTAAACTTTTGTCTCTTATGGTTTACCAGTTATGCAAAAGTCGTTCACAATGAGGAACACTTTTGGAGATATTTTATATGTCATGAAAGTATCTTAAATATATGATATTTTAATCAATATCATTAGAGCCATTTTTAAGAAAATTAACATTTTCGAAAAATGTTCCATGTAAAGGGTAATCTCAAGTGGGGGGATTTTCTTGTAAACCTGCGTGTCGCATCTCTGGAAGATACAATACCAAGTTGGGTATTTATCCGACTGTCCGTTTCTGAGTTATGCTGTTCACAGAAACACACACAGACACACCCACGGACATATTTCCAAAAATACATTTTTGGGATTCAGGAGGCCTCAAAACATGTATTTCCGGTGAAATCTCGGTATCGAATCTTTGGTTGGAATGCAATACTTCCCCTACTTACTATACGTTGTAGAGAGAGTAAACATTTCTGATATGATACATTCACATGACTTTCTCTACCCTCTATCTTTACTAGTGGGTATACAAACTATTCTTACTAAAGTTTATTTTTCTATCTACTACATTTTAATCCAAATAAACCTTTGAAAAAATAGCTACATTATATATTTCATTACAGATACAAAGAGAACAACGATAGTCAAATATTTACGAACTGGATGTTATATTTCCATACTGTTTCCACGCAGTCGCGAGAAAGAACCGAAAATCGCTGAGATTTTAAAATAATGACAAGTATTGAACAATTCTAACCTTAACAGCGGATACCTCAGAAACGGTTAATGTTACAGAAAAACTTATTTTAAAGAAATTCTGTCTTTTAAAGAGAGCTGCATTTTTTGTACGGTACAATTTCGGCTATCACTTAACGTTTACCAGTTATACAATATTATACAAAATTCCTTCCGAAGAAGAGGACTTCACGAGCTTTTCCCATAAAATTTAAGATATACATTTTATTTGTCGTCTATATGTCTGTAATATATGATATTTTGATCAAAATCGTCACAGCCATTTTTTAAGCAATTAAAATTTTCGAAAAATTTTCCTTGTAATGGGTAGTTAGGGGTGGGGGAATTTTCTGGAAAATCTTCGTTTCGCATCTTTGGAAGGTACTGAACTATCCGACTTTTCGCTTTGAATTATGCTGTTCACAGACACGCACACACCTGGACCTTTTTCTAAAAAGTGTGTTTTTTTTAGATTCAGGGGGCTTCATAACGTATTTCCGTGAAATCTTGGCATCGAATTTATGGGTGGAATGCAATAACTTCTACACACTATGTACGTAGTAGAGAAAGTAAGAATCTAAACCTAACCTAACCTACCGTGAATCGGAAACCAAAGCTTCTATTATAAACAACGCTAAGGAACGCATGCGACTGCTCGCGTGCTTTGTGTTTATTATGTTTATTCACTCATCCTAAGAAATTCAGATTAATTCAGAGTGTGAGTGCTATTATTATATAGTATAGCGATTGCAGACCTATTGGCATATAGGGAACGATATCGGAACATTCGTAATAAATAGTTTCTGCTTTCAACAGTTACAGTCTTTAATTCCCATCTAAAGCTGCGATTACCCACTAGATGTTTATACATTCCCAAAAACAACACCATTGGGTTTGATTTAATTATTACACATGAGATATCGACGCAAAGAATAAAATGCATATACCTACATGGAATTTTCTGTAAATAGCTTGTGAAGACTACCTCATTCTGATGGAATATTATGCAACTAGGAAACCATATCCAAGATATAGATCACAACTTACTTCAGGAAAAACGTAGAGATCATCAAAATATAAATATGTATGTATCAAATAACGTTTATTCGTATGTAAGCCATTTTGCATGTTTCAAATGCAAACATTTCAATTGATGAAGTATGCTTGAAACCAAGCTGGTTTCTGCGACATATGAATTCATTCCTCAATGCTGCTGTTTAAATCTACTGCAGAGAAAAAAAGCGTAGCACTTAGTACTTCCTTGAAAATATAACGATCTCTTAAAATCGCCAGTGGTAAAAAGCAATCATCCCTTTACGATGTACATTCAGGCCGAACCTGACTCAGGAACCTGTTGTAGCGGGACACAGTCGTTGGGCGACATTTGTAGCGGGAAATCGATGATCCTTGGGTCGTTGTTACCTGTTACAGTGTTCTTCTTCCTCGGCTATTGGTGCTCGTCGGTTGCTGAGTATTCCATTCCTAACTGATCTCTAATTATTAAATCTCAGGTTCTAGTGGGCGAGGTAAGTTAGAAATACACTGCGAGTCTACCTTAATCAATTAAGTTTATTTCACACTTTGAATAGCTATGGGCGGCTAGCTTTTCCCATTAGTATAATAATTCCACCACTTTAAGTTAGTCAGGAGCCTAGCTATATTCACATGCACCCCACCCTTGTGCACCCACGTGCATCTGTAGCAACTCGTGTCGACATGACTTCTCGATGAAATATATTTAGAATAAGAGCGGGCTCTGAGGCTTTGTCTGCCCTTATATACGGAAGCCTAGTGACGCTCACCTCTGCGTTTGAAAATGTAACGACGTTTCCTATTGGCTCTCAGGCCGCGTTACCCTGACATGTATGAGAATGTGTGGTTTCAGATCCGTGCGCTCGGGCGCCATCATGTAGCGTTGTACCGCTCGGTGACAGGTACGGTCTTTATGATTTCTTGGAATTCTTGCTAGCTCGCCCGTGTCTTACAATTAGCTCTGTACAAATGTTATATGTTGAATATTTTAACAAGTTAGTGAATTAAATTATTACTGTACAATTCTTGTATGTATGGTTCCCGTTTCAAATGTACAATTCCTCTATATATGTATAATATATCCCCTTTCACTGTCGTGTTATGTTCGCCAAATCGTCTTACAACTCCCAGAATACTTGTGGGAGTTGTTTCCAAAACTCTCGCTACATAGAGATAGTTGCGCCCATCTTCAATTAATGGAATAGCTTTTGCGGAATCAACAAAGTTCAAAGGCATCTTTCAGATTACAAAATCACACTATAGAGCATAAAGATCACAAATGTGATATGAGTTGTTTGCAATCACAACAATGATCAGTGTGGAATCGCAACAATGTCGGTTTGACGGAAAAGCGCGGATTTGTATAGATTGATAGGCGTACCACAACAATCGATAAAATGTTAAAATCTCCCGGGATGGAAGGCCGTGGTCTAGGGTAAAATTACTAGCACCCGACATTTCTCATCAACTCTTTGGTTGCCATCGTTAAGAGTGTTGGACAGCTTGATAACGACTGCAAAGTGACATGTAAACAAATTCTAGCAATGGGGCTAAGTGGCAACACATTCCTACCGTAACTAAATGTATAGCGAGTGTAAGGTTTTCTTGTTTTTTTGCCCGGTAGTGTATTTAATTGTCGTTTTCGCTTATTGTATGTTTATAGTTACAAATGAGTCTAGAGTAGCCTAATGTGGATATAGGAATCAATTTTTTACAAATACTATCATATACAAAATGTGTTTGTATACCACATAAATGCGAGTGTACCACGTGAGATTCTAGTTTCTCTATTGTTTACTTGAAGAGGAAGAATTGCATTTCACAAAAAAGCTGTATATTTTCTCACAAAAGCTCTTGAAATTGAAATATGCAGCCTGCTGAATAAAATTTAAGAAGAAAAGAGTACAATTGTGGGTGTGTGTGTATGCATACACGCGCGCGCACGATCGTGACCCTGACCTAAGTGTCCGTGTGTGAACAGCGCATAACTGAAAAATCTGATGTGTTACATTCACATAACTTTCTCTGCCCTCTATCTTTTACTATTAGGTATACAAATAATTCTTACGCAAGCTTATTTTTCATTCTGCTTTTTTTTTAATAGAGATAAACCTTTGCAAAAGTAGATAAATTAAATATATCTTTATAGCAGGAAATGGCTTTTGCCACAAAAGTTATTTTAAATAAACTGTGTTTTAAAGAGATCTACTTTTTTGTTTAGCATGTTTTAGTCTATAGCTCAACGTTTACCAGTTATATAAGATTATAAAAAAACCTTCCAAATAAAGAGCATTTGACAGGCTATTCTAAGAAATTTCAAGATTTACGTTTTATTTGTCATGTAAATATCTTTAATATAATTCAAGGTCGTTAGAGCCATTTTTCAGAAATCAAATATTTCAAAAAATCTTCCACGTAAGGCGTAGTTGGAGGTGTGGGACGTTTTTACTTTCTATACTACGTATAGTAAGTAGGGGAAGTATTGTATTCCACCCAAAAATTTGATACCCAGATTTCACCGGAAATACATGTTTTGAGACCCCCTGAATCCAAAAAAAGCATTTTTGGAAACATGTCCGTGTGTGTGTCTGTGTGTCTATGTGTGTCTGTGTGTCTGTATGTGTGTGTCTGTCTGTGAACAGCATAACTCAGAAACGAACAGTCGGATAAACACCAAACTTGGTATTTAGGTTCAGTACCTAACAGAGATGCGACAATTTTCAAGAAAATCCCCCCACCCCAGAGTACCCTTTACATGGAACATTTTTCGAAAATTTTAATTTTATTAAAAACAGCTCTAACGATTTTGATTAAAATATCAGATGTTTAAGATATTTTCATGACAAATAAAATGTATTTCTCGAATTTTCTGGGAATGTCTCCAAAAGTATTCTTCATTGCGAACGATGTTTGCATAACTAGTAAACCATAAGAGATAGACAAAATTTTACTACACAAAAAATGTAGATCGCATTAAAATACAGAATGTATGTCATATACACTTTTTTTGTTGAGTGAACCATTTTCGAGATATTGCTTGTTATTCCCTTAAATGTTCCAATACTTTTTCTCAAATGGGAATTCGTTATTGATGTTTTTGTCTTGTATATGCAAAGAGTTATAATCTGTGGCAAAGTGAATGGTGCTGCACCTAGCAACCAGCTATTAAGAGATATGTATGTCTGTGCTTAAAGGCTACTGTATTTCTATATTGTCCTTGCAAATACAAATCAAGGGGAATATAGTACGCCTTGAGCGATAGTCAAATATTTTTAGAACTGGTCGCTATGTGTAAAATGTAATTCTCTTTGCATGTCAAGAATATAAATAAAGAACAACGAATTCTCGATTGAGAAAAAGCGTAAGTATTGAAAAATTCAAAGAAATAACTAGGAATATCTCGAAAATGGTTCACTTTACAAAAAAAATGTTTATGACATATATAGTGTTTTAACGAGATCTGCATTTTTATGTAGGAAAATTTTGTCTATCTCTTGCGGTTTACCTGTTATGCAAAAGTCGTTTGGAATGAAGAGGACTTTTGGGGACGTCCCCAGAAAATTCAAGATATACATTTTATTTGCCATAAAAATGTCTTAAACATATGATACTTTAATCAAAATCGTTAGAGCTGTTTTTGAGAAAATAAAAATGTTTGAACAATGTTCCATGTAAGGGGTGGTTTGGTGTGAGGGGATTTTCTTGAAAACTTTCATGTCGCATTCCTGGAACTTATTGAACCTAAATACCAAGTTTGGTGTTAATCCCACTTTTCGTTTTTGAGTTCTGTGTTCACAGACAGACACACACACACACACACACACACACACACACACACATACACAAGACATACACACGGACATGTTTCCAAAAATGCTTTATTTTTTATGTCCTGGACATGCAAAGAGAATGGAATGCTGCTCATAGCAACCAGCGCTTAAAATATTTGACTATCGCTTAAAGCCTGCCATATTCCCCTTTCACCTACAAGAAAATTAGCAATAAGATAGAGTCTGCAAATATTTATCTGGATTAACATGAAGTAGATGGAGAATAAGCGTTTGTAAAAATAGTTTGTACAAGAGTAGAGAAAGTGATCTGAGTGTAACACATCAGATTTTTTTACTACGACTTCTGTTTTCTCATTTTTAATTGGCGTATAATGCTTAGAATGCTTTTGTCTTATTCTAACCACATTTCCTGTGGAATAACTTCAACTATCTAACTTCTTCTACTCCAGGGAATTCCCAACGAAAAGTCAATGCCAACTTCGCAAGTATGTCCTTTTGTAATTCCAACCATTTAGAATTCTAGTACAGACTTTGAAAATTATTTTTCGTCTTTTAAAAATTAAAATTATGAGGTGTCATATATGCAACTATGTCTGCCGGAAAGTACAGCGCCATTCAACTGTAACAGAATTATTAAAATCGGATTAATGCTTTCGGAAATTAAACCCTTCTACATAGATGTTCTCTCTTTATATAACGCTGTACCGGTCTCGAAGAGTATACCTATTGTTATATAAGATCCTTACGGATGCTGCTGATCTGATGGCCTCTGGTAGATGACGTGCAAATTACCACTGGTGGATGCAGCTGTAGATTGCCTCTATTGTTTCAGATGTGTGACTTTGATGTGTTTAAATGTTGCTATGCTTTATGTGTGTTATGTCTGTTTGGCCTCGGCTAGCTATAATTTGCGGTAGGTATTTTGCTCTTAGCAGGGTGTGGTATAACGACTTAGGGTAACATAAATGATTTAACACACACGTCTCAAGATACTAATAATTAAATATATTGAAACTTTGTAGGTCACTTTCACATACAACACTGATATAAACTGATAAACTTATTTCCATTGCCATAGTATTTTGCGTGCATACGAATATTTTATATGTATCACTGCTCTTATTAATTATTAGTGTTAGCACAATTATTATATCAGTTGATAGATAATACTATTCTTGAAATTCATCTGAATTAATAACCTTACTTCTGTATGATTACGCCACTTCTTTAAGATATTTGACGTAGCATCACGCGTAACTTATCCCCACCATGTGGGCAGAGTACGAAGAAACTGAAGAATTTACAACGGATTCCGTTTCTCTCTATGCCAAAAAGTATAAGATCTTAGCTTCCGTTGGCTACTATAGTGACGTATCATACTACAGACCTATGTACAATGGACATCTTATAGAAACATTTGCTGACTTTAAAATTGCTATCGAGTATTCTAGAAGCTTACTCGTTGTTATGTTCTCGAAACTTCACCACAAAGGATTCTCTGATAAAATGATGAAAGCTCTGATGCAAATTTACAACAGTGTGAATTTCAGCATCAAAATACAATAACTGAATCTAAATCGGCCGGTAGAGGAGTTTGTCAAGGATGTATTTTATCGCCCTTGTTGTTCAATTTATTCATAGACGATACAGCAGACGTGTTAATAGCAGGAAATGAATGGCCTAAAAGTAGACTATGTCTGCACTCCTGTACTTTTATACCCGGATGACATGACAATTTTGTCAGTGATGATAGAAGGTTTACAGAAAGGTATTAGTAGGTCGGAAAAATATTGTAAACAATGAGATTTGGTGGTAAACGTTAATAAAACGAAAGCAATGGCTTTCAAAAATGGCTATGTGCATGACAGGGATGAAAAGTGGTGTTACTAGGGTCTACAACTACAAAACGTTAACCATTTCTCCTATTTAGGAGTAATGTTTATTATGAGAGGAAAATGGAACCAACATCTATCAGTAACTAACTATAAACCACGAGGGCAGTTTTATGAATTATTATGTGCCCTCTCGCGGATACCGGATGTACCTGTAGATACATTAGAAAATACTTATAAGGCCGATTTTGTTATATGGAAGTGAAATTTGGGGATGGGAAAAGAGCATGCAAATAAAACACAGGTAGCATTTTGGAAAAGAGTTCTTGGAGTTTCATCAAATTCGGGGGTATTGAGGGAGGTGGGATGTTATCAATAGTTTTTATGTGTATCTATTTTCACATTGGACGAGGAATATATATTACGGATCATACAAATTCTATTATACAAGAATAATTGGAATTATAATTCTATTCTTAGTAATAGCATCAGCATTCATAGGTTATGTTCTACCTATGAAGACACAATACACTGTAAAATAAGAGCAGTGAAGTACTGGCTGAGTCTGATGCAGGGGGATAACTCCGCACTACGATCCAAATGTTATAAATATCAGCGCCAAAACCTGTCTCCTAAGTTTTAGGCAGCTGATTTGGAAAGGGGTTTGAGGAGAATAGGATTGGTGTCAGTACGCCAAAGAGCTGAAACAAATGACAAAAACATATAGAAAAGTGTCAAAAGAAGACTAAGAGACATCAATCAACAGGAAACAGAATCGGATTGTAAAATTAAACGTTCTCTAAGTCCAGAAAATTAAATAAAACTGAACTGGGGCAAAGAGGCATATATACTAAACTTAGGAAGAAAGGAAACATCATGGTTTCAACTGGGGGGCTGGAGGTCAAAGAAAATGACTGACGATTCTGACAGGAGAATCTGCCCATTCTGTGATTTGGATGAGGATTGGGCACATATTTTGGCGGAATGCACTCAGTGGTCCAGCGCACAATTTAACTCAAAGAAAAATTCTTAAGTCCGTCGAGAATGAGGTTGGCATGTTGGGAGCTACTGGCTGACCAGAGGAAGTGGCATAACATAAGCAACTTCTTGGCTAAAGTGCGCAAAGCTAGGTCAAATTTGTTCAGTTAGTCAAAGGTAATTTATCTCTATTTTCCTTTTTCTTGTTTTTTTCTCTTTTGTTTCTTTTTCTGTTATTTATTTTGTCACATTATCTTGTATCTAAATATGCATGCACGGTCAATGAACCCTGCACTAAATACTTGTGTAATAACTTCAATAAACCAATAAAGATACCTCATCCGTCCATCCATCCATCCATCCATCCATCCATCCATCCATCCATCCATCCATCCATCCATCATCTACTACTTTGTTAAAGTAAAATATGTCTTGTTGCTCGCTATCATATTAAATTCACATGGTTACAATCTTTATAAGAAGTTATGTCTTATAGCTGCAAACGCGAAATAATTCTGGCTTTGATTTTAAATATTATTAACATACATATATTGTCGTAACATATAACTCTTCAAAATTATGACATTAATCTTGTAGATACGAGTAATATAATATTTGTCTTGAATAATTAATTAACAATATTTAAAATATTTAACATTTGTTAGTAGGGGATAAGTGTTTTTTGGATTAATAGTGGATACTATTTTAATATTAGCATGTTATTCATTTTTTTGTTTTGGCTATGCAAAGAGTATCTGTGACAAAGAGAATGGTGCTGCACCTAGCAACCAGCTATTAAGAGATATGTCCATGCTTAAAGGCTACTGAATTTCTATATTGCCCTTGTAAATATATATTCCCCTTACATCTACAAGAAAATTAGCAATAAGACAGAGTCTGCAAATGTTCATCTCGATTAACATGAAGTAGATGGAGAATAAGCGTTTGTTAAAATAGTTTGTACAAGAGTAGAGAAAGTCATGTGACTGTAACGCATCAGAATTTTTTTCTGGAACACTAATGTATTGTAGATTAACTGGGAGATTGAATTTAATGGAATTTCCCACTGGTTATTTTGTAACATAGTTGACCACTTAGTTCCAAAGACCTGACATGGAGGGAGACATGGAGAATGAGAGGATAAGGGGAGAGAGAACTGCCATTTTAAACCTTGTGCCATACAAAAATTAATATAGGTTGGCAGCTCTGTTTCTTGTAAGTGGCGAAGACGTGTTACTTTATTACTTTCTTCTCTGCCATGCAGCAACACGATTTCTCTGCTAATCTTCGTAATCTTATGTTCATGACCTCTGTCATAATTTCTCATTCTCTGAACTACGCTAACACTTTGAGTTTGTAGCGACCGGTCTTCTGGGAAGAAGAAACGGCAACAAAGAAGCAAACGGACTGGATATCGCAATTAAAATGACTGAAATTTCACTTATCTGTTACTCTTCTTTGTAATTTTTTTTTGCGGGGGAGGGAGTCAGATTTGCATCACGTGGAGTATTTTGAATATAAAAGGACGTTGAAAAGAGTATTGGACATAAATACATTTAACATACCGAGTGTTAAGCAAAACAGGAGCACCAACTTTTAAATTTCGAATCACTTCATAAATATGAAAGCTGTCGAAATTGTAAAAGAGGAATATGAAAACAGACGGTAAAAACCGAATAAGACATTTTAAATCTAAAAATCGACCATTTTTTATCACTTTTGGAACAAACTCCCACCTTTGGATTGCCATAATAACGTAATTTTTACCTCGATTTAGGGAAAGAATACCTCATACTTAATTTTTACTTTCTCTACTACGTATAGTAAGTAGGGGAAGTATTGTATTCCACCCAAAAATTCGATACCAAGATTTCACCGGAAATACATGTTTTGAGACCCCCTGAATCCAAAAAAAATTTGTGGAAACATGTCCGTGTGTGTGTTGTGTGTGTGTCTGTGTGTGTGTGTCTTTCTGTGAACAGCATAACTGAGAAACGAACAGTCGGATGAACACCAAACTTGGTATTTAGGTTCTGTGTCTTCTAGAGATGCGACACGAAGGTTTTCAAGAAAATCCCCCCAGATTATCTTTACATGGAAGATTTTTCGAAAATTTTAATGCCTCTAGCGATTTTGATTAAAGTATTATATATTTAAGATACTTTCATGACAGATAAAATGTATATCTTGAATTTTCCGGGAATGCCTCTAAAAGTATTCTTCATTGTGAACGACTTTTGCATAGCTGGTAAACCATAAGAGATAGACAAAATTTTACTACACAAAAAAATGTAGATCGCGTTAAAATACACAATGGATGTCATATTTATTTTTTTTAGTGAACCATTTTCGAGATATTGCTTGTTATTTCCTTAAATTTTCCAATACTTATACTTTTTCTCAAATTCGTTATTCATTTTTTTTATATCCTGGACATGCAAAGAGAATGGAATGCGCCACATAGCAACCAGCGTTAAAATATTTGACTATCGCTTAAAAGCTACCATATTTCCCTTGCATCTACAAGAAAATTACCAATAAGATTGACATCTCGATATCTCGATTAACATGAAGCATATGGAGAATAGGCGTTTGTAAAAATAGTGTGTACAAGAGTAGAGAAAGTCATGTGAGTGTAACACATCAGATTTTTTGTATATGCATCGTTTTAAATTGCAGTTGCTTATGGCAAAATTTTTTAAAATTGTTTGTTTCTTATTTGAATTATCGGTACATAATACCCGCGTTGGCCCAATAAAAATTCTTAATGTCCACCCCATCAGTGAATAAATCATAAAATTGCTAATATAATAGAGTTAAAATGTGTGTGTGTGTATGTGTGTCCAGGCTGATTTCTGAAAACATTCGATAAATTTACCCTTGAAAAGCCCCGTCCTTCCTGACAGAAATAGATGATAAAACTGTTCTAATTTCAATTTCTAAAGAACCAAAATAATTTAAAAGGACTGGTTATTAGAATAGGAATATTTTAGTGTAATACCAAGCATACCAAGATGACTTTAAAGGGAGTCGTCAAACCCTATCTCACTAATGTTAAATTAGCTATGTTAGCTATGTTCTTTTTTCTCAGAACCCACAGGATATGAATATGTGACATTTTCACATAATACTTTTTCATTTCTTCTAAGTAGACTGATTCATTTTGATACTAAAATACTAATTAAAAGAAGAATATTATTTTTTTGTAAACCTTTAAAATTTTCAGTAGAATTTCGTGCTTTATTTTTAAAAATAAACTGTTTGAGCAACTTCAATTAAAGCAATCCTACGTGATGATGGGATTGTTTGTACTAAGTGGTAAAACTTTTATGCAGATAAAACTTGTAGTTTCTGAGAAAACGGATTTTTTGTGTTGAAAAATGTTTTTTATTACTCTATTTATTTTACGTCGTTTAAACTACAGAATCATATCGCGACGGATCTGTTAGTGGATAACTCTTAGATGGAGGTGTGGTGGACAGTTAGTCCTCTAGTTCATCCCTGCAACCACCTACTTCGTCGTGTCTACACAGACCCTAGTGCATAGCAACTGGGTCCTCTACCTCGTGCTGCAAATGGCATTAGGGTGCCGTCCAATTGCTTTCATATAAAAAGGTGGACAGTTAGCCTTCTAGGTCTCATCCTTGTAACCAACCGCTTCGTTGTGTTCACAGAGACCCTAGTGCATAGCAACTGGATCTTCTGCCTCGTGCCGTGCAGATGGCATTAGGTTGCTGTCCAGTCTAACTGCTTTAATTGTCTGTGGGTGGAAGGCACAGTATTTGCTATTACCACCTATTTTTCAGTTTTACTATTGTTTTAGACTTAAGGTGGAACTTTGCGTTGTGGTATTAAATATCCAATCCGCTGTTTATCTTGGCGGCTGAGAGAAACCACGTAAAAACCTCAGTAAGATTGGTCGGCCCATGGAAAATGAAAAATGTTGTTTTGAATAATTTCACATTTAAAGTAAAAATGTCTATAAAACTGACTTAATCGCAATATTTTTAAATTAATTCATAATATTAAATATTTGAAATTTTTAATGAACCGAACACCAAATTAAGCAGAATTAACCATATTTTCATAAAATACAAAAACATAACAATTAAATGTTTTTTTTCATTTTTGGCTTGACGACTTCCCTTAACTTGTCATCGTCGTCAATGCTTTTAATGCTGTTACTCCACAAAGATGTGTGTAAAACAAAGGGCGGTTATATTTTATTCCAAGAAATATACCTACACAGATACCCACGATGTAGCAACTAAAAGATGGAGAAATATAGAGGAATGACTTCAAACAGAACGTAGAGCGACACTGAATATAATAGGAACCTGCTTATAACACATGTATGATGTTTGTTTACCAAAGAATTATCAAATACAGCATGTATGCAATGAAATAAATATAAAAATCTCTGAGTTACTTCAATTTAATTCTACAGATGTACGTAGAGAAGTTCATAATGCCAAAGTCCTTTAATAGCCGCTATAAGTAGGGTTTTCTCTGTTCACAGTCTGTTGCAATCGAATTCAGTTTCAAAATACATTAAGTGCTAGGTGCGGAAAAACAATGTGCAAAAATTGTAGAATAGAAGACGTATCAAAATAAGCATTTTAAGGATAGCAACAAGAGCTCATACATGCTTGTATACTGCGCTACATGCGTGAACATTAAATCCGCCATGTTAGAGTCCCCGATTGTGAAATCTGCGTGTGGCTTTAAGATGTAAACAAAATACACTCTTGTACGTTATCGTATAGTGGCCGACTAAGTCGGCAGCGATATGAGTGCGTACTGTGGGAAGAGGAACTAAATAGTTACGGGCCTGGAAGTGCAGTCAGGTAAAGAAAACATCCTCAGAGATGCTGCTTCTGAGATCTAATATGAAGACATCAGCAAGTTAGTACTGTTTTCATTATGCAAGTGTACATTCTCACTATCACCTTGCCCCTCACTCCCCTAGGATATCAAGCCTTGATGACGTTGACGTTATGCATTGTCAACAAAACAGTGGCGCCCTCCTCGAAGCGCACTCATATGGTCGCCGTCTTATACTATAGTGGATTCAGCCTTAGAACCAGGCTTGATGTAAACAAAATATTTCATATCCCTCCGTGTTAACCTCGTGTTCATATCAGTTGTAAGGAATAAACTGCTTATCATTGTCGTACGAATGCAGAAGAAAGATGAAAGACACCACACAAAATTAAACTGAAGCTACAGCCTTCATCAGTTTTACTATTCATATTATTTACTACCCATTTAAATAGGTAATCAAACGTTTCAAACTATGATTAACATACTTCTTGAAAAGCCATAGATAATCGCGCATATTTAAGGTACTGTTTGTTAAGGCATACGCTGGTTGCCCGCGTGTCGCGGGCTATTTAATGACGTCATATGTTTACATCAAGCTGGATTCTTAGATTGGAGTTGTCGCTACAATACGTGCGGTTTAAGTTGAAACATGAACAATTTGACGCTACCTGACCGGTCCGAGTGCTGAGAAACCTTGCCACAGTTACCCTTCACTGCCTAGTCTCTCAGTACTGTTATGCTTGTTGCCAGTTGTACTTTTGCTGTGAAATATGGAGCATATTTTGATATCCTCGGCCGTACTCGCTGGCGCATGACTATAACGCTTAATTTGGTTGTCCCCGTAGCTCAGTTGTGAAGGAACGTAGTTTCTTTCCCACGTATGGAAAGCCAATTTAAAGAAGGTTGTTTTTACGTTATTGTTATTTGCCCTACGCTTTGGAAGCCAATTTGAAGTAGGGGTTGTATTGCAGTTCAACTGTTGGTGACCCGACCTTGAAATTTGTTGCAACCACACGTATAGTACCCGCTTTCCGGTAGCCTACGCCCCAAATGTTTAAAAGATATTAACTTTGTAATTTGACTGTTTCTTTAAATATTATATATTTATGTTTGCCTCGGTTGCGTCAGTATTATTGTTTCTCTTAACAGGGCGTGATGCGGCTGAAGAATGTAGGCTTACACAGATTATAATTTTTACTTCACTACTTTTTATGAATTTTTGACACAATTTAAATAACACTTTACTGATATAGAGAGCTGTGAGATTCTTTTATTAAATACTTGCACTTTTTAACAGTAAAACTATTTTTGTCTCACACAAATACGTATTAAATTTCTGGAGGACACATCTCGCATCCGGTTAGAAACACTGTCTGCTACCAACGCGTCCAGTTATGAGCACTGTCTACAAGCAACTGACTTTTAGATTTGTAAATTTTGCTATATTTCAGTTTCTGATTGGCTAATTCTACTCCAATAGAATAACTCCATTTAACTAAAACTTTTTCTGGTTGTTGATTGGCTATTTTTATAAACTGTCACAAAAAATTACATTATTGCTTCCAAGAATTACAAGTAGTATTGTTAAACTTTCAAATTCATTATTGCCTCAAGGTTACCTCATTGTTACCTCATTGTTAGCAACTTTTAACCTATTATTTTCACAGCTCCTACATTATTAAATTACGTAATACATTCAGATAATATTATTACATTATACAATAATATAAACATATACAATGACTGTAATATACACTTTATATATTGTTACATACACATATTGCTTTAAGGCGGGCTGTTATTGAATTCATATATTATATAATTAGACTGAAATCATTTAAGTGTTAATGCCTCAGTTGCTAGAGCACCTGCCTACTGTGTGAGGAGCCCCAGGTTCGATTCCCGGCTGGGAAGTGGGAATTTTTCTCTAGCCAAGATTATTTCCTATCCTCCCTAGAGTCTGGAAGTATGAATGAGAGAGTGAATGTGTGTGTGGTATAATGATTAAAAACCCAAAAAGTGCAAGAAACCCAACGGCAAGAGAATACGAGTTTACATCATTGCAATAAGGAAAGTCCGCCTATAAGACCAATGTAATTAAAGGCGGAGTATAAATGGAAGTAACAAAAAAAAAAAAATTAAAAAAATACTTAATTTCTCATTATTTACCAGTACTCATTAGTTGGGACAGCACGTACATGCTAGTTGTGTGAGTTACATTTCATTTTAATGTTTCATAAAGTCAGATTTCAATTACGTTCATGCAACGCTCCTATAATTATACAGCATCTTCGACTCCATGCTTCTAACCTCAAAATGTTTAGTTTGGTACTGTCTTCTTACTCTACAATTTTCTGCATATACTTTTTTCCTACTCTAATTATAAACTGAGTAATTGATCACCAAAACTAATAAACCAACATTTATAATCAACAACTGAGAAGAGTATCTTCTTCTTGTTGATTACCGACGGTTACAGACTATGTGCCGTTTCCAAAATTTTTAAATTGAGGCATGGAGAATAGGGAATCATCATATATGCCATTTTCGCCTCTACCTCCTTGAATATTGACGTCGAAGGATTTCATATTCCTTAATTTGAAAGCTGTGAAGTCTCTGTGCTATTAAATAACCCTAAGACCAAAAGAAAAGCATAAACATTTGAATATTTAATCCAAGCTGTTTATATAAAAATCTGATATGTTACACTCACATGACTTTCTCTACTCTTGTACAAACTATTTTTACAAATGCTTATTCTCCATCTACTTCATGTTAATCGAGATGTTAATCCTAAATATTTTAAGAGCTGCTTGCTATGTGGAGCATTACATTCTCTTTGTATTTTCAGAACTAAAACACGAATAACGATTTCTCATTTGAGAAAAAGTATAAGTATGGGAAACTTCAAACAAATAACAAGGAATATCGCTGAAATGGTTCACTCGACAAAGAATAAAAAAATGCATATGACATAAATTGTGTATTTGAACGAGATCTACATTTTTTTGGAGAAAAATGTCTATGTCTTACAGTTTACCAGTTATGAAAAATTCATTCAGAAAGAACAGGACTTTTGAGCACATTCCCAGAAAATTCAAGACATAAATTTTATTTGGCATGAAAATATCTTAAATATATGATATTTTAATCAAAACCGTTAGAGCAATTTTTGATAAAATGAACATTTTCGAGAAATGCTCCATGTACATTAATAATAAGTATTTATTCGAATTTTCGTTTTTAAGTTATGCTGTTCACAGACATACATCCACACAGACACAGACCGTTTTCTAAAAACTCTTTTTTGGGATTCAGGAGGCCTCAAAACATGTATTTTCCGCGAAATCTCGGTATCGAATTTTTGGGTGTAATGCAATACCTTCTCTATTTACTATACGTAGTAGACAAGGTGGCTAGTCTGTCGACCATTAGGATAAGCTAGACGCTTACATAATCTGGAAGATTGTGATGGGAGTTTAATGAGATAAAAAATGCTCAGATATTTCATTCCTATTTTCGTGAAGATGTGCGGATTTTCGCATATTACTGCAAATATGAAATTAAAGTACTAAGAGATGATGAAATGAGAGGATTCAGCTTAACATGTCTTATAGATCATTCTATAGGTAACATTTTCAAAAAGGTTACGCGGGGGTAAAATGAAGTTTATTTAACCGTCAATGGAGATTTTAAAATCCAACACCGGCTACGACAGCTTTTATTGTAGTGAGATATTTTCATTTTGCCTTCTCTACTACGGGTAGTAAGTAGGGGAAGTATTGCATTCCGCCCAAAAGTTCGATATTGAGGTTTCTCCGAAAATACATGTTTCGATGCCCCCTGAATCCAAGAAAGCATTTTTAGAAAAAGATCCAAATTTGGTACCCGAGTTTACTATTTTTTAAGGATGCGACACAATTATGTACAAGAAAATCCCCCCACCCCAGACTACCCTTCACATGAAACATTTTTCAAAAATTGTTATTTTCTCAAAAATGGCTCTAACGATTTTGATTAAGGTATCATATATTTAAGATATTTTTATGACAAATGCAATGTATATCTTGAATTTCTGGGAATGTCCCCAGAAGTCCTTTTTATTCTGAATGGCTTTTGCGTAACTGGTAAACCGTAAAATTTAGACAAAATTTGAATACACAAAAAATGTAGATCTGGTTAAAACACACAATTTATGTCAGATATATTTTTGTTATCCAATGAACCATTTCTGAGACAGTCATTGTTATTTGTTTGAATTTTTCAATACTTATACTTTTTCTCAAATGGGAATTTGTTATTCGTTTCTTTTTATGTCCTGGACATGCAAAGAGAATGGAATGCGCCACATAGCAACCAGCTCTTAAAAGATTTAACGATCGCTTTAAGCCTACCATATTCCCCTTCACCTACCAGAAAATTAGCAATAAGATAATTTCTGCAACTGTTTATCTCGATTAACATGAAGTAGATGGAACATAAGCGTTTGTAAAAATAGTTTACACAAAGTCATGTGAGTGCAATTACATATTTTTTTCAATTGTGTAAATTTTCAATTAATACAATTTTGTTTATTTTCTCAACAAACACTATCTTTAGGTTCCAATAAGTGCTTCATCGCTGCTTTGAACAGCAATTGTTCGTTTGGATGCATCACTCATAAGAATACAAACACGGATAGTAATTGTGTTGTGTAGTATAGGCTATGTAAATGGGTTTATTTATGCGTGATTCATATGTGTACTAATTATCTTTACAACCGACTAAAGCTAAGGCGGCTTACAAATACATATATTGGTTACAATCAGGAACAACAGATGGAATTAATTTGCAATAGAATATTCGTTTCTAGACGTGCTCTGAATATTTATAAGGCATTTTAGATTTGATGCTCGTGGCAAATATTAAACGCGTAGCATTTATTTTCTTCTCTCATGCAGATGCACGATTAGGGTGTCACGTGTTTAATTGGCGTTGCGCCGCCAGCAGTCAGCGCAGATGACGCTCCCAATCCGCTCGCATGACCAGTAAAATGGAATATTATTAATAGCACATATCTCAAGGGATAAATGTTGGAGCGTTTTTCTCACACCTGTCAGTAGCAGTTTTAATATCTCGGCTCACCTCAGGTGCTTGAGGCTGTTTTAAGTGGATTATTATTAAGTGAGGTTATGTTTCGCTTTCTTAAGTGCTTCGATTAGCTGGAAGGTTCACTTTAAAATAAGTTAAAGAGGATAAAATGGTGAGCTGTGGTTAAAAGCCGGTAGGTTGCGTGACGATAAAGCCCTGTGTTCTAACACTGAAGCAAAACGAGCTTCATTAGTCAATTCCTTTTCGCGCAAGCAGCTTCTAATTGAATTTCTGCAACACGAAGGCATCTAACAGAAGAAAAGTGGAAGAACGTGCACTGAGTGGCTAATTCTCACTCTTTAGGCATTATTTAAAATGTGCTTCAAAACAAAACTGTTAAAAATTGAAAGAAAATATGCTATACTCGATAAAGAATCAAAAGCTTTGCAAATTTTATTTGAAAACAAAGTTGCCTGCTATATATTTCTCATTTGCGAAGGTATAACGCTTTTATAAATGCTTACCATTTAAAAGCACAAAACAACTATAAAATCATTTTAATACACTATAACATAGTATACTCCTATGGACACTATGAGTAGGTATGTATAATAAGAAAGAGAACAGGACTTGCATGTAAGATGGAACGATCAGAATAATTTGCAATATATCAGCAACATATTCTTCAACTTCCATTAGAAGTTATAAATTAGTTACACCTATGTCCTGTAGTACTGAGTAAAGTAAAGTAAAGTATAGTCAAAATGACATCCGAAAATTGACAATTTAGTCTCTGTATCACATAAACCATGCCATGGATTTATGGATTCTGTGAATCATCTGGTGATATGTTTTTGGGATTTGATCATGCAGAACTATGGTGGCGAAAAGACTTCCTTCCGCGAGTCACCAAATATGGAACACGCACTGCATCACTCAGCAGCATGTGAGAGGGAACAGCGCCTGCGAGTCACGTTTTCGCCACCTCTGATGTAGACGTTTCATATTTTATTCACGAATGTATGAATTCTAACATGCCACTGAATATATAGGGTGGGCCATTTAAAGTGACCCTAATTGTAGGTTCCCATTAAAAAAAATAAATTCATCCTAAAATGACCATCATAATGTCCTCCAAATAAAACACGACTAATGAATTTACTTTCACCCATGATATTAAGCAACTTTTATTAAAGGCATTTCTTTCTAAAACGCTTACTTTTAGAGATATTGTACAGTCGCAAATTAAATGGCCCATTTAAAGGTAAAGTAATGGTGTGTCATGGAAAGAATCCAGCAAGAGCCAAATTCGTAGTAAAAATCGTTTAATAGAACAAATTATGGATGTTAATTATTTCGGAGATTCCTTGGAAAATGGTGGGACAAAAGATATTCTTAGAAAGTTAATTTTTAAACATATTTGTGGAACAATTACAAGAATATTAGAGAATGTAGCCTGCACAGAAACCCTGCTTAAATTTTATAAGGTTTTAGCTATACACATTTTGTTGTATGTCTTTGAATGCTAGACCGCACTAAAAACATATTAAGAAGATTGAAATCAGCAGAAATGAAATCTCTCCGATATGTGAAGGATATACTCCTTTAGACGAAAAAAATATATATGATATATAAAAGATATATGCAAAGAATTACCAATAGCCAATGTAGTACTACATATAAGAACATAGAAAAAAAACAGTTTAGTCACGTCGGTAGAATGAATAAATGAAGACAGCCTCATATTATTCTAAATTATAATACAAAAGAATACAGAAATCGAGAACGACTAGCTAAAACATGTAACCACCAACTTAATGATCCCAACCAGGACTAATTTGGCCTAAACCATATAGTTAATGACGACGATGATAAATTCTAGAGCTAAAATTCCTTCGTTTTCTAAGATAACGCCTGTAAAAAATAAATCTAATATGGGACTTAATGAATGAGAAAGTTAATCGTTTGCCTGCAATTAGAATATGTACGTAAAATTCAAATAACTTAGATATTTCCATTATTTAGCATTCATAATATTAGTCATTTTACATAAAAATAGTATTTTTGTGTGCAGGGGGCCACTGGAAAGGTCAGACATAAGCAAAACGTTCAGCTGCACAATAGAGAATCGAGTTGGATATGGTGATGGATATACAGGGTGAATCACCTAAAACTTGCACCGCAAATATTTTGGAAATGGAAAGTGATATTGATGTGCAGTATTCACAGCATTGATTGGTAGTCAGGGGCTCATACTTTTAGCCTATAAATAGGTTTTAATAATACTGATAAAGTGTATTTTTTGATCAAACATACAATTTTTTAAATGGAACAATGCCTAGTTATATCAACAGAATAAAGGCAGGGTAAATTAGGATGTCAATGGTCTTTGTTGCAGGATTCTAGTGCAAGTGATTTGCGAGAAATCTTATTTTGAAAAGTTTCCACCCCGACAATTATTTGTCCCATTCAACCTGCTTAGTTGCTAGGTACGATGTTGTTATGTTTGTTTGCATTATGTTTTCTGTACACTGATTGCATTGCGACTTTCTGGTCTGTAAGTTTGTAACAGTTCAAACAGGACGTCGTGAGTGGAAGATGGGGTTTACTAATGCAGAAAAATCCGACATGCTCATGATGTATGGAGAGTGTAGGAAGAATGCAGTTCGTTCCTGTACGGTATATGCGAAAACGTATCCCAATAGATGTCAACCATCTCGGCAATTATTTATCAACTTCTTCAACCAATTACTGAATCTGGTACTGCAACACCTAGAAAACGTAACAGAAACAAACAGCTGACTGGAGAACAGGCAGAAATTATTGTTTTGGCTGCCGTTGCAGTAGATCTGCAAATTAGTTCCCGCACAATCGCACGTGGAGTTGGCATAAGTCAGGCAAGTATACTGCGCATTCTCCATCGACATAGGTTCCATCCCTATCACATCTCTCTCCATCAAGAGCTGCATGGAAATGATTTTGAGAATCGTGATAACTTTTGCAAATGTGCATTAAGACATGATACTTCATCATGTATCTTGTTTAGTGATGAGGCAACATTTACTAATCATGGCCAGGTAAACCGCAGAAACATGCACTATTGCTCTGTTGACAATCCTCGTTGGCTTCGTCAGGTGGAACGTCAGCGTCCATGGAGTTTAAACGTGTGGTGTGGGATAGTGAACCATCGGTTCATAGGCCCTTTGTTCATACAAGAAACAATGAACTCGCACAAGTATCGCAGCCTCCTGACACACCATCTGCCACAGATGCTAGAAGACGTTCCTTTGCAGGCTAGAAAGAACCTGAGGTACCAACATGATGGCTATCCAGCCCATAGTGCACGAAGTACTAGAGCTTGTCTTAACGGATTGTTTCCAAATCGTTGGATTGAACGAAGGGGACCTGTTCCTTGGCCGGCCCATTCACGGGATCTGACCCCTTTAGACTTTTTTTCAACTGACATTCTAATTTACCCTACCTTTATTCCGTTGATGTAACTAGGCATTGTTCCATTTAAAAATTGTATGTTTGCTCAAAAAATACAATTTCTCAGTATTATTAAAATCTGTTTATAGGTTAAATTTACGATCCCCTGACTACCAATCAATGCTGTGAAAACTGCACATCAATAGCACTTTCCATTTCCAAAATGTTTGCGGTGCAAGTTTTAGGTGATTATATACAGGGTGATTGGCCTGGATGTATGATGATAAGACATGTTTTTTAAAATAATTGTCCGTCTGTAAAAATGTTGCTGATAGAAACACTTATATGACTTAATAATTTCAAACTTTTAATGTTTCTTCCCAGTTATGAACTACATGCTTCACCTAATTTTTAAAAACAGCACCTAGGCTTACTTAATTGGGGAACAAATCCGTACGTTTTTATTTGGTGGGGAGATATCCTCGAGACTATGCAGGATAATAATTTGACAAATCATTGTTTCATCACCGAGAAGTATATTTATTTTTGCTCGTTACACAATATATGTGAAGTGCTGAAAGGCTAAAAATGTTATATATTTATATTACTTTTCATAGAAATAAGCAAAATCTGATTACGGTTTATTGTAAGCTTTATTTTATAATGTTCTCTTACCATAAAATTCCTTGATTGGTAAGATGATTTTAGAGCAAGTATTGCCCTTTAATATCTTCCCTTTGACAAATTAAACTTAAAAAAACGAATACAATTTGATTTGCACCGAACTGTGTATATAACTTGTTGAAGTTTATTGTGATGTGGGTACAACTCACTTAAACAATCTGTTATTACAATAATAATTATTGTAATTATAACTATTATAGCTACAAATTGACAAATCTTTCCCAGTATGTTTCGTTGTGTTTTCATTTCCTGAAACTCACATTTCCTTCACAAGCTAACACCATAATATCCCCCATATTTTTCATCATAATCTTGCCACTCATATAAATTACAATAGTCTGCTCTCACTGTTATAGCTGTTTCAACTCTCTGCAATAATGCATTAACTAATTTGACCATTATTGTCAACAAAAGCAAATTTAAATTGATGTAACTTATAATGAAGCAAACAGCTTTTGGGATGTACCTTGTTTTGAGTCAAATGCAGGCTTCCAACTTCTAACACGAGGAATACAACGTTTTTTGCACAGAATACCATAGGATCACACATAGAGGACTCCTATTGTAGCAGTGGTAGCAACAACTCGATAATTCTCACAAATGCATTTAACTTGTTTTGCATTTGTGCTCACGTCCTTGACTAATTTTAGGTGACATATACCAAACACTGCAATTTTGCCTCTAACTCCTTCAGTATTATCAAGCAAAACAAGTTTTAGCACTAACAAGTAGGCAGCGAAATCAAACAAGCAAAATGCTTAGCAAATTATTTGTAATTGCCGACAAGCTAAATGGAGTTTAATAAAGATAACTTTATGAATTGGTGGTGTATTAATTATGAAAAATCTTTCACAATACTTTTAGAGCGACGCCTCAATAAGAAGACCTATGTGCCAAAATATCGCTTCTTGGAAATTAAAAATTAAATTGAGTTTTATTTATGGACGCTCTTTAACTGCTGTGGTCCTTAGCGTTCCATCGTATATTGGGCGTGAAAAACCGGTAATTTTGCTCATAGTCGTTTTTATCAGGCTTGAATTTCTTTCACGTACCGCAAATCTACGACACGGGATCATCGGATTTACTTCCCTTACGAAGGAAGCCATGCTAAGGATTTTTACGCCCAAACAAAATCCATCGCCTTCCGGCGGGTTTGAACCCGCAACCTCGGGAACTAGAGGCTAGCATGGTAACCACTGCACACGGAGGACGACATCGCATCTGAAGGGTATGGCCTACCAGCCAAAAAGATTCTGCCAAAGGATGTGTTGCTTATAAAACGAAACAGGAATGAAGACAGAATCTATGCGTTCTGTGAGCAAACTCGCTCTCTGTGCTAACTATGCATAATTTGGACACTTAAGTCTCACTGAAATGAGAAACACTGTCAGTGCGTATGACTTATTACATTGTATTGCTGTCTCATCTCTTAAGATGAAGTAATATTGCATTTGTATATTTTGATTAGTACTTACCCTAAGGATTTTATTTATGAAACGAAAGTTAAAAGTGTAATTTTTACTTTCTCTACTGTTTACCCAGAGGAAGTATTACATTTCACCCAAAAATTCAATCCTGATAATTCACTGGAAATACACGTTCTAAAACTCAGTGGAATCAAAAACAGAATTTATTTAGAAAAAGATCTCTGTACCTATCAATGCATGTGTGTCTGTGTTTGTCTGTCAATAACATTACTAAAAACATCAGACTATTTGACTATCGCTTAAGGCGTACTATGTTCCCCTTGTTTTGTATTTGCAAGAGCAATATAGAAATACAGTAGCCTTTATGCATAGGCATATCTCTTAATAGCTGATTGCTATGTGCAGCACCATTATCTTTTCCACAGATTAATACTCTTTGCATATTCAAGACAAAAAAATTAATAACGAATTCCCATTTGAGAAAATAAGTATTGAAAAATTTAAGGGAATAACTAACAATATCTGGAAAATGGTTCACTCAACAAAAAAAATGTATATGACATAAATTGTGTATTTTAACGCGATCTACATTGTTTGTTTAGTAAAATTTTGTCTATCTCTTATGGTTTACCAGTTATGCAAAAGTCGTTCACAATGAAGAATACTTTTGGAGACATTCCCAGAAAATTCAAGATATATATTTTATTTGTCATGAAAATATCTTAAACATATGATATTTTAATCAAACTCCTTAGAGCCATTTTTGAGAAAATTATCGAAAAATGTTTCATATAAAGGGTAGTCTGAGTTGGAGAGATTTTCTTGAAAATCTTTATGTTGCATCTTTGGACGATAGTAAACTGAAATACCAATTTTGGTAGTTATCCGACTTTTGTTTTTGAGTTATGCTGTTCACAGACACAGGCACGGACATGTTTCCAAAGCTGATTTATTTAGATTCAGAGCACCTCAAAATATGTATTTCCAGTGAAAATTCCGTATCGAGTTTTTGGGTGGAATGTAGAGAAAGTAAAAAAGCACATAGATAATATCACTGAAAGAACTGAAAGCAGATTAAACGTCATAAAGCGATTGGCAGGAAGTAAATGGGACTGTATGTCAAACCAATTATGAAATATAGCTGTGGTACCCTTGTTACAGCAAATCAACAAAGAATAAAAAGGCTAGAACACATGCAGAATCAAGCTCTCAGGTTAATCACTGGCGCGTAAACTATTCCCATAAATGCTATACTATTACACACAAATAACCACAAAATTAAGACTGATAATGTTCAATCTGCGCTTAAAATGCGAAAACCTAGTCAGTCTACCGGGTGTTGACTATCCTAACAAACACAAACGACCCGCAGATTAAAGATAAAAAGGTTTTCTTGAAAATGATTTACAGGAAATTGGAAAATTAAATATGTTTTAAGCCATGGCCATTGTTACTCCCAGAGAATCAAATATATCAGCTTAATATCAACTTCACACTTACTTTAAATTCAGGACTATAACAAAAATCCGATGTGTAACACTCACATGACTTTCTCTACTCTTGTACAAACTATTTTTACAAACTCTTATTCTCCCATTTATTTCATATTAATCGAGATAAACATTTGCAGAAACGATCTTTTGACATGCAAAGAAAATTATATTTTACACATAGCAACCAGTTCTAAAAATATTTGACTGTCGCTTAAGGCGTACTATGTTCCCCTTGTTTTGTATTTGCAAGGGCAATATAGAAATACAGTAGGCTTTAAGCATAGACATATCTCTTAATAGCTGGTTGCTAGGTGCAGCACCATTCTCTTTGCCACTGATTAATGCTCTTTGCATATCCAAGACAAAAAATCTAATGTGTTACACTCACATGACTTTCTCTACTCCTGTACAAACTAGTTTTACAAACGTTTATTCTCCATATGCTTCATGTTACTCGAGATATCGAGATGTCAATCTTATTGCTAATTTTCTTGTAGATGCAAGGGGAACATGGTAGGTTATAAGCGATAGTCAAATATTTTAAGCGCTGGTTGCTATGTGGCGCATTATATTCTGTTTGCATATCCAGGACATAAAAAATTGAATAACGAATTTGAGAAAAAGTATAAGTATTGGAAAATTTAAGGAAATAACAAGCAATATCTCGAAGATGGTTCACTCAACTAAAAAAATGTATATGACATAAATTGTGTATTTTAACGCGATCTACATTGTTTGTGTAGCAAAATTTTGTCTATCTCTTATGGTTTACCAGTTATGCAAAAGTCGTTCAGAATGAAGAATACTTTTGGAGATATTCCCAGAAAATTCGAGATATACATTTCATTTGACATGAAAATATCTTAAACATATGATATTTTAATCAAAATCCTTAGAGCCATTTGTGAGAAAATTAAAATGTTCGAAAAATGTTCCATGTAAAGGGTAATCTGGGTTGGGGGGGATTTTCTTGAAAACCTTCGTGTCGCATCTCTGGAAGATACTGAAACTAAATATCAAGTTTATATTTGTGTTTCGGCAGAGACCACACTGCCTTCGATGGAGAAACGAGAGCTATAAAAAGTATCTCTCAAACAAATATCCCAATTGTCTGCATTTTCAATTTTAGCAATCCTTTGTGACTCCCAGGCTGCAAAATGTGCCATCACCAATAACGTAAACATTTCCACTTGCCCTGATATACCAGAAAGAAAAATCTGATGTGTTACACTCACATGACATTCTCTACTCTTGTACAAACTATTTCTACAAACGCTTATTCTCCATATGCTTCATGTTAATCGAGGTATCGAGATGTCAATCTTATTGCTAATTTTCATGTAGATGTAACGGGAATATGGTAGGTTTTAAGCGATAGTCAAATATTTTAAGCGCTGGTTGCTATGTGGCGCATTCCATTCTCTTTGCATGTCCAGGATATAAAAAAATGAATAACGAATTTGAGAAAAAGTATAACTATTGGAAAATTTAAGGGAATAACAAGCAATGTCTCGAAAACTCAACAAAAAAATGTATATGACATAAATTGTGTATTTTAACGCGATCTACATTTTGGTCTAGTAAGATGTCTATCTCTTATGGTTTACCAGTTATGCATAAGTCGTTCACAATGAAGAATACTTTTGGAGACATTCACAGAAAATTCGAGATATACATTTCATTTCTCATGACAATGTCTTAAACATATAACATTTTAATCAAAATCGTTTTAGCCATTTTTGAGAAAATTAAACTTTTCGAAAACTTTTCCATGTAAACGGTAGTCTGGGGTGGGGGTATTTTCTTAAAAGCCTTCTTGTTGCATCTCTGGAAGATACTGAACCTAAATACCAAGTTTGGTGTTTATCCGACTGTTCGTTTCTGAGTTATGCTGTTCACACACACACACACACACACACACACACACATACGGACATATTTCCAAAAATGCTTTTTTGGATTCAGAGCGTCTCAAAACATATATTTCCGGTGAAATCTCGGTATCGAATTTTTGGGTGGAATACAATACATCCCCTACTTACTATACGTAGTACAGAAAGTAAAAAAGTGAACCATCCCATTGTGTAATTTCTGGGAATGATATGGCAAATACTGTCACAAAGAAGGGTACTCAAATCATGCCTTACGCCTACGAAGTCCATGCAGCTAAGCGTCAACCATCATACGACGAAAAATAAGAGAGAGACATAACAAATAAGTAAACATGACAGATTTAAAACGGTATCTGAAATCCGGTCAAGTTAATGGAAACAAGCCATATACAAATATCAGTTTCAGCCATTAAGTGACGACTCTACAGTGAAGGCCTAAATAAATATGTAACATCTAAGAAACTACCGTCACGTCCTATTAACAAAACGAATTACCTAGCCTGTGCAAAACGGCATAAGAATTGGACATCTGAAAAGTGAAATAAGGACCCGTTTATAGTTGAAAGTCAGTTCCTGTTATTTAGTCCAAAGCTTCGACAATTTTTGTTCGTCGCTGTGCAGCGGAGCGTATCACTTCCCAGTGCATCAAGCCAACAGCTAAGCATGAAGGAGGTTCCTTGATGGTTTGGGGGTGCTTCGGTGGTGGCTCCGTCACAGATCTTATAAATATTGAAGAAAATTGAAACAAAAGCAATACCGTAGAATCCTCTAATACCATGCCATACCAAGTTAGACTCGTTTAATAGGCAGTGGTTTTGTCATACAGCAGAACAGAGACCTCAAACACATATCACTGTATTGCAAGAGGTATGTCGTTGCAGTGAAATTTTTAAAAACATGATTTGGCCACCTCAAAGTCCAGACTGTAATCCCATTCCGTTGTTATGGAATCGTCTAGATCGTGCAGTTCGTCAGCTGCCAATTACAGGTAAATATCATCTCTGAGATGTATTACAAAGAATGGAATCAAATAAATAAAGATATTCTAGATAACTTAATAAATATAGGGTCTTTCAACAAGAGTGTCCTATCTTTGAACTTAAATAAAACACGTTCTATAAATGATAGAGGTTTATTTCTTTTTTATTTTGGAACATAATTAATGCCATTACGTGTGGAAGAGAACATCAGTTAAGTGACCGCCGCGACTTCGTTGGGTTGCGCGTATACGGTTGATCCAATTTTTAATGACAGAAGAACGTAAATTAGGCCCAACTTCACGAATAACACCCGTGATGTTATTCATAAGATCATTTACTGTTTCTGGCTTGTTGACATAAACTCGAGATTTAACATAACCCCACAAGAAGTAATCCAACGGCGTTAAATCACATGACCTCGGGGGCCAGTTAACATCATCACCACGGAAATGATGAAACCTCTGAACTTCTCCTTCAAAAGATCGATTGTTTCGAGAGCAGTATGACATGCGGCACCATCTTGCTGGAACCAGGGGTTTCGGAGATCCATATCATCCAGTTGAGGCCAAAAATACTCCCTTATAAGAGCCCGGTATCTTTGTCCATTGGCAATTAGAGCTTTTCCATCTTCATCTTTAAAAAATATGGAGCAATGATTCCACCATACCAAAATCCATACCACACAGTAAGCGGCAATTTTGTTTGTTAACACAACCAGCCATCCAAATGTGGGCTGCGTCGCTGACGATTTTTCGACAAAAATCCGGGTCAGCTTCCAATTGCTCCATAGCCCAGTTAGCGAATACACGGCGCAACCTATGGTCATTGGGCTTTAGTTCTTGAGTTAAAACCATTTTGTAAGCGTGAAACTTCAAGTCCAGTGTACAGAATTCGCCAAGTTGTGGTCGGCGAATGTCCCAATTCTTGCGCTCGACGAGCAATTGATTTGTTTCCGTTCTCGCGTACACTCTCACGAACGGCGCCTATGTTTTCGTTGGAGCGCTTACGTCGATTACATACAGGCGTTTTTTGGTTGCTGACAGAACCACTTCTGTCAAACGTCGAATCGTTCTCTCGCAGGGACGATTATGCACACCGTAAGCTTCACGCAATACACGGAAGGTTTGGCGAACGGAAGATCAATTTTGTTGATAAATTTTCACAATTTTTACACGTTGCTGAATGCTGTAACGTTCCATGGCTATTTGTCAATAAAACTGTAACCACATGAAAATAATGACTGCTGTAACTCAATAACAACGGCAGCTATCACATGTTAAAGATAGGACACTCTTGTTGAAAGACCCTATAGAATGCCTAGAATATGTTCTGCTGTTATCAAAGCTCAGGAAGGGCATTTTGATAAGACAAAGGTTTAGTGTATTATCCTACATTGTACGTTTTTTGCCTTCAATTGTATTTATAAGTAATAATAAACGTTTTTATGTGAAATAAGATAACTAGTTTCCTTCACCTTGCCTTTAATTTGATTATAATGCATTTATTTATATTAATGAGCAGTAATGTACTGTCAGCTCTTGTATCATACACAGAGTTTTAGACAAGTTGAATGAAATATTTATAAATATATTATATTTGGTGTAACTCCATTTCACTAAGTCTTAACAAAATGCCGACATCGTTAGCAGTATGCTGCTTTGTATGCTCGTTGATATGAACTGCCTTCTTACTTGCCCTGCAAGGTAGGTCATGCTTGTGTGGTGTTTCCTGGCCAAGTATAATTGCATCACACTGTACTACATGACATCCTATTTGTTACGTCAAGTAAACGCGCAGAAATAAAGTATCGCGCACATGGAAACTGTTTCTCCACATACAAGCATAGCTTTAAAATGCAGTGTGGCATAGAGTTTAATTTATTTGATATTTTGGTAATAGCAGAAACATGGTCGTAACGTATTGTGTATGGTGAACATAGCATATGTGATATATTTTATAATCTGTTGAAAGGATAGAGCATCACAAATATTGATTTTATGAATCTGTTTACAAATAAAATCGCACCAGCAGGACTAATAAAGCTAATATTGGATAAAACAACAAATGACATGCAAATGCGCAGTGCTGTTAATCAGTGCAAAATGGTGTATCATTAGTACAGCTCACAATTCGTCCTAAATGTCTTTTTTTCGCATTCTCTCTCCACCGATGGTAGGCAGAAACGATATTGTAATCCGCCAAAAAATTCTGTGTTTTGATTTTACCATACACGCATTGAATATGTGATGTACACTGTCGTGCATAAAACGTGTACCATTCCCCTAGATCGCCATAGTGTTTTTCTTTCCGTAAGGTTTCCCCCTTCAAGTAAACAACTTGTAACACTACCCAGCTGGTATTAGTTCTCTATGTGACACCTGGAAAACAAATCAGGGATATATTGTTGTTATTTTTACTTTCTCTACTACGTATAGTAAGTAGGGGAAGTATTGTATTCCACCCAAAAATTCGATACCGAGATTGCACCAGAAATATATGTTTTGAAACCCCCTGAATCCAAAAAAAAACATTTTTGGAAACATGTCCATGTGTGTGTGTGTCTGTCTGTGAACAGCATAACTCACAAATGAACAGTCGGATAAACACCAAACTTGGTATTTAGGTTCAGTATCTTCCAGAGATGCGACACGAAGGTTTGCAAGAAAATCCCCCCACCCCAGAGTACCCTTTACATGGAAGATTTTTCGAAAATTTTAATTTTCTCAAAAATGGCTATAACGATTATGATTAAAATATCATATGTTTAAGACATTTTCATGACAAATCAAATGTATATCTTGAATTTTCTGGGAATGTCTCCAAAAGTATTCTTCATTATGAATGACTTTTGGTAAACTGGTAAACCATAAGAGATAGACAAAATTTTACTACACAAAAGATGTAGATCGCCTTAAAATACACAATTTATGTCATATACATTTTTGTTGTTGAGTGAACCATTTTCCAGATATTGCTTGTTATTCCCTTAAATTTTTCAATACTTATTTTCTCAAATGGGAATTCGTTATTCATTTTTTTGTCTTGGATATGTAAAGAGTATTAATCTGTGGCAAAGGGAATGGTGCTGCACCTAGCAACCAACTATTAACAGACATGTATGTGCTTAAAGGCTACTGTATTTATATATTGCACTTGCAAATACAAAACAAGAGATACATGTACGACTTAAGCGATAATCAAATATTTTTAGAACTGGTCGCTATGTGTAAAATGTAATTCTCTTTGCATGTCAAAAGATCGTTTTTGCAAATGTTTATCTCGATTAATGTGAAATAGATGGAGAATAAGAGTTTATAAAAATAGTTTGTACAAGAGTAGAGAAAGTCATGTGTGTGTAACACATCACATTTTTTTTCATTATTTATAGTAGCTTTGGCTACTAGGTCATATAGCGAATTTTATCCATATATACGAGTACAACAATAATAATAATACATTGTATACTTTATTGATTAGAGTAATACAATAATTGTAATACATTGTTACAAATACATTTTACATGATTAAGTCTTGAACAGAGCTAGAACAGTATAACCTATTACCTATTATACATTTTTATTTGGTGTGCTATGTTCAAACCTTGTTAAAAAGTTGATGTCTTTCAAGAAAAAAATGTTTTTGAAATGAATAGGATTGTTTAAAGCTAAAAATACAGGATATACATAAATGATTACCCTGATTACAGCAATTTATAACATCTGACCTATGATACTAATTGAAGTTTTTCTGATGCAGGTAAACTTGGGCACTTATAAAGTTTTTGTACCGGTGTGTTCTAGTCAACACCCATACTGCTAGGAGTGCTGTTGCTGCTATATTCAAAGTGGCTTCTGCGCAGAAAAAGGCTCAATGTGTTCTATGGTTTGCGGAAACCAAATCTCCGATTCGTGTGCAGGAATGTTTGGGACACGTTGTGGAAGGAGCCCATCTGAGGTCAGTGCATAAGGGTAAAAGTAGTGGTACACCATCAGTTTCTCAAGAAATTGTTGAGACGATTCAAACTTCGTTCACTAGGTCACCAGAAGTATCAATTAGGCAGGCTTCGCGCGAACTATGAGTACCACGGAGTACATTCCACAAAGTTGTACATAACCGTTTAAAGTTGTATCCTTACAAAGTCCAAATTGTTCATGCAATACAGAAAGTAGATCGGCCAAGACGTGCAGAATTTTCTACAGACATGTTACAGCGAATAGGTAAGTAATGACTTTTTACAACGTATGTGTCTTTTCGATGAGGCTACATTTCATGTAAGCGGGGTAGTTAACAGGCATAGCGTGAGAATATAGGGGTCAGAAAAGTCTACATGTGATAAGAGAATATATTAGAGACAGTCCGAAAATCAATGTGGGTGTTGACTAGTGCACGATATAGTGATTGGCCCTTTCTTCTTCACTGAAAGATCAGTTAATGCATATGTGTACCTGATATGTTAACCAAGTTAGCCATTCCTCAGCTAAATGAAAATCAACCGACTGTCATCTTACAGCAAGACGGTGCTCCTCCTCACTGGGCGCTTGAAATTTGGAGTTCTTTCATAAAACTTCCCTAAATAGGCGGATTGGCAGATATGGCCCAATCCTATGGCCTCCGAGATCACCGGACATTACCCCTTAGATTTTCTTTGACGGTATGTTAAAGATGTTTTTTACACAACAGTGGTTCCAGATCTCGCGACCTTGCAACAACGCATCAGACATGCAATTGAATATGACACGCCGCAAATGTTGCAGAATGTGAATGTGAATATGAATTTCGGTTGGATGTGTTGCGTCCTAAGCGTGGTTCAAATTTTGAAGCTTTTTTTAGATTTGTTTATTTAGTTCCCAACTTTACGCGTGTATACACTGATATATAATTTCAGTTTTATTAGAAGTGTTCATTGAAGAGCTACAGCATGTACGTTACAGGTTAATCATTTATATTCATCCTGCATATCTTCAGGGATGTTATGTCTTCTCTCCATGGTATAACTTCTCCATTTAGTGATAAGGTGTTCGATGGTGTTACGGCAATTGTAGGTCTCGCAGTGAGGAACATTTTCTTTGGTGAGTAAGAAGGTATGGGTTGAGAGTGAATGGCCTATTTGTAAACGTGATATAAGCAGGGTTTTGTGGAGTCTTTGCTAACTATGTGGAGTTTTCTTGATATTTTAATGACCCAGTCTTGCATCCATTTCACAGTTGGTCTGCTAAAAAAATAACTTTGAGCATCTCTGTAGGGCACTAGCAATTCTTCCACTGGAGGCAGCAAAGTTTCTTTTTTGGCTTCCCTATCTGCTTACTCATTTCCTGATATTCAAAAGTGGGATGGAATCCACAAGAATATAACTTCTTGATTATTTGCAGTAATTTGGTTCTAAAGACTTTGGAGATCTTGGTTTAAATTTAAAAATCACAGATATAAAAACTAATGAATGAAGGATGTTTATAATCTATGTGGAATGAAGGAATGGTTCGCATACCACCTCTATAAAAGATTTAGGCTACGATTAGTACGCAAGGAAAGTCTAAACCAATTACAAATAATTCGGCCTTCTAGAGGTAGGGGTGTAAAACTATTTGCATGTGTGGTTAAAATGAACGACAGACGACATTTACATATACGTATGAGTGCTTGGAGATGAAAGTTAAAGTTGTTGCTGCTACTAAACGGCAATAAGAAAACGGTAGTGTAGCATGAAAATATAAGATTTAAGTTGTAATGTTGCCCTTCGGAAGTTCGGCCATACTTTAGGGGAGGTAAAGTACCTGTCAATCCAGTGGCTAGAGTTATACTCGAAAAACAAGGTGGTCACACTGGTAGGGGCGGGGCTAGATTTTGCTAGTACCATCATAAACAGCTCCGTTCGATTACGAGTCACATTTCGTGCCCGCCAGTGTACGACTCGAGTAGGTATACGTGACTGTACGTTAAAAAGCATGTGTTTGTGTACGTTGTATAAATACCACACTTCGTATTGATGTCCACATTATCCAGAAGATTTTCACCAAATTCTCTCAACCTAAACAACCTGTTACACAGAAAGTTTTAATTTATGTTTCAAGAAATGGTTCACATAAAATGTATAGCTTGGATCTTTTGCATTGCCACAAATACTTCTTCATTCGAATTGAACTCTGTGGAATTTGGAAGCTACAAGATAAACACCATAAAAGAAAGAAAAGAAAAGAAAGCTTTAACATTCGAAAACTATGAAACGAGCTACACGACCATAGGAATTAAATGTTCTTCCACACAAGCCATGTGTTGGACAAGGTTGGAAAGGCAGAATCAGATGACTGAAGATTTAATGCCACAGCCGGAATTTGAACTATGGATCTCCCGGTCTACGTCAGGGTGCTCTAACTCTGAGCTACCATAGCAATATGCCGGCACCTGATTCTACCTTTACAACCTTGTCCAACACACGGCTTGTGTGGAACAATTAATTCCATTAATTGATCTAATAGTGGTTGAAACTATGAAGTCCGGCACTTAAAATACATACATCATTGTAAGTCGCCATTGGGGTATGTCTTCTCAATATAATTTGGGATCTCCTTGTGGTTTACCGGGAAAAATGCGAATCAGTTGGGGAATTTAATGTCGTATCGGCATATTGCCATGGTAGATCAATGGTTACAGCAACCGGACGAAGACCGGGAGTTCCTTGGTTCAAATCCCGGCTATGGTATTGAATCTTTCAGTCCTGTGATTCTAGCTTTTCATACACGACTATAATTACTCCATTATAATGTAGTTGCATAATATACTAATCAGCTATCCGTTTTAGTTTCAAATACAACTGTGCTGCAACTATTACTGCCGTTTCAATCTGCCTACAAACATGAAACAAATCACGAACGTTGGAGCTAAAAAGTTTTTATATAAGATTTTAAAAAAATCTTACTGATTTGCCGAAAAATTTCAAATTTGAGGGTAGTGCATATCGACAGTATAAGAATGTAAGAACTTCAGGCGAAATTCTGCAGAAGGGAGCTCAGATATTATACACCAGGTGAAACAGCATTATGTGCATTAGGTACGTGTTTGTCACCTGCTAGCATCTCAGTTACGTGTTTAGACGCGGTTTAAGGTTCCAAAGGACACAAGATGACCTGATTTGAAGTCCGTCTCAAAACAGAAGTTCCTTAATGAGAAGTGCGCCCGTTTGTCAATAGAATTTATGAACTTTATTATGTGGTAAACATCTTTACCCACCTCCGGAAATTGCCAACCATATGATTTTAGTGTCATAATAAGTAAAAACGAAAATGACAAGCTATACCATTAGACAAGATATACGAAGGCGGATTGATGTTAGGGACTTTTTAAATAAAATGAGTTTTTTTTCCAAAATCAAATTTATTTCTAAACACAGTCCTTTTAATTCAAGACACGTTGTTCAACGTTTCTCGAATTTTTAACCCTTCCAAAAAACATGATTTTTTGAAGTCTGCAAAATATGAGGTTGTTTCTACTATGGTGTGCTCACTGGACGTGAATTTCTTCCCAGCGAGCCAAATTTTCAGGATTTCGAAGAGGAAGAAGTAGCTGGGAGCCAAATCCGGAGAATATGGTGACTTAGGTAGCAGTTCGTAGCCAAATTATACAAATTTTGTGATGGCAATGGCTGACTTGTGTGCAGGTGCATTATCCTGGTAAAAGAGAACCTTTCTCATATCCAAAAACTCGTGCCAAATGTTAAACACCCGTTCACTCGAGATCTTTACGGTTTTGGCTATCTCACGGATTTTCACTTGGCGATCTTCCAACACAATATCGTGAAATGTTTTCACCATTTCTTCTGTTGTGACCTCAACTGGCCCTCCTGTGCGCACGACATCTCTTGTACTCGAACGGAACATCGAAATTCTGTGAACCACTTGCAAACCATGCCATGTGATCTAGCAGAGTTCCCATAATACTTCTTCAGTTTTCCTTCCGTTTCCTTCACCGTCTTACCACGCAAAAAGTAGTGCTTTATCAGAACCGAAAATCAATTTTCTTCATTTTCTGCGAAGCAACACAATTCCGCTTATTTTAGACGCCCTCAATAATGTTCTAAGAAAGAAATGACAACGAACTTCTGCGATTATACCCGGAATAGATTAAGACTTGGGTGCAAACAAGAAACCTGTAATTAAAACCCTATCTCTCGTCAAAGTCATGGACTTATCAATCCGCCCTCGTAACATGTTATATAGACACAGGTAATAGCTTAATCACTTAATTAAACGTCAAAACCTTGCTATAATAGTACACTGGTGTGCAAAACCTAAGGACGAAAGTAATCTTCGCATACTGTGATACTGCCAAGTAACATAGCTCGATGAAACTTTAATCATACATAGAGAGAACTGCTAAGGTATGCTACAGTAGGCAACTAAATGAAATTTGCAATGAGACGACCAGAAATGCCACTTTTATTCATAGACCATAAGCTACATTAGAGTCAATACAACATATGAGGCTCTCTAGATTTACAGAAACAGATACATGGTGCTTAAAAGGGTGTATATAATCACCACGGACAGCAATGCATGCTCTGCATCGTGCTCCCATGCTGGCCAAAAGGTTGGTAAGCAGTTCTTGTGGTAGAGCGTTCCATTCCTCTACCAGCGCGGCTGTTGACAGCTGTTGGATGGTCGATGGTGCATGTGAATGTGCTGCAATGCGTTACCGCAAAGCAACCCACACGTGTTCGATGGGATTTAAATCGGGGGAATGGGCAGGCCAGTCCATTCGTCGAATATCTTCTCGTTCCAAAATATCCTCCACATGCGGTGTTCGATGCGGTGGCGCATTGTCATCCATAAAAATGAAGTCAGGGCCGACTACACCCCTGAAAAGACGCACATGGGAAGGAGTACAGTATCCAATAACGTTGACCAGTGAGCGTACCGTGTTCAAAGATTTGGAGGTCGGTGCGCCCATGCAACATTATGCCTCCCCAAACCATAACACCCGGAGCACCAAAACGATCATGTTCAAGGATGTTCCTGGGTTCATTACGTGTTCCCATCTCTCGCCAGATGAGGGTACGTCGAAAATCACTACTTAGACTCAATCTGCTCTCATCCGAGAAGAGCACGCGACTCCATTCCTCGTTGGTCCAATTTTGATGCTCTTGGGACCATCGCAAACGGTGCCGCCGATATGCGGATGTCAATGGAACACAACGTACTGGTCATCGGGTAAAGAGACCACCTCTATGTAGTCGCCGTGCCACTGTGTATCGTGAGATTGCGTGCCTAGTTGTCCTGTTTAATGTGGTTGCAATTGCACCCGCTGTTTGGCGTGGGTCCCTTCTTGCCTATTGCACAATGGAGCGATCATCTGCTGCTGTAGTTGAGCGTGGTCGACCACCACCTCTCCTTGGGACAGCAGTGCCTGTGGTTTGGAAGGTTCCCCATGCACGTGAAACAACGCTGTGAGCAATTCCAAACTCCTGAGCAACACTCTACACACCTTCGCCCTTCTTCCAGTTTCCCGATGATCCTTCCCCGTGTGAAGTCAATCAAATGGTGTCTACGGGCTATGTTACAATGAAGAACACCACTACAGTGCACCGTAAGAGCTCGCTAATTGCCACACACCGTCTTGTCCTGTTTCGTCAACTGCCCCGTGTTGCGGACCAGACCCATTTGGCACTATAGGCTCGCTACACTCACGCCATGTGACGTCCAGCTTTATGTGTACGTGAGAGAGACTTCTGGCAACATGCTCCCGCACCTTCATCTACTTACACCAAGTAGTTCCTTTGTTATGTTACTTTACCCATCTCGTCCTTAGGTTTTGCATACCAGTGTATATCACGACGTGAGTGTTGAAAATGCATTATTACAGAATCGAGAAATAGTTTTAAAAGACGAGACGAAACAAAGATAAATAGTTTATATATGGAAATGAAAATGAAAGTCGAAAAGATGGAAGAATGGAGGAAGTGGGTTTTCAGTGAAGGATCTGGCCTTTGGTTGGAAAATTATATTTGAATGATTAGGGATAGTTTCAGAATTCTTAGGCAATCAGATGTTTGCACAGTTTATATTGTCATAATTGCTCTGTTTCATAATCTTTTTATGAATTAATAGGCAGATTTTAGTCTAGCTTATAAACCAAATTGAATTAAAGATCTTATTGTTTCCGAATGAGGTGGGTTTACAATTAATAACTAAATGCAGATATGCTATTAATATGTCCATTACGGAGTACAAACGGGACTACCATGTTTAGCATTATGTAGTAACCAATGGTATATACATGCCAAGTGGTATGCCTGCTGTGAAAGTACATTTTTCATATGGCACCCCTGTGCTAGAATAACAAAAGCAAAGCGTTAAAAGCAACGTCATACTGCCACTGTAACAAAATGCTAATTCTCTGGGACCTTTCAAAGTTTACTCACATGACAAATAGGTATACATTTCCTCGCATTCCTGCATTTGCTGTTAATGTGTCGAGTTCTGCACGGGAGCAGTAAAAGTTTTATGGGTATATTGCCTTCCACATAGGAACCTGTATAATGATGCCGTCAGCCATTCCATTAACAGGAAAAATCAAAGCTGCTTCATTACAAAATGGTGGATGTTATAAAGGGCACTGTGTTTTTATTATTATTATTTTTACGATAGCTGTGTGTCTGTAAAGTTGGTCCGTAATGCAAACTGAATCTCGTTTCAATTTCTCATTCATTGCTTTTCATGTTTCTTGAAGTTAATGTCGTTTTATTATTTAAACTTTGAACAGTAGCGTCGTTAACATAAATTATAGCTTCAGCATACAGGAACATAAAACGTCTAACGCATTTCTTCCTCGGCATATTTATTTACAGCATGGGGCTCGATGTTACAGAATGTTTAATATAAAAGGTGTTAAATCTCCTGCAATTTAACTGAGCTAAACGAATGCTTGTTGTCACAAGCATTTCGAGACCGACTCAAGAAGGGATTATCTCGTGATGGAAAACATTCGTTTAAAAATTAATTAAACTTCGTGTTAAGGAAATGATCAACACTGTGTTTAACAAGCTAGTTAACATATTGGCCAATTAATTATAATATTAAATAAATAAAAATCGCTATGTAATACAGTGAACGTAGAAGCGAAACAGAGATGATCGGAACAAAGCAAATGAAAGCAAAACCAAAATAATTAAGGGAGTAGAGCGCAATCATGCACGAAAAAAACAAACAAAAAACCGGTCTTTCTCCCTCTATGATCGGCGATCGGCGTTTTTCACTTATATTTCACCTATGCTCGATAGTATTATGCATCTTGTATGTCAGTGACTGGACGAACGAAGTCATTTTTGCTACCTCAAGTGGAACAAGGGGAGAACAGTGCGCACTGTATACGCCAATATAGGAAATGCAGTTATTTCTGCCTATTAGTAATGCACGCACACACGCAGCGTTTCCAATGAAGTCAAGCCCTGATATATTTATTTTTAGATATAAATTGCTGAGTAGGTTACTCAAACAGTATATTTATATTGCTAATGTACTTTCTTTTTTTCACATTTTAATTCTTCAAACCGTAACGCAGATGTCTACGATCTTCCATTGTGTTGTGTGGTTTCCACACAGACTGCATAATACATTCAAATCATATCACAATGTATGCATACTCAATTCAGAATAGCAATGGTGCCTCTTCTTTGATGAAAGTATGTCATTGTGTTCCTTATTTTATAGATTTTTAAATTTCAGATACTGAAAAAAATCATGCATATTATTTATATACCTAATGTTGCTGATTTACCTTTCTGAATGGTGAATAGAGTTACTAAGTGGTAGTTATTTGTTCAAAGGTAGCGCTACTGCTGCTTGGCAAATATATTATCATAGTTAAGTATTATCGTGGCCGCTCTCTTGCCATCAAGGTGTGCCGGTTTGATTGCAGGGACTCGCATGTGGGATTCCACCAGTTGCTGCATCATCACCTTTGCTTTCATTCATTTCGCCTTCATTTCATATCATTTTCTTCCTTCACTCTCATACCTGGCTACAGACCGATCCCCCTTTCCGGGTTCTTCATTCTCTAATTCAATGTTCGTCTGCTCCTCTACAGGCCCTCTGACCCAAGGCACGGTTGTAAGTTTTAGGATCCCACATTCGAGGAAGGTAAGTTGACTAAGTAAGTTAAGTATTATTAGCACATTATGCCATGTTTCATTATGCCTTGGCTAGGAGGATTACCCGGCATTGCGTAATGGCTTTTTAAACTTAAATATTTATGACGGATAACACGAGGATACACTACAAAAGCATTTCCAAGCCACTGTATAGTAAGGGATACGGGGAGAATACGAGGGCTGATCAATAAAGCCTGAGACTGATTTTTTTTCACAGATATTTATTACTCCATTTCAATGTTGACATGATCTTTTTCAAAATAGTCCCCTCCTAACTGAATGCACTTTTTATACCGTCTCTGCCAGTGCTCGAATACATGGTGCAGGCCATTCTTTGTCATGTCTTCGGGAATCGCCTCACTTTTCTTTAGCACTGCTTCAGTGCTCTCAAACGAATGACCCGGAGCTTTGCCTTTAGTAATGGGAATAAAAAGAAATCACACGGGGTAAGACCGGGGCTTTAAGGTGGATGCGGCACACAGGTAATATTGAATTTAGCCAAAAATTCCTGGACTTGATTTGCGACGTGAGGCCGCGCGTTGTCGTGATGAAGTCGCCATCCATTCCGATGATGTTCTGGACGTTTCCTTGTAATGTGCTTCCTCAGTGTAGCCAATACTGACGTGTAGTAGCTGCTGTAACAGCAGTGTGAGGGGGGGGGGAACTGCATGCTGGTAAATATTTCCATTCCGAAACACCAGGCCCACCTTGCTTAGCACAGAGGACTCGCCCTTCTTTAAAGTCCTTGAACCACCTAAACACCGTTGCACGAGGTAGTGCATCTTCACCGTAAGCTTGCTTCAGCTTTTCGAAAGTTTCAAGGCTGTATGATTTAAACGAAAACAAAATTTTATTGCGCTGTATCGCTCCTCTCGTGTCACCTCCATTTTGTGGTATGCTAAATTCAAGTAGGTTCAACAATATACAGCATTACTACTAACCTACCGTTACGAGAATGCTGTCGCTTATGGACATTATACATAAAACCCTGCTCTTTTCAAGTATTTGTGGTAGAGACATAAAACTATCAAGGAAACTACAGAAAAAAATCAGTTTCAGTCTTTATGATCAGCCCATGTAGATCAAATTAATTATACCGTTATACTTTGCTAACCATGAACACCTAAAATATAGCAACAAACGTCCGCAGTTGGTTGGAGTTGATGCCACAGCCATATGCTGGCATATGAGAAGCATAAGCGTAATTCTTCTCCAATTATTCAGCCGAGTGTTGCCGACTTTTTCATTGGCTGAAACACACATATATGATATTATCGTAGTTATTAGAATGTTTCTTTCAATGTATTTCCTTTAAAAATGTTGCGATGATATTCAGTCTCTATTATATATTCCACAAAAGGATACATTTCTTAGAAAGGTCAAAATACAGATGATCCAGTATATCAGGTGTATCAACCGCCCAGAGATTTTCACAGCTAGTAGATTATACGTACTCTTATCTGAAAACATAGCTCCTTTGCCCCCCCAAAAACGAAACATGAGAACGCATTCTTTTGCAGCTCAATTTTTGTAACTTATTATTCATTCTTCTGCACAATTATTATTAATTATTAAACTTGTACAAATGCATATAGCTATAGAAAAATTCAGGGTATTATCCACGTCTAAAAGCAGAATGATACAGCAACGCTTAGTTCTCTGAATTTCTACAAACCTTCCTTGTGACAAAAACGGAAGTGGGCTTGAAAAACGATGATTCATGGGAAGCTTTTGCTATTTATTTACGCAGTGTTAGTGTTTTATCACCCAAGACTAAAGGGTGATACCTTTGCTTGTTTGTTATAGACATTTAATGTGTCTTAAGTCTCTATTAGACACTTCAAGGTGGTTAATCAAATACAAGGTAATATGTGTGCTACATCAAACGAAATAAATAAAAATGCTGTAGTTCATACCAGAATTTGAACTTTAATTATGTACCTTATTTTCAGTTTTACTGTTCCGCAGCCATTTTATACAAACGTATCTCTTATTGCTGGTAGTTTTCCGCTTCCTTAATTTTATAAATCCACTTTTTTGATTGATTTTGATACTGGATCTACGTGATAGACTGTTCGCTCACTAGAATGTTTCGGGGTTTTTTAGTATTTTTATATATTGCTGCCTTTGAGTACTGGAATTGTGCAATTGACATTGCCTATATAAGAATATAAAATAGATTTATCAACTTCACTATAGAAAAATTCGTCAATCAAATAAGAAGCCTTATTAATGAGCCAGCTAGAGATAATCCTTTTAAATGTTGCTTTTCTTAATTAAAAAATGTTTATTGGTAATTTATTAGCTATTTTAGTAGTCATACTTGATTGATTCTTCCTCTGAAAGAAACGTTGTTATTGTCTTGCTGACTGGTGTTACAAGAATGAAAATGATTTTTAATATCAGGTCAATTTATGATGACAGTAAAAAGGATTGGACCTAACACGGACCCTTGTGGAGCATTATTTATACAAACGACTGATATTTTACCATTTACAACGACACACTGCTTTCGATTCTGTAAGTATGAGCTAACAACTGAAGTTCACTGTTTTTAATTCCAAGATATTCTAATTTAAAAATGAATATATCATGGTTTACACAATCGAAAGCCTTACTTAAATCACAAAAAGTAGCAAAGACTTACTGGAACTAGTGAAGTAGTCCCTAACTATTAAGCTCACTTCTATTGCATTTCTTATAAATAGGTATTACTTTAGTTTATTTTGAGTAAATCAGGAAAAGTGCCGTCTTTAAGCAATGATTAATATACAAAGTTAATGGATTTTCTATAATAGTAATTATTTTTTCACAAATTCTTTGTCATGTCATAATAATCTTTGGTATTAGAGTATTTTATTAATGTCACAAGTTTTAGAACTTCAATGACAGAGGCTGCTCTATTGGTTTACTTGTTTTGTGTAAGAAATCAGTGAGCGACACATCTGGGTTAGGTAACAGTGGATGAACATTTAAGGCAAGCTTTGAAAATGTTCGTTAAACTCATTGGGTGGGATTGATATATTATTTGTTAATATCGAGGTTTTATGTTTTATTAACGCTCCGCCACAGGCGCGATCATTTTACCTCCATTACTCCATGAGCCTCCGTTGCATTTTACACGATTTTAATGAACAATTTTAATGTTGTGTTTAGGAAATACAATATATTCTAACCTGAATTATAAATAAAGCACTGAATTAGCTTTGAACATCAATGGTGTAAGTAAATAATTTTAAGTCATAATTTATCCTTAAACCAAAAGTAATCCCTGAAATTAACGTCCATTCTGTTTTTTTTACTGTTTTTATGAGTGCATGTTAACCGTTATTTACAGAAAAATAGTTCAGAAATTTTTTCAGACAAATGGTTCTTTACGGCAATTTAGGCCAATTTTTCACGGTGGTTGCTATTTTTGCTGCGCAGATATGCTGCGACATATTCCAGGCATACAAATTCACTGCGTAGATTTCAACAAAATCTTGTTGGTCTGTTTTTCTTCCTATCGCAGCAGTTGCATCTTCCTCGAATAGTTGCTTGTGGAGCTTTAGGAGTAAATTCAGCTTTCACTAATCCCAAAATTTCCATGATACGGTTCTTGATGTTTGTTGGGGTATTTATCTGATTGACCTTCATTGTCAAATAACCATACAACAATTCCTTGGCAAAAACTTTTAGATAGTCTTATCAGGGAATGAATTACTCTAGTAAATTACATATCCATTGATTGCAGCAATATTCAGAAGAGAAGAAAAATCTATAAATAGCCATTTTCTGGTAATTCTTGTCAGAGAGTACGTACATTTCATCTCATTAACTTTATCCACACCATATTTAGTATCATTATAAAAAGTTATAATTTCTGACTTGTACTTTTCCAAATCACTGTCAATACTATCATCATCGTGTAAAGTAGACGGTACCAGAAAGATCTTGTCTTTCTTAGGCTTATATGAAACAAGTGTCATATACTTCCTAAATGCAAAAATGCTGGATTCCAGAGGAGGATTTTTTGCCATTGTCATAAATTGAGGAATTTTACGTTTATTACTTTCTCTACTCCAACCAAAAATTCGATACCGAGATTTCATCGGAAACCCCCTGAATCCAAAAAAAAAAGCATTTTTGGAAACATGTTCGTGTGTGACTCTGTGTGTATGTGTGTGTGTGTCTGTGAACAGCGTAAATATTAATTTTCTCAAAAATGGCTCTAACGATTTTTATTAAAATATCATATGTTTAAGACATTTTCAAGACAAATGAAATGTATATCTCGAATTTTCTGGGAATGTCTCCAAAAGTATTCTCATTGTGAATGACTTTTGCATAACTGATAAACCATAAGAGACAGAGAACATTTTACTACACAAAACATGTAGATCTCGTTAAAATACACAATTTATGTCATATACATTTTTTTGTTGGGTGAACCATTTTCGAGATATTCCTTGTTATTCCCTTAAATTTTCCAATACTTATACTTTTTTACTTTCTCTACTACGTATAATAAGTAGGGGAAGTATTGTATTCCACCCAAAATTCGATACCGAGATTTCACCGGAAATACATGTTTTGAGACCCCCTGAATCCAAAAAAAGCATTTTTGGAAACATGTCCGTGTGTGTGTCTGTGCGTGTGTCTGTGTGTCTGTGTGTGTCTGTCTGTCTGTGAACAGCATAACTCAGAAACGAACAGTCGGATAAACACCAAACTTCGTATTTAGGTTCAGTATCTTCCATGGATGCGACACGAAGGTTTTCAAGAAAATTCCCCCACCCCAGAGTACCCTTTACATGGAAGATTTTTCGAAAATTTTAATTTTCTCAAAAATGGCTATAACGATTTTGATTAAAATATCATATGTTTAAGATATTTTCATGATAAATAAAATGTATATCTTGAATTTCCTGGGAATGTCTCCAAAAGTATTCTTTATTGTGAACGACTTTTGCATAACTTGTAAACCATAAGAGAGACAAAATTTTACTACACAAGAAATGTAGGTTGCGTTAAAATACACAATTTATCTCATATACACTTTTGTGTTGAGTGAACTATTTTCGAGATATTACTTGTTATTCCCTTAAATTTTTCAATACTTATTTTCTCAAATGGGAATTCGTTAATTCATTTTTTTGTCTTGGATATGCAAAGAATTATAATCTGTGCCAAAGGGAATGTTGCTGCACCTAGCAACCAGCTATTAAGAGATATGTATGTGCTTAAAGGCTACTGTTTTTCTATATTGCCTTTGTAAATATATTTTCCCCTTACATCTACAAGAAAATTAGCAATAAGATAGAGTCTGCAAATATTTATATCGATTAACATGAAGTAGATGAAGAATAAGCGTTTATAAAAATAATTTGTACAAGAGTAGAGAAAGTCATGTGAGTGTAACACATCAGATTTTTCTAAAATTCGTTATTAATTTTTTTTGGCCTGATAATGCAAAGAGAATGGAAAACTCGACATAGCAACCACCTCTTAAAATATTTGACTACGCTTAAAGGCTAGCAATTCCCCTTGTATCTACAAGAAAATTAGCAATAAGCGTTTGTAAAAATATTTTGTACAAGAGTAGAGAAAGTCATGTGAGTGTAACACATCAGATTTTTTCCGAATTGTTCCACCTATTGTCATTTTTCAACAAGTCAACTGTAAGTGGAATTGATGTGAACCTATTATCACATGTTACATCCCTGCCAGTTTTGGATATGCATTTTACCATTCTTTTGAGAATAGCATGAAATGTGTTATCACAGAAATATGGCCTGTTTAACACAATATATTTTTAAATGACTAGATTAACACATATTCGCATCAGTAGGTAAGTGCAAAACTTTGTATGCCGCATTGTGCTGGTTTTGATGGAATGTATTGCATAAATCTACATCTACTCCTGAATGCATACAGCATTTCATGCATTGTAACTAGTTCTGATAAATTGTGAGGCGGTGTTTTTAACACTTAAATGATTTAAGTCAAATTATATAATATATAAATTCAATAACAGCCCGCCTTAAAGCAATATGTGTATGTGTATATTACAGTCATTGTCTATGTTTATGTTATTGTATCTATGTGTAATAATGTTATCTGAATGTATTATGTAATTTAATAATGTAGGATTTGTGAGAAATAGTTCAAAAGTTGCTAACAATGAGGTAACAACGAGGTAACCTTGAGGCAATAATGAATTTGAAAGTTTAAATGCTACTAGTCATTATTGGAGCAACCATAATGCAAATTTTGAGAAAGTTTAAAAATAGCCAATCAACAACCAGAAAAGCTTCAGTTAAATGAAGGTATTTTATTGAAGTAGGATTAGCCATTTAGAGACTTGAAATACAGAAATTTACAAGTTTAGGCGGTTGAAATCAATTCAGTTGCCTGCAGACAGTGTTTGTAACCACACGTGATGCGTACTCGAGCAATTTTAATACGAATTTTGTGTGAGATAAAAATAGTTTACGTGTTAAAAAATGCAAGTAATTAGTTAAAGAATCTCAGAGCTCTCTATATCAGTGAACTGTTATTTAAATCGCGTGAAGCATTAATAAAAGAAGTGAAGTAAAATTCTAATCTTTGTAAGCCTACATTCTTGTTGCACCGCAACCCTGCTAAGAGTAACGTGTCTCTAACAATAATACTGACGCAGCCGAGTTAAACATAAATATATAATATTTAAAGAAACATTCAAATTACAAAGGTAATATTTTTTAAACTTGGAGCAAAGGCCACCTGAAAGTACATTTTGGGCGAAGGCTACCGGAAATTGTTTACTATACGTGCGGTTGCAACTACTACAATTTCGGCTCCCCAACAGTTGAAATATAATACAACTCCTTCAATACAAACTAATCTGAAATTGATGCCCAAAGCGTGGTAAAAATAATGTAACAAACCATCTTCTCAAATTGGCGTCCATACGTGGAGCTAATAAAATACTTTCTCTACTGTAATGTTTCTTGCAGTTCTCAATTAACTAATCGATCAAGAATCGAACAGCGGTTAATTTGTCTGTTTATTTCCTATGGGCTCTGGTTCTGTCATCCAACCTGACATTTCAGCCAGAAACGAAAACGATTTATGCCCATTGAAAGTCTAAGTTCTTCCACTCCAGTAACATCTGCAGCTCAAAGGTTCTGTAAATTTGTGAGCGAGGTTCGCAGAACATCCGCTAAGAAAAAAAAGTCCTAAACATGCCTTAACTTCTGTAATATTAGTTGTCCGCAGCATCCCTTTCACTGTAATATTTAGAACAAATGGTAGATATGTAAATATTACTATGGCAAACAATTTATTCTAAAATGTGATCTATGAAGAAAAGCTGTAAATAATCGATTGGAAACTTGACGTTTTTTGCTTCGCCTATGACTCCCGGTAAATGCTTGACATTATGTTGAGCTCTTCTTATTCTCTATTTTGAATTGAGATTGATGACTCCATTGCAGTCAAATTTATCTATAGTAACACTTTCGTTCAAAGACTGCTCACTTTCGAAGATTGACTCTAGATCGCTACGTCTTCATTAGCAAGCTCTTCATCCAGTCATTTCAACAGCTGTCTGTCATTCACTCTTCTAAAAAGAAATCTGATGTGTTACACTCACATGACTTTCTCTACTCTTGTACAAACTATTTTTACAAACGCTTATTCTCCATATGCTTCATGTTAATTGAAAATGTTAATCTTATTGCTAATTTTCTTGTAGGTGCAAGGGGAATATGGTAGGTTTTAAGTGATAGTCAAATCTTTTAAGATCTGGTTGCTATGTGGAGCGTTCCATTCTCTTTGCATGTCCAGGACATAAAAAAATTAATAACGAATTTTAGAAAAAGTATAAGTATTGAAAAATTTAAGGGAATAACAAGCAATATCTCGAAAATTGTTCACTCAACAAACAAAAAGGATATGACATAAATTGTGTATTTTAACGCGATCTACATTTTTTGTGTAGTAAAATTTTGTGTATCTCTTATGGTTTACCAGTTATGCAAAAGTCTTTCACAATGAAGAATACTTTTGGAGACATTCCTAGAAAATTCGAGATATACATTTAATTTGTCATGAAAGTATCTTAAATATATGATATTTTAATCAATAAAGTTAAGAGCCATTTTTGAGAAAATTAAAATTTTCGAAAAATGTTCCATGTAAAGGGTAATCTGGGGTGGGGGGATTTTCTTGAAAACCTTCGTGTCGCATCTCTGGAAGATACTGAACCTAAATACCAAGTTTGGTGTTTATCCGACTGTTCGTTTCTGAGTTATGCTGTTCACAGTCGCGCACACAGGCACACACACGGACATGTTTCCAAAAATGCATTTTTTTGGATTCAGGGGGTCTCAAAACATATATTTCCAGTGAAATCTCGGTATCGAATTTTTGGATGGAATACAGTACTTCCCCTACTTACTATACGTAGTAGAGAAGGTAATAATAATATAAAAATCTGATGTGTTACACTCACATGACTTTCTCTACTCTTGTACACACTATTTTTACAAACGCCTATTCTCCATATGCTTCATGTTAATCGAGATATCGAGATGTCAATCTTATTGGTAATTTTCTTGTAGATGCAAGGGAAATATGTTAGCTTTTAAGCGATAGTCAAATATTTTAACGCTGGTTGCTATGTGGCGCATTCCATTCTCTTTGCATGTCCAGGACATAAAAAAAATAAATAACGAATTTGAGAAAAAGTATAAGTATTGGAAAATTTAAGGAAATAACAAGCAATATCTCGAAAACGGTTCACTCAACAAAAGAAATGTATATGACATAAGTTGTGTATTTTAACGCGATCTACATTTTTTGTGTAGTAAAATTTTGTCTATCTCTTATGGTTTACCAGTTATGCAAAAGTCGTTCACAATGAAGAATACGTTTGGAGACATTCCCAGAAAATTCGAGATATACATTTCATTTCTCATGACATTATCTTAAGCATATGATATTTTCATCAAAATCGTTAGAGCCATTTTTGAGAAAATTAAACTTTTCGAAAAATCTTCCATGTAAAGGGTAGTTGGAGTGGGGAGATTTTCTTGAAAACCTTCGTGTCTCATGTCTGGAAGATACTGAACCTAAATACCAAGTTTGGTGCTTATCCGACTGTTCGTTTTTGAGTTATGCTGTTCACAGACACACAGACAGACACACAGACAGACAGACACACACACGGACATGTTTCCAAAAATGCTTTTTTTGGATTCAGGAGGTCTCAAAACATGTATTTCCGGTGAAATCTCGGTATCGAATTTTTGGGTGGAATGCAATACTTCCCCTACTTACTATACGTAGTAGAAAAAGTAAAAATATAACTTCTTTCAGTACCGAATCAATGTTGGTCAATGACAAGGTTCATTATTGTAAGACAATTAGGACAAATAAATTATCTAAATGAAGAAATAAACAACTATTCTAAACGTTATTTATATTTTGTATGTTACCAAGAAAAAGTGGCTTATCTGCAATAATTAAATAAGAACTGATCACGGAACTGACTCACAAGAATACACCAAATGGACTGACACTCCGCACCTCACCATTTGCTGCTTCAGACAATAATGACTGTCTCCAATCATTGCCAGTGATTCGTTAAGGAAGGAGGGGAAGGTAGAAAAAGCGGTAACGGAAATCTTTAATTTCTAATTCATTGTTGACAGAAATTTAAAAACGCGCACCCACATTCCGCAGTGCGCTTAACGGAGGGATAATCACCATGCAGCTTTGCACTTATTTGAAGATGTCTCAATAAGTTTAATTCATCTTCGCATACCTAATTACATATTTATAACTTTTATTAGCTGCCTATAAGCATATTTTACTTTGATATCATTTGAGATGCTACGGAGCTTATGCAGATACCTAGCTTCACTTCTCATAGCATTTAATTCATCATTGTACCAGTATATTTTTGTCGAACTATCCATGTTAATAGATATGTTTCCATTGTTAGAGGGAAAAACTTACAAAAGAGACCACAAATAAGCTTAAAAATCTGTTGTGTTACACTCACATGACTTTCTCTACTCTTGTACAAACTATTTTTACAAACACTTATTCTCCATATACTTCATGTTAATCGAGAAATCGAGATGTCAATCTTATTGCTAATTTTCTAGTAGATGCAAGGGGGAATTGGTAGGTTTTAAGCGATAGTCAAATATTTTAAGAGCTGGTTGCTATGTGGCGCATTCCATTCTCTTTGCATTACCAGAACAAAAAAAATGAATAACGAATTTCCATTTGAGAAAAAGTATAAGTATTGGAAAATTTAAGGGAATAACAAGCAATATCTCGATAATGGTTCACTCAACAAAAAATGTATATGACATAAATGTGTATTTTAAGGCGATCTACATTTTTTGTGTTGTAAATTTTGTCTATCTCTTATGTTTTACCAGTTTTGCAAAAGTCGTTCACAATGAAGAATAATTTTGGAGACATTCCCAGAAAATTAGAGATATACATTTCATTTGTCATGAAAATATGTTAAACATATGATATTTTAATCGAAATCATTAGAGGCATTTTTGAGAAAATTAAAATTTTCGAAAAATGTTCCGTAAAGCGTGATCTGGGGTGGGGGGATTTTCTTGAAAACCTTCGTGTCGCATCTCTGGAAGATACTGAACCTAAATACTAAGTTTGGTGTTTATCCGACTTTTCGTTTCTGAATTTTGCTGTTCACAGACTGACAGACACACACACAGATACGCACACGGACATGTTTCCAAAAATACTTTTTTTGGATTCAGGGGGACTCAAAACATATATTCTGGTGAAATCTCGGTATCGAATTTTTGGGTGGAACACAATATTCCCCTACTTACTATACGTAGTAGAGAAAGTAAAAATAAGTCAAATTAAAGATACATTGTTACCTTTGCTGTTAAAAAGCAAGTCCCATTCAACATTACTTAATGTATTTCTCAAATAATCCATATTAGATTCAGATAATATTCAAATTGGTATTTGATAATTATCATTATTTATATTTACGGAGCTAATTTCGACATTACCTTTACATTATTATGCACTATGATCAGAAAACCCAGATGATAACATTATATACGTGTGGCTGCATGTTTGTATACATGTTATCATTACAGGAATTACCTCTAGTTGGCTCAATGAATGAAGTGAACATATATATGATCTAAAACTATTTTATATGTATAGTTTATCAATCGAAATGGATAAAATATTAATGTTAAATCTGCAAAATAATAATTTGACATTTAAAACAAAATAAATAATTTAACAAAGAAGCTAGTTCTACAATACTTTCAAAGTACCCGACGTGGAACTATACAATCCTACAATGATTATATTTAACGATACAAAAAAATATCTGACACCTTGAGTTGCATTTCCTCACAAAATTTGTTAAGATCCAACACATTAAAATCGAAACCCCGTTTTACACAAATAATGGTAGCAGCTTTTTGCATTACACGACAATAAGAATTAACAATAATGAAGCTATCTAAACAGATAAAATCAACCTCTTCAGCCACTAAACAATACTAACATAAGAAAAGTATGGTGTAATATAGAACTTAACATTTCACTTTTATTTCTCAAAAATTAAGTGTTGACGATAAAAATACATACCTAGGTAGATAGTCCGTTATATTTTTACTTTTGTCAGTTATGAAAATATTTGCTCTGATATCTGTATTGTCATTATCCGTAGTTGTAAGGGAGTATGATCTAACATACTCAAATTGTAAATGTTTAGTTTCTGTCAGAAATGAAGAACTCGAACACATTGCATTAGTTGGCCAAATATTCGGATCCGTAATGATGAAGAATAAAAGAGTCGAAATATTAAAAGCCTTCACTTACATCATGATGGTAACAAAATTCTGGACGATCGTCATCTGTCTACTTCACTGTTAACATTGTCCTATCTACTACTTCCCTAGTGATACTAAGCTCTTCTTACGAGAAGAGCTTAGTATCTTCAATCCTAAAGAATGTTCCGGTCGTCAAGAATTTAATTTTTCACAATCAATCAATCAATGTGAAGAAAGGGTTTATAAAATCAATTAAGTCTTCTTTCTTGGTTTCAGGTGCCAGTCTGTAAACATGCAATGGTACAGTTTTAGCCGCACTCTTAAATTCTACGGTGTCGTAGTTGTGGCAGTAATTTGTATCACAATAATGTAAATGCCAGAGTGATTGTAGTGTAAATAAGCATTCTTGTATGACATTGATTTCAAATGTTTGTTAATTATAAGCATTGTTAGGAAATAAGTTTACACGGCCTCACTGAAACTGACAATAAGAGCGGGTAACAATGAGCGAGGGGGTGAGTTGTTTATCAATTATTAGAGACAAGCAAATGACGTCAGATTGGCGCGCTTTTCTTAGAAATGGCGGTAATTTCTTCCCTAGAGCATTTGTGTTCGTAATTTTGATTGGATATAAAAATAGACGCTAATGTTGGCGCGTTTTATTAACCAATAGCAGCTCGGTTGTAATCTTTAGGCATATCGGGTGTGGGAGTATAAAAAGCTAATGCCAGAGGCAAGTATTGCCCAGTTCAACAAAATCATCCACGCGTTACACGTCGCTGAGTCCAACAGAATCATTCAGAAGTTAAACGTCGCGTAGTTCATCACAATCGTTCGCGGGTTACACGTCGCGTAGTTTAACGGAAGCATACTTAAAGTACACGACGCAATTCTACAGAATATCTCGCGTCTTAAAGTTTGTTATAAATGTGAAACACGCGAATTAATAATGTGCAGTAAATAAGTGATTATAGTGATATTAGAAAATATAACAGTTTCAGTCTGGCGTGTATCAAGAGTCAATATGTGAACTTAATTAATTGTGACGGTAATAAAAGTGTAAAAACAAATTCTTTTATCAGTGTTATCTTTGAGTAACAAATCCTTTCCGTTTACACATCTTGTTCAAGAGATGTGCTCGACTGAATAATAATAATAATAATAATAATAATAATAATAATAATAATAATAATAATAATAATAATAATAATAATAGCTAGCCGGAGGACAATGAACCCAACATTCAAAGTAGTAATACAATAACAGGCGCCCAGCAAAAGATAACACGAAGTGACCGCGACAAATTGGCTCCCATACGTGGTGCAGATAAACATGAAGCATCTTCCAACTAGCTAACAAATATTCCACTTCATAGTTACCCATAGCTTTCTTGCCTACAACTGCGAGCAATTTGTTTTCTTCCAACCTACCACTTTTGATCAAAGCTCCTCTGAAGTTACCGGAGCACAACCTCGAACATTATTACTATTAGATACCACATTTCCAAGTTGGCCAATTATATTTTCATTCGGAACCACTGACTTTCTGACGTATAATAGACGTTCCTCAGAAGTTATTTTAGATATACCTCTTGCTGCTGTGTAGCAGGAACTTTAGTTTTCTTAGCTGTGCATAACTGTTCTTTGTTTGTTTAAAGGTGGATATACAGGGTCCGGCAGAGGAACGATTTTAAATTGTTTATTCTGTATAAGAGAACAGTTTTTCGTAAGTATAATATGTTGTTCTTAACCAACATAATATGCCATTTATTACTTGAAAATAACATCTTTCAAGCGACGACCATTCACTCGCAGTCACTCTTCACACCTCGGCCGCAAGTTGTGCATACAGCAGCGCAACATGTCCAGTGGAACACAGCAATTTCATGACGAATGCTAGCCTTCAGTGTTTCGATATTTTGCGGGCGACAACACTTCTACTGGAGATGATTTAATTTGGAAAATGCCTCCTTACGACATTCATGGAGGTCCCTGCAGTATAACTAGTGACTCCCTCTTGTGAAACCAGGAGACATAAACAAACCGTGTAATTTTATTAGTAAGAAAGGTTTCTGTCATGTTTCACGTACTTGTAACGGTCAGTACTTTTCCCTCATCATCCTCAAAAACGAAAAGGCTAATTATCCCAGAAGACGACGCGGCACCCAAACTGTTACTTTCTTACTGTGCAATAGTTTCTCGTGTAATTGAAGATGTTTGTTTAGAGATAAATATCTGAAACTCTGTTTGTTTACAAAGCCAGAGAAATAAAAATTTGTTAATAATTTCATCTAATATAACTTCTTTTCATAAAATATTATTCCTGAGAGAAAGTCACAAGGCTTTAGTTTGTGCAACCTTAGCTTGTAGAGATGAAAGTGAAGATCTATGTGAAATATTCTTCTTACAGTCCTCTCTGATATGTTCATTGCAGTAGAATGCTTCACCGCCGAGCGCATTGGACTTCTGTTCACAGCAACTCTTAGCGCATCAATATTTTCTGATTGGTCCTTCTACTACCTTGAGGTTTGTTCTTCAGTATCGAACCAGTTTCCTCAAAGCTCTTTACCCATATTTATGGAATGAGTAGATTCATGGCGTCCTAAATTAAAATGACGTCGAAATTGACGACTAGTGGCCTCATAACTATCGTTGTTTCTATATAAACTTTTCACTGCAAAAGCACGTTGTTGACCTGTCCATTAATCCATGTTTATTAAATGGCATTAGCATAGTAACAGAGTGCACACGCAGTTTTCATTTCATTCATTGAGCTATAAGAAAAAACACATAATGCAAAATCGTTCGTTCATCTGCCGGACTCTATAATTCCATGCGTTTACTTAAAATGTCACTTTTTGTTTTAATTCACAAATAATCTGATATTTCTGATTGAGAATGTACTTTACAAACTGAATGTCAATCTTATTGCTACTAACAAATTCACTCAGCGGTCGCATAAAGCAGTAACTTCACTATTTGAACATTCATTTGCACCGTGACAATATTTCACCGTATTTTCATTTAGAAATAGAACTGAATTAATATGTTTCACACAGTCATAATTACCGCATCGAACATCACTGACCACTTTTGACTTGCACCGCTTACACGGAGCAAAAACAGCCCCAATGCTGGGCGAACCAACCCCCGCCATAAGTACATACCGGAAACCACACACGTTGTACAAAAACAACGGCTTCTCAACGAGGATAAACTCGAGAAACATTTATAAGATCAGTTAGAAAATGATGCAGTTTTGCTAAAGAGTAAAACATTTTGCATGGACTTCAATCCAGAGTACCCTAAAGTCTATTAAACCGCCTTTATATCAAGTGTAGAGCCTCTGTCTAAATATGTATGAGAGCTGTAATGAGAACGTTGGAGATAAACCTAAGGTAAATATTCTGCTTAGCAGGTCACACATACTGTATAAATCTAGGTGCTAGTGATTCATCTGGGATATTAGATTATCAGCTCAAAGATTTAATTTGTTTCTTACATGACTTATAGGGATTATTGCAAGTAATTTGGAGGTGTTTCACTTCTTCAGTTTATTTTTTACCTGATAGCATTCTAACTCTAAAAGAGTAAGATTCACATTAAAATATTCATATATAAAAGCATCCAATCCAAAATTCATGTAAATTTTAAATATGGCGTCATTACTTTCCAAATTGCACATACAAATGAAATGTATATAGCAGAAATATCCCTGAAAAGCACGATACGTAGGACATATTCACTTGAGCGAAGCTGCCTTTTAAAATTCTAAACAATTTCATAACATAACCTACTCGCAAGGAACACTCCAGTCATAGAAACAGGGATTTCTTTCGGGTTGTAAGGTTAGCCAGCCGAGTTGGTGTGTTACTAAAAAATTTAAATCCTTTTTGCCCAAAGTGATGTTTAGGAAAGTATTCGAACAGAGTTTTGAGAGTTATCTTTATGCTCAGCGAATTAGACCCCTCACCACATCGCTAGGTCTCTCTATCATTACCGCTTCTATTATTCTTACGGCCTTGAGCTGCTTGAATTTCTGGGAAACACACACCTCAATGAAATCCCAGTTTCGAGAGTGGGGTGTTCCTTATCACATACTGTATATGAACTATAATTATCTTTTAATATAAAGTAGTCGATTGCATGGAAACTGCTTCTGGATTCCTATAGAGAGCTTCTTTATTTAATATTGGTAGAGGCTCTTTATCATCTGTGTTCCCCAACATCCCTAGGTGAGCCAATCTCATATTGGTTTACATTAGCTTGTAAACAAGGGCAGGCTATGTGAGCGGCGAAAGGAGGGGGGTATGGAAACACTTCACCTGGATGGCATGCTTCGCAACAACGGTCAACGGATGAATCCGTCTCGTATTGGTATGATGTCAAGTCTAGCACTCAAACATTAACCTATGAACACAGATCAGTTTCAGTACCAGGAACGTAGGAAAATGGAGTAACACAAACATTAGGTGGAGTGCTAGGATTAGGTAAGGGGTGGGGGCTAGCCGTATCAGAGGCGTGTTGTTGGAGAAACAACATAAACCACTATGCATTATATCGGCACGATTCCATACGCTCGACTTTACGTATAAAACTCTTCCCCACGGCAAAACTTATAACCTTATTTTAATATTATTTTCTGTGAAAATTTTGTATGCAGTAAGATTTCTCCAAAGCTACAACTTGAACGATACGAGAGACTCTTCATAGTCATGAAGGTTAGGTCAAGAGGCTTTCTAAACCATTCCATTCTACAACTTAGTTGATGGGAGGCAATACACACTTCTCTCAATCTGTGATACTTTGCAACTACAGACAACATTATATGAACATTTTTATTTTAGCAGTATACGCCTCACAGAAACAAAAAAGAGTGGAGATGCACTACACAGTTAAACTGAAGGCTCATTGCAACTTCTATTGATTCAAGGAATGGGGATGGGAGGGAGAATGGGCTGACTTGTCCCTTGGTTGCATTATATTGCTTCCACGAAAGGTGGTCTTTGTTGCATAGTGAATTTCCTGTGCAAGTATAATTAGTTTAATTGTATTTACTTTAATCTGTGAGTCATTGCGATAAAATATTCATTGTGGTGTTCACCCGATAACGAAGAAATATTAAAAAGTACACGCTGGACAGTACATAAAACTTGAACACGCGACCGTCCAAATGCAAGTAATATTGACATTTAACTGTTATCAACTAAGTTTTAAACCCATATTCTGTAAAGTAAAAAAAAAAGAACTGAGCACATCTACTTCTAGACCCTATAGGTAGCTAAGTTTAAGTTAGTGCTGCGGTGAAATTTGGTAAAAAATGTGAAAATTGTTTATTTTTTGGTTTTTGCATTTTTATTACAGTAATAACTTCTACTTGCATGCTACACACTTTGATCCTAAATCCACATATGTCTGTTTAATTGGTCTTGTACCATTTAGATAAAGCACCGCTTTGAACTATAAACTTAATTTTTCTCAGTATGGTCATCGCAGCCTTCGGATCCCCAAGCGGCGACCTTTGTGCAGTAGCCAAACACTTGTTCCCTACCCTCCCTAACCGCAAGCACCATAAAATCTTAACAACGCTTTGCTTTGGTGGAGCTGGAGAAAGGACCACGTGTTGTGTTTAAGGGATGGGAAGACCCTACTAATCGTTTACTGATGGGTTTATGGTCAGGCTTCAAAGCTTTCCGTTCGCTTTGAAGCCGGTTGGGGAAAGGATGCCCGCGACTAGTTTACCTAGTTTTTCCAGCACCTTTCACATTTCAACATGTTCCCTGGACCACAATTTGTAAATTATTGACTTTAAATTTTCAGGATAGCTTCAGGAACTATGGATTTAGAAACAATAGTTAAAAATATGCTATAGTTCAGCTGAAATTACTTTCCATAACTAACATCGAAAAAGTTTACAAATTCAATAACGTAGTCATTTCTAACGCTCCCTATGTGGTCTATGACCGTCGGAGGATACCTCACTCCACCAAGCGATGACTGAATCCATTTCTGAGATGGAGGCACCAGTGAGCGGAATCCATTAGTAGGAATAAAAAGCCGATTCTGGCGCAAAGGAAGATGCCGACAAGTGATAAGCTACTTTATTCTACGCCGACAAGCCCGCCGGCTCCCTTTGAGGCCTCACATGCCGCCAGGTCTCGTGTCGTTAGGCCCACGCCCCCTCTCTCTTTATGTGCTTACCTAATGCCGACCGTGACTGTGCCGACAGGTCCTACCCCCCTCCCCCATGCCGTCTATCGTGGCGTCCTGACTTGAGGGATTTGTTTTCTCGACGCCTGCCGCCCCTCGGCAAATCAATTAGGTAATGTTCGTCAAACATTTTTGAAAAAAAAAGAATTATCAGTTTATGAGTACTAATGCATGCATATCTAAGGCTCCTCGAGCAATTAAGTTTTTTTGATTAATTAATTGTATATGAATTGACTCGAGCGCAAGTGGTAGCGTGTGTATAAGTAGCGCGCTCACGGGAACAGTCTGCCATGTAATGAAAACCCTGCAACCTACTTCACGGTAATGTCCATTAGCTGGCAATGTTAGACGCTTTCACCACATTAATAGACTTTTAAGATTGCATCCCGGATCTGTTTACATACATTAGCGAACAACAGCCAGGCATGTAATGAAAAACCCGCAACCTATTTCTGCCCGATGATAACGGTAACATCCATTAGTTGACAACGTTAAACGCTTTCACCACATTAATAGACTTTAAGATTGCATCCCGGATCTGTATACAGTCATTAGCGAACAATGTCAGTAATTGTTTTCCTAAGTGCTCTAAAAAATCCCAGACATTCAATGTAAATACCTTTTAGCTCGTAGAATTTCCACCACAAACTGTGGAAAAACCCTAGTCTAGACAATTTTTTTCCCTGATAATTAATGATTAAGTTTCATAGCTCTTATTTCTTTCAATAAAATATTGCGAATAAAGTATTCAGAATTCAGATTGGCGGAAAGAAATATTACATACGGTATTAAAAATAAATAAGCGTGGTGAATACTACATATGTTATTAAAAATAAAATAAATACGGATAACATTATAGTTAAATATTATAAATGTTATTAAAAAATGCCTTTGTATTCAAAAAATAGACAGCCGGCTTCTGACTGGAGGCGAATAACAGGTCTCAACATGCATTCAACCCCCTCCACAATCGCGTGACGTCACCATCTACAGTATATAAGGAACGTCGGCAGCCAGAGCGATCATTTATTGTTCGTTCAGTGGTTCATTCGTTCGAAATGGCTGGTGATAATCGTGCATCTGAGATGAATGATTGCTGGAGCGAGTGCGGAGAAGATTATTTTCACTGCGTATACTTCCATACCGAAACATGCAATGGTTTAATGCATTCAGTGTTGTGTACTCAACCATCGCATCATGATCAGATGACTACACTGGAAGTGTGTACAGAGAGCTGTCCTGTTTATCGAGGAGCGAACATGTAAGTAATATATATATATATATATATATATATATATATATATATTTCTATAACTCGGTAATATATTGTACGCATGTTAAATGAAAACTAACTAGAAATTATTTTATTCTTTCAGTGAAAATCGCAAGGGTGATGATGTGGAGGATATTAGCGATGTCGATGAAGATGACGATGTCTTCGTCTCGAAACATCTAACTGAATGTGATAGAGTCGTGCATGGGATACATGCATTCTGTAATTTGTACTAACCCGGCCCGGCATGAACGCATGACATCCTTCTTCCTATGTAACGACAACTGCGAGGTCTACCAGCGCAGGAGGATAAAACTCGAGTAAGTAGAAGAAATGTTAAATTACATATTCATTTACTGCTTCTAATGCTACTCTATGTCTAACCTAAAATTAAATTATTACAGACTGCGAATGAATGAGCCTAAGGTACCCGTGCCAATAGAGGAGCTGGATCTGAGAGACGCATTGTCAATATAGAGGAATATCTAATCGCAGAGGGCAATACGCAGCCTATGGATGAGGATGCTGCTCCACTACCCGACATTACTACTACCCCTGATGATAAAGCAACGAGGGTACAGGAGGGGATAAATCAGACGATTCCAGATTGCTCGCCCGAGATACACGCAGAATCGTGCAAGCCCGTGAAGTGAGTATGACACACTTTGATAGTACTTTTTTGTGTGGCAAGGGGAGAGGATTTTTCTAATATGTATTTTCTCTTTCAGAAGGCATGAAATCATTAACTAAACCTATTTCTAACATTGTTTTGAATATATGTTGCAGGGGTGTGAGGAGGGAGCGGAGGAAGAGGCAGAACGAGACTGAGAAGAGAAAGCAGAAGAGGAGGTGTAAGAGGAGGATCCTCAACGAGGGTCCTAGGGTCTTCTTATTCATTGAAGATACCCTGCATTCGCCGGATGAGCATGGAGAATCAATCACAGGTGTTTGATGACGTCAGCATCTCCCCCTCCCATTCCGTGAACATTGGACTATACTATGACATACCCTCCCTCTACATAAATTGTGAAAGTGATAAATCAATTGTTTATATTACAAAATCAGACTGGGATATAATATCCAAAAACATTTCAATGATTGAAGATTACCTACGCCAAGAAAAAACGTTTGCGTGTGATGAATATTGTGACAATGTAATTTATGCATACAATATTATTGTATTTTTTTACCATTCAATTCATTTCATAAATACATGTTTAAATAATAATGTAATATCTTTAGATATTGAGGGTCTAAGGAACCTAAAACGGCTATTGCCCTATATTGAAAGACATTTGAATATTTTAAATGATTTCCGCAAGTCAGAAGCAATTAGTTTTTCAGGGAGTAGGAGGGGAAGAAGGAAAATGCTTGAAATGTATGCTAAAGTCAATAAAAAGTGTTTTAGTATATGAATTGAATTTATTATTCATAAACTTATCCTTTTACATTCCTTTACAAAAACCATTGACCCAAACATATGCATAATTATATAAGTGCTTGCATCACGTGAGAAAGAGGTTTGTAGGTAAATACTTTGTCGTGTAGAACCAGGCAGTACAGTGACGTCTGGGCTGGTATATTTGCAGATGCTTGAATCTCGATTCTAATGTTCACAGCTCCATTTATAACCTCCTCGGGTTGGTGAGAACAGTCTATTACGAATAATGGTGCACGGTGAAGAAAATCCTTTCTCTTCAAGAGGGGATAATTATCTCTTTCATAATAGGAACTATGAAATTTACAGTACATTTCATATAGTGAAGCAAACTTTGAATTTTTAAAGTCCAAGTTCAAATCATGGTAGGGGTAGCATTCACTGTTGAGGAATAGTCTCAAATTAGTAATGTTGCAGTGATCAAACTCGGAACTGTTCGTGCTATAATCACCCAATCTTTCAGTCTGAGCACACACTATGATGAAGCGAGGTTTCTCGAGCTTAGATGTTGTTGCTACATTCCAAGTGAAAGATCTTGTCTGGGATACAGTAGGCTGGTATGAAGATCCATAGATCGAAAGGCAAGGTGTAGAGGTTTATCAGACTTGACAATTTTTAGAATGTGAACTCTTTCAGCATCGGAAAGACGAATTACAGGCATCCTCCATTCGATTCTAGTTAACTTTACATTGGCTTCCTCTCCATTCGAACTCAGGACACAGTTTCTAGAATCTTTGGATCTTATGAGAATCAATTCAAACTTGCTGTTGAGTACAAGCTCCTTATGGTCACCAGCAAATCCTAGGAGCATCGAGAGAGGGACTACAGCATTGAAAGCTCATTCGTCGCGTGTACTATATCAACTTCTTCACCAGGATAGGCCCTTCCAGCATTCAGCAGCCGATTCGATTCCATAGGGTTGAGAGTCACATAATTTCGAATAGTTGTAGTAATTCTAGGATTCCTTGTTCTGTCTATAGTTGTAGCATTCATATCTAGACGTACCTCATCAAACATGAAGGTTATAGCATTATTAGTGAGCTTCGATGTAGTAGTAGGGGATCCATCTACCTTGGTGAGAGCACCTTCGATGTAGAGATAACTCTTGTTAGGTAGCGTATACAAATCTTCAGCTTGGCATGGTATTCTAATTTCATCGTTTAGATCCAGAGCGGAGGTGTTGCATGGAGGAAAAATATGCTCCTCCTCCTTGGTGATCTTGTCGTCAAAGGCTGGAACTTCTGTCACGTTTAAGATGTCCATTATAGCGTCCTGTAACCTAACCCTTCGAGGAACTTGCGTTAGCACTCCTCAGAAGCTGGAGAGGTAATATGCTTCGAACGCTGTGTACGTCGTCTATTATAGTATTTGAGATGTCTTTTAAAATGTATTGCCATTACGTCTTATGTGGAGTCTTGTAGTGATAACTTCGTTCCTGAAGTTGATAGCCTTTCCGTGTTGATCTACCACTCGAATAGTGATCTGGTCTATATAGTTTGTATCTATGACCGGTAAATATATTGGGTTCGAAGGTTCTTGAGAGATATGATAGCCTGGTGGAACAGAAGGGAAAAACTCGTAGAGCGAATGTCCGCTTTTACCGTCAATGAAAGAGCCTGTTGCAATACTGCACTCCACACGTATGATACTCACTTTAAATATATTCACAATATCGTCAGATTCGAGTGCTTCTCCAGCAGGAATTATTTTAGTGTCTGTGAATCCTAGAAGCGAACCAATAGATCTATCCTTAGAAAAGTCTATTGTATAAGGACATTTAATTTCAGCCTTCATTGTATTATTGTTAGGTCTTATGAAGAAGCCTTCATCATTCAATCCTAGTTTATCCTTTAGAAATGTATTGATATCGGCAATCTCGTAGGTTCCATGAGGGATGACAATGGTTTCAGGTTTACACATTATGAATATAATGAAATCTATTATTACCTTCATCGTCATTTGGTATTGAATAGAATGCTTCAAAATTCAAGAGAGCAATCCCATAATGACCTGGAGGATCTAGCTGTAGAGGCGGGTTTAGATACGTTGAAATAACAGTGTCTGACCCACTCACTGTAACTGTATAACTCATCTTGACGATGAAGCAGCTTCTAGGATAAAATAAATTGCAAACACAAGTGCCCGCAGATGACTGAATCGAAATTCCGGTATCTCTGTGTATTATAGTAGATTTTAACGTCTTGTAGATATTTCTCAATCTCAGGAGGCGGCTTCAAATTACCGAAACTATCAAAGTAGTATGCGACATCACCTTCTTTCCTTATAGCAACCCAGTGTGTTCCTTCATTATCTGATGTATCGAGATTGGTAATAAGTCTCTCTTTGCAGTGTGGTTTTAAAGGAAGTTTGTCAATCATATAAACCCCTCTAAAATAAGGAATTTTTAAACGTTTAGCATAATATTCGAGGGCTACGTTACTTAGGGCTTCCTCCGGTATATGTACAATCCTTTTCCTCCGTTTTTTGCCTTCTTCTTTAAACCCTCGCCTTTAGATCCTCTTTTTTTCAAAGACATTGCTATTTTAGACGCAGCGGCTAAAGACGACATCAGAGGCATTGCAGGTAAGAATCCTCCTTTATTCCTCTTCTTACACCTTCCCTTCCGGAGTCCCTTTCCTCGGGTCTCCATCGCCTTGTTATGCCTCGCAACTTCTGCTAAGTGCCTATCAGCAGCCTTTTTTTATTGACTGCAGAGGCTATCTGAGCAGCGCCGCCTGCTGCAGCGCCTAAAGCAGCAATGACGGGTATCAACGGTAAAAACCCTCCTCTCTTCTTCTTCCTCTTTCCGGCTCCTACTGCAACCTTTCCCTTCATGATTGCAGTTACTAGCCTTGCAGCTAACCTTTCACCAAAAGTTGAATCTGATGACTGCACACGTTTCCAAGCCTTCTCTGCAAGAATCTTATCCGCTATTTGTCTTGAAGCGACGTCCTTATTCTCAGCGTACGCGAGGTCGTGCTGTTTGCAAGCTGCGTCTAATTGGTTAATTCCGGGGTCTCCTCTTTTTAGACGTTTTTCCAATTTAGTACCAGGCCCGCAATATCTATATCCAGGTAAGTGAGATTCAAAGGGGAGCGAATTAATTATGGAATTAATAATTCCAGAGCCACGCTTATACTGCAACGACCTCCCTCTCTTAGCTCTCATGATATACTAAACGAGTAATTGCATGCATTAGCCTTTTTATATCATTGCAGTCAATCATTAACTACTTTTACATCCGGTAATATATAAACATCGCACATACATTTTATAAGTTAGTTGTTAACATGGAGCTTGTTAAGCAGCACTGCTCTCTACTTATTCAGGTATTAGACTTTGAAAGTGACTTTAGAAGTCATCGTCATGGCAAGTTACTTCCAGCTAATATCAGAGCTCTTATTTTAGGGAGCTCCTGTGCAGGGAAAACAAACGTATTACTCAATATGCTACTCCATGAGAATGGACTACGTTTTGAAAATTTGTATATTTATTCAAAGTCTCTCTATCAACCAAAGTACCAATACCTAATTAAAGTGCTTGGAAATATCGATGGTATAGAAGTGAACACCTTCGACAACGGGAATGATGTTTTGCATCCTTCTGAAGTCAAAGAAAATTCAATCTTTATATTTGATGACGTCATCACTGAAAAGCAGGAAAAGATAGCATCCTTTTACAGTATGGGTAGACATCGAAATGTCGACTCTGTATATCTAGCGCAGTCCTACGCTAAATTTCCAAAACATTTAATTCGCAATAATACAAACATGATAATACTCTTCAGACAAGACAATTTAAACTTAAAGCACATTTACGAAGATTATGTAAATACCGACATGACCTACAATGAATTTAAAGATCTATGTAAGAGCGTTTGGGAGAGTGTATCAGAAGGAAGACCCTTTGTTGTGATAGTTCCTGAATTTCACATGAATGAGGGGCGATATAGGAATGGTTTTGATGTATATATTAAGCTTGACAAAAAAGAAAATGATCATTCGTAGTTAACCATGAGCATCAATAGGTTCGGTTCTCAGAGAACTGGTCCAGTTAGAAGAGTGTTTGATCGTTTTATCATAAGTAGAGATGTCAAAGGAAACTATCAGTTCAAGAATAAGAGATTGTGCAATGTTCACGATCCTGAAGATAATCATGATGCTTCCAATAAGAATTATGTGGATGCTCTCGAAATTAGGATGCACGATTTCTCTCAGCAAGCTGCTAACAATGTTGAGGTTATGGCTAAGACCCTGATCGATGAATTGATTTCAAGATATATCCTCAAGAGAGATTAGGAAAATAACAACGTGATTGATAAAGTTAGATGGAAGGTATTGCTAGATCCTGTTCACGATAACGATGTTGTGAATAATAAGTTCATCACTGGATATGTCAATTCACGCACGCAGTCGAGAGATGGTGATGGTAACATTATATTCGACAATAAGAGAACCACTGATATAGCAGATCCTTTGGAGATACGGATGCCGTAAATAAAAGATATGCTAGAGCCATGATCATTAGGAAATCGAACGAGACGCGACAGCAGTTAAACAGGTACTTGCCAAAGGAAATCGAGATGCAAATAGGTAAGAAGCTGCTAGACCTCACAGCAAATCTGAATAAAACTACTAGTAAAGTGGATACTCTAACAATCTCTACAAAAGACAGAGTGGATTCTGTAATGGACTCTATTAAACAAGTTACCGCAGAGCTCGATAGAGAAAAAACAAATCTTCAGAATCTTTGCAATCAGAAAATTAGTAATTTAGAAAAGTTAGCGATGAATCGAGTTTCAGATTTAGAGACTACAGTCGGGCAGTTAAAGACAGAGGTTTTGAATACCCTCAAAACTGATTGCTGCAATGATAAACTTAAGAAAGTGGAGGAAAATGTAAATATGATGATGGACGCCTACAAAACTAGTGTGCAGCAAATGACGAGTCTAGAAGAATCAGTCAGAAGCCAGTACGCTAATACGGCAATCTTTGCTGAAGCGTTCATGACACATATGCAGGAACATAAGAAAGAAACCGAGCAACTGAGAACTTCTATAAAGATGTTAGCTAAGGCTATCGATACGATGAGAACTCAAGCTGGACGCAGACTATAAATTGAAGGTAATCGTCTATTTTCACGTCATTTGTAAGATGGATAGTGAAAGCATAAGACTTAAAGAGTCTGTAGCCGAGCATACCAGGGCTGTAAAGCAAAAACTGAGAGCTCTAAAAGGTCTCAGGTTTGAGACTCAGCATGTCATGTCCGAAGCTTTGAAGCCTGTAACCGCTCCCCTCAAGGTTATTTTGGACACTCAACGAGGGTTGACTGTGAAGACAGTCAAGAATGAAGATGATGATTCTACAAGTATTTCTACTTTCCTTCAACACGTTCGCTCAAAAGACAAGGACCGTATTGATACATTGTACAGTGTGAGATATCAGGATGGAAGTTATATGCATGGAAATAAAGATATTCATTTTATAAATATTCAAATATTGATAGGTGATGAAACGTATGAGTCTACCGCCGGTTTGACGGAGCTCATCTTTAAGCAAACGCCTCAGATTTCTGCATACACCAGTGAAGACTTGGAGACGTATGCTAAGATTATGAAAAGTACTTTTCTTCATAGAACTGGTTACACCAGACACGGTCGTTTGAAATCTGGTAAATCGTATAAATGCAAGAATATAATACGCCCCTTGCTCAACACACATTCAGGTCTAGGACTGGCATGGAAGGAGCATAAGTCTGATAAGGAGGTTGACTACGTTTTCTGGAGAAATCCTAACACATTAGTGAATAGACTGAGGTTACTTATTGCTTCGAGGGACGACGGTAAGAGATTGAGGAAATTATCCGGGAGTTAAAAGCATCTAAAATTATAGCATGACCGCCAAACAGAATATCGCCAGAGAGCTTCACGGCTCGGTGAGGAGGAACTATTTACGCCGTAAAATTATCAGCAAAGGTATGAATGATTTATTACAAATTGATTTGCTTGAAATGATACCATATGCAAGAGTGAACAAAAATTTCAAATACATTCTGATCGCAATCAACTTTTACTCTAAAATGGCATATGCAAAACCCTTAAAGGATAAGGGCGGAGTTAATGTTGCAAAGGCTATGGAGGATATATTACAAGAAATGGATGTCCCTCCCCGGAATATTCAAAGTGACAACGGGAAAGAATTTTATAACAAGTTCTTTAAACGATTAATGTTTAAGTATAATATTAACCACTACAGCACCTATACCAATGTGAAGGTTGCGGCTGTTGAACGTTTAATTCGAACCTTGAAGAATATGATGTACCGAGAGTTTTTAGTCCAAGGCTCATACAAGTGTCTAGATCTTTTACCTAGAATCCTTGTAAAGTACAATGATACTTTTTATTCAACTATCCGCATGAAACCTAATGAAGTGAAAAACAACGATCTTCTTCTGACTGTGTATAATTATAATCAAGAACGAAGAGAGAAGAAGGCTTCAAGGAAGTTTAGTGTTGGTGATTATGTCAGGATATCTAATCATAAAGGACATTTTGAAAAGGGTTATGAATCTAACTGGAGCGTTGAAATCTTCAAAGTATTACGTGTGATCCGTCCCAAGCCTGCAACATACATACTAAAGGATAGGAATGGTGAAATCATAAAAGGTGGCTTTTATGGATATGAACTACAAAAGACTAACTATCGTAATACATATTTAGTAGAAAAGGTTATACGTAAATGTGGAAACAAAGTTCTTGTAAGGTGGTATGGTTTTCCAGATACTCAATGGATTGATATAAACGATTTGGTGTAATGTGTGAAGAATTAATAAAGACTAAAGCTTTATGATTGTAAAATCATGAGTATTTTTATTTTAAAAAATCATTCATATTTTTTTTTCTTTCTTGCCTTTTTGAGGGAAAAGTGTTACACAAAAAACCCTCACACATTTGATATCTATTTTACACAATATATACATTATTTACAATTATAGGCACTAGCAATCACCAGGTCTAAGGGAATAATGGCCCCACGCTACAGTCTTATAGCTTCCTTCCAGCAACTTCCTCTTATCGTCACCCCCTTCAATGCCAATTTGTTTGTTTCAGTGGTTGTAATTTTGTGGCGTTTACTCCGAAATGTTTTTGTACCGAATAAATTTTTAGGCTATGGTCTTTTAAGCATTCAAAATAATGGCCGAAATCGATTTTATCCATACCCACCCTGGTGATGCCCTTTGCTTTCTTAATTGTCGGCCCTCCGTATCTGTATGCATATAACTTTGCTCTTATACCGACATACTCCTCCATAACCAAGCCGCCCAATTCATCCTTGAACAACCCAATCTTTTTCCTGTTGGCTTGCTTAATACCATATGCATTATCCTTTTCGAAGTTTGAAGTGTCGAAATATTGGGGGTTCTCCCTGATGAATTCATAGATATCAGAACTCGTTTCAAAAATGAACGAGTCTGTATCCATGTAATTCAGCAGCAAGTCTTTTAAATTTGGTTTCATGATATTGTAAAAGAAGTCATACATGATAAATTTTGAAATGTCCAAAATTGCGTGTCCTATGTAGATTGGTTTGTTCATATGCACTTCCTCTCTACCCAGTTCGATTCCTACAAGATTTTCCTCAAAAATTATGGTGCGTAGGTAAGTGCCGCGTGCTATTAACTTCTTTGCCTGATACCAGGTTCCAACTATTTTGAAATCAGTGTATTTTCTGACATTTTCTATAAATTTTCCATATACGCCGTTATTCATCTTTTTCCATAGGTTTTGCCCGAATTTTGACTTTTCTTGAATTCTTTTCTCGGTGTTCACGTCGATATATGTCTTCAACCAGTTAGACTGGTCGTAGGATACCACTCTGTGAATATGTCTCACAGTTAGACCTTGTTCGATACACTGCTGCATCACCCTGTAGTGCAAGACATATTTGCTTTTCTGTTCTAATATCGCAAGCAGTTTCTTGTATTGGCCATTCGGTGGTGTCGCGCTCTGTGGGCAGAAAGGAAGCTCGTTGTGGGCGTCGTGAATATGGTCGGGGTATTCGATATCAGCCTCTAGCACATAGCCAGTCTCAGAGTCTTCTTTGATTTCAGCGAAGTTTATGCTATCAATTTCTTCTCTGGTGAGCCATTTCAGATTCTTGTACGGGAGGGCAGACCCCATAGAAGCTCCATATAAGTTGTTTATGTCCCAATAGGACAGGTGCTTAACAGGAGCATGCTGGTCAAAGTTGGACATGTATCTGTGGTTAGCTTTGGTGTAGCCCTTCACCACTGTGCACAGTCCGTCTCTAATTCCCGAATCGAAAAATTCCAGCATGCTCTTGTCGGATATTAAGGAAATTTCTGCCTTTGTTATCTTCAACATAGCGTCAAAGGCGAGTCCTGGTAATGTATAAAACCATGCTGGGTCAAGTTTATACATTCCCAGGATGAGATCTCGAAACTTTTCGAAAATATCCGCCAAGAGCGGTATATCTGTTTTCAGGTATAGATCGCTGTATTCTCCGAGATTCCGGATATTAAAGGTATCCCAGACTTTTTCAGCATGCCTGTATTCCTCATCGGTGATGTGGCTGTCAGTGAGAGTGCTGTAGAAGGCCTCCTTCGGTGGTAGAGAAGTTTCTTTGAGTATGACCAGGCTTGAAACATAATCATATGGAAATATTTCCTTGCTCTTCGCAAGCTTAAAATGCTCCTCAACAGGATATTCTGCCCTTGTAATTTTAAAGTCGCTCTCCTCCAGCATGTCAGCCAGGCTGGACAGCTTGTCGTCAAGAAACTTAAAGCTGTCCAGAAACCTGAAGCTGGTGTTCCTGTACCGTTTGCTAAACGCTATATACCTTTTACCACTTTGAGCGATGCACGATATGGGCTTATTATCATACGCCAGGCGTCTTATCAAGAAGTGACTGTCATAATTAGATAGACAATGAAAAAAGATCGGTATGAAATCAGGGACCTTTCTATTCAAATTACATCTATTATGAGCAGCACCCAGATATTCCCCTGTCACATGATCGTGATCCCTCACGCGCAAATCGCTCACAGTGAAAGCAGCAAGGCATATATAACACTCAGAGGCGTTGTCAAAATTCTGTTGCTCTTCAAGGGTTAAATCCATGGGTTTAGAATTGGAATACACATCGATGACGTCATCAGCAATTGATTTTAATTGCTTGAAAAAGTCATCGACGGCATTCGGACCTCTGAAGAGGAAGAATTTTGACAATGACTCGTCATGCCTACATACCACCTTCAAGGCAATAGACATTGCTTCATGCTCTTGAACGGTTCGGGTCCAACTCGAGATGCTTGAGAGCTCGCAAGAGTGAACCTTCGCCAAAACAGATTCAATATCTGCGTATATAACAAATGGTACAGGAATGCTCTTGGAGAATGCTTTAAATTCAAGGTATTCATCCTGTTGAGGCATTTTAAGCAGCTGGCATTTTCCACATCTTAATCGGTGCGTTTCGAGGGTCTTTTCATTGGTGCATCTCTTGAGGCATGCCTCGCATGTCCATATTCTATGCTGATGTTTCGTTACTTGACTGCTTACAAGTCTGGACAAGTCTTTAATTATACAGTAGTGGGACTTTTCCCTCTGCTCAATATATAGCAGGTTTACATGGTGCTGCTTCTTTTCAGCTGTTTGGTATAGAGGAATAATGTTCTCATTCTCCTCCTCTATACCAAACAGTGAAATGGATACTCCATTATTCTGCTTTTCAAAGCATTCAATTTGATGGAGGGGTACCGGAAATTCGATACCCTCATAATTGAATGCTTTGAAAAGCAGTTTCTCAGGGTATACTGCTGTTGTATATCCATGCTTAATAGCAGGGTATTTAGAGGCTAGCATACACCATGCAAAGCAGTAATTGTCTTTGTTCTTTATATTTATAACAGCATACTTATTCCTAATTTTCTGAGGTAGTTCAATGTATGAACCTGCGTGTAAAGGATCGTAGTGTGTAAAGCCCATCACCAGGCTGAGTATCGTTAACAAGGACTTCGACAATGCTCCCCCCTCAAATTTAGAAACGTTTTCCAAAATATCCCCCGCAATTGAAGAGAAGATCTGATTGAGATCGCTTGACGGAAGAATCAGTACAGGCTTAGAATTAAAGCCAGTGGAAAGACACTTCTTTTCATCAGGTTTGTGGATTAAGTATTCAAGTTCCATGGAACAATGCATCTTTAATCCACTCCTGCTTTTCTGCAAAACGTTTTCCGCTTCTTTAATAATAAACTCCTTGCACTCATCTAAAAAGACTCGGGGCTCGAGTATTTCTAATGCATTTTCTATTCTACTATTAAAAATACGTCCCTTGAATGCCGATTGGATGGTATTGCACTCCAGGCTCTGGCAATTGCTAGCACTAACCTTGGCTTTATTATTGTAAGCTGCTCCCTCCCATCCGATTGCGGTCCTCTCTTTCCATTAACTGGTTCTACATCATTGGATGATGATGAGGAGGCGGTTGACGGTGCAGCGGCTTCATCGTTTGCGCCTGAGGAGGTCGATGGTGCAGCGGTTTCATCGCCTGCGACTGAGGAGGTCGATGGTTCACTGTGTATAACTTCCTCCAGAGTGTTGAGCGATGAGGAGGCGGACTGTGCAGTGGTCGAGTCTTCACCAATCTCCGGCGATGCTGACCCCTGTGTTGCTAGGTCCATAGGCTGGCTTCCAGCGTCACCCAGATCATTTCCTGGAATAATAATAATATTAATAATAATAATATACAATGTGTAAAAGAACTTCATAAAATGTTGAAGAATTCTTACCGTTCGAGTTTTGCTGCACACATATGTCAGAGCCCCGTCCCTGCTGATTTGGTATAGGGAAGGCTGATGGTACAGCGCTCGCATGTTGAGCGATACCGCGCCCGAAATAAAGTCCACTTCCTAGAAATAATAATAATAATAATAATAATAATAATAACAATAATATTAATCATATAGAATGTGTAAAAGAACTTCATAAAATTTTGAAGGGTTCTTACCATTCAGTGGTTGCTGCATGTATGGGGCAGGGCCCCACCCCTGCTGATTTGGTGCAGGGAAAGCTTGTGGTGCAGAGGGTGCGTGATGAATAAACCCGCCTCCGAAATAAAGTCCACTTCCTGGAAATAATAATAACAATATTAATAATAATATAGAATGTGTAAAAGAACTTCATAAAATGTTGAAAAATATTCTTACCGGTCGGTGGTTGCTGCATGTATGGGGCAGGGACCCAACCCTGCTGATTTGACCCCATGAAGGCTTGGAAGTCAGGTGGTGCCGGTGCAGCGGACAATGGCTGATTCATCCCAAAATAAAGTCCACTTCCTGAAAATAATAATAATGATAATATTAATAATAATAATATAGAATGTGTAAAGCAAGAAGTTCATAAAATATTGAAAAACTCTTACCCATCGGGCTTGCTGCATGTATGGGGCAGAGCCCCACCCCTGCTGATTTGGTACCAGGAAGGTCTGGAAGCCGGGGGGTGGGGGTGCAGCCGTCGCGAAGCCTGGTGGTGCAGGTGCAACGGTTGCGAGGCCTGGAGGTGCCGGTGCAGCGGTCGCATGTTTAGCGATGCCGCCCCCGAAATAATGTCCACTTCCTGGAAAAAATAAATAATATTAATAATAATAATATTAATAGTATAGCATGTTTAAGTACAGAGTTCTAAAGAATCTATACACTATACGTGAAAAATAGATGTTTTAAACACATGCGTGAAAATACATGGTATTCTGGGAGACCGAAAGAGTTATGTGACTGCATATGTGGTGAGAAACTCCCCTTAAATATATCCTTTTCTCCTTATACAATCCAGAACTCTATGCTGTCGTAGGTAGGTCTTTGTATGCTAGAATCGCCCTTGTATACCTACTATTAAATAATTTTTAGTTACAGGTTCTCAAACACCGGTCTGTAAATTCTTACCATTCGAGTGTTGCTGCATGTACGGGGCAGAGCCCCATCCATGATGATTTGGCACCAGGAAGGTTTAGAAGCCTGCAGGTGCTGTTGCAGCGGTCGATGGATGACAGACCCCGAAATAATAATAATAATAATAATAATAATAATAATAATAATAATAAAAATAATAATAAAGAATATGAACAAGAAGTTAATATGAATTGTTACATTAATTTTTTTTAAAACTCTGAAGAATGCTTACCATTCGGGTGTTCGGGTGCCTGAATCATGTCTGTATTTGAGGAACGATCCTGCAGTCTGCGGCGGGTATCCTGCTGGATGTACGCCTCAGCTACGTTAGCAGAACTGAATGCTGAAAACGTAATTAATTTACGCTTTAGATTGTTATTTATGTATTTATTTACTTATTTTTTAAGAAAAGTTATATTATTAAGTTAATTTACTTTATTGCGAATAGCTTATACAGGGAAAAATGTCGATGTATTTTTAAACACCTGAGAAATTTCTATGACAAAATAAAGCACTTGTATTATTCGACACACTCATGGAAAATATCTCTTTTTAACGTGATGGAAACAGACTGGAAGTTTTTACTAAATAAATTGCACAAGAGGAATGAAACATTAACTGATGAATGTTCGATCAATGCATGCAAACATGAAGTCCCCGGATCGATCACCGCCGGTTACCTTCGGAAGAATATTTATACAGAACATTTTTTATTCGATTAGTAGGGTGTTCAAGTAATTGTATTTTGTCTAGAAAGGAATATAATTACTTCACTTGGTGAAAACACATATTTAGATATACGGAATAATAATTACTCAACAGGATGAGTACTTAACTAAACCGTTCACATTTTTGAGAATTCGCGCAGTTAGCTATTAAATGTAGAATAAGTTTGCCTAAAATGAAAACTTAACTAAACTGTTCATATTTCAGAAAAATTCAACTGTCTAGCTATTATCTTTTAGAATGCTCAGCTATTTACTTTATTGCGAATAGCTTATACAGGGAAAATGTCGATGAATTTTTAAACACCTGAGAAATTTCTATGACAAAATAAAGCACTTGTATTATTCGACACACTTATGGAAAATATCTCTTTTTAACGTGATGGAAACAGACTGGAAGTTTTTACTAAATAAAATGCACAAGAGGAATGAAACATTAACCGATGAATGTTCGATCATTGCATGCAAACATGAAGTCCCAGGATCGATTACCACCGGTTACCCTCGAAAGTTTTTAATCTCTGAAGAATGCTTACCATTCGGGTGTTCGGGTGCCTGAATCATGTCTGTATTTGAGGAACGATCCTGCAGCCTGTGGCGGGTATCCTGCTGGAGCTGGATGTACGCCTCAGCTACGTTAGCAGAACTGAATGCTGAAAACGTAATTAATTTACGAATTAGATTTTTATTTATTTACTTATTCTTTAAGAAAAGTTATATTATTAAGTTAATTTACTTTATTGCGAATAGCTTATACAGGGAAAAATGTCGATGTATCTGTAAACACCTGAGAAATTTCTATGTCAAAATAAAGCACTTGTATTATTCGACACACTCATGGAAAATATCTCTTTTTAACGTGTTGGAACCAGACTGGAAGTTTTTACTAAATAAAATGCACAAGAGGAATGAAACATTAACTGATGAATGTTCGATCATTGCATGCAAACATGAAGTCCCAGGATTGATTACCACCGGTTACCATCGGAAGAATATTTATACAGAACATTTTTTATTCGATTCGTAGGGTATTCAAGTAATTGTATTTTGTCTAGAAAGGAATATAATTCACTCTGTGAAATCCTGTATTTAAATATCTGGAATAATAATTACTCAACAAGATGAATACTTAACTAAATTGCTCACATTTTTGAAAATTCGCGCAGTTAGCTATTAAATGTAGAATAAGCTGGCCTAAAATGAATACTTAACTAAACTGTTCACATTTCAGAAAATTCAACTGTCTAGCTATTAACTTTTAGAATGCTCAGCTATTTACAAATAAAGGTCCGTCATTAAAAACAAGAACACAAATATAAGTTAAATGTACTAAGTAATAAGTTAACTTTTTAATGAAAATGAATTGGTGATACAACTTACCAGACATGGTGTTCGATGAAATTTCACGTTGAAAGAATAAAGTTTGCAGTGTGCTTAGATCGCTGTGTTCTCACGATACTGTAAAAATCATTGGAGAAGCTGCTGCTTTTATATCATTTCCTCCGATAAAAGCTGAAGGGGTGAGAGTTGTGATGGTATATAATACAACGATTTTGATTGGCTACTCCAAACATTCCGCCAGGCAATTAGGAAGCCTTTCAAGCTAAAAGGTATTTACATTGAGTGTCTGTGGGTTTTTCAGAGCACTTAGGAAAACAATTACTGACATTGTTCGCTAATGACTGTATACAGATCCGGGATGCAATCTTAAAGTCTATTAATGTAGTGAAAGCGTCTAACGTTGTCAGCTAATGGACATTACCGTTATCCTCAGACAGAAGTAGGTTGCGGGTTTTTCAGAGCACTTAGGAAAACAATTACTGACATTGTTCGCTAATGACTGTATACAGATCCGGGATGCAATCTTAAAGTCTATTAATCTAGTGAAAGCGTCTAACGTGGTCAGCTGATGGACATTTCCGTTATCCTCAGACAGAAGTAGGTTGCAGGGTTTATTTCATAACATGGCGGACTGTTCCGTGAGCGTGCTACTTATACACAGGCTACCACTTGCGCTCGAGTCAATTCATATACAATTAATTAATCAATCAAAAAAACTTAATTGCTCGAGGATGCAATGTGCAGGCATTAGTAGTCATAAAAATGTCAATTCTTTTTTTTTTCATTACCTAATTGATTTGCCCAGGGGCGGCAGGCATCGAGAAAACAATTCCCTACCGCACAACTCAAAGGGAGCCGGCGGGAGGATGCAACACAGAACAAGCGATGTCGATTATATCTTATCACCTGTCGGCATCTCCGGCGGTCATTAGCAGGTTACACATGTTTACATATGTATTACCACGCATATCCATTAGACGCGTCATTAGCGGTTACACATGTTTACATGTGTTTACATGCGTTAAAACACATGTAATTACCGTTATTAGTTGTCGGCATCTTTTCTTTGGCCTCGTAGCGGCCTTTTATTCCTACTTCCATTGTCTGATGGTAGGGTTATGATGAGGATGGCCGTGGAATGACAGAACCTACACGTTTTATGTGGACTCGAACTACGTTGGGCCTTGGGGATTCTCCACGTAAGCAAATTAGATGTGAAGATATGGATAGGGCTGACCTAAAACACCACCTCAGAGCCGGAAATCGGAACCACTGCGACATCCCAGCACCCTTCAATAACATATGAACAAACGATATTTACTTACTCTACTACGTAGAGCAAGTAGGGGAAGTATTGTATTCCACCCAAAAATTCGATACCAAGATTTTACCGGAAATAGATGTTTTGAGGCCCGCTGAATCCAAAAAAAGCATTTTTGGAAACATGTCCGTGTGTGTCTGTGTGTATGACTGTGAACAGCATAACTCAAAAACGAACAGTCGGATAAACACCAAACTTGGTATTTAGGTTCAGTATCTTCCAGAGATGCGACACGAAGCTTTTCAAGAAAATCCCCCACCCCAGATTACCGTTTACATGGAACATTTTTCGAAAATTTTAATTTTCTCAGAAATGGCTATAACGATTTTGATTAAAATATCATATATTTAAGATACTTTCATGACAAATAAGATGCATATCTTGAATTTCCTGGGAATGACTCCAAAGTATTCTTCATTGTGAACGACTTTTGCATAACTGGTAAACCATAAGAGATAGACAAAATTTTACTACACAAAAATGTAGTTCACGTTAAAATACACAATTTATGTCATTATATTTTTTGTTGAGTAAATCATTTTCGAGATATTGCTTATTATTCCCTTAAATTTTCCAATACTTATACTTTTTCTCAAATGGGAATTCGTTATTCATTTTTTTATGTCCTGGACATGCAAAGAGAATGGAATGCTCCACATAGCAACCAGCTGTTAAAATATTTGACCATCGCTTAAAACCTACCATATTCCCCTTGCACCTACAAGAAAATTAGCAATAAGATTAACATCTCGATTAACATGAAGCATATGAAGAATAAAATAGTTTGTACAAGAGTAGAGAAAGTCATGTGAGTGTAACATATAAGATTTTTTTCTCTTGAACTAATTAAAGTTAAGAAACTGCTGCACAACAATAGTTTTATATTTGTTTACTAAGTTCCCATTAAAACCCTGGGCACAAGACCCATTCCTCCCGGTCAAATCAGGGAGCCGTTATAGATTTCGAGTAATCCTTCAATGAGTGAAGCTAGTAGAGTTGAACTCATTAATACTGCATTATCAGCAGAGCCGTGTTTTATTAGAAATAATCATATTGTATTATTCATATGTATAAACCATTTTGCATTGAAATATTTCATGTTTTGTGGAAATAATTGCTCCTACATGTTTATATGCAAGCTGTTAGAACTTGGTTTTATGCCATGCTTTCACAGAGTGACACAGAAATACACAAGCCTTTTCTGGAAATGAAATATGTTTGGATTCAGGGTATCTCAAAACATGTATTTCCTGTGAAAACTCTGCAAATAATATTTGGGTGTGGTGCAATGCTTACTCTAATGTATTTACCATCTCCAGACTGTAGAGCAAAGTTAATATTAACTTATTTACAAAATTGAATTCAATGACCTCAAATAACTTTAATTAATTTTTAATAATACCGCTTCATTTTATGGAGAGTATAACTAGAGATATAATTTATTGTAAAGGATATTATATACATGTTGATAGTAGGAATTATTAAATTAAATATTTACTCCTGGAGTATTTGACATGTCACCAAACTACATTATACAATTCTCTGCACACGCTGGCTCTGTGATCTGGAGGTTAGCATGCTAGCTTCCATATCCAAAGGTCATAGGTTCAATTTCCTTCTGAAGGATGGGGATTTCTCTTTAGCCAGGATCACTTTCCATCCTCCCCAGGATCTGGAAGTATAAGTGACGGTATAAATTTGGCTATTAGACTGGTCCCACGGGAGGAATGTAGGTTATTACCTGCTAAACTGCATAGGCACGGGAGGAATGGATCCTACGTCCTAAACCATGGGAGCGTTACAATAAACAGTAGGATCCAAGGTTAATTTTATATTACCATATCACTTAATATATCAACTCTGACATAGCTTATTAAAATTTTGTGTTCAGCATATGTTCTATGGTCTAAATATACGATAAAGTAAAAGCAATCAGAAGAAAGCGGTGTTTTTTTCGCGTATGCATTGCCTTAAGGATGAAGCACATTTTGTGTCACTTTTACTTTGTCTACCAGCTACTTATAGTAAGTGGAAGTATCATTGCATTCAACCCAGAAATTCGACAACGAAGTTATACCAGAATCTCCCTGATTCTAAAAATAAAACAATTCTCAGATAACGATCGGTATATACCACCTCAAACTCGCAAATATTTCGTTACTTATGATTTTCTCAAAACTGATACCAACGAATTTTATTAAATTAACAAATGTTTAACATATTTACTGTGCTGTTCGGCTACCACTAATTGTACTGATTGGGTACTATTAGCCCTTTATGTCACCTAGCACAATTACTGCCTACGCATTTCTTCTAATGTCGTAGGTTGGATCGTATTACTAACTCGAAAATATTTTAAGTTTATTACTTAAAACATTACATTTAAGTACATATTTAAAGTCGTAGATCTACTTCAGTAAAGTGCATCATTTACAATTTATTGCGTGCTGGGCCCTTATATATAGGGTCTTTCAACAAGAGTGTTCTATCTTTGGACTTAAATAAAACACGTTCTATAAATGATAGAGGTTTATTGCTTTTTTATTTTGGAACATAATTAATGCCATTACGTGTGGAAGTGAACATCAGTTAAGTGACCGCCGCGACTTCGTTGGGTTGCGCGTATACGGTTGACCCAATGGCAGAAGAACGTAAATTAGGTCCAACTTTACGAATAACGCGCGTGATGTTATTCATAAGATCATTTACTGTTTCTGGCTTGTTGACATAAACTCGAGATTTAACATAACCCCACAAGAAGTAATCCAACGGCGTTAAATCACATGACCTCGGGGGCCAGTTAACATCACCACCACAGGAAATGATGAAACCTCTGAACTTCTTCTTCAAAAGATCGATTGTTTCGAGAGCAGTATGACATGTGACACTATCTTGCTAGAACCAGATGTTTCTGAGATCCATACCATCCAATTGAGGCCAAAAATACTGCCTTATAAGAGCCCGGTATCTTTCTCCATTGACAGTTAGAGCTTCTCCATCTTCATCTTGGAAAAAATATGGACTAATGATTCCACCATACCAAAATCCACACAGTAACCTTTTGGGGATGAAGTGGTCGTTCTTGAATCTGCATTGGATTGTAATTGCTCCAATAGCGGCAATTTTGTTTATTAACACAACCATCCATCCAAAAGTGGGCTTCGTCGCTGAAGATGATTTTTCGACAAAAATCCGGGTCAGCTTCCAATTGCCCCATAGCCCAGTCAGCGAATACACGGAGCAACCTGTGGTAGTTGGGCTTTAGTTATTGAGTTAAGACCATTTTATAAGCATGAAACTCCAAGTCTGGATGCAGAATTCGCCAAATTGTGGTCGGCGAAACCCAAATTCTTGCGCTCGACGACCAATTTATTTGTTTCCGTTCTCGCGTACACTCTCACGAACGGCGCCTATGTTTTCGTTGGAGCGCTTACTTCGATTACGTACAGGCGTTCTTTTATCGCTGACAGAACCACTTCTTTCAAATTTAAGATCAAACGCCGAATCGTTCTCTTTCAGGGACGATTATGCACAACGTAAACTTCACGTGATACACGGAAGGTTTGGCGAACAGATGATCCATTTTGATAATAAATTTTCACAATTTCTACCCGTTGCTGAATGCTGTAACGTTCCATGGCTATTTGTCAATAAAAACTGCAACCACATGAAAAATATGACTGCGGTAACTCAATAACAACGGTAGCTATCACATGATAAAAATAGGACACTCTTGTTGAAAGACCCTTTATTATTCTAGTTTTTTAACGTAAAAGTGTGCAAATTTAACTTTAAATTGAATAGTGGTTGACTCATATATGACAAGGAAAGAACAAGGTTGTACAACACAAAGAAGAATAATGTTTCTTGCAGCTATTGTATGAATGTATTAACCCTGAAGGCACTCTTTAACTATACATTAAGTTTACAATTATGAAAATGTTTGAAAGCCTTTAGTCTTCTTCTTGCACATTCTAGAACGAATTTAATTGATTACATTTGACGTTACAATTAGTTTGAATAAGCTCGCTCGGATCCTAACTATTCACTACACGCCACACGCGTGTATTATAAAATGATGCCGATGCGTCCGTTGGTAAATCCTCAACTGATGGTAGTTCCTTTTCGTGCAAGGCGACCAACGGAGAAGCGAAACACATGACTTACATCGCTTCGAATGCTACCTTGTCGAAGGGGGAGGGCGGACGTACTCCAGCGTTCCAACAGCATATCTTTGAACAGCCTCGACGCATCCTTTATGCTGATTGCGTTGCAGGTCTTGACAGGCGCAACCTATAAGTGATGTCACTGATAGTAGTGGTGACAATAATACATTGCATTACAGGTCTAGCGTGAATATTGAGCATAAAAGAAATACATTACATTCCTAATAAAAAAAAATATATATATACTGAATTTTCTGCAAATAGCCCGTGAATTGCACTCCATTTTGAACCAATCTTTATAATTTATAAGTGGTAAGCCATTAGAGGTAGATAAAATATTTACTGCCCAAACGTGTAGATGTCGTTAAAACACACAATTTGTTAATACATTTTTGTGGCATTAACCATTTTGATTTTTTCATCATGATGATCTGAAGTGTTGTTCTGAAGTGCATTCATTTGTTTCTCGTAGTCGTGTAAGGAATTTCACAAACACCATAGTGTGACCCGCTTTTTAAGGACTTGACAATCGCTTCAGCCTTTTTCTCTCTTTGCACCTAAGGAAATCTTTAATGAAAAAGTTTCTGCATATGTTTATCTCGATTACGCTGAAGTTTTGTAAGAATGGTTTGTAGAAGATTGGATAGAGAACTCGTGTGAATGTAACACATCCGATTTTTACCCACAGTTCCTCTTCAGCTGAAAGTGAAGGTATTGTGTAGTTTTTAAACCAGGAATAAATTGTATTAAGCTCTGAGAGACATCAATAAAATAAGTAAGTAATTTCATTCTTGAAATTCTGCGGTTATATCCTGTAACTGTCCGTTGTGATCGAGCTTTTTCACCCTTTGCTGTTATTCCAAAACATACAGCTACTCTTATTAACCTTCCAAATGCTCGTGTTGTGTTTTAATGACAGTAGCCAGCAAAACCACATTGAGCGGATGTTACACAAATATCTGCGGTAATAACGATCTGTACCAGGTGGCCTTGACTTCGCACTTTATATTACACGTCAAAAGCTGTTAGTGTTTCATTACGGAACATCCATTCTTACTTTCCTATCACGTACATAGTGGATATTTTTTAAAAACGGTCCTTGTGTGTGCCTATGTGTCCTGTGAACAGCATAAGTCAAAAAAGAAAAGTCGGATAAATACCAAGCTTAGTATTTAAGTTGTCGCGGTAACTTCGTGTTATCTTATTTGCTGAGCGCCTGTTATTGTTTTATTATTTTGAATTTTGAGTTCTTTGTCCTCCGGCTAGCTATTATTACTCAGTCGAGCAAATCTCTTGAACAGGGTGTGTAAACGGAAAGGAGTTGTTACTAAAAGATAACACTGATAAAAGAATTTGTTTTTACACTTTTATTGCCGTCACATTTTATAGATTTCACATATTTACTCTTGATACACGCCTGACTGAAACTTATATTTTCGAATGTAACTATAATCACTTATTTGTCGCACATTGTTAATTCGTGTATTTCACATTTTTGTAACTAACTTTACGACGCGAGAGATTCTGTAGAATTACGTAACGTGTACTTCATGAATGATTCTGTTGAACTGCGCGACGTGTAACTCGTGAATGATTCTGATGAGCTGTGCGATACCTATCTCTGGCTTCAGTATTTATACTCCCTCACCCCGATATGCCTAAAGATTATAATCGAGCTGCTATTGGTTAATAAAGCGCGCCAACATTAGCGTCTATTTTTATATCCAATCAAAATTACGAACACATATGCTCTAGGGAAGATGTTCCCTCCATTTCTAAAGAAAAGCGCGCTACTCTGACGTCATTTGCTTGTCTCTTCTAATTGATAAACAACTCACCCCCTCGCTACATTGTTACCCGCTCCTATTGTCAGTTTCAGTGAGGTCATGTAAACTTATTTCCTAACAATGCTTATAATTAACAAACATCTCAAATCATTGCCATACAATAATGCTTATTTACACTACAATCACTCTGGCATTCACAGTGTTGTGATATAAAATACTGCCTCAGGTTCGGTGTCTTCCAAAGATGCGACACAAAAGGTTTTCAAGAACATCCCTTCAACACAAACTACCCTTTACATGAAACATTTTTCGAAATTTTGATTTTATAAAAATGGCTCTAACGCTTTTTATTTAAATACCATATACATGGTGGATCACTTAAGTTGAGACGGTAGAATATCTCCAAAACTAAGCGTTGTAGAAAGCAATGTCTTTTATAAAAGTTGCTTGATATTATGGGGGAAATAAATGTCATTAGTCGTGTTTTGTTTGGAGGACGTAATGATGGTCATTTTAGGATCAATTTAGTTTTTTTAAATGGTAACCTACATTTTGTATGTTGTTTTCTCGTTAGAAAATGTTTTATAATAATGATTATTTTCTATGAGGAATAAGGAAACAAATTAAAAAAAATTGGTTCCCAATTACGAAACGTAACTTGACCCTCAAATGACCATGCATTGTTGTTCTAACCCTTCATTGTGCTCTTCGTACACAGCCATTCAGAATTTTCGTTGTTATTTACGTTGGTGTAAGAACAATCGCAAAGTGCTGTATATAATGTTGTTTAGGCGTTTATGAGGAGTGAGAAAACAGCATAAAAATGAAGGTTTCCATTTTAAAAAATTAAATTGACCCTAAAATTACCATCACAATGTCCTCCAAATAAAACACGACTAATGGCATTTACTTTCCCCCATAATATCAAAGAACTTTTATTAAAGACATTTCTTTCTACAACGCTTAGTTTTGGAGATATTGTACAGCCTCAACTTAAATGGTTCACTCTGTATTAATATATTTACATGGCAAATAAAATGTATATCTGGAATTTTCGGGAACGAACCCTGAGAAAAGGAGAACTCATCCAGGAATACATGTAACAGAACCTTTGCCACGTTGTTACATAGACGTCGCTGCAGTAACCTGACTAGGACTATGAACCAGCACGACAACGAGACTTGGGAACCACACCGACAACCGACCCATCCACAACGCATCCGAATAACACTGTGAATATTTTTTTACAAAATGTTTAGTTACACTCTTTAATTATTCTATACAAAAATAATAATGAGGAAAAATAACAGATGAGAAAATAGTACGTGTAGTTTCCACAGGATTTATGAAACTGCGCAAACAAATTTTAAATTGTGTGAAAAAAAATTAAATACCTTTTGTAAGTAATGTTAAAGTAATTTAATATGCCTTTCAACAGATTCGATATTCAAAACATCTCTTTTAATCAATATTATATAATAAGTAAGACATAAATAATAAAAGTCTGATGTGATACATTCACATGAATTTTTCTACCTCTATCTTTATTAGTGGGTATACAAACTATTCTTACTAAAGCTCATTTTTCTGTCTATTGCATTTTAATCCCAATAAACCATTGCAAAAATAGCTACATTACACATTTCGATAGGATACAAAGGGAACAGCGACAGTCAAATGTTTAAACACTGGACGCTATATGCTGGCTTTAAAATTCCATACTGTTTCCATGCAGTCGCAAGAAACAATTGAGAATGAGGAGACAAGAATGACAAGTATTGAACATTTCGAACCTTAATAACGAATACTTCAGAAACGGCTTATGCCACAAAATACTTATTTTAAGTAAATTGTGTGTTTTAAAGAGATCTACATTTTTTGTGTGGTACTTTTTCGTCTATCACTTAACGTTTACAAGTTATACAAAATTATACAAAATTCCTTTCGAATGAAGAGGACTATCTAGGCTATTCCAGGAAATTCAAGATATACCTTTTATTTTCATGTATATATCTTTCATGTACGGTATTTTAATCAAAATTTTATAGCCGTTTTTTAGAAAATCAAAATTATCGAAAAATGTTCCATGAGAACGGTAGTTGGAATGGAGGGATTTTTTGGAAAATTTTCGTGCTGCATCCTTGGAGGATACTAAACTCAAATACCAAAACTTTGTATTTAGGTTCAGTATCTTTCAAAGATGTGGCGCGAACATTTTCAAGAAAACCCCCACCCCAGACTACCCTTTATATGGAGCATTTCAATTTTTTTTATTTTCACTCAAAAATGGCTCTAACGATTTTGATTAAAGATATTTTCATGACAAATGAAATGTATATGATGAATTTTCTGTGAATGCCCCCAAAATTCCAGTTCATTCTGAATGACTTTTGCATAACTGGTAAACCGTAAGAGAATGACAAAATTTTACTACACAAAAGATGTGGATCTCGTTAAAATACACAATTTATGTCATAGTTTTTTTGTAGAGTGAACCAGTTCCGAGATATTCCTTGTCATGTATTTGAATTTTCGAATACTTATTACCTTTTCTCAAATGAGAATTCCTTATTCGTTTTTACTTTCTCTACTACGTATAGTAAGTAGGGGAAGTATTGTATTCCACCCAAAAATTCGATACCGAGATTTCACCGGAAATATGTTTTGACACCCCCTTAATCCAAAAAAGCATTGTTGGAAACATTTCCGTGTGTGTGTTGTGTGTCTGTGTGTGTGTGTGTGTGTGTGTGTGTGTGTGTGTGTGTGTGTGTGTCTGTCTGTCTGTGAACAGCATAACTCAGAAACGAACAGTCGGATAAACACCAAACTTGGTATTTAGGTTCAGTATCTTCCAGAGATGCGACACGAAGGTTTTCAAGAAAATCCCCCACCCCCAGATTACCCTTTACATGGAAGATTTTTCGAAAATTTTAATTTTATCAAAAATGGCTCTAACGATTTTGATTAAAATATCATATGTTTAAGATATTTTCTTGACAAATAAAATGTATATCTTGAAATTTCTGGGAATGTCTCCAAAAGTATACTTCATTGTGAACGACTTTTGCATAACTGGTAAACCATAAGAGATAGACAAAACTTTACTACACAAAAACTGTAGATCGCGTTAAAATACACAATTTATGTAATATACATGTTTTTGTTGAGTGAAGCATTTTCGAGATATTGCTTGTTATTCCCTTAAATGTTTCAATACTTATTTTCTCAAATGTGAATTCGTTATCCATTTTATTGTCTTGAATATGCAAAGAGTATTAGTCTGTGGCAAAGGGAATGGTGCTGCACTTAGCAACCAGCTATTAAGAGATATGTCTATGCTTAAAGGCTACTGTATTTCTATATTGCCCTTGTAAACATATATTCCCATTACATCTACAAGAAAATTAGCAATAGGATAAAGTCTGCAAATGTTTATCTCGATTAACATGAAGTAGATGGAGAATAAGCGTTTGTAAAAAGAGTTTGTACAAGAGTAGAGAAATTTATGTGAGTGTAACACATCAGATCTTTTTATGTCCTGGGCATGCGAAGAGAATGGAATGCCCCACATAGCAACCAGCTCTTAAAAGATTTGACTATCGCATTTGCCTTACACCTACAAGAATATTAGCAATAAGATACTTTCTGCAAAGGTTCATCTCGATTAACATGAAGCAGATGGAGAATAAGCGTTTATAAAGATAGTTTGTACAAGAGTGGAGAAACTCAATGAGTGCAACACATGAGATTTTTTTTTCAAAGACACTAACAAATTATGTTAAACCCCCGTAGTCCACATTGCTTCCATTTGCCCAGATGTAGGTGCGGTTCCCGAATACAGAATACACAGTAAGGCAGTATCACCATGTTCAGATAATTTAGAGAACGATCTCTCTACACGGCCCCATGCATTGGAACCGTTAACACTGCAGAGCAACATATCTGCTGTCAGAATTTCTCACGTCAGCCGTGTTCAGATGTGGACTATTTAAAGTGATGGACAACGCTGATGCATGTTCTCGCGTGGGTCGACAAGGGGGAACTAGCGTCAGACTGCTGGTGGGAGCCATCACGTTTGAATAACAGGGCTGGTTGCAATGTAAGGAGTGGCTACTTCTACGGGCACTGCTAAACCTTTCTTTCTTGCACGAATAATTGATGATATTAAAATAACAGACTATTTATTTATTCTTTTTCTAACGGAGACTCTATATTTCAAAACCACAGGTACATTTTGCTACCGATCGGTCATTTACAGCACAGCATGTGGCCTTATCTTTGGTGCAGGATCTATACTATATATTATGTTCATTCTTAAATATGTTTACCATTTACTAACGACATTCATCGCTTTTCTTTACCGTTGATTATCTAATATCTTACCAAATACTAAAGACCCATTTATCGTATCTGGATACAATTGTGTACTGACATATTAGACAGGTAAATAAAGAGTAGCCCGTAATCCCTTTTCAACCAGGAGAAGAGTATTAGTTTGAATACTGGATGAACAATAGCTTTTGGAGAAATTACTTAATGAATGGCAGGAATCTGAGCATGTAATAACTTGATTTATCAGAACAATAATAAAGCTCAAGATGAGCAGTATGAATAAATGAGTTTTTTTTCCTGAAGAGCATAGAAAATTAATAACCTGTATTATCTACATATGGCTTTGAACTTTCTGACATCTATTTGGAGATCAGAGACACAGACACTTACGGAAAACAAAAATTGTTGTCTATAACTTAAAAGGGTAGCACAATTTTGAAATTCGCACTTAGTAAAATATAGAAATAGAGCCTCTGTAATACATATTTAGATATATCTAAAACATTCGACAAAGTGTGACAGAAATAGTACTGCTGAGATTATACAAAGTTGGGTTATTAGACTACCTCGTTCAGATCATTAACAACTTCTTAACAGCACAGTAACTTTTGCCCATATTGAAGGCTCCCTGAAGTTTATGCAGGCAACACTATTCTGGTTCATTGAAACTCCAAGTAAAACGAAAATACTAACCCTTTTAAAAAAAATCTCGGTCCCTCTTTTCTGGCCCAGTTGACTTCTTGACGCATTTCAGTCGTCAGTGAGACAAAGGTATTCATGAGACCTCTTTACAGCATGTTTCCATTACTTATCAGAACGAATAATTAAAGTGCTGTTATTACAAACATCAGTATAGGGGATGCTATCTCCGTACGTCAGGCTGGTCAACGTTCTAACTTGAGTCAATAGATATGGGATAACCGGAGAAATCACCAGACATTTACAAAAGACGCACTATTTCGGTCTTCTGCTGTTGTGAGTCATTGTCACACACTGCTGTGTAATATTACAGAGCGGTCCCTCAGCGCTCTGGCCGGGTATTGCACGGCAGTCTTGTGCGACACGCCTGAATGAACTCAAGGCCACGGGCTCTTCCACTTATTGGACATGTGGCAGCGGGCTTCAGTCAGCTGCTATTGCTTCTTGTGTATAGACGCGTATTTGTGTGCGATTGAATTATCGGATTATTACAACCCAGAAATGGTACTCAAATTTTCACTTGAACAAAGACGTTTTATGTATGACACGTATGTGAAAACCGACTCATGTAGACAGGTGTGTAGGCAATTTCACGATAAATTTCGTGTTCCAGTTCCGAGTAGAGAAACAGTTAGATATCTAGTGAATAAAGGAAGAGAACGGGATCATTTAATGTTGTAAGTTGTAAAAAGAAATTGGCCAAGCATTTGAACGGTCTCCGAATAAATCTGTACGACGTGTAGCACAAGTCAGTGTTTCAAAAACCTCAGTATATAGGTCTACGAAACTGTTGAAATTAAAACCATACAGAGTGACTATTTTCCATCAATTACGACCGCGTGATGATGAAGCCCGCGTAAAGTTCTGTAACTGGATGTTACAAAATATTGCTGGCGGTACTGTTGACCCACATTTAATAATTTTTTCAGATGAAGCATGGTTTCATTTGACTGGCCATATTGCTTCACAAAACAATAGGTATTGGTGTACTGAAAATCCACATTTAATTCACGAGCTTCCTTTACACGATAAAAAAATTTGTGTATGGTGTGCTGTAACATGTAGCGGGAAACGGTCATTGGGCGCCATTTGTAGCGAGAAATCGATGATTCTTGGGTCGTTGTTGCCTATTGCAGTGTTCTTCTTCTTCGGCTATTGGCTATTGGTCGGTTGTTGAGTATTCCATTCCCAACTATCTCTAATTATTACATCTCAGGTTCTAGTGGGTGAGGCAAGTTACAAATACACTGCAAGTGTCCCTTAAGCAATGAGGTTTATTTCACAGTTTGAATATTTATGGGCGGCTAGCTTTTCCCATTATTATAATAATCCCACCACTTTAAGTTAGTCAGGAGCCTAGCTATATTCTCACGCACCCTACCCTTGTGCACCCACGTGCATCTGTAGCACCTCGTGTTGACGTGACTTCTCAATGAGATATAATCAGAATAAGAGCGGGCTCTGAGGCTTTGTCTGCCCTTATATACGGGAGCCTAGTAACGCTCACCTCTGCATTTGAAAATGTAACGACGTTTCCTATTGGCCCTCAGGCCGCGTTACCCTGACATGTATGAGAATGTGTGGCTTCAGATCCGTGCGCTTGGGCACCATCATGTAGCGTTGCACCTCTCGGTGACAGGTACGGTCTTTATGATTTCTTGGAATTCTTGCTAGCTAGCCCGTGTCTTAAAATCAGCTCTGTAAAAATGTTAGATGTTGAATATTTTAACATGTTAGTGAATTAAATTATTACTGTACAATTCTATTATGTATGGTTCCCGTTTCAAATGTACAATTCCTCTATATATGTATAGTATATCCCCTTTCAAACAGCAGATCGGATAATAGGCCCCATATTTTATAACGATACCGTAAATTCCGATAAGTACCGCAGAAATATTCTCACGCCATTTTTTGCAATGTTGACAGATAATGAGAGGGAATATGGCTGTTTTCAACAAGATTCTGCCACAGCTCATACTACGGAAGCTTCCTTGGAAGACACCAAGAATGTTTTTGATGACAGAATAATCTCTAAAAGTTTATAGCCGGCTTGATCGCCGGATCTCTCTGTGTGTGGCTTTTATCTGTGGGGAACTCTCAAAAATAGAGTCTATAGGAATAAACCTTGCAGCATAGGCGATCTTAAAAACAAGATAAGAACAGAAATTAGGGTCATTATACAACAAGAACTTATGCGTGTGAATGGTAATTTCACCAGAAAGTTCCAAGAATGTTTATCTGCCGAAGGACACCACTTTCCAACACCCACTGTGAAAACGTTCAGTACAGATAAAATAAGAAGTAATTGTGTTTGTTCAATAGGTAATCAATATATCGTAATAATCATCATAAAATCAGTAATAATTTGGTACGAATATCAATAATGAGAATAATAAACAAATACACTGAATATAGCGCGCGGAACACGCATCGCGACTACCGGCCAGATAGCTGAGGGATCGCGCGCGGAACGCGCATCGCGACTACCGGCCAGATAGCTGAGGGATCGCGCGCGATCGCGACTACCGGCCAGATAGCTGAGGGATCGCGCGCGGAACACGCATTGCGACTACCGGCCAGATAGCTGAGGGATCGCGTGCGGAACACTCATCGCGACTACCGGCCAGATAGCTGAGGGATCGCGCACGGAACACGCATCGCGACTACCGGCCAGAGCGCTGAGAGACCGCTCTGTATTTTCTTCGGTGCAAAGGTTTCGTCATCACCTTCCTTCTCTGCCATAATCACTGATTACGTATGACCTATAACCTGGATACACCGTTAAAAATTAAATGTGTAATAGTATGAAGAACAGCTTATACTTACACTATCGCTCATTAATTTCAATAAATGTACAATAATCGCAATTAAAGGGAAGGTGAATTAAATAAATTGTTTTATTTTACATAAACATGCTTATTATTACAAAATAAAAACAAGTCAAAACAAAACCCGCATATTTTCGAAATTAGAAATCAAAGATCAAAACAAGCAAGAGGTTCACTTTCAATCACTGCACCAATTAATAGATGTATGACCGTCTAGATGGCACTAGATGTGAGCTGATGCTAACTGCATGTGCACACAATCCGAATACAACCATTTGAGGCCTGTTCCAGGTCACAACAGACAATAATACGCGTACAGAGGTTGCCTGAAGCTCAGTGTACACAAAAACAACAACAGTAAAACACTCCAAGGAAGGAAATATCAGTAGAAAAACTTTCTATACTATAGCACTACCACATGCAGGGCACACCATGACTGAAATTCTTCAAGTGCAGAAAGTACGCATCTCTTGTTGATGCATACCAGTTTCCAAAGATGCAGATATTGGTATTTTGAAGCATCATTCAAGGCTTGAGCAGCCCAGAAAGACCTAAGTTCTAACAGATAAGTACATCACACTCATAAGCAAACGAGATAAATTTAATACAGCGTCTGAAATCCGGTCTGAGTTAATAGAAACAAACGATATACAAATATCAGTTTCAACCTTAAGCGACGACTCCTCAGTGAGGGCCAAAATGGACATGTAATAGCTAAGAAACCACTGTCACGTTCTATTAACAATAATAAATACCTAGCCTGTGCAAAACAATACAAGAATTGGACATCTGAAGAGTGAAATAAAGTCCTGTTTATAGCTGAAAGTCAGTGTCAGTTGTTTAGTCCAAAGCTTCGGACATTGTTCGTCGCTGTGCAGCGCAACGTATTATTTCCCAGTGCATCAAGCCAACTTTAAAGCATGGAGGAGGTTCTCTGATGGTTTTGGGCTGCTTCGGTGGTGGCTCCGTCGGAGATCTTGTAAATATTGAAGAAAAATTGAAACAAAAGCAGTAGAATCCTCTAATACCATGCCATACCAAGTAAGACTCCTTTAATAGGCAGTGGTTTTGTCTTACAGCAGAACAACGACCTCAAACACATATCACTGTATTGCAAGAGGTATGTCGTTGTAAGGTGCAGTGAAATTCAGGATTTGGCCACCTCAAAGTCCAAACTGTAACCCCATTTAGTTGTTGGAATCATCTAGACCGTGCAGTTTGTTAACTGTCAGTTACAAGAAAATCTCGTCTGTGAGATGCGTTATAAGCAAAATAGAATCAAATCAATGCAGATATTCTAGATAACTTGATAAACACAATGCCTAGGATATGCACCGCTGTTATCAAAGCTCAGGAAGGGTATTTTTATGAAACAAAAGTTTAGAATATTAATCCTACATTGTAAGGTTTTTGCTTTCAATTGTACTTATTAGATAACAATAAATATTTTTATGTGAAATAAGACAACTAGTTTCATTTATATTCCCCTATAAACGTATTGAAATTAATGATCAGCGTTTTAATATGATTTGAGCGTACTTATGTAAATCAAACTGTTGCATTTCTTGTTTTTTCCTACGTATATTAGACAAGTGTAAAAACAATTCATATCTCTAGTTAACTGCAAATGTTATGAGTAATAATAATAATCTAGTAGCCTAACATAATAATATTTATTAATAACTATAAAAGTAAATGTTCGTATAATTAACCTAATTACATATTTAGTCTAGTATAAACAGTAATAAAATATATATCATGATTGTAGCTGTTCGATTTGCTCATTTAAAGAGTTTGTGTTTACCCAAAAATGAATTTGACTAGAGGCATTTCCGGGATATGAATTTTTTACGATTTTAAAACGTGATTAATGTCTAAACAACGTGAAGATCGGCTTAAAAATGCATCTGGAGAGGAATATCCATTTAAGACAAATTTATAATTGGTACAGTGAAATTAAAATAGACGAGAATGATGAATTTCGCGAAGAAAGCTGTTCAATTCATTCATACCTCATCAAACTGTAATTCAAATGAATTGTATCATCAGTTATTATGTTCATGGAAGAAATATATGGGCTAGAGCACATGCGATTTTAATATTATTTTATGTATAATAAAATATCAATGGCTAGCATAGCAGATCCGCTGATCTGCCAAAATAAAGGTTTTAAAACAGAAAAAGAAAATAAGTTGAACCTATGAGATATTCTAAACACGGGATTGTTATAGACTGACAAAAATCATATTACATTAGAATGATGAATGATTAATCTGAAAGATAAAGGAAAATGTGAAACTCTTGATGAATCTTTCCTTAAAGTTCTGCTTGGGATTCAGTTCCTACACGTTATTATTGTTGTTGTTTATTTGTTTGTTTGCTTTTTCGTTTTTGCAGACGACCAGGTAGTCCTTACGCAGGAAATAGAAGATATGGAGCATATGGTGAGATTGTAGAGAGTATGAAAATGGGGTCTAAGGGTAATTGGATAAAACATTGTGTATGGAATGTGGAACAGAGACGAAGATTTAATTTTGGAAGATCAAAAAGGTTTCATAAAATGTTGTGAAGAATTTAAGTGCCTAGAGCAACAACCATGTAAATATTATTTTATGTGACAGAGATATAATCAAAGAAACCAAATTGAAATTATACAAATCAATAATGAGAAATACCGTCACACATGGGCCTGAAATTTGGATACTCGACAAAGATAGAACATTGAAGTTCATGTCTATGGAAATTGGTTTTTAAGGTCAGCAAGATATTCAAAATTACAAAAACTTAGGATCACTATATGGAAGAAATGAATGTTAAGAATTCTGTGTTAGAGTATACAGTATGCTCCAAAACTACTGGTTCAAATTAATACAGGTAGTAGAGAGCATCAAAACAAATATATTTTTATAAGGAACATATGGTCCCTGACGGCAATTTCTGATGCTAGGGACAATTTACACAGAAGGTAGTTTAGCATGCTAATTACAGCAGTGACATTCGCAGGAACTGCTCGAATGCGCTACCATTGGCCTGTATACACACAGTCGACCATTGATTGTGTGTCTATTCGAAGACTCCTGACATGTTGGCAATGGTACCAGCAGCAACAGCAATTCTAGCGACGAGGTCCACGTTTCATATACCAGCTGTTTCATACCCAGACACGTGTGGTCAGGTGACCTGGATGGCCAAGCCACAAGGCCACCTCGGCCCAATCCATCGATTCCCGAAGGTGACTGTCGGATGATTCCTCGGAGCAATGCTGAAATGGGCTAGCGCCCCATCGTGCTGGACGTACATCCTCTGTCTCACATTCAGAGGTACATCCTCCAGCAGTTCTGACAACGCATTTTCCACGAAGATGCGATAGTTCTGTCCGTTGAGGCGGAATGGAAGAATGTATGGTCCAATCAACCTATCACCGAGAATGCCGAGTTTCCAAGCAGACCTCAGAGCCAACCATTCGTAAACAGAGCAGGTTTGAAGGTCAGTACACATTCCCAGACAACGACACTGATACAACAGCTTACGTCAGCACCATTCACAAACAGTTCCCTAACATTACAAGTTGACTTCAGAGGCCATATGTTCCTTATCGAAATATATTTGTTTTGATGTTCTCTGTCACCTGTATTAATTTGAAGGAGCAGCTTCGGAACACCAGCCTGTATAAGCAACTAGACTGATATGGACACTTAGGGAGATTCCCAGAGGAAAAAATACGCAGAAAAGTTTGGGAATGGGGTTCACCTGGCAGAAGAGGAAGGAATATTTGGATGCAGGAAATAAGGACGGGAATAAAAGTATTGGAGGACAAGGCATGAAATGATAAGAATGAATCCAGAAGAAACGGAAAACTTTAAGAACAAAAAAAAATATGTTAGCTTTATAATTCTATAAGATTATTATTATTATTATTGTTATTATTAATCAATCTAATGTATTTTTTCCTGTAAAATTAAACAAACAGTGTATTTTACCTCATATTATATACTCACAGCTATTCCTATACAAACTATCATACGGTGTAATTTCAACGTAGCCCAAATGGATAAAGTCGCAGTATTGGAGACAGCAAAAATTAATATTTTTAAGGCTTAACTATATACAAGTCCATACGTGTTCAGAGACACACCATATATATGAATAAATTAAATTTTAGCACCGGAGAACTACTTGGCAGGTGTTAACTCTATCAGTGCAACGAAAACTGTCGATAACCTCAAGGTAAGTGGTTCCTTCAGCAAACTGGTTTCACACTCACCCTTACGTTTCTGAGCAGGATATAAATTTCAAAGAACGTGTTATGCATTCAAAACGAGTATTAAAAGTTAAAACTGAGGTGAACATACTTTTCAAATTCGTGAAGCTGGTTGAGCCGAAAGAGTTTAAAAATTCGGAAACAATTATAGTACATTGTCACAGGTGACTTCAGATTTGAAAGGGCGAATGCTGTAAAGTCTCCAGTTAAGAAAGCGGGAAATAACCGCAATATTCAAAGTAGACTAATGTTCACTTTGCACAGCCGTTCTTCGATTTCCACTTCTTGAATGCTGTACACCCACTAAAGAAGCACAATAAACTTTAGAAGACCACCAGTTGCCTCTTGAGCACCAGTAATACAAATAATCGCAACTAATTTCAAGGTTTTCCTGCTATTTTTGGGATATTAGAAATCAACATTTTATTTGTTGTCAACATTTCTAACCTACACATTTTATTTATTAAGTAATAAAACGATGGTCTGATATAAATGACAAGGATTATTTTGCACAGAAAAACACAGCACTAAACATTTGAAGCAAATTTATACGATAAATGAACAGGTTCTTGTGTCCCTTATTTTTTATTTATTTTAGGCACCTGTTGTTTCGGTGTTGATAAGGATATAGTGGAATATCATGTAGCGATTGGTTAATGTGAGTTAAGTGCAATCCAAAGTAGCTTATATTGATGATGTCCATTAATTTTTGAAATGTGAACACCTAGCAAACTTACCATGGAGCAGCTGCGATCAGTCAAATAATCTATCTAGTATTATTTAATGTTTTTAATTTGTAAATATAAAGTGGAATCCCATGGACCCGATTAGCAAGGTTAGAGACGGCTTTTGAGAAGAATTTGGTTGATTAGATATGTTATCTGGTCGTTGAGAGGTCATATATGATGCGCAAATTCTAAGTTAGAGAGAGGCGATAATGAACTACTGAGACACGGATATAGACTCCTTCAAGTGTTACGGGATAGTGCAATACACATTAAAAGTTCTTTACTCCCAAATAGGCTTTTGAATACGAGGAGGTGCGAACTATGGTTCAGTTTTCTTTGAAGGGGAATTAAGATCTCTGTGTTAAAATATAACAAATAAATAATGCCAACCTTCGTGGTGTGCGGCTGCTATGTCTGCCTCACATTCAAGAGATCCCGAGTTCGACTCTCGGTTAGGGTCGAATCACTCGTTTTTTTTTCTCCAGGGCTTTCCTTTTCCTGAAAAGATGAATGTCGGGTAACTTTAAGCTCTATGGACCTCGGGCTCATTTAAGCATCATATCCATTTCATTCATCGTCTGATATGATCTACCCGGACTTTTGACGTTAAACATTTTTACTTTGTCTACTACGTATAATAAGTAGGGGAAGTATTGTATTCCACCCAAAAATTCGATACCGAGATTTCACCGGAAATACATGTTTTGAGACCCCCTGAATCCAAAAAAGTATTTTTGGAAACATGTCCGTGTGTGTGTCTGTCTGTCTGTGAGTCTGTGTATGTGTGTGTGTGTATGTGTGTGTGTCTGTGAACAGCATAACTCAGAAACGAACAGTCAGATAAACACCAAACTTGGTATTTAGGTTCAGTATCATCCAGAGATGCGACACGAAGGTTTTCAAGAAAATCCCCCCACCCCAGATTCCCTTTACATAGAAGCTTTTTCGAATATTTTAATTTTCTCAAAAATGGCTCTAACGATTTTGATTAAAATATCATATGTTTAAGATATTTTCATGACAAATAAAATGTATATCTTGAATTTTCTGGGAATTTCTCCAAAAGTATTCTTCATTGTGAACGATTTTCGCATAACTGGTAAACCATAAGAGATAGACAAACTTTTACTACGCAGAAATGTAGATCGCGTTAAAATACACAACTTATGTCATATACATTTTTTTTGTTGAGTGAACCATTTTTGAGATAGTACTTGTTATTCCCTTAAATCTTTCAATACTTGTTTTCTCAAATGGGAATTCGTTATCATTTTTTGTCTTGAATATGCAAAGAGTATTAATCTGTGGCAAAGGGAATGGTGCTGCACCTAGCAACCAGCTATTAAGAGATGTGTATGTGCTTAAAGGCTCCTGTATTTCTATATTGCCCTTGTAAATATATATATTCCCCTTACATCTACAAGAAAATTATCAATTAGATAGAGTCTGCAAATGTTTATCACGATTAACATGAAGTAGATGGAGAATAAGCGTTTGTAAAAATAGTTTGTACAAGAGTAGAGAAAGTCATGTGAGTGTAACACATCAGATTTTTTGTTCATCTTGGCTTACAAGTATTAGGCTCTAACGACCTATTACAGGCTTTACGTTAAACTTAAAAAAAGGAAATAAAAAATGTGTAGTACAAATTTCACTTTGCAAGGCAAGTTACCGTTCAAGGGCTGATAAGTCTACCCAAATAAACCACTTTATTTAATAGGCAGACGTCCAAGTTAATTCCAAAAAGGAATAAATGCGTGGCACACGCTATATGCTTGTCATATGAGATCATCAAATAAACCAAACAGGAAATTTTGTTCCTGAATACAGTAAACCTAATAACACACAACTTTTTAGCTTCTTTTTTTCATAGAGGGGAAAATTGCCTATGGCAACTCATTTACACAGCAATATCGTCCGGAAATATTTGTAGCTATAGGGTATTGGTATAATTTTACATATAAGTGAGAATGACTTAGGGCTACTTTAGAAGTATGAATAGCTGCCATGAAAATGCAGCTGTTGTGAGCGAGTGTGTTTTCTTGACGGGGCACCACACCCCTTTCTCACCTTGCATGCTCTTTTGCTCTTGATGGCGTCACGAACTTTGGGAAATCAATTTGGCAGACACCCTACGGTAACACACTTCGCACAAAGTAGATGAGCAAAAAGTAATCCATCAAGACTCTTGTCGCCATCTTTTTTTTTTTTCTTCTTCTTAGGGGCTCGCGTGAAATGCCAAGGTGATGAAAGCACTTGATTCTCTGAATGTTTTGTCTTTCGTCTCTGATGAATGTGAGATAGGCCAACTCAGCCTAAAAATATCAACTGTAATACACTGTAGTGAAGGGAGATTACTAAGCGGCTGTAACCTCATAAAGGTACATTTCATAGATTTGAGCCCAAAACACTTTATGACATGTTTCACTGTGAACGCTTTTTTAAATCCATCATTTGTTGAAAACTGAAATTCCATGTGTGAGCATAACACTACAGTTTTATCAAAGCGATTGCTGACTATCTTTGAAACAGTTTATTACAAGGTGAATGGTTGTGCGTTCTGCATTTGCTTTTTTACTTTCTCAACTACGTGTACTAAGTAGGGGAAGTATTGTATACCACCCAAAAATTCAATACCGAGATTTCACTGGAAATACATGTTTTGAGACCCCTTGAATCCAAAAATATCTGATGTGTTACACTCACATGACTTTCTCTACTCTTGTACAAACTATTTTTACAAGCGTTTATTCTCCATATGCTTCATGTTAATCGAGATATCGAGATTTCAATCTTATTACTAATTTTCTTATAGATGCAAGGGGAATATGGTAGGTTTTAAGCGATAGTCAAATATTTTAACGTTGGTTGCTATGTGGCGCATTCCATTCTCTTTGCATGTCCAGGACATAAAAAAAATGAATAACGAATTTGAGAAAAAGTATTAAGTATTGGAAAATTTAAGAGAATAACAAGCAATATTTCGAAAATGGTTCACTCAACAAAAGAAATGTGTATGACATAAATTGTGTATTTTAACGCGATCTACATTTCTTGTGTATTAAAATTTTGTCTATCTCTTATGGTTTACCAGTTATACAAAAGTCGTTCACAATGAAGAATACTTTTGGAGTCATTCCCAGAAAAGTCGAGATATACATTTCATTTCTCATGACAATGTCTTAAACATATAATATTTTAATGAAAATCGTTAGAGCCATTTTTGAGAAAATTAAAATTTTCAAAAATGTTTCATGTAAAGGGTAGTCTGGAGTGGGGGGATTTTCTTGAGAACCTTGGTGTCGCATCTCTGGAAGATATTGAACCTAAATACCAAGTTTGGTGTTTATCCGACTGTTCGTTTCTGAATTATGCTGTTCACAGAAACACAGACACACACACACACACACGGGCATGTTTCCAAAAATGCTTTTTTTGGATTCAGGGGGTCTCAAAACATGTATTTCCGGTCAAATATCGGTATCGAATTTTTGGGTGGAATACAATACTTCCCCTACTTACTATACGTAGTAGAGAAAAGTAAAAAGCATTTTTGGAAACACGTCCGTGTCCGTCATCGACAGCGTTGCATATTCGCAAAGCAGAAGTGTCTGTTATTTAACTTTCTACAGGAATTATGTCCAATCAGAAGCCTTTATCAAAACCGGCACACCTGTATCGCGAAAAGAGGTAATTTTTATGTGAAAGATCACATTTTTACTATCTCTACTACATATAGTAAGTAGGGGTATTTAGGTTAGGTATCTTCCAGAAATGCGACACGAAGGTTTTCAAGAAAATCCCCCCACCCCAGATTAACCTTTACAGGGAAGATTTTTCGAAAATTTTAATTTTTTCAAAAATGGCTCTAACGATTTTGATTAAAATATCATATGTTTAAGATATTTTTATGACAAATAAAATGTATATCCTGAATTTTCTGGGAATGTCTCCAAAAATATTCTTCATTGTGAACAACTTTTGCATAACTGCTAAACCATAAGAGATAGACAAAATTTTACGACACAAAAATGTAGATCGCGTTAAAATACACAATTTATGTCATATACATTTTTGTTGTTGAGTGAACCATTTTCGAGATTGCTTGTTATTCCCTTAAATTTTTCAATACTTATTTTCTCAAATGGGAATTCGTTATTCATTTTTTTGACTTGGGTATGCAAAGAGTATTAATCTGTGGCAAAGAGAATGGTGCTGCACAGAGCAACCAGCTATTAAGAGTAATGTCTTTGCTTAAAGGCTACTGTATTTCTATATTGCCCTTGTAAATATATATTTTCCTTATATCTACAAGAAAATTAGCAATAAGATAAGAGTCTGCAAATGTTTATCTCGATTAACATGAAGTAGATGGAGAATAAGCGTTTGTAAAAATATTTTGTACAAGAGTAGAGAAAGTCATGTGAGTGTAACACATCAGATTTTTTTATTTTGTTTCCTTATTCCTCATCACAAAATAAAAAGCTTTAATTAACCATTTTCTAATGAGGAAACAACATACAAAATGTAGGTTCCCATTTAAAAACATTAAATTGACCCTAAAATGGCCATCATAACGTCCTCCAAATAAAACACGATTAATGGCGTTTTCTTTCGCCCATAATATCAAGCAACTTTTAAAAGACATTTCTTTATACAACGCATAGTTTTGGAGATATTGTACAGTCACAACTTAAAATGACCTACAGTATAGAATATCACTCAGATGGATAGCATATCCAAAATTTTAAACCCACATAGGTTCATGTCTCCAAAGTAGGGAGTACGTTTCTGGAATCAAAATCTTATCTTTCTCAGATAAGAGAACTGATTAACAGGAGTCCCAAGGTTCTTTATGCAATACACTATTAACCCTCGTCAAAGGAACGTTTAAAAGGTGGTACATAATAAATAATGCCTGTACCATCGCACATGAAACAATTCAAAATTGTGGTCTACGTATGTAGAATCAGTCAAAAAGTATTTAAAGAAACTGCTTCCCTCTTTTCTACTTTGTGTTGTCGCAGTATTATATTCGTGTTATCTTATTTTGCTAATCGCCTGTTACTGTTTTACTATTTTGAATTTTGGGTTCTTTGTCCTCCGGCTAGCTATTATTACTAAGTCGAGCAAATATCTCTTGAACAGGACGTGTAAACGGAAAGGAGTTGTTACTAAAAGATAACACTGATAAAAGAATTTGTTTTTACACTTTTATTGCCGTCACACTTTATTAATTTCCCATATTTAATCTTGATACACGCCTGACTGAAACAGTTATATTTTCGAATGTAACTACAATCACCTATTTGCCGCGCACTATTATTTCGCGTATTTCACATTTTGTAACTAACTTTACGACGCGAGTGATTCTGTAAAATTGCGTAATGTGTACTTCATGAATGCTTCCGTGTAACTCGCGAGAGAGATTTCTTAGAACTGCGCGACGTTTGCCTTGTGAATGATTCTGTAGAACTGCGCGATACTTGTCTTTGGCTCCAGAATTTATACTCCCTCACCCCGATATGCCTAAACATTATAATAGAGCTGCTATTGGTTAATAAATTGCGCCAACATTAGCATCTATTTTGTCATCCAATCAAAATTACAAACACATATGCTCTAGGGAAGATATTCAATCCATTTATAAAGAAAGGCACGCTACTCTGACGTCATTTGTTTCTCTCTTCTAATTGATAAACATCTCACCCCCTCCCTTCATTGTTACCCGCTCCTATTGTCAGTTTCCGTGAGGCCGTGTAAACTTATTTCCTAACAATGCTTATAGTTAACAAACATCTCAAATCATTGTCATTCAATAATATTAATTTACACTACAATCACTCTGGCATTCACAGTGTTGTGATATAAAATACTGCCTCAGTGTGCCCTTAGATTTGTGAGTTATAGCACGATCAATGACTTGTATGTTTTAACCAGGGAATCTCACGATCTTCGGGAATGGACAGAAGTCGAAAAGGGGTAGCAGTTTCCACAGATTCTTCTCTCTCTTGAATTAAGCAGTGCCTATGATCATCAGCGTATTCCGATTCTCACCGCTGCCCATCAATGACGTCATGGTACAGCAGACTGGGAATGAAACCGCTGAGGTGTGATCGATGTTAACATGATGCCTGAAAATGCTGTTGCAATTGCTGCGGTAACATTAGAGTAATTAATAATTAAAGTGGCTAAATCTAAATAGAAGAAAGCGTGTACAATGATGACGAGGAAAACTGAAAAATTCCCTTCTTTTTCATCACACCTAAGCTAAAAAGTTTAAAAATATTCTCTAGATACAAATCCGAATAAGCCTTACCAAATTAAAATAACCCAGCAATGAGTGAAATGTGAAAACAGAGAACGCTAAGAGGAGTATATAATGGCAATTACCGCGTTTTTACACGCCCCAGTTAAATTCATCAATGAATTAGCCACCATTTTGACAACCGAGCGGGATGGTTCAGGCGGTTTCTTCTGTGGCCCGCATTCGGGAGGTCGTGGGTTCGAAACCAGTGACCGATCTTTCTGACCTATGGGTATTTTCGAGGGGTTTTCCGGGTCGCCAGGCGAAAGGTGGTAAACATTCTCCTATCACCTGAATTTCCTGTCCCTACATTTCATCTCGCTTCATCTTTCATCCATTGGTCTCTTATAGGGTTGGAAGTGTTTGCGATGGTGTTTCGGTGGAATGTGGTAGGGGAAAAGGATGCTCTTTGTGACTTTCAACTGGCTGTCGGGGTTTCAGGACCCCCTTTATGGGCATTGGACTCTCTTTGTGCGGGGTCGGGTCCCTGCTCTGTCTATCCGTCTGTCCATCTCTACCTGGAAGCTTAGAGACCCTGCCATTCCTATGTCACTCCTGTTTCTAGCCGCCCGGTGTTTCATCCTTCCAACCAAGGACACTCCTTGAGGAGCATAGGTACAATATCCCCTATGTGGATCAATGCCGAGTCTCCTCCATAGCTAATCCAATTCAACCATTTTGACAGCAGTGGCATCGATGTGTCTTCTCTGGAGCTTCAATGATGACATCGCTGAAATTAGGAACATGAACGGAGCCATTGATGCCTCAACACTGAGATTCGGAAATACTGTATGCTGCTGCCGTTCTTGTAGCGTGTACATTGACCTTGTAGGCAAACAACGGCAGAAAATTACAGCCTAATCATCAGATACGGGCCAAAGCCTACTTTCATCTATTGAACATGTTAACAGCCACAGAGCATAGTCTCATTTTCTCTCCGTAAGAAAACAAAAGAAATCACCTGTCTTCTGCTAGACTTCCTGAGATGATTTGAATGCCATGTCATCTGCAATTGATACCACATTAACCTGTACTCTTCTTATCCATTTAATGAAGTAATGGTAATCATCATCGACGACGTTGCATATTCACAAAGCAGAAGTGTCTGTTATTTAACTTTCTACAGGAATTATGTCCAATCAGAAGCCTTTATCAAAACCGGCACACATGTATCGCGAAAAGAAGTAATTTTTATGTGGAAGATCACATTTTTACTTTCTCTACTACGTATAGTAAATAGGGGAAGTATTGTATTCCACCCAAAAATTCGATACCGAGATTTCACCGGAAATATATGTTTTGAGACCCCCTGAAACCAAAATCCTGTGTGTGTGTGTGTGTGTCTGTATATCTGTGTGTGTGTGTCTGTATGTCTGTGTGTGTGTCTGTCTGTGTGTCTGTGAACAGCATAACTCAGAAACGAACAGTCGGATAAACACCAAACTTGGTGCTTAGGTTCAGTATCTTCCAGAGATGCGACACGTAGGTTTTCAAGAAAATCCCCCACCCCAGATTACCCTTTACATGGAATAGTTTTTGAAAATTTTAATTTTCTCAAAAATGGCTTAAACGATTTTAATTAAAATATCATATGTTTAAGACATTTTTATGACAAATAAAATGTATATCTTGCATTTTCTGGGAATGTCTCCAAAAATATTCTTCATTGTGAACGACTTTTGCATAACTGGTAAACCATAAGAGATAGACAAAATTTTACTACACAAAAATGTAGATCGCGTTAAAATACACAATTTATGTCATTTACATTTTTGTTGTTGAGTGAACCATTTTCGAGATTGCTTGTTACTCCCCTAAATTTTTCAATACTTATTTTCTCAAATGGGAATTCGTTATTGTTTTTTTGACTTGGATATGCAAAGAGTATTAATATGTGGCAAAGAGAAAGGTGCTGCACAATGCTTAAAGGCTACTGTATTTCTATATTGCCCTGGTAAATATATATTCCCCTTATATCTACAAGAAAATTAGCAATAAGATAGAGTCTGCAAATGTTTATCTCGATTAACATGAAGTAGATGGAGAATAAGCGTTTGTGAAAATAGTTTGTTCAGGAGTAGAGAAAGTCATGTGAGTGCAACGCATCAGATTTTTATGTCATCCTTTGTGACATCATTGTGTATAAAATGTGCCCTGCAAAACTATGCGAAGAGATCTGGAGTTTTGCATTATCGCAAAACAGCGCAATACCGCACATAATAATGAATGCGTGTTGTTAGCATGCTGAAAACGGATGAATACCAATATCTCTCAATCGGTGAGTAGCACTGAGCGTGCTAAATACCCACTACGAGGTGCGTTCAGTTCTAAGGTATCGTATATTTTTTCTCAGGACTGGGAGCAGGTAGAAACATGCGATTTGGTTTAAAATACGTTGAAATTCTTTGTGAATGCGCGACAGAGACGGTATCGCCGTACGGTGCGCAGAACCCTAGTGGCTTCGGCTAGAGTGTTTAGTGCTTTTTACTTTCTCTACCATGTACTTACATAGTAGGTAGAGAAGGTATTGCATTCCACCCAAAAATTCGATTCCGAGGTTTCAACGGAAATACGTGTTTTTAGGCTCTGTAAATAAAAAAGGTATTTTTATAAAAAGGTCCATGTGGTCTGTGTGATGTGTGTGTGTGTCTGGAAGAGCATAACTCAAAAATGAAAATTTGGGTAAATACCAAACTTGGTATTTAAGTTTAGTGTCTTCCAAAGATGCGACACAAAGGATTTTCAAGAATATCCCTTCACCTCAAACTACATTTCACATGGAGTATTTTTCAAAATTTTGATTTTATAAAAAATGACTCGACCGATTTTAATTAAAATACAATATATTAAAGATATTTACATGACAAATAAAATGTATATCTTGTATTTTCTGGGAACAGTTTATGAAGTCCACTTCATTCAGAAGAAATTTTGTATAATCTTTTATAAATAGTAACAGTTAAGTGATAGAAGAAACCGTACTTCATAGAAAATACAGATCCCTTTAAAATTCACCACTTATTTAAAATAACTTTTTCGTGGCAGAGACATTTCCGAGATATCCGCTAGTAATGGTTCGATTTGTTCAATACTTGGCCATTTTCTTGAATTCCTGTCAACATTCAATTGTTTTTCGCGATTGCATTGAAAACAGCATGGAATTTAAGGACAGTGTATAGCGTCCAGTTCTTAAACATTTGACTATCGCTTTTCCCTCTGTATTTATAACGAAATGTTTAATTTAGCTATTTAGCTTTAAAGGTTTATTTGGATTCAAATGAGTTTCATAGAAAAATAAGCTTTAATAAGAATAATTTATATACCCACTAATAAACAATAGAGGTTAGAGAAAGACATGTGAGTGTATCACATCATATTTCGTATACTTAAACTGAGGATATTGTCATTACTATAACAGCGAAAATCTTTCGTGTTCTCCACTTGCGTGCTGTGACATCCACTGAAACTCATCGTTAGTTGAGAGAGACATATGGCGATGGTGTCATGAATGTGAAAAATGTGCGTTCGTGGGTGCGACAGTTCAAAGAAAGCCGAACGTCGTGTGAAAACGAACCGACACAACCTCAGCCTCGCACCAGCAGGAGAAATTTCATGGCAACCGCCAATTTTTTCAGCACTGGTGCATACTCGAAATTTCCTCCACACTTAACAGGCGATCCTCCAAAGCATATTTTTCTACTCACGCAACCATGATGTTTGACATCCAGGACATACAAAAAACGAATAACTAATTCCCAATTGAGAAAAATTATAATTATTGAAATATTCAAACAAAAACAGTGAATACCTCGTAAGTGGTGCGCTCGGCAAAAAAGAAATGTATATGACAAAAACTGTGTGTTTTAACGAGATATACAATTTTTGTATAGTAAAAGTTTGTCTCTTACAGTTTTCCAGTTATGCAAAAGTCACTCAAAATGAAGAAGACTTTTAGGGACATTCCCAGAAAAGTAACGATATACAATTCATTTGCCATAAAATATCTTAATCATATGATACTTTAATCAAAATGGTTAGAGCCATTTTGATAAAATCAAAATTTTTGAAAATGTTCCATGTAAAGGGTAGTCGGGTGGGGGATTTTCTTGAAAATCTTAGTGTGAATCTTTGAAAAACACTGAATCTATACCAAGTTTGGTAAGTATTCGAGTTTTCGTTTTAGAGTTATACTGTTCACAGGCACACTACGCAAATACAAGGACCTTTTTCTAAAAATGCTTTCTGTTTTGGATTCAGAGGGTCTCAAAACATGTATTACCGCTGAAATCTCGATATCGAATTTTTGGGTGGAATGCAATACTTCTACTTACTGTACGTAGTAGAGAAATAAAAAAATATGAGACCTTAGAACTTGAACGCACCTCGTACAAGGACAGAAACATCTGATCCTCTCTCAGAGCTGCTTATGGTTTATCAAAGAAAAAGCCATGTGTGTGCGCGTGAAGCTCTACTGTTATATATATATTTTTTCTGTTTATTTTACTCTTTCAATTTTCATACAATAGTGTACAAATTCTGTCTCCTCTACAACTCATTAGCACATACAAGTATTTTTAAAAAAGATTAGATAACATCTATCTCAAAAGGAATTACAATAATTCTTATATTATTTTGACAATTCCATGTTTCTTTGCATTATTAATTTTCTCTTCTGAATGTATATAAATTCCTAAAAGTCTGTTTTATTGTCTGATAGATTGTATTTGATTGAGTATGTGGGTCGAATGCCTGATTCAATGTTTTGGAAGCGGTACTTATCTTAACGGTAGGGTATAGACTGCACTGAAAGCACAAGAAATTTCTGTTACCTATATCTCCAAAACTGATCTGAACCTTTGCTTCAATTACACACCTTGGCTTTTGCTTTCAGAACCTTTTAAAGTTTCTACTCGTTGCAGATGCCCAAGACCACACGGCCTAATGGTCTATATTTACGAAGATTGCTCTAGAAGTACCGGACCTAACAAAGAAAACACAAACATTTGGGGAAAAAACATCTTTATTTCTCTATATAGTCTCCTTTCAGCTCGATACACTTTTCCCAGCGATGTTCAATAGCTTCGATACCCTGTTTATAGCGAGAACCGTCGAGTTCTGTAAAATAGCCATCAGTTGCAAACTCCACCACTTCATTGTTTGCTAATCTTGTAACACCAAGCCATTTCTTCAACTTTGGAAAACGAAAATAATCAGAGCGGGCTAAATCTGGCGAATAGGGTGCATGAAAAAGCAATTCGAACTTTAACTCATTGAGTTTGGCCATGGAGATAACGGATGTATGAACTGGTGCATTGTATTGATGAAACAGAACTTTTTTCACTAAATGCGGCAGTTTTTGCTTGATTTTATCATTCAAACGCTGCAATAATTTGCTTAATACTCGCCATTGATTTCTTTTCTTTTTTGAAGATAATCAATGAAAATTATCCCACGCGCAACCCAAAAAAATGACACCATGACCTTGCCTGCAGATGGAACTGTCTTTCCTTTCTTTGGAGCCGATTCTCCCCTTTCAATCCACTGTTTTGACTGTTCCTTCGTCTCAGGTGTGAAGTGATGGACCCATGTTTCATCCATGGTTATGATTCGACGCAAAAACTCGGCTTTATTGCAGCAAAACACCGCCAGACACCGGACTGAAACATCCTCACGACGCTGCTTTTGTTCTTTTGTGAGTAAACGCGGCACCCATCTTGCGCACAGTTTCTCATGTCTAAATTTTCAGTCAGTATGCTATGTAGAGCACCTTTTGAAATGCCTACGATGTCTGCTAGCTCGCGCACTTTCGGTCGACGATCATCCAATACCATTTTGTGGATTTTCTTCACAACTTCTGGGGTGGTCACCTCATTTGGTCGACCACTGCGATGTTCGTCTTGGCAACTCGTACGAGCTCGCTTAAACGAAGCCACACAATATTTTACTTTTGTAAACGAAGGAGCAGAACCCCCAGAGTAGAATCTAGCTCAGGTTTAATATTAGTTGGACTAAGACCCTTCAAATGAAAGTATTGTATCACATAACGATGGCCAGTTTTATCCATGTTTACAAATTCGGTGAGAGAGTTCACTATTAATGGCTTCCAAACAATTACTAAACAACATAGCCTCGTCAAACTTCAATCTTGAGCTTTATAAGGGTGGTACTTTCTACCATAGTCATTTGTTTGAAACAACAACCGCTATATATACGTCAGGTCGGGTACTTCTGGGAGTGCCCTCGTACCTCCAACGCCTTTTACTCGACCCTGATTTCCTTACACTACTATGCATTAAAAGTGTTCCAAACGACGTAGTTTGTAACTAATCTTGTTGACATTTTAAGCAGAAACTCAGTAGAATTATGTTATTATTCTATTGTGAATTGTGTTTATCTATTTGGGTTCATTGTGTATTAAAATAATTAACAATCAATTTTAATCAAAATAAGGTATAATTTAGAGGAAAAAAATACCTATCTCCCTTAATCAAACTTGAAGAATAAATGTAGACCGGTACACTTAGAAGACATGCTTCTATATCCTTTAAACAATTCAGTCTGATATCTTAAACAATTTCTGAGATAATAGGTCATAAGTCCAGCAGAGTCAACGTTGACGGGATGGAGCTTTTAATCTTCCCATAACTATTATTATGCTTTCTTTTTTGTTTTTGTGAGTGTGATTTCTTCACACCGTCTTTAAGTATTCATCCACATTTAATTACTGGACGTATCGGTTACAGGGGTAGAGTATACTTCGGACGGGGACACCACGCGCACTAACCTAAAGGAACGTGTTGGGGCTACCCCCACCTAGAAGGAAGGAATGAAGTGAAGGAATCACAAGAGACTACAGGCGGCAGGCAGATAGACCACAGAGACGCGCGGAAGTCCCTTCCATTTCCTGTTTCGAAGACCCGATACATTATTGCAGCTGCCCGGAGAGGGCGATGAAAGACCCATGCAATCAGGCAGTCCTCAGATATCCACTGGGAATAGTCTTTCCTTGGAGCAAACATTTACGCCAAACATCTTACTGCTAAGTTTCTTGTAGGTGCAAGAGGAAATTCATTCACATTCTTTCCTATCAAGTAACAATAAAGGAGGATAAGAACGATGATGGTAAATTAATGCTTTTCTCGCTGCATTATAATGAAAAATTTATGTTACTAGTGGACTAAGAGAAATTATTTTCGAAAAGCATTGCTTTCACTAAATTTCATTTATAACAGCTGCTGTATTCTTACTTTCTCTACTACGTATAGTAAGTAGGGAAAGTATTGCATTCCACCCAAAAATTCTATATCAATATTTCACCGGGAATACATGTTTTGAATTGCCCTGAATCCAAAAAAAAAGCATTTTAGAAAAAGCTCCGTGTATGTATCCGTGTGTCTGTGAACAGCATAACTCAAAAACGAAAAGTCGGATAAACACCAAACTTTGTATTTAGGTTTAGGATCTTTAAAAGATGTGACATAAACATTTTTAAGAAAATCCCCCACCCCAGACTATCCTCCTAATGAAACATATTTCGAAAATTTTAATTTTCTCTAAATCGCTTTAACCATTTTGATTAAAATATATTTTTAAGACTTTTTATGGAAATACATGTTTTGAAACCCCCTGAATCCAAAAAAAACATTTTTAGGAAAACGTACGCACGCGCGCGCACGTTACCGCGGAGTCAACTTGCTCGATTTACTGACTGATGTTAGGATTGTCTTCTGTACGATTTGTTTAATTTGTGTCGACATCGGTCAGCCTTAGAGTTGCCTCCATGCTATTCATATTAGATTTCTATTCTAGCGTGGACAATGTAGATCATAGAAGATGTGCACTAAAATCTGTATGCATAGAAAAAAAACACGGAAACTGTAGTCATATTAGTTGGAGCAAGCTTTTTAACCTTATTACTTTCTCTACTACGTATAGTAAGTAGGGGAAGTATTGTATTCCACCCAAAAATTCGATATCGAGATTTCACCGGAAATACATGTTTTGGGAACCCCTGAATCCAAACAAAGCATTTTTGGAAACATGTCCGTCTGTGTGTCTGTGTGTGTGTCTGCCTGTATGTGTGTCTGTCTGTGAACAGCATAACTCAGAAACGAACAGTCGGATAAACACCAAACTTGGTATTTGGGTTCAGTATCTTCCAAGGATGCGACACGAAGTTTTTCAAGAAAATCCCCCCACCCCAGAGTACCCTTTACATGGAAGATTTTTCGAAAAGTTTAGTTTTCTCAAAAATGGCTCTAACGATTTTGATTAAAATATCATATGTTTAAGATACTTTTATGACAAATAAAATGTATATCTTGAATTTCCTGGGAATGTCTCCAAAAGTATTCTTTATTGTGAACGACTTTTGCATAACTCGTAAACCATAAGAGATAGACAAACTTTTACTATACAAAAAATGTAGATCGCGTTAAAATACACAATTTATGTCATATACATTTTTTTTGTTAAGTGAACCATTTTCGAGATATTACTTGTTATTCCATTACATTTTTCAATACTTATTTTCTCAAAAGGGAATTCGTTATTCATTTTTTTGTCTTGGATATGCAAAGAATTATAATCTGTGCCAAAGGGAATGGTGCTGCACCTAGCAACCAGCTATTAAGAGATATGTATGTGCTTAAAGGCTACTGTATTTCTATATTGGCCTTGTAAATATATATTCCCCTTACATCTACAAGAAAATTAGCAATAAGATAGAGTCTGCAAATGTTTATCTCGATTAACATGAAGTAGATGGAGAATAAGCGTTTGTAAAAATAATTTGTACAAGAGTAGAGAAAGTCATGTGAGTGTAACACATCAGATTATTTTTGCTAAGTGCGAACCTCAACGATATCGCTGAGTTTCCCTGATCGGTACCTCGTAACGTATTGGAAATGATACGATATTATGTTATCACATTGCTGTAAGTTTTCAAACCTATAAGAAAGGTTTTACCACACATTATGTTACACATAGTCCAGCGCCTCGTATTATCCGTTTGGATTTATTTTGTTAACCTGAATATGGGATTTGTCCACTTTTTACTCTCTAAATTTATAGTTTTGGAATAATTAACATAATCTTCTTCATACGTTAACTTTTAGTTTCATGTAAATACAAAGGCATATTCCCCACGAAATCTGAGTTTAGCAACATGCAAGAGGCTGAGGCCAAAGTCAATCATATTACTTTCCGTAAACCATGAGTCGTGAACAAGTAAAGAGCGCCCATTTTGAAATACATTTTTGAAAATGTCTAGTGCGTAAATACTAAATTAAAAATACGCAGTTGTCTTTATAAAAGCGCAAAAATATAAATAATAAGGAACTCTAACCGTAAGATACATCTATACCATTCCTGTTACCCAAATGGACATAAATGTTGCACGCTGTGTATATCGGAGGGGGACTCCTCGCGCAGTGCCACCATCTTGATCTATTGTGGCTACACCTAGAGGCAGGGATGAGGTGAAGGAATCGTAGGAGGCCAAAGTCCGCAAGGACTGGCCCACAGAAACGCGCAGAAGTCCCTAACATTTCCAGTTTGACACTCGCGCACCAGTGGCGAGGAATCCCAAGAGGGCGACTCAACGACCCTAACAGTGAGACAACTCATCTGGTGTTCACGGGGAGAAATTATTCCAACGTGCATGCATCCAGGCCATCTGCCCGGCACCGCCAGCACCACAGCACCTAAAAGCACACCCGAAACGTGAACTGAAGATAAATGAGAGGAAATAGGGGAAAGGAGAAATTGTGGTAAAATAAACCACCCCGGCACTCGTCCTGGCGGACAGGGAAAACCACAAAAATATGGTTAGAATGGGCGATCACCCAGAATCGAACCCGGAACGTCCCAAATGAGAGCCACAGACTTTACCCATACTTCAATCGTACATACAACATACGTACGAATCATATTAGATAGTCCTCTGTTTTACCTAGATTTCGTTCAGGAAGGTTTTATATTCGTAAACATGAAAAGCTCTAGCAGAAAGAGAATATTTTTCCGTTTATTCGTCAGTCCCGTGCCTTGTACTTGAGATGCTTTAGTGAAGGTATCAAGGAATACTCTCGACGAAATTGAACACAGAAGAAGTTTTCTAAGTAAATAGTTTTGTGGGGGGGTCTATTCCTTGTAAAAACTTGCAGTTTACAGATGGTAAAATGTCCGACTTAGGTAGGATATTCGGGATTGATATAGATATTCCTATTCCGAAAACAAATGCTATATTTATTCAAGAACATTTGTGCTTAATGTTTTAATGTTATTATCTTCATCCTATTGTAATCTCAATGCTTTGTGCAGCCTGAACAATTATTGCTGTGTGTTATACATGGTGGACCATTCAATATATATCTCCAAAACTAAACTTGTAGAAAGAAATGTCTTTAATAAGCATTGCTTGATATTATGGGAGGAAGTAAATGCCATTAGTCTTGTTTTGTTTGGAGGACGTTATGGTGGTCATTTCAGAGTCAATTTAAGTTTTTTTAATGGGAACCTACAAATAGGGTCCATTTAAATTCATTTTCAAATGACTATCACAACGCCCTTAAAATAAAACACAACTAATAGCATTTACTTTTCATAATATCAAGCAACTTTTATTCAAGACATTTCTTTGTACTTTTGGAGATATTGTACAACGTCAACTTAAATCGTCCATCCTGTATATCATGAACGTGGCTTCGAGAGAAAGAAGAAACTTAATGGGGAGGTATTTTTGGAAGTTTAATTTAACGAAGACATTATGAAAACAAGAAAAACAGACTACTATCTATGATGAGAGTCATTAGGAAATGCAAATCTCTAAAAGAGAGCAACTATAAGAGCAATGAACACCCAGTGTGTTTCATTTTCCTGTCGGGCTACAAATGACCATTTCGGTTATGTTAATATAAGCGTTTTCATACTAAAGTTTTCGCCTGTCCCTAATACAATACAAGAAACAATTGTGTTTGTTTGCTTGAATGATATGTATACTGCAACTGAGGAAGGCAATAATAGCTGGCATGCTGAATAGTAATAACAATTATTGAATGGTTGCAATTCACAAAATACGCAGAGACTAATTAACTGATCACCGGCAGACATTTTGAGTTATCATGTAGTGAGAAAAAGTATACTATAAGTTTAATTTACCATCATCAGTCTTATCCTCCTTTATTGTTACTTGAGAAGGAAAGAATATACATAAAAATTCTTATGTGTTACATTCACATGACTTTCTCTACTCTTGTACAAACTATTTTTACAAACGCTTATTCTCCATATGCTTCATGTTAATCGAGATGTCAATCTTATTGCTAATTTTCTTGTAGATGCAAGGGGAATATGGTAGGTTTTAAGCGATAGTCAAATATTTTAACGCTGGTTGCTATGTGGCGCATTCCATTCTCTTTGCATGTCCAGGACATAAAATAAAATGAATAACGAATTTGAGAAAAAGTATTATTGGAAAATTTAAGGGAATAACAAGCAATATCTCGAAAACGGTTCACTCAACAAAAGAAATGTATATGACATAAATTGTGTATTTTAACGCGATCTACATTTTTGTGTAGTAAAATTTTGTCTATCTCTTATGGTTTACCGATTATGCAAAAGTCGTTCACAATGAAGAATACTTTTGGAGACATTCCCAGAAAATTCAAGATATACATTTCATTTCTCATGACAATATCTTAAACGTATGATATTCTAATGAAAACCGTTAGAGTCATTTTTGAGAAAATTAAAATTTTCGAAAAATGTACCACGTAAAGGGTAGTCTGGGGTGGGGGATTTTCTTGAAAACCTTCGTGTCGCATATCTGGAAGATACTAAACCTAAATACCAAGTTTGGTGTTTATCCGACTGTTCGTTTCTGAGTTATGTTGTTCACAGACACACACGGACATGTTTCCAAAAATGTTTTTTTTGGACTCAGGGGATCTTAAAACATATATTTCCGTTGAAATATCGGTATGGAATTTTTGAGTGGAATACAATACTTCCCCTACTTACTATATATAGTAGAGAAAGTAAAAATTGATGTTACTGCGAATAGTAAGTAGGAGAAGGATTGCATTCCACCCAAAAATTCGATATCGAAATAAATGTTTTGAGGGGCACTGAATCCTAAAAAGCAATTTTAGAAAAAGGTTCGTGTATGTATTTGTGTGTCTGTGAACAGCATAACTCAAAAACGAAAAATCGGATAAATACCAGGCTTGGTATTTAGTAGCGACACGAACATTTTCAAGAAAATCCCCCCACCCCAGAATACCCTTTACATGGAACATTCTTCAAAAACTTTGATTTTCTCAAAAATGGCTCTAACGATAAAATAGGTATCATATGTTTAAGATATTTTCATGGCAAATGAAATGTATATAATGAATTTTCTGGGAATGTCTCCAAAAGTATTCTTCGTTGTGAACGACTTTTGCATAACTGGTAAACCATAAGAGATAGACAAAATTTTACTACACAAAAAATGTAGATCGCGTTAAAATACACAGTTTGTCATATACATTTTTTGTCGAGTGAACCATTTCCGATATATTCCTTGTTATTTGTTTAAATTTTCTAATACTTATACTTTTTCTCAAATGGGAATTCGTTATTTGATGTCATATGAGTGCAGCACATCGGCTCTTTTACTTTGTTGCCTTATTCTTCATTACAAAATAAACAGCTTTTTATAAATCATTTTCTAATGAGAAAACAACATACATAATGTAGGTTCCTATTTTAAAAAAAATTAAATTAACCCTAGAATGATCATCATAACGCCCTCCAAACCAAACACGACTAATGTCATTTACTTTCCCCCATAATATCAAGGAACTTTTATTCAAGACATTTCTTTCTACAACGCTTAGTTTCGGAGATATTGTACAGCCTCAACTTAAATGGTACAACCTAAATATTGATATTTAGCTTCTCTTCTGTATGCATTTGTCTCTGATAGATATTCTGCATTCAAATGCTTAAAGTTGGTCAAATTACATGAAGTAGATGGGAATAAACGTTTGTAAAAATAGTTTTTACAAGAGTAGAGAAGGTTATGTGAGTGTAACACATCAGATATTTAAAATTGTATTCATTAATGCAATGGAGATTTAAATATTTAAAAATATAAGGCTTTCAATCAACAATTTTTGCAACATTTGTTGCTCAGGCCACTAATAAAGAATTGTTTCAGGAGCTGAATAACGCTGAAGCCGTAATAATATTATATCTCATTACATAGTTGTAAGTGACAAGGACAAGACCATTAGCCTTTACGTAATGTATAACGACGTTTTGATGATGTGTACACCGCACCCACGTAAAGCCGCCTGGGTGCGGCGCCCCCAGATCCACGTGAGATCCATCCAAGTAACGGCCCCTGAGAAGTTTCAGCAACTCGTTCTCCTACAGGTTCTGGTTCAAAAGGGAATTCAGGAAGATCCGGTCGATGCTGCTTGAGTTCACCGCTTCTCTTATTACGGGATTTTTGCAATTTGGTGCAACTTCTTTTTTTATCTGAAGCAGTTGCCTTTGACAGCCATGTTGTGCATAAGTAAAGAGCAAGGAAAAATATACTCCTGGGTGAAGCGTAGGACGGAATGAACATGTAGATTAATGGTCTTACACATTTCGGTGTACAGGTATAGACAGTTATCCGCCTTCTTTTCGAATGTACCGTATTTATACTCAAGAAATTTTGAAGTAAAACGCTTGTAAACAACTTAGACATCCGTTATTTTATACAGTTGGTAGAACCATCTGTCGTTAAGTAAATTCATAATACTTGATGATTTAATAAAGCACAATTATTTAATAAAACCGTAACCGGTTCTTTTATGTGAGTTTTTAATAAATAAATTAATGCTTTAATAAGCTACATTGTGGCAAAAAATTGCATTTTTAAAATAACTGTTGGCACTTATCACTTAAGAATAGCCCAAACGTGTATTATGAAATTTTGTATACATACCTGGAGTCCACCGACATGAGTAGTTTAGGCTATTAAGATATGGATTCGTAAACAAGAGACCTGCGGTTCAATTCCCTCCAGGACGTTCACTCTGACTAGTTTTTTCCTGTTTTTTCTCAGTCCTCACAAGTGGCAAATGCCGGGGAGGCACGTTAAACTGAGGCCTGGAACGTTTCCTTCTGAAATTTTATGTTCATTTAATTGCAGGCATTATCAGTGTTACTGCCTGTGGTGCCACATGTTACAAAAACCTGAAGTCCCACTTAAACAATAGCTGTAAAGGTAAAGGTATCACGGAGGGCCCCCCGGAACCGGGGCAGAGCACCGCACGTAGGCCAGTCGGCCCATTGTGTGGAAGGATGAGGGGAGAGACACGAAGGGAGACCAGATCCGGATGCCGGCGGGCGAAAACATGTACGGGGTCCCTAATGTTTCCAGATAGAACGCATCCAACGCCGCACGGTCCCTGCCCACATGTTGCCAACCTCCAGGATACACGGGAGCGGAGCCCCACACTGAGGATAGACCTAACTGAGCGCTACACAGCGACACCAGGGAAGAAATCTTTACAGAGCGCAAGCCACCGCCCAGCCGCAACTAGCAGGACACCGTTGCCTGGTCCTATAACCCTGAAACAGATATCAAGGAAGATGATGTGTACAGGAAATGAAGGGAAGAAAAGTCGTGGTAGAAGATAGACCACCCCAGGATTAGTCTTTCTCCGTAGTGTAGTGGATGCTAGCCTCTAGTTCCCGAGGTCGCGAGTTCAAACCCGACGGAGGACGATGGACTTTTTTCGGGCGTAAAAATTCTTAGCATGGTTTCCCTCGGAAGGGAAGTAAAGCTGGTGGTCCTGTATCGTAGATTCACGGCAGGTAAAAGAACCTCAAGCCTGATAAAGAGGCCTCTAAGCAAAATTACCGCCCAATATAGAATGGGACGCTAAGGACCACACCAATTAATGAAGGTCCATAAATAAAATTATTTTTTTTTACCCCAGCATTCGCCTGGCGAACCGAGGAAACCACGAAAAACTCATTGGCCAGAGTGGGTGGTCGCCGGGGATCAATATCGGGACCTTCCGTGTTCGGACCTAGACGTAACCGCCTGAGCTATTCCGCTCGGTCCCGAAAGAGAAAAGGAAAACAAAATGACCAAATATTTCTTTATTATCAACCCTTTTGTGAATCTTAAATAAAAATCTGATATGGTTCAACCACATCATTTTCTCCATCCATTATAAATTCATATGTATTCAATAATTGTTATCTTGTTTATATAAAAGCCGATTTTCCTACACACATTATATTAACCAAGATACATTTTTACATAAAAGAAATACTGAAATACATTACTATTACTGAATAAAAACCATTGGTATTTTCGGAATTCCCAACTTAATTGGTATGGAAAAATACAAGTAGAATTTTATAAATGGAAAACTAGTTTTTAAGTGTTGGTATTTTCTTGGTATTTGTTGTCTCTGTAATCCTCCAAGTGGACCTCGTCCTTCTACCAGACCATCTGTCAGTTCATAACCTACATACTTCTTTTACTGTTCTGACCTGCTTACATAGCGAAGTTATAATTATCCTGCTGTAATTCAATCTCTCCGATGCTTTGTTGACTGTCACCTAACACTGTCGCTGTTATGTTTATTGTTTCCAGTGATATTGCCAATTTACAGTTTTCATTAATAAATTAATGGACAACAAGCAAATTAGTTATCTGGAGCTACTGTAATTTATATGTTTATATTAATTAGTTCACAACTTCCTGATGTAAAGCTCTAACTGGCAGGCGAATGCTAGCAATAATAGCTAGGAAGGGAATCATTAAGCAGAAAAACGCATATTAGACATATCGCTACTACTTTTAAAGACGATGCGAACACCATAGGATTGAAAAGGAGCAGATCTTGAAAGCGAAATAAAGCATAACTTACCTTCAATACTACATGCTGTTCTCGGACAATTCTGACTTATTTCCATGGCTTTTTATCTAGGATTCCATTGAGGATTCTCCTCAAAGCTCACTTTTCTATCTAGTACTTATACATAGGTCACTCCAAAAGTTTTGAGAATGGACGCAATAAAATATTAAAACTTTAGATCTAATGACTAATTGTTTTCAAAATATACTCCATTGCAATCTATACACCGTCCCGTCCTTTCAAACCATTTTTCAAATGCTGAACGCCGTTCTTCTTTGAAGAGAGTGCAAATACATTATTCGTAAGCAGCTACTGCGGTTTTAGGTGACTCAAATCGTCGACTTCGAATTTTTTCTTTCATTTTGGGGAATAGAAAAAAGGCGCATGGGGCCAGATCTGGACTATAAGGAGAATGGTACAGAGGCATTGCAGAGGCATTGTAATGGTGCAACAAAATTCTACGTAGACCAGTCTTGGGACGCTTTTTTCTCAGTTCATTGAACACTTGTGGCAGACATTTTGTGATGTGTTATCTGGCAATAACGTATTTTGTCCCTCAAACGGAATCCTCACAGTGTGGCCACTTGCTGAGAAGAAGGAATACATCATTTTCTTGCCAACACTTCTCGTTCACTCCACTTTTGTTGGGGGATCTTCTCCTGGGAAGACCCAGACCGTTGACTGTCGTTTAGTTGCTGGATCATACTGGTAAATCCAGCTGTTAAAATGTTAAATATGTTTTTGGATCTTCCTCCATTGAATTTTTCAATCATTTCCTTGCACACGTGCTTGTTTCTGTTCTTTTATGAGATGGTGGGGGATCCAGCGACTGCAGAACTTTCCGACGTCAAGTTTTTCTTTCAGGACTGTTTTCATTGCTGCCGATCCAATATTTAGAATCTGACTATGTATGCAACGATGATGTTCCCGCAACATGCACTCGGCTTTCACCACGTTTTCATCCATTGCTGCTGTAGCCGTCCGCCTTGCTCGGGCTTCATATTCGAAGAAATCCCTTCCCCTTCTAAACTCTAAACACCATCGATAATTAGTGGATTGCGAAGAGGTAAATCCTCAAATGCATGATGCAGTCTTTCAAGACATTCTCTCTCCCCTAAATCGACTTTAAAGTAATAGAAAATCATAGCACGGAAATGCTCTCGCTTGAGACCCATCCTAACGTATGGAGTAGCAACACGTGCTATACATACACACGTGGTGCTGACGATGCACATTGTTGGAGCGCGCACAGACTTGCACATGTTGCTATCCGAACTTCAATCTGAAGTTAGGAAAACCTGCTTTGTCTTACCGCTACTCATTGTTGCCCATTCTGAAAACTTTCGAAGTGAGAAAATTTAAGGATACAAAAGCGAATATTTAGAAAACGGCTACTACTACAAAGAAGACATATAAAATAAATTGAATGTTTCAAAGGGTTCACATTTTTTGTATCTGTCTCTAATAGTGTAACTATTAAACATAGCTATATGAACTCTACAAGTACGAAGAGAATTTCACAGGATATTCACGGAGTTTTTAAGATATACAGTATACAGACGTTTATTCATACAAATATCTTAAACGTATGGCATTTAATCAAGATTGTTAAAACCGTTTATGAGGAAATACAAAAATATAACGAAAATTGTCCATGTAAAGGGTAGCTTGGGATGGGGGAAAACCGCGAAGCTTTCCATGTTCAAGTCTTAAAAAAATTGTTGTTCAACGAGTTTTCGTTTCTTAATTGTAATGTTCTCTCTCTCTCTCTCTCTCTCTCTCTCTCTATATATATATATATATATATATATATATATCGCTCTCTCTCACACACACACACACACACACACAGACCTTTTTTTAAAACCGAGCGGGATGGCTCAGGCGGTTCCGTCTGTGGCCCGCATTCGGAAGGTCCCGAGATCGATTCCCGGCGACCGCCGATTCTGGCCCATGGGTTTTTCGTAGTTTACCCGAGTCGCCAGGCGAATGCTGGGGTGGTTCATTTCCTACCACGACTCTCCTTCCTCTCATTTCCTGTACCCATCATCTTCCTTGTCATCCGTTTCAGTGTTATAGGACCAGGCGACGGTGTTTCGCGGGTTGCGGCTGGGCGGTGGCTTGTGCTCTGTAAAGGTTTCTTCCCTGGCGTCGCTGCGGTACCGCTCAGTTAGGTCTCTTCTCAGCGTGGGACTCCGCTCAGGGACCCTGGAAGTTATTGGCTCGTGGGCAGAGACCATGCGGCGTCGGATGTGTTCTATGAAAACGTTAGGGACCCCGTTCTTGCTTGCGCCCGTCGGCATCTGGATCCTCATCCTTCCTTCCCAGGGGCCACTTTGGAAACACTGCCCTGCGTGCGGTGCTCTGCCCTGGTTCCGGGGTTCCTTCCGTGATACGTACCCTTTATCTTTTCTTAAATGTGATTTTTTTGGGGGGTTGCATTTCCAATGAAATATCGGTACCAAACGTTTTAAAGGTATAAACTTCGTACATTTACACGTGGTAGTGAAGTAAACGTGCTCATATTTATTTATTTCAACTAGATTGTTTATTTCACAGTTTTAAAATTAAATCTGCTCCTTACGTTTTCTTTTATGCTTTATATTTAATATTTCTGTGAGCTGTAAAATATATTCCTGTTGATTTAGCAACTAAAAATCGTGATTTGATAATACAGATTTTGCGTATACTCAATATCATTTTGAGCTGGACTGCTTCAAATGTGTTGTTTTCGAATTAAAACTATTTTAAGCAGTATGTCTTACAGGTATTTAAAACAATCAAAACAATAACTCCTATTACAACGTCTTACTAGCAGTAGTAGTTTATGACATAAATCATATTCTAATTGGGTAACATTATAATTTAACGACTCGGGGTTCTGGGTGCATTGAGGATGCAATGGTATAAAATAAGTTCAGTTTCTTAAATGAAACTGTGTACATTGTTTACAGCTGGGAAGGATAACGGATATATCTGGCCGACAAGCAGCTCTGTAGGCGTTCATCTAGCAAGGTAGAGAGGCCTATTTTTGCATTTCACAACAAGAAAACAAAATATAATGTATTGCATTTAAATGACTTTCTCTACTCACTCTTCCACAAACTATTCTTAGAAAACGTTATTCTTGTGTCTACTTCTTGTTAATCATGATAAACTTTCATTAAACATTTACACATTCGTTGTAGGTATAAGAATACAGTAGGCTAAAGGAAAGTCAATTTTTAAAAAGCGGTTCGCTATGTAATTGCTTTGAAATTCCATGCTGTTTGCATGACCACTAGATAAAAAGAAAAGGGATTTATTATTCGAAAAAAGTATAATTAAGTATTTAAAAATTCAAACCAATAACAAACGACATGGTTAACGCCACAAAAAATTGACATACATTGTGGTTTTAACGAGATATATATTGTTTGTGTAGCAAGATCTTGTCTATCTCTTACTTTACTAGTTATACGAAAGTCATTCAGAATGAGGAGTACTTCTCAGGCTATTCGCAAAACATTCTGGATATACATTTTATTTGCCATGCATATATCTTAATAATGTGATATTTTAAACAAAACGGAGCCATTTTTCAGAAAATAAAAAATAACGAGCATTTTTCCATGTAAGTGATAGTTTAAGTCGGGGTATTTTGTTGAAAATCTTAGTCGACCCTGTCAATCCGAAAACCACTGCAAAGGTGGTCTGTCATCCAACCGATACGAGGAGATGTGGCCTGCATCACGCATCCCCAGACGGAATGTTGGTTTTCGAGGTCGTGGTCGCTCCTATCGCAGTTCCTCAATTTCCTCACGATGCTGAGTGGGCACCGGTTTTATATGCTTAAAATCCGCATCCCCACAGATGGGTTCGAACCCGAGTGCATTTCATACCACGGCGCAGGACATCCTTGGAACTTAAATACTAAGTATGGTAACTTAACGAAGTTTTGTTTTAGAGTTACGATGTTCACAGACGCAACTCATTCACACGCACACAGACCCTTTCCTTTTAAACGTTTAATATCTAAAATAAGCTTCATAGACGAATACAAATCCGAAGACCCTATTGCGTTGCCTTCACAATACCATATGGGATGTATACTAGACTGCACAATTTATACCCTGAAGTGAAAGAAAAAGAAAGGGAACAAGCTGAAAAGAAAACAGAATTCGATTGCATCTGCGGTTTGGTGGTTAGCATGCTATCGTTCGATTCCCGGAGGAAGAAAAGAATTTTTCTTTATCCAAGATTATTCCCCATCCGCCCTAGAGCCTGGAACTATAAGAGAGCGTGTGTGAAATGAATGTTTAAATGGAAAACCCAAAGCAAACAAATCCAAAGATTAACATCATAGTAAAACGAATGAACATAATTGCCTATGAGCAATTGTTCCAAAGGCAAAGAAATACCTTATATTACACTCACATGACATTCTCTACTCTTGTACAATTTTTTTACAAACGCTTATTCTCCATCTACTTCAAGTTAATCCAGATAAACCTTTGTAGAATCTTATTGCTATTTTTGTAGGTATCTACAAGGGGAATATGGTAAGCTTTAAGCGATAGTCAAATCTTTTAAGAGCTGGTTGCTATTTGGAGTAGTTCATTCTGTTTGCATGTTCAGGACATAAAAAAACTAATAATGAATTCCAATTTGCGAAAAAGTCTAAGTATTGGAAAATTCAAACAAATAACAAGGAATTTCTCGAAAATGGTTCACTCCACAAAAAAATGTATACGACATAAATTGTGTGTTTTCAAGGAGATCTACATTTTTGTGTAGAAAAATGCTGTCTGTCTCTTATGCTTTACCGGTTATGCAAAAACCATTTAGAGAGGAGGGTTTTTGGGGGACATTCTCAGAAAATGTACATTCTCAATATGTACATTTTATTTTATCATGAAAATATCTTAAATATATATTTTAATCAAAATTTTTAGAGCCCATTTTTGAGAAAATCAAAATTTTCGAAAAATGTTCCATGTGTAGGGTAGTCTAGGATGGGGGATTTTCTTGAAAATCTTCGTGTCGCATCTTTGAAAGATACTGAACCTAAATATCAAGTTTGGTATTCAGGGGGCCTCAAAACATGTCTTTCCGGGGACATTTCGAGATCGAATTCTTGGGTGGAATGCAACAATATCCCAACTTACTATACATACTAGAGAAAGTAAAACTCATTTCAATGATTTAATTCCTTATTTTAACTTTCAAATGTATGGTAGTAAAATTAAATATAATGCTTTCATTTCAGTGCATACTAATTCTGTCCCTAAAGGCTTCAATTTCCACAACATGTGAGTGCACCGGCGCTTGTGCTATGTCTGAAGTCTTTTCCTAGACATTGCCGACTTTGTGAACCTTTCCAATTTATTTGTGCCTATTACCTTCAAATGTGAGAAATGTAGACAACAGAGAGACAACGACCCAGAGGTTTTTTAAGTTTACAGGTAGAAAGTTTTAGTCTGCTGTAGGCGCTGGTATAAATAATGAGATACAGTTGCATAAACATTACAATATAACAAATTGAAAGAAACCTACCTAATGTATTTCACATTGACACTTATAATAAGTTCGTCTACGTGTAACCTCCAGATTACAATGCATAGTTTGAGGAGCAAGTTATTTCGTATGTTCTAAGGCCTTGCATGTACACGCCTACCTAATGTGACACGAAGCCATTATCGATAGTTCCGGATGGGCTATGAACAACAATGCGAGAAATAGGTCCACCTAGACCGGCTTGCGTGTTTCGTGAACAGTTGATACAACTTCTGTTGAGAACAATGGGAGTCAGAAAGGGCGCGGCCAATAACCGTACCACTGACCTCCGCAGAGGATGAGTCCCAAATTCTCCTCTTTTTTTCTTGTGTTTCTCAACCTTATCTTTATTATATACGGTTCTTACCGCTTGCATAATTCCTTTTCCGTACTCCTTCCTTGCAGCTTCTTGAAGTTCTCTGCAATACCTTGTTTTCCTATGTCTGCAACTCTTAGGGCCGGTTTCACCAACCGATGTTAAAAATACTCTTAACATCTTGTTTGTTAACAAGCTGTTCAAAGTTTAACACAAGGTTAAAACTTTTGCGTTTCATCAAGCTTTTATCGCAAATTGTTAGCTAATATTTTGTTAACGTCAAAGACAACTGCGAACGCTAGCTTTCGAGAAGGCGGTGGCCGAACTACACTGCTTCTGAACGTACCCCGATACACTTTTGTCTACGTATCGCCGCGCTCTCTGTGTCTGTAACCGACAACTATTTACATTCATGGTAATGGCCATGTGATGTTCCCGGTTATTTGAGGTTAGAATCACAATGTCAACTGAAATAAATGTTTCACCGTTTAAAAGGCGTTAATTAACATCTGGTTAATAAGTATAGACGTATTGTCAAGTGCAAAAAAGCCGACGTTTTTACTTTAAAGGATAAGATTGCAGCCTGGGACAAAATCCACGAGTAATTTCGTTGGAAAAAAATACTGTTTGCTTCTTGAAGCAATTGCTTTGGAAACCTTCCGGATAAACCCACAAACGGTAGCTATGGAAATTCCAACATTATCACAAGTAAATGAAAAAGTTAGTAGCATAAAATCTAAGTACCTAATTTAGCATAGGAGAAATAGGCATGCTTCTGTTGGTAGTATTCTAACCTCTCGTATTTCCCATAAAGCCACACTCATCCCCTTGGACAGTCTATATTGCTTTGAAAATTCCTCTTTTTGTAGGGTTTCAAGTTTATTATGACGTAGACTGCTCTTTTATTAGGAATGACATTCAAAAAATGCCAATTGTAGCAAACTCGCATCAACAGCTTGGTTTGCGGCAGTCATTTTCCTATTTCTGACATTTGTTAAACGCCTTAACACAGGGGTATGGGGATGTTAACTTAACACTGACTTTAACACATTGTTAAAGTTAACATTGTTTGATGAAACAGAATTTGTGTTAACTTCAGTATTAAATCAGTTTAACGTTGTGCTAAAATTTAGCATCTGTTGGTGAAACCGGCCCTTAGAAACAAAATGTAAGATTGTCAAGAGAATGTGATCACACACGAGAAAAATATTGATAAGTAACGGAAATGTTAATTTCCGTACACCTTATCAAATTAAAAGATACCTATACTACTTACACAAAAACCCACATTTCTATCTGTTGAATGTTAATAAAATAACTAAGCGTCCATAAATAATCACAAACTACTCTATATTCGCTCTTAGGTTGATCCGCGCCAAAATAAACCCGCGTGACCAATGGGCCGCGGTACAATACAGTAGCAATGCGCGTAGGAAAGTAGTCTCATGCTAATAATCTGAATTTTAGAATGAATTTATCTTTGAATGGTATAATATTCTATACAAATACCTAAGAGTTTAATAAACGCTGATTTATACAGTTTAACAAACCCAACATGCAATTCGTATGCCACCTAGCATCCGGGTATGCGCAGAATATTGTCTACAGTTAGAAATCAGCACTTTCCATTTATTATCATGGTGGACGGCAAATTTGCTCTTGTGTCTCCTTGGACTTACGTAAAGCATAAACCGGGAAAAGCAATGACTAGTGGTAAAAAAAAAGTGTTTATTATAAGTTATGTGAGAAATATCGGACACTTCTCCGTGAAAGAAGTGAAGAAATTGACTTCTGAGTTTAAGTTGTTGCTCTGTTGTATTGTTATTTGCCCCACGCTTTGGGAGCCAATTTGAAGTAGGTTGTTGCTTCACGTATGGAAAGCAATTTTGAAATAGGAGTTGTATTGTAGTTCAAATGTTGGGGAACCCAACTTGAAGTAGTTGCAACCGCACGTATGGTAAAAAGTTTCCGGTAGCCTTCGCCCCAAAATAATGTTTAAAAAACATATTCACTTTGTAATTTTGACTGTTTCTTTAAATATTATATATTTATGTTTGCTTCGGCTGCGACAGTATTACTGTTAGAGACATGGATTTCTTTGCAAGGCGTGGTGCGGCTGAAGAATGTAGGCTTACACAGATTATAATTTTACTTCACGCCTTTTATTAATGCTTGACACGATTTAAATAGCACTTCACTGATATAGAGAGGGAGAGAGAGCTGTGAGCTTTTTTTTATTAATTCCCTGCACATTTTAACACTTAAACTATTTTTGTCTCACACAAAATACATATTAAATTTCTCGAGGACAAATCTCGCGTCCGGTTAGGAAGACTGTCTACAAGCAATGCGTCCAGTTATGAGCGCTGTCTACAAGCAACTGACTTGATTTCTACCGCCTAAATTTGTAAATTTCTGCATTTCAAGTCTCTGATTGGCTATTCCTAATCCAATAGAATACTTTTATTTAACTTAAGCTTTTTTCTGGTTGTTGATTGGCTATTTTATAAACTGTCACAAAAAATACATTAATGCTTCCAAGAATCACAAGTAGCGTTAAACTTTCAAATTCATTATTGCCTCAAGGTTACCTCATTGTTACATCATTGTTAGCAACTTTTGACCTATATCTCACAGCTCCTACGTTATTAAATTACGTAATACATTCACATAACATTATTACTTATGTATACAATAATACAAACATATACAATGACTGTAATATACACTTTTTATATATTATTACATACACATATTGCTTTAAGGTGGGCTGTTATTATATTTTATATTATATAATTTGACTGAAATCATTTAAGTGTTAAAAACACTGCCTCAGAGTTCACCGGTGTTTCACTACAAGTATAAACAGTGCTCGTAAAGAAAAATCTTAAACGGGAAAAGTGGTTACACCCAGGAAAAAAAAAAGCGTGTGAAATATGCGATACAAGAATGTGACGATTTTGTGAAGAATACAATTCGCGTAACAGTGCACATTTAAAAATCTGATGTGTTACACTCACATGACTTTCTCTACTCTTGTACAAACTACTTTTACAAACGCTTATTATCAATATGCTTCATGTTAATCGAGATATCGAGATGTCAATATTATTGCTAATTTTCTTGTAGATGCAAGGGGAATATGGTAGGTTTTAAGCGATAGTCAAATATTTAAGCGCTGGTTGCTATGTGGCGCATTCCATTCTCTTTGAATGTCCAGGACATAAAAAAATGAGTAACGAATTTGAGAAAAAGTATAAGTATTGGAAAATTTAAGGGAATATCAAGCAATATCTCGAAAACGGTTCACTCAACAAATAAAATGTATATGACATAAATTGTGTATTGTAACGCGATCTACATTTTTTGTGCAGTAAAATTTTGCCTATTATCTTATGGTTTACCAGTTATGCAAAAGTCGTTCAGAATGAAGAATACTTTTGGAGACATTCCCAGACATTTCGAGATATGCATTTCATTTCTCATGACATTATCTTAAACATATGATATTTTCATCAAAATCGTTAGAGCCATTTTTGAGAAAATTAAAATTTTCGAATAATGTTCCATGTAAAGGCTAGTCTGGGGTGGGGGGATTTTCTTGAAAATCTTCGTGTCTCATCTCTGGAAGATACTGAACGTAAATACCAAGTTTGGTGTTTATCCGACTGTTAGTTTTTGAGTTATGCTGTTCACAGACACACACACGGACATGTTTCCAAAAATGCTTTTTTTGGATTCAGGAGGTCTCAAAACATGTATTTCCGGTGAAATCTCGGTATCGAATTTTTGTGGTGGAATGCAATACTTCCCCTACTTACTATACGTAGTAGAGAAAGTAAAAATGAATAACGAATTTGGGAAAAAGTATAAGTATTGGAAAATTTAAGAAAATAACAAGCAATATCTCGAAAACGGTTCACTCAACAAAAGAAATGTATATGACATAAGTTGTGTATTTTAACGCGATCTACAAGTACAATTTTGTCTATCTCTTATGGTTTACCAGTTATGCAAAAGTCGTTCACAATGAAGAATACTTTTGGAGACATTCCCAGAAAATTCAAGATATACATTTCATTTCTCATGACATTATCTTAAACATGATATTTTCATCAAAATCGTTAGAGCCATTTTTGAGAAAATTAAAATTTTCGTAAAATCTTCCATGTAAAGGGTAGTCTGGGGTGGGGGGATTTTATTGAAAACCTTCGTGTCGCATCTCTGGAAGATACTGAACCTAAATACCAAGTTTGGTGCTTATCCGACTGTTCGTTTTTGAGTTATGCTGTTCACAGACACACACACACACACACACAGACACACACACAGCGAGTGAGTTTGTTTATTACTGCTTTATGACAATAGGATTGAGATAGTGACATAAATTCTAGGTTAGTTTTACTACATTATTTAGAAAGTCTACATTAAAGACTCCACATATCAGTAGAAGCTTATTTTCTCTCACTAGTGCATTGAACAGAATTTCAAAAATTTCTAGAAATAATTCCATTTCATTGGAAGCTGCACCTTTTCTTTAACAACTTTCTTATGTCCTGTAGAGGACCTCGCAGGCTGTTTATAGGCTCAGAAAATTCTAGGAGAACATTTTAGGCATCACCTAAGTGTATCTTCACACATAACATTTTAATAAAGATAGTCACTTTCTGATGAAACAAAAATAATTAATCCTATAAAACGATGAAAGGAGATATATTATACATATATAGGAATTGTACATATGAAAGGGGAACCATACATATAAGAATTGTAAAGTAATAATTTAATTCACTAGCGTGTTAAAATATTCAACATCTAATATTTGCACAGAGCTGATTGTAAGAAACGGGCGAGCTAGCAAAATTCCAGGAAAGTATAATCCTAAGTAGAGCGTACCTTTCACCAAGCCAACAGGCAGGGAACCGGTAACGGTACGGAGAAATTGAAAGAGACAGATAAAGAAAAGATAGAAAAGATATTGAACTGGCTTCACAACGCTCCAAGATGACGCTTAAGTGCACGGATCTGAAGAAACACATTCTCATACATGTTAAGGTAACGCGATCTGAGGACCAATAGAGAACGTCGTTAAATTTTCAAACGCAGAGGTGAGCGTCACTAGGCTCCCGTATATAAGAGCAGACAAGGCCTCAGAACCCACTCTTTAACTGATCTTCAAGAATTCATGGGTGCACGTGGGTGCACAAGGGTGGGAGTGCGTGTGCAGATAGCTAGGGTCCTGACCAATTTAAAGTGGTGGGATTATAATAATTATTCCAACTGTGAATAAACTTCATTTATTAAGGGAAACTTGCAGTGTATTCTTTAACTTGCCTCACCCACTATAACCTGAGAATTAATAATTAGATATAGTTAGGAATGGAATACGCAACAACCGACGAGCACCAATAGCCGAGGAAGAACACTACAGAAGACCACAACAACCCAAAGATGGACTATTTTGCGCTACAAATAGCGCACAGCACCCTTTCCCGCTACAAATGTCGCCCAACGACTATTTCCCGCTACAATGCTCTTTGCATAGGAAGAATACCTTGAAAATCTTTGCCTTGTTGCCTTAAAGGATGCCTCATCTGGGTACCTAATTCTGTATGCGTCTAAATTTTTGCGCTTGTGTTTTGTCTCTTTCTCTGTGTTGCATGCGCGAACGCGCGCAAACAATGCCTTTTATAACACTGCATCTTATCGATTTAGAAAACCGCTAAAAGTCTACCTCGAAATGGAATTTTCGAATCCAATGCTGTACTTCCTCTACTTAAGGTACAAAAGTGGTAGACAAATTAAAGCTTCTGTCTATTGTAGAGAAACTTTTAGCGTGGTTTAAGCCAAACACAAGACTCCTGGGTTAGAGTAGCGCTGTTAAGTTTAACTCCTTTAGTGTTTCCTCTTGAATCGCATTTAAAACCTAATTGTCTTCGTATTTATTGAGGGTATGTTTAGTTACACGGCGGCGCCTTGGCCGAGTGGTTAGACCGCTCGCCTCCCACCGAGGCGGCCCGGGTTCAATCCCAGGGACCTGCATGTGGGATTTGTGGTGGACGAAGCGGCGTCTGGGCGGGTTTTCTCCGGGTTCTCCGGTTTCCCCCGCCATTCATTCCACCAATTGCTCCATCATCACCTTACCTTTCATCCATTTCACCAACATTTCGTTTCATCTACTTCCTTCATTCCATATCAGGCATCGGGCTGATCACCCATCCTGGATGCTCTGTCTGATCCATGAGTGTCTGCTCCTAGACGGGCCTCTGACCCCAGGCAGCCGCTTGTAAGTCCTGGGGGGTGTAAGTCCTACATAAGAGGAGGGTAAACAGATAATGAATGTTTAGTTACCTCAGATAATATCCGAAAGAATTTTTCAAACTTTTGTCAGAATCAGAATGTAATTATATAGGCGAATTTAGTAGGCGGACAAACAATGTATGATAACTGGAGACAGGGAAGGGTTAAGCGCCTAAAGCAATAGTAAAAATAAAGCAGAAGTGTAAACAAATGTTTAGTTAGCTTTTCATGCTGAAAAAATTAATGAAATCAGTTACTACAAATAATAAAATACAACATTGCTTTCAGTTTCTTTTGTTGTAATTTTTAAGAGCATGGTCTCTAAACTAGCGTAAGATATCTCTCTCTTTTCTGTCCTGATTCTAGATGTGCCTCTAATTTGCATAGCTTTGCTGTATTATGTGCCTTTGTTGCTATACGGTGTCCTAATTTTGAACTTAAATAAAACACGTTCTATAAATGATAGAGGTTTATTTACTTTTTTATTTGTGAACACAATCAATATCATTACGTGTGGAAGAGAACAGCAGTTAAGTGACCGCCGCGACTTCGTTGGGTTGCGCGTATACGGTTGTCCCAATTTTTCAATGACAGAAGAACGTAAATTAGGTCCAACTTCACGCGTTATGTTATTCATAAGAGCATTTACTGTTTCTGGCTTGTTGACATAAACTCGAGATTTAACATAACCCCACAAGAAGTAATCCAAAGGCGTTAAATCACATGACCACGGGGGCCAGTTAACATCACCACCACGGGAAATGATGAAACCTGTGAACTTCTCCTTCAAAAGATAGATTGTTTCGAGAGCAGTGTGGCATGTGGCACCATCTTGCTGGAATCAGATGTTTCTGAGATCCATATCATCCAATTGAGGCCAAAAATACTCCCTTATAAGAGCCCGGTATCTTTATCCATTGACAATAAGAGCTTCTCCATCTTCATCTTGGAAAAAATATGGACCAATGATTCCACCGTACCAAAATCCACACCACACAGTAAGCTTTTGGGGATGAAGTGGTCGTGATTGTTTTAATAGCGGCAATTTTTTTTTGTTAACACAAGCATCCATCCAAAAGTGGGCTTCGTCGCTGAAGATGATTTTTCGACAAAAATACGGGTCAACTTCCAATTTCTCCATATCCAGTCAGCGAATACACGGTGCAATCTATGGTCGTTGGGCTTTAGTTTTTGAGTTAACACCATTTGGTAAGAGTGAAACTTTATGTCCAGATGTGGAATTTGCCAAGTTATGGTCGGCGAAAGCCCCAATTCTTGCGTTCGACGAGCAATTGATTTGTTTCCGTTCTCGCGTACACTCTCACGAACGGCGCCTATGTTTTCGTTGGAGCGCTTACGTCGATTACGTACAGGCATTCCTTTATCGCTTACAGAACCACTTCTTTCAAATTTAACGATCAAACGCCGTATCGTTCTCTCGCAGGGACGATTATGCACACCGTAAACTTCGCGATACATGGAATGTTTGGCGAACAGATGATCCATTTTGATAATAAATGTTCACAATTTCTACGCGTTGCTAAATGCTGTAACGTTCCATGGCTATTTGTCAATAACAATTGTAACCACATGAAAAAAAAATGACTGCTGTAACTCAATAATGGCAGCTATCACATGTTAAAGATAGGACACTTGTTGAAAGAGCCTTTATAATATATTCACTACAGATTTATACTCTTACCGTTTTTCTATTCAATTTTCTTACACGTCAGGTACTTATTTTAATTTTGTTGCATGCGAAAGTTGAAAAATTTCCTTAAAAACTACCGCTTGTATCCTCCTTTAAGAATTCCGCTGAACTAACCGTAGCAAAAATTTAATTTTTAGCACCTGTACCCTTTACATCGTTTGTTCTTCAGTTCGTCTATTAACACAATTGTTTTTATAAAGTGTGGGTATAATTTTTATATTGTACCATAATTATATGTCATAAATAACAGTAAAAATAAATAATTTGGGGTAAAGATTTCCTACAGCGGATTCGTGATTTTCAGTACGGAAAATACTAGACATAAAACCTAAAATGTAAAAATTATAGTATATGACATTATTATTTCTAACGACACTTTTATATTTTGCAGTACATTTTTAGAAGCTCTGATAATAATACTGCATCACTTAATAAGTTGAATAACGATTTGGATGAGAAAGTGTATGATAATGCAAAATAGTGAAGACGTTTTCAAATTTCTGACCTGCAGTGTATATAGTTCGTGCAATTTTGAAAATAAAACTAAAATAATTCTTGGCTATGTTTCAGAAATGCTAATCAGAAACACTACTTTCATCCACTATCAACATTCTTTCTTCATATATATTTCCTTATGATAATTCCTACACCAAATATCTCTCGGCTTTGTTTTCAAGAGAACAATAAAATAATTTACAGACTTTCTACATATATTTGACGCTGCCAAAGAAGGTTATGTGATTCGAAAAAAGAAAACAAAACACAGCCTGCAGCACCAACTTTAAGAAAGATAAATCATTCCTATCCCCTCTGAAATTTAGATGCGACAGCAACAGAAAATACTACGATGCATATGTACTTAAGATATGTTTCTCAGAACAGCAACACTTGCCAAAGTTGCCAAGAGAAAGTCTTGTGCTAATAGCTGCTGAAACAAGAAACAAGGCGATAATGTCACATGTCGTATATCTCGGCACATGACAGGCTAACGCCTCAGATTTATGTGTTTTCAGCATTCTTTGCTGGCACTGTAAAGTTTACTAAATAAAAACTCATTTTGAACATCCTCAGAGCGTTGCATGGAATGTGGTTAAGACAAAATGATTGACCTTCACCACTTCCTTGTAGTTTAGAGGACACTGTGGCATTTACCTTTTGCCAGTTTCCAAATTGCAGACGCTGTGGTTATACTTTTTCTTTGTTTTAGTTATAACCCCCTTTTTCGGTTAATTCTACTACAGAGAATCCATTGCCTTCGGCAACTGCACAGGAGAGTAAATACTCATTCAAGGACCAAACAAACCTTTGTTTTTTTTTAATCTACTTTCCGTACCACTTACCTACACTAATCGAGCGGGATGGCCCGCATTCGGGAGGTCGTGTGTTTGAACCCCGCGGCAGACTTTCTTTTTTCGGGGTTCCCCCGGGTCGCTATGCGAATGCTGAGAAGGTTCATTACATCCTCGTATTTCCTGTCCCACTCTTTCACCTCCATTCTCATTTCACTTCACCTTTCATCTACTTGGTTTGTTTCAGAGTTGCAAGTGTCGGCGGGAGTCTCGGCGTTGCATGGCAGGGGAAAATGATGCTCTATGTAACCCTTCGTCTCCCGGAATGGGGGCAGTCTTCGAGTCCCGGGCCCTCCAGGGGATGTGTAACCCCGCAGGGGAGCGGGAGGGGAGGGGAGCCGGTTGCACCAGCTGCCATGCGGGAAGTTTCAATCTGTAAAAGGTAGGGACCCTGCCCTCTGAAAATGTCTTGTACGCTGAGGTGCTAAGCCCCCCTCCGAATTTTGTCCTAGTCCTAGCATTGTTATTCACAGTAAAAATTTGGAGTTCTTTCATTCTTCCCTCAAAGTGCTATCCCAATTGAACCTTTACCAATTAATATTGTGTGAAAAAATAGTAAACCATGCAACAAGTGCACTGAAGAATAGTTCGGAGAGGGACATTATTTTATTTGGATGATGGCAAAAAAAAAGAAAGGTTTTCAGAAAGCACAATATATTATGTATTGTTTAGTATTACTATTCATTTAATATATACAGGGTTATTCAAAAAGAAGGAACAGGCTTTACATATTTATTTCTAATGAACGGGAATAAATGGCGACAGATGCGATACATCACTGAATACAGAAAAGTTCAATATTTTATTTTTGTGTTCAAAATGAGCACCATTTGTTATGCGAGGACGACCAACGCTTTTCCGTTTGCATACGCAACCATCTACTAAAAGTTTATTGTATCAGTTGTAATTGAACTTACAAAGAAATGCATGCTCCAATGAAATAATGGATTCTCTCTTTGCATAATGCAGCACACAAAACAGCTTTTCCTGCGGCGTCACCGTTTTCTCATAAACAAATACAGCGCCCCTGTAGACACTGAATGGAACTAATAGGTGGGGCTTACAACTTTGAACTTTCCTCTATTCAATGATGTGTCGTATGTGTCGCTATCTATTGTCGTTCATTAAAAATGAGTATTTAAAATCTGTTCCTTCTTTTTGAATAACCTCTATCTCAATTGCAATAAAAGTAATAGGAGCTTCCATTTGCGTGCAAGCGCTTCGCATGTGGGACACTGTAGCTTTGGGAGCGTGAGGTCACGTTTTCAAATTTTAATCGAAACTAAGCCTCCTCTCCCAGTTCTACCCTCTTGTTAATTCATGATAGTGGATACTAGAGACATGCATGGTGACCACTACACCAAGAAGGGGGGCACAAGATAGCATCGAAAAATAATTAATATACCTCTGCTGGAATTAAAATGAGTCAAATAAAAAGCTGCATTAAGTTCCGAAAAATAATTAACTATACCTGAAGGTATGCCTAAAGGAATAAAAAAAAAAATCTTGCGGGTGATAATTACACGACCTTCTCTACTTATTATTAAGCCAGTAATGTTCCGAGTCAACAGGATGGAATGTATTGATTTCAGGTTAACTGCCCGCTTGATGATGTTATACACAAGTAACAAAAACAAATTCAGCTGTTTGTAATACAAGCAGAGTTTTCTTAGTAACAATGTCTTTCGAAAGAGAAAGGAGACTCATATGTTTTCATAATATTACACAGATAGCGCACTAAAGTAGAATTCAAACGCAAGAAAGCAGAAACGAATATAAACGGATATACAAAAACGTAATTTTAATGAAGCAATTTTTCTGCAGCAATTTTTACTTTTCCTACCACGTATCTAATAGGAAGAGAAGGTATTGTATTCCACCGAAAATATTCACAAAAATTTCACTGGAAAAACATGCTTTGAGGCCCTTGAATAAAAAAAGGTTTTAGGAAAACGTCCGTTTGTGTGTCTGTAAACATCATAACTCAAAAACGAAAAGTAGGGAAAATACAATACTTGATATTTAGGCTCAGTACCTTTCAAAGATGCGACACGAAGATTTTCAGCAAAATTCTCACAACCCAAACCATTCTTTACATGTAAAATTTTCATAAATGTTTATTTTATAAAACCAGCTCTGAGGATTTTGATTAAAATACCATACATTAAAGACATTTACACAAGGCATGTATCTTAAATTTTCTGGGAATAGCCTGTGAAGTCCAGCCGATTGTCAGCGGTTTCTCGTGATGTCATGGAAGGAGTATGGAATTTTAAGACCAGCAACAGCGTTCAGTTGTAAAACATTTGTCTATCGATATTCCATTTGTATCTATTACAAAATGCATAATGTGACTATTTCTGCAACGTTCGTCTAAATGAAGTAGATAGGAAAATTAAGTTTCGTAAGAATAATTTATATGCCCAGTAATCTGCAAGTGAGATTAGAGAAAACCGTATGAATGTAACACAAGAATTTTGTCTAATTTTTGTAGTTTCCTAGTTATATATAATTCAGTTAGATGAAAACTTGAGAGGCTAATTGCATAAAATTCAAGATGTAATTTACCTGCCGTGCTAATATTATATTTTAACAAAAATCATTCAAGGAATGTTTGGGGAAAAAAAATAAAACAACCCGTATAAAGAATTTTATGAAGCATGAAAAATGTCCTGGTATTCTTCAGCCGTATTTCCTTGAAATATGCCTGAACGCATCATGAATTTTTGTATTTATCAAGCTTTTCGTTTTGGAGTTTAATTTTTCATAATTCTATGACTTCAATCTTCGTGCCGAAAGTAATATTTCCTCTTCCTAATTATCAGTAGAGAAAGTGATCAAAATTGCTATTAAGTATAATAACAGACTAACGTCATTTCAAATGTATGGGCTGAACGTATATGACTGAGCAACACTAGAAAGAAAAGGGATGCAAAAAGATTGTACGAGAAGACAAGACGGAAAAATTGCGGGGAAACATATGGTTGCTGATGTTAAGATATGGAGAAGATGGATTGAGACACCTTATTTGACAAATAACAGGAAAACAGAAAGACGAAAAGATATTTCGAGATTCCTTGGCTGTGCTTTATTGCCTAACAGCAACGAAAATATAGACGCATTTCGTATTTAGAAGCAACTTATTGATTATTTTCTGATAATGACAGATCATGCCCGTTCGAAAACAGGATTTTTTCACGAGATCAGAAACAGGCCTTGGGAGGTCTAAAACTTAATGAGTGAACAAATTTATGTTGAGAACCTCTGCATAACCTCTTATAGAAATTCCTAACTGATTCCAGCCGTATTTTAAGTGAGCAAATGAAAGGCATGTTAAAAAGTGTAATTAAACTTCGCTGTGTTACAGTGTCAACCCGCCTAGCCATAACGAAAGAATTCTGTAGTCAACTTGATAAAATATTAAAACCTGCCACACGTTCATCACTTTACAATAAATGGCACTGCTTTAGGTCATTGAGCAGCTGGGTGTTCTGCATATTTTCCAAAGTTATTTGATTAATCAATTAATCAATCATTTTGCGAAAAAAACTGGTTCAGCAAGCGAGTGTAGTACATAAAAAACGTGTAATTTTTGTGGGGTTTATTGCCCTGCATTGATTATGACGCAGAAAGGTAACCTACCTAGAGAGGTAGCTGCTTTCAGGCACGTACACAGAGCGCCAAAGAAAATCTTCGGCAGATTTTGTATCGTTTCCTGCGGTCTTTTGAGGCGTGTCCTTCACTTTATCTATCGCAAAGCGTGCTAGCTTGATAACACAGCAATAAGGGGGAAAAGGGGGAGATTGATGCCTTTACTTTTTCTGGTGTTATCGAAACCAAAACATGTTTATTGTCTCAGCAGTCATGCGGTATACTAGTGAAATTACTCGTGGGAGGCTGGTCGCACTGTTACAACAATTGCAACGGCGGTGCATAAGTGTTTTAATAGTAAATTATGGATAAAATATTCCAGGAAAGTGGGGAAGACTCGTCAGAAACTGGGCACTTCCCGTAAAACGTCCGCAAATGATGATATTCGTTTACTAAATGCAAATTACTCTTTTGTTATAATTGACTGATCATGTTTAAAAACTAGAGATATATGTATATCTATATGTATATGGTTTACCGAATATGACATACATATTATGGTAATAAAACTGAGTTATATTTTTGTCTATAATCCTGTTGCATTCCGATGACCTGCAATATGTTAGTAAAGGTATATTAATCAATTATAGTTTGAATTAGAGAGAAAACATGCTGCTTTATTTATTTAGTTATGTTTGTTTCTATGCAACAACAAGCATCCACTGTAAGAATACAGTTCTGTTTGTTTTTGTTATAAAGCGCTGCTTGCTATGTATTTAATGAATACCATTCAAGCTTTAATTTGCACTCCCTGAAAACCTTCTCACACTACACATTCTACATTTCGCTAATCTGGGCGCTCATCAACTTTTCCTCTTAGCTTTTAACGCTTTCAAAGGCGTGTCCTGCACTACAGATAATATATGGGCTATGAATCACCATAAGATTTCTGTATGACAAACTGTGAGGCAGTATTTTAACACTTAATGATTTCAGTCAAATTATATAATATAAAATATAACAGCCCGCCTTAAAGCAATATGTGTATGTAACAATATATAAAAACTGTATATTACAGTCATTATATATATATTTATATTATTGTGTACATGTGTAATAATGTTATGTGAATGTATTACGTAATTTAATAATAGGTTAAAACTTGCTAACAATGAGGTAACAATGAGATAACCTTGAGGCAATAATGAAATTGAAAGTTTAATAATGCTACTTGTGATTCTTGGAAGCAATAGTGTAATTTTTCTGACAGCTTATAAAATAGCCAATCAACAACCAGAGAAAGCTTTAGTTAAATGAAGGTATTCTATTGGACTAGGATTAGCCAATCATAAACTAAAATGGAGCAAAATTTACAAATTCAGAAGTCGTTGCTTGTAGACAGTGTTCCTAACCGAACGCGAGATGCGCCCTCGAGAAATTTAATACGTATTCTGTGAGACGAAAATGGTTTTACGTGTTAAAAAGTACAAGTAATAAATAAAAAAAAATCTCACAGCTCTCTGTATATCAGTGAAGTGTTATTTAAATCGTGTCAAGCATTAATAAAAGGAGTGAAGTAAAATTATAATCTGTGTAAGGCTACATTCTTCAGTCACACCACTCCTTGCTAAGACATTCATGTCTCTAAAAATATAATACTGACGCAGCCGAGGCAAACATAAATATATAATATTTAAAGAAACAGTTAAAATTACAAAGTTAATATCTTTTAAACATTTGTGGCAAAGGCCACCGGAAAGTACACTTTTTGGGGCGAAGGCTACTGGAAACTTTTTACCACACGTGCGGTTGCAACTACTTCAAGTTCGGCTCCCCAACAGTCGAAATATAATATATCTTCTTCAAACTGGCTTTCCATAGTAGCAGCAACAAACCTTCTTCAAATGAATGCACTCACTCTACCTCTTTCTCTTTTAGCCAATACGATCGAGATCGTAAACATATTTCGTTTCCAAGCCATTTTTGTAACCTTCGTTGTGGTTATTGGTGTAACTATTTAGCAGAAGGACTGGGGCATCCTTGCACCGTGGCCTAAAGCAACCAATAAAATGGTCATGACTTCGCAAGATGACGTACAACGATAAATAATGTGACATAGACACGAGGTGTAGTGAGATTTTCTTTGGCGCTCTTTGTACGTCTGTCCGTTGCGCTATGAACTTCTATTAGCTTGGCGTCAAGCATTTAGTATCCTACAAGAAGACTGGTTATGGGAATGCAAACAAAATTGGAGTTAAGGTTTATGAACTAATTTGCATACAAAGTACAGATGAAGCTGCGTGCAATGCAAAGAGTTTCAAGCGAATGCGACAGTAGAGTGCAGATAACCAACGATCTGATAACGCTCATTTCTACCTCCTTCAGCCGGAATACCAAATCCTGGAGGCTGAAACAGCAGGACCCGATTAAATTTTCACTCGATGCCCGGCATCATAATATCCTCAGGGGGTACTAATGATTGCTATTTCCATGTAAATCAGCGACACAATCACGGCTAGCAGGGAAATGTACTGTATCTAACTCAAAGCAGTGTGTATACTTAGAAGTTAGGGTTGTTTATTTCGTGCATGCGCAAGTTATATGTTTTTAATTGCATGTTCAGTTGTGAAATCCGTTTATACGATAATAACCAAGCGAGATGGCTCCGCGGTAACGTGTGAGAAGTCCTGGGTTCGATTCACGTTGGCCGCCCACTCCAAACTTGAGTTTTTCGTAGTTTTCCCTGTTCGGTAGGCCAAATGCTGGGATGGTTTCTCACCTACCACGGTTTCCTTTCCCTCATTTCCCTTTCAGGTTGCTTGCTTGTAGGTTTCACGGCGTGAGAGGGCACCAAAGGGCTGCCTGGTTGCAAAGGTTACCCATCCATCTCTCGGGGCACCTCAGTCAGCCGGGACTTTGAGCTAAGAAAAGTTAAGGGCTCCTACGCGTCTCTGTCGCCTGCACCCTGTAACCTCCTATGGTTCGTTCATTTCAGAGGGGTGGTAGCTACTATTGGTTGCGGTGCGCGAGGTGTCCCTCTACGTTGTAAAGTTTATGTACATTCCTTTTTAGGTTTTTATGGTACTGCGGAGCACTTATTACCATAGCTTGTCCGTCTGTCCGTCCGTCCGTCCCTACAGCATAAACAACTCGGAGCCGTTGCAGGTACGGAGTTTAGTGTCTATATATGGGAATTTGAAGAAAACCTGTCAATATATTTCAAATTTGATTGAAAGTGGTACAAAACTAACCCTAGTTTAGATAGATAATCTCCTACAAATGGTCAATTCTTAGACGAACCACTGCACGTATGGAGTTGAAATGTTATGCAAATGAGGTTGAACAAATTTTGTTGAAATTGGTACAAAATTATGGAAAGTTAAGAAAAAGAGACTCCGAATCGAGGTGACAGATCTATATTTCCGAACCAAGGCTAAAGGCTTTGAAACGTTGCTGGCTAAAATGAAAAGTGGAACAACTATTTAGTAAGTAATTGCAAACCAGAGGTAGAAAATAAATCCAATGTTTCTTTTATTTTGTTATTTTTATAGTCATTAGAATTGGGATGCAGAGTAGTGGCCGAAACCTTGTTAATGTGTTTATAGATCACCATTCCAAAAAGTTGGTGAGTTGTGTAATGCTTTGTGATCATATTTGACTTGCAAAAGACCAGATTTCGATTTCTCAGTTTTTATTAAAATCTAATTTACCTTATTAAGCCTTAAATGGAATAAATGTATTTTTACTTATCTAAGGATGAAGCCGAAATTATGAAGCCAATAATTATCATAATGATCTGAGAAGGATAGTGATATAAAATAAATAATAAAATATTTAATTTCAGTGTATGTATAAATAGGATAAGCATTGGAAAATTGTTGACTGTTAAAAGCGACAGAAAGACCAGACAGGCACAGTTTTGTTAATTAGGGACCAGCCTCAGGTAGAAAGGGTAAATACCATTGAAGCAAGTTTTTCCTAGTAACAGCCGAGGACAGCTGCACTTAGCCTGGTGAAGGTTACTCTAGGCTTCAGGACGTCGAGTTGTGACGAGCGTTTGAGGGGAGAGTAGGGGAAGTGAGTAGCCTGCTTTTCCTTGTGCAGCGTGGGTAAAGGCAGTCTGTCCTGAGTGCTTGGTGAGAGCGGGATGACATTCTCGTCGTGTGGAAAAGAAGGGTGGCGAACATGCTAGAGGGTAGAACGTTTAGCTGTAGTTAATATTCTTCGGTCTTGGTAAAGACAAAGTATCATCGTATGCATTTACAAGTGATCGGCAAACCGCAGTATTATTTTAAATAGTGAATAAATGTGTTCTAAGACAGCGTTCATGTTTCTCTGTACATACACTCAATTAAGGTCATACCTTTATAGATATCCACAAATTAAAACAACACACAAGCTCTATTAAAAGTAAATAAAACCTTAGGGAATCTCTCAGATTTACAAAATATCGTATCCAGACACATTAATAGCCTTGCAAAAATAAAGTGCACATTGACGTATGTAATGAAACGGAATAAATCGGTTCTGTTAGTGTTAAATAAAGTTAAAAGTTTGTTGGAAAACGCTTGTAATTTGTTGAGTGTGATTTATTTGGAACCGATACAAATTTAGGAGTCGATTTTTAAAATTGTTTCCTAAAATGTCTACTAAATACTAGTATGCAATTGAAATGTAGTGCTATATGCATGTTTTCTACAGTGTTAACATTTACACGTATAGCCCTGAATTTATACTAGGAGTTCATCAGAGCTTTTAATTTGGTTTTATTTGACCCACACATTAAAAACCTAAACATTGGCCGCAGTTCTCGTCCAGTGTGCTTGAGTTGACGCTGAGGAAAGTATGAGCGACTGTCCACCCTAAATTTAAATGCAATGTTAGAAGCAAATGAACTGCTAAGGTGATCACAATTGCGCATAAAATTTATTTTCCTACACAATGATTTTCCTGATATTTGCAGGAGCAATGCAGATGCCGAACATCCTCAAGTATCCCAAGATACACTGTAAGTTGGGTAAGTACTGACTTAGCGCTTCAGTAGTTTGAATCCTTCGCAAGAGCTTCTTCTCGTCGTTTTTGTTCGTAAGTAAATCCTCCTTAACAACCTGCAGGCATAAAACGAAGTGCCAGGTCTTGATTTTGTTTCTTTGTTTCATTTTATCTTTATTTCTTCCTCTTAATTAGTTTTCCTCTCGTTTGCTAAGTATTTTATGCACCTCTTTTTACACTGACAACACATTACACTCTTGACAACGGCAAACATGATGTGATTTAAAGAACAGTATTTTGAATTGGATTTCACCAGAAGTATAATCAGTAAGTGTGAAGTTTTGTGCTATGGCTTTATTCATAGGACGGAATATCCAAGGTGAACTATTTAAGTTAGACTGTACAATATCTCCAAAACAAAGCGTTGTAGAAATAAATATCTTTAATACAAGTTGCTTGACATTAAGAGGGAAAGTAAATGTCATTAGTCGCGTTTTGTTTGAAGCACATTGTGATGGTAATTATATGTCAATTTAATTTTTTTTAAGTGGGAACCTACATTTTTATGTTGTTTTCTCACTCCTCTTAAAAACTAAACAACATTTGTATAAACCACTTTGCAATTGTTCTTACGCCAGCCAAATAACAACAAAAATTCTGAATGGCTGTGTACGAAGCGCGCAATGAATGGTTGGACCATCCATGGATGGTTATTTGAGGGTCAAATAATTGCAAACTAATATTCTTTATTTTGTTTCCTTATTCCTCGTTACAAAATAAATAGCTTTTTATAAACCATTTTCTAATGATAAAACAACATACAAAGTGTAGGTTTCCATTTAAAAAAAATTAAATTGACCCTAAAATGACTATCATAACGTCCTTCAAACAAAACATGACTAATGGCATTTACTTTTTCCCAAACTATCAAGCAACTTTCATTCAAGACACTTCTTTCTACAGCGGTTAGTTTTGGAGATATTGTACAGCCTCAACTTAAATGTTTCATCCTGTATACAGGCCTAACGTAAATAGTTTTATATGATATATGCAATGAATCAATGAATAACGGATTATAGGTAGTCAAGGACTTGAACATTCAATAGCATTTTCGGTGGACGCAGAACTGTGTACGCAATCACTGAGTGAATTTTGGTATATTTCCCCCTTACACAGCATGAGCAGTACATGTTTGTCCACTTCTGCATTTAATATCCGGTTTTATATCAGTTTCCCATGGTTTAAATTTACATATTGTCATAGTAAATCATCCTCAACTTACGTCGCATACATTATAAGACCAGGCATTAATCACACGTATTTTTTAATGTATCTACTGTTTTTACTGTTTAAAGACGTGGCTACCGTAAAGCCAGCAACCAGAGCAATTTACACATCTCTACCGCAGTACGTTAAGGTGCTGCGTATTTCAAGCGTTATAGTGACTACATTTTATACACTATATAACTTAAAGAGTGTTTCTATATCTGAGTAAATGGTGACTTTTTACATATTCACTACTTGAAATGTGTTTGAACTCCAAAACGTCCTCAGACATGAAACGTAGTTATAGTTTTAACCCGGATTGTAGTTGATATGGGTGCAGTTACTATGATCAGAAATCTCCATCCGATTCTAAATTACTCTCTCATATTTCAGCACATTGAATGCGTTTTATACGTGCTGCAGGAGTGTGTTACTGGACAAACCTTAATGACTTTTCTTCCCAGAACGAAAGGACAATCATGAGTGTTATCGAACACCACATTCAGCGTACACTGGGAAGAGGTGAGGTCATTGAGGTTTATTCTGAACTATATATCCGTACCAAATAACTGTATCACGTATCAAACAGACAGGTTGAACCGGCAGCTTTGTCCATCCATTTTGGTGTACGTTGGATCCTGTTTGGAACAATTTATTATTCGATGTCTCTGGGACATATGTTCAAACCGGATATTACAAGGTATATACGTATTTTGTTCTCACGGACCACTTGAAGCTTCATTATATCAACGTTATTTTACACATCACGGACATTGAATTATTAAACTAAGGTTTATTTAAGGTATAATTCGCATTACTGTAAAGAACCTATATATCTGTACTTATTTATTTTTCTACAGTTTTGCTGTAGACTAAATTATTGTTGGACTGTTGGACTAAATTATTTTGCACTAGCAACGTCACAAAATATTCTTTTTTGAAGCTATAACATATTGTGATATAAACATATTTTTTTTTCTAAACACTCACATAGCTTAATTTGTTTCTTAGTCCCTGTTAAATTATACAGACAAACATTTTGGAAGTATATAAATTGTTTAGCATTAAAGTAAATGTTTTAACAACATGCATTTTAATTAAATGCCTGCAGACTCTGTGCAAACATCTGAATGTTACATTTGCTGGATCAGAAAATAGTCTATTTAATAATCTTTATAATAATGTAGGTATAAATGAAGTCTATGCTTAATATTAAGAACAATTTGGGAGGGATTTGAGAGTGTAATAATTTTAACGACTTCACATTTAGGAAAAAAGGAAACGAAGTCTTAATATATACTGCAAATAGCTGCGCAAGCTAACAAAGTATCACATGAAACTTTCTTCTATTGTGATATTTTATGTGGATACTTTTTGGAATCTAGAGTAGTTAAACTAATTTACGGTAACGACGTTTTAAAAATTAAGAAAAAGTTTTGATATTTTCAAACTACCTATGTTGTATTTCTTAATAGAAGTATTGTCTTAGCCCCATCATTTCAAAACCTTATTCTACATATCTTCACGTTGCTATTTACTGAGTAAATTGATGTGCCAAATATTATGTCCTTGATGTGTTTATTTTTCAGCGTTATATTTTTAGTATTTCAGAACCACTACGCTTTAGTTTTACCGAGATTCTTGAACCTTCTCATTTAACTAATTGTGATATCGCTAGTATAATTTAAATAATCGAAATATAATTAGCATGAATTTTAATGTAATTGCAAGTGAAACATAACTTGCGGGCAGAATGTTTATAGTGCTAGCAGGAAAGAGATTTCTTGTTAATTCACTGTATAGAACACAAGAAACACCAAACTAATAGGGAACCTACATATAATTTCTAGTTAACAAAATAATAATAATAATAATAATAGTAATGTCTTTCTCTGTATCTTATTTTCATTTAGATAGATTTGCTTAGATTCTAATGTAATGAAAGAACTATTCTACATTTCTTAGATTATAATTACAGCACCGACGCAGGCCCAATAACACAATCCAAAAATAAAATAACGTATACACTAATGCTACTGGAATATCAGACCAAAAACAACAATATAATTTAATTCAGAGGACAGTTGTATTTGCTAAATAGAAATATTTAAATTTGTCGTGCGAATATTTTCAGGAGTATAGCCCTACAGCAGCCTGTTCTAACTTATACTCAGCAGAGAGCGCGCTCGCAGTATGCAGCAACAATGCTCGGAGCCTGACTGGAGGAGGAACTTAATAGCCAACACGTGTCTGGACGAAGGTCATGCACAAATTCTTGCGCTTCCTGCCAGTCTTTAATTTGACCCTAATTGTAGGTCCCCATTTAAAAAATTAAATTGACCCTAGAAATGACTATCATGTCCTCCAAACAAAGCACTACTAATGTCATTCACTTTTCTCCATAATATCCAGCAACTTTTATTCAAGACATTTCTTTCTACAATGCTTGGTTTTGGAGAAATTGTACAGTCCCAGCTTAAATGGTTCACCCTGTGTATACAATATATTGATATGATAAGCTGCTAAAGCAAGCAGCAGAATTTTTATGTTTTTTGAGTCAATAAATGGCTGTCTTCATTTGATTTGAATTTTCAAATACTTTATACTTTCCCAACAGCAAATCGCTATTCGTGCTATTTCTTCTTTTTTTTCGTGGTCATGCAAAGAGGACGGAATTTCAAAGATTTGACTATGGCTTTAACTTACTCCATTATTTTTATACCTACAACGAATGTGTAAATGTGTAATGAAATTGTATCTCGATTAAGAAAACGTATACAGGAGAATAAGATTTTGTAAGAATGGTTTACAGAACAGTGAGTAGACAGTCATATGGATGTAACAAATCAGATTCAATTTTTACTTTCTTACTACGTATAGTAAGTAGGGGAAATATTGTATTCCACCCAAAAATTCGATACCGAGATTTCACCGGAAATACATGTTTTGAGACCCCCTGAATCCAAAAAAAGTATTTTGGAACCATGTCCGTGTGTGTGTCTGTGTGTGAACAGCATAACTCAGAAACGAACAGTCGGATAAACACCAAATTTGGTATTTACGTTCATTATCTTCCAGAGATGCGACACGAAGGTTTTCAAGAAAATCCCCCACCCGAGATTACCCTTTGCATGGAACATTTTTCGAAAATATTAATTTTCTCAAAAATGACTCTTAACGATTTTGAATAAAATATCATATATTTAAGATACTTTCATGACAAATAAAATGTATATCTTGAATTTTCTGGAAATGTCCCCAAAAGTGTTCTTCATTGTGAACGACGTTTGCATAACTGGTAAACCATAAGAGATAGACAAAAATTTTACTGCTCAAAAATGTAGATCGTGTTAAAATACACAATTTATGTCATATACATTTTTTGTTGCTGAGTGCACCATTTTCAAGATGTTGCTTGTTATTCCCTTAAATTTTCCAATACTTATACTTTTTCTCAAATGGGAATTCGTTATTCATTTTGTTTGTCCTGGTAATGCAAAGAGAGTGGAATGCTCTACATAGCAACCAGCTCTTAAAAGATTTGACTATCGCTTAAAGCCTACCAATTCCCCTTGCATCTACAAGAAAATTAGCAATAAAATTAACATCTCGATTAACATGAAGTGGATGGAGAACAAGCGTTTGTAAAAATAGTTTGTACAAGAGTAGAGAAAGTCATGTGAGTGCAACACATAAGATTTTTCCTTGTTGCTCTCCGTAATTCAATTACAAATATAAGCAGTTATTGAAAATTCTGCTAATGCCAATACTCCTAAGGTCAACACTCGCTATCTATATCAGATTCTGCTTGATACAAAAATATCTCGCAAGCTAATAAATAAAGCGTGTAACGTGATAGAGACTGAAGGAAAATACGACGCTGCGAACAGGATGGGAATTCCAGCCATGCACCAGGACCGGTCTAAGGAGGTTAATTTAGTGCTTTTTCTTTGTATATCGCAACATCTTCTAGTTTATTCCACGATTCGCAGAAGCACAGAGGTGGGCTGTGTCCACGACACGGGCTGACACAAGCGTTGTTAAGATTTGGAAAACCTTTCCGGGTCATGTTGAACATGTTGAGAAGCTCCTCCCTAGGAGGAAGGTTGTGCTGCTTCTTAGCGGGACTTTTTAGCAGGGTGTGAAGCAGTTTACATTTTACTAGACAACTAGGCAGTTTTACACATATCTATGCTGTTTTCTATCAAACAAATGGCAGGCAAAACTGGTCTTAATTATATACTCGATTTGACTTCCAACTATTTCTCAGTTTACTGCAAGGAAAAGTAATTTGCTTCCGAATGCACTCTCTCCTGTGTCCATTCCTTATGTAATTTCACTCCTTATACAAGCTGTACCAAAAGGAATGTAAAAATTAAGGGCGATTCTTCTTATGTGGAGGAGGATCATGTTATATAAGCATGCGTGTCTAAACGCTTCCACGTTGCAGCTCCATTCTACAATACTGTAAACATTATTCTGTGTTTGTGTTACAAGACATCATAAATATCGTGTAACATCAACCCCATACCAGATTACTGCTACACGCTCATGTTTATCTCCGATTAGAACACATTTGGAAACGGGAGATGGAGGGGGTGCTGTTGGTAGCCAAACTGTATTCACTCTTAGATTGATCCGCGCCAAAATAAACCCACGTGACACGGTAGCAATGCGCGCAGGACAGTAGTCCCATGCTAATAATCTACATTTTAGAATATATTTATCCTTAAATGGTATAATATTCTATACAAATACCTAAGAGTTTCTTTAGCACCGATTTGTACTGTTCAACAGAGCTGCAAGTCCCAGCATGCAATTCCTATGTTACCTGATCCGAGTATGCGCAGAATACTGTTTACAGTGTGAAACCCGCAGTTTCTGTTTAGTATCATAGAGGACGGTGAATTTGCTCTCGCGTCTTCGTCGACTTACATAAAGCATAAGGCGGGCAAACCATCGACTAGTAGTGGAAAAACAAAACAATACTATTGAATGTTTATTATAAGTTATGTGTGAAATATCCAACACTTACGGAAAAAGAACTGGTGAAACTAACTTCTGAGTTCACCGATGTTGCGAGTACAAGTATAAAGAATGCTCGAAAAGAATAATCTGAAACAGGAAAACTGTTATACCCGGGAAAAAAAGAAAGCGTGTGAAATACGCAATGCAAGAATGTAACGATTTTGTGAAGAACGTAATTTGCGTAAGAGTGCACAAATTCGTTTTTTTAAAATGAGCCGCCAACAGTTGATAAAGTGCACTTCCAAACAACGAATAAATATAGGTTGTCGCATATCTGTTACTTTTCCTTTAGCTGTTTCTTTTAAAATTAACTATTATTGTAAGTGCAAACTTTTATTTTGTTGTAATTGTTGAAGTGGATTATATTTGTTAGTAGTTCGAAGATGCTTCATGTTTATCTGCACAACGTATGGAAGCCAATTTGTCGCGGTCACTTCGTGTTATCTTTTGCTGGGCGCCTGTTATTGCATTACTACTTTGAATGTTGGGTTCGTTGTCCTCCGGCTAGCTATTATTTCTCGGCCGAGCAAATCTCTTAAACAGGGTGTGTAAACGGAAAGAATTTGTTACTGAAAGATAACACATAAAAGAATTTGTTTTTACACTTTTATTACCGTCACAATTTATTCAATTTCACATATTGACTTTTGATACACGCCAAACTGAAACTGTTATATTTTCTAATATCACTATAATCACTTATTTGCTGCACATTATTAATTCGCGTATTTCACATTTATAACTAACCTTACGACGCGAGAGATTCTGTAGAATTGCGACGTGTAACTCGCGAACGATTCTGATGAACTAAGCGACGTTTAACTTCTGAATGATTCTGTTGGACTCAGCGACGTGTAACGCGTGAATGATTTTGTTGAACTGGGCAATACTTGCCTCTGGCTTTAGCTTTTTATACTCCCACACCCCGATATGCCTAAACCTTATAACAGAGCTGCTATTGGTTAATAAAGCGCGCCAACATTAGCGTCTATTTTTATATCCAATCAAAAATTACGAAAACATATGCTCTAGGGAAGAAATTCCCGCCATTTCTAAGAAAAGCGCGCCAATCTGACGTCATTTGCTTGTCTCTAATAATTTATAAACAACTCACCCCCTCGCTCATTGTTACCCGCTCCTATTGTCAGTTTCAGTGAGGCATTGTGTAAACTTATTTCCTAACAATGCTTATAATTAACAAACATCTCAAATCAATGTCATACAATAATGCTTATTTACACTACAATCACTCTGGGATTTACATTGTTGTGATATAAAATACTGCGTCATTGTCAATCTATCTCCTTTAACTCCTAACAAAATATGCTAGTCACCGTTTGAGTTATCCGAATAAGGGCTCTGTACTTTTTGCATTAGTGCCGCGTGAACTCGCCACAAATGGGCGTGAAAATATGACAGTATTTCTGGCGCGAATGGCGGAAGGATACATTATAACGATGCACTCGTCACCTGGGTTTTTTTTTGGCGCGGATCAGTCTAAGAGTGAATACAGTTTAGTAATTTTTACGCTCACTACCAGCGTTGTCCTTTTCTTCTTATTCTTACGAATGATGCTGAAATACGCAGGCATCTTATAATCCCACACACTCCATCACTTTACTAACACGGAGACAATAGCTGAGATGTATCCTCACATCCGGGATGCAATGTGATAAAGGCTTATGCAAATACCTACTCCGTCTGGTCAGTTTGAGCTCTTCAAGAATAAAAACAGCATATCGCGTGGAAGTCGTCTTAAAGCTGTGCATCCCCATGCAAAAGTTGTGGCAAGGGAAGAACCTGTTTCCGAACCCATTTTCATATATGTACTTGGATTAAAATGTGTTGGTACACTAAGGGACAATCTTAATAGTTTTTACTTTGTGTAATACTTATCTATAGTAAGTAGAAGTATTACATTCCACTAAACTATTCGATACAGCGAGTTTACAACAAATACACATTGAAGTTCCATGAATAAAAAAAACACATTTTTTAGGAAATGGCTGAACAGAATAGCTAAAAAAACCAAATGTTTGTTAAATATTAAGGTAATATTTAATTTCGGCGTCTTTCAAGGACACGATACGAAGGTTTTCAAGAAAATCCCCCAACCCAGACCACCCTTTACATGGAAAATGTTCGTTTTTTTCACAAAAATAGTTTTAAAGATTTTGATTAAAATATCCTGTACTTCATAAAATACATGACATAAAACGCATATCTTGAATTTTCTGTGAATAGGTGTAAAGCCACTTCTTTTGGAATTAATTTTGTATAATTTTGTATAGCTGACAAAATGTAAGGGACCAAAGCTTGCTACAAAAGGAAAATAACGAATATTTCAGAAATGGCTTATGCCACAAAAAAACTCATTCGAAATAAATTGTGTGTTTTAAAGAAATCTAAATTTCTGTGTAGTACGTTTTGGTCTGTCGCTTAGCGTTTACCAGTTATACAAGATTATACAAAATTCTTTCCGAATGAAAATGACTTCCAAGGCTATTACTAGAAAATTCAAGATATATATTTCATTTTTCATATAAATATCTTTAATATATAGTGTTTTAATCAAAATCGTTAGAGTCAAATTCCATATAAAGGGTAGTTAGAGCAGAGGGAGTTTCTTGAAAATCTTCGTGTCGTATATTTGGAAGATATTGAATCCAAATATCATGTTTGGTATTTATCTGAACTTTTTTTTGAGTTATGCTGTTCACAGACACACAGACGGATCTTTTTTAAAAATGCTATTTTTGAATTCAGGGGGCCTCAGAACATGTATTTGCGATGAAATGTCGGTATGGAGTTTTGGGTGAAATACAATACTTCTGTACCTACTATGTTCGTGATAGAGAAAGTAAAAATAATTTCAGCATTTTTTATGAATATTGTAACACATGCATTCTGTTCTTAAGCTGTACATTTATAGAGTATTTGTTCCTTTTAGAAATGTCATACTCCTATTACTTTCTCTACAACGTATAGTAAGTAGGGGAAGTATTGCATTCCACACAAAAATACGATACCGAGATTTCACCGGAAATACATGTTTTGAGACCCCCCTGAATCCAAAAAAAGCATTTTTGGAAACATGTCCGTGTGTGTCTGTGTGTGTGTGTGTGTGTGTGTGTGTGTGTCTGTGAACAGCATAACTCAAAAACGAACAGTCGGATAAACACCAAACTTAGTATTTAAGTTCAGTATCTTCCAGAGATGCGACACGAAGGTTTTCAAGAAAATCCCCCCACCCCAGACTACCCTTTACATGGAAGATTTTTCGAAAATTTTAATTTTCTCAAAAATGGCTCTAACGATTTTAATTAAAATATCATATGTTTAAGATAATGTCATGAGAAATGAAATGTATATCTCGAATTTTCTGGGAATGTCTCCAAAAGTATCGCTTAAGATCTACCAATTCCCCTTGCATCTACAAGAAAATTAGCAATAAGATTAACATCTCGATATCTCGATTAACATGAAGCATATGGAGAATAAGCGTTTGTAAAAATATTTTGTAAAAGAGTAGAGAAAGTCATGTAAGTGTAACACATTTGATTTTTATTACTTGTGTTGATTTTTCTGTAAGACTAATTAAAGTATAACAAAATAAATGTTATATTTACTGGCAGTTTACTTCTTTTCTATAATCTCAAAAAGTAACAAACGCTCGATGCCCTATAGTTTGCAGCATTTATATATGTTTATCCTTGTGCTAAGGCCTTCTTCTAAACCTACTTCTCTGATAATTTGGTGGAACAACCAAGTTATCTACCCTACGTTGACTGTCAAGGCATTTAATGGCTTCTCAGAACAAGTAGTGTCCCCAGACAAGTAATACTACAATCCCAGCCATCTCTTTTGCGTAATGCAAAACTGAGAAAGAGATTTATTCGCTGAAGCAACAGCAGTGTCATTGGAGCGCGAACATGCAACAGGTCCTCAAACAAATGTCACCCACGTCGTCACATCAATTTAAAACCTCTGTGAAAGACAAAGCGTCAATAGAACACGACCGTAAATCACCGCAGATATAGACATCCCTGAGATAACATATTCTGAAGACGCCCAGGCAAGTCTGTAGATGACCATCAATAAGATATGGGTTGCCATTTTGTTCACTTCACATAATATCACTAAGAAGAGCTTTTGTATAGTAGCTCATGGCCTGTATTGGCGCAATTCTGAGCAGTGAATCTTAGGAAATAACTTAAAAAGACAATTTAGAATTGAACATCATCTCCAAAGTACGCACATATTCCTGCTTATCGCAAACATTTGATGAATTACATGACAGATATGGAAAACATGCAGCAATTTACACAGATGGATCAAAGCGTAATGATAGAAATGCTAGTGCTATGTTGTTCATCCACACTATGTTATTCAGAGTTCCTGATTTTTGTACTGACTTCTCAAGTGAACTGTTTGCAATTAAACAAGCTTTGATTTTTGTTTTGAATACTCGATGTTCAAAGTTACCCAGATACAATAAACAATCTGTCATCAACCCATATTCTTACACAAGAAATTCAATCACTACTTCATAGAGACAGTAAACAAGGAAAGCAAGGTCTTAAGTATGGATTCCATCCCACATTGGAATACAAAGCAACGAATTGGTCGATCAGGCAGTAAAGGTAGCCACTAAACGTACACTAAGTGACCCAAATATAACTCAACCATTAAAAAGAAGCTCCACCAACATTGGAAAACAGGATAGCCTGACTCCACGTGAAGCAAAATCCGTGATATAATATCGAATTTTTCGACACATCTCACTGGTAATTCTCCTTCCAGACAAGATCAGGTTTTAATATCCCGACTGATAGTGGGTCATACCAAGATTACACACAGTTATCATCTTTCAAAGGACCAACCACCCATCTGCTACCTGTGTAACATACTTTTAACGACGAAACACATAATCGTGGAACTATTCGATGTGCCCTAAGATAATTGATTTTTTTAAAAGCATACATTTATATAAAAATATATAATGTTCAGTCAATTTCATTAGTTATAGTGTTCTAATTTTATACTAGTTCATTGTAATGATTTAAAAGTGCCAGTATGTTAAACAACCTCACTGTTTTATTGTTAAATATTTACTTTATAAAAAGTTGTAAAGTCGCGATATGACTAATATGTTAAAGCGACTATAAAGTTTCAAAATAAATAAAAGAATATCATGATTATCTCTGTGGTTTCTTGGTTAGCAAGCTAATCCCTAAATGCAGTAGTCCCAAAATCATTTCTCGGCTACAGAGGTTAAGAATTTAATTAGAATTGTTATTCTCAAAGGGGCTGTGATTTGCGAATAAGGCAAAGCTCTTCCTTATGTCCAACCTTATTTCATATTTACAACGCGCAGCTGTTTCAGAATGTACTGCGGACGATCAAGTTATCCTCACAGATTCAACATGTTATAGTTCGCTCTATTCCGGAAAATATCCGCTTAGGACAGGAATATTAAAAACAGTCAAATAAACCTTAATAATGCCTTAGCTTAGAATATAAATTAACATATTTCGTGATTTACAGAACCTCCGAAAATAAAGTAAACAAATATACATTCTTTTTAAATGGCAGTTTCTATGCTGTTATGCGCCAGTGCGACTTTGCCCTTGAATAGTATAGGAAAGCGAAAAATAAAAACGGCTGAAGTAAGATTTCTGAGACAAACTGCCGGCCATACTTTATTGACTATTTTCCAAACAAAACAATTAGACATAACTTACAGATTGTTAATTTAGTTTAAAAAAAGCGCAGGAATATAAACTGAAATGGGAAGTACATCTATTTCGAATGGGTTCTTCTAGATATTGAAGGGGGATATACTATATATATACATAGACATATAAATCAATATCAAACAAGAATTGTGCATAATATAATTCACCAAGAAAGATGTTACAATATTTAGCAGCCAAGAAATGTAAAAAGCAGATTGTAACTTAGATAAGTAAGGGACGGGCGAGCTAGCTAATTCTAGATAAAAGTTAATTCTAGATAGAGCTCGCCTTTCACCAAGCTAATGAGCAGGGAACTGGTAGCAGTAACGAGAAATAGAAAGAGATATAGAAAGGAAAGAGACAGAGATATTAATCTGCTTCCGGATGCGTCACTGGGACGCGTAAGTGAAAAACTTTGGAGCGGAATATGTCTGAGGACCAATTAGAAATGTCGTTACATTTTGACGCACAAAGGTGAGTGTCACTAGGCTTAAGTATAAAAAGGGGAAGAAAGCTCCAGATTTTCTCTCTCTTATAGAATCTCGTCGACACAGTGATACTCTCTAGACGACGGATGCACGTGTGTGTGCATAGGGGTGGGAAACGTGTGCAGTTGGATTAGGCTCCTAATTATTATTATGGTGGGAATTGCTACAATGGGAAAAGCTAGCCGCCCATAAGTATTTATTTGATAATAAAGCACATATTTTAAGGGAAATGCAGTGTATTTTAATTTGCCTCACCTACGAAAACCTGAGACCAGTAAAATTAGTTACTTAGATAATTTATTAGGAATGGAGAGATCAGCAGCCGCAGAGCAATAATAGCCGGAGACCAGGCACTGCAGCAGAGGAGCAACGCTTTCCCGCTACAATATGCCAAACAGTGTACAAAGATTGCAAGGCCACTTCAGAGGCGGAATAGGAGTTTAGTGTATAAACAGAGACAGCTGCAACAGAGACAGTATACTAAGTATTAAGATGCTCTTCCTCCCAACACTATTCCTTCACTCAAAAGAACTTGTAAATCTGGAGTCTCAAGTCGACAATTGGCGTTCTGCAATGCCAGTACACAATTGTTAAAAATTAACGGAAATTTCCCTCATAACCAACTGATCTCAGTACTATAAGTATTGTACATTTTAGCTAGGTACATGGAGGAGATGACGGAAGGTATAGAACACTAGATAATGCGTTTGGCGTCTAGGCGGTTTTGCATGAGAGTGTGAATATGTATATATCAAAGAGAAATTATTTGCTGATGATCAATTGTTTTCAAAAACGGAACTGGGATATGACCTTAGGTGTTAAAGAACTAGTTTAAAAATTCACTTGTAGCGAGCAGAATTATTTCTGCTCGCACAGCAACGTATAACAAAGTTAATTTTAGATGAAAATTAAACATAGAAGCAGTAATCAAATGTTAGAAGACGTAAAGAGAGAAGAAAATCACAGTTCAAGAGAATGTCACAAAATAGGATATAAAACAGGTACTCAAAATGAGTAAATTAGAAAACGCCCAGTTGGTTACAGATACAATCTTAATGATATTATATTGCGCGTCTCCCTAAAAAGATAAAAAGGAAAGCAGCACGCGGACCTCTAAAGTACAGATACAGTTTGAGTTCATAAGTCCCAAATTAAATTCTCAACTAGAAATGTAAATTCTCCTTTAACTAGAATCATTCCACATTGTAATCCAAAGTCTGAAAAGTTTGAATACCCGTTGTGTGTATATATGTGTGTACTTGAAGGTAGCTATACACGGAGTGGACCATTTAAGTTGAGATTGTACAATATCTCCAAAACTAAGTGTTAGAAAGAAATGGCTTGAATAAATGTTGCTTATATTATGGGGGGAAGTAAATTCCATTAGTCCTGTTTTGTTTGGAGGTTATTATGATAGTTATTTTAGGGTCAATTTAATTATTTAAATGGGAACCTATAATTAGGATCAAATTAAATTGACCCTAAAATGACTATCATAACGTCCTCCAAACAAAACAAGATTAATGGCATTTACTTTCTCCTATAATGTAAAGCAACTTTTATTCAAGACATTTCTTTCTACACGGTTAGTTTTAGAGATATTGTACAGTCTCAACTTTAATGCTTCACCCTATATGAAAGTATTTCATAATTATCAGTACGCTTAATAGCTAATGTTAACCTGACTTCATATAAGAAAGCGAAGAAGAGCCGCAGAAAGCGATAAGTAAAATCCATATAACACCTCAAACACACTAATATTACTTCTGTAAATTTTTTTAAGTTTACAGAAGTAAAACTCTTATGTAAAAGAGCAGTAACAGAAGACAAATTTAAGTACGAGGGCTGATCAACAAAGACTGAGACTGGTTTTTTCACAGATGTTTATTACTCCAATTCAATGTTCACATGATCTTTTTCAAAGTAGACCCTCCTACTGCAATGCACTTTTTATAGCGTCTCTGCCAGTCCTTGAACACGTGCTGCAGACCATTCTTTGTAAGGTCCTTGATAATCGCCTCACTTTCCTTGAGCACTGCTTCAGAGTTCTCAAATCGAATACTCCTAAGCTTTGCCTTTAGTGATGGGAATAAAAAAAGTCACAGGGTGCAAAATCGGGGCTATAATGTGGATGTGGTACACAGGTAATGTTGAATCGAGCCAGAAACTGCATGACTTGATTTGCGACGTGAGGCCGTGCATTGTCATGATGAAGTCGCCACCCAGTCCGAGAAAGCTCTGGTCGTTCCTTTGCAATGTGCTTCCTCAATGTAGCCAATACTGACGTGTAGTATGCTGCTGTAGCAGTAGTGTGAGGGGAAACTGAATGCTGGTAAATGATTCCGTAACAGTCAAAAAATGTGATCACCATCACTTTCCCTGCAGATGGAACAACTTTTGCCTTTTTTGGTGTTGGAGAACCTGGCAATTTCCACACTGTGCTGGCTTGTTTTCCTTCAGGATCATAATGATGCAGCCATGACTCATCACTGGTGATAATCGATTTAAAAAGTGCATCCCCTCCATCAGCAAAGAGACGCAGCACCTGATTGGTATGCGAAATGCACGTAGGGTCTACAAAATAGAGCATTACTACCAACCTACCAATACGAGAGTGCTGCCGCCTACCAACATTATACATAAAAACCCGCTCTTTTCAAATATTTATGTTACAGAAATGAAACTATCACGGAAGCTACAGGAAAAAAATCCGTCTCAGTCTTTGTTGATCAGCCCTCGTATAAGGGCATTTTAACAGGTGTCCAGAATTTAAATATCTGAGCGGTGAAATGTCACATATAAGTCAATAAGAGAAGGAAAATTATTTATGAAATGATTTAAAAGTAGTTTGAAAAATAAGATAGACATAAAATCAGATAAAGTGCTATGAAATTACAATGGCTCCTATTACTATGCACAAGCGAACCATTGATGTCATACAACAAACACAATTGTGTCAAAAATACAGACCTCTGAAATTATGTGAATATAATTCTTAAAAAAGGATTTAACTTACGAGATCAGTTTTGATATTAATTATAGATGAATTTAAAAAAATAGAAAACATAAAAGCAAAAAGTAGAAAGAACATCATGTTCTAGTAATACTGAGTTACAGACCGACGCAAACAATGAAGAAATAAACTGAAGTTAGAATAGGCATAACCGTATACTATGCAGTAGAGACATTGATAAGTGTTTAATTCATAGTGCAACATTTCGTTTCGGTTGTAGCTTGGTAAGCACTTGATTCGGTGATCAGTAGATGAGAGTAAAATGTTGTTACTGGTGTCCGAAATGTACTGCCATAAATTCTGTGCTGCCTCTGCAGGCCATTAAACTAGTTGCCCGGAATGTTCCTCCATCTTCCAATACAAATACGTAAGGTGTCCATGTTTAAGAAACTGGGTGTGCTAACAAGTTTCCAATGCAGTCTTTATAGGAGGTCATTACTGTTCTCATAACGGGTAGGAGGGGGATTACCATCAACCTTAATTTTTACAATTGAATAAAAGATTACATTTCTATTTGTAAAATACATAAGTCTACACTGTTTTTAAAGTATATAGATTATCTGAAAAACCATCTGGTTATCTAAATGTAGGTGAAAGTAATTTTAAAAACTTAAATCAAATGTAGATTACTTGTCCTTCTTTGTTAAACCAGTCTTTGTCCGCTTATATAAATAATTTCTCTTAATATTGCCTATTATTTATCCTCTTCGATTTGAAGCCCTTTTCTGTAATTTCTTCTCATTCATTACCGCAGGTAATTTCGTATTCTCTTCCTGATCAATTTCATATCTTTCTTACATCACCCTCTTCTACAACATTTTTATTGGACAGTTAGAATTAAACTGAAAAATTCAATGCCGTAGCCGAGATTTTAAGCGGAACTTCGGCCCCTATAGCTGAACTACCATGACAAAATTCTCCAATTGACTCACATTTTTTCCGGTAAATCACACGGAGTTCTCAAATTCACATTGAGAAGACATATCCCAATGGCAACTTACTCTGTGAATGAATTGAAGGATTTAATGTCGTTCCGGCATTCTGCCTGGTAGCTCAGTTGTTTATAACAGCGACACGAAAAGCCGAAGATCTGGCTATGGCAATTAATTTTTATTTTCTCTACTACGTATAGTAAGTAGGGGAAGTATTGCATTCCACTCAAACATTCGATACCGAGATTTCACCGGAAATGCATATTTTGAGGTGTCCTGAATCCATTTTTTAAAAAAGGTCCATGTGTGCGTCTGTGAACAGCATGTCTCAAAAACGAAAATTGGGATAAATACCAAACTTACTATTTAGTTTCAGTGTCTTTCAAAGATACGGCACAAAGATTATCAAGAAAGTTCCCCCACCCCAGATTACCCGATACATGGAGACATTTTCGAAAATTTTAATTTTCTCAAAAATGGCTCTAACGATTTTGATTAAAATATCATATGTTTAAGATATTTTCATGACAAATGAAATATATATCTCGAATTTTCTGGGAATGTCTCCAAAAGTATTCTTCATTGTGAACGACTTTTGCATAACTGGTAAACCATAAGATATAGACAAAATTTTACTGTACAAAAACTGTAGATCGCGTTAAAATACCAATTTATGTCATATATATATTTTTTTATTGAGTGAACCATTTTCGAGATATAGCTTGTCATTCCCGTAAATTTTCCAATACTATTACTTTTTCTCAAATTCGTTATTGATTTGTTTTGCCCTGGTAATGCAAAGAGAATGGAATACTCCACATAGTAACCAGCTCTTAAAATATTTGACTATCGCTTAAAGCCTACCAATTCCCCTTGCATCTACAAGAAAATTAGCAATAAGATTAACATCTCGATTAAGATGAAGCGTATGGAGAATAAGCGTTTGTAAAAATAGTTTGTATAAGAGTAGAGAAAGTCATGTGAGTGTAACACAGAAGAATTTGTGAGAATGGAATGCTCCACACAGCAACCAGCTCTTAAACGATTTGACTATCGCTTAAATCCTACCATATTCCCTTTGAACCTCAAGAAAATTAGCAATAAGATAGTTTCTGCAAACGTTTATCTCGATTAATATGAAGTAAATGAAGATTAAAGCGTTTGTAAAAATAGTTGGTACAAGAGTAGAGAAAGTCAGGTGAGTGCAGCACATCAGATTTGTCAATCTTATACTACCTGTCAAACTTTAGCCTGCATATATGGATGAACAATTAATTATCAAATTCTTTAACTTTCATTTACTCAGTTCGCTTTACGTGCTTCAATCTTCTCTATATAATATTTCAAAACTTCCAACGATTTTTCGCTATGTTGTCGTATAGTCAAAGTTCCCGGAATATACAGTGTCATGCTCTATATAAAACACTTCGCTAATCTTTTAGTTTTTCTTAAAAAAATCCAGTATAAATGCTTATTTTTCTACCGGAGGCCCCCTGTGCTTGTGGGACTTCTCGACAATACTTTGTGTTACTAGTAATACAAGCTCCAAATGTTCAAAGCTGTCCACTTGCTCCATTACTTCATCTCCAATTCCTTAGTTTTCTACCAGAAACCACAGTTCTTGTCGTTTGCATATTTAGCGTAAACCCATAGCCCCCGTGGTTGTCATTTACTTTCAATGGTATGCTCTTTAGGATATCTTCTTCTGCAAGCAGCGCCATACCAGCAGCAAATATCACATTCGATATTCTTCTTCTAAACTATTCTTGCAAAATTACCTAAGTAGGTGCTGAACAGGATAGGTAATACGTAGAACAACCCTTGTAAATTCTACTTCCCTAACAAGTATACTGCCGTTTGTGAAAATTGCAACACCAAGAAGGAAACGCATGAATTCAATGAATTTAATATCACAGGTTAGGTACATGACAAGTAACAAATGATAAACTTTTCAAATCTATACATGACTTTTGAACCCTAATATTCAGTATTTGCCGTGGCCTCCATGCGCTGCAATTAGAGCTGCAATACGCAGTGGCATTAAATCACGCAGTTTGTATTCAAGCCCACAAATCCGTGACACTGCTTAGTGGAGGACCGTGACGCAGCAAACATATCCCAGACATGTTTGATGGGTGACATGTCAGGCGAACGTGCAGGCCAGGGAAGCAATGGTACCCGTCGCTCTTCGAAGAAGGCTTGTACATTCCTGGTATATGTGACCGGGCATTGTCCTGTTGAAATGTGGCCTGTGGAGATGTCTGAAGCAGCGAAGTACCTCAGGCTCTACAACCACCGTTAGGTACCGGTTGCTGTTCAAAGTGCCCTCAATCCGTAGGAGGCGAGATCGGCTGTTGTAACCAATAGCGCCCCAAACCATCACACCTGATGTTTGTCCGCTATGCCGCTCAACAATGCAGCCCTCCAGGTTGGGCTCACCACCTTACCGCCGGACACGTATGCGGCCATCACTGTAGGACACGTTGAAGCGGGACTCGTCCGAAAGGACTACATTTTGCCACTCAGTACCTCAGTGACGGTGTTCACGTGCTCATTGCAGTCGGGAGAGCTTGTGGTTTCTGGACAATGAAAGCCGACATAATGGTATGCATGTAACCAGTCTAACCTGCAGCAGACGGCGACGAACCGTTGAAGCAGACAACTTCACACCCGTTGCAGTGCTCCAGCGTCGATCCAACACTGTGGATGAAGCGGTACGGTCCGTTATGACTATACGGACAACATGACGGTCATCCCGTGCTGTGGCCATGTTCCGTGGTCCAGTACCCGCTCTTCGCTGCGTACGACCTTCATCTATCCATTACTTCCACACACGCATCACTGTCGTAGCAGCATGCCCTTTACGAGCCGATACCCGCTTCCCGGAGACCAATCATTCTGCCCCGTTCGAACTCATTCACATGCCGATATGCTCCCTTTGACGTCAACGAGGCCTACTGGCACTCACTTTATTGCTTCCACCTTGTTTGACAACTCCACGCTGACTACACTGGGTGCAACACTGACGTTGTCGGACCGACACGAGAGAGGGATCTGCTCGGGCTACGTGTACCCCACCTCTCTGCAAACATAATCACTTATTGCTTGCACACTCTTCTACACTTCAACCAAGTTTGGAGTTATTCGGAAAATTCTTTCTTGGTGTTGCAATTTTCACAAACGGCAGTGTACCTTCTCCTTTCCCGACTCGGATTAGAATGTTTTGAAAACGAATTGTACGAAGGGACTGCTGTAGGTCAATTCAGTCTGCATGTCTCCGTTCATTAGTTTCATTCCTGTTAGAATAATTGTATTACCATTACTAGCATCTTTGGGACAGTCCCTTTACTATAATTAATAATAATTTCTTTAAATAAATCAAGCAATTTTGTTCTTGGAGAATTTCTAATGGAAAGTTTTCACCACATATACTTCATCTAAATTGCACTCTTCGAATTTCTCCCCGGTTTAGAGTTCCAGTAGACTCGTGAAGGAGACGATAGCCTGATCAGAAAAACTGGAAGGAAGGAAAGGATTAACAGATTTATAGAACTGTTCGGCTGAAACTATCCGTTGAGTGTATCACAGTAGATTACGGCACAGGTTTTCCATATCACGAAGTAGTCATTTTGCTAAAAGCAACGTCTTTATTTAGTGATGCTCGACCATAGGCGACAATTATTGTTACTAGTTAGCAATGCAGAAATGTAGCTATGGAAATTTTTGCCATTAATGTCAATGCACCTGAGCGTTTCTTTAGATTTACTGTTCCTCCTTTCAAAGCTTCTTTCCAGCTGAGTGTAGTTCCTTTGTTCAAAGAGAATATATGAGTTCGCGGAACGCATGCCCCTGCATGCTGACTAGTATTTATCACGTCATCTTATGTATTAGTGATTCCCTTGCATTGAGAACGTGAATCTGCAAATATAATCTTAAATTCCTAAAGAATTCCTATATCAATTTTGGAACTTGACAGTATTTACTTTGAAATTCGAGTAATACAGTAAAACAAAGCGACTACTACGAATGAAAATATCGCCCGTCTTTAGACCAAAAGGCGAACGCAGATGTACCTCAAGTTCAAGGGTATGGAGCAGGGAATTGTGGAAGCTGTCCAAAAAGTAACGTCCGCTCATGCATAGCACGAGAAATAGTAGGGATAGCGCCGCCATTTCGACATCAGCGTGCGCAGTGGCTCAATACTATTCTAGCTGTGCAACGTGGAGCATGGTACTGTCGCGTGTTCGCTAGTTATAACCTAAGAATGAGCGCCGAAATAACAAATCCCGCCAAGTCGGAAAGTGTGAAAAGGCTAAGAAGAGCGACCCAAAACAAGCGTCGTGGTCTTCTGACATCTGGTGTTCTGTTTTTGCATGATAACGCTCGCCTTCATACAGCAAACAACACAAATGAACTTTTGGCCAAGTTCAAATGGGATGTTTTGACCATCCCCCGTACAGTCCGGACTAGTGACTTCCATCTGTTCCCGTACATGAAAAAGTGGCTTGCAGCTCAGTGGTTTGGAAATGACGAAGAGCTTCAAAACACCGTGACAGGTTGGCTTAGTTCACAGGCAGCAGAATTTTATGCAGAGGGTATTTCAAAGACTGATAAGATAAAACAAGTGCTTGCATCTGTTTGGAGACTATGTAAAAAAATATAGAAAAGCCATAGTTTTCAGATGCATGTAATAATACTTTTGTATGTATACCTGTTTCATGTTTATTTCAAAACGGAGGTTACTTTCTGGATAGCCCTCGTACATTATGTTCATCCACGTGCACAGAAACGTACCGATACCTGCAATTTTCTATATGTCTTCCCTTATCTAATGTTGGCGGAACCTCCGTAACATTTAGTGTCCAAACCAGCCCCTTGGTGAATCAGTCTCTAATTAATTTTAAGTAAATTCCGGCATATACAGGCCATTTATAGCTGAGAAGTCATCGAGGCGGAACAGTGAAAACTTTAAGCTGAGTGTGTGGAAGGAACTGCTTTGAAAAAGCTGTCCCCTATACTCTATATCAATATGTGTAACTTTATAAGTGAACATGCAGAACAAACTAAGTTTGTTGCATTCGCTGTAAAAGGTTACAGCTACTGAGAAAATTCTGAAACTTAAGATCTTAACCCACTAAACAATTAATAGAAAACATGTAACAGCGAATTTGCTTGTTCGAACCAGTCTAAAAAAGCATTACTCTTCTTATTATTATTTAGCAATCTTTCTCAATTTAATAATACCTAGTTAAAACAAGAAATAAAAGTAAAATATTTTTCAAGAAGACCAATTCCCTGTTCACTATTCTCCAGTGATCCTCAGTGGTTTTAATATTTTATAATTTGTTTTTTCACATGCCATAATTTTGCGTAATAGTTTTCTTCTTTTGTAACGCTTTATTGTTACAAATAAACAAAATTTAAATTAATATTTAATGGATTTCATCCTTAAAAAAATACAAAAATGGGTGTTTCACATCACATGCAAGGAATACCAATATTCGCATCCACTCACTTTCTGGTTAACCATCGGGCATAGTATTAAATGAATATGCATGGTTGTCTGAATATGGATTAAATAAGCAGTCTATAAATTTTAAACTCACCCTTTTTGCTGTATTTTCCTCATTATGAAGCTTAGAAGCACTTTCCGTAAACAAAGGCTAGTCATGGGCTGATTGAAAAACGGAATTCCTGGAACTAGATAATGGCGGTTCTCTGGCATTTTAACGTTCCCTTTACAATTTAATTCACGTTTGTCGTATTGGTAGGTTACTTTTCGTGCACTGAATCAAATAAGAGAAGTTAAACTAGTATTGATATTTAGAGGCTCTTAAGATATCTTAAATTTTGTACTAGTTTAATCATCATCAAGTATTTTTGACAAGGAAAGTTGGGCTTCTTTATGGAAATATATGAAATATAATGAGATAATTTTTTCGATTTGCTCTCGCGGAGTGCGTGATTTAACAGAAACTAATTAATATTAATTAGAATCTAATCTTTAGATATATCTTGCATTTTGAGATGTGTAACTTGGCCATTCTATTCATCAAAGTGGATAAATTATTCCAAATGGGATATGGAATCGTGTGGATATGATGCGAAGTGGTTTATCTTCGCTAGGAAATACTAAAACGCTTCTGCCACTCCCAGTCCCCATACTTTATCTGGTTCTAACAGTACACATAATTGTTGTCTTAGTCCCTCCTTTTCCTTTATTCTAAAGCTGAAACCGACCTTGTTCATTGGTGATAGACGTTTGATATCAAACCAATACGAGATGGACTCATCCACGGGCTGGTATGGACCGTCGTTGCGTAGTATCATTTCCGTAAGTCACATTCCGGATGCTTGTGTCAGCAGTGGTTTGGTGGTATGGTTTTTAAGGGATATATCACTTCATGTTCGACACGTGGGAGGATTATGAAAATCTGACACCTTCAGACGTTATTGTTGGCTAAAGTACAAGTGAGCATACTCCTCGGGTATTTAAACTTAAGAGCTTTTCAACGGCTGGGGCTCTGCCTATGACTTGCTACTTCGACGTAGGTCCCAGGTACAACGAAGTTGGAATGCAGCACTTATTCCTTCTATGAGGTAAATTCCCAAGCTGTCTCTCTCCTTCTTGCGATTAAGATTAAGTATTAAAAAGATTACATTCTCTCTCATGGAATCAGAATTACACATCTAATAGTGTCACCCTTTCACCACCCTATCATCTACCCGCATATAACCCTCTCGATGCCATCCCTGTGCTACTTTCTGTCCTCGTCACTTCTGGCAAAGGCGCTGGTTTAGGCTAAGTGATCTTTACATCACATCTGGGTAAACTCGGAAGAATTCTAAAGTTAATTTCATGGATTTAATTAGATTTTGTCCTGAATATCTCGACTTTATAAAATTATATTTATCACATTCTTGTAAAACAATACTATAACTGTGACAATATATTGCTACGTTGTGAAAGAACACAATAAAGTTAAGGCATACAGAACTACATCAGATATCAATTGACATTTCCATGGAGGGCGTATAATTCTTTCACGAGCTTGTAATTTCAGATTTCCTTATCTTATGCCTTCCTCTATGTTGCATCTTTTGTTTTCGAGCTCTACACCTTTGCTGCCATCTATATTACGTTTAAAGGTATTGTTATTGTCGAACAATATTTCAACAAAACTGGTTTTGTATTTAAGTGAACTCAGAGTGCTTGTAAGTGTGTGGGAAATTACAAACAAATAGTTTTAACTGTTTAACGACGACTCCTAATGTTTACAGTAAATTTAAACTAAATCTTACGCTGCAAAATTCTGATGCGTTACACTCACAAGACTTTCTCTACTCTTGTACAAACTATTTTTACAAACGCTTATTGTCTATCTAATTCATGTTATTCAATAAAACAATTTGCAGAAATTATCGTATTGCTAATTTTCTTGTAGATGCAAGGGGAATATGGTAGTATTTAAGCGACAGTCAAATCTTTTAAGAGCTGGTTGCTATGTGGAGCAATTCTATCTCTTTTGTATTGGAAAATTCAAACAAATAACATGGAATATCTCGGAAGTGGGTCACTCGACAAAAGAATGTATATGTCAATAATTAGGTGTTTTAATGAGATCTACATTTTTTGTGCAGTAAAATTTTGTCTATCCCTTACGGCTTACCAGTTATGCAAAATTCATTCAGAATGAAGAGAACTTTTGGGGACATTCCCAATAATTCGCAATATACATTTCATTTGCCTGAAAGTATCTTAAACATACGATATTTTAATCAAAATCGCTAGAGCCATTTTTTGAAAAATGTTCCATGTAAAGGGTAGTCTGGGGAGGGGGATTCTCTTGAAAATATTCGTGTCGCATCCTTGGAAGATACTGAACCAAAATATCAAGTTTGGTATTTATCCGACTTTTCGTTTTTGAGCTATGCTGTTCACACTCACACAGACACACAGGGGGGCCTCAAAACATGTATTCCGGTGAAATCTCGGTATGGAATTTTTGGGTGGAATGCAATACTTCCCCTATTTACTATACGTAGTAGTGAAAGTTAAAAAGGGAAATAGGCTATTTTGTTTCTTGACTGCCCGACAACAACATATGTCGTTTGAAACCAGGTATGAAGTTAGTGAAAAACTCCTCTGGTGAACTTTCCGTAACGTGAGTTATGGTCTACGCCCAATAGAATTAGAGACAGAGACACCAATCTTCTTACCAGATTGACAGGCCATATTCTAAGCTAATACATATTGTTGATTTCAGAATAGATTAATTTTTTTGACCTAATTCGACTTGAGGTTTCTCCGAGTACATTTTTAGAAAATATGCATATATGTTAGTGTGTATTTGCCAAATATCCTACTTAAGTTCAGGAATATTGGAAAGAGAAGAATGTTATGGGATTTCCATCATCTAAACAATGTTTTACACCGAGTGTTTCGGAATTCCTGTTCACTTCTTGAAGATATTCATATCGTAGCTGTGTATGCTCTCTGGTAATGCTGGTTATGTTACCGGGGTTATAAAAGATAACGGAGGGGGCCCCTAAACCGGGGCAGAGAACCGCACACTTATCAGTCGGTCCCATCAGTCTACCAGTAACACCCAGGAGGAAGGGATCGGCGGAGAGACTCGAAGGGAGACTAAATAATGACGCTGGGCGCAAGCACTAACGGGGTCCCTAATGTTTCCAGATTAACGCATCCTACGCCGCCGAGTTCTGCTCACAAGCCACTGATCCCCCCAGAGATGGAGCCCACTTGAGGAGAAAACTAACTGAGCAGTCCCCGCAGCGACGCTGGAGAACAAACCTTACAGAACGCACAGCCACCGTCCCGCCGCAACGCGCCAAACAAAGTCGCCCGGTCCTTCAACCCGCGACAGATAACAAGGAAGATGATGGGTACAGGAAATGAGAGGGAGGAGAGTCGTGGTAGAAAGTGAACCTCCCCAACTTTCGCCTGTCGACCCGAAGTAACCACGAAAAATACATTGATCAGAGTGGGCGGTCACCGGTGATCGAACCGGGACCTCTTGAATGCAGGCCACAGACGTTGCCGCCTGAGCTATCCCGCTCGGTGGTTGTACAAATTATAATCAGAATCTGGTTTCCGTCCGGTTGCTCTAACCACTGAGCTACCATGGTAACGTGCCGGTACGACATTAAATTCTCCAACTGATTCGCATTTCTCCCGGTAAACCACAAGGTTATCTCAAAGTGTATTGAGATGACATACCCCAATGGCGACCTACAATATTGTAAGTACTTTAAGTCCCGAGCTTCATAGTTTCAACCACTATTAGGTCAATTAATGGAGATCCGTGGTTCAAATCCTGTCAATGGCATTGAATTTTGCAGTCGTCTCATTCTACCTTTCCAACCTTATCCAACAGACGGCTTGTGTGGAAGAACAATTAACTAAATTATAATCAGTTACGAGTTGTGGTTCTTTAGGTGGAGATATAAAATCTCTGCAAAGAGAGCGGAATTGGAACTGTGAACCTCTTCGTTATATAAACCCGAGCCCTAACCATTCGTATGTATAGCATAGCTACGGATATGTAGGTCAAATCAACTATCTAACAGGTAATCTTCAGGTGTCTGATTCATGACGGATGGGATGTATTGTTATTATTATTAATTATTATTATTACACCGTAAAGTATTACATCAGTATTCATATTATAATACCACATGAAGCGTTCTATTAGGTAGTAATACAGAAATAGTGTGTCGGTTAGATCGTGAAGAAGATATTGTCTTTACGTTGGAGTTGTTTATTTATTTTAGCTCCACGTATGGAAAGTCAGTTTGAAGTTTACGTTGTTTGCACCACGTATTGGGCGTCAATTTGAAGAAGGGGTTTTCTCTTACGCTGTTTTTATTTGCCCCAAATTTAAAAAAAAAATATTAACTTTGGAATTAAACTGTTTCTTTAAATATTTAATATTTATGTTTGCCTCGGCTGCGTCAGTATTATTGTTAGAGACATGGAAGTCTTGGCAGGGCGTGATGCGACAAGGATGTAGGCTCACACAGATTTTAAGTTTTAATTCACTCCTTTTTATTAATCCTTGTCACAAATTAAATAGCACTTCACTGATATCGAGAGCTGTGAGTTTCTTTTATTTAACACTTGCATTTTTTTAACACGTAAACTTATTTTTCGTTTCACACGAATACATATTTAGTCTCTCGAGGACGCATCTTGCATCCGGTTGCAATCACTGTCCGCAGGCAACAGAATAGATTTCAACCGTCTAAACTTGTAAATTTGTGTATTTCAAGTCTCTGATTGGCTAATCCCACTACAATAGAATACCTGCATTTAACTAAAGCTTTTTCTGGTTGTTGATTGGCTATTTTTAAACTGTCACTAAAATTACATTATTGCTTCCAAGAATCACAAATAGCATTCAAACTCTCAAACTCATTATTGCCTCAAGGTTACCTCATTGTTAGCAACTTTTAACCTATTTCTCGCAGCTCTTACATTATTAAATAACGTAATGCATTCACATAACATTATTGAACATGTTTACAATAATAAAAGCATATGCAATGACTGTTACATACATTTTACAAATTATTACATACACATATTGCTTCAAGGCGGGCTGTTATTGAATTTACTTATTATATGATTTGACTGAAATCATTTAAGTGTTAAAAATACTGCCTCAATCGATATAACAATCAATGCTAAATGTTAGTACACTAAATACACTTGCCTCGCACAGGTTGTCAGTGATACCAGTGAAGCAAGTAGTCCGAAGTAATGCAATTATGAAATATTAGAGATACTTCACCATCCCTGGTGTTGTCATTTGGGTTACCTATTCCAACACGTGGGCGGATATTTGGACATACCATTATGTAAAACTGTTCGTTGTTCTTTGTTTTCTCAAAAATGCTCTAACTATTTTTTTTAATCATGCGTTTTGATAAGTTATATGGCGTATACCTATCTTGAATTTATCTTAAGTACCTTGTGAGTCTCTCCTCATTGCTTTGTTTTGTCTTTCTTTCTTTTTACTTTCTCTACTACGTATATTAAGTAGGGGAACTATTGCATTCCACCCAAAAATTCGATACCGAGATTTCACCGCAAATACATGTTTTGAGGCCCCTGAATCAAAAAAAGACTTATAGAAAAGGTCCCTGTGTCTGTATATTTGAACAGTATAACTCAACAACAAAAGGTCGGATAATACCAAACTTGGCGTTTAGGTTTAGTACCTTTCACAGATTTTCAAGAAAATCCCCTCACCCCATACTACCCTTTACATGGAACATTTTTAGAAAATGTTTATTTTTTTCGAAACAGATTCTAACGAGTTTTATTAAAATATCATATATTTAAGATATTTTCATTACAAATAAAATGTATATCTTGAATTTTCTTGGAATGCCCTCAAAAGTCCTATTCTTTCTGAATGGCTTTTGTATAACGTAAACCGCAGGGGATAGACAAAATATTCCTTCATAAAAAAAATGTAGAGCTCGCTAAAACACACAATTTATTTCATAAACGTTTTTTTTTTTTTTTTGTGGAGTGAACAATTTTCGAGATGTTCCTAGGAATAAGAGAATGAAATGATCCACATAGCAACCAGCTCGTAAAATATTTGACTATCACTTAAAGCCTACCATATTTCCCTTGTATTTACAAGAAAATTAGCAATAAAGTAGTTTCTGCAAATGTTTATCTTGTAACATGAAGTAGGGAGAATAAGTGTTTGTAAAAATAGTTTGTGCAAGAGCAGAGAAAGTCATGTGAGTGTAACATCAGAATTTTTTTAGTTTTATTGCATTGGGAAATGATAAGACGCATATCAAAACTTACTGATGAAGGTGTTTAGAGGTCAGTAAAATGTACCATTTACACCAAACAGCATTTATGTGGCGTTTGCTTGTTTCCGAACATTTCGCAATTCGTTTGGATCTTCACACATGCAAAGTAGAAGATTTCTTATAAAGTTATACAAAGAACATGATATACGAAGCTGTCATTTATAAATCTGCTTAACAAGTAACTGTAACCTGAATCTCCTATATTTTTATGTGCTTACAAAAACCTTTATGAATCTAATACTAAAGAATATTTACGTGATTAAGGATACGTATTAGGTGAAAATCGACCAAGAGCTTCCAAACACATTTTTGCTTCGTTTATTTCCTTATAAATAATTTATAAAACGTCTAGTTATTTATCACTGATCACAGTACTTTGTAAATGTTATTATTCACGATGTATTTATAATGTCTATTTCAAGGCGTTTCTTTCTAGCTGTTTCGGCCCCCCTTGTCTTGTCTTATACGAAACAGATTTCCGTCATTAGTCCGGACGCACTTCAGTCTTGGGCTTATTCTGCTATCTGTATCGTTTAAAAGTCAATTCATTATGCCTGCACCCTTTACCAAGGAATACAGACCCATGTCAGATATTATTTCATATTTTTTCTGGCTAAAATAATTTTCCCAAGAGCAATATAACTCCTGTGAGCCAAGGCCTCACATGAGTATATATACGGTAGTTAAATTATATTCGAACCCACTCGTGACCTTTCTCTACTGCGCGAGACAGCCAGCAGTCGCCGGGGAAATTACGCCAGCAGAGGCGGACTAAAATCCTTGCCTTATAATAGATGCTGAAAATGTTGACCTTCTGCTCTCAAACAGGCAGTATATCTCGTGTAAATATTCTCGCTCACTCTCCAAAGCGCAGCAGCAGGAATTCTTGTGATTTCCTGTAGTGTGCGAGGATTGGAACGATACACAGTCTTTTAAAGAACCCCATAAATAAAAATCACAACTCGTTCTCCTGACCTAACTTTTTTATTTGTTCATTGCAAGCAGTATTATTTGCACATCGTTAAAATAATTAAATAACCTGAAGACATACCAACTATTCTAGCCCATTATAAAGTGACCTATTCCCGTTAGCAGTAGTTTGTACCTGAACCAATTGCAGCTGCCTAACCTGCTAGATTTATCCTTTAATTTTATCACTTCAACTCCACTTGATATTATCGCCAGCTGTGTTGTAACATAAATTGTTTTTAATTCGATGTTTATCTGTTCAGTTATTAGTAAAAATATAAATTTCGGGCCTGTGCATGTATAACTATACGTCTATTTTATGATATTTAATATTTTATTAGTACATTTTAAGGATATATGAGTCATTTAAATTTTTTCTCTACTATCTACATATACTAGGCAAAGGAAGTACTGTATTTCACCCAAAAATTCATTTTCTAGATTTCACCGGAAATAAACCTTTTGAGGTTTTCTGAATAAAAAAAAAAATAGAAAAGGTCCGCACGCAAGTGTATGTGTGTAAATAGTAGATAATACAAAAAACGAAATGTGGCATACACACCATACTCAATCCTTAAATCTCAAGGTTGTGATAAGATTTTCTATAAAATCCCTCCATTGCAAAATACTTTTCATATGGAAAACATTCCTTACTTTTTGTTTCCCCCAAAACGATTTTGATGAAAATAATGTATGTTTGTTTATATTTATTGAATAGCCTATAAGATCGCCTTCATTATTAATGAATTTTGTATATCTCTGTATAACTTGTAAACTATAGGATATATACAAAAGCATAACTGAGAGGCAAATCTCTGAAACGCACAATTTATGGTGAATAAAATTTTTGTTGCATTTACGTGATATTGATGTTATTGGTTTGAATTTTAAAATATTCTAAATTTTTTTAAGTGCTTGGTCACTATTTAATTTCTCGTCATGTCACGCTAAGAGTATAGGATTTCAAAACTGACATATAGAGACGCACTTTTTACAAATTTTATTATGCCTTGGCCTCCTATATCCATCCCGCTATACCTTCTCAATCTAAGTTTAAAGTAGAAGTAAATAAAACTAAATGTAGTACTCCAGCGAGCACATGGTAACAGCATATGGAGGATGACTGGAAGTATCCGCGAGAAGAGTGCGGATACGGTACATCGCGCAGCTTGGGGAACATTAGCTTTTAAACATTTTATGTCTCATTCCTATATTTTCCCTTACATCCTAAACTTCTGACATATAATACTAACCATAGACAAATAAAAGTGGTACCTGAAAAGTTCGACATCTGTGCTTAAAGGTACAAAGAGCGCCACAAAAAATCTCACTGCACCTCGCGTCTACGTCACATTATTTATCGTCGTACGTGGCCTTGCTAAGCCATGGCCATCTGATTGGTTGCTTCAGGCCACGGTGCAAGGGTGCGCCGCTCCTTGTGCTAAATGGTTACACCAATAACCACAACAAAGGTTACAAAATGATGTAGAAAGGAAATATATGTTTACGATCTCGATCGTATTGGCTAAAAGAGAAAGAGGTAGAGTAAGTGATTCACTTTGCCATACATACCTCTTATCGTGATTGGTAGCCCATACCTTATCGGCTAGTGAAGGACACGTCTTTGAAGGGGTTAAAAGCTAAGGGGAAAACTTGATGAGCCCCCAGAATAGCGAAATGTAGAATGTGTAGTGTGAGAAGATTTTCAGGGGGTACAAATTAAAGCTTGAATGGTATTCATTAAATACATAACAAGGCAGCACTTTATACCAAAAAATAAACAGAACTATATTCTCATAGTGATATCAATGTTTGTTTCTGCATAGAAGAAACATAACTAAATAATAAATAAATAAAGCTGCATGTTTTGCGTCTAATTAAAACTATAATTGGTTAATAAACCTTTATTTACATATTGCTGATCACAGGAATACATCAGAATTATAGGCAATAATATAACGCAATTTTACGACATAATATGTATGTCATGTTCGGTAAACATGTATCTCTAGTTTCTAAACATGATCAGTCAATTATAATATTTGCATTTAGTAAACGTATATCACCATCTGTGGATGTTTTACGGGGAGTGCCCAATTTTTCTGACGAGAATGTAGACCGTCTTCCCCACTTTCCTGGAATATTCTTATCCAGTAATTTTTTATAAAAACGCTTTTGTGTACTGCCGTTGCAATTACTGTAACAGCGCGACCAACCTCCCACATACTCACGATACGTCCACGCGTAATTTCCCTAGTATACGGCATGACTGGTTCTGAGACAATAAAAATGTTTTGGTTTCAATAACAACAGAAAAAGCAAAGGCATCAACCTCCGCTCTTTCCCCCCTTATTGCTGTGTTATCAAGCCACCACGCTCTGCGATAGGTAAGATGAAGGACACGCCTCAAAAACTCCAGAAAAGGATACAAAATCCGCCGAAGATTTTCTTTGGCGCTCTATGTACCTGATTAAACTATTCGTAACTTCAGATTTTAGAAATCATCCATTTAATGACTAACATGTACACAGTTTTGCTTTAACCTTTTTTTGAGTCAACAAGTTAAGAAAATGATTTTCACTCTAGGTTAGAAAACACAACAAAAAACAAACACGGCCCTAACAAAGAAGTTAATTATTGCTAAACAACATATTCGTTGTCGATTAAAAGAGAGCACTTTTCAGAGAATGTTTAAAAACATTCAACGCAGTTATCTTCTTTCCATTTTCGCGTTTGTTTTCCACAGTGGTAGAGAATTCTCAGCCATGACACTCTCCAAAGTAATATTCTCTCAATACGTGCCAAAGAGTACACTGACGGCTTATCCGAAAACCGGAAGCAAACTGCATCGCCCACTCATGCCTCTTAAATACCCTGTTATAACGTTCATTTAGTTGTAAGTGAATCCGAAAAAACACACTTTGTTTTATAGATTGAACTGTTACAATAATGAGTATTTTAAATTTCTCTGCACAAGAATAACCAGAAAATATTACGATCTGAACTGAACTATTTTATGTAGAGGAAGAGACGGCATGCTAAGCGAGAAAAGTTGTACAGGATGATTTATGAAGAACTGACACAATTCTTTCTTTAATTATTCTATTCGAAATTCACTCAATGCTCCAATTTTAGCACCAAATTAAGCAGAATGTTCTGGAGTTTCGATTGCCTCACTAGATGCGCAGATGTTAATGCTTTATTCGTAATTGATAGTTTTATTGCCAGCAACTGTTTTTCAGATTTTGTTCTAGTCAACGTGAAAATGGAGTACACATTAAATAAACGACTCTTCCTTGTAAAGCACTGGAAACAACTGGTTCTCTGGTGAGTAAAAAAGGCAAAATTCGTTCATCTAGGCTTCCCACGGTTGTTGTTGGCGTAAGATCACGACTGGACCAGTCACCCAAAAAATCATTAAGACGTTTGTCGTAGAAGACAGGTTACAGCTACTCAATGTGTCAGAGAGTTGTGAAAAGTGCAGGCCTAAAGCCGTAAAGGATTACGGTTGTCCATCAGTTACAGGAACCAGATAAGGATAGACGACTGAATTATTGTCGTTGGTTTCAGGCGTTCATTGTGCAAAATCCTGCCATATTGTCCATCACATGGTTCACAGATGAAGCGTGGTTCTATTTATCCAGCTAATTAAAACTATAATTGGTTAATATACCTTTATTTACATATTGCTGATCACAGGAATACATCAGAATTATAGACAATAATATAACGCAATTTTACGACATAATATGTATGTCATGTTCGGTAAACATGTATCTCTAGTTTCTAAACATGATCAGTCAATTATAATATTTGCATTTAGTAAACGTATATCACCATCACGCTATTGGGCCAGCGAAAATCCACATGTTATTCATGAAGCACCTATGCACCCGGTTAAAATCGGAGTTTGGTGCGCAATATCCGCACAGAGAATAGTGGGACCAACGATTTTCATGGATTTTGCTGAGCAACTGGACGATCTAGAGCTGAATCAAGGATATTTTCAGCAGTACGCGCTATATGCCATACATCAAATGAATCCATGGCACTAATTGCAAGTTTCTTTGACGATCGGATAATTTCCAAGAACCTGTGGCCACCAAGATCTCCGGATTTGATATAGCCGGACTTCATTCTATGTGGTTTCTTAAAAGCTAGGGTTTATGCCACGCCTTCCCAGTCATTGGACGATCTGAAGCACATTACACAGGAGATTGACAACAGAATCCTCCAACGAATGGCCAGTAACATGGAACGACGTGTTGAGTTGTGCCTGTTGCAGGATGGAGGACATTTTCAACATTTGCTATAGAGGTAAATAATCTCCCAAAATTCCTTTGCATTTCAGGTATAATAAGTTGTCGCTAGTATAACCCGTTTTGGAATAATTAAAGAAATAAACGTGTCAGTTCTTCATAAATCACCCTGTAGTTTGCCCACCAGTCAATGAGGTAACCTCTTGCCACTTGGTTTTGTTTAAAACTCCTTTAAACTTAAAGTGAAAACACTTCAGTGCCTTGCGTAATGAAATAATTTCTACAAACATATATCTGGATTAATACAAAGTAGAGAAAGGTAAAAATACATAAGTGGATAGAGAAGATCGTATAAATTTAACAAGTCAGGTTATTATAATTATATTCGAAAAATATCTAAAACAAATTTCAATCGATCTCCAGTTTCTCTCAAAATAAATTTTAGTATTCTTATTTTGTTCGTGAAAATCTTATGCATATTAATATTAACTGTACAATACGTAGTGTCAATTTTAAAAAAATCTATTCATTTTTTATGTATTTTGAAAGTTTGCTTATGTGTAGTCTTAACTGGAAATAATTATGAAAACAAACTTTTATGGTGGTTTTATATATTAAATACAAAAATAAATAATAACAGGAGAGAAGATCATTTAATTGTAATGTTTCAGATAGGTTATTTTGTACTGAGTTTCCTTGATAATGGATAGAAGGGAAAGAGGCAACGAAAATGGCACCAAGTTGCCAATACGTGCAAGAATTTCTGAGAAGATGGTAAGCATTATTAAAAAGAAGAGGATAAATTTGCCAACAAATGTATCAGATTCCGATCACGAAAACGCAGCATGCAAGTAGGACCATACCTTATAAATTTCCTTGTTTTGCTGATTCAGCATCATCAAACAGCTTCTTCTGCATGGCGTTATAAATCCCTACAACGTTGTTTCAAGAAATTCAAACATTATAGTCAAGAGGTGTATATAACAGAACAGGTTACAACGCCCAGGTCCGTGGCGTATTATGTAAAGCACTTAAATTATACATTCCAAAGCTCATTGGCCATTTCATACACTTTACTGAATGTATAATTTACACTTCCATAAAATGAATACTGAATATTTAAAGTCGCAAGCAAAACGTTTCTGCTTATTATTCAGTTTGCCGCCGAAGAAGAGTATGATAGAAGTATCAATATACTTTAGTGTTTCAAAATCAAATGTAACAAGAAATATAAGACATTCCTAAGCAAACACTGGGATTTAGAAAGGTTACATTATCCTAATCATTCTTAGAACCAGTCTCAATATACTGTTTGCATCAGGTTCTTTCTGAGATTACTTAGGATTTGTCACCATATAAGAAAAATACGACTAATTAAGTTTAACTGTGCAAATAACTAGTTAAAATCAACGAATTTTCATTTGAAAAAAATATAAGCATTAGAAGATTGAAACAGATAACAAGGAATATCTTGCAAATGGTTCACTCGACAAAAAAGTGTTTAGGATATGAATTGTGCATTTTAACGAGATCTACAATTTTTGTGTAATAAAAGTTTGTCTATCTCTTACGGTTTACCAGTTAAGCATAAGTCATTCAGAATGAAGAAGACTTATGAGGACATTCAGAAAATTCAAGATGTAGATTTCATTTATCATGAAAATATTCTTAAACATGTGGTATTTTAATCAAAATCGTTAGAGCCATTTTGAGAAAATTAGAATTTTCGAAAAATGTTCTATGTAAAGGGTAGTTTGGAGTTTCTTTATAATCTTCCAGCATCTTTGGAAGGCACTGAACCTAATTATCCAGTTTGGTGTTATTCAACATTACGTTTTTGAGTTATGCCGTTCACAGATACACACAGGGACCTTTTTTTAAAAATGCGTGTCTCAAAACCTGTATTTCCGCTGAAATCCCGGTATCAAATTTTTGGGTGGAATGCAATACCTTCTCTACCTATTATGTTCGTAGTAGAGAAAGTAATAAAATTTGATGTGTTTCATGACATTTACTACTCACTCTTCTGCAAATTATTCTTACAGAAGCTTATTTTTCTATCTCCTTCATCTTAATCGAGATAAACGTTTGAAGAAATGGTGTCATTACACATTTCGTTCTAAGCATAAGATATATTGGATTGGATTAGATTGGCTACGGAAGGGACTTGGCACTGATGCACATAGGGGATATTGTACCTGCAAGGGGGCTTACCCAGGAGGAAGGATGAGGCGAGAGGAGACACCGGGCGGCCGGAACCAGGAGTGACGGCACAGCAATGACAGGGCTCCTAAGCTTCCAGCGAGGAACAGAGAGAGCCAAGCTGTACCGAAACACCATTGCCGACGCCTCAACCCTGAAAGTGATCAATAGATGAAAGATAAAGTGAAATGAGAATAAAGATGAAATGAAGGGACAGGAAATTCGGAGGATGTAAGAATTCTTCCCAGCATTCGCCTGGCGAACCGGGAAAATCCCTGAAAAACCCAAAGGTCAGGAAGATCTGCCACGGTAATCAAACCCACGACCTCCCGAATGCAGGCCACAAACGTAACCACCTGAGCCATCCCGCTCGGTACAAGAGGTATATAGAAGGCTAAAGTGATGTTCTAATGTTTATAACAGCGAGAGCTGTAACAAATAACAATCAATGTATCAGAAATGACTTATTTCACAAAAACAAAAGTTATGTGGAATAAATTATGTGTTATAAAGAGATCTGTACCTGTCTGTATAGTATGTTTCTATCTCTTAAGTTTTCTAGTTATATACAAGTATATAAAATTCATTCCAAAAGAAGTGGACTTCACATGGTACTCACAGAAAGTTCTTATTATACATTCAATTAGTCATGTAAGTACATAACGTAAACATACACACAATATTTTTTTTATTAATTGTTTGAGAAAATAACACATATGTTTCCATTTAAGGGGACAAAGTAATCTGAACACATGAAAATTACATCTTAAGTGTGTTAAATTACCACTGCTATTAAAGTTCTAAATGGTTTTTCCTAAACATTTTATGAATTACTCTATAAATCAAGACAATTTTTTCAAACGGTTGTTTGAATTAATAACTTATGTAGTTGAGTCTGTAAAAATTATTTCATTCAGCAGAAAAATAATAACATTTACTCTTAAGATATGTTAATTCGTGTACCTTTTCTCTAATACTGCTTGCAATATAGAAACACACTTTTACATGCTTGTTCTTAGTATAATAAGCTATCTTCTGAACCTCAATTAATTAGTTATGTATATCAGCTCCCATAAATTGAAAGTCAAAAAAGTAAAAATGTGGAAAATTTGTAATGATTTTGCTTTCTTAATATCACTAATATACATCATAAAATTATGATTGTGGTTCAGAAAGCTTAACTATGTATTGTATACATGTACTGAAAATCTCAGCTCTCTACCTCTCATGCTTTCAGAGGAAAAAATATAAAAAAAATGTTGTTTTGAGAAAACTGATTTTTTAAGTTTGAAATTAAAATTCTGACACAGTTCAGTACATTCCAGGATCATAATCATCTGCACCTTCATTCCTGGAATGCTTCAGCTTTTCTGATTGCCTTCTCTTGGTCCTGAATTGCTGAACTGCTCGTAGGGCATGATATAGTCATTCGTTGTTGAAAGATACAAAAATGTTGTAAAAGCATAACAGCTTTAAAGGAATGCTGACTAGCATTTAAATGGTATTTAAATGTCTTTAAAAACTCTTAAACCCCCAAAAGTATATATTTTCTGAACCTAGAACTAATTTTATTAGTGCCTAAAACAAACCAAAATGTGATTTTTGACCAATTCAGAGTACCGTGTGCCCTTAAATGTGTGGGTAATTACCTTCGTGTTGCATCCTTAAAAGATACTGAATTTAAATACGAAGTTTGACATTTTTCAGAAACCAAAATGAGCATTAATTCAAGATTTACTCGTGAGTTAGATCTCAAATTTATTTGGAATTCTGCACGAAATTGTTCCTTAGGTTTTAGTGAACAATGCTATATTTCCAGCTACTAAATGATAACTTTTGTTTTTCTCACCATGAAATAAAATCTGAAACAGCCTTCATACTAAAGGGTATTAAGATTTATTTATCCTTTACTGCCAGTCGTTTAAATAAATGACGTCATTATTACTTCAGTGAGCCCTTTTTAAAAGGAGAGGTGAGGAAATAAGTCTCGGACTGCATACGTTTCCGACTTCATAAACAGGTTAATGTACTGTGGCGGTGCAGAACTACTTTTCACTGGGATATTTTGTGCGTTCTTTGCACGCGAGATGGAAGTGAAGATCACAGAATTTGCGTGGTTGATGTACTAAATCGAGACACTATAGTCTACAAAACCGTCCAATTATTTGAGTTACCTAACAGCATACATGCTGAGATTTAGAGTTTACGAGACGCAAGTAAAAGACATTCCAAATGTAAATATTGGAAAGGTACGATACAAGTCCCATTTCACTAAGCTGACCTCAAAACTGTTGACATCCACCCCTTCCAGTCATCTTTCACTGTTCCTTTGGCAGAGTACTGACGTCACGCATAGACACCCGACTGGCGGTAACGGTCAAATAAATCTGAAGACCCTGTATAATCTTATGCCGTATATCATTTACACCACAATTTTAAATTTTAAATAACTGCTGCCACATTAGTCTCGCAGGACGAACTTACACATTTACCTACCTGTCGAAAGGGTGGTAACTTATCTCTTGTTATCAAGAAGGGCGTAAATTTGCAGAGATTATAGGTGATAAATCAGGGCAAATTTTGTATGCTATTTAGGACTAGTCTCCGGAGATAGCTGGCGTGTAATTTTCCTGCATTTGAAACCAGTTTTCCCAAAGATTACGTCCAGCAGATGCTCACCCAGGTAATAAATATGGCTATTTTGTTTAAGGAGGCATAGATACAACGAAAAAAGGACACTCATAGGCATTTTTAAATATTACATATGTTTTCTATGATAATTAATTTTTAGTCGTTCATAACTGTATTGTAAACATCCTAAGGTCTCAAAAAGAGTTTTTAAGATCGTGATATTCTGTTTGGAAAGCATATAGAGACAAGATTAATAAGAAGTGGAGTATCGCATGAGAAATTGCAACAGCAATAAATCCTTCTGATGCTTCTTACTAAGGACGATAAGTAGGCTTCTGTTCGAGCGGTCAGATGACATTATACAACAACTTATATCATAAAACTAAGGTTCCTTAACATTACTTGAGAATGTGTGGTGGAAGATAGGCTTAAATTCTTCTCAGAAAATTAACTGCCATATCGGCTATCTGAAAGAATGCCTGTACAATAGAGTTTAGCACAAATAGTATTACAGAACTTAATTCACGGTTAATGAAATATGGATATAATATTGGTATTAGTAGAGATTTTTATTTCTAAATGTAAAAATTGTTGGCTAAAAGCAAATTGTGCCCTCACAATGTAACGTAGCATGATTTTGTGCGGTTAATAGTTACTATAAAGACTCTTCTACAAATCAGTGTTACATCACAATCCCATACAAGGGCACTAAGTAGTTTATAACAAATCGAGGAAAGGTTTAAAAATAGGAGACGAAGTTTAATAATTTCTATTTCCTAGGTTCTATAATACACTTAACTCACGTATATTGCATGCTATTTCTTGATAGGGGGGGTTGATGTCAATTATATTAATTGTAATGTTATCTACTTGATTGCTTATCAACAGCTGGTTGAGGTTATGAAATGACTGCCAGCACCAAACTTAAAAATCTCATGTGTTGCACTCACATGACTTTCTCTACTCTTGTACAAACTATGTTTAAAAACACTTATTCTCCATATGCTTCATGTTAATCGAAATGTTAATCTTATTGCTAATTTTCTTGTAGATGCAAGGGGAATATGGTAGGCTTTAAGCGATAATCAAATTTTTTAAGAGCTGGTCTTTGCGTGTCCAGGACATAAGAAAAACAGAAAAATAACGTATTTTCATTCGCAAAAAGGTAACTATTGGAAAATTCAAACAAATAACAAGGAATATCTCGGAAATGGTTTGCTAAAAAAAAAAATGTATGTGACACAAACTGTGTGCTTTAACGAGTTCTACATTTTGAGTGTAGAAAATTTTGTCCATCTCTTACGGTTTACCAGTTATGCAAAAGCCATTCAGAATGATGAGGACATTCACAGAATATTCAAGATATACATTTTATTTGTCATAAAAATGTCTTGATATATGATATTTTAATAAAACGCTTTGGAGCCATTTTTGAGATAATAAAACTTTTCGAAAAATGTTACATGTAAAGGGTGTGAAAATCTTTGTGTTGCATCTTTGAAAGATACTGAACCTAAATAGCAAGTATAGTATTTATTCAACTTTTCGTTTTTGAGTTATGCTGTTTACAGACACACACATGGACCTTTTTCTAAAAGTGCCTTTTTGGATTCAGGGGGCTCAAAACACGTATTTCTGGTTAAATCAAGGTATCAATTTTTTGGGTGGAATGCATTACTTCCCCTACTTACTATAGTAGTAGAGAAAGTAAAAGTACTGCATATAAATGCCTGTTCGCACCAACTTTATTTTCGAATAAACCCCACCTCAATTGAAATTGATCTACAAAAATTCATTGGTATTAAAAAAAACATTAAGAAATTGCAATCGTGTAGAAAACCTGATTCGGAAATTAAAGAGACATGACAAGCAGAATGTACTTTTGTGGTTCGTAATAATTAATCAAAATCCAAGGCAGTATGCTTTTTTAAATAAGTGGTAAGAGAGAAGAATTAGATACAGAAGAGGAAGAAAAATAAGTCTTCGGTTAATTTTGCTTGGTATTCTAATATTAAAATCAACATGATGCGCGAATTAAACGCATATTAAGAAATAAAAACATAAGTAAAGACACAAAAAAGATTAAAAGGGTAACGTTTTAACCATAAATTTGACTCTATTCCATAGTATAATAATAATAACAATAATAAAATCTTACGGCTATGATACTAGTATTGTTTACAGTCTGCAGAAAATAGAAAAATACGTGGGAGGGTTAGATCGGTTGCAATAGCGGATGCGGAAAAATCGACTTCTCAGGCATATAATGATACTAAATTCCTGAAAAAACACAATCGATTAAAGAAGTTATTAAGACTGTTTATTATCTGTATTATTCAAATCCGAATGAACTAACACGAAAGTGCTGGCTGTGTTTTACATTCCTTTTTTTTAAATTAAAAGTTCCCTTGTTGTACCCAGTTTATGCTACTGTATTTTACTGTCTTCATTTCGCTTATTTCCGCAACACAAATACACATACAAACACCCTTGCCCGTGGCGGGACTCGAACCCGCGAACCTCAGCTTGGCGGAGCGCCGGAGCGACCAGTCCAGCGACCACGGCTACGAGAGCCGGCAGCCTTTAGAAGATTTTGGGATGTACCATACGTTGGAGCCAAGACAAACATTTTCAAATCTAGTAATTTTCATTCATTTCACAACAAACGAAAGAAAAGTGAACAACTCTGTGTGTATTCTAATGGCAACTGATATTCTTGTAGAACCCCTCAATGTTTAGCGATTACAATTAAGTTGAAAATATGTTATGCACGAGGACAGCATCACAATCACTAGTGATCATTAACTCTCAGATCTAGGTTCAAAGGATAGCATTGCTCCCATTTGGAATATGTGGAGCAATCAAGATTTGCTGTTTCGACCGCCAGGCTAGAACTTGGCGGCGGCGGCAGCAGCAGCAGCAGCTGACAGAGTGTCTGGATCCCTCCTGAGTTTAGGACAGCCTGATTTTGTAAAAAAACCAAAAGCATGTTAATACTGCATCGTTCCACACGACAAAAAAGAAACTCGTTATCTGCAAAAATTTGAGTTTTATTTATGGACGCTCTTTAACTGCTGTGGGCCTTGGCGTCCCATTCAATATTGGGCGTGAAAGACCGGTAATTTTGCTCAGAGGTCTCTTTATTGGGCTTGAGGTTCTTTACGTGCCGTAAATATACGACACGGGACCACCGGCTTTACTATCCTTCCGAAGGAAGCCATGAAGTATTTTTACGCCCAAAAAAAATCTATCACCCCCCCCCGCCGGGTTTGAACCTCCGGAACTAGAGGCTAGCATGGTAACGACTACAACACGGAGAACGATACTGGTTATCTGCCATTATTCGACACAAGAGGCCCGAATTCCTGCGAAGGTAGACGACCGTATTGCACGACAATGCCAGGTGTCATTCAGCTGCTAATCTTAAAGCACTTGTGCAAAAGACACCAGAATTGAGGCAGTATTTTTAACAGTTAAATGATTTCAGTCAAAATATATAATATGTAAATTCAATAACAGCCCACCTTGAAGCAATATGTGTATGTAATAATTTGTAAAATGTATGTGACAGTCATTGCATATGCTTATATTATTGTATACATGTTCAATAATGTTATGTGAATGCATTACGTAATTTCATAATGTAGGAGCTGTGGGAGTAATGAGTTAAAAGTTGCTAACAATGAGGCAATAATGAGTTTGAGAGTTTAATAATACTATTTCTGATTATTGGAGTAACAATAATGTAATTTTAGTGACAGTTTATAAAAGAGTCAATCAACAACCAGAAAAAGCTTTGGGCAAGAGACTTGAAATACAGAAATTTACAAGTTTAGACGGTTGAAATCAATTAAGTTTCCTCCAAACAGTGCTCATAACCAGACGTGTTGCTTCCAAACAGTGTTTATAACCAGACGCGAGATGTGTCCTCGAGAAATTAATTATGTATTCGTGTGAGACGTAAATAGTATACGTGTTAAAAAGGTGCAAGTATTAAATAAAGGAATCTCACAGCTCTAGATATCAGTGAAGTGCTATTTAATTTGTGTCAAGGATTAATAAAAAGGAGTGAATTAAAACAAATCTGTGTAAGCCTACATTCTTGTCACATCACAACCCTGCCTAAGAGAAACGTGTCTCTAACAATAATACTGACGCAGTCGAGGCAAACATAAATATAATATCTAAAGATAACAGTCAAATTACAAAGTTAATATTTTTTTAAACTTGGGGCAAAGGCCACCTGAAGCTACATTTGGGGCAAAGGCTACCGGAAATTTTCTACTATACGTGCGGTTGCAACTACTAGAACTTCGGCTCCCCAACAGTTGAAATATAATACAACTCCTTCAATACAAACTACTTCAAATTGACGCCCAAAGCGTGGTGCTAATAAATAACATAACAAAACATCTTTATCAAACTGGCTTCCATACGTGTTGCAAATAACAATTACAACAAATCACCTTTCTGAAAATGCCTATCACATTCTGTAAATATGTTACTTCGACATTTTTACTTGTTTCGAAAGACGAAAGAGCACTTGCGATATTAAAAGATTACATACAAAGACAAAGCATCTTAGTAGCAATAGGCTGTCAGTATTCTCTCTCGAGGAAAAAGGCACTGCTGAGGCCTTCTGGCGCCTTTCGGTGGTTTGGGAAAAAGTGTACAATATGTACGGATACTGGGACGTGTTTGTCTTTAAATTTAATCACTGATCAGTAACTGTGATACGGTTCTTATATTTAAACACAGTTTTAGTTTCTGACTTCATTAGTGCATATTTCGTAAAATGTATTCACTACATTTAAATTGTTACTTGCATTTGAAGTATGCATTAGTATATGTCCTAATGTATCTAAAACAAAGGGGAGCTCAAAATAAATAAGCCCAAAGACGGGCATACTTCGATAGTATGGTAACGTTCCGAGAAACTGAAGCATGTTATTCTCTGCGTAAGAAAACCTTGAGGTGTGAATGCCACAACGGTGAGACTGCCACCCTGGAGTGGCGCTGGTAGCGAAGACGCATTGCAAAACTTCCCAGCATCTGTCCGTCCTTGTCCAGGTTATTCCCTCGCCGAGGTCCCTGACATCGAGCATCCCCCCTCCGCCAAACTGGTGCTCAACCAATCCTCTCGCGAACCCTCGCCCATTGGCCACAAGTACTAGCAGCGGACAATTAGTGACTACTTGCAAGGGGTTTTAATTCTTTTTATTGCTAGGATTGCGTGGGATTGGAGGTCGGTGACAGAAAGGCGGAGTTCTGACCTTTGTCTCGCAGTGCATCCTGGGTTCTCCTGCTACAATTTTTTCCTCGTGCTTCATTAACCCCTCCTAAGGTATTCGGGCCCGGCCCGTCCTCAACTGTTATTATTTCAGTCCCTCTGAGAGTTTAAAGCGTTGAAGCAGGTTCGGATTTCATTAGTATTCTGCCAAAGATTCACCAATGATACCACTTCTGGGTAACGCCGCAGGCCACAAGGCTGTTTTTCTGTCCCCACACGTTTGCTCGGGTTAACGTTATTTGCGAAGTCAATGGTCGGCTCCTAGCACTGGCCTTCCCAAGAACGCGCGGCCGTTACGCGCAATAACCGTATCACTTTGTGGCCTAAAGCATGCTTGTTACTATCACATGGCGTTTCATCTTGCTGTCGCGTGTTCATCTACCTGTAACCTTAGTAAAGTACCTACTTGCTGGCTATAGAAACGTAGCAGTCTATGGCATTAAGTATAAGTATTGTTAACAGTGGGAGCAGAACAACTTATATAAAAATGTGATGTTATACATTCACAAGACTTTCTCTACCCTCTGTCTTTATTATTGGGTATACAAATTATTCTTACAAAAGTTAGATAGATAGATTTATTGTACAATTTGTTCTACATGTTCACAATACATATAATTTATATTCATTTATACCCCTACATCTGTTGTACAATTTGTCTGGTGCTTGTTTTCTTATTGGGCCACTCAGATTGCTTGGCTCCCTGGCCTTTTCGCTCACTGAGCGGCCCTTACTTCTCTTACTTTTCTATACCATTTTCTTCCCTTTACCTTCTTTATTATTCTTTCAAGTTCTTGGTTTTGTTTCTTAGAGCCTTTTATTGAGTCAACCATCTTTATGGTTTTTACCACAATTCCCCATTTTTCACACTTTCTTGAATTTCATCTATCGCTTTTGTAAATCTATCAACGATATGGTGCCTACCATAAAATCGTCTGCATATATAGAACCTGAACCTGGAATCTCCTTATCTCCTATTGCTGCATAATGCTAATGTCTTATATTTACTCCTAATATCATCTATAGATTCAATTTACATCCCTGCCTTACTCTTATTTTCTTTTGTATCAATTTACTTCCTCTCTATTTGTTCCTTGTTTTATCCTGATACGTAAATTTCTCCATTGCTTTTCTGAATCTAGTACGTCTGGATACAAAACTTTATTTTTCTTTCTACTATTTTTAATCCAAACAAACCTTTGCATAAATAGCTCCATTGTACATTTCGTTATAGATATAGAGAATAGCGATAGTCAAATCTTTAAGAACTGGACCCTATATCCTGGCCTTAAAACTCCATACTGTTTCCATTCAATCGCGAGAAACAACTGAATGTTGACAGGACTTTAAAAGAACGACCAAGTAATGAACAATTCGAACCATTAATAAACGATATCTCAGAAATGGCTTATGCTACAAAAAAACTTATGTGAAATAAATTGTGTGCTTTAGAGCTCTACAGTTTTTTGTGTAGCATGCTTTCGTCTATCACTTAAGGTTGACCAATTATGCAAGATTATACAAAATTCCTTCCGAATGAAGAGGAAATTACAAAATTCAAGATATACATTTTATTTGTTGTGTAAATATCAATAATATATGGTATTTTAATCAAAATCTTAAGCGATTTTTTTTAGCAAACCAAAAATTTTGAAAAATCTTCCACGATCTTTGGAGAGTACTGAACCTAAATACCAAGTTTGGTACGTATAAGACTTTTCGTTTTTGGGATATTCTGTTCACAGACACACACGGACATATTTAAAACATACTTCATTTGGATTCAGGGCGCCGAAAACATATATTTCCGGTGTAATCTCAACATCGAATTTTTGGTTGCATACATTACTTCCCCTACTTACTGTACGTAGAGAAAGTAAAAAGTATTACCCAGAGAGTACTTCATTTAAATAACTGAGTTACTGCTTATAATTTTTCATTTAAATTATTTCAAAATATAAAAAATTAAACATCTAAAGAGTAATATTTACACGACTTTCTCTACCCATTTTGGTCTAGTCTACAAAAGATACTGCACTACAAATTATTTTTGCTCCATATATTGCTATAAGTCAACTAAAAATTTTAATTCCGGTTGGAACAGCAATAATTATAGTTTCTTCAGGTGTGACAGTAATTTTCTATCTAGCTCTGTTCATAATGGTAACATATTGATAGGAAATTATGTCAATTAGGCAATGATACGATAATACACATTTTGCAGGATATAAAAAATTCAACTATTTAATACGCATGTAGTTCATTACTCGCTAGATATGATAGAACCAACACTTAGCATGGACTCATGATAAAAAACAGCTACTTCTTAGCTTTTTATATGTGAGTTGCATAATATACTGAAAAATCTGATGGGTTACACTCACATGACTTTCTTGACTCTTGTACAAAATATTTTTACAAATGCTTATTCTCCATCTACTTCATGGTAATCGAGATAAAGATTTGCAGAAAATTACTGCTATTTGTTTTTGTAGGTACAAGGGGAATATGGTAGGCTTTAAGTGATAGTAACATATTTTAAGAGCTGGTTGCTATGTGGAGCATTCCATTCTCTTTACATGTCCATGACAAAAAACGAATAACGAATTTCCATTTGAGAAAATGTATAAGTATTGGAAAATTCGAATAAATAACAAGGAATATCTCGGAAATAGTTCACTCCACAAAGAAATGTATATGACATAAATTGTGGGTTTTTATGGGATATACATTTTTTGTGTAGTAGAATTTTGACTATCTCCTACGGTTTACCAGTTATGCAAAACTGGTTCATAATGAAGAGGACGTTTGGAGACATTCCCAGAAAATTCAAGATATACATTTAATTTGCCATGAAAGCATCTTAAAAGTATGATATTTTAATCAAAATCGTTAGAGCCACTTCTGATAAATTAAAAACTTTCGAAAAACGTTCCATGCAAAGGGCAGTCTGGGTTCAGGGGAGTTTCTTAAAAATCTTCGGGTCGCATCTTTGAAAGATTTGAACCTAAATACTAAGTTTGTTATTTATCCGACCTTTCGTTTTTGAGTTGTGCTATTCACAGACACGCGGGCACCAGACACACATCCATTTAGACACACACATGGACCTTTTTATAAAAATGCTTTTATGGATTCAGGGGGCCTCAAAACATGTACTTCCGGTGGAATTTCGATATAGAATTTTTGGGTGGAATGCAATACTTCCCCTACCTACTACACATAGTAGATAAAGTAAAAATGAAACGAGGAGTAGTGAATGTTTCCAAAACTGTTAATGCTTCAAAAAAATTAAATTGAATTATATTTATGGACGCACTTTACGGTCCTTAGCTTTACATTCTATTTTTGGCATGAAATACCGGACATTTTACTTAGAGGTCTGTTTATCAGACTTGAGGTTATTTTACGTGCCGTATATCTAAGACACGAGACCAACTGCTTTACTTCCCTTCTGAAGGAAGCCAGCTATGGATTTTTACGCCCGAAAAAGAATCGTTAGCATGGCTTCCTTCGGAAGGGAAGTAAAGCCGGTGGTATACTGTCGTAGATTTACGGCACCTATAAGAACCTCAAGCCTGATGAAGAGGCCTTTGAGTAAAATTACAGGTCTTTCATGCCCAATATTGAATGGCACGCTAAGGACCACAGCAGGACCATAAATAGAACTCAATTTAATTTTTTCTCCGGATTTGAACCCGCGATTTCGGGAACTAGAGGCTAGCAATGTACACCTAGACCACGGAGGACGATGAATAATGCCACGAAGGAAGTTATGTCAAATAACTTGAAAGTTATTTCTAAAACATTTATTTAAAATAACCTATGTATGAGATATTGAAGCAAAAATCCTTAGTACATATTTTAAATGTTCTACATATGTTCTTTGAAGACATTTTCATTTTCTGACGAATTCTATGTAAATAGGCTACCCTAACAGATAAATAAAAGGAATATAGAAAAGAATTTATGAATCTTTAATATATAAGACATAGCTTTTGTGACCCTAAACATTTCCGAAATTAGGATCGACAAATCAAAACATATATTGGATGGATAAAATTGAGTATGATGTTGTATCTTGTGTATTTAATACATTATAAATATTGTCATACTCATATTACAGTATAGCATATAATGTAAAGCTGAAATAATGGTTTGAAAACTTGTGATTGAGACAAATTGCAATTGAATCAACCATCATTTTTAATTTTTGTTAGTTAAGGTTGGCAATAACTGTTGGATTTGAATAACTCCATAATCGTGTGTATTTTCATTATTATCCGAGTATAAATATAAAACTGAATGAAAAACATCACAAAAATATTTTTAAAAATCTCATCTGTTACGCTCACATGACTTTCTCTACTCTTGTACAAACTATTTTTACAAACTCTTTATTTTCCATCTATTTCATATTAATCGAGATAAAAATTTGCAGAAACGATATTTTCACATGCAAAGAGAATTACATTTTACACATAACGTCCAGTTCTAAAAATAATTGACTATCGCTTAAGGAGTACTATGTTCCCCTTGCTTTATATTTGCAAGGGCAATATAGAAATACAGTAGCCTTTAAGCACAGACATATCTCTTAATAGCTGGTTGCTAGGTGCAGCACCATTCTCTTTGCCACAGATTAATACTCTTTGCATATCCAAGACAAAAAAATGAATAACGAATTCCCATTTGAGAGAATAAGTATTGAAAAATTTAAGGGAATAACAAGCAATATCTCGAAAATGGTTCACTCAACAAAAAAAATGTATATGACATAAATTGTGTATTTTAACGCGTTCTACAGTTTTTGTCTAGTAAGCTTTTGTCTATCTCTTATGGTTTACCGGTTATACAAAAGTTGTTCACAATGAAGAATACTTTTGGAGACATTCCCTGAAAATTCAAGGTATACATTTTATTTGTCATGAAAATATCTTAAACATATGATATTTTAATTAAAATCGTTAGAGCCACTTTTGAGAAAATTAAAATTTTCAAAAAATCCTCCATGTAAAGGGGGGAATTTCTTGAAAACCTTCGTGTCGCATCATTGGAAGATACTGAACGTGAATACCAAGTTTGGTGTTTATCCGACTGTTCGTTTCTGAGTTATGCTGTTCACAGACATATACACACACAAACACACACATGGACATGTTTCAATTATTTAATAAACCTTTAACTAAAAAATTAAAACCCTTTCTTTCAGTTCATAGTTTGAGCAATATTTTGCTTAGGTTTAAAAGCATACAAAATTAAATTAGACGTTAAAAGCGTATTATCTCCAAAACATGATGGACTTTTGTTGCATTACCAATTAATTCAAGATATTTTGGAACACAGCATTTAATTCCGTACCTCATGAACTGCAAAAATTACAACAGATTTCACTAAATACCCCTCTATAAAATAGTTTTGGCTCTTCTGTAAAATTTATATCGACGTACATTATGGATTTGATTCATTTTCCCTCAAATATTCTCTGTAGTCGTTCATATTTTTCAGAATTTTAGCAGTAAATTTTGTAATTTTTTTTTACCTTGGTTGTAATTTTCTTTCTTATTTGTTCGTAAATCATGGCAAGGATATAGGTTTTTAAACAGCTGCATTCTGTCGCAGTCTGAAATATGTATATTACTAGAGTATTTCATAATTAAACCATTTGCACCAAATATTTACGTCATTAACTTGAAGAAACCGAAACGTTAAGATTTTTTATTAGGAACTTATAGAGCAGCTAAGAAAGTAATTAAAAGTGTTGTGGAGTTGTTACACATTGGATTTCCCCTACTCATTTTTTATCCACGTTACTTTTTCCTGCATTCTTGCTCTGCATACATGCATTCTCCCTTTTCCTCTTATTTATCATTTCTATTTAAAGATCGAGGAAAGTTAGATTGATGCCCAATAGATATTAGAGATGCAAATGTAGCAGAAAAACAAAGAGGAGAGTATAAGAAGCAGAAAAACTGGGTGCAAAACTCACCCACCTTACAGCATGCATTGCAGCATTGACAAATTATCTTATAATCGTTGTGGTCAGGCAACTAAAGGAAATATCCAGCCTGTGAATCAGAGTTAATGAAGGAGGAGGTAATTTGGAGTTTCCATGGTCTTGAACTCATGAACTATAGGTTTAGTCTAGGACCTTTGTTACACCATCGTGAACCAATGATTAACTTCCGATTAAAAATCTAGACCTGCCTTCTCCTTCCAGGGCGCTTCTATATCCAAATGATCTATACTTCGATGCTGTATTCTTTAATACTTCATTTGGTATAACTTAAAACTTCATTTTACATGGAATTAATATTTTCATACAAAAATTATTTTATATTTCTTCCTTCCTTATCTGTTTAACTTGGAGTCAATTATATGCTTTTTTCATAGACTTCGATTGCAAAGAATACCTACGAAACCTACAATTAAAGATGTGATGAGTCACAACCACCTAACTTTCTCTTACATAATAATTTATTGTTACCTGTAACTGTTCTACATATTATTGACAGAAAACTTATTTTACAGGTTAATTTCTGCTAGCCATAATACATATTTACTGTGCTTCTTACCCCAATCATAACGGAAACCAAGAGGAAAGTCAACTGCTCAAAAAGTTGAATTACGCATACTGACCTCTGTATTCGGTACTTTTGCGAGAGGTCGCAAAATATAAAAGAAAAACCAATAAGCATTTCAAAGTGTGTGGATTAAAATACTAAAGATGTAAACGCATATTAGCGACTATTTCGGAATGCGTTGATGCCACATTATTCTTATCTTACATATACTGTGTGCTTTAGCAAAATCCAGATTCTCCTTGCACCACAGTTTTGTCTATTCCTCATGATTTTGAAGTTATAGAAAATTTGATAAGAGAGAACTACACAGCATAATTACAAAAGTGTCAAGATCAAAACATTAATCTGTAACAAAATCTTCGGAAGAAGCTTTGAGAACATAAAAAGTAAAATAGATTTAATTTTTAAAATTTGTTCTTCCCTCCTCTCTGTTGCACCCACACATTCACTTAAGGAGACCTTAAGAATTCTATTTTCTGTGACATCTAAATAAGGAAGCTTTAAGAAATTAAAAAATAAAAATAGGTCTATTTTTTTTAAATATGTTCCTCCCTCCTCTCTCTCCCCCTCTCCCTCTGTTTCCCACAACACATCCACTTAGGGAGTGAAAAATTATATTTTCTATCACATCTGAACAAGGAAACTTTGAGAAAATATAAAATTAAAATAGGTATAATTTTTAAAATATGTTCTTCCTTCCTCTCTGTCTCTCTCTGTCTCTCTGTCTCTGTCTCTCTCTCTCACACACACACACAGGGAGGCATTAAAATTCTATTTTCTTTGATAACTGAATAAAGAAGCTTTGAGAAAATAAAATATAAAAAAGGTCGAATTTTTTAAGATATGTTCTTCCCTCCACCCCTCTCTCTCTCTCTCTCTCTCTCTCTCTCTCTCTATCAGTCTCTCACACACGCATTCACTTAGGGAGACGTTAAAAATTATATTTTCTATGACATCTGAATAAAGAACCTTTGCGTTGAACGCAATATTCTTCTACTTAAGATAAGCAACGGAGAAAGTAAATATTTTATGGCTACATGTTGTGACAATTAATTTGAACGTCTTAAATGCATGCCATGATTAAGTTAAACGTATGTATAACACGTAATTAGACATTAAGCGTATAGAAATATTGAAACTGTATATGGTGAAAATAGATTACAGCAAAAGTATTTTCAGTATCAGTATTGCCGAAATTATTCAGTCATACATTTATTTTACCTTCGTGTTCAGAGAACAAAGCAGTTTTTAGTTTGGGTTCATTTACCGCGTGGTTACGTTTAATATAAAACGGTCCAATGATTCTAGCTATGTTTGTGAGAAAGGCAGCTTTGTAAGAGCAGTGCACTATTTTTTCAGGCATAAGCGCAAAGAACTCTGGGTTGAACTGAATGCCCTTTTCTCAGCATGCTTCAATTGCACTTTCATAGCTCTAAACGGAAAATGATTATATGCCGAGTTATAATGGAACGAATTGAAGTACATAAACAAAAGTTTGTTATACATAACCACTTTATTTGTTGGGACATTTTTATAATTAATGAGTTCTCTGTTGTGAACATCATTTCATATTTCCTTTATATTTAGCAGGACAAACTTAAACCGGATGTTGAAAAAAGAAAATATAAAATATTCTGAGTGGTGATATTCATGAAATCCAGGGAAAAATTAGCCTAAAAAGGTTTTTTTAAAGCCTATATCTTTGAAGGTATGAGCATTTAGAAATCTATGTAACAGTGTATTCTTTACTTTGGTAGATATATTATGTATAGTACTTAACTTGTGTAAATACTTAAAAGTTATATTTTTGACTGCCTCTGCGGTCAAACGGTTAGCATGCCGTCTTTACAAACCAAAGGTTATGGGTCGATTTTCTGTTGGAGTAGGTAATTCTTCTCCTTAATCATTCTCTGCCCACATAGTCTGGACGGGTTGAATTTGAGTATTTTTCACGCCAAAATTTAATAAAATATAACGATTGCCTGAAGTTGAAGGAGTTGCAAGCATCATTAATAATTTATAAGTGAAATTAAACACTATCATCGTAGAAGTTAAAGTGGACAATGCAATAAATGTTATTCTTAAGGCAACATATGGGGGAAATTTTTTAAAATGTCTTACCATTCCTCAAGATTTTACTGCCAACTCTATACCCTGAGTGAAAGTAAACACAGAAAGGTCAGTGTTTTATTATTAGTTTTATGAAAATATTAACTTCATTATTTGCCCAAAATATTTTTTGCCTTCTAGTCTTAAAAAGTTGAATTTTTTGTATCTTTCACTGGCTACTCTTCGAGAAAGTTCGCCATCTACATTCTGGTAAATTCTGTAAAACGCGTCTCCGTAGCAACAGGGGACTACAAATAGACGGCAAAAAATAATGAGAGAGGGTTAGGAGATAGTTACGACCGATTTGCAAGTAACAGGTGCAAAGCGATACTTATGGCGGATTTCGCGTAACAAAATAAAGTTGTAGCAGTTAACCGGTGTTTTAACAATTGAAACGTGGACTTTTCACCCAAGAGGAAGTGGATTAAATTAGGAATAATGGCACATTTCTACTTTAAAGTATATTCCATAAATTAATTAATAAGCCTAATTTCTTCCTTTTAATAAACTGACACTTTAATAACATAGATAATTACAATTAACAAACCCTTATTCGCTCACCATTCTTTACGGCTTCAATGCTTTAAATTAAATTACAATAATTACAGAATTGCTTCCTGCTCTCACACTTACCGGTATATTTCAAAATTAACAGCTATAAGTCTATAGTTCAGACGATCAATCTTTTCCCAGTGAAGCATTACTAAAGAGAATTTCGAATAGGTTAAGCCAAAAATGAATTTAGAAATACCGTCCAGAATGCCTTCTATCTAAACGTTGTCCTGTTGTTTTCCTCGTAACCTAGCTCGCCGTCGAAGAAAGATTGATCAGCCTTGTGGACAGCACATTGAAGAAAGCTGGAACTAATCCGGCGCCTGCGCAGTCGACGACCACAATCGCCTGACGTACTGCGTGACTCAAAACAACTGCGCCCTTCTTCTTCTTGCTTGAGAACCACTACCATAGTCGTTTCACTTCTGTTCCCGCACATGTCAGCCTTCCTTTAGTACAGCCCAGTCGCCTAAAGTAGATTTCTCCGGGGACACTCAATTTGGCACACAACTATACTATAGATTACATTCGAAATGAATGAAATAAAATGCCTAAGATCATCTGGAGATATGTATATTTTCTGTTCCATCTAAGTTGATACTGCTGTCTGATTTTGGAAACAATTGCTAATCAGAAATGACAACATGCAGTTCTAAGAAAGGAAAAAGACGCTAGCCACTCAAGTGTGAAATTATCCACGCAGGGTTAAACCGGTTCTTTTTACTTGGAAGTCAAAGTCGACCCGTGGATGTCTGCAGTGGCAGTGTGCAGCTCTAAAATGATTGCATATTGTTCGCTAAACCTTCAAGATAACTATTAAAGCTACTGATGCAGAGTTGCATATGCGTTTATGACTCAAAGAGAGAGGAAAGAAAGTGGAGGAATAGAACATTCACATGTTAAGTGCCTAGTATCTGGTCCTATTCTAAGCAATGATTTTATTGACTTTCGTGTTAAGTTTCGAATTACATCACACTTTCATTCCCACCTATGGTCTCTAGAGAAAGTATGGAATAATTCTAATTGAGTAAAAAGATCGTCATTAGGACAGACCCGAACCAAGAATCTCTAGAATTAAGGCACGATAACTACTAAACTGCTAAAACTCATATTTACATCATATTTGCCATAGCTGGTCATCGTAAGAACACTGCTTTCCACTGAGAGCTCAGGGCATTCATTAAGTGTTCAGTTTATTGATTTTACTAACCACAACATGTATTATTAACAAGAGTTCCAGTTATCTCTAATGCCAGTCCCACTACAGCAATAGTAGTGGTTTTGTAACACCTCTTGTGGGATGCATCAGCAATAACACACAAGCTTACCTGTATTAATATGCAAGCTAATTGCAGGCTACAGATCCATAATCAGCAGGTCTCTTGGTGCACTCATATCATCCGGCGTTTGCTACCTCTGTTAACTCACACCACTTTAGAGCTAAGTGGTGAATGATTACTGCAACATTACTTATCGGATTTTGAAATATTACTTTCTCTACTACGTATAGTAGTAGAGAAAGTAATATTCGATACCGAGATTTCACAGGAAATACATGCTTTGAGACCCCCTGAATCCAAAAAAAAGCATTTTTGGAAACATGTCCGTGTGTGTGTCTGTCTGTGAACAGCATAACTCAGAAACGAACAGTCGGATAAACACCAAACTTGGTATTTAGGTTCAGTATCTTCTAGAGATGCGACACGAAGGTTTTCAAGAAAATCCCCCCACCCAAGACCACCCTTTATGTGGAACATTTTTCGAACATTTTAATTTTCTCAAAAATGGCTCAAACTATTTTGATTAAAATATCATATGTTTAAGATATTTTTATGACAAATGAAATGTATATCTCGAATTTTCTGGGAATGTCTCCAAAAGTATTCTTCATTGTGAACGACTTTTGCATAACTGGTAAACCATAAGAGATAGACAAAGTTTTACTACACAAAAAATGTAGATCGCGTTAAAATACACAATTTATGTCATTTTTGTTGTTGAGTGAACCATTTTCGAGATATTGCTTGTTATTCCCTTAAATTTTCCAATACTTATACTTTTTCTAAAATTCGTTATTCATTTTTTTTGTCCTGGTAATGCAAAGAGTATGGAATACTCCACATAGCAACCAGCTCTTAAAATATTTGACTATCGCTTAAAGCCTACCAATTCCCCTTGCATCTACAAGAAAATTAGCAATCAAATTAACATCTCGATATCTCCATTAACATGAAGTATATGGGGAATAAGCGTTTGTAAAAATAGTTTCTACAAGAGTAGAGAAAGTCATGTGAGTGTAACACATCAGAATTTGTTTTAAATGTTAACACATACAGACGTAGTAATCTTCAGCCAGGACTATGCGTTTGACTCTCCTGATGATTATGTTTCAACCTGTCCTTATATCAATTCATTATTTTTATTCATGCAGGTTGTTTATTTTTTCAAATACGGTTTAACATATTGGTTTCACTGTCATACTAATATTACATTTTTATAAAGATAAAAAGTACATTGGTGTTTTCGATCTGGAAAAGGTATTTCACAGAGAATAGAGGAAACTTGCAGATTCTAAAGAATGTCGTTGCGAACTTGAAGGGCAGAAATTCACATAATATTTATACGAAACAGCAAGTCACGGCAATACCGTGAGTAGACTGGATAGCGGTGTTGCATTACGGTTGTCGCAATTACTGCTAGGTTCGTTCTCACCCTCAAGTCAAATAGCGTGTGTGTTAATCAATTCAGTTCTGGCACTTATACGGAACAGGAGTTTGTCACCCATGAAGAAGAAATTATGCTCTGATATAGTATTCTATATGGTTGAGTAGATATCTACCAAGGGAAAATGGAAAAGGAAAATTTTGGGCATAACAATGAGAGAGATATACGGAAGAGGACACGATTAAAGGACACCACCACAGGAAGCTACCTAAAATGGATAATGGGTAGGACACGTTATGAGACAGCACCATAATAGAACACATAGAGTGACTTCTTGGGATCCCAGGATTGTCTAGAGAAACGTCGGCAGGCAGAGAACCGTTGGACAAACAGTGGACCACGATAGCCAAAGAGAGAAACTTGGAAAAAAAAAATTAATGGACATAGGCAAGAGAACAATAAACTAGGTTTATCTTTCCCAGAATAGCGAACCGGGACTACAAAAGGGCACTTGAAAAGCTATCTTGCCCAAAAGGGGTGTATATGGGTTAATTAATACCTTAAAACAGGTATGTTTCTGTACCAACAGTGAGTAAAACGCTCTTCTGAAGGAACTGTTGGGTAGTATTTCTTTCTACGTTTCCAGACCTTACAATTCCTAGCAGAGCTATGCAGAACCTCGAGAAGAAAGTCAAGTTTTTAGGATTTTTTTTTCGTTACGGACAAATCCTTTCCTGAATTTTCTGTGAATAGCCTTGGAATTAATATATTCACAATCACTGCCATCGTTTATACCTATTGTAATGCAAATAAATAAGCATGTATATTTATGTTGTATATGTGTGAGAGAGAGAGAAAGAGAGAGAGAGAAGGGGAGAGAGAGAGAGAATTGCAGTTATGTTGCCCGTAACTTCCCGGCCCTTTACACCACCGTGGACCCAAACGACTATCGCCCAGTTTAAGGCCAATGACAATCGGTCTAGCCTAACTCTAGAGTCACTGTAGAATAAAGAGACAAGTATATCGAGGTACCCTTTACCAGCATTTTCAACATCTGCTTGGAATATTTGCTGAAGAACTGTTCCCAGAACAATAGAGGAGTAGAAAGAAGGGCAAGCTGCATAATATTTGCTGCTACTGGCAGAAGAGCAAAAGCTGCTAAGGAGCATGATGAACAACGAGATAGGATGCATATACCACATCTAGCAGTCCCATTGAAAACCCTTAACCTGTACGCACACCTGCACAGCCAATGTTGCACACTATTCTTAGTGCTCGCTATTACATCACGAGCAGAACGGGTATAATTTATCCTGTGGCTACTAGGAAACAATAGGCTGCAGCTATGTACAGTGTACATTCAATGTAAAACCATGACAAATACTGAGGAAAATGAAAATAAACTGAAAGAGAAAATAAGTTATATGTGGTATAGAGTTTACGTAGTATTTTAAGAAAACGGTTATAACTCAGAGTTTTCCATTGAATCTCGAAATAAAGCAATTATTATTATTATTATATACTTTTATTGTTACTTGTGTACTGTGTTTAAAACCAAGAACCTGTTTCTTACTGATGGTATTGGAGGCAACAAAAATAGTGAAATAGATACCGATGCACAGTCAAAATGTACTATCAAATCTCTGCCTTTTCAGTATAAAATTATAATTATATTTTGTTATTACCATCTTTTTATATGCAATACATTCGTTTTATGCATGCTCATCAATGCCTGACGTTTATTCATAGGCTAATGCGTGTGTGGGATAAGAATAAGTCAATAAGAGATTGGCTCACCCAGGGCTAGTGTGGAACTCAGATGACAGGAGTATCTGCCAACATTAAATAAAGAAGAGTACTATAGGAATCCAAAAGCATCGGCACGTTTCAGTGCACTCGACTGTACGTGATTATACGCGATTGGGAAGAGAATAAATACCTAGATTAAAAACCGGGTCACGAAAATAAGGGAAATGAGTGAGGCTTTTCACAGAGAACTTTGTTTACTATGGGAATCTTATGCATTCAGTCCTAAAGTAATAAAAACAAGAATTGGGGAGGGCTAAGAGTTGAGGTTAGGTAAACAGCCTGAAAAGTCTATAACTAGGAAATGGTCACAAATAAAAAGGTTTATTATAAAGCCAGGAAAATATTAGCAGATGTTGGTATTGAACAGGAAGGTAATTTGCGTAGTTACTGCTATAAAGATGGAATTGTATACAACAATAAACAGGAGTGTGAGGATATAAGGGTAGCAAGCAAGGTTAATTCATCCGTTCATACTTTGAACTCATTTCTTGTTTCTTTCTGACCGCTTATCAAAACAAGGAATTGTTTTCTTGACAGAATTTGTCCGCTATCTTCTTAAGTGGCTCTTATGGTTCTCCGCATATACTTTATGTACCTACTTCTGTGGACATAAATGACTAAATATCTTATTCATTTTTGTTTTCTATAGTATAAATACACTATATGTATGTGTGCATGTTCATGCGCGGACACACACACACAACGAATCAGGTACAAAGCAGAAGTTACCAAATCTACTATGATTAGAATACGGACTTCGAAGCTCTCATATCTCAGGAGATATTTAAGTACCCATGTTTTATATACTTAGCTACATCAAGTGATTCATTAGCGCGTACCTGAAAGCATATATAGACAACCATCAAAACAGAAGAGAGTAAAATGTTGTTTCTATGTCTTAGGGGAAAATCAACGAGACTGACACTAGTTCAGAGAAAATCAAAAAAGCAAACTGAACACGTTTTTAAATTCAGTAACTAGTTAGCATGGTCTGCACGGCGAAAACCTAATTCAACAGTTGCCGGCGTTGACGGATCACCTGGTGCATAAAAAATACCGTTATAAAATTGTAGTTCTGCAAAGAAAATCCTTTGAGGGGGGGGAGCTTTGAAGTTTAACGTCTTTTCACCGAATAGGTCACATTGTACAGTGAATACACGAAATGGTGGAAATTATGCTCAAAGAGCCTATTCTCCTTAGAGATTAGAGTTAAACAACATTAGTCTTTTCTGGATAAGGTAAAAGCCCGTGAAAAAACCACACTCATGTAATTCACCAAACCGAGGTGACCTCTCGGGACCTCTTGAATATGAGGCTCTACCCACACCATGGAGGTGGACGAAAAGAACTTTGATACCGAATGACTAGTGCTCAAATCAGCCCAAGGATTCAAATACCTGACAGTTTTCTTTCGGAATAAGGCAAACCTCTTAAAAACATCCTTACTTGTCTCCAAATATCCTACCCACTTCACCACGGAGGTATGCTTATTAAAATAGAGTAAATATTCTTAATTACTGGTACATTCACTTATTACAATAGATTCTCATTAGCTTATAAGAACTACTGATATACTTCATTCGCATGACTTTCTCTACCTATTCCTTAATAAGCAATTCTTTCAAAAACTTATTCTTCTATCAGCTTTATATTAAAGGTTGAAGAAATACTTTAGTAACATATTTCGTTGTAGGCCTACAAGGTAGCCTTGAAACTCTTTCTAAGACATCACGAGAAACAACTGAAGCGAAGTGCTATGAGCCACATCACTTAAAAATGACAAAGTATTGCAAAATTCAAACCAATAATAATGGCTATCTCGGAAATGGCTAATGCTGCTAAAATATTATTTGAAACAAATTACGTGTTTCAAAGTGTTCTGTGTTTCTAAGCAGTAAGTTTTTGTCTACCTTTTCGTTTACCATTATAGGTACAATTACACAAAATTCTTTCCAAATGAAGACACCTTCACAGGCTATTCCCAAAAAATTCAAGTTATGCATTTTATTACCCATATAATATCTTAAATGTATGAAATTTTAATCAATATAGTTAAAGCCATTATTGAAAAAAATTAAAAAGTTCTGAATATATTACATGTAAGTGATAGTTTGGAATGGCGAGATTTTATTGAAAATCTTCATATCCTTGTACGGTTCTGAACTAAAATAAAAAGTTTGGTATTCATCCAACATTTCATTTTTAAGTTATGCTGTTCACAGATGCACACGGAAACATACACAGACCTGTACTTTTTTAAATTCAGGGGACCTTAAAACATGTATTTCCGGTGAAAACTCGAGGTGTAATTACTTTCTCTACTACATATAGTAAGTAGGGAAAGTATTGCATTCCACCCAAAAATTTGATACCTAGATTTCACCGGAAATACATGTTTTGAGGCCCCCTGAATCCAAAAAGAAAGTATTTTTGGAAACATGTCCGTGTGTGTGTCTGTGAACAGCATAACTCAGAAACGAACAGTCGGATAAACACCAAACTTGGTATTTAGGTTCAGTATCTTCCAGAGATGCGACACGAAGGTTTTCAAGAAAATCGCCCCACCCCAGATTACCCTTTACATGAAAAGTTTTCAAAAATGTTAATTTTCTCAAAAATGACTAACGATCTTGATTAAAATATCATATGTTTAAGATATTTTTATGACAAATGAAATGTATATCTCGAATTTTCTTGGAATGTCTCCAAAAGTATTCTTCATTGTGAACGACTTTTGCATAACTGGTAAACCATAAGAGATAGACAAAATTTTACTGCACAAAAAATGTAGATCGCGTTAAAATACACAATTTATGTCATATACATTTTTTTAGTTGGGTGAACCATTTTCGAGATATTGCTTGTTATTCCCTTAAATTTTCAAATACTTATACTTTTTCTCAAATGTTATATTCATTTTTGTTTTCCTGGTAATGCAAAGAGAATTGAATTCTCCACATAGCAACCACCTCTTAAAATATTTGACTATCGCTTAAAGCCTAGTAATTCCCCTTGCATCTACAAGAAAATTAACAATAAGATTAACATCTCGATTAACATGAAGGATATGGAGAATAAGCGTTTGTAAAAATAGTTTGTACAAGAGTAGAGAAAGTCATGTGAGTGTAACACATCAGATTTTTTTAGGTGGAATGCAATACTTCCTGTGTCTATTAGGTACAGTAGAAAAAGCATTTTATTTTAAAAAATTCGTAAACAAATATCATAGGTACATAATTTTTAATTCTATGCATAATTTAGTGATGCATTCTGCAAGTTTTATGACTTTTCTGTCAATAAAATTTAATCATCTACAGACATCCAAGTTGTTTTTATACATGTTCAATCAGCAAGTGAAACAAATGAGGCTTGTTTCTGTCCGAGCTGGCCGTAAATTAATTACTGCTGCTAATTAACGAAAGGAAAAAAAATCAGACCACGTTAAGTTTCAAAATTTAGTCACCAGCACAATTCATGTTTGGAGATGAGGAGAGTCCTTTACCTTACGCAATGCATCTAAGAGGGAGGGGGGTCGGATAGAAATGAATTACTAACCACGCGGAACCCGGTGCGCTTTGTGAATTTTTATTCTGTTTCTTTCTGGTTTATTTGGTTCCTGTTGTGGGACGTGCCTTGGGTTCGAGTGGTAGGGATGAGGGGTTGGTACGTAGGGAGGGGAGAGGATGCGTTGTGCAGATTTCTGGAGTATGCTTATAAATATAACCTGAGGACGATCACGTTGACCCTGACATTGGCAAGGAACTGGCGAACACGATGAGTCTCAGGAATAAGGAAGGGAGCATGCTGCTCTTCGTCGCTCTTGCAGTGCTATTGCAAGGAGGCCATGGCTTCGTTCGAAATAAACAGCTCGCCAATGGTAAGTACGTCTTTCTGGCATTTCAACCAGAAAATCAAAAGTGAAAGCCAAAACTCTGATTTAAAAAACGTGTTCTCCATATACCTAAATGAATCTGAAACAATCTTATATACCGGAAAGTATTGTCTTTTTTTGACCTCCTGCTATTATTTCTTTGGTTCTGAGAAGATAAATGCTACCATAAATTAACAAACCATCAGAACTATAGTTGCTCACATTTAAAACATGATGAACTGCTAAATCACACAAAAAGATAAGAATTATCAGTGTTATCGATAAATATTTTGTTATTCTTTCAGAGAATTAACATTTTATGAGCGTTGAAGGGTAAATTTATAAAAATTGTTTTTGCAGCTAAAACATACCTTCTCTGCAGTTAGAAATTCAAGATATCTGAATTTAATACTAAACAAAGACAAAGTGGTCCTTGTTTTCTTAAAATTACTTTTTCAGAAATTTAAAATTACTTTCTCTGTCGCTTAACTAGTAGCTACCTAAAGCATTGTGTTCTCCCCCAAATTTGATATTGAGATTTACTGCTGTACACTTTTGAGGTCCCCTGAATAAGTCGGATGTATACTAAACCTTGTTCTATTTTCACGACATTAACACAACCCATACAACCCTTTACAATGAGGACTGTTCGTTATTATTTTTTCAAAAATACTTGTTGCGATATTTGCTGAAATGTGCCATGTTTGGGATACTGTAGGGACAACTAAAATTTAATTCTGAATTTTCTTGAATATTCTGTACATTCATTTGCGTTTTCAATTAATTTTACATAACTGGGAAGCCTTACTTACTGCTACACTTAGCATTAGCTGTTTCCTAGATATTCGCTAAGCTTTCTAGAGCCATCTATGACTGTTTTAAGCTTCGTATTTATACTCTTTCTTCACATTAGCTCATGGAAAATAACCGAATTATGATATAAACAGCTGACTGTTTAGCTTAAACTGAAATTATTAAGACAAAATAGATAGAAAAATAGTTTTTATATAACTGATATAATGTAAGAAGAATACCTGTGAAATGTTAATACATAACGTCATGTGAGGGTACCACATCAGATTCCGTCCCCAGCCAAGTTTCTTTATTGCTACAGCTAGAATTTTTCTTCGGTTTAGTTTTTCGTATGGTTATTATAACAGTGAAAAAGAAGATATGAAATGTTAAGCAATGAGTAAGCTAACTTTAAGCAATCGCAAGGAGTAAGCTATACTCTTTCGTAAATGAAAATATACGATAAATTTGGCAATTTAAATATTAAAAAAATTGGTTTAAAGCAAAGTAATTATTACTGTTAGGTAAAAGCAACATACATTTTTTTTAAAGATATGAATGCCCTGTTTAAAGCAATGAATTTTCTAACCGATGCCTAGTTTTTCTTCGTATAGTTCATCAAATATAAAGTTAATGTTTCAAAAATATAAATATATATTTTATAATTTTTGTCTTAACGCTAATTTCATTTAAGATATAGATATTTAGTAGTTTTATTCAACGAGGAAGAAAAAATAAGTAATTCAAGCTGAAATTATTGATCCAACCATCAGATTTGGAAGTTGACAACGAAAAGAAAGGTATATGAGCCCACAAAACCATAGTTTTTAAACAAATTCAGACTTAAAATTAAAATTACTGGTATTTTTACAGATCATGTGATACCATTTCAAAATTTTTTTTTAAGCGACTGCTACAAAATTGATAAGGGACTACAAACTAACATTGTAATCTGAATTGTAAAAAATTTATTTGCCATTGTTCAAAAGTATTTATATAGTATTACAAGTTCCTAACTCTTATACTATTTATTGCATTTATTTTGTTGTTTAACTTATTCAATTGTAACTTATTTAAAGACTGACAACTTTTATATTCTGTTTGAGAACCTGCATATTTTAATGCAGCTTTTCTGTTAAGAATTTTTGTATGTTATTTTATGTCATTTTGGGTCAGATCCTTAAACAAATTTATTTAATTTTTAAATAATAATATTCTTTAAAGTGAAATCATCATTACAGAAGTATCGATAAGGCTTTGAAATAACAATGAATGTATTCAGGAACACGGTATACGCCCGTTAATTTAAGCCACGTTTGTGCCTACGTTTTCCTTCATGTTAACATTCTGTATCAGCCATTAAATCTGTGGTAAAGTGGTTCCGAGATCACGAGGAGTTAATAATAGCAGCTGTTTTGTTATTCCAAAACCACCAGACCGGGTAACTTGAAGCTAACCAACACCGATAGGCTATATTTACATATGTTCGATGGTGTGCGACAGATTGTTCTGAAACAGGAAACACGTGATTGAGTGATGTGTTGCATGCTAAAGAGGTCCGTGACCTAAGGGAAAAGACTCACTTTCAGGCTCACTGTCCTGTGTAACGGGAACAGCATTGTGTTTTACAAGAAACATGTCTTTGTGATAATGAGTCGGTTGACCATCTGGATCCAGGGTACCGCCTTCAAAGGCAATTCCATTCAAAAGTTTCGTAATACGAACGAGGAGGTTTGGCTAACTGTGCTTCAAATGGTTTCTGCGCCCACGCCTGCTTAAGCAAGATGCTCTTCAACAGTTTTGTAATAACACACTGTGACTGGAAGATTCCTTTGTGCTGTCGGAATTCTGAACGATATTAAAATATCATCCAGAGTAAAAGCGACGCACCTAAAAGACATTCTTCTTCTTGAGTTTTCCTCTTAGACATCAAGCTTTAGTCCTTTTATTTTATGTTTCATAAATCCCATTTAGCCTAAGATTTTGTTTAAATTTTCTATTCCATAAAACGGTAAGAAAATAGCAATTTTCTGCAACTAGTTAATGTTGGAGCCCAGTGTTATACGCTTAGTACCCACATTTGTATTGACTTAAATTACTTATTGTCTAGTCTCGATCTTAAAAATTATATTAAAACCATTCTTTTCCATATTTCAACTGGTTTTATTGTCTTGACCTGAAAGTTTTAAGTATATTTTCATGGGATCTAGCTCTACGTATCTCTTCCTTCATTCCTTCATTCTTGCTTTCTCGACTACGTATAGTAAGTAGCGAAAGTATTGCATTCCACCCAAAAATTCGATAGCGAGATTTCACTGAAACTACATGTTTTGAGGCCCCCTGAATAAAAAAAAAGCATTTTTACAAAAAAAGTCCGCGCGCGTGTGTATATCTGAGAACAGCTAACTCAAAAAAAGTCGGATAAATACCAAAGTTGGTATTTAGGTTCAGTATCCTCAAAGATGCGACACGAAGATTTTCAGGACTACCATTTACATGAAACACTTTTCGAAAAATTTAATTTTCTCAAAAATGGTTTTAACGATTTTGATTAAAATATCATATGTTTAAGATATTTTCATGAGAAATAAAATATATATCTTGAATTTTCTGGGAATATCCCCAAAAGTCCTCTTCATTATGAATAGCTTTTGCATAACTGGTAAACCGTAAGAGATAGATAAAAGCTTTGTGCACAAGAAATAGATCCTGTTAAAACACAATTTATGTCATATACATTTTTTGTTGAGTGAATCATTTCCGAGATTTTGTTTGAATTTTCCAATACTCCAGCTCAAAAAATTTGACTATCTATTAAAGCCTACCATATTCCCCTTGCACCTACAAGAAAATTAGCAATAAGTTTCTCCAAATGTTTATCTCGATTAACATGAAGTAAATGGAGAATTTGAAAGAAAAATAAAAATAAAAAATAGGATATACATTTTATTTTTCATGCACATACCTAAGAGATATACAGCTCAAATCAAAATTGTTTGAGTCAGTTTTGAGAAAACCAAAAATAGACACTCTCCATGTAAATAGTGTTTAGAATGGGAGAAATTTCCTGAAAATCCTACCCTTGATTCTTTAAAAGATAGGCGACATATAGAAATCCTTATTCATCCGAATTTTCTTCTCCCCCCTCCACCTCTTTCTCTCTCGAGCGCTCGCAAAAGCGCGTTAGTGATCCTTTTGGTAAAGTTCTATTTTTACTTTCTCTACTACGTAGAGTAGGTAGGACAAGTATTGTATTCCACCCAAAAATATTCAATACTGAAATTTCACCAAAAATACGTGTTTTGAGACCCCCTGAATCCAAAAAAAGCATTTTTTGGAAACATGTCCGTTTGTGTGTCTGTGTGTGTGTCTGTCTGTGTATATCTGTGAACAGCATAACTCAGAAATGAACAGTCGGATAAACACCAAACTTGGTATTTAGGTTCAGTATCTTCCAGAGATGCGACACGAAGGTTTTCAACAAAATCCCCCCACCCCAGATTACCCTTTACATGGAACATTTTTCGAAAATTGTAATTTTCTCAAAAACGGCTCTAACGATTTTGATTAAAATATCATATGTTTAAGATATTTTCATGACAAATTAAATGTATATCTCGAATTTTCTGGGAATGTCTCCAAAAGTATTCTTCTTTGTGAACGACTTTTGCATAACTGGTAAACCATAAGAGATAGACAAATTTTACTACACAAAAAACGTAGATCGCGTTAAAATACACAATTTATGTCATACATTTTTGTTGTTGAGTGAACCATTTTCGAGATATTGCTTGTTATTCCCTTAAATTTTCAATACTTATACTTTTTTCAAATTTGTTATTCATTTTTTTTTATGTCCTGGACATGCGAAGAGAATTGAATGCGCCACTTAGCAATCAGCTCTTAAAAGATTTGACTATCGCTTAAAACCTACCATATTCCCCTTGCACCTAAAAGAAAATTAGCAATAACTTTAACATCTTGATTAACATGAAGCATATGGAAAATAAGCGTTTGTAAAAATAGTTTGTACAAGAGTAGAGAAAGACATGTGAGTGTAATACATCAGATTTTTCTTATTTGGATTCAGAGGAGCTTAAAACGTTTATTTCAAATGAAAGTTTGATTAGGAATTTTTGGACGATTGCAAGATTTTCTGTACCATAGGCAAGGAGTAAAGAAAGTAAAACTCACTTCAATACTGAAATAAACAAAGGAAAGTTAAATGTTTCACAGAAGAGCATTGTGTAGCTCCAGTAATCCTTTCCGCTTAAAATCAAACACAGACGTACAAAACATTGCATACTTTCCAATAACAATAATGGTTAAAGTGCTATGATTTTCAATTTCATTTAACTGCTTGTGCAATGCTGTCTTGTGTTACACAGTAACTACAGTTTTACTGTTTCTTTGTGCCTTTGTTTCTCCACAACATCCTCAGAAGTCAATGGACCAAAGAGTCCGAGAACTGAGAGCAATAAAAGTGTAGGACAAGGCAGGATTCTAGGAAATAGACCGCTTGGGTACCACATAAAGTACATCTGAAGATAGCCGCTGTGGTTTTGCTTTGTTCTTTGGGATTATCTCTTAATGAACTGAGCAGACACATATTTCAAATGAACCGTTTGCTGCAGGCACTTATAGTGTATGAAACCGTACTACAAAGGTGAATTATAAAATATAATACGTGAAGCATGAAGCGAATACAAGATATCTTGGGGTTTGGTTAGTTAATGAAGCATATAAGAGCATGAACACCGACCACAGAGAAACGTGACTCATTAAAGCATCTCGGGGGTCTCCAAAATAACAATATACGTATTTTAAATGTAATACATATAAAATTTCGTGAAGATAGAAAAGAAGTTTGCAAAGAATAAAACGTAATTGCAATCTTGAAAGTATGAAAACAGGCTACTTTCATAGTTTAGCAACATGTCCAAACTATTTTGTTTTCGAACAAAAATTTTAGGTGCCGAGAATGAAACTTGCGTTTCACTTACACATCATAATAAAATATTTCAGACTACTATAACATATTCTTTTACAATATAAATATAAGCACTACATAAAACATTTGTTTCATGCTACTTCGCATTTAAGAATTATACTTTCTTAAATATTTGAAAGAAAGTTTCGTTTGTTATTATTATTATTATTATTTTTATTATTAAAGCCCTTAAACACTGTTGCTGGAAAACCAACATTTAGTAGTTTACATTATTGTACAATGTATGTTTGTCTATATCCTCAACAGAGACACCAAATTTATTTAAAATAACGCATTGTCTCCTTATGTGTAACAATAGTGCTCTCTTCAGGAGCAGAAAGCCTTGTTCTAGCCTTGCCTCACCCCACTAACCAGAGAAAGACAGGAAGCTTAGGAACGAGCATTCGCTTCCTCTGTTTTGGTGTGCCTGCATAGCAATTGCTTACATCTACAACTCTGATTATTGAAGGATCGGCTTAGTCCTTTGTTATTCCCTTGTATATAGGAAATCGTGTATCTGTTAAGATTTATTGGCTCTTCTTCGGCAGAGTTTACTGGTTGAATATTACACTACGAGGTTGTGAAGAAATGTAAACCCTTCAGAAACGTGTACTGTAAAACACGTTTTCGTTTGGTCGTATACAATAATCTGACTTATTGGGGCACCCGAGTGGTGAAAAGTCCATTGATTGATGCTAAAATGGATTCAAGTAAACGAACTCATTACAAGGCAGTTTGTATTAGTATACACAGACCCCGAATAGTCTAAAATAAAATAAAATAAATAAACAAAGAAACAAACAAACAAAAAGATATAAATACCTAAGTTACCAAGACCCTATCAAGTCCCTACTTATAAGCATATTAGACTATAAAATAAATCACTTTTCACAGCGGTTATGCATATAAAAATATAAGTTATTATATACAAGTGTGGTTGCATAAATTGGCTGAAATATATGATATACTCCAGCACTTATTTTTCTTTGATCCGAAGATAAAATTTGGGCTCTAAGTTGTATAACGTATAAACACTTTTATGTGTAGCATGGCACACGAAGCACAAGACTGCACTACTTTAGTTTTCATAAAATTATCGCGATAATTTTTAATGTCTTTAGGAGGCAGGATTCCACATCACATCACATCAGTTTAAGATTTTATTGGATAAATAACAGTAACAATGGGGCTCTGTGAATTTTGTGCGTTGTTAGCCAACATTTTATCAGTTTTGCAGGTCTTTTCACAGCTCAAGAAATCTGCTTTCTCCTGCTTTATAACATGAGATGTTGCATCTAAAAAAAATCTGATGTGTTACACTTCATGTTAATCGAGATATCGAGATGTCAATCTTATTGCTAATTTTCTTGTAGATGCAAGGGAATATGGTAGTTTAAGCGATAGTCAAACATTTTAAGCGCTGGTTGCTATGTGGCGCATTCCATTCTCTTTGCATGTCCAGGACATAATAAAAAGGAATAACGAATTTGAGAAAAAGTATAAATATTGGAAAATTTAAGGGAATAACAAGCAATATCTCGAAAACGATTCACTCAACAAAAAAATGTATATGACATAAATTGTGTAGTTTAACGCGATCTACATTTTTTGTGTAGTAAAATTTTGTCTATCTCTTATGGTTTACTAGTTATGCAAAAGTCGTTCATAATGAAGAATACTTTTGGAGACATTCCCAGGAAATTCGAGATATACATTTCATTTCTCATGACAATATCTTAAATATATGATATTTTAATCAAAATCGTTAGAGCCATTTTTGAGAAAACTAAAATTTTCGAAAAATGTTCCATGTAAAGGGTAGTCTGGGGTGAGGGGATTTTGTTGAAAACCTCCGTGTCGCATCTCTGGAAAATACTGAACCTAAATACCAAGTTTGGTGTTTATCCGACTGTTCGTTTCTGAGTTATGCTCTTCACAGACACACACACGGACATGTTTCTAAAAATGCTTTGTTTTTGGATTCAGCGGGTCTCAAAACATGTACTTCCGGTGAAATCTCGGTATCGAATTTTTGGGTGGAATACAATACTTCCCCTACTTACTATACGTAGTAGAGAAAGTAAAAATACAGTTTTGAAAATATTGGTGCGATGAATACCTCCGACCATTATCAATAAAACAATATTTATTATCATTATTAATGATTTGGAAACGTAGAACGGGATTGAAAAATGCAATGCCATAACCGGGATTTGAACTACGGTTCTTCCGGATGCTATAACCAACTGAGCTTCCATAGCAACATGCAGGCAGGATATTAAATTCTCCAACTGACTAGCATTTTCCCCGTAAACCACAAGTGAACCTTGTTTGTTGGTTGGTTAGAGCAACCAGACGGAAACCGGTTCAAATCCCGGCAATGGTATTGCACTTTTCAGTATGATTCTATCTTGCCAACTTTGTTCTAAACACGGCTTGTGTGAAAGAACAATTAATTACCTTTGATTGACCTAATAGTTGGTTAAACTATGAAGCCCGGACTTACCACATTGTAAGTAGCATTGAGGTGCGTCGTGTCAAAATAAATTTGATGTATCCTTGTGGCTTATTCGGCAAAAATATGTGTTAGTTGGGGAATTTAATGTTGTGGCGGTATGTTACCATGGTAGCTCAGTTGGATAGAGCAACCGGACGCCAATTGGAAGACACGTGGTTCAAATTTTGGCTATGGCGTTGCATTTTTTGGTATGATTCTAACTTTCCAACCTTGCCCTACACAGGCTTGTGTAAAAGAACTATTCAATATCATTATTAATGGTTATCACCTAATTAATTGTATACTCACACCACTGTCAGCTTTCAACCATCAGTAATTCATCAAAGGCCTTTGAAAAGGGATTTAATGTTCTACAAAGGAATTTCATCTTGAGCGAAATAATTCTCCGGAGTAAATAGTTTTTGAAAGTCTGTCGATTCACGAAACTCTTTATACACCAATACTTTCCATATCTAAATGACAAAGCATTTGGAAAATATCTCGGGGTTATGATTATTCTCGTATTTGCCTCAAGGAGGAATTTTTTGGTATTCTGCAAACATCATCCGACGTTTATTTTTCGCTAAGATTCCCAGGAGTGTTAGGGTTATAGTCCGTGTTTATGACCATGAAAGTCGGTGTGTGAGCACTGACCATCGTGACTCTGGAGCGAAACTGGTTCCAATTATTATTTCCTGTACGGACATAGGCATTAAATTTGACCTGTCAGCCCGTAAGGCATACCTGCACGAATATTCAAAGGTGTGGAGGGGAGGATTAAAAATTCAGTAGTTAAATATTTCGATGTCTTAAAACACAATGAATTTTGATGGAATTTAAACTGTGTTTATTTATCTTTCTTAACTATTCTTTGGATAATAAATTGGGACATATGGTGTACATTAACCGTTGCACTGTGGGTTCTCTTTATTTAAGATACTATATTCGAATACGTTTATCTTACTTTTTCTCTAGCGGTTTCCTTTTACTTTCTTGATTTTGTGTCATTTTTAAATTTGGTTTATTATTCTATGTTTTATAAAAGCACGTTGGATCCGTGCGATTGATACGGAGCAATGTATATATACTTTTATTTAAATAAACACACACATTCATTCAATATCTTCATAGACCCGAATTATTTATTTCCGTGAAATATTATTAAACATGTGGCTGTCGATTCTGTTCAAAAATAATAATGATAAAAATGGAGTTACTGCTGAAAACCATTTACTTTTTATCCCACAATTCGTAGGTGATCTACATGAAAGGCATAAACTTTGTAGTAAATGGTTTTGGAAGTTATGGAGTTGGATTTGCAATATACTTTTACTAAAACTGCTAAAGGAACTGCGTACAAGCACTCCTTAAAGTAAAGTCAACTCTCATGAAAACAAATTACATCACTGTCTTTGCATAATTTTTACTAAATACCAGCTTGCTTTTGGCCTTTAGGTGTGCCCTGCAGCTAACTTTACGCTAGCACTCTGTTTAACATGTATTTCTTTCTTTGGTATTCTGTCACCAGAACTGCGAGTTTAAACATGCATGTCTACATTTAAAAGATTACGCTAAAACATTACTGAGCTGTTTCAGTTTCATAGGTATTACCATGTGAGCTAACAGTAATAGTTCAAACTCAAACCCAAACCCGATCTCTCTAGAGAAAAGAACCGTAAGGTATATGGTACTGAATTTTCCGTTTAAACGCGGAACATTCTCAAACTACAAAACCATTTATAAATAAATGCAATTCTTTTCTCTTCCTGGACACTGTGTAGATAATTAAATTCACACCCTAGTTGCTAAATGTAAATAATTTAATAGCCGCAGTGCTTTAAGTATGTCACGTAGCAGTAGCGAAAAAGTGACATATTCCGTGATTAGAAGGCGTTTACACCACCTCAGCTGAAGCGATCGTATATAAAATCCTGACAAAATAAAGCGAAAATAAATACAAATTTTTGTAATTTCCTTTCCAACTCCATTATAAACGCAGTGATGTATAATTTAGAGCGTTTAATTTCTGGAACAATCTTAAATATTTACTAACTTAACCTCCAAAGTTCTCTGGTAGTGTTAGGACAATTATTCATCCTCTTGCCTAGGTCACCCAAGGTGCCTTATCTAAATACAATTGAGTGTAAATAGAGATTTTCCTGGAAGGCATACCTTCTATTGTCAATAGGAACATGTCAATTATAATACTCTTAACTGTCGTATAAGACTGATGCAGTAATTCTCGGCATGCCTGGTACAATCAATGAAATACCTTCGGTTCTGTTCACAGTTTCTCGTGCAAAACTATTTCACAAAGGAAGTGTATATGTACAGTCAAGTGCAAAATAACGTGCCGATACTTTTGGCGACTTTTAGTGTTTTCCATTCTTGAATGTTGGCAGAATCTCCTTATTTGTGTTCCGCGCCTGTCTTAGGTGAGCCATTCCCTAATTGGTTTTAGCTGAAGCCCGATACGCTAGCATTACCCCATAAAGAAAGATTAGGACTAGCTGGGCGATGAAAGGGACGAAAATTGGTATATGTCAGCTAAATATTTGAAACGATATGCCTCCCAAAGGCTGTCCATGCTAGCCCCTGAATGAGTCCGGTTCTTATTGGTTCGGCATTCAAGTATTAACATCTGCACGAAAAGCAATGCATTTCTGAGTATTCTGAGAAATACTTTATTCATAAAAGGAAACCATTTCTTTTTGTAGAGCAAGAAAAGTTATACTCCTTCAAGTCTGTGACTTCTTACTTTTTTGTTCCTTTTAACACGTAAAATCATGCTGAAGATGAGATGTATGAAAAAGTTTACATTGAAAGTATGTTTATTAATTACGGATTGAAACTTGTAGATATTGTGAACTGCTAGAAGAATTCGATATCCTTTATATTTCAAAATTTTTGAATTGAGCATTTTCTTGACGAAAAACCAAAATGTTAGTATGATGTGAATATAATTTTTGTTTGAAGTACCAACAACGAAATGTTGTTAAACTTCACAAAATTCAAAGTGTGTGGCTTTATTTGTTCTATAATATGTAAGAATTACTTTTTGACAGTACATTAAATAATCTAGAGGACGTATTTCAAACATGATTCAAATTTGAGTACTTACCAAAATACTTTTACTCTCGGAGTAAATGATAAACTACTGTTTATTACCACAAAGCATACTATTGAAAGACGAAATAAATTCTAACGGTATGGAATAATATTTTTAAGGTTTTCATAAGCTATAAATCATACACGATTTACTTTGACATGTGAGAAGGCCCTTCACTTTGAAGTAGATGATTATTATTATATAATTTGTCACACGTTTTGGCGCCAATTTGAAGTAGTAGTTGTATTATTTATTTAGCTCCACGTATGGACTCCAATTTGAAGTAGCTAGTTGCTGCTACGTATTGAAAGTCAGTCTGTAGATGCTGTATTATATTTCAACTGTTGGGGAGCCGAACACTTTAAGTAGTTGCAACCGCACGTATGGTAAACAGTTTCCGGTAGCCTTCGCCCCAAATGTACTTTCAAGTGATCTTTGCCACAAGTTTAAAAATAATAGATTTGTAATTTAACTGTTTCTTTAAATATTATATATTTATGCTTGCCTCGGCTGCGTCAGTATTATTTTAGAGACATGGGTATCTTGGCAGGGCGTGATGCGACAATAATGTAGGCTTACGCAGATTTTTAAGTTTTAATTCACTCCTTTTTATTAATCCTTGACACAAATTAAAAAGCACTTCACTGATATAGAGAGCTGTGAGATTCTTTTTATTAATTAATTAAACTTTTTAACACGTAAACTATTTTTCGTTTTACACGAATAAGTATTAAATCTCTCGAGGACGCACAAGCAACGCATCCAGTTATGAGCACTGTCTGCAGGCAACTGAATTGATTTCAACCGTCTAAACTTGTAAATTTCTGTATTTCAAGTCTCTGATTGGCTAATCCTACTCCAATAGAATATCTTCATTTAACTAAAGCTTTTTCTGGTTGTTGATTGGAGATTTTTAAACTGTCTCAAAATTTACATTATTGTTGCTCCGATAATGACTAGTAGCATTTCTACTTTCAAATTCATTATTGCCTCAAGGTTACCTCTTTGTTACCTCATTGTTAGCAACTTTAAACCTATTTTTCTCACGGCTCCTACATTATTAAATTACGTAATGCATTCACATAACATTATTAAACATGTTTACAATAAAATAAATATATACAATGACTGTAACATAAATTTTACAAATTATTACATACACATATTGCTTCAAGGCGGGCTGTTATTGAATTTACATATTATATAATTTGACTGAAATCATTTAAGTGTTAAAAATACTGCCTCAACTTGAACATTCCAATTATAGAATTAAATAAATGTGAGATGCTTTGGCTATCATTTATTGCAACAAAATACGTTCGCTCTTCAAATGAACGCTTTTGAAAGCATTAGTTTTAAATTAAATCAATGTGCATACGAGGACATATTTTTAACAGAAAACTGAAAATGCTTACAAAACTCAGATATTTAACGTCAATAATGGCACAATTGTAAAACTTACTGATAGAAACTACAACTAAGGGTTTAAAAATAAAAATTATGCAAATGACATTTAATGAATTTTGAAAAGATATATCAGCTCAAAAGTAAAAAGAAAAATCGTTTGTGGAATAATTTTGCTGTAAGTCTGCAATGTTATACTCAGTATAACTAAAACCTCCATAAATCAATTTCCTATTACCTTTCAAATTCAAAGATCATTTCATTCCAACTAATTAAATGTCAATTGTGAAAAATCGTCCACAAAATGGAATAAATAACATTACCCGATGGATAGTTATTTTAGAATTTGATATAAAATCGTGTGATGTATGTTTCATAGTATTGTAAACACTCAAAAATGCTACAATGATTAAAATAAATGAAATACGCGCTTGTAAAACGTTTTGGAATTATTTGTCATGCATTAAAGGCGTTATCCCTAAGAAAAATTAAGGTGTGATAAATTATTATTATTATTATTATTATTATTATTATTATTATTATTATTATTACTGCACACTTTATTATGAGATTTTCCTTAAAATCATAAAGAGAAAACAACATTTAGAAAATATTTTCACCTATACCCAGGAAATTACATAAAATGTTCTAATTTTATTGTTAAATTTTTCAGAATTTGATGTCGAAAATACTTGTAAAATACTAAATAGGAATTTCAGTGAGTAATTAAAGTATCCAACATTAATCTTTGAACATGAAAGCGCTCGAATATAGGTCTGCTGCATGCAAACTGAGCAAAAGAAATTACCCCGAGCCCGATATAAAACATCCTAACCAGTAGCCGACTATCTCAGTCCATTGACTGAATAGCTGAAGATGTGCTAAGCATATACGCCGTTTCTAATGTCGGGAAGAAATGATGCGTTACGCAATTGTCTCGAGATGCTCCCGAAGGAACGTGTAATCACTGTCTCATGCTCTAATGGAGCGTGCCTGGAACTAATGGCATCCACTCCCTTCTTCTGGAGAGACCACTGCAATTACTGATGGCTCAAGCTTCCATCTATCCTGAAACCGAAAAAGCACTTAGGCTTTGTTTCTTATTTCTTCTGGAAGCTTACCATGTATTAAAAGAAATTATGTTCTTGTTATACAACGCCTTCACTAAGACTAGCAGTCTTGCTTTTCGGAAAAAGCTTCTAGCAAATGAACAGCATTAATGAAACTTCCTAGCAGCGAGTTGGCTATAACTTCTTTAAGAATACTGCTCAGGTTTAGATCATGGAACCAATCCAATCGTTTGTTTACGAATCTGTTCAGAAGTACAGTGAATTTAACCCAAATAAAAGCCAACCTGTCTTAAGTAATGTTTTAATATTAATCCCAATCATACTTATGAAAGTAATATTTTATAAAATAACAAGTTCAACTTTCTATGTCCTATGTTAAAGAGGCTACCCATTCTACAGAAAGTATTCATGTACTCCTTAAATATATTTACTCTAATCAACATGATACTTTCAAAGCAGTCTCTCAAGTGAAGCGTCTCCTAATGTCAGCACTGTATCGTAATTATATACCGGTAATTAGCAATCTCAATAGCTAGTATTGATCCAATCAGGGTTAGTGTTGATCACGAGCAACCTACGTTTCTAACACCAAGCTGCTAATGTCAACATTTGCAGCGCCACAAATGGCAATCGTAGTTAGTAACCGCTTCAAAATGGAATTTACATGTTCAGATCATTTTTCTTTCATCTAAATTCGAGTAGATCAAAGTAGAAATACCTTTCATTGTCATTGTGAATTAAGAGAAGGATGTGATAACGGTGATTTGCCCTACCCAGCAGTTCAGAGATGAATATCTGTGCTTTGACACAAGAAGCCTAACTCCTGCACGGCAGTCGATTGTGTTGCATGACATTGCTGTTTATTGCAGCGCTACTGTAGAAGTAGGTTGAATACGTTAGAATACCCATTATATTTTCTCGAAATGTCGTCTTCCGAACTTGGTTCCTTTTGATATATGAAGACACAAGTCGAAATCCCCCAACAAGACAAACATCACAGCAGCTCTGGCCACTGTGCTTTATTCGGGAAAGTGACACTACCTTACAGAAACTGTTTTAATATTAATTATTGATCAACAATAATGAAATAGCCCTCGAATATATCCGATGTGTTTCACTCATACGACTTACTCTACTCTTGTACAAACTATTTTTACAAACGCTTATTCTCCATATGCTTCATGTTAATCGAGATATCGAGATGTCAATCTTATTGCTAATTTTCTTGTAGATGCAAGGGGAATATGGTAGGCTTTAAGCTATAGTCAAATATTTTAAGAACTGGTTGCTATGTGGAGTATTCCATTTTCTTTGCATTAACAGGACAAAAAAATTGAATAACGAATTGGAGAAAAACTACAGGTATTGGAAAATTAAAGGAATAACAAGCAATATCTCGAAAATGGTTCACTCAAAAAAAAATGTATATGACATAAATTGTGTATTTTAACGCGATCTACATTTTCTGTGTAGTAAAATTTTGTCTATCTCTTATGGTTTACCAGTTATGCAAAAGTCGTTCACAATGAAGAAGACTTTTGGAGACATTCCCAGTAAATTCGAGATATACATTTCATTTGTCATGAAAATATCTTAAACATACGATATTTTAATCAAAATCGTTAGAGCCATTTTTGATAGAATTAAAATTTTCGAAAAATGTTCCATGTAAAGGGTAATCTGGGGTGGGGGGATTTTCTTGAAAACCTTCGCGTCGCATCTCTGGAAGATACTGAAGCTAAATATCAAGTTTGGTGTATATCCAACTGTTAATTTCTGAGTTATGCTGTTCAGACACACACAAACACACACACACACACGGACATGTTTCAAAAATGCTTTTTTTCGATTCAGGGGGTCTCAAAACATGTGTTTCCGGTGAAATCTCGGTATCGAATTTTTGGGTGGAATGCAATGCTTCCCCTACTTACTGTACGTAGTAGAGAAAGTAAAAACAATAACGAATTCCAATTTGAGAAAAAGGATAAGTATTGGAAAATTCGAACAAATAACAAGAAATATCTTGGAAATGGGTCTATCACAGAAAAGATGTATATTACATAAATTGTGTGGTTTAACGAGGTCTACATTTTTTGTGTAGTAAAATACTATCTATCTGTTACAGTTTACCAATTATGAGAAAGTCATTCAGAATGAAGAGGACTTTTGGGGACATTCCCAGAAAATTCAAGATATGCATTTCATTTGCCATAAAAATATATGATTTTAATCAAAATGCTTAGGGCTATTTTTGAGAAAATAAACATTTTCGAAAAATGTTCTGTGTAAAGGTTAGTCCTGCATAAAATAATTTTCTTGAAAATCTTCGTGTCGCTTTCTTGGAAAAATGCTAAACTCAAATACCAAGTTTAGTATTTATTGGACTTTCAGTTTTTGAGTTATGCTGGTCACAGGTAGACCCACAGACAAACAGACATACACACGAGGACATGTTTCCAAAAATGCTTTATTTGCATTCAGGGCACCTCAAAACATGTATTTCCGGCGAATTCTTTATATCGAATTTTTTGCTAGAATGCAGTATTTCCCCTATTTGCTATCCGTAATCGGGAAAGTAAAAAGAGTAATAATTAAATATAACTTGCTTAGCTTGAACAAAATTAAACCATGACATCCTCTGCGGTCGAGTGGTCAGCGTTCTAGCTTCTCAACCCAGAAGTCCAAGGTTCGATTTCTGGCTAGGGCGGGGAATTTTTCTTTAACCAGAATCAAACCCTATCTCCCAAAGAGTCTGATAGTATGTATTGGGGATGAATATGAGCGTGTTTAATAATAAAAATCTACCTTAAGGAATCCTACAGTTCAGCTAGCAATAACACCATGAGTTGATTCTCAAGTTAAAGCTCCCGATATGACCGTAGAAGGCTGGCGAATGCTGGGGTGGTTCATCTTCTACCACGACCCTCCTTCCTCTCATTCCCTGTACCCATAATCCTCCTTGTCATTTGTTTCAGGGCTGTAGGACCAGGTGACGATATTCGGTGGGTTGCGGTTGGGCGGGGAACCTGGAGGTTGGTGGTATATAGGCAGGAGCTGGGCGGCGTCAGATTGTTCTACCTCGAAACGTTAGGGACCCCGTCCATGATCACGCCCGGTCGCCCTTTGGGGTCTCTCCCTTAATTCTTCCCTCCCAGGAGTCATATTGGAAGCACAATAGGCCGACTGGCCTGCGTGCGGTGCTCTGTCCCGGTTCCGGGGGCCCCTCCTTGATAGGTATCATTACCATAGTTTTTACACATTACACTATAATAATCTACTATCTGTGGAATTAATGCAGTACATTTTCTTCACCAAGTTTCTTTAACCCTGACTGGGGAACCTTCGAACTATTTTGTTGCAGTGGTGATGCGTGCTGAAAACAAATGCTGGGTTGAACTGCTGTGATTCGTGTACATTTCCCGACCATTTGACAAGTACAAACAACATTTGCTGGAAATGCACTGGCGTTAAAATTCCTAGGCGTTCCTCGGTGCATGATCTTGTTAGAAAATTTAACGAGACCGCGAAGATACGAGACAAAAATTGTAAGAGCTGACGTCATGTGTTAACTCTAGAAAATCTGGTCGATACTGATGTCCGTTTATACAGCGCGCTACATGAAGTCGAGCTGTAAGTTTGTTCTGCTCACACTTCGTGAAGTTAGCAAAACTTAAAGCTCATAAAGCAACTGTTGTATTAGATTCTCTTATTCTTGACATCACTAAAAGTGAACGTGGCTATGTTTTCACAGAGCAGATTACTATTTTTAATTTTCTTTACTGCTGTTGCAGCGTTACTTTTATTTTTATTGCTGCAGGAACTAATAAAACAGACATCTCTGGTTATTTTAAAGCAACACTTTTCAAGTTAACTAATTTTCATCACCGATAAAACTTTAAAACTCTGATGTGTTACATTCACATGCCTTTCTCTACTCTTGTACTATTTTTACAAACGCTTATTCCCCATCTACTTCATGTTAATGGGGATAAACATTTGCAGACTCTATCTTATTACTAAGTTTCTTGTAGATGTAAGGGGAATATATATTTACAAGGGCAATATAGAAATACAGTAGCCTTTAAGCATAGACATATCTCTTAATAGCTGGTTGCTAGATGCAGCACCATTCTCTTTGCCACATATTAATACTCTTTGCATATCCAAGACAAAGGAATGAATAACGAATTCCCATTTGAGAAAATAAGTATTGAAAAATTTAAGGGAATAACAAGCAATATCTTGAAAATGATTCACTCAACAAAAAATGTATAGGATATAAATTGTGTATTTTAACGCGATCTACATTTTTTGTGTAGTAAAATTTTGTCTATCTCTTATGGTTTACCAGTTATGCAAAAGTTGTTCACAATGAAGAATACTTTTGGAATCATTCCCAGAAAATTCGAAATATACATTTCATTTGTCGTGAAAATATCTTAAACATATGTTATTTTAATCAAAATCGTTAGAGCCATTTTTGAGAAAATTAAAATTTTCGAAAAATGTGCTATGTAAAGGGTAATCTGAGGTGGGAAGATTTTGTTGATAACCTTCGTGTCGCATCTCTGGAAGATACTGAACCTAAATATCAAGTTTGGTGTTTATCCGACTGTTCGTTTCAGAGTTATGCTGTTCACAGACAGACACACAGACACACACACGGACATGTTTCCAAAAATTCTTTTTTTTTTTTTGCATTCAGGGGGTCTCAAAACATATATTTCCGGTTAAATCTCGGTATCAAATTTTTGGGTGGAATACAAATACGTAGTAGAGAAAGTAATAAAATGAATGCAAGATGGCTGGGATGTATGAAACTGCATTGATGCGAGATAACTAAATTGTAAAAAGTGCTTTCAGTCGATACTAAAGTGAAATAAACTTTCTTTGGACATCTACAGTGCTTTCAAAACGGTTACTGCACACAGTGTGCGTATTAAATTTCTGAGACACCACAAATCATAGCAGGCCTTACAAAAGAGAAGTACGTTGTAATTTCATCATCCCAAATATATACACACCAGTGGTATATTGCTTTATAGCCATTCTAGTTTCTACACACGCTAAACTTCTACTGTTTAGGGTTATCTGTATTTTCTAAAAGCATCTTATGTGTTATGTTGTATGACTTTCTCTACCCACTATAATTTATTTTCTCTCTTCTACTAACTATTCCTATAAAAGCTTATTTTTCTGTTTACTTCATATAAATTTACAAATGTTTGCAAAAATTTTGAAACTTGACACTGGACATGCATTGTTACAATATAATATCCTGACAATTCAATGCAAAGTTATCAGTACAAGTTGTTTTCTATTCATGTTTGTAACATAAAATATGTTACAGTGAATGAAACTGACTTGTTTGCACATGCCTTACCATGGATTACTGAAAACGAATCAACATTATCTGGCTGCTCCCTGTTTTACGCGTTAGCTACCGCGATCCTCGCTACTTCTCTGCTTTAAGCTGCAGTCGGATGGCTGATTTCATGTATCTCCTCAAAAAATAAAGTCTTTGGGGTGAGAAACAATGAACAGGTGCAACCCTAACAACATTTTCATTGTTTAGGTCCATAAAAATGCATCACTTTATGGTTATAGCGTGAATCCTCACTATCACCACCTGTTATAGCAGTTATTCTGTCATTATTGACGCCTTTGACTTCTGAAACCATTGCTGATGCAACCTAATTACTTTAAGTGGAATTTAATAGAGGTTTCTTAGTAAGTTTTTAAATATATTTGCATTCATTACTTCCTTGCCACTTTTCAGATTCTAGATTCTTAGGTATTACATTAAAAACAAAATACAACCCCATGAGACATTTAACTTTTAACTGTTTTCGAGTTAATTGCAAGATAATTCGGTAGTTTGATAAATTTATGGAAATAAGTATGGTTTAAACTACAAAACAAAAAGAAAAGAAAAATATTATTTATGCGTTTTATTTGGTTAGCTTTTAGTCTGAGCGCAAAATAGCTACTTTGCGACTGCGTTACCAAAAACTTGTCAACATCCACATAGGCCAGTCACCGTCTATTTTACATAAACCCATCCCGCCACTTATCAGAGACTTCGTAGCAGTGCAGTGATGATTTCAATCAAACTAACCTCCTGCCATTGATGTCAAGAGCTTCGCCAACTGAGCTACAAGCGGCAACAAATTCTAAGGGCAAGTTTTAAAGAAACCCATCGGTGAAAATACTAAATACCTATTAACTTCAAATATTTTGTGGTAATTGAATGTGCTCTATAAATAAAATAAATTGGAACCTTTAGGTTAGACCATTATTAAGAAATTATTTACTAAAGCTTTAGATATAATTTTGCACCTTTTCAAAATGTTCGTCGCAATGAAAGAATACGGATATCTGGCCTAAAATTTAATTTTGCACCATAAAATCATAATAAAAAAGGCCAACTTGAAGTTTTCTGTGAAATGGTTATTAACTTATTATATTAGTAAAAAATCTCAGATGTTGATGCCATGCTTTCCCTCGCACAAAATATTATAAAAAATATAAAATGGCACAGGAAATATGAATTATATAAAAAACCCTAAGGCAGTTTCTTTATTCAACAGTTCTTTACCTATGCTGAAAATCTCTGGAAAAATTAGTTGAGTTTTGTATCACGTGGAACAATTTTAATACTGCAAGATGTTGAGAAAAAGTATCGGTGAAAAAGACATCTGGAAATTGAAGGCATAAGGTTTTAAATTTCTGGTTTAATTCATGAATATTAGACCTCTTGGAATGTTGAAAGAATAATATGAAGCCAGAAAGTACAAAGAAAATATACTTCTGAAAATACGAAAATTAACATTTTGATCACTTTTAGATAAATTTTGTAATAGGTTTCCTTATAAATCTATTTTTGGAGAAAATAAAACGGTCGGATAAGTGAGAAGAGGGTACAAAGTGAGAAGGAACCCCCCCTTTCAATCGGGAATCGAAGCTGAAAATTCTAACATTAAAATTCTGCCTGCTAACCAGTTTTATGTTGGTGTTAGAGAAATATCCTAACAACAGACAAAAGAACTACCCCAATGATGAAATGTATAAGTGTAGCATGGAAGAGAGCAGGAAGGAAATGCTGAAACAACAATGCCAACATTTGAAATTAAATTCCTTTTCCCAGGAAAACATTCCGAAGAGCCGACGGCAGCCGTTATGAAACTAGAGCTCTTTTTCATTAAACACAATCTATCTTGATGTCATCTCCCCACGTAGAGGCCTTTGCCTTTTCGTGGCTGTAGTGGGGGTTGTAATAGCTATGTGCAGCTTCCGGAAGAAATTCCCAAATTATTATGTTCTGTGGTATTTTATTGCAGATAATTACAGTGGTTAATAAATAACTGCAAGAACAGTTTTAGCCAAGGGAAAGAAAGAAGAATAAACAGCACAAGAAATGACCATCTAGACGCTGGGCTTCTTCAGTCACTTTATTTCTGAACTTCTTAGAAGCCTGACAGCACACAAAAACGTTTTTGTTTTTATCCGTTATAGGTATTTGTCTCAAGGATTTGTTATTTCCACTTATAATCGAAAAACAGCTGGACTGGAACGTTACGTGCAAATTTTCTTGCTTGTTTGTTTATCCCTTGCACTTCTTTATCTCCTTTGTTTGAATAAAACCAAAGCTTCGATGCAATTGCGACTTCTGTTGCAGAATCTTAAGAGAAGAATAGCATGTTCCATTGTTTACACACTTCGGCGGATGCCAGTTTGAAGATGCTGCTCTTCGTTTTCCAAAGTATTTCAATAAGTACTAAATTTAACATATCTTGATTCTTAGAACTAATACATAGATATGCTTAAAACTCAGAAATGTTTCTTCTGTATTTTTAGCCAAACTTTTCATATGTGGTCTTTCAAAAATCTCTTAATACTATAAAGCGTTCTATATTTTTGGAAATAAGACACAAAAACACCACTTTTTGGCCAAAAAGTGCGATTTACTTTTCACAAAATATTAAGAATATGTCGAAAGACATGTTTGTATCCATAGCATATAATTCTGCGATGTTATGTAAAACATTCTTCAATCAGGTTCTAACAATTTCCCCTCTCTTGCTAGAGTAGGTTACAATCCACAAATTTAACTGGTTATTTCTAAATTTTATCACATTATATACAATATTACAAGTAAAGTAAATTAAAACCATTTAGAATGCTACTGAACTGTTATAAACATTAAATTGACTTTTATGCAAAATTAAACACTCCTCCGAATTAAGTGGATTTCACAGACTATTCCCAGAAAATTCAAATTATAGATTTTATTTGTCATAAAAGTTTCTTAATCGTATGACATTTAATAAAAACCGTTAGAACAAAAATGTCCTTATTCTTCAACGGATTACCTTCCCCTTAGTGGAACTTACATCCTCAAAGAATTACAAGCCAATGCCATGGGTCGGTAGCCTGTCGAGAAGGCAAACTTTGGATCACGGCATATCCAGAATTTAGTTCTTTTTATTTATTTATGGACGATCTTTCAACTTCTATGGTTAGCGTCTCGTTCTATATTTGGCGTAAAGACCGGAAATGTTGTTCAGGCTTGAGGTTCTTTTACGTGCCGTAAATCTACGACACGGAACCACCGGCTTTACTACCCTTCCGAAGGAAGCCATGCTAAACCCGAAAAACCCATCGCCCTCCGGATTTGAACTCGCAACCTAGAAAAAAAACGTTATATTTGCTTAAAATACTCCGAACAGCAACTGAACATTCCGAAAGCTTTATTGCGTCATTTGCAACGAACTAATTTGCTGTTTCATCAACATACCAACGAAGATTTTGTATGAATATTGTTAAAACTATGTTGTGCGGGAGTATTTTAATACTAAAGAACGCCGGAACGGAATCTGAAGAAAAAAAATCTGATGTGTTACACTCACATGACTTTCTCTACTCTTGTACAATCTATTTTTACAAACGCCTATTCTCCATATCCTTCATGTTAATCGAGATATCGAGATGTCAATCTTATTGGTAATTTTCTTGTAGATGCAAGAGGAATATGGTAGCTTTTAAGCGATAGTCAAATATTTTATCGCTGGTTGCTATGTGGCGGATTCCATTCTCTTTGCATGACATAAAAAATGAATAACGAATTTGAGAAAAAGTATAAGTATTGGAAAATTTAAGGAAATAACAAGCAATATCTCGTAAACGGTTCACTCAACAAAAGAAATGTATATGATATAAGTTGTGTATTTTAACGCGATCTACATTTTTTGTGTAGTAAAATTTTGTCTATCTCTTATGGTTTACCAGTTATGCAAAAGTCGTTTACAATGAAGAATACTTTTGGAGACATTCCCAGAAAATTCAAGATATACATTTCATTTCTCATGACATTATCTTAAACATGTGATATTTTCATCAAAATCGTTAGAGCCATTTTTGAGAAAATTAAAATTTTCGAAAAATGTTCCATGTAAAGGGTAGTCTGGGGTGAGGGGATTTTCTTGAAAATCTTCGTGGCGCATCTCTGGAAGATACTGAAACTAAATACCAAGTTTGGTGTTTATCCGACTGTTAGGTTTTGAGTTATGCTGTTCACAGACACACAGACACACACACACACACACAGACACACACACACACAGACACACACAGACACACACGGACATGTTTCCAAAAATGCTTTTTTTGGATTCAGGGGGTCTCAAAACATGTATTTCCGGTGAAATCTCGGTATCGAATTTTTGGGTGGAATGCAATACTTCCCCTACTTACTATACGTAGTAGAGAAAGTAAAAATCGGATTGCAATTGAAATGTATATCTCATACTGTGTATCATTAGATATATCAATGGAGCTATAAAGATGACAAAATTACGAAAACAAAAGTGGCATATAAAAATGCATACATAAACATGACATAAAAGCCCAAAAATGCTTACCTCACCACGATTGTCCATAGGATTGTAACGGTTCATGGCATTAAAAGGCCTTTACAGTAAAGTTCGTCACTTCGAAAGAGTCAGAATAAAAAACAGAAATAACATATCGGATTAGTATAACGGTTGGGATATAAAAAAAATCTGATGTGTTACACTCACATGACTTTCTCTACTCTTGTACAATCTAATTTTACAAACGCTTATTCTCCATATGCTTCATGTTAATCGAGATATCGAGATGTCAATCTTATTGGTAATTTTCTTTTAGATGCAAGGGAAATATGGTAGCTTTTAAGCGATAGTCAAATATTTTAACGGTGGTTGCTATGTGGCGCATTCCATTCTCTTTGCATGTCCAGAACATAAAAAAAATGAATAACGAATTTGAGAAAAAGTATAAGTATTGTAAAATTTAAGGAAATAACAAGCAATATCTCGAAAACGGTTCACTCAACAAAAGAAATGTATATGACATAAGTTGTGTATTTTAACGCGATCTACATTTTTTGTGTAGTAAAATTTTGTCTATCTCTTATGGTTTACCAGTTATGCAAAAGTCGTTCACAATGAAGAATACTTTTGGAGACATTCCCAGGAAATTCAAGATATACATTTTATTTGTCATAAAAATATCTTAAACATATGATATTTTAATCAAAATCGTTAGAGCCATTTTTGAGAAAATTAAAATTTTCGAAAAATCTTCCATGTAAAGGGTAGTCTGGGGTGGGGGAATTTTCTTGAAAACCTTCGTGTCGCATCTCTGGAAGATGCTGAACCTAAATACCAAGTTTGGTGCTTATCCGATTGTTCGTTTTTGAGTTATGCTGTTCACACACACACAGACACACACACACACAGACACACAGACACACACACGGACATGTTTCTAAAAATGCTTTTTTTGGATTCAGGAGGTCTCAAAACGTGTATTTCCGGTGAAATCTCGGTATCGAATTTTTGGGTGGAATGCAATACTTTCCCTACTTACTATACGTAGTAGAGAAAGTAATTATATAGGAAGAAAGAGGAATGTTAAGAAAATTGCTGGCTATTAATTTGAACTAACACTGTGCATCTTGCGGTAAGCCGCTGTAATTGAAACTAATGAAAGGAAGCATAAAAGTTCATACGGAAAGAAAGAAAGGAATACAGTGCATTTAGATTACACCTCTCTGCTTGATACAGTTCTCCCTTGACGTTGATTTGATTTCATTGACATTTCTTTCTTCCCCTTATTCATATAGGAAAGTAGTCACGATATGACTATGGTTGAAGCAACAATAAAGAAACAAGATAATAAAAAAAATCCTTTAGCTTTCCCTCACTCCTGCACAATAGATTATGCGCGCCAGCAAAAGTCGCAGCAATCTGCAGAAATATCGTCGAAAGTAGTAAGCAAATGCGCTACATTCGAGGTAAATGCTCTGCCACTACAGCAACAGGCAACCAAAAGCTTTTTGTTCAATTGAAGAAGGATAAATGCGCATGCCCATAGACTTACTCCCATCCCTTTCCTCGTACAGCAGGGTTGACTTCCTGTGGCGTTTCGAAAGAATATTTGAACGCGCTGCACAACCACCATCATGATAATGCTCATATAAAATAAATAATTGAAACTCCTGTTTTTATGTTCAGTGTAACAATTCAAGAGCTGCCGCGTTGGCTCACATTCGGAAAAAACTCAATTCCCGGTTCCGATCACTCTAAATACGACATTTATCGGATTTCACTGGAAGCAGCACAGAACCTTTAGCGTAAATTTTCCGACTCATAGCGTCATCCCTTCCTAACAACATGAGATCTGGGTCATGGCCGTAGATTCCAGTCTGCTACGGCTGCAAATGTTACAGAATAAGCGGTTCAGGGCTAATTTATTCTGTGTGTCGTTCCTTCCCCGTGAGACTACTTCAGTAAGTCTCGTCTCTTTCACACGTGGAGGATAAAATTAGTTGCTGGTCCGAAAAATTCTACAATGGTTTGCCTTTCCGTGCAAACAGGGCGATAGGAGCGCCCTCGTCAGATTTCTTCAGAATTATAATTCCAGACAATGCCGCTTGAGGCAACAACGGGTTCCCCGCATAGCATGTGGGTACAAACTCCTTCAGAAGATAAAGCTGGGCACCTATAAAATTCTTCCAAGAGAGCCTGGGCATCAAAATTGCAATATAAATCCCAACCAAAAAATTAATTTTTAAAAACAGATCACACTAGCAGTGCAGAAGTGCACCCTGACCAGGAGCCTTCGAAAATCACTTTACTACTTCCCTTGATGAAGATAGGGGATACCCCTACCTCAAACTCACCCGCCATCCTACAACCGGTGCAACCCCTATCACATCAAATAAGTGGTTAAACTCTATCAAGGGTACGTACCTTAGAGCATTCTCTCGGGCTGACCCTCAGGCTGCCATACGTAATCGTCGTCCGCATTACAGTCTAAAGCAAGAAACCATAAACTCATCAACAAAAAGCAGACACATAACAATAGAAGTACCAATAAATCAACACAGCAAAATAACGTAAAAGCAGTTATGTAATTGTACTTAGCTAGTCTGTACCATCACATTATAATACTAAATGTCTATCCCACATCAGACTGAAAGCCTAAAATAATTAGAAAAGTGGTGCGTCAAACCTCACAACACTTATTTTACAAATTAGTATGGTACTGCACTGCATTTATCACCACACAAACATATTAACAGATGCCGGTCTATTAACATTTTCTAGCATTTCTAGAAGTATTATTACCATGCAAATTTGTGTTTTATAATTATTATAGAACATAAAAGATAATTTTAGTACAAAATATTATGCAATACTCGATGTACTCAATACTCCATACCATACGGATTTTTAAGCACCCATACTCGATACTCACCTTATAAAACAACTTTAAAAGCTTGTTTACTGAATTATGTTCTTAATAGTAGTTTTTTGTGCATAAATGCATGTAAATTTTATACTGAATGCTACTTCGAAATTCTTCCTGATTGACATTCTCCAATTGCCAGCAATTTTTACTTTCTCTACTACGTATAGTAAGTAGGGGAAGTATTGTATTCCACCCAAAATTTCGATACCGAGATTTCACCGGAAATACATGTTTTGAGACCCCTTGAATCCAAAAAAATGCATTTTTGGAAACATGTCCGTGTGTGTGTCTGTGTGTGTGTGTGTCTGTGTGTGTGTCTGTCTGTGAACAGCATAACTCAGAAACGAACAGTCGTATAAACACCAAACTTGGTAAGTAGGTTCAGTATCTTCCAGAGATGCGACACGAAGGTTTTCAAGAACATCCCCCCACCCCAGGATACCCTTTACATGGAAGATTTTTCGAAAATTTTAATTTTCTCAAAAATGGCTCTAACGATTGTGATTAAAATATCATATGTTTCAGATATTTTTATGACAAATAAAATGTATATCTTGAATTTCCTGGAAATGTCTCCAAAAGTATTCTTTATTCAGAACGACTTTTGCATAACTGGTAAACCATAAGAGATAGACAAAATTTTACTACACCAAAAATGTAGATCGCGTTAAAATACACAATTTATGTCATATACATTTTTTTGTTGAGTGCACCATTTTCGAGATATTAATTGTTATTCCCTTAAATTTTTCAATAATTTTCTCAAATGGGAATTCGTTATTCATTTTTTTTTGTCTTCGATATGCAAAGAATGTTAATCTGTGGCAAAGCAAATGGTGCTGCACCTAGCAACCAGCTATTAAGAGATATGTATGTGCTTAAAGGCTACTGTATTTCTATATTGCACTTGTAAATATATATTCCTCTTACATCTACAAGAAAATTAGCAATAAGATAGAGTCTGCAAACGTTTATCTCGATTAACATGAAGTAGATGGAGAATAAGCGTTTGTAAAAATAGTTTGTATAAGAGTAGAGAAAGTCATGTGAGTGAACACATCAGATTTTTTTGTCTTGGATATGCAAAGAGTTATAATCTCTGGGAAAGGGAATGGTGCTGCACCTAGCAACCAGCTATTAAGAGATATGTATGTGCTTAAAGGCTACTGTATTTGTATATTGCCCTTGTAAATTATATTCCTCTTACATCTACAAGAAAATTAGCAATAAGATAGAGTCTGCAAATGTTTATCTCGATTAACATGAAGTAGATGGAGAATAAGCGTTTGTAAAAATAGTTTGTACAAGAGTAGAGAAAGTCATGTTAGTGTAACACATTAGATTTTTTTGTATGTTTTCGTTTAGACACAAGAGTCTATGGAATGTTGCGTTGATTCACCCACAGGAAACGCAGTCAAGCTCTATCAAGAACTATAGCCCAAAAACTCTTTGGGGACATGTGCCAGTCAATAATGCGAAGTCTTGACTCCTTTCATTCCTTATCTAGCATAAAGTTAAGTGCAACAACTTTTAATAAAGCAAAACTTAAACATTTAGAAGTATCGAAAGTTTATCTCAAATTATTAGACATACTTCGATACTACCGAGTATCTAGAGTATCGAGTAATCGATACTATCGAGGTCGCACCCCTAATGCCCTTCAACGCTTAATACGCTCAATACACTATTGAATGCTGGTTTAAAGCCATTATTGTTAGCGCATACTAAAGTACTTCTCTATTGGATTATTATGATTCTCTTTATTATTTTAAATAAAGGAAAACCTTGCTGTTTCATCCAGTAATAAGTTAATTATTTCCCCGTTCCCAGTAACACCATGATTCAATTTCCGAAGTACGGTTCCCTAAAGTGCAAATCTAATGGAAAGGTTTGCAATGAAATTAGAATATCAATCGATAAAGCTGAAAAAGCGAGGGAGGCACTCCTGCTTTTTTCCCCGAGTTAAGTAGTTTTCTGTGTTGTTCTGTCTATATCACTAGAGGCCACTACTGTCTCCGGAAAAATTATTGTTAGCATCAGAAGCTGAAACTTTGCTATTATAGCAACTTTTGTGTTAAAGAGTTGCTGGAACAGTTGAGTTTTTTTTTCTTTTTCATTTTCCCCCTTTTGAGTGGAGTAGCAGTCACATTCCCATATATACCGTAATATACTTTTACATTTAGGTTTCTGGATATATATCTACAAAAGAATAGCCACAAAGAGTATTTGCATTTAAACTCTGTGTAACTAAGAGCAATATCTCAAATTACATGCGCCTTCAAACAAATTATCTGTGTTACAAATGCTTCCACATAGGAAGTAATTTCAGTAGAGGCAATGTTTATTCTTTATGGTAGCAGCTGAGTTAATAATGACTTAGAGTCTTCAAAAATAGGAAAATTTGCATTCAATTAAAACTATTATATACTGTGCGATTCTTAACTTTTTGAATGCATGCGTTCGACTTGGTCGTTTGGCATTATCAAATAAACTTTATAATCATTTAAAATTATTTCAGTTTCGGATACTTTCCACCTTCTGTTTTCTGTGATCATTTAGATGAATCTTACATAACCAGATTTTAAAATATAATATAGCATTTTTCTCGTCAAATGCCACTGTATTAGCCCTATTTTTCCAAATAACTATGCGAAAGCACAGATGAATGCATTACAAATGCTTTTGCAGTTTATAATAATACACAATTGTGGTCCTTAGCGTCCCATTCTATATTGGGCGTGAAAGACCGGTAATTTTGCTCAGAGGCCTCTTTATCAGGCTTGAGGTTCTTTTACGTGCCGTAAATCTACGACACGGGACCACCGTCTTTACTTCCCTTCAGAAGGAAGCCATGCTAAGGATTTTTACGACAGAATAAAAATCCATCGCCCTCCGTCGGGTTTGAATCCGCGACCTCGGAACTAAAGGCTATCATGCTAACCACTACACCACGGAGGACGATAATTGGTTTCCCAAGACAACCAAGTCAACCTGTATAATCTTTACAAGTGAGCAAAATAATACTTATTGAAATTAGTACAATTCTTGCACAGAAACACAATAATGGTAGTTTTGCGATCTTGTAGGTTCTCTTAATTCATATTTTAATGACGGTGATAACAATTATCAAACTACGATATCTCCTATAATAATTAAGCATTTTTAACAATTGCAAATTCTAAATTTACTAAGCATATTGCAGCAGAACTTAAGGGAAAAGTATTTATTTTATTTTTGTTTATTCATTTTTACTTTCTCTACTACGTATACCAAGTAGGGGAAGTATTGTATTCCACACAAAAATTCCATACCGAGATTTCACCGGAAATACTGTTTTGAGACCCCCTGAATCCAAAAAAATCATTTTTGGAAACACGTCTGTGTGTGTGTCTGTGAACATCATAACTCAGAAACGAACAGTCGGATAAACACCAAACTTGGTATTTGGGTTCAGTATCTTCCAGAGATGCGACACGAAGGTTTTCAAGAAAATTCCCCCAACCCAGATTACCCTTTACATGGATATTTTTCGAAAATTTTAATTTTCTCAAAAATGGCTCTTAACGATTTTAATTAAAATATCATATGTTTAAGATATTTTTATTAAAAATGAAATGTATATCTCGAATGTCTGCAAAAGTATTCTTCATTGTGAACGACTTTTGCATAACTGGTAAACCCTAAGAGATAGACAAAATATTACCACACAGAAAATGTAGATCGCGATAAAATACACAATTTATGTCATATACATTTTTTGTTGTTGAGTGAGCCATTTTCAAGATATTGCTTGTTATTCCCTTAAATTTTCCAACACTTATACTTTTTCTCAAATGGGAACTCGTTATTCGTTTCTTTTTATGTCCTGGACATACAAGAGAATGCAATACTCCACATAGCAACCAGCTCCTAAAATATTTGACTATCGCTTAAAGCCTAGCAATTCCCCTTGCATTTACAAGAAAATTAGCAATAGGATTAACATCTCGATATCTCGATTAACATGAAGCGTATGGAGAATAAGCGTTTGTAAAAATAGTTTGTACAAGAGTAGAGAAAGTCATGTGAGTGTATCACATCAGATTTTATTGTATAGATAATTTCTATATTAAATATGAGCAATAATAATTAACTTACAGTTGTATAAGTCATTTGTCGAGGATGGGGGAGGACTCCTCGCTAAATAATATTACCTCCATATCCTTAGTATCAGTGATGACAAAATCTATAAGACAAAGTTAATTATAAGTTATAAAATTTTTCAGACAAATTATTTGGTAACTAAACCTCCAAGTTCAAAAGGGAAGAAAGAACACTATGTTAACTCAGTCCGACTTAATTTTTTTCGTCTTCTTTTCTGCTTTAATGTATTGCCATTTTTTATACTTTTAATTGTTCAATACTCCCTTCTAACAAGCCATATTACAGAGATGATTGCAATGGTAGCAAGTGAGCCCGGGGTCCACCCAACCGAGAGTTACGCCGTATTTGATGGGGGGAGCAAAACAAGTTACTCAAGCGAAATTCGAAATCGAACCATCTGGGTTATGAGGCAGACACACTACTCTGGCACACGGAGATGAGATTTTTTTCCTATCATTCTTAATACCTTAGTTTACATAGTTCATGTATTATGCACTGTCTTTCATGACAGTTTCCTTTCAAGATAGCTGAAAGCTTTTATTTCTTAACAATGCACTCTAAATTAGCGGAAAGAGATTTTCTTTGTTTCGGCTTTATTCATTATACGTAGGAAAAAATTCTTTTGCAGAAAATAACAGATAGCCCGCTGGATATCTGGTGATTTTTTAAAACTCTCCCAGTTTCGCTACTTACAACGTTCTTCTGTTTATTCCTTTCCATACACACAAATCAATAATACGCACTGTTTCACTAATATACAGGTTGAATCATTTAAGTTGAGACTGTACAATATTTCCAAAACTAAGTGTTGTATAAAGAAATGTCTGTCATAAAAGTTGTATGATAATATAGGAGAAAGTAAATGCCAGTAGTCTTTTTTTTTTTTTTTTTTTTTTTTGTTTGGAAGAGGTTATGATGATCATTTTAGGGTCAATTAAATTTTCTTCAATGGAAACCTAACTTTTTATGTTGTTTTCTCACTCCTCATTGAAAACTAAACAACATTTGTATAAAGCACTTTGCAATTGTTCATACACCAACGTAAATAACAACGAAAATTCTGAATGGCTGTGTACGAAGAGCGCAAACAATGGTTGGACCATTCATGGATGGTCATTTGAGGGTCAAGTTAAGTTTCGTTATTTGGAACCAACAATTTTTATTTTGTTTCCATATTCCGCATTACTAAATAAACAAAATTTATAAATAACTTTCTAATGAGAAGCAACATAAAAAATGTAGGTTTCCATTTAAAAAATATTAAAGTGAACCTAAAATGATCATCACTACGTCCTCCAAATAAAACACGACTAATAGCATTTACTTTCCCTCATAATATCAAGCAACTTTTATTCAAGACATTTCTTTCTACAAGGCTTAGTTTTGGAGATACTGTACAATATCAACTTAAATGGTCCATCCTGAACAGCATAGTACTTGCAATCAATTCAAATGAAGGAAGCACCGAATTTTCATCGTATCTATCGCTCACAAATTTTGCTACACAGTTTTTTTTATATTACCACTTAATAGCTTTCGTTTTATAAACATGTGCACAAGATGCTCAAATTGAAATGTGTTGTATTTCTGCTTAAAACTTAAACCTGTTTGAAACATGCGCACCTATTAGAATGAGTGGCGTTTTTTCCATCATCCTGAATAAAACAAGATTTAAAAACAAGTCTGTATTTTTACTTCCGTAAACTTAGACACTCTCATTAGCATGTTTTCGTTCTCGCTGTTTATATTAGCTCACTGCCGAATGTGAGTTTTAAACAGTAAAACGTCTGTTTCAATACACGAGTATTACTTTACTAATAAATAATACTTATACAGGGTGCACCATTTAAGTTCAGACTGTATAATATCTCCATACTAAGCGTTGTAGTAAGAAATGTCTTGAATAAAAGTTTCTTGATATTATGGGAGAAAGTAAATGCCATTAGTCTTGTTTTATTTCGAGAAAAATGTGATGGTCATTTTAGATCAATTTACGAGGGCTGAGGACTGAGGCTAATTTTTTTCACAGATATTTATTACTCCATTTCAATGTTGACATGGTCTTTTTCAAAGTAGTCCTCTCCTACTTGAATGCACTTTTTATAGCGTCTCTGCCAGTCCTCGAACACATGGTACAGGCCATTCTTTATCAGATCTTTGAGAATCGCCTCACTTTTCTTCAGCACTGCTTCAGTGCTCTCAAATCGAATGCCCCGGAGCTTTGCCTTTAGTGATGGGAATAAAAAGAAATCACAGGGGACAAAATTGGGGCTATAAGGCAGAAGCAGCACATAGGTAATGTTGAATTTAGCCAAAAATTCCTGGACTTGATTTGCAACGTGAGGCCGCACGTTGTTGTGATAAGTTCTGGATGTTTCCTTGCAATGTGCTTCCTCGGTGTAGCCAATACTGACGTGTAGTACGCTGCTGTAACAGTGGTGTGAGTGGGAACAACAATCACAGCAGCTGTGTTGATGTTAACTTCAGTCATAGCAGAAGCCGAAGCACCAGGCCCACCTTGCTTAGCACAGAGGACTCGCTCTACTTTGAAGTCTTTGAACCACCTAAACACTGTTGCACGAGGTAGTGCATCTTCACCGTATGCTTGCTTCAGCTTTTCCAAAGTTTCAGAGGCTGTATGATTTAAATGAAAACAAAATTTTATTGCTCCTCTTGTGTCACCTTCATTTTGTGGTATGCGAAATTCAACTAGGGTCAACAATATACAGCATTACTACCAACCTACAGATACGAGTGCTGCCGCCTATGGACATTATACATGAAACCCCGCTCTTTTCAAATATTCATGGTAGAGACAGGAAACTCTCAAGAATGCTACAGGAAAAAATCAATCTCAGTTTTTATTGATCAGCCCCCGTAATTTGACCCTAGTTGTAGGTTCCCATTTTAAAAAAATAAAAATGACCCAAAAAATGACCAGTATAACGTCCCCGAAACAAAACACGACTACTGGAATTTACTTTCCCCAACAATATCAAGCAACTTTTATTGAAGACATATCTTTCTGCAACGCTTAGTTCAGGAGATATTGTACGGTCTCAAGTTAAATAGTCCACTCTGTATATGTTATAATTAATTTTTATTTTCTTTAGAAAAACGTGTCTTGTGAGATTAAAATGCAAGCTGACTGCATGCTGCAGAAGTAACAGCCTGGTTGCTCTGAAAGGGCAAGATAAATTAAAAACAAGTAAAGAAACATGTCTCGGGTAGTAGTTACTTTTCAGGAAGAACAGTGCTCAAACAAGGTGAGCTGTCAAAAGCTTTATAAGGGAAGCTCTTCGTGCATGTCCAGTATAGCAATCTCTGGTTCTGCCGTCTAAAGCCAGAGGCAGGTCTAATTTGAAAAGGATGGACTCTTCATGGAAACACAATAAGAAAATGGCATTCCATGTTATATCTGTTTTAAATTTACATAGGACATTTCTTGCATTAAGATTTTCACACTTCCAAAGTTTAAAGTTATTAAGTAAATGTTAGTAAAAGAGTTTCAAAAAATGTTTGTGAAGCAGTTATAACACTATTTGAGTGGAAACATGCGCCAAGCGTCTTATTTTAAATGCAATTGTCTTTTCTTGGAGTTAGCAGGAGCTGATAAATCTTTCTGAAGGTTTCCCAAAAATGCACAAGGGAGACTGCGGCATTTACGTGAAGGAATGCACTTCTTGACAAATAGCAGTCTGTGTAGATCCGGCGCTCCCTTTTCTCTTTCAGTCACTTTCATGTTCTTATCTTCCGAAAAGAGAAAAAACAACATTGAAATATTTCAGCAACTATTTATTACCTATGTATTAATTGATAATGTCTTATGTATCTTTGGAGTAGAATCCCAGTCTGCTTAATTAATATTTTTCCATCGAAAAGTATATGTAGTTACGTAATTTATGTTTTAACACGTTGCTTATGTTGCTTTTTATGGTGAAATGTCTATAAAATTAATTCGCTTAGAGTAACAAAGCAATTGTTATGCCCCGGAGTGGCGGTGGTTGCATTTTAGGCTAGGACTCCTTAAGCACTGTGATTTTTATTTTTTTGTAGTCTTCTAATCGGCCTGTTCCGGCCTCTATCCAACTTAGTCTAGGTCTTTCCGGATCTCTTCTGTTTGTAGGTCTGTAGTATAACATCCTTTTTGGACCTATCCATTCTCTGAAGATGTTCTTCTCATTTTCTCATATTTTTGCCCAAAGTTTGCCTAAAGTTTCCTATTTAATATGTTCAGTGAAAACAGCAATGTTGAAATGTTATAACACCCAACAAAGGAGGTGATAGAAGTATAAATGAAGCTTGCATGGAATGGTGACATTTATGTACGCCTACTTAAAATTCAGACTGTTAAAAGCTCATTAGACAGTTATTTTATTCTTAAAGTGGAAAACGTTTAGGTGCCAATTGACGAAATTATCCATAAAAATCTTGTGTGTTGCCTTCTCATGCCTTTCTATATTCATTCTACTGCTAACTATTCTCACAAAAGTTTATTCTATTATCTGCTTCATGTTAATCGAGACAAGTGTGTGTATATATACACACATGTTCCTTATAGGTATAAGGATAATAAGTAGGCTTAAGCGATAATTAAATCCTTTTAAAGAGGATCGCTATGTGATGATTTTGTGATTTTGAAAAGCAGAATTCTCTTTGTAAACCACGGGGGGGGGGGAAGGAGTGGCGACTCACCGTTTAAAAACCAATTATTTGTATATTCATACCAATAAAAAGAATATCTAGAAATAGTGGAAAAAAATGTCTTTACATAAATTGTGTGCTTTAACGAGATCTACATTTTTGAATAGTAAGTTTTTGTCTTTCTTTCTCTCTCTCTCTCTCTCTCTCTCTCTCTCTCTCTCTCACGATTTATCAGCTGTACAAGTAATTTAGAATTTAGAAGACTACACAGGCTATACCCAGAAAATACAATAATTACATTATTTATTTTCCATGTAAATAACATAAATATATTGGATTTTAATAAAAATCGTTAGAGCAGTTTTGATAAAATAAAAAAAATATCGAACAATTTTCCATACAAAGGTTTGGGGAATTTTCTTGAAAATTCTCCTATCGCATCCCTGGAACATACTGAGCTTAAATACCAAATTTGTACTTATCCAAGATTCGTTTTTAACTTATGTTGTCCACACACATACACACACACACACACGCACGCACGCGCGCGCACACACACACACAGACACACATAGGGGCCTTTTTCTAAACATGTTTTTTTTGGACTCAGATGCCTCAAAAGTTGCATTTTCGGTGAAATCTCGATATCGGATTCTTATTTGTAATATGATATTTCCTCTACTTACTGCAGATAAGGAGTAGAGAAACTGATAATGCCTGCAACTGAACTGAAAATGTTATTTTAGTTAATTTTATTTTACAGAACTTTTAAGCATTGTTCTAAGGACTGAAACAATTTTGTTTGAGCGTAAACACCTGATCTATAAATGGGTTGAATTCAGACTACATTTTCAGGACATCAAAGTGAACTTGCATATTGAGATATATGCTTCAGAACTACAGTGTCCCAAATTGATGTACATACATTTTGAAACGTTATTTCTCAGCAACGAAATTAAACAAAAATCAACTTGTGTGTGTGTGTGTGTATTCTATTCCTTATACTTTCTTAAGCCCATAGATGTTCAAAATGTCCACCTTCTGCCACGGTACACTCCCAACAATGTTAATCAGAGCGACATACCGTTTGGATTGTTGGTAATGGAATATCATTGATAGCGTGTTCAATCCGATCTTTCATTTCCTCCATTGCTTGTGGTTTTGTGACGTACACCATGTTCTTTAAAGTTCCCAATTGGTAGAAATCTAGAGGGGTTAAATCGGATGATCGAGGTGGGAAATCCGTAGCACTTCCTCTTCGTCCTTTCCATCTCTGATTGAATGTGCGATCGAGGAAATTTCTCACAACTACATGGAAGTGAGGTGGAGCCCAGTCTTGTTGGAAGTAAACCTCATTTTCATTCTCAAAGAGATCATTAAGGCATATAATCAACATTTCCAACATTTACATACAAGTCTAACCCGTGATACTCTCTTCGAAGAAGTAAGGCCCAGTTACTCTTCTAGAGACAGACCACACCATACCGTTGCTCCTGGGAGATTGATGGCATTTTCTTCAATGATGTGTGGGTTTTCCTTAGCCAGTACACACAATTATGGCGATTAATTGTGGCATTAGGTTTGAATGTGGCTTTTCTGACCAAGCAACTGAGCCTGAACATTTTCCCTTTTGTCACAGTTGTTCTGGAACCACATCCAAAATTGCAGTCGCCTATCTGGATCGTTCTCATTTAGTGCATGGAGAAGTCTCGGAATGTAAGACTTCCGTTTTTGACGTCGCATTCGATGAACACTGATTTTCTTGATACCAATCTCACCTGCATTTTGTTTATAAGCACATGAGGAACGATGAACGTGTTGCTATGCTTTTTCAGTGCCTTCTGGATCATACACAACACAAATTTTATTTCTGCCTCATATCTTTGCTGAGATATAAGGTTTCATAGTGCGTATACATCAATTTTTGACACTCGGTATGTTACTTAGATAAGAACTAATAGCATTCAACTCTCTAGTTGAACGTTAAAGTCAGAGGAATATCTGGAAGAGGGGATTCTCTTGACCTTTACAAGCTCAGAGGTCACAGATGGCTTGATGATATGAAACACGTTGATGGCGGTAAACTATTTAGCAAAGTTGCGATTATCCTTATTAGGGCCCAGAGGTTCAGCAGATTAGCTATGAACCCTCGCATTAATGTTAATAATTGCCTCTGCGGATCCTTTATGATCTTGGCCTGGCTCAAGGTAATGCAAAGGTTCGTGGTGAAGCCGCAGTTTCCCTTCAATTTTTATGCATTCCTGAGGGATATTAAACATCCGAAGTTCAATGCTATGTATATTTTATCCAAGTGGACTTCACTGATCATGTAACGGCTCAGGAGTGTATACTCATGTATAGATGCACCACATTTGTGTAGTTCTACACAGCAACTGCAATCTGCATACTTAAAAAGTCCCCAAATTACATTAACGCATAAATAATATATTTCCTAAGAAAGAATACATTTGAGGAGTTACTCTCAATAATGCATAGCTAATGTTACTTTGAGAAAAATCTAATGTGTTACATTCACATGACTTTCTCTTCCCTCTATCGTTATTAATGGGTATAAAATTATTCTTATGAAAGTATATATTTCAATCTACTTTATTTAATCGAGAGAAACCTATCCGGATTTAGTTATATTACACAATTCGTTATAGATACAAGGGAATAGCGATAATAGCATGTTTAAGAACTCGACGCCATACGTTGGCCTTAAAAGTTCATACCCTTTCCATGACATTGTGAGAACAAATAAAAACCAACAGTACTTTAAAAGAATGGCTAAGTATTCAACAATTCCACCAATTAATAACGAATATCTCGGAAATATCTAATGCCACAAATAAATTGTGTGTATTAAAGAGATGTACACTTTTTGTGAGGTACGTTTTAGTTGTTTAGGTTTACCAGGTATACAAGATTCTACAAAATTCCTTCCGAATGAGGAGGACTTCACAGGCTATTTGCAAAAAAACTCAAGATACACATTTTATTTTTTCATATTTATTACCTTTAATAAATGAGATTTTAATCAAAATCGTTGGGACCATCCAAAAATATTCATTGTAAAGGCTTGTTGGGTTGGGAATCTTCTTGAAAATCTTTGTGCTGCATCTTTGGAAAATACTGAACTTAAATACCAAGTTTAGTTTTTATCTGAATTTTTGTTTCTGAGATGCTGTTCACAGGCATAGGCACACACACGTGGAATGTTTTCTAAAAATGCCTTTTTTGGGTTGAGGCGTCCTCAAAACATATGTTTCGGTGAAATCTTGAATACAGTTTTTGAGTAGAATAGGATGCTTGCCCTACTTATTATACGTAGTAGAGAAAGTAAAAAAAAAAAAGGAACAAAACAGGCCAGATCTAACCTATAATTTCTAACCTCAAATAAATGAAGGTATACAGTTAATGGCCAATGTATCCGAAATGACTTTTGAGCCACAACGGATAACTTCGTCTAACCGAAGTTTAATTACATAAATTTTGCGGCATATACCAGGTGTTCAGCCATCCTTAGTTTGAAGTTAATTTATGCCAGATAGAGCGGATGCCAAAAGCCTTGCCTAAGCAGAACTGCAAAGGAGACTCTACATCGACAGAGAGGAGACCGCTAAATAAAAGACCAGTACCTGCACTGCCTCTTTGAACATAGTGATGCGGCAACTTATTTTGCACCTATGTATGCGGGAACATAAAATGCAAAGGACGGCTCCTTTGGGCCACCTGGTATGAGAGGATTGCGCAGAGTGAAACAATGTTGCTTAAGAATATGAAGCGAAAGAAGATTTTCAGTGGTGCCAACTGGTCCTTAATGTATCAGACTCAATCTCTGCTGAATAAAAAACTGAGTCTTATTTTTTCATTCAATATGTCTGCTGTAAAAAGTATTATATTTTTTATTAGCAGCCTATTAGAAACTGTAGACCAACATCAACAAAATTGGTGGGAACATGCACAACGCATGAGTCAAGATAAATGTGTACCTACTGGAAAACGAAGTATTGACCGACTTCAAAATATGGATACAACAAATAAAGGAGCCGCATCAGGCTTAAAATTCTATAGTTTGAAGAAGAAGATGATTAAGCGCTAGTGTATTTCTTTATTCTTATACTATACATACAGTATCCCAGCTTGACATATGCATTTCCACATAAAAGTCCCGAATGCAGCATACCTCACTTATTCATGTGTAGTTAAATAAACTTGAAGATCAAGGACAAGATGATATATTCTAAACAATTTTTAATTTTTCTATATCAAGTTCATAAAGGAAACTAAACTTTATTATCGTTTATACTAAAGTATAGTGTATATGTTGTGTGTACTAATTTGTTTAATAATTTTTAATCGAACTTCCTAGCTCACAATGAATGTATATATATTATTAGGAGCATATTTTAGATTTTTAAATGAAACAAATCCTGAAAATCAAAAATACATTCCGAATTAACTGTGTAGAGAGAAGTTAAGATTTAAGCTTTTAAAAATAGGCTTAAGACTTCCAGTCAGTAACATAAAACAAAAGCTATTAATACAAAATGGAGAATGTGTGAAAGATAATTTTTTCGACCATGGTGTGTTTTATATATTTTCCGTTCACGTTTTTATGCTGAAAAGGTGAATTATATTAAATCTTTTAACTTTTAATGATTTATTATTGTAAGAAATGGAATATAATATATTTGATAGTTGAATGTTGCCCTTAATTTATGCTGCAGTCACTTTGTCGCCAAGGTTAATGTTTGTGACCTTGCTACTGGAACCAATGTTCAACAGTTGTTAGTAATTAGTTTTATTTTCGCGTAATTAGTTCTTGTATTCAATATCGGCAAAAAATGGCATGCAATGCACATACATTAAGTGCAGTGAAGAATCTCAGAAGCAGAGAAACTCGAATTCCTCTCATATTTTCCAAACTCTTTCTTGTTTTTCATTGATGCACTTAGCGCGCTTGAATCGCAATAAACACTGCATTGTGCACTGCATTTTGCTGCGAATCCCTTGTTCATGTGCATAAAATCGCTTACTCAGTATATTTAATAAACCGCCACCTTATCATAAGCAAATTTACATGTAGTAGAAAAGATCTGATGACTTAAGAACCAACTTGTGTGCTGTGGTATGAAATCTTCCTAATAAATAGTGTTCCTGTTAAATAAGTGTGTACCTAGGACTAGGAACGGAGAGGTACTTAGCAACGCGATCTATGAGGATTCTTTTACCTGAGTCCCTGACAGGGTGCTCCCGGGAGGGAGGAGTGAGGTGAGAGGAGACAGAGAGCAGCCGGACCAGGAGGCACGACGGGGCAGGGGCTAGGTTCCTTACATTTTTTTCAGATTGAAACTTCCCGGATGGCAGCTGGTGCAACCGGTTTTCCTTCCTGCAGTATTGCATATCACACTAGGGGGCCCGGGACTCGGAGACCGCCCCATTCGGGGACTAAGTGCTATATAGAGCATCCTTTTCCCCTGCTCCGCAATGCCGAGACTCCAGCCGACACTTGCAATCCTGAAATAGTAAGCAGATGAAAGGTGAAGTAAAATGAGGATGGAGGTGAAATGGAGGGACAGGAAATTCGGGGGATATAATTAATCTTCCCAGCATTCACCTAGCGATCCGGGGGAAACCCCCGAAAAAACCCATGGGTCAGGAAAATCGGCTGCGGTATTCGAAACCCATGACCTCCCGAAGGTGGCCCATAGAGGTTGCTTGAACCATCCCGCTCGGTATGTATCTAAGTAAGAAACATAAAACTAAAACTTAAAACCTTCCTTTATCCAGTGACAGAATGTATTTCTATCTTTCATAGTTTCCTTGATTGAAAAGGTTGAAATCTATTCCTGCCTTTGGAATAAGCACGAGTATATAGAGAGCAAAATGTTGGAGATTTGATACAGTGCAATGTAACTCGATGTCAGCATTCCTAATAAAGGCTAAAAGGTTTGAAATTCTGATGAATAAAATAACGGAAATGACAATGGGTATCAAACTGCCACAGAGTTTAGTTAACCCTCTGCCTAATTTGCAACGACATAGTAAGCACAATGTAGCTAAAGTATTTTTAAAGTTGTCTTTAGGATTTTTAAAGCTATCTTCATATGATATATTAAGTAGTTTTTCTATTTATGGTAATCCGCTGATGCTCAACGCGTTTCTTACTAGTGAAAAGATAAACGCAGCGTCTAGATCTATCATGTCTCTTTTTCTAAGATGGCGGTGACAGTTTCTGACAAATGATTAACGTCGTATGAGCTACATACTTGTTATCGCAACAAATAAGACATCCACGAGTGCTCAAGTTGAGAATTGATGGGTTCACGTCCTTTAAAAGGAATTTGCATACTTGCTGCTCTGTTCACAGTGGCAATTTGTCCTTCCTCCAGAGAGTTATCAAAACTCAGTGTCGCTCCGCGTGCTGGAAGATTAGCCAATCTCCTTGTGGGACAGCATCACGTCCGGTGTTTGCTCAAGTAGAAATAATTAAAAAAGAGGGCGGTGAAGTGCAACAGCCCCTTTCTCAGAGAGTCGTCGCGTGTGAAGAGGTGGGCCCAGCAGCTACCTCACGTAGGTCCTTGGTGTCCACTTTATATCTTTATTCGAGAGCAGCAGCTTTAAGTATTCTCTGTATAACTATTCTGTATGCTTAACTTTAATTTGATGCTATAACTAGGCCAAATGGTTTCATGCATACTTATTTCATATTTCTTAGTTCTCTTAATGTTTTTAATCAGAATTTGCTGAAGGGTATGAGGCCATATTCGTACTTAGATTCAAGTTCTCAAGGTTTTGTTTCTACAGCTGATAATAGCAAATGGCATAAATGCAAATTACTGACATTTACTTATTAAAAAATATATAACAATGTATAGTAATGTATGCTAATGTTGCATTTAAAATGTTTCAAAATTCAGATAAATGCTCAGTGCAGGCTATTCAAAAAGAAGGAACAGATTTTAAATATTCATTCTTAATCAACGACAATAGTTAGCAACACATACGATACATCATGGAATAGAGGAAAGTTCAAAGTTTTAAGACCCCACTTATTAGTTCCATTCAGTGCCTACAGAGTCGCTGGATCTGTTTACGAGAAAATGGCAACGCCACAGGAAAAGTCGTTTTGTACACTCAGCGTGCATTTCGTTGTAAGTTCAACAAAGAGTCACCTCGTCACAATTGATACAATAAATTTGTAGAAGATGGTTGCGTATGAAAACGGAAAAGTACTGGTCGTCCTCGCATAACAAATGGCGCTCGTTTTGAACACATAAAATAAAATTTCGAGCTTTCCTCTATTCAGTGATGTATCACATGTGTCGCCATCTATTTCCGTTCATTAGAAATAAATATTTAAAGTCTGCTCCTTCTTTTTGAATAGCCCTGTATAATTAAAATCTCAATATGTATTTCGAAATTAAATCTCTCTATACTTCTCAGCTCTTTTTCTTAGATTTTAACTAGTAATAAGAAGGAGAGCTAGGCATTAATTAGACAGACGACGAGATTACTTAATACTCCTTTACTCTTTAAAATATCATAAATTTATGGTGCTATGTAGCTGTACATTGGCGTAGAGTAAAGTAATAATATAACCAACCTTGAGTCATATGCAAAATCATTAAGAACTAAATAGCTACCGGAGTTTTATGACAGTGTTCTTCAGTACATACCACACCAAATTGTTTAAAAACATACTGTTTTTACTAAAAATATAGTGATATTTCTTTCACAATTAATTTCACTAAAACAGATAAAATAACACGCTGACAGAAAGTAAATTATCTTAAATTTTTACCCGTAGAAGCAGGCCGACAGTTGTCTAAGTTTTGGCTAGAGCTGGTATTATTAAGGTAGGTCAAGTTGGATAACCCAATCAATATCTGCGAAGCACAAGATTTCTAATTAATATACTAGACTTTAAAATAAACAAGTAAAGATCACGGTATAAGGAAATATCTAATACCCATATACATAAAACTTAAAAAGAAATCTCATAAGGAAGGGCATTTGACTTTCTTGGGGAGATTATGTGATACATATGTTTACTTATGAGTAGCATGAGGTGGGGAGAACTCCGAAAATCTTCGTGTTGTACCTGTAAAATATGTTACAAATGCTCTTCCCTTTCTCCCTCCTTCCCTCTCTATCTTTCATTCCACACATGGACCTTTCACTTTGGATGGGGATTCAGAAGAACTTGCTGTATTTCTAGTTAAAGCTCGTTATGCCTGATTCAGTGGAGTCCTAAGCTATCAAAATCCACTCTAATTTCTGTTCACGTAGACATATTAGAATTTTCAGTGACAAATTCAAAGATGGCTGCGAATTTGTCAAGTTTCTAGGTGAATGGTCTGTCGTAACATTGCATATCACCCTAGATGTCAAACTGTTTTGTAATATTACTCTGTGATCTCGCTCGCTGTAGATTCCAATTAATGTAATGGAACTTGCCTATCTTTAAATGAAATTACCTCACATCCTATTATGATTTGCAAATGCATGGATTCGATACGCTTGTACAGGAAATTCCATTATTAATTAACGCTACTAGGTAGAGGTAATTTTATTGCTGTTGGAAAAAGCGCTCTTTAATCATCGGTAGTTAGCGATTTCCTAACTAAGAAAGCATTATTTCATCCAGGTTAGTTCCACATAGTTTTATAATGGTTTTTCAAAAGCTAATTACCAATTTACTTAGAGATCTGTAACCTCAAGTTTATTAGCTGTTAATCTATGGGATTAGAATAGAAAAGGTTAGCTATAAATTATTATGTATTATCAGGATGAATATAATAGCAGACATACGTAGGAAAGATTATTGTAACGGCATTTAAGAAAGCTTTCGCCTAAGCTCTTCTAGTAACAAACTTTTTTATTTGTTTATTTTTATGTTGCTTTGACTACGTTATATCTGTTAGCATATACCTCGCGGTTCGGTTTACGACGGACAGTTAATCTTCTAAGTCTTATCCCTATACCATACCATTGCTTCGTCACGCGTTCACATAGACCTTAGTGCTAGGCAACTGCACCTCTGCTTCTACATGTGCAGATATAATTAGGGTGCCGTCTAATCTACCTGCTTTCATTATATGTGAATAGATGGCAGAGCATTTTACTGTTGTTTTATACTTAAGGTGAAACCTCGGGTCATGGTATTACATATCCAATCCATATTTACTTTGACGACTGAGAAAAACCACGAGAAAACGTCATTCCATTAATCGGCTCTTAGGATTTGAACTCTAAACCTTCCGAATGAGGACCACAGATGCTATTACTTGAGCCATTTCACTCATGTTGTTACGTATATACATAGATCCCTACCAATTGCACGGGTCCGCAGACCGTACGTTCTGTTATAATGCACAGAATAATAAGCAGGATTAATAATAATGAAAACGACAACAAATAGAAGGAAACGAGAAAAACTACCGCTATAAGAAAACAAAGAACAGTAAAGGTATAAATATACACAGCACACTAACAATGAGTGAAAAAAATACATGAAAAAAAGCACCGATACCAACGTTTAGCTCTCCCTATACCCCTGCTTCCCTACTGTCAGCCTTCTCACATCTCAGCTCTCTTACCTTATGTAGAAACTGTCGCGGTATCGTTCGTGTTATCTTATTGCTGAGCGCCTGTTATTGCTTTACTATTTTTAATTTTGAGTTCTTTGTGCTCCGGATAGCTATTATTACCCAGTCGAGCAAATCTCTTGAACAGGGTTTGTAAACGGAAAGGAGTTGTTACTAAAAGATAACACTGATAAAAGAATTTGTTTTTACACTTTTATTGCCGGGACACTTCCTTAATTTCACATATTTACTCTTGATACACGCCCGACTGAAACTGTTATATTTTCGAATGTAACTATAATCACTTATTTGCCGCACATTATTAATTCGCGTATTTCACATTTTTGTAACTAACTTTATGACGCGAGAGATTCTATAGAATTACGTAACGTGTACTTCGTGAATGAATCTGTTAAACTGCTCGACGTGTAACCCGTGAACGATTCTGTAGAACTGCGCGTTACCCGTCTCTGGCTTTAGCTTTTTATACTCCCTCACCCCGATATGCCTAAACATTATAACAGAGCTGCTATTGGTTAATAAAGCGCGCCACATTAGCGTCTATTTTTATATCCAATCAAAATTACGAACACATGTGCTCTAGGGAAAATATTCCCTCCGTTTCTACAGAAAAGGGGGCTACTCTGACGTCATTTGCTTGTCTCTTCTAATTAATAAACAACTCACCCCCTCGTTTCATTGTTACCCGCTCCTATTGTCAGTTTCAGTGAGGCCGTGTAAACTTATTTCCTAACAATGCTTATAATTAACAAACATCTCAAATCATTGTCATACAATAATGCTAATTTACATTACAATCACTCTGGCATTCACAGTGTTGTTATATAAAATACTGCCTCAAAACTTACCTATCCCTTCCATGTCTTCCCTGCCTGCCAGTAGCGTCCAACATGCCCTTAACTCTCCATTCGAGGTGGTACAGGATCGCGGTAAGCATTTTTCCTTCCATTTCTCTGTACCCCTAAAGCTTGCGAAGATATGCACCCATAAATGTTCCTCTTTGCAAATGGGGCAGATTCTCCTAACACTTTCATCAGTAACTTTTATCATTTGCCATGCTCCTAATCTAAGCCAGGTGAGCCCGTTTTGATATTTTGCTCCAAACCCCATACTGATTTTAGCCCAGACATACTTCTAACTATACCTTCTCCGTGCTTTGCGAAATTTTTTGTTGTCTGTCAATATCACAGAGGCGGTACTCAATTTTTCTCCATGCACTCCGCCTATTTAGCTGACCAGCCATTCAAATATTGCCCATCCCTATGGTTTCCAAACCCCTCTTTAATTTTGATGCTCATGTCGAATTTTCTTCCATTCTCAACTGTTAACGATAGCAGGCCGCCCTAATTAGAGATTAGCACATACAGAATAAATCTATGGAGAATGCTGCAGCTAAGAGACGCCAGGGAAAAGCAGTTGTAAATTGTGCAAGCTGTTTAAACTGTATAGATATTACTCTGGACACTGACCTACGGAAGATCCTATTTTTAGAGCGTACCTTCTTCCAAGCCTCTACAGTGGGCGTGTTGTTGGATAGACAGGCAGACGACTTCACTCCCTAGCTACACTGACTTAGAAGGCTTCACCTAGGCTAATTTCATTTTGCCATATTTGCTTATCTGTGGGTTTTGCAAACAGAACCCGTTTTTATATAGCATCTCGATAGCATTTTCGCTCAAATGACAGGCATTCAATCTAACATAACAATAGCTTCAGTTTCAACCAGGCACTTTCGTCTGTTGCTGTAAGAGTTGTCGAAATGAGAATTATCGCTCTTGATGCTCAGCTATACACACGCTGATACATCTGATTTCCTGAAGAAAAAAATCTGATGTGTTGTACTCACATGACTTTCTCTACTCTTGCGCAAACTATTTTTACAAACGTTTAGTCTCCATCTACTTCATGTTAATCGCGATAAACATTTGCATTTAATGCTAATTTTCTGGTAGGTGCAAGCGGAATATGATAGACTTTAAGCGATAGTCAAATCTTTTAAGAGCTGGTTGCTAAGTGGAGCATTCCATTCTCTTTGCATGTCCAGGACATAAAAAAATGAATAACGAATTCCAATTTGAGAAAAAGTATAAGTATAGAAAATTTAAAGAAATAACAAGGAATATCACTCCACAAAGAAATGTATGATATAAATTGTGTGTTTTAACGAGATCTACATCTTTTACAGTTTACCAGTTATGCAAAAGTCATTCAGAATAAAGAGGACTTTTGGAAACATTCCCAGAAAATTCAAGATATACGTTTCGTTTACCATAAAAATATCTTAAATATATGATATTTTAACCAAAATCGTTACAGCCATTTTTGAGAAAATTAAAATTTTCGAAAAATGTTCCAGTAAAGAGTAGTTTAGGGTAGGGAGAGTTCCTTGAAAATCTTTGTGTCGCATATTTGAAAGGTACTGGACATAAATACCAAATTTGATACTTATCCGAATTTTCGTTTTTGAGTTATGCTGTTCACAGACATACAGACACACAATGGGACCTTTTTCTAATTTTTACTTTCTCTACTACGTATAGTAAGTAGGGGAAGTATTGCATTCCACCCAAAAATTCGATACCGAGATTTCACCGGAAATACATGTTTTGAGACCTCCTGAATCCAAAAAAAGCATTTTTGGAAACATGTCCGTGTGTGTGTCTGTGTGTCTGTGTGTGTGTGTGTCTGTGTGTGTGTCTGTGTGTGTGTCTGTGTGTGTGAACAGCATAACTCAAAAACGAACAGTCGGATAAACACCAAACTTGGTATTTAGGTTCAGTATCTTCCAGAGATGCGACACGAAGGTTTTCAAGAAAATCCCCCCACCCCAGACTACCCTTTACATGGAACATTTTTCGAAAATTTTAATTTTCTCAAAAATGGCTCTAACGATTTTGATTAAAATATCATATGTTTAAGATAATGTCATGAGAAATGAAATGTATATCTCGAATTTTCTGGGAATGTCTCCAAAAGTATTCTTCATTGTGAACGACTTTTGCATAACTGGTAAACCATAAGAGATAGACAAATTTTTACTACACAAAAAATGTAGATCTCGTTAAAATACACAACTTATGTCATATACATTTCTTTTGTTGAGTGAACCGTTTTCGAGATATTGCTTGTTATTCCCTTAAATTTTCCAATACTTATACTTTTTCTCAAATTCGTTATTCATTTTTTTATGTCCTGGACTTGCAAAGAGAATGGAATGCGCCGCATAGCAACCAGCGTTAAAATATTTGACCATCGCTTAAAAGCTACCATATTCCCCTTGCATCTACAAGAAAAATACCAATAAGTTTGACATCTCGATATCTCGATTAACATAAAGCATATGGAGAATAGGCGTTTGTAAAAATAGATTGTACAAGAGTAGAGAAAGTCATGTGAGTGTAACACATCAGATTTTTTTGGATTCAGTGTGCCTCAGAACATGTATCATCGGTGAAATCTCGATATGGAATTTTTGGGTGAATTGCAAAACTTCCCCTACCTACTATACTTAGTAGAGAAAGTGAAAATAAAGTCAAATCAACAAAACATATATGAGTTTATGGCAATGCGTAATGAGAGCGAAAAAGCAAAATAAGAATTAGTAAATGCTGTAATACATGAACCAATATGGCTCCAGTTTATCATAGCTAAATTTTATCAAGGGTGCTGGCATATGTATGACATATGCAAGCTTTACAAAATATAGCTCAAAACACATCTATTAATGCTTCGTGTGCTATACAAAAGAATGAAATGTAATAGCAAAATTCAGAAGCTTGAAAGAATCACTTGTAAACTGGTAATGGAACGATTCAATTACTCAAACCACGAATCAGCTGCTGTTTCTACTTCTGACGATTACTGATTCAAATGGGCGTGTACCAGGTAGTTTTGGAGACCGAATAGGATCTCTAATATTGATCGCTGAGGTATGATTACTTTAAAGGCACATGAGCGCCAACAACCACAAACCCTGCTTATTTGCCATTTTGGCCTACTTAAAGCGTTAGTTCCCAAGCTGTGGAAGCACTACAGTTCTGCATCTCGAATATTTTGCATGCAAGCAATTGCTGAATGCAATTTCTGAGAGACGACGCTGGTAACTGCTATGCCAACTTGAGTGGAAAATTGCACGAAGCAATTAGACATAAGAGGCGTGGCAACTTAAAGTTCTCCAAGACAAACGCCCCTATATGTGAGTTCTGTTTGCCATTCGTGATAGCCAGACTCTAATATTTCTGGATCAATGTCAATGTGACTCGGTTTAGCTTGCAGTGACCACTAGGTGTTATTTTCCGTGCTGTTGAGTTTTACCACAGACTATAATAAGATGGGCCTGAAGTTGTGCAAGGGAAACATTTTTGATGAAACAAATACAAAACGTTAAGACGTAATAATTTGTGTTGAAAATTCTCGTACTTATAGTACGTAGGAAATTCTAATATTATTGTTATTATAAAGGATTATATACCCTTCTAAATTATTCTACTAATAACTAATGTAATAGCACATCACTAAAATCGCATGTATTAGGTTTAGACTATGCAACAGCGTTAGTGGTCTCAAAGTCAGCAGCGTCCTTGGAATCGCTTTATCTCCTCTCGACCTAAGGGAACATGTTTATTATAAGGTCACGTAGGTCAAATAAACACACTTTGAAAATCTCGCGGCTGACAATACTCCAGTATAACACCCATCATTCAAATATATAGATTTATTATTTACTTCTTTAGAATCAAAGAATAGAAGGAAACGCTACTAAGACTAATTTCTCTCAAGTAGCCCATCTGAAGTAGAAATTTATGTATTTAGACCAATCAGAACTGCCTATCCAACTAGTTATATCATTTTAATTTTGTCTTTGTTTTTTAATGTTGCTAGCTGCGTTATCCTACAAATCGTTTTAATTTCGAATTTTATAGTTTGACTGTTAGGTGGAAATGAGAGTGCCGTGCTGGAATTCGTATCCATGTCTATTATTATTATTGTTATTATTATTATTACTTCGTAACTCGGTTTATGAAATCATTTGAGAATCTCTCGAGATAATATATGGAATTCTCGTTATACTACTGCATATAATCTGATGTCATCCTCCGTGGTGTAGTGGTTACCATGTTAGCCTCTAATTCTCGAGGTCGTGGTTTCAAACCCGGTGGAGGACGATGTATTTTTTTCGGGCCTACAAATCCTTAGCATGGCTTTTTTTCGGAAGGGAAATAAAGCCGGTGGTCGCGTGTCGTATATTTGCGGCACATAAAAGAACCTCAAGCCTGATAAAGAGGCTTCTGAACAAAAATTACTGGTCTTTCACGCCCAATATAAAATGGGACGCTAAGAACCATAGTACTTAAAGAGCGTCCATAAATAAAATTCAAATTATTTATTTTAGATAATTTGATTAGAGAAATAAAATTTCCGGCTGGGTGAAGCACGGTACTGACCACATGGAGATCGTCTACCTCTGCCTTGCGCATGCAGGCACGAGGTTGTTAGCCCAAGGTCCATAACAGCTATAGTGCCACAGATTTAACTTTTAATCTAATTAGATGTTATCACTGAAAATGAGTCACCTTATTTTAGTTACATTTTGCATAGAACAAAAAGTTTACGAAGAACAGAAAAATAATGCTTTGAGTTAAACTTCCATGATGCCACTAAAAATGAAATTGCATCTTATTTTCCCCTGGACCAGATCCTATGGGAAAAAACATCCCCATGAGCTATTATTTTCTATATATTAATATAATCTTGAATATTGTTTCTAGAAGCTCTCATAATAAGTGACAGGCACGATGAGCTTATTGCTAACTGGGCTCACAGTGCCATGGCTTGCAGTGAGAGTATTGCCGCTGTGCTGTTTTACCAGTAAGCTAACAACTAGAGCGTTCCTCTGTATGCGACGCTTGATTGCGGAAACTTGTCCATGTGCTTCCACCCAAGGCCACATGACCTCAAATATAGATCTCTGTTTGTTATCCGAGCTTAGTTTAGTAATAGACTTGCACTAGTAATTAGTAGAAATGGGCCATCTTTAGCTACAAAGAAGCATGTGCGAATATCTTCAGTGCAGCACTCAGGAAAACTTTATGCAAAAACAAACTAACATAATTAATTGCAGTTGCTGGTATTTATAGGCCACAACGAAGCTAAAAAAGTCACTCCCACTTTGTCTTGTAACGGAATACAATATCAAGAGAAAATGTTGTAAATTTCGTGTACAATTCTATGTATACAGGATGAACCATTTAATTTGAGACTGTACAATACCTCCAAAACTAAGCGTTGTAGAAGAAATGTCATGAATAAAAATCATTTGATATTATGGAGGAAAGTAAACGCCATTGGTCGTATTTTATTTGCAGGACGCTTTGATGGTCATTTAAATTGACCCTAATTGTAGGTTCACATTTAAAAACATTGTATTGTACACTCGCAAATCAAACGGTCCACCCTGTATATTAAAAAAGTTTGAGATTCGTTATGAAAATATACGTCATGAGATGGGGAAAGTATTCTGTTTGACCCAAACACTTTTATATTGAATATTCACTAAAATATGTGCTTTCAGTTTCGAATCCAAAAATACTTATAGCAGCATATCTGCCTACCATCATCATAACACACAAATGAAAATTCTGATAGGTACCAAACATATTCGTAACACTTTATTCCCACATCCTTTAAGGATTTGAGGCAGTATTTTAACACTTAAATGATTTCAGTCAAATTATATAATATGTAAATTCAATAACAGCCCGCCTTGAAGCAATGTGTATGTTATAATTTGTAAAATTATGTAACAGTCATTGCATATGCTTATATTATTGTATCCATGTGTAATAATGTTATGTGAATATATTACGTAATTTAATAATGTAGGAGCTGTGAGAATAATAAGTTAAACGTTGCTAACAATGAGGTAACAATGAGGTAACCTTGAGGCAATAATGAGTTTGAGAGTTTAAATGTTATTTGTGATTCTTGGAAGCATTAATGTAATTTTAGGGACAGTTTATAAAAAACAGCCAATCAACAACCAGAAAAACCTTTAGTTAAATGCAAGTATTCAATTGGAGTAAAAATAGCCAATCAGAGACTTGAAATACAGAAATTTACAAGTTTAGACGGTTGAAATCTATTCAGTTGCCTGTAGACAGTGTTTGTAACCGGATGCGAGATGTGTCCTCGAGAAATTAATTACGTATTCGTGTGAGACAAAAAATAGTATACTTGTTAAAAAGTGCAAGTATTAAATAAAAGAATCTCACAGATCTCGATATCAGTGAAGTACTATTTAATTTGTGTCAAGGATTAATAAAAGGAGTGAATTAAAACTTAAAATCTGTGTAAGCCTACACTCTTGTCGCATTACGCCCTGCCAAGACTTCCATGTCTCTAACAACAATACTGATGCAGCCGAGGCAAACATAAATATTTAATACTTAAAGAAACAGTATAATTACAATGTTAATATTTTTTAAACTTGGGGCAAAGGCCAACAAAAAATACATTTGGGGCGAAGGTTACGGGAAACTGTTTACTATACATGCTGTTGCAACTACTACAAGTTCGGCTCCCCAACAGTTGAAATACAATACAACTCCTTCAATACGACCTACTTCAAATTGACGCCCAAAGCGTGGTGCAAATAACGTAGCAACAACAATACTACTTCAGATTCAAAGGATTCCTATCGATAAAAACCCCTTTGGGTGTAAAATTTTCGTTATTTCTTACCTTCTCAAAAACGTCCCTAAATTGGATTATGTATAACATTTTCTGATAAAGACTCCTCTTCATTCTTATTGATTTTATTTCGCAGAGTACCGAGCAGATATAGATAAAAGGTCAAAATTCTGAACCCATTAAAACGCTCAGTAAAAGGCAAATGTAAAGGTACGGACGAACGGAGGGATCCCTCAACCGGCTAGAGCACCGCACGTAGGCTACCGGCCTTTTCTCCTTCTACCGTGACACCTGGGAGGAATGAAGGGAGAGACCCAAAGGGCGACCAGATACAGATGATAAGTACTGAACAATGTAAAATGCTATGAAAAGGTATATTGAGATCGTGTTTGAAATTATCATTAAAATTCAGAATCTCTTAGGAAAGGAAGTTTCAGTGATTTCATCGATAATAATATCGACACTGTATAAAACCGGTGCTTCATCACATAACTACATGTGCAGATTCAGGTTTTGCTAAACGGCAATATGTTTGGACTTACGTTATGAGGTACATGGAACCAAAACAATTGAATAAGTTGGGGCAGATACACTGTGGTTTTAAACATCTGGAAAGGCATCTTGGAATCCTATGTTCCTCTCTTCATTTGACCACTCTAAGCTGGATAATCAAGCAGTTTTGTGCTTAATTTCTTAAGCTCGTCTCATCACATCCCTGATTGAAACTGACGTTGACCTTTGACACATCTGTGTTGTTCCTTGCTGTCGCTTCAGGAGACTCAGAGCCCCGGGTTCGATTATTGGATGGCAGGGATTTAGGAATTTCTTCTGGTAGAGATGAGTTTCTGGTTTTCAGAGGTGGTGAAACTGCCTTAATAATATTAATAATGCTGCCGGCGAAGATTGAGTTATTACTTTATTTGTTACGAATACTCCTATCTGGTCGACCCGTCACCTTCGTTGTCAAAACCAATGTTATTATTGTCGTCACTTTCGAAGTCGCTACTTATGTGTTCCTACGACTAGCCCTCGAATTGCCTAGATTTCACAACTTCATTTTCACACTATAAACTTTCTGATTATTTTCTTCTTATTTTGTTTCATCAACCGTCCTCGTAATTAGTTTGTACCGGAATGTGTCTCGGCGTTTCTTTTCGTTTTTCACGCCTTTCGTAGAACTTAGAATTTTCCCCCACCTTTCTTATGTTTCGTTCCGTTTTAAGTTCAAACGTATCATGGGATGTATACGCGATCTTTTGATTGGCTATCATTTTTGTTTCATGATTTTATTATTGACTACCCCCACTTTGACAACTTTCACTTTTGCTTCTTACAGCTTATTTTGAGTTTTAAAACCTTCCCACGAATATTCTTAGATCGTAGATAAGACACGTATGCTTTCTGACCCTGCTAAATTTTGAAACCATTGTAAACTACACGTCCGAGCCAAAGTACAAAAGCGAAACTTCCGGTAGACTTCTTGTCGCTGATACAGGTAGATACATCTGCTTTCGTTTCGAGGAAAACAAAAATTGTTTTTCTGCCTTTTCAACAAAACCCATTCCTAGTATAAATTTACAGAGCGGGCGCCTTTTTATTTTATAAATTGATTCTCTTTATACCCTTCAGCACATTTTTATCGTTATGTTTGATTTCGATCTTATATTATTGTAATTATTATTATTATTATGATGATGATGATGATTATTATTATTATTATTATTATTATTATTATTATTATTATTATTATTGCTATTTTCCCTCCTGGGTCTCGATAACCGGCTTTAAAATCTTGGTCAGTTTCATTACTTTAGCTCAAACAGATAATCCTAAGTTTGTGATGAAGAATATAATCTAAACTAAACTAATGTAAACTGCTTAAGTCAGTGTTAGGATAGGATAGGTCTAGTTAACGGACGGGACAAAAATTAAATTAAATTGGGTTTTATTTATGGACTCTCTATAACTGCTGTGGTCCCTAGCGTCCCATTCTATATTGAGCGTGAAAAACCGGTAATTTTATTGAGAGGCCTCTTTATCAGGCTTGAGTTTCTTTTACGTGCCGTAAATCTACGACACGGAATCACCGGCTTTACCTCCCTTCCGAAGAAGGCCATACTAAGGATTTTTACGCCAGAAACCCTCCGCCGGGTTTGAACCCGACACCACCTAGCAGTACGACCCTCAAAGGATACTTGTGCGGTGAGGGAACCGCAGGAGACGTATGGGTTGCAGAGCGATGCCGACAGAGACGCGCAGAGTTCCCTAACAGTTCCAAGCTTCACCAACCTGCCACGATAGGGTCGCTTAGAGACGTCCCTCTAGTGGGATCGAGGAAACACGACCCAGCAGTGGAGTTTTGACAGGATTCCCTCTAGCAGGCCGCAAAGAATGTACAAATTGCAAGCACCTGAGCCATCTGCCCGACACCGACCGAAACACAGTCAACCTGAAACATAAATAGAAATGAAATGAGAGGAAATGGGGTGAGAGGAAATCCATGGTAGAATACACCACTCCAGCATTCAACCAGGCAAAACCACGAAAAGCCCATGGTCAGAGTGGGCCACTGGGAATCCAACCCGGAACCTCCCTAATGCAAGCCTCATACGTTATCGTGGAGACATTCGGTGGTTAAAAGTCAGTATTACTTGGAAATGAAGGCAAACTTCCTCTCTATCCAACATTAAAGCCAGGATAGTGTGCTTGAAGAAGGTCACTGCTCTAATTTATCAAATTATCACCTTACGAGTCCAATTATACTGCTAACATTAGTTACACACTAAAATATGAGGAAAGGAGAACAATTTGTTGCATTTCTAATCCAGTAGAGCAAGTTCTTATGACAAATGAGCGGGACAACAGCCTAGCAGTTGCTCATACTGTGTGAATGAGTCAGGAGCAGTACAAAGTTTGTCTCCGACAGCTTTGCCTGTGGTTTTTTTCTCCCCCAAGCAACACTCTTTAACAAGATTCGGGCCGATAAACTCAGCATGCAGCACGGACACCTACGTGCAAATAATATCAGAACAACAAAGGACCAACCTGGGTGTGTTGTTTTGTTACAATACACATAACGATACGAATATTTGTCAGCGCTTCTTGGAAATGTAAGGAATAAAATTAAAATACCTTGCCTACGCGTGTGGGAAGCTTCCACACTGAGAATACGTCCAATGAGATGATAAATGCCTGACGGTATTCGTAAGACCAGTACCAGTTTCAGACTAGCACGAGTGTATGGAATCTCGTAACTTCAGTATGCAAATTAATCTGTCACTTCCAACATCTAAAAGGAATTACGTGCAGGATGAAGTAATTATTAATATCGGCTTTATTGGAGTGTCACTGAAGGTACTGACATACACCGATATTGAACATCTGTGCTTCGCTTCTAATGCACACGAGATGGTAATTGGAAATTGCGAGTATGTTTTTTGCCTTCTTTTTACAGAAGCAGTTTTATCTCAATAATGATCCAATCTTCTTTTACATTCACTGATAATCCTTCTTTATTATCCCACATATAAGGCTAAAAAAGTATTCAAACATTTCTAATTCTTCTCGTCTGATTTTAATATAATTCTATTCTTTCAACAATATTTGAAGATAATTCAAATATGTATTTTTTACTATTTTTAGCTATGAATTAATCTTAAGCACATAAAGTTAAAATACGTAATATTATATTACAAAATCGAGTATACAGAAAATATATTACAATTAAAATCTATAATACTTTTGCACGAGCATAAACTTTGAAAATGCTTAAATATTTATACAAACCAGGCTTAATGGAAACAGCTGAGTGACGATAAGTCAGCAATGCCGAACTAAATTGACACTTATAGATTCAAGAGAGCAAGTCTTTTGGATATTAGCCCTACACAATGCGGCTATTTTATTACAACTCCTGAAAAATAATAAATAATATTACAGCATGGTTACGTAGTTGTAACACTGGATTTATTTACCTACTCATATAACAGGAAGCTGTCTGTCTTCTAACCTGAAGGGACACAGTTCGAATCTCTGCTGAGAAAGACATCTGGACAAGGTTTTTTTGTGGGTTTACAACATAAGATAAAACAGATTAATGCCCAGTTCTATGGATCCCGTCTCAACTCAGGATCAGTTCACCTATATCATTCATCGAAATCTTTGTTAAAAAGAAAATATATTTAATAAATTTAAAATTTGGTTTTCTGAATATCTTTACTCATCTTCCAAATTAAAGCACAGAAAGCATAGGATCATGCAAAAACCAACAACACAGTCTTATATAGAATGGGTTTATTTCCAAAGAAACTTTAGTTTTAATTGCCTCAGTCTGGCGGCATCCTCTGCTTCCCCCCGCCCAGAGCATCATTGGCGCAGAAACATGACTAGCATGCCAAATACCCCAGATTTCCAGAATGAAACCGTTTATCAATCAAACAACCCACAAAGGCGTCAATATTTCTCAGTATGAGAAATATCCTATTCTGACGATCGAGTCAGCGATTGTTTACTAAAAATTTCAATCAGCAAAAAATGCAATCGTGAAGTTTTTGTCATTTGGAAGTTTGGAAGACTCTTCAGTCATAAAAAATTGAAGAAAGATGTTGCTACCTAAAACTCTCACTTTTTAGCACTTCAGTTATGTAATTTTTGGAAAGTTTTGAATTATTTTAACTCCCTTCTGCATTTAAAGACAGAAATTATTACGCTCCATAACTATGCAAGCAGTTATTTACGTTTAAAACCTAACGTAATGAAGACTTATTGGTCATTTACTTTTTTATGTAAACTTTCTGTAGAGTTACCAGGTTTTTTGCAATGAAACAAATATTTTTTGTTTTTCTTAAAAAGATTAGGGGAGAAATTTATCTTCTGGATTAAAGTTACCAAAAATAGACGCTTTAAGTCCGATTTTGATTGTTAATATCGACTTCCCTTACCTTTTTAAAATATATTATTGCTACGTAGATAATCTCTCTGTAACGTTTACCTGATGAATCAAATTACAGACATGATTTTCGGTAATTCCAATGATTAAAAATAAATATTTGGTAAATAGCAGTGTCATTTATATATATATATATATATATTTTATTCCTCACGCTTATACTACTACTGCTACACACACACACCTATATATATTAGAAAACTGACAGAAATGTTTGCTTTTACAGAAACAGTTACTGACTCCTAGGTATTGGTGGCTTTTAAGTATACAGACCATGCACGCCTGAAAAGTGAATAATCAAACTTAAGACGCAGTTTAAAGGAGGATTGAAACATAAGAATAAAATTGACTCTCAAATGATCATCCATGGATGGTCCAACCATTCAATGCGCTCTTCGTACACAACCATTCCGAATTTTCGTTGCTATTTACGTTGGTGTAAGAACAATTGCAAAGTTCTTTATACAAATGTTGTTTAGTTTTTACAAGGAAGGTTCCCATTTAAAACAATTAAACTGACCCTAAAGTAACCATCACAACGTCCTCTAAGTATAACACGACTAATGGCATTTACTTTCCCCCATAATATCAAGTAACTTTTATTCAAGACATTTCTTTCTACAACGCTTAGCTTTGGAGATATTTTACAGTCTCAACTTAAATGGTCCACCCTGTATAATGCAAATTTCGGTATGGCAGCCAATGGCAAGCCACTGATCTATTTCAGAAAGATACCCTCCAAGTACCCTATTGATTCTGTCTTGGTATTGTATTCTTCCCCAAAGCACGCAAGCCCTTCATCTCAGCTGACGAAGTTATTTCTGCCATCCTCGCTGCTACCACTCGATATTCTGCAAGGTGGCCTTTTAGCTCTGGAAATTTTAAAGTTTGATGGCTCGTTTCGCTGTGTGTGCAGCATAGAGAGAAGCTTAAAGCTTGTAACTTGTTTTCCAATTTAATATTCCGCGTTAGGACAAGTCACTAGTCAGCTGTCAAGCCAGTATAAGAAGATTATTGGTTTTGTTTACTTCATAATACCTTCCAAAGTTGCATCAAACCGGTTCTCTTGAATGCATATCTGTGGGGACACTGACCCAAGTTAAGAAAAGTAAAAAAAAAAAGGAGAAAACAACTTTAAAATTCCTTTAGTGCATAAATAAGAGCCAGCACTCTTCAAGTTGCTACTCTAAACTCTTTAAGTACTTCCAAATGTTATATTCAGCTCTCTTCATGCTTTAGAGGAAAAGATAATATACAAATAAATGTATTTACAAAATTCAAAATAAGTTAATTCCACTTCTGATTTGATGATGTCAACGCGGCTAGTTGCGACATTCCAGTTGTGTATTGTAATATTAAGGTAAGAATTTACTCGAGTAGAATTAAGTGAAGGGACTTATGGAGAAGCTATAAATTAACCATAAAGAACTTTAAACGAAATAATAAATTGAATTGCAAAATTAGCAAACTCAACAAATTCAGAATACAAAGATACAATATACTTAAACCTGTATATAGGCTATACAACGGAGGGGAACATCTCGCGCACTGCCTCGTCCTCCTTGGTGTAGTGGTTACCATGTTAGTCACTAGTTTCCGAGGTTCAAACCCTGCGGAGGGCGATGGATTTTTTCGGGCGTAAAAGTCCTTAGTATGGTTTCCTTTGGTACGGAAGTAAATACGGTGATCCCGTGTCGTAGATTTACGGCACGTAAAAGAACCTCAAGTCTGATGAAGAGGCCTCTGAGCAAAATTACGGTCTTTCACGCCCAATACGGAATGGGACACTAAGGATCATAGCAACTAAAGAGCGTCCATAAATAAAACACAATTTAATTTTATCTCGCCTACTGCGATCCACAGAGAGTTCTATGGTGCTACCACCCCGAAGAGGAAGGGATGAAGTAAAGGAACTACAGAGGGATACAGACCGCTGGCAGACAGACCATTGGGATCCCTAGCATTTCCTGACTCGAAGATCCACCCACCTCTGGGGTGTCTAGAGAGATTATAAACGACCCGTGCAACCAGGCAGCCCTATGGTGTCCACGGAGAATACTCTTACCTTGGAGGAAGCATCCCCGCTAACTGTACGGCACCGCCTCACACTATGAAACCTAGAAGCACACTTAAAGCATGAGATGGAAGGGGAATGAAGTCATTATAGATGTTAACCACCCCAGTATTCGCCTACCGATCAGGGAAAATCACGAAAAACACAGAGCCAGAGCAGATGGTGATGGGAATCGAATAAATGATCTCCGGAATGCGAGTCTCATACGTTACCGCAAAGCATGATACTGGTAAGCGTTAACTTGCTTTAACCGGAATATATTATCTGTAGATACGATTTTTCCCCAAACACTTGATACCGTAATTATTGACAGGAAGTTATAAATAATTAAATAAAGCAATGATAGGAAGATAGAGAAATAATTACAATAAATAATTTCTGTGTAATAAATCAATGTACAATGAGATGAAAATATTTTCTCGGAGGAAAAGGTAATTAGCGAGCAAAGTCATTAGTAATCGCTGATGAGCAAAAGGCAAAGGGAATGAAATTATGAGACTCGGGGGACGTACAAAGTGACACACATGCATACTTACAGTTTTGAGATTGGAGCGCATATGAAGTAACGTTGTTGGGGTAGTTCTAAAGTAGACGGAGCTTAAGTAATAAAAGAGCGTGTCCTGGGTGTTACACTCCTGAAGATGGCAACCACAGAGTTAACCGAAACGTCGGGTTATAGTAGTTATACCCTTAGACAACGGCCTTCCAGCCCGGAAGATTTTAATGCTTTATCTATTAACTCCGGCCGTGAAAGCCTTCGTACTTATTTAAAAGAGCGTGTATTGCTAAAATTAGCGTCTTGTCGTCCTTTCTTTTCTTCGTGTACAGCCTTAGGAGCTTACAGTCTTTCACAGTGATCGGCAGTTCGTAGCGCTTAAGACCGCGCTGGGTTATCAGTTATTTAACGGTAGCCACGAAGGGTATTGCCGATAAGTATTTTAGCGATCACGGCAGTTACGCTTCTAGTTTCTTTTATTGCGAAAACCGTTATTTCAAACCGTAAAATTGATACTTGAGAAGTTAGCAGGTATAATATTTCAATTGTTATAGTTTCAAGTACTACTATTCATAATCAGTTTCATTCTTTGTCTTCAAACGGTCAGCAACTCGCTTCAATGTCAATTTAAACTGATGTTATCCTTTCAAAATACGCCCACACTTACCCTGAGAGAAATATCTCACAGCCAACACTGTAGCATCCGGTAGCAGAATCAACAGCATATGTTGGAGGTGACACCGGACAATCGTCGTCAGACTTGGCGACCATCCGGGGCTGGATTCTCGTCACACAACTAACCCAAGTGGTTTAAAACCGAAAACACAACAATTACTCTTCCTTCCCTCCAAAACCTAAGCAGCGATTGAAGTATATGTTACCGCTACTGCCTGTAGTTTCCCTTAAAGCTTCCCCTAATAATTAAAATAATAATAGTCATTAATATTATATAATCGAGGGTTTTCTATATTTTTGCAAGTACCGTCTAATTTGAACCCCCAGTGCATTCTAAAAATTCCTTCGATGGTGTAGAAAACCCAGACATATTATATTTCTATGTGTCTATAAAATTATATAGGTTATAGAAAATAAAATGCTGTGAAACACTATTTACGTTTATTCGATCACTGTTCAGGATAAAAGAAAGATGGATGTACAAAACGTTTAACACTTCGGTTATTGTAAGGGCAGCAGCAGAAGCCATGTGGTCCCGCAGCGGATGTTCACCAGACGGTAGTTGCGTGACGTGTGGAATGCATTGCAGAAGAAGCCAAGCTGTTCAGTGAGATATAAATCAAAAGTATTCAGGGCCACCAGGAATGTATTTCTTTGTATCATCTCCTAGCCCTCGGGAGATACACCTACCGCCTCGCAACCTCTGCAAAGCAAATCCTTTGTAGAGCAATCAGGGATGATGAAGGGTTATTGTAGGGTATCCTATACAACTGCCTGTCTCGGGCAGACCTGCTCGAACGTTTCATGAAAGGGCTAAGTGTCAGGAGACAAGACATGCCTACAAAATAATTCTCCGTTTGCCGAAATAACCCATAATTTGCTAACATACTAATAAAGCACAAAGAAAGAAAGCTTCTCCGCTGGCTCCTCCCCAAAACAGCCAAATTTTAAAGGAACTTTGACATTAACTTATTATTTCAATATGCACAACGTAAGCAGTTAAAGCGGAATATCGTTCCGAGGAAAATAAATTGCTGCAGTTTTAAAATTGGAATTCGAAACACTGTTCAGCTGTTTAGTTGTAGGAAGCATCTAGTCGTGACGATCGCAGAATATATAACATAGGTTACATAATGGGCGAATGCATTTCCTCCTCCCATTTTCCTTGACCAGCTTCATTCATAACGCTGTTATATGCAGTTTTATGCATTCCGAGTACCAAAGCATGTAACCTTAAAACATAAAATATTACTTTATATAAGTTTATTTAAAGCATTTTTGTTGATTTTTTTATATACCATGTAACACAAAGTTCACTTCACAACAAATTGCGAGTATAGTGCTTTTTGCTGTGTTTAAACTAACTAGCAATAATTTTTGAAATGTTCTGCATGTGTCTGAAAAATAAACATGAAGTACAGTGAAAACAATAACATTTATCCAAACAATAAAAAGCACATAGCTCGTTCTGTAAATGTACGTTAGGTTTATCTATTTCAGCACCTAATGGAGCAGCAAGGTGGGAAGAGTAGTTAGCAAGGGCATGATAGTAGAAAGGATACTTAAACATTGGCATAGATTGAAATCATTGGACGAGCATAATATCTTAAGGCAATGTTTAATAATACAAGAAAAATCCAGTGATGGGATGAACTAGGCCCAAGGAATAAGGAGAATTTTACAGGAAATAGGAATGGGTAACTTATGGGAGGAGAGAGAGGGGTTAGTTAAAGGTTTCTGGAAAGAAGTGAGGAACAGAGTGGAAGATATAGAGAAACAAGAATTATTTCAAAGTCTGGAGGGAAAGAAAAGTGCTGAACTATATAGACAATTAAAGGTGGACTGGGGAAGGGAGAAGTATGTGGATGCAGGTAATAGGTTAGTGAGAGACGGGTGGATCTGGTCCAGATTAAGTGCACGTAGGCTAAGGGGAGATAGAAAGGGAGCGAATTTGAATAGGTGTCCTCTTTGTGGAGAGGCAGCATTATATAATTGAATGTGAAGAAACTAAGCTGTGGAGAGATCAGTTTTTACCTAAAGAATGGGAAGATGTTAACAAAGAAGTATTAAAAGTTAGGATAATTAAAATACAAAAGGAGAGGGATATAAAAGGAATAGAAAAAAAAGTAATATGAATTTGTTATGACCCACCATGCATAAATAACCACGGTGTTAAAATGCATGATGGACTAAAGAAAGAAAAAATAGCAACTCAAAGTAATGTATTAAAAATTCTAAGAATTTTGTATAGTATTATGGAAATAAATATACATACATACTACTGCACACCACTTGTTTAAAGTAGTCCAAGTTAACACGTCCTGTCAATCTTCTGTTTATGCAGAGTTGCACTGGATCACTAGGTGTATTTTCAGTTTTCCATGTTCAAAGATCTACGGTTGTCGCTGAGGATAGTTTTGTACCTGGAAAAGCTCCTCTCCACATCACAGGAGCGTATTTTAAGAGGTCACTGCAGGCCAGCTTTGGTTCATTCAAATGTTGTAGCATTCCCTAAAAGACGTCACTAATTTTGCACAATGTAGAATACCCAGGATTCCGCTGGGGATCACTTTGCAATTTGTTGTTTACCCCGCGCAACAATGTCAGCGAACCGACTAGTGGGTTAGGCTGTTTGTTTACTACAAGGTTTTATTTGTAAAGCTTTGCAGTAATTGTTGTGTTTATTTGCGAGAATATTACCTGAAACATTGTCATGTGAGTAACATTTTCAATGTTTTATTCTTGTGTCCTTAAACATACGACAAAAATATGCCGAAATATGATCTATTATTATTAAAAAATCTGATGTGGTACACTCACATGACTTTCTCTACTCTTGTACAAACTATTTTTACAAACGCTTATTCTCCATATGCTTCATGTTAATCGAAATGTTAATCTTATTGCTAATTTTCTTGTAGATGCAAAGGGAATATGGTAGACTTTAAGCGATAGTCAAATATTTTAAGAGCTGGTTGCTATGTGGAGTATTCCATTCTCTTTGCATTACCAGAACAAAAAAATCTGATGTGTTACACTCACATAACTTTCTCTACTCTTGTACAATCTAATTTTACAAACGCCTATTCTCCATATGCTTCATGTTAATCGAGATATCGAGATGTCAATCTTATTGGTAATTTTCTTGTAGATGCAAGGGGAATATGGTAGCTTTTAAGCGATAGTCAAATATTTTAACGCTGGTTGCTATGTGGCGAATTCCATTCTCTATGCATGTTCAGGACATAAAAAAATGAATAACGAATTTGAGAAAAAGTATAAGTATTGGAAAATTTAGAAATAACAAGCAATATCTCGAAAACGGTTCACTCAACAAAAGAAACGTATATGACATAAGTTGTGTATTTTAACGCGATCTACATTTTTTGTGTAGTAAAATTTTGTCTATCTCTTATGGTTTACCAGTTATGCAAAAGTCGTTCACAATGAAGAATATTTTTGGAGACATTCCCAGAAAATTCGAGATATACATTTTATTTGTCATGACAATATCTTAAACATATGATATTTTAATCAAAATCGTTAGAGCCGTTTTTGAGAAAATTAAAATTTTCGAAAAATGTTCCATGTAAAGGGTAGTCTGGGGTGGGGGGATTTTCTTGAAAACCTTCGTGTCGCATCTCTGGAAGATACTGAACGCAAATACCAAGTTTGGTGTTTATCCGACTGTTAGTTTTTGAGTTATGCTGTTCACAGACACACACACAGACACACACACACGGACATGTTTCCAAAAATGCTTTTTTTGGATTCAGGAGGTCTCAAAACATGTATTTCCGGTGAAATCTCGGTATCGAATTTTTGGGTGGAATGCAATACTTCCCCTACTTACTATACGTAGTAGAGAAAGTAAAAAAATGGTTCACTCAACAACAAAAATCTGATGTGTTACACTCACATGACTTTCTCTACTCTTGTACAATCTAATTTTACAAACGCCTATTCTCCATATGCTTCATGTTAATCGAGATATCGAAATGTCAATCTTATTGGTAATTTTCTTGTAGATGCAAGGGGAATATGGTAGCTTTTAAGCGATAGTCAAATATTTTAACGCTGGTTGCTATGTGGCGCATTCCATTCTCTTTGCATGTCCAGGACATAAAAAAATGAATAACGAATTTGAGAAAAAGTATAAGTATTGCAAAATTTAAGGAAATAACAAGCAATATCTCGAAAACGGTTCACTCAACAAAAGAAATGTATATGACATAAGTTGTGTATTTTAACGCGATCTATATTTTTTGTGTAGTAAAATTTTGTCTATCTCTTATAGTTTACCAGTTATGCAAAAGTCGTTCAGAATGAAGAATACTTTTGGAGACATTCCCAGAAAATTCGAGATATACATTTCATTTCTCATGATATTATCTTAAACATATGATATTTTCATCAAAATCGTTAGAGCCATTTTTGAGAAAATTAAAATTTTCGAAAAATGTTCCATGTAAAGGGTAGTCTGGGGTGGGGGGATTTTCTTGAAAACCTTCGTGTCGCATCTCTGGAAGATACTGAACCTAAATACCAAGTTTGGTGTTTATCCGACTGTTCGTTTTTGAGTTATGCTGTTCACACACACACAGACACACAGACACACACACACACAGACACACACACACACAGACACACACACGGACATGTTTCCAAAAATGCTTTTTTTGGATTCAGGAGGTCTCAAAACATGTATTTCCGGTGAAATCTCGGTATCGAATTTTTGGGTGGAATGCAATACTTCCCCTACTTACTGTACGTAGTAGAGAAAGTAAAAATGTATATGACATAAATTGTGTATTTTAACGCGATCCACATTTTTTGTGTAGTACAATTTTGCCTATCTCTTATGGTTTACCAGTTATGTAAAAGTCCTTCACAATGAAGAATACTTTTTGAGACATTCCCAGAAAATTCAAGATATACATTTCATTTGTCACGAAAATATCTTAAACACATGATATCTTAATCAAAATCGTTAGAGCCATTTATGAGAAAATTTAAATTTTCGAAAAATGTTCAATGTAAAGGGTAATCTGGGGTGGGGGTATTTTCTTGAAAACCTTCGTGTCGCATCTCTGGAAGATACTGAACCTAAATGGTGTTTATCCGACTGTTCGTTTCTGAGTTATGTTGTTCACAGACACACAGGGGGCATGTTTCCAAAAATGCTTTTTTGGATTCAGGGGGTCTCAAAATATATATTTCCGGTGAAATTTCGGTATCGAATTTTTTGGTGGAATACAATACTTCCCCTACTTACTATATGTAGTAGAGAAAGAATATGACTTTATATGCACAATAAAAATACATTCTTCTACATTACAATCCCTGGATTCGTACATAAATTGTAAAATTCACCCCAAAATTCATTATCATTAATCATCATTAAAATCCGGGCCCTAATTTTGAGAACGTGATAATATCTGCTTGGAATGTCGAAGAATAAAATATGCCCATGCTTCTGTTTCAGGACTTATTTCCGAGTTTGTACTCTTGTAATAGAAGTTTTGCCGTACAGTTGGATAATAGTAATCTTAGAAATGGATGTAGCTGCTGTATAGTTTCCATTTAGCTTCCCCTATAACTGTGATTATCGACCGAACAAATAAATAAAGACTAGTTGTGATTTTTTAACACCTATTTACCGACTGCAACAATAAGCTACACAAACTTTATCAGCGCAAAAGGCGGAGCGATGCTATCATTGTGAACGAGAAAATCACATTGGTACACCAACGACAACCCACTAAGGTATAACCTACTCGTATTTTTTGCCCGAAGCATTCACAAAAGTCCAATAAAAGGAATAGAAACATTCAGCAGCGCTACCAGGCTTCTCAGCAAATGTAAGCGAGACAAATAACAAAACGTAAGCCCATTAACATATTTAATTATAGTTCCTAATTTCACAATCAAGTTATGAAATGTCATCATTTGACATATTTTATTTACCTCTCTAATACATTTCAGAAGCGTAAAAATGAATAAGGCCACAAAAGATTAAGGTTTACAGCTAAGAAATTTCTGAGTATCAGAAAGGTATTACAATCCTAATAAATAGCACTTCTCCAAGAAGATGGGACTCGGAGCTTTCATTAAAAGTAAGCACTTGTGCTAGAATTAAGGTAGTATACGAAATACCGTTTTGAATGAAACTTGAGTGACAAAAAAGTATGTGGCATATTAATTCTTCGAAAACTAATTGCATTAAATCTTGGCTAGAATATTCATTATTGTATTGTAACTGATAAAAAGACTTTTCAGTCTAATTATATAATATGCAAATTCAATAACAGCCCGCCTTGAAGCAATATGTTAATGTAATAATTTGTAAAATGTTTGTAACAGTTATTGAATGGGTTTATATTATTGTAAACATGTTCAATAATGTTATGTGAATATATTACGTAATTTAATAATGTCGGAGCTGTGAGAATAATAAGTTAAAGGTTGCTAACAATGAGGTAACAATGAGGTAACTTTAAGTCAATAATGAGTAAGAAAGTTTAACACTACTACTCGTGATTCCTGGAGTAACAATAATGTAATTTTAGTGACAGTTTATAAAATAGCCAATCAACAACCAGAAAAAGCTTTAGTTAAATGAAGGTATTCTATTAGAGTAGGATTAAACAATCATAAAATGAAATATAGCTAAATTTACAAATCTAGAAGTCAGTTGCCTGCAAGCAGTGTTCCTAATCAGACGCAAAAAGTGTCCTCAAGAAATATAATATGTACTCGTGTGAGACGAAAAATAAGTTTACGTGTTAAAAAGTGCAAGTAATTAATTAAAAAATCGCACAGCTCTCTATCAGTGAAGCGTTATATAAATCGTATCAAGCATTAATAAAAGGAGTGAAGTAAAATTATAATCTGTGTAAGCCTACATTCTTGTTGCATCACAACCCCACTAAGACATACATGTCTCTAACAATAATACTGACGCAGCCGAGGCAAGCATAAATATTAAATGTTTAAAGAAACAGCCAAATTACAAAGTTAATTTTTTTTAAACTTTGGGCAAAGGCCACCTGAAAATACATTTGGGGCGAAGGCTACCGGAAACTATACGCGCGGTTGCAACTACTACAAGTTCGGCTCCACAACAGTTGAAATATAATACAACGCTTATAATACATCATCTTCAAACTGACCTTCCATACGTAGCAACAAACAACAGCTTCTTCAAATTGGCTTCCATACGTGGAGATAAATAAGACAATATCTTCTTCACTTTTGATTCAAAGGTGATCCAACAGTTGCTTGTAGAAGTTGTTTCTCATGAAGATTTGTTGACAACTTGTATACAATCTTGTTCTTGAGCTACTTATTGTGCAAAGACAGACATCACGAAGGTTACCTAAAACTTTCAGGTCGAAAGAACAAGAATGCATATTTGATGTGACGCATACGTTATGAAGACAAATACGTCTCATAAATATTATGACAATGTAGTTTGTTTTCTTCCTCAACAAGCGCTACAGAACTTGTTCTAGTTGAATGACCTAGGTTGCACAGCACATCCTGGAATCCAAACAGCGTCCTGCCTTTTTCAGAGTTTTCCAGCTTATGGATCGAGACACGTGACGTTTATTCTCGTTACTCTAAGGAAAAACCAAATGTTGTTTACCTGAAATACAGGAACTGTCACTTCATGACATGGGTACCAATGATAAACCTAGTTAATTTGTGTACTATAAGTTTTTTTAACCGAACGCGTTACTAAAATTGAATTAAATTGAGTTTTATTTATGGACGCTCTTTAACTGCTGTGGTCCTTAGCGTCCCATTTTATATTGGGCGTGAAAGACCGGTAATTTTGCTCAGAGGCGTCTTTAACGGGCTTGAGGTTCTTTTACGTGCCGTAAATCTGCGGCTTTACTTCCTTTCCGAAGGAAGCCATGCTAAGTATTTTTACGCCCGAAAATATCCATAGCCCTAAGGCGGGTTTGAACGCACGACCTCGGAACTAGAGGTTAGCATGGTAACCACTATACCGTGGAGGACGACGAATGTATTACTGATTTGGAAATGTTAACCTATATTGAAATAATAATATTGGACAAAATAATATACGCCATACACAATACTGATCATTTAAAATATCAACAGTGACATCTCATCAGACCATCAAATGGGGACACTGCAGATGCATGTACCTGTGTAGTGAAATGATTACAAATTTAAACATACTTGGAGCATCGTGAAAAGGTTTTTCATTGGAACAGCCTTCAGTTAGCATAAAAAGAATCTGATTCACATGATTTTCTTCACCTCTATCCTTTTTAAATTTCTCTACAAACTATTCTTACGAAAGGTTATTTTTCTCTCTCGTTATGTTAGTTGTAGATAAAGGAAACTACGGGAGGCCAAAGCGATAGTCAAATCTTTATAAACGGCGTAGAAATTCCATACTGTTTCCATGATATCGCGAGAAACAACTGAATCGTAACCACATTAAAAATTTGATGTGTTACACTCACATGACTTTCTCTACTCTTGTACAAACTATTCTTACAAACGCTTATTCTCCATATGCTTCATGTTAATCGAGATATCGAGATGTTAATCTTATTGCTAATTTTCTCGTAGATGAAAGGGGAATTGGTAGGCTTTAAGCTATAATCAAATATTTTAAGAGCTGGTTGCTTTGTGGAGTATTCCATTCTCTTTGCCAGGACGAAAAAAATTGAATAACGAATTTGAGAAAAAGTATAAGTATTGGAAAATTTAAGGGAATAACAAGGAATGTCTCGAAAATGGTTCACTCAACAAAAAAAAAGTGTATGACATAAGTTGTGTATGTTAACGCGATCTACATTTTTTGTGTGGTAAAATTTTGTCTATCTCTTGTGGTTTACCAGTTATGCAAAAGTCGTTCACATTTAAGAATACTTTTGGAGACATTCCCAGGAAATTCGAGATATACATTTCATTTGTCATGCAAATATCTTAAACATATGATATTTTAATCAAAATCGTTGGAACCATTTTTGAGAAAATTAAAATTTTCTAAAAATTTTCTATGTAAAGGGTAATCTGGGGTGGGGGATTTTCTTGAAAACCTTCGTGTCGTAGCTCTGGAAGATACTGAACCTAAATACCAAGTTTGGTGTTTATCCGACTGTTCGTTTCTGAGTTATGGTGTTCACAGGCACACACACGGACATGTTGCAAAAAATGCTCTTTTTGGAGTCAGGGGGTCTCAAAACATGTATATCCGGTGAACTATCGATATCAAATTTTTCTATGGAATAAAATACTTCCTCTACCTACTCTAAGTAGTAATAGAGAAAGTAACAATTGATTATGTGGCACTTCCTCATTAAAATATAGAATGCCATGAGATTTTAGTAAGACCATTTTGGACCGAGCAGAATGACTCAGGTGTTTATGTCTGTGGACCGCATTCGGGAGGTCCCGGGATCGATCCTCAGCGACCGCCATCTCTGGCCCATGGATTTTTCGTGGTTTCCCTGGGTCGCTATTCGAATGCTGGGATGGTTCATCTTCTACCACGACTCTCCTCCCTTTCAATTCCTGTACCCATCATCTTCCTTGTCATCTGTTTTAGGGCTGTAGGACCAGGCGACGTGTTCGGAGGGCTGCGGCTGGACGGTGGATTGCGCTCTGTAAAGGTTTCTTCCCTGGCGTCGCTGCGGTATCGCTCAGTTAGGTCTTTCCTCAGCGTGGGGCTCCGCTCTGGGGACACTGGAGTTTGGTGGCTTGTGGGCAGGGACCATGCGGCGGCGGATGCGTTCTGTCTGGAAACGTTAGGGACCCGTGCTTGCTCCCGTCGGCATCCGGATTTAGTTGCCCTTCGGGTCTTTTCCCTCGTCCCTCTCTCCCAGAGGTCATGTTTGAAGCACAATGGGCCGATTGACCTGCGTGCGGTATTCTGCTCCGGTTCCGGGAGTCCCTTGATAAGTACCTTTAAGACATCTCTGGCCGAGATTCGAAGATACTGACTAGCAAGTTTTAGGGTAGTTCGTTAATGAAATATATCCTTAATACATTATAAGTCTTTTAAGGTAGCAGTAATGAATGGTGCAACTGACATTCAATTAAAAGAAAACTATGTATTTGGAAGTTTGAGTAATAGTTTCACTATCTCTTGTGCTATCTCTTCCTCTCAGTGGAAATGTCTGCGGATTAATAACAATTCGGTGTAGTAATGAATTAGGGTGATGCAACCCAATAGAGTTATACGCAATGATGGAAAGGAAGTTAGAAGGAAGTTAGTCTTACGGCTGAATGGTTGTGGCCATGTATTGCTGTGTTGCCTGCTTTGATTGGTTACATATTTTTATGGTATGATTAAGCTAAAGAGATTGGACAAGACTGTAATAGAAATGTTCTGCAAACATATTCAGTTATGAACTCTTATTAGGCTCATTTCTAGCAAAGCTATGCTGTCTGAATTAGTTTTACCACTTTCCACTTATGATTTGGTAAGTATCCTTTAACTCTGGTTTTAAAAATTGCTCTTAAGCGCATTAAACCAAACTTTTCTTGCACAAATATCTGACACTTGAGTATACGACATTATTCGAACATTCACAGAATGCACACTAGTAGAATAGCTGAATATTATACGAGTAGTTAAGCAAGTAGTAAAGATATGTCATCACTGACGTGTAGATGTCCCCAAGGCATCACAGTGATAGTTTAATGATTGGCCAAAGAGGAACAATACCTTCTTTTTTCGTTAAGTTTTGCCGTGATTTTAAATTAGAAAAACTTTTAATTGACAAATAGGCAATACAACAATAAAAGGGGTCGCCCTTTGTGGTGTAGTGGTTACCATGCTAGCCTCTAGTTCCCGAGGTCGCGGAGGGCAATGATTTTTTCGGGCGTAAAAGTCATTAACATGGCTTCCTTCGGGAGGGAAGTAAAGCCGGTGGTCTCGTGTCTTAGATGTATGGCACGTAAAAGAACCTCAATCGTGATAGAGGCCTCTGAACAAACTTCCCGGTCTTTCACGCGCAATATAGAATGGGACGCTAAGGACCACAGCAGTTAAAGAGCGTCCATAATATAAAATTTAATTCAGTTTAAGCAAAAAAAGGCTTAATTTCAATTTTGAAAAATCACCTATACAATCCTTAGTACAGATACATTATTATACGTTTATTATAGTATACTTTATTATAGTGAAATGATCTTTTACATGTTTTCGTTCTTGTATATTTTTATTTGCTTATTAGAATTTTAGTTGTTAATATTTTAATTATATTGGTAAGATTTGTGTTTTCCGGCAATCCCTAAATTGGGAAAGCTGTGGTTTATTTCTATTAAATAAAAATGCTTCGAGAAAATTATTTATGAACATTTTTACTTTCTATATTACATATAGTAAGTAGGGGAAGTACTGTATTCCACCCAAAAATTCGATACCGAGATTTCACCGGAAATACATGTTTTGAGACTCCCTGAATCCAAAAAAGAAAAAAGCATTTTTGGTAACATGTCCGTGTGTGAATCTGTGTGTTTGTATGTGATTGCGAACAGCATAACTCAGAAACGAACAGTCGTATAAACACCAAACTTGGTATTTAGGTTCAGTATCTTCCAGAGATGCGACACGAAGGTTTTCAGAAAATCACCCACCCCAGATTACCCTTTACATGGAACATTTTTCGAAAATTTTAATTTTCTTAAAAATGGCTCTAACGGTTTGATTAAAACATCATATGTTTAAGATATTTTCATGACAAATAAAATGTATATCTTAAATTTTCTGGGAATGTCTCCAATAGTATTCTTCATTGTGAACGACTTTTGCGTAATGGGTAAACCATAAGAGATAGACAAACGTTTACTACACAAAAAATGTAGATCGCGTTAAAATACACAATTTATGCCATATACATTTTTTTTGTTGAGTGAACGATTTTCGAGATATTGCTTGTTATTCCCTTAAATTTTTCAATACTTATTTTCTCAAATGGGAATTCGTTATTCATTTTATTGTCTTGGATATGCATAGAGTATTAATCTGTGGCAAAGAGAATGCTGCTGCACATAGCAACCAGCTATTAAGAGTAATGTCTATGTTTAAAGGCTACTGTATTTCTATATTGCCCTTGTAAATATATATTCCCCTTACATATATAAGACAATAGCAATAAGATAGAGTCTGCAAATGTTTATCTCGATTAACATGAAGTAGATGGAGAATAAGCGTTTGTAAAAATAGTTTGTACAAGAGTAGAGAAAGCCATGTGAGTGTAACACATCTGATTTTTATCCAATGGTTGCTAAATATAAAACGGATGAACTGTTCACATTTTACTGAGGTTAGTGTGTCTGTATTGGTAGTTTGAAGCTTCTCACTTCAGACTGTTCCACACCGGTGATAATTAATGAGCTCTCTTATTGTTAAGAAGCAGTTACCCTTACACACATTTCCCACGCGAGGTTGCGGTGTATATATAAGAAGGCGGTGAGTCGCGGGAAAACCCGAACACTCATGCACGTAATGATATGTAGCGAAATATTCCTTTGTCGCATGGCGGCACAAAGGAACAATGTTGGCAATTCGAACTCCGGCAGTCACCTTTTGAAGCCGTACAAACGAGAGACCCACGCTCGTCATTTTCAGCGCGGCGTATGTCCTCCCCACCTTCAATGGTGGGCCACAAGGGATCTAAAAAATCAATGCATTCCCTCATATTTGATTCTGTTTGCCACGCTAATTACTTTCAACGAGCCTCCACTTCTGCAGAAGCTGGAAAAACGTTGTAATCACAGTGAATTTGATAAAGCGACCACCATTAACGTCATATGCCAATTGCTTCTAATTTCTGGATGGCGGTACACGTTTCATGTATCATTTATGTGATGTATATGAATCAAACTAGCGCCACCGACATCTGTTATTGAGATTCATGAAAAACCAAATTTATGACTCTGAATTTCGTCATGATTAAAATCAACAAAATATTCTGAGCTACTAAAACATTATTTTAAAAATTAAGTTTATCGTGGGCGGCGCCGTGGCTGAGTGGTTAGACCGAGGCGGCCGGAGTTCCTTCCCAGGGAACCCCCTATGGGATTTGTGGTGGCCAAAGCGGCGTCTGGGCGTGTTTTCTCCGGGTTCTCCGGTTTCCCCCGCCATTCATTCCACCAACTGCTCCATCATCACATTTCCTTTCATCCATTTCACCATCATTTCATTTCATCTACTTCCTTCCTCCCATACCAGGCATCGGGCTGATCACCCATCCTGGATATTCAGTCTGATCCATGAGTGTCTGCTCCTCGACGGCCTCTGACCCCAGGCACTCGCCTGCAAGTCCTGGGGGGGTGTAAGTCCTACATACGAGGAGGTTAGACAGAGAAAGAAGAAGAAGTTTATCGTAATTGTCTGTAATGCTCGAGAATTTCTAAACTGCTTTAACGAAACCCAAAATACTAAAATTGATTTTTTTTGTTAGATTAAAATTTGAACCTTTCCGATTAATTTAATAGAATATTTATTTTATATTTTTAATAGTTCATTAATTATTTTACTATATATTGTTTTAGTGTGAAATTAATTGTACTTCCACACTGGCCGTGTGTTCGACAAGGTTGGAGAGGTAGAATTAGATGACGAAAAATGCAATGCCATAGCCAGGACTTGAACCACGGACTCCCAGTCTCCGTTCGGCTGCTCTAACCACCGAGCTACCATGGCAACATGCCAGTACGACATGTGATTCGCAGTTTTCCGCTAAACGACAAGGAGATATCAAATTGTATTGAGACTTACAATGGCGATTTACAATGTTGTAAGTACTTTAAGTCCCGGGTTTCATAGTTTCAACCACTATTAGGTCAATTAAAGAAATTAACTGTTCTTCCACACAAGTCATGTATTGGACAAGGTTGGAGAGGCAGAATTAATACTATCTGTGTTTTATTTACATGTTCTGCTCTTTCCCATCCCCAGATTTCACTTCGGTATAACAAAACCGGCCTTATCATAGAGTTATACATCTTTTCTAATCCGGTATCCGCGAGAGGGTACGTAATAATTCATTTAACTGCCCTTGTGCTGTATAGTTAGTTACTGATAGATGTTTGTTCCATTTACCTCTCATATTAAACATTACCCCTAAATAGGAGAAATGTTTAACGTTTTCTAGTTCTAAACCCTAGTAACACCATTTTTCATCCCTGCCATACACATAGCCATTTTTGAAAGCCATGTTTTTGTGTTATTAATTTTTACCACCAAACTCCATTGTTTACATTATTCTTCCAAACTGTTAATACCTTTCGGTAAGCCTTCTATCACTGACAAAATTGTCATGTCATCCGCGTATAAAAGTACAGGAATGCAGACATCGTCTACTTTTGGGCCATTCATTTCCTCTGCTATTAACACGTCTGCTATATCGTTTATGAATAAATTGAACAATAGGGGCGATAAAATACATCCTTGACGAACTCCTCTAGTGGCCGATTTAGATTCAATTATTATATTTTGGTCTATTTTGAGACTGAAATTCACACTGTTGTAAATTTGCATCATAGCTTTCATAATTTTACCAGAGAGTCTTTTGTGGTGAAGTTTCGCCCAAAGGGCATTTCTCTGCACGCTATCAAAAGCCATTTTGAAATCAACAAAAGCACAATAAATTTTTCCCCCCTTTCTATTCAAATTTCAAGCAATTGATGTTTTTAATACGAAAATATTATCTGCAGTAGAGAACCCTTCCCTGAAACCCGCCTTAAATTTAGAAATTATATCGAACTCTTTTACCCAACCCCTTAACCGCTCATAGATAATTTTACAATGTACCTCACCCAGTATAGATAACCGTGCAGTTCCTCTATAATTTTCTGGTTGCTGAGTGGCACCCTTACCCTTGAATATGGGCTGAATAATTGCTGTTGTCCAAGCTTCAGGATACTTCTCTCCGTTAAATAATTTGTTAAATGCTACCCGCAGAAGGTCCAATATTTCAGAAACTTCTATGGAGCATTTAACAAACTAGCTCGGAATTCCTTCTATTCCCGGTGCTTTGTGATTCTTTAAGCTTTTTATTGCCGAAACAATTTCCTCATCTAGAATTGGTACTGTAGCATTTAAGGACAGTTCAGCGAAAGACATCCGAAGTCCCTCCCACTCTTCAACACCAACTTCAGGTACACACTATTAAAATACGCTAACCATGTTTCTGGTTGGATGTTTACGTTAGCCCGTCTTCGCACTTTAATTTTCTTAACTACCTTGCACGTGTATATGGAATCTCTCCGTTCTGACGCTATTCTTAAATACGCCACCATTTTGTTTTGCCACTCTGCCTTTATACTTACTAATATATCTTTATACTGCTTTCTAATTTGGGTACACGAAAGACGCTTTTCCTCAGTACCTTCTTTTCTGTACACCTTAAGCGCTATTTCAGCTTTTTTCTTCGTATCTTTACAGTTGCCGTTGTACCAGCCTGAAGTTTTCGAGATTCTTTTGTTATTTCGTATTCTCATGCTTCTACCAGCTATTTGTAAATTGTTTGTTATTATTTTAATAATATGTCGCCCGCTTCTTTCCCTCACTTCAGTTTTACATGTCCGATCACGCAAAACGGCAAGAAATTCCTGGCTTCCGTCTGGGTTCCACCGATATCGCACCATAGATGACAAAGCAATTTTTTATTCGCTACTACTTAGAGGAAGTAGGGGAAGTGTTGTATTCCACCAAAAATTCGATACCGAGATTTCACCGGAAATATATGATTTGAGACCCCCTTAATTCAAAAAAAGCTTTTTTTGAAACATGTCCGTGTGTGTGTGTGTCTGTGAACGGCATAACTCAGAAACGAACAGTCGGATAAACACCAAACTTGGTATTTAGGTTCAGTATCTTCCAGAGATGCGACACAAAGGTTTTCAAGAAAATCCCCCCCACCCCAGATAACCCTTTACATGGAACATTTCTCGAAAATTTTAATTTTCTCAAAAATGGCTCTAACGATTTTGATTAACATATCATATGTTTAAGATATTTTCATGAAAAATGAATTGTATATCTTGAATTATCTGGGAATGTCTCCAAAAGTATTCTTCATTCTGAACGACTTTTGCATTACTGGTAAACTATAAGAAATAGACAAAATGTTACTACATAACAAATGTAGATCGCGTTAAGATACACAATTTATGTCATATACATTTTTTTGGTTGAGTGAACCATTTTTGAGATATTGCTTGTTATTCCCTTAAATTTTTCTATACTTATTTTCTCAAATGGGAATTCGTTATTTATTTGTTTGTCTTGGATATGCAAAGAGTATTAATCTGTGGCAAAGAGAATAGTGCTGCACCTAGCAACCAGCTATTAAGAGTAATGTCTATGCTTAAAGGCTACTGTATTTCTATATTGCGCTTGTAAATATATATTCCCCTTACATCTATAAGAAAACTAGCAATAAGATAGAGTCTGCAAATGTTTATCTCGATTAACATGAAGTAGATGGAGAATAAGCGCTTGTAAAAATAGTTTGTACAAGAGTAGAGAAAGTCATGTGAGTGTAACACATCAGAGTTTTTATTTAAGGACTATCAATGAGTAGCAAACATTCCAATGCTTCATTTCTGGTTTATTCCATTTCATCTTTGGAAGTCTAACTTATTCTAAGGCTTTTCTAAAGGTCAAGCGTGGTAAATTCTACCCGTGAGCCACCAGAAGCTTGTCAGGAAGGAACATAAAGAGACAGAAAGCAAGATTTATTTATACTTGACATTTAACACAATAAGGTATATAATCACGCAACAGGGTGCTGTCAATGTACAGCAACAGGGTGATAAACCACTTGGGTAGGAAAACAATTTGTGGGAAACACTGCAGATCTTCCATCGCTTTAACTGTGTAAAATTGTCGGGTGATGCCCCTTTATTTTCTATATCCTTTGGTATATAAGGTAGAGGAAACATTTATTGGTTACAAAAGTTTGATAATCAGCTTTCTTTCCTGTATATTTTAAGGCCATCTGCGCGCAATTAAAGCGTGTTTGCAGGAAGTTCTGTGTTAATGTATGGTCAAAAATGATACTCAAGAATGAAAATTAAGCCACAAAAATTATGCCACAAAAACTTCAGTATTTTATTCTGAAATGATGTATTATATTTGAATGCTCTGGTAACAATCTCGAGGCCCTCATTCTTATTTTATTCTGTATAAACGTGAAAGGTTTCTATAGTATAAATATTAATATTGTTAGGATATCCCTCTATAATATTGAGTAAAATATATTTTAGGGGTTTAGAAACTTTCAAAACACTCGCTGTTCTTGGTATGAATTTTACCAAATTTTAAGTTGTATTGTATTTCTTATGTTGGGGAACCGAACTTGAAGTTGCTGCAACCACACGTATGGTAAAAAGTTTCCGGTAGCCTTCGCCTCAATGTTTACGAATCAACTCTGTATTTTAATGTTTTTATTATAAATATTATATATATTTATGTTTGCCTCGGCTGCGTCAGTATTTATTTTTAGAGTCATGAATTCCTTAACAAAATGTAGTGCGGCTGAAGAATGTAGGCTTACACAGATTATAATTTTTACTTCACTACATTTATTAATCCTTGACACAATCTAAATAACACTTCACTGATATAGAGAGCTGTGAGATTTATTTATTAATTACTTGCACTTTATAACTCCTAAACTGTTTTTTTTTTCTCACACTGAATACGTATTCAACTTCTCGAGGTCGTGTCTTGCGTCCGGTTAGGAACGCTGTCTACTAGCAACTGACTTCTGAATTTGTAGAATTTGCTCTATTTCAGTTTCTGATTGGCTAATCCTACTCCAATAGAATACTTTCATTTAACTTGTTTTTTTTTTTTTTTTTTTGTTGATTGACTATTTTATAAACTGTCTCAAAAATTACATTATTGTTTCCAAGAATTACCAGTAGCATTATTAAACTTTTTAATTCATTATTACCTCAAGGCTACTTCATTGTTAGCTCATTGTTAGCAACTTTTGACCTATTATTCTCACAGCTCCTACATTATTAAATTACGTAATACATTCACATAACATTATTGAACATGTACATAATAATATAAACATTAATACAATGACTGTTACATACATTTTATATATTATATTATACACATATTGCTTTAAGGCGGGCTGTTATTAAATTTTATATTATATAAATTGACTGAAATCATTTAAGTGTTAAAAATACTGCCTCAAAGTGTACATTTCAAATATTAAGGACCCACTGTTGGTTATTTATATTTTAAATGCTAACGTTTTAAAACCCTTTTGTGTCGATTTTTTCTCAAAATTAGTGTATTTTAGAATGAAACAACTATATACACTCTTTTCAGAAATTAATCAACTCCTAAATTCTATACACGGTTTTGTAAACAACTGCCAGCTACATTGGAAAGAAAAAAAATCCATAGGTTGAAATATTAATCTTTTTTGGTAAAAACAAGACAAAAATTTTAAAATAAATTTTCTGAAAACAAGATAAAACACTGTTTTTTTTTTGAAGTTTGAAGTCCATTAACCTGGTAGGTCATATCGGATGATGAATGAATGAAGTGGGTGAAATGATGCTCAAACGATCCCGGGTCCTTTGAGTTTAGACATCCAACATTCGTCTCAGAATATAAAAAACTCTATCCGTGTAACTCATACTAAGCGAGATTTGAACTCCGGACCAATTGAATGTGAGACAAACACCTTAACCTCACACACGGAGGTGGACTTCCGAAATTCGGTGTGTTGCTTTTACTAAAAATTTGATGTGCTGCACTCGCATGACTTTCTCTACTCTTGTACAAACTATTTTTATAAACGCTTATTCTTCATCTACTTCATGTTAATCGAGATAAAAATTAGCAGAAACTTACTCCTAATAATATAGAAGGCTTTAAGCGAAAGTCAAATCTTTTAAGAGCTGGTTTCTATTGCAGCATGTCCAGGACATAAAACGAATAAGAATTCCCATTTGGAAAAAAGCATAAGTATTGAGAAATTTAAACAAATAACAAGGAACATCTCGGAAAAGGTTCACCCCACAAGAATAATGTATATCACTTAAATTGTATGTTTCAAGGAGATCTACATTTTTTGTGTAGTAAAATTTTGTCTATCTCTTACGGTTTACCAGTTATACGAAAGTCATTCAGAACGAAGAGGACTTTTGGGGATATTCGCAGAAAATTCAAGATACACATTCCATTTGCCATTAAAATATCTTAAACATATTATATTTTAATCAAAATCGTTAGGGACATTTTTGAAAAAATCAAAATGTTCGAAAAATGTTCCATGTAAAGGCTACTCTGGGGAAGAGGGATTTTCTTGAAAATCTTCGTGTCGCATCCTTGGGAGATATTAAACTCAAGTACCAAGTTTGGTATTTATCCGACTTTTCGTTTTTGAGTTATGCTGTTCAAAGGCACACACACTCGGACATGTTTCTAAGATGCTTTATTTGGATTCAAAACATGTATTTCCGGTGAAATCTCAGTATCGAATTTTTGGGTCCAATGAAATACTTCCCCTACTTACTGTAGTAGAGGAAGTAAAAATTGCAGGCGCTTCAGGAATATCGAAAAAGAGGTGTAGGTAGATTTAAAACTTTTGAAGTTAAAAGTTTGCTTTAACGATTCTCCCATTACAGGGATACTAGTAAATTATACCACTACGGTATAGAAATGTCTTATTAAATCCTGGGATTTATTACCGAAACTAGCTTTGTTCTTTCCTCTCTCTAACAAAGATATTTTAGAAATGGTTCTGAGGGCAGTTTATGTCATTAAGTCAAAGCCCTTTCATCCGCAATAGCTAATGTATGTAAAAGCTTTTGTCTTGTGCTGTAGCAGGGGGCATACTTTGCAAGACCTTCACAAAGTAACTTATGACAGGAGTTTCTTGCATGCAGAACGTTTTCCAAGCCGTTTCACATACATGACCTGACTCACTCCTTCGAAACTTCGAGATAATCTCCTGATAAAACTGCAAGTCTTTGTCGTAGGCTTGTAGACGAGGGGAACGAACCCTAAGAGGTCGTCATGCGATAAAGCAGTTTAGTGTCACGATGAGGGGGTAATATGTGCATCTTATGCGGACCTTAGTCCCAAATGAACGCAACCTGTCGCTTATGGAAACATTAAATGCACCATAACAGAGAGAACAAGCACGAATATACATCAAATGCTAAACTATAGCATACTTGTCTATATAATTTGCCCATTATGTGCGTTTAATATCCCATTATAAAATCAAATGCATTTAGAGATTGTTAGGCAACATGATATTATAGCCATTTTATGGACATTAATATAATATTACATCACAACAGTTACGGGGCAATGGATTATAGATTGATTTTACTTTTAAAACCATTAACTTTTTTCTGCAAGCGTAAGAATTTAGAACAGAATACATTAAACTCAATGTAGCTAACAGGGGCGTCCAAAATCTGGGCATTTTACTTTTTTAAATGCAGTTTAAATTTAGTTTTCAACTGACAAGATGGTTTTTTTAATAGTCGCTGATTAGTTCATTAAAAATTCTTCGTTGCGTTACTTACAAATATGTTTCCAGTATTTATTTTTAGCCATTCTTTCAGAGTGATATAGCTAATTTTCCTTTATTCTAAAAATTCTCTCATTCAGACTGAATTTTATCTTCCTGTTTTTATATTTAAAAATCTGATTTGTTTCATTCACATGACTTTCACTACTCTTGTATCAACTATTTTTACAAACGCTTATTCTCTCATCTACTTCATGTTATTTGGGATAAACATTTGATAATTTTCTTTTAGTTACAAGGAGAATATGGTAGGCTTTAAACGATAGTCAAATCTTTTAAGAACTGATCGCTATGTGGAGCATTCCATTCTCTTTAAATGTCCAGAACATAAACAAAAAGAATAACGAATGCCCATTTGAGAAAAGTAACCACTGGAAAATTCAAACAATGAACAAGAAGTATCTCGGAAATGGTTCACTCCACAAAAAACTGTATGTGATAAAAGTTGTGTGTTTTAACGGGATCTACACTTTGTTTATGTACTAAAATTTTGTCTATTTCTTACGGGTTACCTGCTATGCAAAATTATTAAGAATGAAGAGAACGTTTAGGGACATTCCCAGAAAATTCAAGATATACAGTTCATTTCTCATAAAATTATCTTAAACATATGATATTTTAATCAAAATCGTTATAGCCATTTTTGAGAAAATCAAAACTTTCGAGAAATATTCCATGTAAAGGGTACTTTAGAATGGAGATATTCTCTCTAAATGCTTTGTGACGCATCCTTGAAGAATATTGAACCTAAATACCAAGTTTGGTATTCATCTGACTTTTCGTTTTTGAGTTATACTGTGTGACACACGAATCTTTTTCTAAAATTTCTTTTTCGATTCAGGGGGCCTCAAAACATGTATTTCCGGTGAAATCTCGGTATCGAATTTTTTGGGTGAAATGCAATACTTTCCCGTACTTACTATACGTAGCAAAGGGAGTAAAAAAGTCATGGCTGGTATCCAGAATTAAAGATAATTATTCACCCTGCAGCATGTTTTAGCAGTGCACATCAAACAAGACAGCATGTCAGAGAGAGTATTTGCACACGGTGGATTTAGTTATTGAAGCTTTGTTCCGTTTGTCGGTGCAGATTACGCACCCGAGGGAGAATCGTAACAAGAACATTGTGTGCTATTGAAACAACAGAGTGAAATTGCCTGGAGTAATACTGTGTTTATATGCAGCTCGCTTCTGTGTACCCATCTCTCAAAAGCACCTTAAAATTGCTGCATCATGCATTCATAAGCGTACTAAACAGAACACTGATATGGTAGTATTGAAACCCTGTATGTCTCATATTAGAATTGCTTTGAGCTATGATACTCCATATCACCATTGAACCAGAAATCTTTCATATTTAGAGAGACATGTAAATGCTAGCAGGTAAATTTCTTTTTTCTGCATTATATTCGATCTATACATTCCGCAACAACGGTTTACTGGAAATGCAACATAAGACTTTTTCTCAATAAAAATAACTAAATAAAATGAAATTAATTATTCTTCGATACAATCCGTGTGTTGGACAAGGTTGGAAAGGTAGAATCACACGACTGAAAAAATCTGATGTGTTACACTCACATGACTTTCTCTACTCTTGTACAAACTATTTTTACAAACGCTTATTCTCCATATGCTTCGTGTTAATCGAGATGTTAATCTTGTTGCTAATTTTCTTGTAGATGCAAGGGGAATTTGTAGGCTTTAAGCGATAGTCAAACATTTTAAGAGCTGGTTGCTATGTGCAGTATTCCATTCTCTTTGTATTACCAGGACAAAAAAAATGAATAACGAATTTGAGAAAAAGTATAGGTATTGGAAAATTTAAGGGAATAACAAGCAATATCTCAAAAATGGTTCACTCAACAAAAAAAATGTATATGACTAATTGTGTATTTTAACGCAATCTACATTTTTTGTTTACTAAAATCTTGTCTATCCCTTATGGTTATGCAAAAGTCTTTCACAATGAACACTTTTGGAGACATTCCCAGAAAATCCAAGATATACATTTTATTTGTCATTAAAGTATGTTAAATATATATATTTTAATCAAAATCGTTAGAGCCATTTTTGAGAAAATTAAAATTTTCGAAAAATGTTCCATGTAAAGGGTAGTCTGGGGGGGATTTTCTTGAAAACCTTCGTGTCGCATCTCTGGAAGATACTGAACCTAAGTACCAAGTTTGGTGTTTATCCGACTGTTCGTTTCTGAGTTATGCTGTTCACAGGCACACACACGGACATGTTTCCAAAAATGATTTTTTTTTAGATTCAGGTGGTCTCAAAGCATGTATTTCCGGTGAAATCTCGGTATCGAATTTTTGGGTGGAATACAATACTTCCCCTACTTACTATACGTAGTAGAGAAAGTAAAAATGCAGTGCCATCGACGTCTCAATACAGTTTGAGTTCTCCTTGTGGTTTACCGGGAAAAATGCGAATCAGTTGAGGAATTTAATATCAATCGGCATGTTGCCATGGCAGCTCAGCGGTTAGAACAACCGGACGGAAAGCGGCAGGTCCGTGGTTAAAATCCCTGCGATGGTATTGGATTTCTTCAGTCGTATGATTTTACTTTTTTCCAACCTTGTCCAACACACGGCTTGTGTGGAAGTACAATTAACTCCATTAATTGACCAATTAGTGGTCGAAACTATAAAGCCCGGGATTTAAAGCACTTGCAGCATTGTAAGTCGCCATTGAGGTAAGTATGTTATCTCAATACACTTTGAGATCTCCTTGTGGTTTACCCGGAAAAATGGGGAATTTAATGTCATACCGGCATCTTGACATGGTAGCTCAGGGTTAGAGCAACCGGGCGTAAACCGGGGATCCTGGTTCAAATCCCGGGTACAGCATTAAATTTCTTTCAGTCGTCTGATTCTACCTTTTCAAATAAAATGACATTTAGGAAAACATCCATCCGGTGCGCCGCGAACAGCAAAACTCAAAAATGAAATCTGAGATTTACACACCATACTTAAAGCCAGGCACCTTTTAAGGATGCAAAACGAACATATTTTCGACTTCTGACCCTAAAAAACTTATGTGGGTAAATGTTGATTATATTAGCTTTATAAAAATTAGTTCTCAATATCTAGATTAAATATTTTAAATGTACGTTTGAAGTAAATAAAACTAATTAATGTTTGGTGTTTCCCGGGGAGTCCTATACTACCATACTCTTTGAATTTAATGGTACTGAAAAACTTTAAGAGATAGATATAACCTTGTAAAATATGTATATACATGTGTGTATATAAATATCATGAGGTATATAATTTAAGTAAAATAAAGTCTGTTATGCCATATTCATTTTCGGAGTATTAGATATTATTTCTACTCTAATTTTAAGCAGTATATTTTCAAATTTTAAATTCCTGTCCTTTTGTCATAAAGGAATACATATATTGTGTGATGTTATGGATAGCATATTTATCGCCCTGCCTGCAACATACACATTAAAACCCTTTATGAGGTATATTTTTTAAGGTTCACAGAAGTCTGATACAAACGTGAGATTTTACATCAATATGTGTAGAAATAATGTAAAACAAATGTCAGTGGGTATAATAGGCTTTCACACATCAATTTTGTTTTCCGTTTTCTTACAAAAAGTATTTTAAGGTACTTTACACTGAAATTCTAAAACAGAATCGTTACCCTACAAGAATAACCTTCATAAGGTCATGACGGCCGCATTATTTACTTGCTTATATAAGTGCTACACCAGTATTGCCGTATAGTTGTCGTAGTAGAAGTGAATTTTTTTAGAAACTTATTAAATATCTAACTCAGCTGTATCATGTAACTAAACTGATGTTTTTTCTGTTCACTGTATTAACTGTATGCTGCTTAGAATAATCAACAAAGTAAAATATACACAAAATAACAAATATATAAACAGCTTGAAAAGAACTAAGTATACGGTTGTTTTTAGTATGTTTTATTTTTAAAAGGTTCTAAATATTTCTTCATGCTACCTTAAACGGTCCCAGTTAGTTCCCTTTGTAAAGCTTAAACAGAGTAGCGTATATCTGGCAAGATTAAGAACTAATTCTCTTCCACACCACCAGAAGGAGAAAGAATTCTGAAAATTATTAACAGAAATATTTACGAGAATATAACATTAATTATTGTCAGCTGTTCAAAAGCAGTATCAAGGTCGACCGCGTTAGCCTGTGCAAACCGATGATCGATTAGTCACGCCTGGTAGAGTTGACCAAGCCAGTGGTAAGGCTGTTTGCGCTGGGAGAGTTATTTAAATGGTGCAAGAATTAAATTGTAAGCAAATAAATGTTAACAAATAAAGGAAAGCAAAAAGGTAAGATTGGATTGTAAAACCCGATACTAAATATGATTATATTGCAGGCCTGCAACAATAAATATAGATATCAATACTTTGAGGATTAAAATACATTTTATTAACATCTGCAGTATAAATGCAAAGCGCATGAACTGCAGGAATTTCAAGCATAATAGCATGAGCGGTAAGGGATAAAAATTTAAATAAATAATATTAATAATTATAATAATCCAATAGGTAGAAGAGACCCAGGAAGGCCTAGATTATGATGGATAGAGGCCAGAACAGGCCGATTGGCCTAATCCCTGTCAGGAATAATAATAATAATAATAATAATAATAGTAATAATAATAATAATAAAGAACACTATCGAAAAAGTTACATATCCATGTTCGATATGTTTATAATTATACTAAATGGATGTTCAAGTAACACTAGAAGCTTGAACTGAAAATGACAAAAGAAGACAGGGGTAGAGAAAAAGAGAAATAGATAACAGAGAGCCCGAGTTCAAATCTCAGTTAGGCCCAGTTCTCTGGTTAAAATTGTTTCCTGGGCTTTCCTTGCCCTTAAAAGACAAATATCAGGAAACATTCAGCCCCGGGCTCATTTGAGAATTTAATCATTACTTCATTTTCACCACAAACTCACTGAATAAGTGTGTATCTGTGGTTAGGTTACAAAATTCTCGGAGTAAAAGAAGGGATCACCATGAACCATGTTCTGTGTGAAGAAAAAACAATTGGAGATAGAACAATGAGGTGCCATAATTCTGGCTGGTGTATTAACCAGACTCTAACATGGCCACCCTATATGGAGATGATAATCACATACGTACTGTTCTCTGTCCTCACACCTTTTTATATGAGGGTTAAATACTACACAACCACTAAAAGTTAGTAATTATCTGGTGATGTCAAAGAGAAAAAGTTATTGTCTGCCTCTCCTCGTTACCCAAGTCCTTCTGTATTTTCTCACACCCTGTAATATTGCTTTTCTCTGCGTCATGCTACATCGCCCAGTGTGCTATAAATTATTCATGTGACAGTGCAGTGCAAAATCATTACGGTTGAATATCTCATCGACAATTTTGGCTTCTCTCTCACTCCACAAGAAATTAATTCAGACGCTCTGCAACAAGAACAATGAGAAGTAATGTTACGTTTCTCTGCCCTGCAGATGTTTTGTTAATGGCGGGCGGAAACCGATGCCGATATGATTTATTGTGGTATAGGCTCGACAGGAAATTCGGTGTATAATAGGAGAAACATCAGTACGTGAACTGACTGCTTAGATCCCGCAGATTCAAATGCAGTTTTCCTATTATTGAAAGAGGTCTTTTAAACCTTATGATTTACACCTACTTTATTTGGATGAAAAAAATGCTTACATTTATACAGTTTGCCCAGTTAATTTTAGTTTGCTTAAAAATGTACATATTTTGACTATGTCCAGTTCTCACTGTCACTGTTTCGTTGTTTACTTTCTAAGTAGGGGAAGTATTGCATTCCACCCAAAAATTTGATATCGAGATTTCGCCGGAAATACATGTTTTGAGGCTCGTGATTAAAAAAAAAGTAATTTTAGAAAAAGGTCCGTGTGTGTACCTGTGAACAGCATAACTCAAAAACGAGAATTCGGATAAATACAAAACTTTGTATTTAGCTTCAGTATCTTTCAAAGATGGGATACCAAGATTTTCAAGAAAATCTCCCATCCCATACAACCCTTTACATGGAACATTTTCCGGAAATTTTGATTTTCTCAAAAATGGCTCAAACGATTTTGATTAAAATTTCATAGATTTAAAATATTTTCATGGCAAATAAAACGTATAGCTTGAATTTTCTTGGTATGTCACCAAAGCTCCTATTCTTTCGGAATGACTTTTGTATAACTGGTAAACCGTAAGAGATAGATAAAATGTTTCTACAGAAAAAATGTAGATCTCGTTAAAACACACAATTTATGTCATATACATTTTTTGAGTGAATAAACAAATTTATGGATCGATATGTAATAGATGGTCAATATCTAGATACTGACACTTTGTAGATGTAGTATGATTATTTCTGTACATTTCTATTTATTACTATATTCCCATGTACCTAAAGAAAATTAGCAATAAGACAGTTTCTATAAATGTTCTTCTCGATTAACATGAAGTAGATGGAGAATAAGCGTTTGTAAAAATAGTTTTACAAGAGTAGAGAAAGTCATGCGAGTGTAACTAGTGAACTAGTTCAGTTCCCGTAACTTTATTTCCTTCGTATTTCTTGTATTTATTTATGGACGTTCTTTAACTACTATTGCTCTTAGTGTCCCATTCTATATTGGGCGTGAAAGACAGGAAATTTTGCTCAGAGGCCTCTTTATCGGGTTTAAGGTTCTTTTACGTGCCGTAAATCTACGACACGGGACCACCATCTTTTACGCCCGAAAAAAAATCCATCGCTCTCCGCCGGATTTGAACCAGCGACCTCGGAAAACAGGCTAGTGTGGTACCCGTAGACCACGAAGGAGGACACTTCCTTCGTGACGTAGCCTCTTCTTCTGGACGGTTCACTCGCTGGGGAGTCGAACACAAGACTTCTTCAATCTCTCCTGCAGCAACACTCGCTGCACTCTACAGCAACCGTCACAAACTAGCTCAGAGAATCGCACCTGATGTCGCAACCGAAACGCACTCGCTAGCGGATAGGGTTCTCGAACGCGAAACGTCTAGAAGATTCTGGTTATATAGTGATAACGCTTCTAATGTTTACGCTGGTGAGCGCTATTTATCGTTGTTTACTCTGACTGCCCGGCGCCGACCTCCTGATAACCTTGGCTCATAGCCGTTGCGGCAAAATATGTAGTACTCTCTACTTTAGCATATTATAAAATTCTACTTCAAAGTGTTTCACATATATTTAAAAGTTTTTCCTTGAGAAAGCAGGAATTACTAACAGGATAGCGCTTACGTGCTGAAGAAACGTTTATGTAGTATGTATAAGAACAACCGAAACTGTTTAGCACATTACATCATTTATTTATTTTGTGGTAGCATTATTCATTAGTCTCCAAATACTATTTTGAGATTTTTTGCTGGTTCACCATTACACGCTTGTAATCCCCCTAAAACAGATGTCAAATCTTAATTGTGAAACGGCTATGAGAAAGCAGCAACATTAATTTAATTAACATAGGAGAACAAGTTTTCAGACTAATACTTAAAAAAATATAGAAATTAAATTTGAGTATCCGGTCCTAGAGATTTTGTAAGCATTATTTAAATTATAGATTTTTGTAGTTTTTCTTTCCTTTCTGCATTCGGGGCACCATTAGAATATCCATCACCCAAACAGCTTACGGCAGAGGGGAATGTTTCTGTTTGAGCGCTGCAGAATGTACATTCTAGGCCTTTTGTCTCGTCTCGCTAGTGCGGCAACGATAGCAATGGCCGGTTCCCAGAGCTGTTATAAGATATAACACTAATATTAAAACATTTAACAGCTGTGAAACCTCAAGGCATTTTTATGTAAATATAAGAATATTCCCAGTATTTTGAAACGAAAAATAACCACTGAAGCTGAAAGAAAGTTCGCAAAAAGAAATCAACTGTTGTATGATCAGCTGAAGAAATTTCGCTTTTCCTAGTGATTGCAGTTGGAGAGGGAGTTTGAAAAACGGTCACAAAAATGTAAAGTATTTCAGCATGGTGTCCAAAGACCAGGAAAGACCAAAGGAAGTACAATAAGAAAGAAAAAGAGCTCAGGTTTTGCTCTCTTAAAAAGCGAAAAAATTCCATCACAACACAACTCGAATGATTCAACACTGAACAAGCGGAAGTCTTTCTTGAGCTTGAGCCGGAGGATTGAACGTGATCAGACAACTTGCATTTAGAGATACGGGTTCGATGCTAGTGACAGAATGTGAAATGTATGGTAAATAAAACCATATATACCTATGTAGTTATTAGTTCTTAGGTTTTTTTTTACTTTCTCTACTACGTATAGCAAGTAAGGGAAGTATTGCATTTCATCCAAAAATTGATATCGAGATTTCATCTGAAATACATGTTTTGAGGTGCCCTGAACGCCAATAAAGCATTTTTGGAAACATGTCCCTCTGTGTGTCATTCAGTCTGTGAAAAGCATAGCTCCAAAACGAAAAGTTGGATACATACCAAACTTGATACTTGAGTTTATCATCTTCCACGGTTACAATACGAAGATTTTCAAGAAAATCCCCCACCTTAGACTACCCTTTACATTGAACATTTTTCAAAAATTTTGAGTTTCTGAAAAAATGACTATAACGATTTTTATTAAAATATCATACGTTTAAGACATTTTCATGGCAAATGAAATGCATATCTTGAATTTTCTGTGGATGTCCCCGAAAGCCCTCTTCTTTCTGCATGACCTTCTAATAACTGGTAAACCGTAAGAGATAGACAGAATTTTACTATACAGAAAATGTAGATCTCGTTGTCACATACATTTATTATGGAGTGAACAATTTCCTTGTTATTTGTTTGAGTTTTGCAATACTAATTTTCATTCTCAAATAGGAATTCCTTATCCGTTTCTTTTTTATGTCCTGGACATACAAAGAGAATGCAATACTCCACATAGCAACCAGCTCTTAAAATATTTGACTATCGCTTAAAGGCTACCATATTCCTCTTGCATCTACAAGAAAATTAGCAATAAGTTTAACATCTTCTATTTCGACTAACATTAAGTAGTTTGAGAATAAGCGTTTTTAAAAATAGTTTGTACAAACGTAGAGAAAGTCATGTGAGTGCAACACATCAGATTTTTTTTCATGTTAACTAATGCTGTTTACTACTGCATACTTTGGGAGGGTTTCCAATGGAACAGGAATATTTGGTTAAAAACGTACACAGTTCATAAAGATGAGATCATAAAGCACCCATTGGAATATGCACAATTTCATTACATCATTTCACAAATAAAACACCGAATAACAGTAAAAAGTCTATTCTCTAAACACAGTGTAGTTTGATTTCTCTTGAGAATGTTGTTAAAACAAAAATTATAGAAGTGATGATGACAAAACGGTATATTGAGAGCGGTAGATAGGCATGACAGGTTGCATTTCAAGGTTTCCTTTTGGAGGAGGCTTTGGTCGTCAAGGACTAATTAGCCTCACAATGTCACTTCTTGCTTGCTTTGATGATTAATTAAAGTCCTTTAACCGGGTAGGTAATATCGGAGATAAATGAACGAAATGGTTAAAATGAGCTGGACCCGGGGTTCTTAGAGCTTAAGAGTTACCTAACATTTGTCTTCTAAGGAGAACTTCTAGCGTTCCCATGTATTATACTAGTCTGAATTTTCAAACTTTTTGTTAGATGAGTTCTTAAAAGTAGGTATTCTTGAATCAAGTTTTTATGCTGATTCCAGGAATAACTCCCGTTGTTTTTTATCACGTCAGGTTTTTACACAAAATAAGTATGTTTTGAGAATTTTACTAATGAGCGCAGAAAAGTATTAAAATACCATTTCACACAAGGTAAGGTTTTATTCAAGAAACATTTTAGGAATACTCAAGAACTCCTCTAATTTATTTCATGACTACATTTTAACAAAACAAGAAGCCAAAGTGTTTCATTTAATTTTTTTCAAACTTTCTCCTTTTTGACTTCCTTGCAGATCCTTGAAGATGACTGTCCCTCCTCAACATCCAACAGTAGTCGGCCATCATAGTTTCATTCAATCTCCCCTGGTACCTCCTCCCCATTTCCTTAATATCTTGGTGAAAGCGTTCACCCTGCTCTTCACTATAAGGTCCCAGATTTTCTGGAAAGTAGTCGATACGTGAATGCAGAAAATGCACCTTTACACTCATGTTACGATCCACCTTCTTGAAATTTTCCAACATTGTTTCGACAATGGCCTTGTAAATAGCATCTTTGTTATTGCCTAAGAGGTTTTCAGTAACTGATCGGAAGACGGTCCATGCTTCTATTTCTCTCTCATTCATTGTCTTCTCAAAATCTTCATCCTTCATCAATTTCTTTATTTGAGGACCAACAAAAATTCCAGCCTTTAATTTGTCTTGTGTAATGAAGGGAAATTTCTTGGAAAGGTACTTGAAGCAGGGTCCATCCTGTGGTAGAGCCGTTATAAATTGCTTGATAAAGCCCAATTTTATGAGTAGTGGCGGAAGCAATATCTTTGTATCTCTATGTTTTTGAAGTGAAATTGTCAAAAAAAACTGTACGTGATAGAAAAAAACCAAAAGCAATTCTGAAATCAGCATAAAAAGTGAGCCAGAATCACTTATTAGGTTTGAGTCATCCGATATCATGCAGACTATGATACATTGGATTTCGTATGCTCTCTCTCTCTCTCTCTCTCTCTCTATGCACGAGTCGAAGCCAGACGGCCGGTTGTATCATATTTGATACATTCTGCACTTTACAATCAAGTTTTTCTATCTCTATTCAATATATATATATATATATATATATATATATCGATGGTAGGATTCAAAAGACCCTAAAAGCTTTATATAAACGCGATGTAGCACATGAAAACTAAAACTCCCTTAAACCCTCCTCAAAATTAAAACATTTCATCTATTGAATATTCGTGTTATTTAGGTGTTTCATAACACACTTTCATCCACAGAATAAAATTTATAGATGTCTAAACTTCATTTAACCCTCTAAAAAGCATCCTCAAATCTAAGGAAAATGTTTTTTGTGCAAATTTTTCGACGCAGAGAAACCTATTAAGCTCACAAATATAAATACAACCGTCTGAATTTGATCTCGGCTCTCAGAGGATAAGGAAAACCCCAAAAGTAAAACCTTGTCCAGGTAACTTACCATAAGCACACCAAAGTGGTGGATACAAAATCTAAATCGAGTATCACATAGTTTTATGTAACAAATAAATTATTAAAATAAATGTTTACTTTTATAAATTCAGGAATGTTTGTCCTGAATGATGAGTGTGGAGCATCCTGGTTTCGAGAATTTGGACTTCACGGGAGTTGTAGCAGCCTAAAATTATATGACACGTTTGACATTAAAGACTTCATTTTCCTATTTCGCTAACCTGAATCATTGGCAGAGTGGTCGTAACTGTTTGAGCAAACGTCAGTACAAGCCAGTAGCTTTAATATAGGACAGCCCTTTGATGTGACTGCATTCATTTTCGCTACTGTGTTAATCACTCGTTACAACATATGCAGTCCACATAGGAAGATTCAGCTGTGTGGACGTTGTGCTCGGTAAACTCTAATGAATAGCTGCAGGCTGCCACTTCCAATGTCACCAAAGGAAATCAGTGGCTCACACAGCATTTTCTGAATGCCAATTCCATCTATACAAAGTAGCTTTGAAAATGCAAAGGGTTTCGATGGAAAGCTGAACTAATGATGTATAAAGAGATGGATTAAAGCAACAAAACTTTTATCGAGACTTTAAAATATTATGCATGCATCGTTTTAGTTCTCTTAAATGCAATAGTTCTAGGTTTGTTAAAAAATAATTCGGCTGAATCCGAAATGAGGTAAGCAAACTATTGAATATAAATACTCAGAAATTGGTCATTTATTTACGCCAAAGAAGTTGTCTTACCATGTTTATCTGATGTTCTCAGCATCGTGAAATATGCATTGGTATATACTCTCGTAATTCCCAAGGTCAATTCGAAGAGGAGCAGTAGGCGTTGTGCAGACGAACTAAAACAGGGTCAGCCAAGTGGATGACGTGAGAAGTCGCATAGCCGGTATGACCGAAGAATACAGTAACAGAGTGGTTCCTTAGAATACTTCGTAAGTGATAAAAAATAATGTAAAAGGTGGATAGGCTGTGAAAATGCATTCCATTTGCCCCACTATCCCATTTTATCGGTAGATTAGATTATATTAAATTAGGTGACGGAGTGGGGTTAGTTATGGTTTTATCGACCTCCCGCACGTCAGCCTAAAATCTGTTCCCTGATCAAGTTGCAGAATCTTGATTCCAATGTCAGCATCCATTCCTGAATCTTCTCTGGTTATAGAAAGTCCTGTCTTGCCAGGAATGAGCATCAAAGAGGATGTGCGACGCAGTTCCTTCATCTTCTTTGCACTTCTACAAATGGGTTTATCCTTGTAGAATCCTACTTTACGTGGCTATCTCCTGAAGTGAGCATGTTCAGAAATTAATGTACTACTTTACTTATACCTCTTCTATCCAAACTCAGGGGAGATGAGGAAAGAGATTCGCATGGACCTAAGACCAGCTTCCTGGCTTGTCTTTGTTTAGGATAGTTTTCCTATCTGAGTTGGTGCCTAATCCTTGCTTTTATCGATTTCAACTACGGGTTCATGGCCAACATAGTGTACCTCAGTACCCTCCTTTTTTGCCAGGTGATTAGCCTTTTTATTTTCATAGATGCCCTGATGTCACGCAAACCTGTTGCGAGATGATAGGGCAATCATAGCATTTAGGCATTCCCAAACTAATTTTGATTTTACCTAATCGAAAGAGAGTGCTTTTAAGGCACTTTGACTATTCATGAGAAGGATAATTCGTTTATTATAACTTTTTCAAGTCCTCTTAAAGCACAGCTCAGGTTAGCAAATACCTCTGCTTGAAAAACTGTGCAATATTTCTCAAGGTTCATACTAATATTTGTCCTTGGAGATGGACCATATAAACCTAAGCCCGATAGTGTCCCTATACGATCCATCTGTAAACCAAACAAGTTGGCCTCATTCTTTATCAGGCGTAATTCCTTCAGTCCAGTCTTTTTGAACCCAAGAGTTACCTTAAATGGAGACAAAGCAGTACTAACACCATCTGGACCAGCAAGCGAAGCAGAACAAGAGGATACATTAGGTCTGCATATCCCATATTGATATGAAATTTAGAATAGAGGTGTTTTCAGTCGTTGAACAATTACCTCTCCACTTCACTGTTTTATCGATAATTTTTATCGGTAATTTCACATTCTATCTTGCCTCACCAACTCCACCCTTTAGTAAACTTTTCTTTCTGCGTTAAAAGCAAGAGATAAAAAAAACAGAGCTCTTAAATGATTGACACTGCTCTTTTCATGTATTCCTAAAATTAAAGTCAAAAGAAAGCCATATTAGCCATAGGCTCCATCCATCACCTCAGGTGCATAGACTACAATTGGCTGTAAAGATGTAGTGTGTAAATTTTTATATTTGACTCATTGTTATGTTGATCGACAAAGAGATTGGCATGAAAGACATGCCATCTGTCGTACACAAGTAGCATTTTTATGTGAAAAAGTTGCCAGCTATCACGAAAACTAAGCGTGACTTTTATTTATTCTTGTTTCAATCTAGAAGCCTTCTTGCAGGATTCTTCTCTAGCAGAATAAATCCTTTAACAACTATTTTTCAGCAAGACATTTGCATTTTATTAGCTGTTAACATCTAGCATCAGTCCAAAGCATAAGCAAAAGGATTACTAAAAGTGTTACTTAATTTCTTAAGCAGAAAGTGTCACTCCTGATGGCAATTACATTAAGCTTGCCCCTGTGAGCAAAACAGTTGATGATTAATGTGCTCAGAAACAGTAAATATGATGAATGTAACCATATGCTGTGGCAACCAGAGGGCAATGCTGTCTGCGTCTATTATACTAGCCAAGATTTATTGAAGAAAACATTTGATTGGACAGGAGTGGCTGCATATTTGTCGCTTTTAGTGAGAGCAGAACCTTTAGTATTAAACCTTGACTCTGTCATCGCAGTTTCCATTAGAATAATGGTTTTGTATTCATGTATAGTGAAGCGGGAACTACACTTCTTGCATTTTTCTGGGTTTATTTTTTAGCAAAAGGTTCTTAAGAACGATCTCTTGTGTATGGTGCATAGTTTGACCTTAAAGTGTATTATCTTGGATTACTGCACTGTTAACTGTCATTTATACTTAGTACTATATTTATGCTTGAACTTCAAACTGTTCTCCGGAAATTTTATTTTAAAGTTAGTCATAACCTTTGTTTTTACTGATGCGTGTTAATTCATAAAGGAAGTTTAGGATTAGCTGAGATTGAAAGCATTGTTATAACTAACTGCAGAAGCTTAAAGCTAACAATCAGGAAACCTATAGAGTGCAGTTTCTTCGGTCTTGCTCAATTTGCAGCATGTCAATATATGCAGGAGTAGCTGTATATTTCCTTTTTGTTTTGTAGTATCGCTTTACCTAAGAGGGTCTTTGGTACAAGTATACCAACTTAAACTGGAAAGATGTCCTTCTATTATGGTATCGTAGAATAACTCTTTCGTGCCAGGGAGTTGCCAGTTCTCGTTGCAGTGTATAATTTCAGCGCTCCACCAAGCTGAACGTCGTGGGTTCGAGTCCCGCCATGGGTGTTTGTGTGAGTTGTGGAATTGCGGTAATAGACGCTAAAGAATACAGTAAAACACATTAAGCATAAGCTGGATAAACAAGGGAAGTTTTATGAAAAAAAGAAAAAGGGGAGTAGGAGTATAAGTAAAAAGGTTCGACTTTCTGTTTTTGTAATATATGTAATATATAATTTAGAACATTATATTTGTGTGGGTCTAAGACTTTATATCTTATTTATACAATTTACCAACTTATAAAATTTTCAGCCTATTAAGAATACTATGTTGGGAACAAGAGTATAAGTCAACTTACATTGTTAGACACATGTCAGAATTGTGTGGTATAACTGTTTGTTTATTGACTTACACTACGTGATCAAATGACGTACAAGTTCGTGGGCCCTCCGTCGGTAATGCTGGTGTTAGCCCACCCTTAGCTTTGGTGACATAGTTCACTCTCGTAGGCATGCTTTCAATCAGGTGCTGGAAGGTTTCTTGGGGAATGGCAGCCCATTCTTCACGGAGTGCGGAACTGAGGAGAGGTATCGATGTAGGTCTGCGAGGCCTGTTGAAAGATGCAATCGCCATCCCCGAATTGCTCTTTAACAGTGGGAAGCAAGAAGGTGCCTAAAATATCAATGTAGGTCTGCGCTGTGATCGTGTCACGCAAAACAACAAGGGCTGCAAACTCCTCCAGGAGAAACACGACCACAGCATAACACCACCACCTCCGAATTTCACTGTTGGCACTACATACGCTGGCAGATGACGTTCACCGGGCATTCGCCATACCCACACCCTGCCATCGGATCGCCACATTGTGTACCCTGATTCGTCACTCCACACAACGTTTTGCCACTGTTCAATCGTGTAATGTTGATGCTCCTTAAACCAAGCGACGTGTTGTTTGGCATTTCCCTGTGTAATGTGTGGCTTATGAGCAGCCACTCGACCATGGAATCCAAGGTTTCTCACCTCATGCCTAATTGTCATAGTACTTGGAGTGGATCCTGATGCAGTTTGGAATTTCTGTGTGATGGTCTGGATAGATGTCTGCCTATTACTCTTTACGACCCTCTTCAAATGTCGGCGGTCTCTGTCAGTCAACAGACGAGATTGGCCTGTACGCTTTTGTGCTGTACATGTTCCTTCACGTTTCCACTTCACTATCACATCAGAAACAGTGAACCTAGGGATGTTTAGGAGTGTGGAATCTCGCGTACAGGCTTTTGACACAAGTGACACCCAATCACCTGACCACGTTCGAAGTCCGTGAGTTCCACGGAGCGTCCCATTCTGCTGTTTCACGATGTCTAATGACTACTGAGGTCGCGGATAATGAGTACCAGGCATTAGGTGGCAGCACAATGCACCTAAGATGAAACACGTATGTTTGTGGGGGTGTCCGGATACATTTGATCACATAGTGTATGCATACTCTTAGGACCAAAAGCTTGGCAACAACTGTTATTGTAGGGAAACCAGCTGTGTACTTACATTTCAAAAGATGTATGATTATTACAGCTGTTATTAATATGTAATTATTTATGTATCTTGGAACTGATTTAATAGTAGAAGAAATTTAAGATGTACAGCAGAGGGAGAAAAACGGTAGAATATGTTAATGCAAAAGTAAATCAATCAGACATATACAGTGACAGTTCAGGCAGGTTAATACGTATTTGTATTTTATTATATTTATACCATTACATACCTATGTAAATTCATTGTAAGTCTCAAAATATACAAAGCCTCAAAATATAATAAACAAGATTTAAATACATTATCATGTTTTGTTCGTTTCAAATCATCTGTTAATATTGTTATCTACAGTTTTAAAAACTTCTAACCCGTCTCCTCAAAACTAGCTATTTCTCACTTATACTCTTCTCCCTGGCGAGATAGAATTTTTATGTAGATTTTGGTATATGTACGTGCAAGAGAGTTTCTTCTCTTATTCACTGCCTCGCTGACTTTCACTCCTTTCTCCGTCTCCCTTTCCCATCAAACACGCATTTCTCTCACTCTTTCACCTACCATTCCTAATCCTCCCCTTTTTCTTGATTTCTCTCTCTATTTTCTGCAATGTACATGTCGCGTGATGTTTTGAAAACCAGCGTTAAACTGTTTTTTCCCTGTGGCAATAATAAATTTAAAACTATCCAAACACGTGCCTTGCAAAGCACGCGGATTTATACGTTTCGTGGTAAACCTTTTACCTACACATATAATAAATAAAAAATGTTTTCTCAAATGTATCATATCGAACTTATATATATATATATATATATATATATATATATATATATATAACAACACTTTTCATAAATATTGTGCTTATAAACTTCGGTTACACGACATTTTCCAAGCAATGAATAATGAGCGAGATATTTGGATTTTTTATTTTGCATCCCAATAGAAGGTCCCTTTTGGGGAAAGTATTATACAACCCACCTATTTTCTAGGGCTTAGGCTATGCTATACACCAACTTGCATAATAATCAGTTTGGTTATTGTTTGATAAAAACATACGTACGCGCACGCACACACTCTGTCTATTCCATTCTCATTCTTTCAATCTTCCTGGCTCTCTCTAAAATTGTGATTTCAGGTTACATTCTACTTTTAATAAAATTATTCATCCAATATTACCAGAATTATTTTGTTTTATTGTATGGGTAAACATGTGGAATTGAAGCCGTGGTGCTTGGAAAATGATAGAAATCTGGAAATAAAACCTAGTCAGATAAGTGATTTGAAATCAGAGCCGGTCAAATGCTCTATCACTTAAATGATCTAATCCCTCATTCTCTTTTCAATATACAGGGTGATTTATGAAGAACTGCCACATTTATTTCTTTGTTTAAAAACGAGTTATGCTAGCGACAACTTATTATAACTGAAATTTAGAGGAATTTTGGAAGATTATTTAACTGTATAGCAAACGTTGAAAATATCCTCCATCCTGCTTAAGTACAACTCAACACGTCGTTCCATGTTACTGACCACTCGTTGGAGGACTCAGTTGTCAATAGCTTGAATCTCCTGCGTAATGTTGTGCTTCAGATCCTCCAATGTCTGGGAACGTGTGACATAAGCCCTGGCTTTTAAGTAACCCCATAGAAAGAATCCGGAGATCTCGGTGCCCACAGGTTCTTGGAAATTATCTGGTCGTTAAAGAAACAGATTCATTTTATGTATGGCATTAGCGCCATCCTGCTGAAAATATCCTTGGCTGAGCTCTACATCGCCTATTTGCTCACCAAACTCCATGAAAATTCGTCGGCACTCTGTTCACATTGTTTAAAAAAATTGGTCCCATTATTCTCTGTGCGGATATTGCGCACCAAACTGCGACTTTAACCGGCTGCATTGCTGTTTCATGTATAACATGTGGATTTTCACTGGCACAATAGCGGGAGTTAGAGTTCACATAGCCGGATAAACGGAACCATTCTTCATCTGTGAACCATGTGATGGACATATGGCAGGATTTTGCACGATGAATGCCTAAAACCAACGATAAAAATTCAGTCGTCTATCCTTATCTGGTTCCTGTAACTGATGGGCAATCGTAATCCTATACAACTTTAGGCCTGCACGTTTCACAGGTCTCTGACACACTGAGTAGCTGTACTCTGTCTCCTACGACAAACGTCTTAATGATTTTTTGGGTGACTGATCCAGTCGTGCTCTTATGTCAACAACCACCTTGGGAAGCCTAGATGAACCAGTTTTGCCTTTTCCACTCACCACAGATCCAGTTGTTTCCAATTTGTTTACCAGTCCTAGTATTGTGTTTCTTTGGGACGGATTCCGAACACCAAATTCTCTCTGGTATGCCCTTTAGTAGCTGTAATTGAATTCGTAATCCAATATTGCTTTACAAGGAAAAGTCGTTCATTTAATATGTACTCCATTTTCACGTTGACTACAACAAAATCTGAAAAACAGTTGCCGACAATAAAACTAACAATGAGGAATAAAACATGAACATCTGTGCATCTAGTGGCAGGCAATCGAAACTCCAGAACATTTTGCTTAATTTGGTGCTAAAATTGGAGCATCGAGTGAATTTCGAACAGAATAATTAAAGAAAGAAATGTGTCAGTTCTTCATAAATCACCCTGTATTATACCTATCCTATGTGCGTATATTTTAATACTTTTTTTCTCAGCAGTTTAATTTTTAAGGTGTCTGAATAATAATGCTGCAAGGTGCATTATCCTATCTTCACATTTGCAGCTGTCTTTTATCTGAGAATCATTATTTCTTGATCGAAGAAAATTTGAATACATGCCGGCCTCAGGTACTTGTCTGACGTCCTTGAAGAATCCCAGTATTCCACTTCGAGCTGCACGTACTGCAAATCAAGACAGTTGAAAAGGGTCTGCTTTTCATATAATGGCTATATATAGGCAACCCAATGTGAACGTATACACTGCAATCATCTACCTAGTATTGGAAGATGCTGCGGGCGAGTGGAGATTGCTACCGATATTCTGTCTCGTGTAATTTCTCTAATTCGCTTTGATACAAACGTAATATTTCCTAGAGAGACTGCCAAGGGCAGATTCCTTTCTTCACCAATCAACAGTTCCATGAAAAATTGTATATAATCAATGTTGACAATACAGAACAACCTTGGTAATTCCTTTATCTCGATGATACAATTTACAATGAAAGGAGTTCTGTCTTTAGACAGCGACTAAAGTTAAAAATATGATAGCATGAGTCAGATTATGTGAGGCTGTGGTTTGGTGGTTAGCATGCTAGCTTCCAAATCTAAAAGTCCCGGGATGAATCCCGCTGGAGGATGGGACTTTTTCTTGAGCCAGGATTATGGAATATATGAGTAAGAGTGTAAATGAGTGTGTGAATTTAATGTTTATAAAGAAATCCAATGTAAAACAAGCTCAAAAATTAACGGAATAGTAAACGAGTGAACATGATTGCCGATGAGTAATTGTTCCAAAGGCAGAGTCGCTGACATGACCTTGGATGTTAAAGGCGGCATATAAATGAAAATAAAAGCCTAAACAAACAAAACACTGAGACCTCTAAGAATTCATTTCTAAAATTCTAAAATTTCTATCTGCTAATTTAAGTTTTCGAAATGCCATGTGATTGGCAAAAATATGCGCAAAATTTCGTGAGATTATTAGCTCCAGTTTCAACACACAAACCAAAGCAGTTTCAGATCTGGCTAACTAGCACATTAAACAATTTATACAAACCTCGTCGACAAGAATTCTCCTACAACATACAGATTAAAAGAAAGAAATGATTTTAATGGAATTATATAACTATTGAAAACCTTATTAGTGTAAACTAAATATTTATACGTACAAAATTGTGATCTAAAATTTAACCATTACCTACAATGTATGAATAACTAGTATTAACACGTATAATAGACTATCCTTAAAATAAAACAAAACTCAAATTAAAATTTTTTTGAAAAATTATACAGTGTACGTTTTTTAATTTAATTCACTTCACTTCTGGTCCAGACTTAGGGAATAGGCCATATGGCATCTTAACTAGCATCCCTAAGGGAGAGCGGTTTCTAATGGGGGGACATAATAAAAAATTGAAAAAATAACGATTACTTATCGACTCTTGTGAAATTTAATAGTAAATGTTTATTATTAACTCATGTGATTACTATTTAAGAAAAATAATAACACTTTTAATTGTTATACATATAAATCTACATCTTCCAATGTATGCTTACCATTGGTAGGCTCCAATCACACACCAGGAATAAAGAATGGGCACTAGTTTATGCATGTTTACTTATGTTTTATTTTTTTTATTTGTATTGAACAGTTTACACATGTTTCAATTTTTATCATAACAGTATAAAAATACGTTTATTACCGGTTTTCAAAACCTTACATGACATGGCAAGAGGATGAAAGAGTAGAGTAGAGAATGAGAAAGTGTAGGTAAAAGCAGGGTAGAGAGAGTGAAATTAAGAGAGGAGGGAGAGATGGGGATGGTAAAAGAGGGAGAGAACTTCTGCAGTTAAGGAATAACGCGAGCGGAACTGCGGGTTACTATTCCCAAAAAGTAAGCCTAAAGCATATCCTTTGCTCCCGAAATTAACTACTGAAAGTTTGAACTTTGTCATCATAGTTCCTTGAACCCATCATCGTTGCCATCAATATCCTATTACCATAATTCTATCTGTTTTCCAAGTCAGTTTATAGATTTTACTTCAGTTTGACGCAGCCATGCTCCGTCCTCCAACAATGAAGCACTACCTTTGCCTCACGGTTGCTGCTTGTCTCCTCCCAGTTGGTTCTTCTTTTGCCACGGCTGCTCCAGCATGAAACCTTAACCTCGGGGTATGCGTGGGTGTGTACAGAGAAACACACAAGCGCTGTCTTGGAACACTTTTATTCACTATTTAAAATAATACTTTAGGTTTGCCGATCACTATTAAATGCATACGAAGTTACTTTGTCTTTACCAAGACCGAAGAATATTAACTACAGCTAAGCGTTCTACGCTGTAGCATGTTCGCCACCATTCTTCTCCACACGACGAGAATGTCATCCCGCTCTCGCCAGGCACTCAGGACAAACTGATCTACCCACGCTACTACAAGGAAAACCAACGCCTCAACTCCTTCGCGTCATGAAGCCACGGGTGACCTTCACCAGGCTAAGTGCAGCTGCACCCAATAATTCCAAGAGAAACTGGCTATGTTACCCTTTATACCTGGGGCTGGTCCCTAATTAGCTAAACTATGCCTGTCTGGTCTTTCTGTCGCTTTTAACAGTCAACAATTTTCACAATGCTTCTCCTTTTTATACATACACTGATTTTAAATATAGTATTACTCATTTTATATCGTTATCCTTCCCAGATTATTATGATAATTATTGACTTTATAATTTCGGCTTCAAGGTTTGCCAGCAGGGTGGTTGGAACTTGCAAATGATATCGCCGATTGGTTGTGATTACTGTTACTAGTATCCAAACGAAATCATTCTTAGTCACCTATTTAATTATTACTGAAACGTTTCTTTTCCTTAGGGCATTCATATTTTGTGATGTAGAAAAGCTACCATACACCGTATCTCGCATACGCTGGATCTTACTACGGCAGAAACCTGTTATTTCCATACTATTTTGAGCATATACTCTAATAATTGGAAAGACACAAAGCTGCCCAGGCAATAAATCAGATGGGAAAAATCTCAAGTTTCCTTCAAGGCTCGGACATCCCACTTAAGCGTCCTACGGCTTCAGCTATCTTTGGCGGTGACAGACTTAGCGATTAACCAAACAAGAAGTAAAAATCAGGTTCAGTGTAACGTTCTGAGGTTATGAAGGTAATCGAACCCTCGTCCCTAAGGTGAGATCCGATGACGCAGTCCCAAGAGGATAATGTGACCTGTAATACATCTGCTGCCACTGCCAAATGTGAGGGAATAACGGACTCATCAATCATAGTTTGGCAAGATGCCTCAAACAGGACCCACCTCAACTCACTGTGACGTTCACAGTTAGGAATCATATTTACTATCTGGCCTGATTCTGTTTCCTTCCTTATTACCTCTTCCCACATTTGGCTAGGAGATGGAAAAACTTGAATCTGCTGGCAACCAAACAGGGTCAATGCTCTGCCCCCAGACGGGCAAGGTTGTGTGTTGCAACAGGTTCCATGAACCAGTACATATATACATCCAGGATCCCAACTCATTAACAACACAATGAGAGTCAAACATTCGCACGTACCGAGGTGTTTATACCTCTTGTTTGACATCTGTTGCCAATTAATATATGTAGATATTATCAGATAAGATATTCGGGGTAGGGCATCGTAAAGTTGCTGTGTTTTACCTATCCTAGTTGGAGGCTCTGGTTTATTCATGAACATTCATTAAGAGATCCTGAATATGCATTTTGGAGTTAGGAATCAAATGAGGCTGTATGGAAAAAAGTCCCACTTGGTGGTTTTACTATCTATAAACAAATAAAGCATTAGCAAATCTCAAATTCTCTAAACACTATTTAATCATGTTTCTCAAACATTTTTTTATATTACATCTCAATTAAGGTACTAAATAAAACAAGTAAGTCCAAAACTTGAACATAATATCACGGTCATGATAGACGCTTAGAATTGACGAAATAATAGACAATCGCTTTTTGATGTAGGTACAAATATTTAGATATAAACTCACGGTTATGCAGCAAATCTAGATTATGAACAAACCGATGAACATTTGCATCAGACACCTAGAGTTTAATTAACATTTGTAAGTACGAAGTTGGGAATTTACTATTAAAATGCACTCAATATGCCATTAGCTATTGACAGTAGAAGATGCTACCCATTTGACCAATCAAAGCTGATAGTACTTCATGGTGGTGCACTTGTTTTTAATTTGTATGAATGCAGTGAGTGAGATCACATAGGCTGTGACTACAATAATAGAACTGAAATGCCGTGCTTTGAAAGTCAAAATATTGCTAATATAAAATCAGCTGTAGGTAATTTAACGCTAGAAAACTCAAAACAGGACAAAAGTATGGTGTGGAATCGATTTTCAGAATTCTGTACGCAGAGTAATTTAAAACTGACGGCTCAGTTAGCGATAAAGAGATTGCTTCCATTCTACCGGACTAACAAACATGGTTGGCACTAAACTAGGTAAGTTCATAATAAGTTTTTCGTGTCATTATATAGCCGAGTAACACTCGTGATGCTAGTTTTACATGAGAATTTAATTTAGGTTTCAAACTCCTGTATTGGTTAACCTCAATTAAGTTGTCGCAAAACTATCAGCACTAGTGCTACTAATGTTGATAGTAACATACACGAGTTGCGATTGAAAGGCTCGCAAAATACTCAAAGGTTTCTAAAATTAAATGAAGGATTGTGTAACGATTATATGGAAATTTAAGGACAATCATATGAGGGTTTCAGAATAATGAATAATCTATACTAAAATGAACAAATGAACAATCATACCTTATATTCAATCACACAGACTTAGATAATTCGGGTGAAATAATATGAAAAATATGTAAGGGGAAACTAAATTAAATTGAGTTTTATTTATGGACGCTCTTTAACTACCATGATCCTTGGCGTATATTGGGCGTGAAAGATCGGTAATTTTGCTCAGAAACCTCTTTATCAGGCCTCTTTTTTACGCCCGAAAAATCCATCGCCCTCTGCCGGGTTTTAACACGTGACCTTGAAAATTAGAGGTTAGCATGATAACCACTACACCACAGAGGACGACTGTAAGGGGAAACCTCTCGAAATAAGACCCATATTTAGAAAATTGGGAGAGTGGCATAAAGACAAATGTTCTAAAACTTCAATAAGAAACTGAATCGAGATTTTGACTGAATGGAATGGTTTAAGTTTTAAGAAGAAGGCCAGACCACAGAGGCAGTATGAATTAGCTGTTGCCAGCTTTCATTGAGGCTTTATAAAGAAACAATGCTTACATTTTCTGAGAATTTACCCACTTCATATTTTGTTATAGAAGTTTGGGGATAACAATTAAGCTATTTTGGCTGAAGTAAGTGAAACAGATTTAGAATCGGTAAATTTGATGAATAATAATATATAGTAAATGTTAGGGAAAGAGTTGTTTATAATAATGTTCTATAAATGATGGAGCATTTAAGTTGAGACTGTACAATATCTCCAAAACTAAGCGTTGTAGAAAGAAATGTCTTTGATAAAAGTTACTTGATATTATGTAGGAAAGTAAATGCCATTAGTCGTGTTTTATTTGGAGGACGTTGTGATGGTCATTTTAGGATAAATTAAATTTTTTAAATAGGAACCTACCTTTTTATGTTGTTTTCCCATTCCTCATAAGAAACTAAACAACAATTATGTAAAGCACTTTGCAATTGTTCTTATACCAACTAAATAACAAGGAAAATTCTGAATGGCTGTGTACGAAGAGGGTAATGAATGGTTGGACCATCCGTGAATGGTCATTTATGTCAAATAAGATTTTTTGTGAAGTTTGCCATTTTGAGACATTGGTTTGAATTTTCAAATAGTTATAGTTGCTCATGCAAACAGCGTGGAGTTTCAAAACATCACATAGCTACATGCTCTTTAAAACCTTGACTGTCGCTTTACCTACTGAATCCTAGAACAAAATGTTTAGGTGTAGATATATTACTAGTTTATCTGGATTAACAAGAGTAGATAGAAGAATAAAGAGTTTGAATGAGTGAGCAGAGAAATATTTGAATGCAATAATAAGATTTTTTTATCCTAAAATTATACCGAATTTTCATATTTCGGTGTTTACAGTCTTCTCCCATTTATTCTTAAGAAAAAGAGGGTATGAAGAAAACAATTACATTTATCCATCAATGGCTTCCACGATGAAGTGTTTCAGGTTGAAATTGGGTTTTTAAATATGTAATGGATACAATATGCAGTATGAGTGCTTAGGCCCTCTGTACTATAGATCTGTCATTTTAATCAAACGTGTAGGATGTAATTATCGAAGGAGACACCTCGACACTGCGACCAACTACGAAGATCTATTGTGCTACAGCCTCCGGGAGGCAGGGATGAAGTGAAAGAGCCGCAGGAGTTCGGAGATCCGAAACACCCGCTCTCGCCAGTAGACGCGGAGTGCCGCGATAGGCGACCAAGCCTTGTGGGTGGGCCAACGCGCCCTGTCGTTGGCGGGGAGAAATATTTCAAAGCGCAGCAACCATGCCATCTGGCCATCACGGAACCCAGAGACAGCCTGAAAGAATGAAAGGGAGAGAGAGGAAATGACAGAACATGAGGGTAAGGAGAAATCATGGTAGAATACACCACCCCAGCATTCGCCTAATGCTGGAAAACCACGGAAAACTCCATGGACAGAATGCGCGGCAACCGCGAATTGAACCTGGAACCTCCCGAATGCGGGCCTAAGACTTTACCGCCTGAACCTCCACCTCGGTAATCAAACGCGTAAGAATGCTATGGTTGACTGGAAGTTCTTGTTTGAGACATTGCCGGAAATTCCTGGTAAAACACGATGAGTGTGCTCTATTATGGATAAACGGCGGTAACGCGAACCGCGGACGTTGCCCTAAGATTCTCAACATTGACATTCGTTAGGTACAGCGTTGTATTACTCAGACAAACTTCCCTGCGGTAAACCACAACAGAAGTTCAGAGAAGGCGCACCATCTGGATACGATCAGTGCCTCTCACCGCAAGATGCTCTATGTATTAAACATGCTGCACCAAACTTTGTTGCCAAAACCTTGTCTGAGGAAGGAAAAGAACTAGCAATGCACTCTCTATAAGGGCACAGTTTAATTACTTGCTGGCAACCGGCAGGCAAATGCAGAGTTCCTCAAACAAAGCAACCGCAGGCTTTGCATGTGTAAGTCAGGAATAGTACGGCAGTGGAGGTCACCGAGTCGGATGATAAATAGCACATCGCCTACGAAACGTACTGTTATAATAATTTCCAACTGTTTAAGTTCTTTTTTACTTTCTCTACTACCTATAGTAAGTAGGGGAAGTATTGTATTCCGCCCAAAAATTCGATACCGAGATTTAACCGCAAACACATGTTTTCAGATGCCCCTGAATAAAAAAAAAAGCATTTTTGGAAACATGTCCATGTGTGTGTGTGTGAATAGCATAACTCAGAAACCAACAGTCGGATAAACACCAAAGTTGGTATTTAGGTTCAGTATCTTCCAAGGATGCGACACGCAGGTTTTCAAGAAAATCCCCCCCACCCCAGAGTACCCTTTACATGGAAGATTTTTCGAAAATTTTAATTTTCTCAAAAACGGCTCTAACGATTTTGATTAAAATATCATATGTTTAAGATATTTTTATGACAAATAAAATGTATATCTTGAATTTCCTGGGAAGTCTCCAAAAGTATTCTTCATTGTGAACGACTTTTGCATAACTGGTAAACCATAAGAGATAGACAAAATTTTACTACACAAAAAATTTAGATTCCGTTAAAATACACAATTTATGTCATATACATTTTTTTTGTTGAGTGAACCATTTTCGAGATATTACTTGTTATTCCCTTAATTTTTTTACTTTCCCTACTACGTATAGTAAATAGGGGAAGTATTGTATTCCACCCAAAATTTCGATACCGAGATTTCACCGGAAATACATCTTTTGAGACCCCCTGAATTCAAGAAAAGCATTTTTGGAAACATATCCGTGTGTGTGTCTGTGTGTCTGTGTCTGTCTGTGTCTGTCTGTGTGTGTCTGTGAACAGCATAACTCAGAAACGAACAGTCGGATAAACACCAAACTTGGTATTTGGGTTCAGTATCTTCCAAGAATGCGACACGAAGGTTTGCAAGAAAATCCCCCACCCCAGAGTACCCTTTACATGGAAGATTTTTTGAACATTTTAATTTTCTCAAAAATGGCTCTAATGATTTTGATTAAAATATCATATGTTTAAGATATTTATATGACAAATAAAATGTATATCTTGAATTTCCTGGGAATGTCTCCAAAAGTATTCTTTATTGTGAACGACTTTTGCATAACTGGTAAACCATAAGAGATAGAAAAAATTTTACTACACAAAAAATGTAGATCGCGTTAAAACACACAATTTGGGTCATATACATTTTTTAGTTGTGAATCATTTTCGAGATATTACTTGTTATTCCCTTAAATGTTTTCAATATTTTCTCAAATGGGAATTCGTTATTCATTTTTTTTGTCTTCGATATGCAAAGAATATTAATCTGTGGCAAAGCGAATGGTGCTGCACATAGCAACCAGCTAATAAGAGATATGTATGTGCTTAAAGGCTACTGTATTTCTATATTGCGCTTGTAAATATATATTCCTCTTACATCTACAAGAAAATTAGCAATAAGGTAGAGTCTGCATATGTTTATCTCGATTAACATGAAGTAGATGGAAAATAAGCGTTTGTAAAAATAGTTTGTATAAGAGTAGAGAAAGTCATGTGAGTGAACACATCAGATTTTCAATACTTATTTTCTCAAATGGAAATTCGTTATTCATTTTTTTTTGTCTTGGATATGCAAACAGTATTAATCTGTGGGAAAGGGAATGGTGCTGCACCTAGCAACCAGCTATTAAGAGATATGTGTGTGCTTAAAGGCTACTGTATTTCCAAATTGCCCTTGTTAATATATATTCCCCTTACATCTACAAGAAAATTAGCAATAAGATTGACTCTGCAATTGTTTATCTCGATTAACATGAAGTAGATGGAGAATAAGCGCTTGTATAAATAATTTGTACAAGAGTAGAGAAAGTCATGTGAGTGTAACGCATCAGATTTTTCGTTTAATACTCTTTTACTTTCTCTACCCGTTAATATTACTTTCTACTCGCAAATTTGGTATCGAGATTTTACTCGAAACACACAAACTGGAGCCCACTGAATTAAAAAAAAATCTGATGTGTTACACTCACATGACTTTCTCTACTCTTGTACAATCTATTTTTACAAACGCTTATTCTCCATATGCTTCATGTTAATCGAGATATCGAGATGTCGATCTTATTGGTAATTTTCTTATAGATGCAAGGGGAATATGGTAGCTTTTAAGCGATAGTCAAATATTTTATCGCTGGTTGCTATGTGGAGCATTCCATTCTCTTTGCATGTCTAGGACACAAAAAAAATGAATAACGAATTTGAGAAAAAGTATAAGTATTGGAAAATTTAAGGAAATAACAAGCAATATCTCGAAAACGGTTCACTCAACAAAAGAAATGTATATGATATAAGTTGTGTATTTTAACGCGATCTACATTTTTTGTGTAGTAAAATTTTGTCTATCTCTTATTGTTTACCAGTTATGCAAAAGTCGTTCACAATGAAGAATACTTTTGGAGACATTCCCAGAAATTTCGAGATAAACATTTCATTTCTCATGACATTATCTTAAACATATGATATTTTCATCAAAATCGTTAGAGCCATTTTTGAGAAAATTAAAATTTTCGAAAAATCTTCCATGTAAAGGGTATCCTGGGGTGGGGGGATTTTCTTGAAAACCTTCGTGTCGCATCTCTGGAAGATACTGAACCTAAATACCAAGTTTGGTGCTTATCCGACTGTTCGTTTTTGAGTTATGCTGTTCACAGACACACAGACACACACACAGACACACACACACAGACACACACACACACAGACACACACACGGACATGTTTCCAAAAATGCTTTTTTTGGATTCAGGAGGTCTCAAAACATGTATTTCCGGTGAAATCTCGGTATCGAATTTTTGGGTGGAATGCAATACTTCCCCTACTTACTATACGTAGTAGAGAAAGTAAAAATGTGTTGCACTCATTTGGCTTTCTCTACTCTTGTACAAACTATTTTCACAAACGTTTTTTCTTCAGTTACTTCATGTTAATCGAGATAAACATTTGCAGAAACTATCTTATTGATAATTTTCTTGTAGATGTAAGGGGAATATGGTAGGCTTTAAGCGATAGTCAAATATTTTAAGAGGTGGTTGCTATGTGGAGCATTCCATTCTCTTTGCATGTCAAGGACATTAAAAAAAAAAAGATAAAGAAAGAAGGAAGGAAAAAACGAATTAGGAATTCCTATTAGAGAAAAGGTATGTCTTGGAAAATTCTAACAAATAACAACGAAAACCTAGGAAATGGCTCTCTGGACAAAATAAAATGTATATGACACAAATTTTATGTTTTAACAAGATCTACATTTTTCGTGTAGTATAAGTTTGTGCAACTCTTATAGCTTACCAGTCATTCAGACTTTGGGGACATTCCCAGAAAATTCAAGTTATACATTTTATTTGTTATGAAAATATCTTAAATGTATGATATTTTAATCCATATCGTTAGAGCCATTTTTGAGAAAATCAAAATGTTTTAAATATGTTCCATGCAGAGGGTAGTCTGTGATAAGGGCATTTTCTTGAAAATCTGAGTGGCGCATCTTTGAAAGCTACTGAACCCAAGTACCAAGGTTGGTATTTATCCAACTTTTAGTTTTTGAGTTATGCTGTTCACAGATACACCCAAACACACACGGATCTTTTTCCAAAAGTGTTTTTTTCATTAAGGGGGCTCAAAACATGTATTTCCGGTGAGCTCTCGGTGTAGAATTTTTGAGTGGAATGCAACACCTCCCCTACTTACTACCTATATGTAGAAGAGAAAGTAAAAATAAATTACGACCTATCACGTATTACTCTATGCACTTCATGTTAATCGACATAAGCGTTTATAGAAAGGATTAATGATTTAGTTGTATGTTCAAGAAGGATACAAGAGGCTGGAACGATAGTCAGATCTTTAAGAAGTTGTATGCTGAATTTAAAATATCATACTGTATGCATGATATCGGTAGAAGCAGATGAATGGTGAGAGCATTTCTAAAGATAACAAAAGTATTAAAAACTCAAATCAATAACAAAGAATACCTAGCATAAGGCATAAACTGTGTATTTCAAATAAATCTATATTTTGTGTATACTAACTTTCTGTCTACTTGTTATGATTTACCAATTTTGCAGAATTATAAAAAAAATTACAGAAATTTAAGATATACACTTTATTAGACTTGTAAATATCCTAAACATGCGGCAGGTCAATCAAAATTGTTAGAGGTATTTCTGTGAAAACTAAAAATAACCTATATGTTTCCATGGAATGGGAAGTTTGGTGTGTGTGGAGGGTATTTTTGATAGAATTTTCGCATCTGCATCTTTGGAAGATGCTAAACAATTTACTTTATTTTGTATTTAGCCGATATTTCGTTTATAAGTTATGCCGCTCAAATACAAACACGCGCGGACGTTTTTCTAAAAATGCTTTCTTTGAGTTCGGAGGACCTCAAAATGTGTTTTGCCGATAATTGTATATTCTAGAGAAAGTAAAAATGAAAGATCAGATAAATACCACATTTCTTGCTAAATCAGATGTTTTAAGGCACTCTACACGCATTCTACACGTCCCGAGCAACCATTTACATAAAATACTTCCTTAACCTTTTTAACTATTTTCTAATAAATTTTTCTGACGTTTTAATGTAAATGTGAAGGCATCAGAAATGAAATTTATAGTCAGGGCAGAAAGTATTGGAACACAACCTTAATAATTCTATCAGCCAAATTAAATAGAGAGAAAATGCTGATTTTAATATAATATAGAAAGAACACACAATAACAATAGCAAATTACCAGAACATTCTGTGTTTTTTATTTTGAATACATGTTTCATTTTATGATTTTTATTTTTTAAACATCGAAGCTTTTCAATTATTTACGGTATTCTTTAAATTAATTTGCATGAACTTACTAGAGCAAACCATTTTAACTTTTTGGTGAAAAATATAAAAGTGCGAAACGAAATATTATTTAAACTAACGGTTGAATAAATTTATGAGTTGTTGAAAATTGAGGCATTAAATAGAGCCTTCATAGAAAACGATGATTATTCACGATTTCATGAATTTATTTCCCCATAAGTTTTAATAACTGACGATGACATGATGATGGCAGACAGTTTGTTCTTCATAGTGTATTCAAGCTAACTTGAAAGCACTTTTCAAACAGAGTTCAAAGTTGGTACAGTTTTTTTCAATAGAAAATGAAAAACAATCAAAAACAGCAGAATCGTTTGTTGTTTGTACATGAGAATTTCTTTGCATTCAGTTTGCTACTATAAGGTTTTAAAGTGGTGATTGGATATTACTTTCTCTACTACGTATAGTAAGTAGGGGAAGTATTTTATTCCACCCAAAATTTCGATACCGAGATTTCACCGGAAATACATGTTTTGAGACCCCCTGAATCCAAAAAAAGCATTTTTGGAAACATGTCCGTGTGTGTGTCTGTCTGTGAACAGCATAACTCAGAAACGAACAGTCGGATAAACACTAAACTTGGTATTAAGGTTCAGTATCTTCCAAGGATGCGACACAAAGGTTTTCAAGAAAATCCCCCCACCCCAGATTACCCTTTGCATGGAAGATTTTTCGAAAATTTTAATTTTCTCAAAAATGGCTTTAACGATTTTGATTAAAATATCATATGTTTAAGATATTTTTATGACAAATAAAATGTATATCTTGAATTTTCTGGGAATGTCTCCAAAAGTATTCTTCATTGTGAACGACTTTTGCATAACTGGTAAACCATAAGAGATAGACAAAATTGTACTACACAAAAAAATGTAGATCGCGTTAAAATACACAATTTATGTCATATACGTTTATTTGTTGAGTGAAGCATTTTCGAGATATTGCTTGTTATTTCCTTAAATTGTTCAAAACTTATTTTCTCAAATGGGAATTCGTTATTAACTTTTTTGTCTTGGATATGCAAAGAGTATTAATCTATGGAAAGGGCAATGGTGCTGCACCTAGCAACCAGATATTAAGAGATATGTATGTGCTTAAAGGCTACTATATTTCCAAATTGCCCTTGTAAATATATATTCCCCTTACATCTACAAGAAAATTAGCAATAAGATAGACTCTGCAAATGTTTATCTCGATTAACATGAAGTAGATGGAGAATAAGCGTTTGTAAAAATAGTTTGTATAAGAGTAGAGAAAGTCATGTGAGTGTAACACATCAGATTTTTTTTGTTCTAATGGAATTTTCCCTAAATGGGTAGCTAGGAAAAGTTTTCTTTGTCCTTGCGGCATTTTATAAAACTGGGAAACTATAATACGGAGACAAAAACTTACTTCCGAAAATGTTCACGGTATGTCTGTATGTGAACGATTCAGTTGCGAAAGGTTAATTACTTTCTTTCTCATTCTCTTTCATGATAAGCAGCAAAAGGTTGTGTGTTCCTATCTAGTGGAAGCGCAATCTGCATACTAAGATCCTATCTCGCAAACAGGAAACTTCCAAAGCCACCCCAGCTACCAGGTCACTGATCAGACGAGGAAAAAAAAGATGGTGCATACAGACATCAGGGCGTGATAGGGAAGCTGGATACAAACATTACCAGGAGAGTTGCCATCCTTCTTTGTCGCAATTTAACAGTCAAATGGAGCAGGAATAATCCAGTTGACTGCACAAGATTCATTGCGTGTTTCACAAATACCCATGTCCTTTCCACTGCTACTGCCATTCTGCCTGTGAAGCGCTTGTTTAAATTAAACTTGTTAATGAAGGTTATTAAAAGAAGGCGTACCCGTATTCACGAAGCACGCGTTGAGATTTATATTAGTAACGCATCTGACAGCACGTACTTGTTGGTAGCAAGATTAGACAAGCTTCGATGCACATTTTGTTAATGCCTTTACCAGCGAAACAAATATTTGTAAGTAAATATTTGAAAATTTGTTGTCCCATCTTAGTAATAGGAAGTGTGTGTTGTTTTCATGAACTAAAAGGATACTAGTATTCATGTATCTGTAACACGCAAATGGAATACATAATAAATAAAAGAATGCGATATAAATTTATATACATCTACAATTCTGCAATAAATGATCGAGCGGAATCACGAGGTCCCTGGATCGATCCTCGGAGAACGCCCAATCTGGCCCATGGGTTTTTCGTGGTTTCTCCGGGTCGCTAGACGAATGCTGGGGTAGTTAATCTTCTACCACTACCCTCCTTCCTCACATTTTCTGTACCCATCATCTTCCTTGTCATCTGTTTCACGGTTGTAGGACCAGGCGACGTGTTTGGGCGGGTTGCGGCTGGGCGGTGGCTTGCGCTCTGTAAAGGTTCTTCCCTGGCGTCGCTGCGGTACCGCTCAGTTAGGTCTCTCGTCAGCGTGATGTCTTGGAGGTTGGTGGCTTGTGGGCAGGGGCTATGCGGCGTCGGATGCGTTCTATCTGAAAACGTTAGGGACCCCGTCCATGCTTGCGCCGTGGGCAACCGGATCTGGTCGCCCTTCGGGTCTCTCTCCTGATCCCTCCCTCCCAGGGTCATATTGGAAGCACAATGGGCCAACTGGCCTGCGTGCGGGCTCTGCCCCTGTTCCGGGGCCCCTCCGTGATACCTTCTGCAACAAATGTAAAATAAAGAAGGAATTGAACGGATATTTCTATAATAGTGACTTTTAATCCACTTCCGTTCATGCTGTCATGATGAAAGTTTGAATTTCCTGCATCCAGTGCCGGTAACCTAACCTATCTACACAGTTTGCCTACTTTATTGAACGTATGTGTACGTTTGCCAACATACAAACTTATACAGAATTTCTTCCAAATGAAGAGGACTTCATAGACAATTACCAAAATACTCGATACGTAACCGAGCGGAATGGCTCAGGTTACAAGGTCTGTGACCCAATTCGGGAGGTCCCGGGTTCGAATCCTGGTGGCCGCCCACTCTGACCATGGTTTTTTTTTCTGGTTTTCCTTTGGTCGCCTAGGCGAATACACCTAGGTGGTATATTCTATCACAATTTCTCCTTTCACTCATTCCCTGTCCTTTCATCTTTCTTTCTATCATCTCCGGGTTCCGTATTGGTCTGGTGATGGACAGTGGCATAGTTGATGCGACTTGGAAAGATTTCTCCTCAGGGCGCGTTGACCTGCCTGCAAGGGCCGCTTGTCGCCCTCTCGCGGGACTCCGCGTCTACTGGCGAGAGCGGGTGTTTCGTACTGGAAATGATAAGGACTCCCGTGCGTCTCTGTAGTCCAGTCTGCCTGCGGACTTGCGACCTCCTGTGGCTCCTCCACTTCATCCCTGACTCCCTGGGGGTGTAGCCACAATAGTTGGTCGCAGTAGCGAGGTATCCCCCTCCGCTAATTCCATCTTACATCTTCAATATGTACATTTTATTTGTCACCTACAGTACTGGAAACATTTATTGCATCACCCACAAAATAATTGTGTTTTTCCCTCTACTCATTTAGAAATATCAGTATCTTCAAATTGTCCTGTGTTTATAGGTATAACTTTAATATCTTAAAGTATAAAAATGTGAACGCATGATGCCAATAATACTAAAATTACACGTAAATATTAAAACTGAACAAAATATCAAATTTTATAACTAAATAGTCACGATGCTGTATTTATTATTGCAGAAACCTAATTCAATTCAATAATTATAATAGGATAGTGTTTAACTCTCACACAAAGTAAGTCCTTCTCATCGTTAATACATTGAACCAGTACTTTGCTTTGTCTCCTCGAGCTTTTATTACGGCATCACATCCTCTGGACATTGAAAGTATTAAATTGTATAATTCGTCAGGGAAAATCTCGCTAAACCACACCCTATGGATGACTCCAATCATCTCTTTCTTATTTCTTAGTTTTTTATTCCTTACAGCATTGCCAATCGTCTTTCAAACGTTCTCCTTGGAGTTGCGATTTGCTGTTCCCTGGCCATATGAAGGCGGAAATTCCTTGATCTTCAAGAAAACGTCTAACCTTTTAGAATAGTAGCGTTTAAGCAAGGCACTCACTTTTTTGCGCTATGACAAGGTGCTGAGTCATCCCAGAAAACTGCAAATTGCTCCATAATTGTTGGCGTTAAACTTTCTCCTAAAATCATTATACATTCACCTTCATATACTGTTCTCTCAATGTAACGTAATGTACCCATACCTTTACTGGAAATACACTACCAGACCATCACACTTTCCAAGAATTACACTGTCGAGGCCAAACATTCTGCAGAAATTTTTCATCGCTACGACAACGGATAAACAAGCATTTTTCCGTCGTTTCCTCTGTCATTAAATTTTTATTCATCTGAGATTACTTTACTCCACCTCTCTTCAGTCAGATGGGCATGTTTCTTGACCTATTCTAGCATTCTTCATCTTAAGTGTCGAAATTCTTCTGTGGCCGCCTGGCAGGTAGGCCCATTTCTGAAAGTATGTATCTAATAGTTCTGCTGCATTCCACCGCTTCTTCCCAATGTCCTTGCAACTCCACCGAAGTCATATGCCGGTTTTTCAGGCAGATCCGTTTCAAATTGCGGTCATTAGCAGCAGCAGAAGACCTTTTTCCACCTCTTCCTTTAATTCTTTCCAGTTTTCTTGTATTTAGCCAATGATCTTGATACAGTGTACTGGTTAAATCCTATTTTTGATGCAGTATGTCAAGTAAAAAAGCCCTCAGAAGCTAATGCGGCAATAACACTTTTTGTGAGGATTTAATTCCCTTCCTTTGTCAATTTCGTTATTAAGCACACATCACTAACTACTACAATAAACCAACGATAGAGACAGTAATATCACAACGATAGAAAATGTTTGAAAACTCTGTTGAAAACAACAATGCATAATCATTTATGGATAAAATAAAACTGAAATAGTGAAAATACACAAAATCTATAGGTGATCCAATACATTTTTTCTTAAATCTGTGATATTTAATTAAAATCGTTATAGCCAATTTTGAGCAAACAAAAAAGCTAGAACATTTTTTCATCTAAAGAAACTTTATGTCGCATCTTTGTAAGATACCAAATTTAAATATGAAGTTTCGTATTTATCCGACATTTTGTTTACAGTTTCCTAAAAATGCTTTATTGCATTCAGGGGGCCTCAAATGTATTTTCGGTGAAACTTCTGAATCGAATTGTTAGGTGGAACTCAATATCTTCTCCTTCTACTAGATATGTGGTAAGGAAAGTAATTAAAATGCTTCACGAGGAGCACTTTGCATTAAAAGCAAAAAGGTTGAATTTCGCGACAGTCAGATGTCCTCTAAGTCCGCCTGTCCTTAGGACAACGTTCTTTCTCTTGACGGTAACCAGATCTGAGGCTAATTATGTCTTGGAGGAAGGTACTTCTGATAATTGGATGGCATTCCTCGAGCAAGTTTTCCGCGAGGTTCCTTAACCTCAACGCTGAGCATTTAGCATAGCTAATGGAACGAGTTTTCACGCCTGGTGCTAACGTAAATTCAATTCAAATAGTGCCACTACACCCCTTATTGTGGTAGTAAATTTCAGAAGCTACAAAAGGCGGTGCTGGTATAAAGCAAACAGCTGTGCGTGGAAATCCCAGGAGGTTTTTTCTCTCCGTGCGAGTTACAACTTTAGAAGCATTCGAGTGGCAGTAATAGAATTCATTATTGCAGAATGATGTCTCGAACACACAACCTCTCCGCTTTCGGTCAAGTTCAAGGACAGTCTGTCTGCTTTACAGTTTCCTTGTACTTCTTATAAATACTTATTTACTTCCAAGAATACAAATAATGCATTCCGCTTTTAAAAGCACTCATTCGCTGTGTATAAAATGTGGAAAAAAGACCTCAAGTTGTCAATGTGTTCAAAATTAAATACGATATAATTGATTTAATATTTATAAAAAACAAAAGTATAAACCTAGTTTCATCTCTTATGTATCCTTTTATACTTAGCATTGAGGTACATGAAATAAATACAGTAAAACAAAATACGTTAAGTATTTCCTGCAGCTTCCGAATAGGAATGGGTATAGCTTATTCAACAGAGGTCATCTCGAGCACTGCGACTATTATTGTGGCTATGCTCCCCAGGAGGAAAGGATAAGTTGAAGGAAACATAGGAAGTTACAGGCTGTAGGAAAACAGTTCACAAAGACGCGCGGAGGTTCCCAGCATTTCCAAGCTGGCAGACCCGTCCTACTGCTGGAGCCACCGGAACAGGGCGATGAACGACCCATTAATCAAGCAACCCTCTTGTGTCCACGAACCCTAATTGGTCCTAATTGTAGGTTCCCATATAAAAAAATTAAATTTACCCTAAAATGACCATCATAATGTCCTGAAAACAAAACACGACTAATGGCATTTACTTTCCTCCATAATATCAAGCAGCTTTTATCCAAGACATTTCTTTCTACAACGCTTGGTTTTGGAGATATTGTACAGTCTCAAATAAAATGGTCTACCCTATGTGTGTATGTGTATATATATATATATATATATATATATATATATATATATATATATATAAAGATCATGAATATCAACGTACTCTAAAACACCGAAAAGAAAATTTTAATGTGTCATTCTTAAATATAAAAATTGTAATGCAATTCTAATTTCAAAGGGGTAAAAATAAAAGTTATGTAAAGATGAGATTCCTGACTGGTTTTTGTGTTTTAAATACAGCATTCTGCATTCTTGTAGTTTCGTCACTTTTACGAGTAGTGCCTGCAGATATCAAGAAGATCAATGTTCACTCCACCCATTAAAATTACATCTATCAGAACCTAAAACGGGTGAAAATTTTATGAAGGAATTTATATTTTGCAGTCACAGGCTTTCTTAAGATAAGTGTTATATACCCTCCTGTTAGAATAATTACGAGGGTGGTCTGAAAAGTTTCCGACCTCAACATAAAGATGGCAGCACTCGTAAATAAAAGCTAGTGAATTTCGTTATTCATCTGTTGACAGTTACTCACCAAAGTGTCAGCCATTTTGGACGCTCAGTTGTTATGTAACAGTCGTTTGAGTGAGGTGATGCGAGACAAAATCGAGTATCGAGCTGTGATTAAGTATTTGTTTTTGGAAGGCAATATGCCAACGCAAATCAAATATGATTGGATTCTGTGTATGGGGATCTGCACCATCATTTACCACAGTGAAATTTGGGCAGCTGAATTTAAACGTGGCCGTAAGAGCTTGGGAGACGATGAACGTTCGGGACGTCCAAAAATTGCAACTACCGACGAAAACATCGCCAAAGTTCACCAAATGGTGCTAGACGACCTCCAAATTAAAGTGAGAGAGACAGCAGAGGCTATAAACATGTCAAAAAACGTGTTTGTCACATATTAAATCAACATTTAGACATGAGAAAGATGTCCGCGCGTTGGGTGCCGCGTTTGCTCACGTTTGACCACAAACGTGTTCAAATGAACATTTCCAACGCTCCGTTGGCGCAGTTTAGGCGCAATAAAGCCGAGTTTTGGCGCCGATTAATTACTTTAGATGAAACTTGGTCACAGCATTATACGCCCAAAACAAAAATACAGTCCAAACAGTGGACTGCAAAGGGGGAACCGGCTCCAAAAAACGCAAAAACTGTTTTCTTCGGCTGGGAAAGTGATGGTGACTGTTTTATGGGATAGTCATGGAGTTATTTTAATCGATTATCTTCAAAAAGGAAAAAACATTTCTGGAGCATACTACGCATCATTACTTGACAAGCTGAAGGCAGAACTTGCGGAAAAACGGCCACATTTGCAGAAAAAGAAAATCCTGTTTCACCAAGACAACGCACCGTCTCACACCTCAGCGGTTGCAATGGCGAAAATCCACGAATTACGGTTTGAACTGCTTGACCATCCGCCTTACTCACCAGATCTAGCCCCAAGCGACTTCTTTTTGTTCCCTCATCTGCTCGGAGGACAGAGATTTTCGTCAAATGAAGAGGCAATCACCTTTGTGAACAATTATTTTGCGAGAAAAACGCCGAGTACTATTTGGACGGGTTACAGAGATGGGAGCATCGCTGGGAGAAGTGTGTAGAGTTACAAGGAGACTATGTTGAAAAATAAAAATAAATTCTGAAAAAATGTCTTTTATCTTTATTAGGTCGGAAACTTTTCAGACCACCCTCGTACGTACAAATACTCTCCGAGTTGCAAATCGTAAAACTAGGATAAGCTAAGGAAAAATCAAATTATTCGTATAAACCAAAAACAGTTAGTAATTGCCAGTAACCTTCCAACTACATAATTATAAATATCTCTAATAGTAATGCCGAGGAAGAAAAAGCAATTTTTTTCCTAAAATATATTAGTAACTTAATAAGCCTCAGCATTTGATATAAAGAAGTGACATTCTCTATAACATTCATACAGCCCGAAAATCACAAGGTAGAAAAGTGGCATGTAAATAGTATTTCCATGGTTTGGAACAAAGGAACCGGTTTAAGCGCTTAAAACGATTTGGAACCTCTACGAATCGTAACAAAGTTATACTGGCGCAATGACCTGCAAGGTATGCACGAAAAGGGTATAAAGTAATAAATTGCAAAGAAAAAAGAGGAGAGGAAAATGGACTTAAAACGTTTTACGACTGCGAAAAAAAAATCTAACTTTTACGACAATGACATTATCGTAAAACAAAACTTATGTGTGGCAATTTTCAGCAATAAAATAAATTAAAATGAGGAAGAAACTAAGGCATGTTAAAATAAGCAGAGCTTACGGTACTGCAAAATGACTGAAATAATTCGGTTTAATGAACTGGTCAAACTAGTTGACACTTTGCCAGGACTGTGACCGCCAGAGAGATTTAGATGATGATGGGGTGCTTGCGGACACGGGAAGAAATTCCTGTCCACTGAGAATGATACCAGCATTTATGTAGATTAATGCTAATTCAATACCAAGTACACCCTCATTATGCATATACGGCATTCGGAAAAGTACTTATTTTCTGTCTGCGAGCCTTTTTCAAAACAACCTCCATAATCATGCTTTCAATATAAACTTGAATTGGGTTGTAGATGCTATCAATTCTGGGTGCATCCGATGCAAGTGAAGACCCTGCTAATGTTTTCTGAACACGTTTTCTATTACTTTGAATTAATTTCTACTTCCAAGAACACATTTTCTCATTATTTTATGACAGTAAATGTATACGTGTTATATTCTTTATAGCAGAACTATTTCAGGAAGGTTTATTTTACAAATTAAATTATAATATAGCGGAAAAATTATGAACCTTTGAAGCTTTTTACCCTTATTATAGATGATTTGCTGCACTTTTCTCATATAAACCAAATTAATTTTTACTTTTCCTACTATGTATACTAAGTAGGGGAAGTGTTGCTTTCCACCCAAAAATGCAATATCGAGATTTCACTGTAAATATATGTTTTGAGGTGCCCTGAATCCAAATAAATCATTTTTGGAAACATGTCCGCGTGTGTGTGTGTGTGTCTATCGGTCTGTGTACAGCATAACTCAAATACGAAAAGTCGGATAAATACCAAACTTGGTATTTCAGTTAAGTATCTTCCGGATGCAACAAAGATTTTCAAGAAAATTCCCCACCTCAGACTACTGGCTCTAGCGATGTTGATTAAAATATATGTTTAAGATGGCAGGTGAAATGTATATCTGAATTTTCTGGGAATGTCCCCAAAAGCTCTCTTCATTCTGAATGAATTTCGCATAACTGGTAAACCTTAAGAGATAGACAAAATTTTACTACACAAAAGATGTGGATCTTGTTAAAATACACAATTTATGTCACATACTTTTTTCTTTGAATTTTTCAATACTTGTACATTTTCTCAAATGGGCATTCATTATTCGTTTTTTTATGTCCTGGACTTCCAAAGAGAATGAAATGCTCCACATAGAAACCAGCTCTTAAAAGATTTCTAAAAGATCTCCTTCTAATTTCTGAATTTTTGTCATGGTTGTTCGTGTAGTATGGGATGTTACATTGTCTTGCTTCAAGAGAACTCTATTTCGGTTAACTAAACTGGTATCTCCGTCTCAAAATTTCATGTCCTAGTTCCATTGACTGCAACTCCCAGTGAATCGCTCCTTCAAAATTCCACCAGACACACATTACATTGGGGCCCAAATGGTTTTTTTTAACGATGTCTTTGGCAGGTTGACGGGGACTAAGCCATTGTTTCGAGGCGTCAGGGTTGCGGTAATAGACACATTTTCCATCACATGTGACAATTATTCCGATAAATCTATCATCCATGGGATTACGGATAATCTGAACACAAATATCCACTCTACGTTGAGTCTGTTGAGATGTAAATTCATGAGGTACAGATCTACAGCTTTTGTTTGATTTTCCAAGTTGCTTAATCTGACGATGTATGGTATCTTTTGATGAATCAAGTTCTACTGACAGCCTACGAGTACTTCTTTGAGGATTTTCTTCCAAAACTCTTCGCGTATTCTCAATATTTCATAATTTAGATCTTCCAGAACGTGGTAAATCTTTTTCTTTTCCAGCGTTGAAACGTTGGAACCATCGTTGTGCCACACGCTCACTAACGACACGTTCCCTTTCCACTTCACATACTTTTCGAGCCGCGGCAGCAGCTTTATAGTCGTTTCCAGTAGTGCTTTAGAAGGACTCTAATCTCAAACTTTGTAACTTCCATTTTGTATTGTGTATTAACAACTGACGACTGACACATTCTCGCAATATATGCAGTACTAGCCATGGCATTCTGTAAATAGCATTGGCAAAACAAATAAAACCAATTATATCTTATAAAACACCAAACTTAAACACCGACATTACTTATAAGACAGCCCAATATATTAATACCCCCAAAATTGCGCCCAGTCTGCAAGTATGCAGAATAAACGTGAAGTGATCTGTGATACACATTTCAGTTTTACCGAAAGACTTGAAACAGAAACTTTTGCATCGCGTCAACCCTTTACTTCTTAAAGAAGCTTCAAACAAGCATTAACAAGGATGTAAATATTCCCAGAGACTTTAATATGAAATAAAAATGTAATTTTCTTGTACAAGAGTCTCTAGTAATATTTTTATGCTTCTTTAAATGTAAAGTAGACTTTCTCTACAGAACGTTTCTGGGTGTAATGAAGCAAATTCTTGTCACTAACATTTTCCAACAGATCTCCCAGTAAGCCCTCAATTGCAAAAGCAGGATGCTGCGTTATAAATCTCTCAGAGTGCGGTGGGAAAGGTAAGAGCATTTCACTGCATATATATCTTTTCGTTTATTTTATTAATCTTCTTGCTGCTGGTATCATTAAGCGGTTGGGTTTCCTCTGATGTCTTTCCTGCACTCTCTCTTTCTCCACAACACTCTGCAACAAGAGCTCCATTCTCCGTGCAATAAAAGCGAAGCAAAAGCTTAATCAAATAACTGTCGAGAACATTTAGGTAATGGCATGGTGTCCGCGAGAGATATTTCTCTGCACAGCAGCTCAACAAGATATTAAGTAACACATGTAATAAAGTGCATTGTCACTGTGACAACGGATATTGCGCTTTTTCGCTTGTAACGTATTCCACGACATTTAAACATTTGATGTGTAATAGTCACACGATTACCCACGCTCATTAGCTTTTACTTTCATAGCAATTATATAAAATGTTTTATTGCCAAATCGACGTACACTTTGTTCGAATAGGCAACCTAAATGCAACATCAGGAATGGTAAAATATATCCACTTTATTATCAATGGATTTTTTATTTTTACTTTCTCTACTACGTATAGTAAGTAGGGAAAGTATTGCATTCCACCCAAAAATTCGATACCGAAATTTCACCGGAAATACATGTTTTGAGACCTCCTGAATCCAAAAAAGCATTTTTGGAAACATGTCCGTGTGTGTGTCTGTGTGTGTGTCTGTGTGTCTGTGTGTGTGTGTGTCTGTGTGTCTGTGTGTCTGTATGTCTGTGTGTGTGTGTGTGTGTGTCTGTGTGTGTGTCTGTGAACAGCATAACTCAAAAACGAACAGTCGGATAAACACCAAACTTGGTATTTAGGTTCAGTATCTTCCAGAGATGCGACACGAAGGTTTTCAAGAAAATGCCCCCACCCCAGACTACCCTTTACATGCAACATTTTTCGAAAATTTTAATTTTCTCAAAAATGGCTCTAACGATTTTGATGAAAATATCACATGTTTAAGATAATGTCATGAGAAATGAAACGTATATCTCGAATTTTCTGGGAATGTCGCCAAAAGTATTCTTCATTGTGAACGACTTTTGCATAACTGGTAAACCATAAGAGATAGACAAAATTTTACTACACAAAAAATGTATATCTAGCTAAAATACACAATTTATGTAATACACATTTTTTTTGTTGAGTGAACCATTTTCGAGATATTGCTTGTTATTCCCTTAAATTTTCCAATGCTTGTACTTTTTCTCAAATTCGTTATTCATTTTTTTTATGTCCTGGACATGCAAAGAGAATGGAATGCGCCACATAGCAACCAGCGTTAAAATATTTGACTATCGCTTAAAAGCTACCATGTTCCCCTTGCATCTACAAGAAAATTAGCAATAAGATTGACATCTCGATATCTCGATTAACATGAAGCATATGGAGAATAGGCGTTTGTAAAAATAGATTGTACAATAGTAGAGAAAGTGATGTGAGTGTAACACATCAGATTTTTAGTAATGTTTCTCATCCGTTTTTACTGCATATGGCACCACAGGCGGTGGACATTGATACATGAAATGAGAATTGGAAAAGAAACGTTGAAGTACCTCTACGGCATTTGCCAGTTATAATGACAGGATCTCAGTCAGGGAGGACGATCCTTGCGGCATTTGAATCGCAGACCTCCCGTTCACGAGCCCATGCCTTAATGACCTCGACTACACGTATCGGTCATCATTACATTGCGAAACATTCTGTTTCATTATTTTATTTTAAAGTGTTCTGGTATTGCTAACACTGTCACCGCGTACGAGGAGGGTGTGCTTGGTGTACTACATTTAATTTGGATTGTTACGTCGATCTAACCCCATACTGTTTCTTTCTGTTTAATTTCTGTTTCATACTGTTTCTGTTTATTATGCATACTTTGTTTAGTGTTATAATGTTTATAATATGAATACTAATGTAATATTTCATAATATATTACAATAATAATAATACACCCCGTCCATCATGAATCAGAAATTTGAAGATTACCTGTTTGCTATTTTTACCTATATATTCGCAACTTCCTTTGTTTACCGGTGGCTGGGCGGTAGATTTCTAACGAAGTGGTTCGGAGTTCGAATCCCCTCTGTAGAATTTTATGTCTAATACATATACTGTACTAATGTTGTACCCGCAGTCCAGTGAGAAAACAATTTATTGGAGATAGTGTTTTATTGTCACTTCAGTTATTACTAAAGAGGCCTATGAAACATAATCAAAACAGTACTCAGTGCGCAAGAAAACCTATTTATTTTCGATCATACGCAGTTGGTGGCGTTATGAATACTACGAAAATAATACGTAAACTTTATAAAGAGGAGATTTGTAAATATCCACCATCAAAACGGAAAACATTACTCTTGGCAAGTAAGTTGGGGCAGTGCACAATGCAAATGAAGAAATGGGAGGAGAAAAACGCTACAGATAATGCACAAATTTGTTACGGTGTTATAATTGTAAATTCTCCTAAGAAAAGCCAGCGAGGATCCAAAGAACTGAATCTGAAGAGAACTTTAGCTCAACGAATGATCCAAGAACGGGCGTCTTTCCTACCACATACCGTTAATCATAGTCTGCAAGCCACGATTTGTACTCGGACTCTTAATGTGCGTATCAGAAAATGTATTGTCCATCATTTGATTTATGAATGTTGTGTTACGTTGAATGAATATATACCAACCAAATGATAAGATCTCTGGTGTTCGAGAAAACAACTTATACTTCTCAGTATAGCCACAAAGTAGCAATTTGGTGTGCAGTTTCAGGACATGATCTCAATGTGGCTTACTTCAATGATGATGAATATGGACTTCTCCGTAATCCAGGAAAGACGCTGAGAATGAATATTCAGTCCCCTGTTTAAGATATAAATATTTCGTCGCAGTAGACGTTTTCCCATCCGCTCATAGTAGTTGCAAGAAGAAGTTGCTTCAAGAAAGTCAGTAGAACTCAATTTATACGACTCATTATTTAAAAAAACAAATACAAAAACAACAAAAGCAAACAAAATAAAAAACAAATTCCCTTAACATTGCCACTCTCCCGAAGCATATCTTTGGGATATGTTGAAAGAGCATGTTTACAGATATACTATACCAAAAAATATCAATGAGCGGAAACACAACAACATGCGTTTTTCACTTTATAACAACAGTGACACCAAACAACGTTCAGTAACTTTCAGAAGCGTTACGAAACATGTTTAAGGAATAAAGGAATGTTTTTACGAAATGTAGGTATATTGATACCATGAGTTTCTCAGTTAAATGTCATATTCAATAATCTTCTTATTAATATTCTTTTCCTTCTTCTGTTTCATGGACTTAGGCCTTTGACCTGTTTCGACATGAAGTGATCGAGAATCTCCATTTTGATATCGATCGGCCCACATTTCTTTTTGCTTTAGGTTGATAATGGAATAGTATATATGGTAATGTGTTTGGCTATTATCTTTTTCAACGGCACTGAGATTTTGTATAATTTAGGTATATCTTATTCTGAGCCAAACTTTAATAGTTCATTTTTCTGTTTATTACCGTTAATCATGATAAATATTTGCTAAAATGGTTTCAATTCTGTAATACTCGGCAGTGATGCTGATGCACATGAGGCAGAGAAAATAGTCAACTGTACAAACATTCTGTTCAATATGATAGCCCATAATTCGGAAAATTATGCGAAAAAAACATTTTGATGTAAAAACATGCCCTCCGCCGGGTTTGAACCCGCAACCTCGGGAACTACCATGGTAACCAAAACAGCACGGAAGACGACAATAGCTTTAAAGCTAAGACGAATGTTTTCCAGAGTCACTATATGTTACATTTCCGATTCCTTTCTTACCTTCTCCATTGTTATTTTTAGCAATTGTTTGGTTCTTCTGCATTATATTCGCTCACTACAATTTCTTCTTTACTTTAATCTACCACGTACGCAGTAGGAAGAGAAGATATTACATTGCACCTAAAAATTCTATATCGACATTTCATCGGAAATTTGTGTTTTGAATCTAGAATAGGCATTTTTAGAAAAAGGTCCGTGTGTGTGTGTGTGTGTGTGTGTGAACAGCATAACTCAAAAACGAAAAGTCGAATAGATACCAAAATTTGTCCAGATGCGACACGAAGATTTTCACCCCAGCTATCCCATACATGGAGCATTTTTCGAAATTTTTAGTGGCTCTAACGAATTTGATGAAAATACCATTTATTGAAGATATATGTAGCAAATAAAAGTGTATCTTGAGTTTTCTGGGAATAGCCTGTGAAGTCCTCTTCATTTGGAAGGCATTTCGTATAATCTTGTATAATGTAAGCGTTAAGTGATTAGACGAAAATGTACTACAAAAAAATGTAGATCGCTTTGAAACATACAGTTTATTTCAAACAGCTTTTTATGGCATCACTTATTTCCGAGATATCCGTTATTAATGGTTCGAATTGTTCAATAGTCTTTTTAAAATCCTGTTGATTTTCAGTTTTCTCGGGTTGAATGGAAAGAGGACAGAATTTTAAGGCAGCGTGTAGCATTCAGTTCTTAATTATTTTCCTTTGTATCTATAACGAAATGTGTAATGTAGCTATTTCTACAAAGATTTATCTCTCTAGATAGATATAAAAATAATTTTCGTAAGAATAGATTGTATAGCCACCTATAAACGATAGAGGGAGGTAAAAGTCATGTGAATATAAGACAGATTTTTCTCATCTGAACACAGCTATAGTTAGTGTGTGTGTGTGTGTGTGTGTGTGTGTGTGTGTTTATTAATCGACAAGAATGACATTATAATGATTTTTACCTTCATCATCCAATATATCAGCCCTAAATTCAGAAATCACTTGAGTTTTATCTATTTTTCCAATATAAACTTCCAAATAAATAGTAATATTTTCTAATAATATTAACTACTGCAAAAAAATCACAACTTTCTTTAAGAAAATTAATACATATAAATTTAGCTACTCTTTCTACAGTTCTGCTAATAGTGAGATAAGAAGAGAGGGAGGTAATAATCAAAATCTTGTTATTTATTCGGGGAAAACAGTAGGATCTGTTAGTATGTAAATCGGGGATCGATGTGTGGCAGACAGTTAGCCTTCTATGTCTCATCCCTGTAACTATACTATCTTGCTTCGTTGTGTCTTCACAGAGACCTTAGTGCATAACAACTATGTCTTCTGCTTCGTGCCGTGCAGATGGCATTAGGGCGCCGTCCAGTCTACCTGCTTTCATTTCTGTGGACAGAAAGACGGGCAGCTAGCCTTCTAGGTCTCATCCCTATAACTAACGTGCCGTGCAGAGGCATTAAGGTGCTGTAAAATCTACTTGCTTTCATTTTCTGTGGATAGGCGGCACAGCATTCGTTATTACCATTATTTTTCATGTTTACTATTGTTTTAGACTTAAGGTGGAACTTTGGATCGTGGTATTAAATATCCAATCCGGTATTTACCTTGGCGGCTGAGGGTAATCACGAAAAACCTTAGTCAGATTGGTCGGCCCACGGGATTTGAACCGGGACTTGCGAATGCGGACCACAGACGTTACCACCTGAGCCATTCCGCTCGCTGTTTGTGTGTGTGTGCTTGTGTGTGTGTAAGGAAAGAGCATATTTGAGTACCGCCCAATTTTTACTTTCTCTACTACGTATAGTAAGTAGGGGAAGTATTGTATTACACCCAAAAATTCGATACCAATATTTCACCGGAAATATATATTTTGAGACCCCCTGAATCCAAAAAAAACATCTTTTGAAACATGTCCGTGTGTGTGTCAGTGTCTGTGTGTGTGTGTGTGTGTGTGTGTGTGTGTCTGTGTGTGTCTGTCTGTGAACAGCATAACTCAGAAACGAACAGTCGGATAAACACCAAACTTGGTGTTTAGGTTCAGTATCTTCCAGAGATGCGACACAAAGGTTTTCAAGAAAATCCCCCCACCCCAGATTACCCTTTACATGGAAGAGTTTTCGAAAATTTTAATTTTCTCAAAAATGTCTAGCGATTTTGATTAAAATATCATATGTTTAAGATATTTTCATGACAAATAAAATGTATATCTTGAATTTTCTGGGAATGTCTCCAAAACCATTCTTCATTGTGAACGACTTTTGCATAACTGGTAAACCATAAGAGATAGACAAAAGTTTACTACACAAAGAATATAGATCGCGTTAAAATACACAATTTATGTCATATACATTTTTTTCTTGAGTGAACCATTTGCTAGATATTGCTTGTTATTCCCTTAAATATTTCAATACTTTCTCAAATGGGAATTCGTTATTCATTTTTTTGTCTTGGATATGCAAAGAGTATTAATCTGTGGCAAAGGGAATGGTGCTGCACCTAGCAACCAGCTATTAAGATATATGTATGTGTTTAAAGGCTACTGTTTTTCTATATTACCCTTGTAAATATATTTTCCCCTTACATCTACAAGAAAATTAGCAATAAGATAGAGTCTGCAAATGTTTATCTCGATTAACATGAAGTAGATGGAGAATAAGCATTTGTAAAAATAGTTTGTACAAGAGTAGAGAAAGTCATGTGAGTGTAACACATCAGACTTTTTTAAACTAACTGCAGTGTATTAAAATGGCGCTACGTTCTGGGAGTTGAGAGCACTTATAGAGGAATTCCAGAAGCAGCAAAGATGCATCAACACCCAATTAGAACACAAAGCCCCATAAGATCAATACACAATGTCGACTTGAGCCACGTTCCTTTAATTCAGGAACACGGTGCTGGAATGCGCCAAATATAAGATTACCCTCACGAAGTGCAACCCACACACTAACAAGTTCCTTGACCTGTGCTCGCATTATACGCACATTTCTGTTACATCAGCTCACTTGTCTATTAGAACACTGTGTTCTGAAGCACGTATCTGCAGCCCAAATATAGAAACTTGTTTCTGTTCGTGTGTTGAGGAGATCTCGGCGGCATCTTCAACGGAGGTTCATTTGTTGCTTAACTACACCAGCTGGAAAAAAGCTACACAAGCCGGCAGCATGGACTACTCAGCAGCCTCATTTACTCCACGTATATACCATCTATTTACTATCAGCATTTGCTAAGGTCTACAGGATGTTCATTTGCTCAGTGCAGCACAGAATATAGTGTTGAGTTTTGCAGACATTAAAACCTTACGTGACGATAAATTAATTTGAGGATATACAGAATAAATTTTAAAAAAATTATGTGTTACTCTCACATGACTTTCTCCACTCTTATAAAAACTATCAAACGCTTATTCTCCATCTACTTCATGTTACTCGAGGTAAACATTTGCAGAAAGTTATTGTTAATTTTCTTGTAGGTGCAAGCGGAATACGGTAGCCTTTCAGCGATGGTCAAATATTTTAAGTGCTGGTTGCTATGTGAAGCATTCCATTTTCTTGGCATGTCCAGGACATAAAAAACGAATAACGAATTCCCATTTAGAAAAACTATAAGTATTGGAAAATTGTAACAAATAACAAAGAATATCTCGGAAATGTTTCACTGAACAAAAAAATGTATATGACATAAATTGTGTATTTTAACGCGATCTACGTTCCTTGTGTAGTAAATTTTGTCTATGTCTTATGGTTTACCAGTTACGCAAAAGTCATTCACAATGAAGAATACTTTTGGAGACATTCCCAGAAAATTCAAGATATACATTTTATTTGTCATAAAAGTCTCTTGAAACATATGATATTTTAATCAAAATCTTTAGTAGTGCTATTTTTGAGAAAATCAAAATTTTCGAAAAATGTTCCAATTAAAGGGTAGTCTGCGGTGGGGGAATTTTCTTGAAAATCTTTGTGTCGCATCTCTGGAAGATACTGAACCTAAATACCAAGTTTGGTGTTTATCTGACTGTTCGTTTCTGAGTTATGTTGTTCACTCACACACACACACACACACACACATACACAGATACACACACGGACATGTTTCCAAAAGTGCTTTATATGCATTTAGTGCACCTCAAAACATGTATTTCCTGTGAAATCTCGGTATCGAATTTTTGGGTGGAATGCAATACCTCCCCTACTTACTATACGTAGTAGAGAAAGTAAAAAACGAATTCCCTTTGAGAAAAATTATAAGAATTGGAAAATTCAAACGAATAACAAGGAATATCTCGGAAATGATTCACTGGACAGAAAACATGCACATGTCATAAATTGTGTATTTTGATGAGATCTACATTTTTTGTGTAGTAACATTTTGTGTATCTCTTACGGTTTACCACTTATGCAAAAGTCATTCAGAATGAAGCGGACTTTTGGATACATACCCAGAAAATTCATCATATACATTTAATTTGCCATAAAAATATCTTAAACATATGATATTTTAATCAAAATCTTTAGTGCTATTTTTGAGAAAATCAAAATTTTCGAAAAATATTCTATGTGAGGAGTAGTCTGGGGTGGGGGAATTTTCTTGAAAGTGTTTGTATCGCATCTTTGAAAGATACTAAACTTAAATGCCACGTTTGTTCACAGACACACAGACGGACCTTTTTCTAAAAATGCTTTATTTGGATTCAGGGCACCTCAAAACATGTATTTCCGGTGAAATCTCGATATCAAGTTTTTGGGTGGAATGCAATACTTCCCCTACTTACTATACCTAGTAGAGAAATTAATAATGTGGTTTTCGAAACTACATGACCTTACGTGACGATAAATTAATTTGAGAATATGCAGAATAATTTAAAAATAATTTGTAGTTTTAGAAACTCAGCATGCGTAAGCTTCAAGTCTTACCTATTTAGAATGTAGTGATTCACAAAAAGAAAACGACAAAATGTGTTGCATTCAATGTCTTTCTCTACATACTGTTCTACAAACACCTACAAATTTTTTTTCTTCTATCTACTTCTTATTAATACAGATTAGCTTTCATTACGCATTTACCCATCTTGTTGTAAGTACAAAAAGAATACGATAGGCTAAAGTGATAGTCAAATCTTCCCAAGCCGGTCGCTATGTGATAAATTACAATAAATTGAGTTGTATTTATTGACTCATGGACATTGGGCGTGAAAGACGGGAAATTTTGCTCAGAGGTCTCTTTATCAGGCTTGAGGTTCTTTTATGTGCCGTGAATCAGACACGGGACCATCGGCTTTACTTCCCTTCCGAAGGAGGCTATACTAAAGATTTTTACGCCCAAAAAAATCCATCGCCCCGCCGGGTTTGAATCCGCAACCTCGGGAACCATCATGGTACCCCTAGTCGTTACGTGATGGCTTTATATTCCGTTCTCTTTGCACGAACAAGAAAAAACAATAACGAATTTCTGTTGAGAAAATATAATGTATTTGAAAATTCAAACCAACAACAAATAATATCTCGGAAGTGGTTAATGCCACAAAAAATCACATAAATTCTATGCTTTAATGATATCTACACTTTTTGGGTAATAAGATTTTTTTCTACCTCTTACCGTTTACCAATTAAACTAAAGTCATTCAGAAGTTTTGCAGGAAATTCAACGTGTACATTTTATTTGTTATGCAAATATTTTGAACATATGATAGACACTTAAATCAAAATCGTTAGAGGTATTGTTGAGAAAATAAAAAAATTACGACTTTTTGTTCTATGTAAAAGGTAGTTTTATGTAGTTGGGGGATTTACTTGAAAGATCATTGTGTCTCATCCTTGGAACACTCTGAACTTAAATACCAAGTTTGGTATTTAGCAGACTGTTCAAAGATAGACATATACATATACAGATACACATGCTGACACCGATCGTTTCCTAAAAATGTGTTCCTTTTTTATTCAGAGAGTCTTAAATATGCTTATTTCCGACGAAACATCGGCGTTAAAGTTTTTGGAGGAAATACAATACTTCCACTGCTTACTATAGTAGAGAAAGTAAAAGCAAAGGCAACAATCGTAGTATATCAATTAATACTTTTACATTAAAACAACCAGATATATCTTCAAAGTAACATGATAACGTTCTATAACATTTTCAGAGCATGTGTGGGCCGTTGTATATCTGCAAGCGATAATACATTCAGACATGACAACATTGAAATCACAATAATTCTTTAGAGTGGGTGAGAAAGATTTTACACTACGCTAAAATCTCAGAATCTCATATCACAGTAATTAAAGACATGTAGGTAATGGGTGGAGCTAAGACTCACTGGAATAAACTACATCTCCGTGAACTCAAAGCATCAGAGCTAAGGGCTCCCTAATTGTTCATCACGAGCTGAAGTTGAGGTTCAAGCACATGCAAATGGTGCTCCAAACACTAGGGAGCTCCAACCTGTGCTTTACAGAAAATACTCGGCTGAGAGGATTCAATGTTTCCTTTCGGAAGCTGAGATGGCATAGGGATTACCCGGCAATTAATCTGAAGTACGCGTTAATAATTTTAATACAGACCAATATGTTATGTGTTTCTAGTATGTTTCCCAATCCACGTATAAATTTTACACTCCACATACGGAGCATTAGGATTTATCGGCCTCGTACACATTAGATCTCAACATTCTGCAAACAAACCCTTCTTTTTCCACTTCCTATACAATTTTCTGTTAGGACCAAGCGAAGCCTTTCGAGATATTCAAATAAAGATTATCCTATATGTAAGCACCTATTGTTCCACAATCTGGCTTTGGAAATAAACGCCATCCTCTATGATAAGAAGCAAAGACGAGCCTGTAGTAGATAGTGGGCAACAAAGTTTCTCATGCGCCATTCTCTTCTTGCATCTTGACTTGTTCTTTTAGCTCCCTCGTCTTCCTTCTGCTCCTCTTTTCTGTACTCTCCTTTTCTTTTCTGATCTCCAGAGATGAGAAAAAGAGTTAAGCCACTTCCCCATCAGACAATGGAATATCCTTCAAAGCGTTTTTATATAGGCCGCAAAAGTAAAGCTACCCAGAGATGGTAGGAAAGATCGCAGAGGCCATTAACTTCAACCACCGTCCTCTATACATCCTGATATAAATTTTATATGAACATTAAAATGAAGATGTTTATCATGCTACATTATTTATAATATCTGTACGCTGACTTATGAAATGCGGTAGTCTAATTTATGTATCATCCATGAACAAGATGAGCCAAGTGCGTGCTGTAGAGAAAGATACATCGGCAAAGTGTAGAAGACAACCACCGGGATCAAGGTGTTGCGAATGCAGGATGCAACCGGCTGGTTGGACCACGGCCAGCAGGTTTCTGTTTAAAGGAATGATTAAAGCCTCTTAGTCATGAAACGTGGGCAGTGCGACGAAATGTCACGAGATATAGCGATGAACCTTTTGCCGTTAAAGGAAAATCTGTAAGTGATTTGCGGTAATTCACGTTTTAACCCCCTCAATACCGTCACGTAGGACCGTTCATGGGTTCAATTTAGCGACGACGTGATTCGCTAAAAATGCTCATTAAAAAAGCGATATGAGTTATAAGCAAAATGTTATTCTAGAAGTGAAATGGAAGAATGGTCAGTGAAATATGCAGAAAAAATTCATCCTTCAGCGTTGTTCACTATAATTAATATGCATCTCGCATGTCATAAATAATGTACCATTTTTATATAATTTTACATATACAGAAAGTACATTCCTTAGGAATTTAAATCATAATCCCACTTGTCTACCTGAAAACTCCGTTTTCTTGAGGAGGGGCTTGTGTGATCTCAACACCTGGATCATGTCGCGACGGTTAAAGTTAGTTTCTTGAATACATATAATTATCATATGCCAGACAAATGACCTTTGAGAGAGTCTTCCTCCATTACTGTAGAAGGCCTCAGTTGCGTAGTCGCGTCATTTGATTTTTTCTGTCAGCGGAACTCTGGATAGTTATATTGAACATCCAATCCCGAACTGACTGGAGACTAAGGGTAAACAAGGAAAGAGCCTAGTCAGTTTGGTTGTACAGAGATTTGAACCCTCCACCTCCGGAATTCGAGCCACAGATGCCTGAATCATCTCGCTCGGTGCCTTTATCTTTGCCCCTATATAAATAAGTTCACATAAACCTTCAGGTTATATACTCTCATCGTGAATGCTAAGGCATTTCTGTTACATAAGTTTTGAGGCAGTATTTTATATCACAACACTGTGAATGCCAGAGTGATTGTAGTGTAAACTAACGTTATTGTATGGCAATGATTTTAGATGTTTGTTAGCCATAAACATTGTTAGGAAATAAGTTTACACGGCCTCACTGAAACTGACAATAGAGTGGGTAACAATGAACCAAGGAGATCAGTTGTTTATCACTAAGAAGAGACAAAAAATGACGTCAGGGTAGCGTGCCTTTCTTTAGAAATGGAGGGAATATCTTCCCTAGAGCATATGTGTTAGTAATTAGATTGGCTGTCAAAATAGACGCTAATGTTGGCGCGACTTAGTAACCAATAGCAGCTCTATTATAATGTTTAGGCATTTCGAGGTGAAGAAGTATAAATTCTCGAGCCATAAACTGTTTCATGCAGTTCTACAGAATCATTCACGAGGTACACATCGCGCAGTTCTCAGCAATCTCTCGCGAGGTACACATTACGCAGTTCTACAGAATCATTCAAGAAGTGCACATCGCGCAGTTCTCAGCAATCTCTCGCGAGGTACACATTACGCAGTTCTACAGAATCATTCACGAAGTGCACGTCATACAATTTGGAAGAATCTCTCGCGTCGTAAAGTTAGTTACAAAATGTGAAGTACGCGGTAACTAATACGATAGTAATTACATTCGGAAATATAACAGTTTCAGTCAGGCGTGTATCAAGATTAAAGATGTGAACTATTAATTAAGTGCCCTAGGTTCATTGTTACCTACTCTATTGTCAGTTTCAGTGAGACCGAGTAAACTTATTTCTTAACAATGCTTATGGCTAACAAACGTCTAAAATCATTGTCATACAATAATGTTAGTTTACACTACAATCACTCAGGCATTCACATTGTTGTGATATAAAATACTGCCTCCGTTTCTCATATCGTTCATATATTGTAGCCGAAAAACTTTTTATGGTACCAGTGTGTTGGATGGTATTCAGTAATGCGCGTAATGCCAGATATACTAAATAAATTCATTTACTATGAATGGTTGAGGATTAGCAATGCTAAATAATGTTGTTCACATAATAAGTGCTAAGTTCTGAAAACTTCATTTGCAATTTCCTCATTGTGTAATGTTTATTTACATTCAAGCTGTCCGTAATAAATGTTATCATAAGGAGTTCAAGTTTGGTATTAAGGTTCATTATTAATAATATGTTCTACTGCTTTGTATTTTAATGTTATTTGTTATAGTTATATCATTTTAAATGCGATAATTTTTCTTATTAATTTCAGTGAAGCACGAGTAATCGTCTCATTAAAACAGAATCCCCTTCTGAAATTGTTTTACAACTCTAAAACTTGAAGCAATTTCAATAAACATGATATTTTAAATGTGCCTTATAAGAAGAAGCAAAAATATTGAAATTTCAACACAAGGAGGATTTAACTGAAACTATTTCAGAAGTTAAAAATTAAAACACAAGAAACTTTTGCAGTCCATTGTAGAAACACTATGTTCTCAGAAAGGCCCACTTTATTCCTATAAATTAACATCTTGATTTATATATGGGAAGAAAAAATGGGTTTTAATAATAAATACGTAAAGCTGTGTCTTCGAATTATATTTAATTAACTCAACAAGAAAAGTATATTCTATTAACTACATTGTTATATACTATAGTATTCATATTCCTACAGTGATAGATTCCATTGAATAGCTTTATTTGTAATTTAACCTCGAAAAGTTTACAGGAATTCTATGAATTAAGAAATCTCCAAACGCTGCATTCAAAATGAACAACATAATAAATTAAATTTTCACATATGTGGGTGGCAGTTTTATATGTAAGCGTAAATAACCTTCCAGTGGTCAACTCCAGGCAAGGTTGTTAATCTCTTGCAGCACACCCTTTTGTATATTTTACTGCATTCTTTGTGAAATAAGAAGGATGTGGGCAAACCGTCATGAGCCGGACCGCAATAACACTAAGTACGACTATCTCATCATCTTCAGCACCAAATAAAGGTGTAGCACACCTCAAGCATGGTCCGTTACACGGTTCAACAACGCCTGTTCATGTGTGGGACGTCTGAAAGATGTGTCTTACCTTTACAGAATGATGCATCGCTTTAGTTGCAATGATAATTAGTACGATACTGTGTTGAGCATTCTTATTGTTCAAATAACCCATTTAATTAATATAGCACTTCCTTAAACTCCATTTCAAAATAAAATTAATACATGCATTTTTTGAAATACGTATCCAAAGAGCCACACCGGGAACCAATGGCCGTTATCAGTATTTCAATCATAATACCTTCGTTTGGTAAAAGGGAAAGCAACGTTGAATTCATACGGTGGCCTGTTCCAAATCATTGCTATTAATTTATCGTTTTGGGTTTTACATTTCCACAACTTTTGTTTCATAAACTTTCCAGTAGATGATATATTCTGAGGTTAGGCACGCTTACATTCAATATTTGTATTAATTCTGTAGCGCGATGGTGGGTTGCTTTCAACAAATGTTTACTCACAGCTATAAAACATTTGGCTATTGTTTATATAATTTATTAATAAAGAAAATTAATTAAACCACTTGCTAATTTTGTCTCCTCTGAAAAAATTTACTAGTGAATTCTTCATTGGTAAAATTAACATCCCTTGTGATATTACTGTAGATATAATTCCATATAGCAGCATAAACGAGATTCACGATGCCATTTGGACTTCCTCCACCACTTCCCCACATAAAAGCATCAATTTCCATATATGTGTGCTACCAAGTGGTGTCATGCAAGTTACTTATCCCTGGAGCTCGGGGAAGGAAAGCATTTTCGACACGCCTGCCCAACATACGCAACTTTAACATGAAGGAGCGCCATCTCTCATTTGCACTCTATATCTCCTAAAAGCATTTGAAGTCCATCCTTCATTATAGGGCAATTTCCTTTGTGACAGATACGATAATTAAACATTAAATATTTCTTCATTCAATAAAACTCAGCAAGGAATGTTATTTAGAACTACACAAAATGACTTTTTTGGAAGAGTAGTTAATATTCATTATTTATTATAGATGTATAAATGTAAAATGTTGTAATAGAACAACATAGAAATAAACTAAAGTAAAATAATAGTTGTAACCTTCTATAGCATCCTCAGGTGCATAATGTGCTGTGCTTTAAACATCCTAAGATTCCTGTATAAAAAGCTTAGAAGACATTTAAAATTGTATGAAATGCCTGGCATGTAGCACACAAGGCACAGGAGTTACGATAGGCACTGCATAATCAAAAAGTTTAATATGTGGCAGTAATTTGTATCACAACAATGTAAATGCCAGAGTAATTGTAGTGTAAATAAGCATTATTGTATGACATTGATTTGAGATGTTTGTTAATTATAAGCATTGTTAGGAAATAAGTTTACACGGCCTCACTGAAACTGACAATAAGAGCGGGCAACAATGTAGTGAGGGGGTGAGTTGTTTATCAATTAGAAGAGACAAACAAATGACGTCAGATTGGCGCGCTTTTCTGTAGAAATGGCGGGAATATCTTCCCTAGAGCATATGTTTTCGTAATTTTTGATTGGATATGAAAATAGACGCTAATGTTGGCGCGTTTTATTAACCAATAGCAGCTCGGTTATAATCTTACGGCATATCGGGGTGTGGGAGTATAAAAAGCTAAAGTCAGAGGCAGATTTCGTCAGTCCAACAGAAGCATTCGCGTGTAATACGTCGATCAGTTCAACATAAGTATTCGTGAGTTATACGTCGCGTAGTTCAACGGAAACATACATAAAGTACACGTTACGCAATTCTACAGAATCTCTCGCGCTTAAAGTGTTTGTTATAAATGTGAAATACGCGAATTAATAATGTGCAGCAAATAAGTGATTATAGTGATATTAGAAAATACAACAGTTTCAGTCTGGCGTGTATCACGAGTCAATATGTGAACTTAATTGTGACGGTAATAAAAGTGTAAAAATAAATTCTTTTATCAGCGTTATCTGTGATTAACAAATCCTTTCCGTTTATACACCCTGTTCAAGAGATTTGCTTGACCGAGAAATAATAGCTAGCCGGAGGACAATGAACCCAACATTCAAAGTAGTAATACAATAACAGGCGCCCAGCAAAAGATAACACGAAGTGACCGCGACAAATTGGCTTCCATACGTGGTGCAGATAAACATGAAGTATCTACCAACCAATAACAAATATCACACTTCAAATTGGCGCCCAGCGTGGGGCTAACAAATATTTGACTTCAAATAAATAAATTGCACATATTAGTATACTGATGTCTTGTAACAACAAAAGTGATATATTTGTATATAATTTATGCCTTTTATCAAAACCCTTCACACGTCAAATTACTGTATTGATTATCAAAATGAATGAATTCGGTGAAACCCAACTCGATCCCATTTTCTACTTTCGAATGCTAATTCGGTCCCGTTTTCCAAAATGTAAATAGGCTAACTCGGTTCCGCTTTCCAAAATATTAACAACCTAACTCGATCCTGTAGAAAATGAATCTAAAACTAGTTCATTTTAAAAAAAATTATGACTTTCAGCAGACTTTTAGTGACTCCGAAATAATATTTCAGTTTCATGTTTTACTAAAACCGATTTTAACCGCAAAATATATTATAGATAAAAGTACGATCTTCTAAATGTTCATAACAGTTTTTTTAAACTCCACACACAAAATAGTTGAAGATCGGTGTATTATTTATAAAATTCTGTTTATAATTAAATTAAAGTTTTAAAAAATGTAATAGCATTGGTTCTTTTGTAAGCAGCATGTCGCGTTCACAACCAACTACTTTTTCTCAGTGCCAACATCGATTTTTCATAACACCACTTTGCTACACCACTTTACACTTCACTATGCTCAGAGTATTATTACGGCATCTACTATATGCTACGGGACTGAGTTGGCTTGCTGTCAGTGAATGCTACGGGAGCGAGTTGGGTTGTTAACAGTCTATGCCACGGGACTGAGTTGGATTGCTGATATTGTACTCACGAAGATAACCGGACCGAGTTAGGATGCGTTCAGTGACTTTGCGTATAGTATATAAATCCGTGTTTTCAGTGATTTTATGGTAAACTATAGCTATTATCGTTGTTATTTTAGGGTTGGTTTGCCCACTGAGTCCTTTAAAGGGAGATTAAAAGCCCTATACCGCAGATGTTACATCAGCTAACTTAACTTCAGGAATTATTTAAGATATCAGAATGACGTTTATATAGGAAATATATACACGCCTTCATAGCGTATTATCCAATAAGTTTTTTTTATTAAGAAAGATAATCTATTTTCTTAATTATACCACTTTATTACAATTTATTAACAATTATTTTTTAAAAAAATAGCCAACCATGTTATTTACAAAAAAGAAGATTCAAAACAGCACTTAGAGGTAACTTTAATCATCCCAAAATTTAATTTCAATAGTTAATGAGAAAACGGGTCATTTATACCAGAAAATATCATTCACAGAAAAAATTCTTCAAAGCAATATTGCAGGAAACAAACTTTCAAGTATTCGCAAAGGAAAAAAAACGCTTGATGTATACCAATATATAGAGCAAAACTTCTCATAAATCATGGGCTAAAGCTCATGTCTCTACTCCGATATGTGTAGCACTTAGTTATGGTCATTTTCTAGAAAGTGGTGCAGATTTCACAGCAATGGTAGATACAGTGCCATTTTTAAAATATATTTGAAATATAAGTATTGCCCCATCAGTGATAGCATAAACATGTCAAATTAAACAGAAAATTCTATTTAATAAGACTGCATAACAAACTAAAAATCCTATTACTTTCTCTACTACGTATAGTAAGTAGGGGATGTGTTGCATTCCATCAAAAACTTCAATACCGATTTCACCGGAAATACATGTTTTGAGGTGCCCTGAATCTAAATACACCATTTTTGGAAACATTTCCGTGTGTGCGTGTATTCTGTGTGTTTGTCTGTGAACAGCATAACTCATAAACGAGAAGTCGGATAAATACCAAACTTGGTATTTAGGTTTAGTATCTTGCAAGGATGCGACACGAAGATTTTCAAGAAAATTTCCCCACCCCAGATTACCTTTCACATGGAACATTTTTCGAAAATTTTGATTTTCTGAAAATGGCTCTAGCGATTTTGATTAAAATATGTTTAAGATATTTTATTGGCAAATGAAATGTGTATGTTGAATTTTCTGGGAATGTCTCAAAAGTCCTCTTCATTCTGAATGACTCGCGTAATGGTACAAAATTTTACTGCACAAAAAATGTAGATTTTGTTAAAATACACAATTTGTGTCTTATGTTTTATATATATTTATCCAGTGAACCGTTTCCGAGATATTCCTTGTTATTGTTTGAATTATCCCAAGACATACTTTTTCTCAAATAGGAATTGTTTGTCGCTTTTTTTGTGTCCTGGACATGCAAAGAGAATGTAATACTCCACATAGCAACCAGCTCTTAAAAGATTTGACTATCGCTTAAAGCCTACCATATTCCCCTTGCACTTATAAGAAAATTAGCAATAAAGAGAGTTTTTACAAATGTTTATCTCGATTAACATGAAGTAGATGGAGAATAAGCGTTTGTAAAAAATAGTTTGTACAAGAGTAGGGAAAGTCATGTGAGTGCAACACATCAGATTGTTTAAACAAAATTCTCTATTTGTTCTGCCTAAAGTTCTCCTCGCCTGGCACTGATATAGGTTATAATCGAATTAAGGCTCACACATTAAAATATGACACCAAACATAATTCTGAATAAATTTTGTATATAGTATATTCGTATGTCTTTAATTTTTTGGCTAATGATAAAACAGCATTTTTCAGACTGAATAACAGAGGCATTAGCCTTTCTGTGGGTAGTAATTATCTTCGGCTTATTACCTTGGGTTTGGTTATACCTACGACAAACAAGCAGTATCGTATGGAATCGGAGATGTTAACGACAACACAAACAGCCCACAAGACTGTGCATGCTTATTTACTTGATGACCTAAATCAAGGCTACAAGTCGGTCTCAATTTCTAGCCGGAGAAAAACTTACCCGAAAAGATTGATTTTGTGAATGTAATGCTACATTTAAAGGGAGACGATAATGTTACTGATAAAATTTATTCAGAATGAATCTAGTATAATCGGTTCAAATAATGGACTTTGATTAAGTTACACCTTGTAAGAGACTTTTGGCTTCGTGGATACTGTCAACAACAATTAAACCCACATATTTACAGTATTTTATATCGCAGGTAGTTTTATTTTGTTAGCTGTATTTTTCTTAACGCTATCCCTAAGTAGGCCCTCCGTCTTGTCCTATACCCTTACATTTCATGCCCACACAATTGCAGAAATATTTTGAAGGCGTGTAGTATCCCTGCTATTAACTTTTGTATACAAACTTCTTTTTCAAGAATCTTCTGGGCGTTATGACCCCTCTTCCCACTAGTTCTTTAGCAAATTCTTCTCTTCCGCAGTATTAGTCCACAGCTTCAATGCTGTTATTCCCTCCCTCCTGCTTATAAATTCTACTTTCCTAGGTTACCGCCCTCTGTTCTAAGAAACATGTCCAAATAATTTCTCTGTCTCTCTCCGTCTGCGCGCGCGCGCTTGTAGTTGTGTGTAACGGCATTCATCCCATTAATTTTTATCTTCGTTCTTTATATCGTGACAGTGTTATTTATTACGTTTCTCTTCCTGCTGTAAGGTTCTCAACTAAAATCTATTTAAGCTGCCAGTAGCCTGTTGGATCAGCTATTTCTCACATCATCAATATTGGTGCAGCAACAGCTTCTGCAATTCAAATTAAGTTGTCAAGACTAATTTTCAATTAAAACCTAGACAGTTTTTAAATATATGTTTTCCAAATTTGAAGTGAGAATTGCGGTTTAGTGCTCACAATGCCATTATTTTAAAAAATATTACTTTTTTATTTTTGACAACTAAATTGATCACCTGGACTCCAAATATGGAGTGATGAGAAAACTCACTAGTGCATTAAATGTACTAAGTTACATATTTATTCTGCTATAATTCTTATAAAGCTTACTTAATTTGTAAGTATATCTACTAAATATCCGCCAAACACATTCATATTGTTGTATGCTGGCATATAAAGTGCATAGTATTTTATAAAAAGATCCATGATGCAAAATTTATTGTGTTGAGCGTAAATAACAAATCCAAAAAACACGAAATAGCTTGTCTCTAAGATTTCTGTGAACGTAAAGCCAGAGAATCGTAGTTGGTGCGAAAGTCGTTGTTGGCAGTTCCCAGATGTGCTAATTTGAATCCAGCAGTTACGAGTATCTGTGCAATCAAGTCAATGACAGACATTTCGAGAAAATGTTACGAGTTATAACATATTATCTTTTAGAATTAATAAAGGCTACATTCCATTGAGAATTTGCGTTGCATTCTAATTGCTTAGTATTGTAACGAGGCATAGTTTATTTATCAAATTACCTGTATGAACGTCCCCTAAAAGATCGTTTCGTGGGGTTCCTGCAAAACAAGAATGTTGAAATTTAAGTTAAGAAAATATCTACAGTTATTCAAACAAATTTTATGTATTCCATAATACACTATATTCATGGAAAATAGTTATTGTAGTTCATGCTTTCTAGGTTCTAAATAATGCTGTTGAAACAGAAAATAACATGATCCACAGAACAAGAAGACTATTGCAAGTATTTGTTGTATTAAAAATGTGATGTGGTATGTTCACATGACTGTTTCTACCCTCTGTTCTACAAAATATTCTTAGAAATGTTTATTCTACTGTTAGTTGAGAGGAATGTTTGCAGAAATAGTTTTATTGAAGATTTATTGTAGGCATAAGAGAGATAAGGAGGCTAAAGCTATAATCAAATGTTTAAATAGGAGTCGCTGTATCCTGGCTTTGAAATTCCATACTCTTACCAGGACATCGCGAGACAACTGAATACCAATAACACCAAACATTCCGGAAATGGTTAATGACACAAAAGAAATTATTAGACAAATATTGTGTGCTTTAAGCAGATATGTATGTTTTCTGTAGTACGTTTTCGTCAAACCCTTACAGTTTAGCACTTACAGAAAAATATATAATATTCATTCATACTAAGAAGACTTCACAGGTCATTTACAGAAGCTTAAAGATGCACATTTTATTTATCATGTAAATATATTAAACATGTATCATTTTAAACAAAAATTGTAAAAGCCATTTTTTGAGAAAACAAAAAATGATGATAAATTTTTCTAACGGGCAGTTTTGGGTTGGATACTTTCTTCTCTTCTTACTTCGTCTCTCTTCCATAGAAGATGGTGAACGTAAATACTAAATTTGGTATTTGTCTGAATTTTAGTTTTTGAGTTACCACCACATCAACACACACTGACAGATATATGCGGACCATTCTCTAAAACTCCTATCTTGGATTCAGGGGACCTCAAAGCGTGTATATCAGCTGAAATCTCGATATGGAATGATTGAGTAAAATTAAATACTTCCTCGTTAGCTAAATAGCAGAGCTGAACTTATTTTTCACTCTTGTTTTTATTTTTGTTTCAGCTGAAACAAGTATTTGGTTCATAGTATTAAAAATACTTCCCCTACTTACTATACGTAGTAGAGAAAGTAAAAATCTTATGTGTTGCACTCACTGACTTTGTCCACTCTTGTACAAACTATTTTTACAAACGCTTATTCTCTATCTACTGCATGTTAATTGAGATAAACTTTTGCAGAAAGTATCTTATGGCTGATTTTTCTTGTAGGTATAAAGGAATACGGTAGGCTTTAAGCAATAGTCAAATCTTTTAAGAGCTGGTTGCTATGTGAAGCATTCAATTCTGTTTGCATGTCCAGGACATAAAAAACGAATAACGAAATCCCATTTGAGAAAAATTGTCTTGGAAAATTCAAACAAGTAACAAGAATTATCTTGGAAATGCTTCACTGGACAAAAAACAATGTGTATGATACAAATTGTGCGTTTTAACAAAATCGCATTTTTTGTGTAGTAAAAGTTTGTGTAACTCTTACGATTTACCAGTTATGCGAAAGTCATTCAGAATGAAGAGAACTTTTGGGGAGTTTCATAAAAATCAATATATGAATTTAATTTGCCTTGAAATATCTTAAAATATGATATTTTTATAAAAATCTTTATAGCCATTTTTGAGAAGAATCAACATTTTCCAAAATTATTTCATGTAAAGGGTAGTTTGTGCTGGGGATATTTTCTTGAAAATATTCGTGTCGCATCCTTGGAAGATACTAAACTCAAGTACCAAGTTTGGTATTTATCAGACTTTTCGTTTTTGAGTTATGCTGTTCACAGACGGACACACGGACGTTTCCAAAAATGGTTTACTTGGATTCAGGGCACCTCAAAGCATGCATTTCCAGTGAAATCTTTTGGGTGAAGTGCAATACTTCCCCTACTTACTCTACATAGAGAAAGTAGTTAATGCTACTTAAAGTATTTACAAAAATGTAAAAAAATATACTTTTAATGTACATTTTCTTCAGCAAAATCTCGTATTTTCACAGTAAACAGCTAAACAGACAGTAAAATGACAATAGGCAGCTTGTTTGCTCCGCTGTTAGATAAATAATCCTAAATCAAATATGACAAGGCGTATATTATTTACTCTACCACAACAAACAATTAGTGGCAGTTGATTCACGTAGATTATTGTTTAATTAGAATCTAATGTTTAACTTATGAGTATTTTCAAAGAGTATAATTACTCATGGACTATTTGTTTGATAAAATTTAGATCAATTTTGCACATGTTTGCACTGGACAGGTTATCATTTATGAAACATTTTGTGTCATGCAACATGTAACATTAGTATAGCTAAACTGACTGAAAGACTACAAAAGCATGAAGTTTTAGGTGTGAATTCAAACTATGTGTGATTATTTTGGAAACTGGATAAGAGATTTCCAGTTTCCCAAACGAGTCTTAAACTGCTACAAAATTCACGCAAGCAGCGACCGCAAGTGACCTTCGCTCTATGCTGAATGCTTTCTGCTACAGCACACGCTTATATTATTCCAGCACGTTTGTCTCGCCTTAAATTCACAGAAAGCAAATAGGAGCCGTGCAAACATTCAATAGAGCTACCATACTTGTGAAAAAGATGAGAAATGTAATAACCATATAAAAAGTTCTGCTCTTTATTGTACACACACACACCAACATCCAAAACAGTATCCATATCCAAAATAATAACCAAAAAAGTGACCAAAGGCAAACACAGATCATTCAAAGAACGAATAGTACATCCCAGAGCATACAGAAACCAAATCGAACCGGGGATGACTACTGCAAAAGGAGTTAATGCTCCGTCGGAACTATCCGTCTTTGGAAGCGAAGGGGTTAATATTAGCATGATTCCCTTGTTTTATTTGTGTTGTCTTTATGACAAATAGTTTTCAACAGCATTCTTCATTACTTTATTTATTTAGTGACAGTTTAGTTATACAGTTATAAATAATTATTTTTGAGATGGTGCTTGTTTGCATTAAGTTAAACACGTTACTATCATACATTTCCTAACAAATCAGGTGTTTCTGTAAACCGCCTAATTTCACAGACTGGTGTATACTAAATACTTTTAATTCATTTCAGATTCTGTTAAAATTAATTTTAATATAAAGACGACATGAAATAGTGCATTTCATTCCACTCTACTCGTTTGTATCCAATTAAGACTGGAATATTTCGACAGCAATAAATAGAATGCATGAAATAATAGATACAATGAAATTTTGAAAAATCTGATGTGTTGCATTTACATGACTTTCTCTACTCTTGTATAAACTATTTTTACAAACGCTTATTCTCTATCTACTTCATGTTAATTGAGATAAACTTTGGCAGAAACTACCTTATTGCTAATTTTCTTGTAGGTGCAAGGGGAATATGGTAGGCTTTAAGCGATAGTCAAATGCTTTAAAAGATGGTTACTTTGTGAAGCTTTCCATTCTCTTTGCATGTCCAGGACATAAAAATAAAAAGGTAAAAAAGAACAGTCGAATTTCCATTTGAGGAAAAGTATAAGTATTTGAAAATGCAAACAAAAAACAAGGAATATCTAGGAAATGGTTCAGAACAAAAATTTATATGACATAAATTTTGTGTAGTAAAATTTTGTCAAACTCTTACGGTTTACCAGTTATACAAAAGTCATTTAGAATGAAGAGGGCTTTTGGGACAATCGCAGAAAATTAAAGATATAAATATAATTTGCCTTGTAAATATCTTAAAAGTATTTTAATCAAAATCCTTAGAGCCATTTTTGAGAAAATCAAAATTTTCAGAAAATCTTCCATGTAAAGGGTAATCTGGGGTGGGGCATTTTCTCGAAAATCTTCGTGTCACATCCCAGAAAGATACTACTAAACTCAACTGCAAAGTTTGGTTTTGTCCGACTTTTGGTGTTTGAGTTATGCTGAACAGAGACAGACACACTCGCGGACATGTTTCCAAAAATGCTTTATTTGGATTCTGGGCATTTAAAAGCATATACTTCTGGGAAAATCTCGGTATCAATTTTTTTTTGGTGGAATGCAATGTTCGTGACCGGCTATTGAAAACAACTGCCGACCATTTATGTTAAGCATAATTTAAAAATCTGCTATTATACATTCACAAGATATTCTTTAGCAACGACAAAATCACGTGTATCCATTATACTATTCACCTTACGAACTCACGATGTAATTTTTCTTAGGAATGATTTCAAATTAAATAACACATGCTTATTTAAAAATTTCAGAAACAGTATTCAAATGCTTATTCTGCTAATAAGCTCTTACGGCGAAAATAAAAGAATGGGGAAAAAGGAAAGAGTCGCAAGCTTTGGAGAATGTCCGTAGATGACGCTCAGCATGCAATATTTCAACTTGAAATATTCCGAAAACTACTAACGCTACAAAAATCTTTATTTGACACAAACCCTACATTTTAAACATCTCTACTTTTGCCTGCAGTAAGATTTTGTTTATCTTTAACGATTTCCTCTAATTTAAAATTATACACCATTCAATCAAATAAAGGAAACTTTACATACTATTCACGGAAAATTTAAAATACATATTTTATCATTCTTCCAAATATCTTATGCATGGTATGTAATTAAAACCGTTAAATATTTTTGGTAAATGAAACTCAATGAACATATTTCTATGTAAAGGATATTCTGGGTGGCGAGATTTTCTTGAAATCCTTGGAGGATGCTGAATTTAAATACGAAGTTCGATATTCATCCAACTTTTCGTTCTTAATTTATGTTGTTCATTGACAATTTCTCTCTCTCTCTCTGTCTCTCTCTCTCTCTCTCACACACACACTCCTACACTCGCGCGCGCGTGTACCTTTTCATAAAAATGTTTTTGGATTCACGAACCTCAAAATGTGTATTTACAGTGAAATCTGTACGAATCTCGTATATCGAGCTTTTGGGTGGAATACAATACATTCTCTCCTTACTATAGGTAAGTAGCAAAGAAAGGAAAAATGGCGCATTTCGCTATCAAAAATTCAATAGACACTTTGGTAATAAACAGCAGAAATTGCAGATTGTTATAAGACACTCTCCATGTAAACTATACACAGTGCTACATAATTAAATCAGATTGAAATCGTATGGACAAAAGCTATTCAGGCCACCCTGTAAAAGTTCCTAGCTTTATCATTGCGTTTATTTCCCCGCAGCTTATAATCCTGAAGAATTCAGCAACAAACAGAAGCAGATTTATTTTCTTTGCAAAGGTTTTGTTTTCTACTTAAGATCATGTAACAAAGCCCATGATGCGAGAAAGAGATACTGCTGCTTGGCGCGTCGCAAGATTTATTACAGAAAATCCCAGTTACATGCTTCCCTAGCACAATGACAGCAAAATTCATCAGACGCCTCCCTCTGTGCAACTACGTGCACATTTGCATTTATTTTCTGCAATCATTTGTGTTACTACAATGTGTTTTACTTGTTTGCCATTCTTTCTGTGGTTAGTACCAAACTAAAGTTTACACACCGTTGAGAATATATAACGGCAAATAAACTTAATAAAGCTCACACTATCTCCTTTACAAATTTTGCTCCTGTAAAAAAACGTATTATACAGGATAGACCATTTAAGTTGAGACTATACAATACCTCCAAATTTAAGCATGGTAGAAAGAAATGTCATTAATAAAGCGTGCTTGATATTACGGGGAAAAGTAAATGCCATTAGTCGTGTTTTGTTTGGAGGACGTTGTGATGGTTATTTTAGTGTCAATTTATTTTTTTAAAAGGAAACCTACCCCTTTAATGTTATTTTCTCATTCCTCATAAAAATATAAACAGCATTTGTATAAATCACTTTGCAATTGTTCTTATGCCAACGTAAATAACAACGAAAATTCTAAATGGCTGTGTGCGAAGAGCGCAATGAATGGTTGGACCATCCATGTTGGTCATTTGAGGGTCAAGTTACGTTTCGTAATTGGGAACCAACATTCTTTATTTTGTTCTTTATCCCTCATCACAAATTAAACAACTTTTTATAAACCAATTTCTAATGAGGAAACAACATAGAAAATGTAGGGTCCCATTTAAAAAGATTAAATTGACCCTAAAATGACCATCACAACGTCCTCCAAACAAAACACGACTAATGACATTTACTTTCCCCCATAATATCAATCAACTTTTATTAAATGCATTGCTTTCTACAACTCTTTTACCGCTATACCGTTTACAATTATCCCTTATAATCCCTTTATTCAGATAAAAATGACTGTTTTGTGCACTTTATGTTAACCGTAATAATGTTTTACATACGTGATTTAAAAATAGGAAGTACGAACTTTGAAAACGATAGTCAACTGTTTACACCACAAGTCGATTTATGTTGGTAATGAAAAAAGAAGAACTTTACATTTTCGAGCATATTAAACGCATAGAGAAGCAAAATAAATTTGATTCTATAAAGTTCTAAACATACAAAAGCAATATTTCAGAAAAGACAAATAATAGAATTGAAGTTATCTCTACACACTGCAAAACATTTTTTCCGTTAATTTTCAATTTTGGATGAATAACTTACATTAATAACGCTTAAAATGTTTTACTTTTCATAAGTAGTACCTTTAACATTTTTGTATGCATGTATGTCTGTATACAGAATGCTCGGAAAATACTCGTGCGAATTAATACAGGTGACAGAGAACATCAAAACAAATATATTTTGATAAGGAACATGTGGTCCCTGAAGTCAACTTGTAATGTTAGGGAACTGTTGTGAAGTAAGCTGTTGTCTCTTGTCGCTGACTGGGACCTTCAAACCTGTTCTGTGCAGGAACTGTTGGCTTTTGGAAACACGGCATTCTCGGTGATAGGTTGATTGGACCATACATTCCTCCATTCCGCATCAAGACGGAGGTATTGCATCTTCGTGGAACATGTGTTGCTAGAACTGCTGGAGGATGTATCTCTGAATGTTAGACAAAGGATGTGCTTCCAGCACGATGGGGCGCAACCCATTTCAGTATTGCTGTGAGGAATCGTCTGAGAGTCACCTTCGGGAATCGATGGATCGGTCGAGGTGGCCCTATTGCCTGGCTACCTAAGTCACCTGACCTGACGTGTCGGATTTCTTCCTCTGGGGGCATATGAAGCAGCTGGTGTAAGAAAGCGATGTGGAAACAGAAGAAAACCTCGTCGCTAGAATTGCCGTCGCTACTGGTACCATTGCGGACATGCCAGGAGTCTTCGAACAGACACGACAATGTACTGCGTGCATTCAGACCAATGGTCGCGCATTCGAGCAGTTCCTGTGAATGCCGCTGCTGTAATTAACATGCTATACTACCGTCTGTGTAAATCATCCCTAGTAACGAAATTGCCGTCAAGGACCACATGTTCCTTATTGAAAAATATTTGTTTGATGTTCTCTACCACCTGTTTTAATTTGAACCAGTAGTTTTGGAGCATCCTGTATAATTTGAGGCAGTATTTTTAACACTTAAATGATTTCAGTCTGGTTATATAATGTGTAAATTCAATAACGGCCCGCGTTTAAGCAATATGTGTATGTAATAATTTGTAAAATGTATGTAACAGTCATTGTATATGCTTATATTATTGTATACATGTTCAATAATGTTATGTGAATATATTACGTAATTTAATAATGTAGGAGTTGTGAGAAATAGATCAAAAGTTGCTAACAAAGAGGTAACAATGAGGTAACCTTGAGTCAATAATGTAATTTTAGTGACAGTTTAAAAATAGCCAATCAACAACAATAAAAAGCTTTAGTTAAATGCAGGTATTCTATTGGAGTAGGATTAGCCAATCAGAGACTTGAAATACAGAAATTTACAAGTTTAGACGGTTGAAATATATTCAGTTGCCTGCAGACAGTGATTGTAACCGGATGCGTGATGCGTCCTCGAGAGATATAATATGTATTCGGTATTTAATAAAAATATCTCTCTCTATATCAGTGAAGTGTTATTTAAATCGTATCAAGTATTAATAAAAAGGAGTGAATTAAAAATTAAAATCTGTGTAAGCTTACATTCTTAGTCGTATCACAACCCTGGCAAGACTTCCATGTCTTAACAATAATACTGACGCAGCCGAGCCAAACATAAATATATAATATCTAAAGAAACAGTCAATTTACAAAGTTAATATTTTTAAACTTGGGGCGAAGGTTACCGGAAACTATTTACTATAGTGCGGTTGCAACTACTTCAAATTCGGCTCCCCAACAGTCGAAATATAAAACATACCAACACAAGATGTCTGAATCAATTGTCATGAAGCTTGCTAAATACATAGCATAGCCAAAGTCTCACTGAAAAGAATAAGAGTGCAAAATGAGAATATCGAAATATCTGGCTTACTGTTTAGTTTTTGAAGAATGTTATATAACAAACTTTTAAAGCAGAATGCTTTTGAAAGGTTCGGTTATTTACAGAACTTCATTTGGATACATCTAGAAGTTATACAAATTGTTCGTTATTATTCCTGTGCGTAAATCGGTTACCATGGAAACAATATTGCACTACAAGGATAAAGAAGAGGCGCAAGTTTATATACTGTTAAAATGTTTGCTTATGTTTTAAGGTTTATAAAGACTCATCCAGAAAAAACACTTTTATAAGCGTTTTTCAGAACATCACTTGACATTTAAGTAATGCAGAAAGAGGGTGAGGTATGTTTAAGGGGAGAGGGTGGAAAGGAAAAGAGGGAGAGAGAGTGAGAAAGTGAAAGGGAGAGAAGAGTCTCCTCATTTAACGCAATTACGTGAACATATCTGCGGGTTCTGCTAGTTTAAGTGAAATACATATTTTAATGAACTCCAAATTACTCCTGTAGTAGCTTCTTTCTGTCTGGAGATTTCACTATTATATAATTTTCAATGAGAACCTAAGGACCTCAGAAGCTATTGACAGAAATTCAAGACATACATTGTTCTGAAAAGGGGGTACTGGGAGGGAGAATTTCGAGAACATTTTTGCCTTTGATGTTAAAAAGGTGTCCGAATTAAATATGAACATTTGTGTTTATACAAATTATTTTTTCTGGATTTAAAGGATTCAAATTGTAAATATTCGAAAACATCGCCATAATTAATGTTTTACTGAATGCAATAGTTACTAGGTCTGTTATTCGTCGTGCTTGGGGTCACAGTGAATGCAAGCCCCTCCTTAATAGGCTTTAAAACACACAGTTTATTTAAATTAAGGCCAAGTTCTTCTATTTACTTAAAAAGGGATACAAAGTTTAATTGCTGAGAGAGAATCGTTTTTAAAAAAAAATAAAAACTGCAATTATTGGCCCAAATTCTTCAACGTTTAGTCATAGCTATCCTGAGGAGTAGAGTATTTCCTTTGCATACTTGGCTTACAGACTTCTGCCATGTGGTGAGAATAACTTATTTAAGAGTCACAATTAATAATGACTATAGAATAAATGTGTGCTTAAGGTACGGAATAAAACTGACGAATTGGGGTTATTGCCTCTGTACATAAAGTACGTTTTCGTGTTTTAACCACCAAATAATTTTAAACAAAAGTATCTGGTTTTATTTAGTAATCTGAATCTATTTGAGTTTGCCAAATAACACAGAATAATATATATATATATAATACAATAAAATATAGAAACATAGTACTATCAAATATAACACAGCTGTGATGAATACAGATAAATATCATACTATAATTAGGCGACAACATTAAAACTTATATATAAGAAGAAAAACAATAGAAGTATTTTACATATTGAGACTATTAAAATCAATAATTTAAAAAAATTATGCTGTTAATACCATAAACATGATTTCTAAAAATCCCTATTGATTATTTTATAATATATTGCACAATAGCATACTGAATACCTTTACTAATTTTGTATTTATACCTCCAATATACAAATTCTTTGGTTATTATACCACAGGATCCAAAGAGAAGATCTGTTACAGAAATTATATCTGTACTGTAATACTCTTCGAAGAACACAGTGAGTTCTGTCTTAGTATACTTCCAATCCCTTTTCACTAAGTGCTTTAGCTAGCAATGATTGAGCAGTGTTATGACGTTTAATTCGTGCCAGTTTTTCCTGAGGACATTTCCCAGACACGCGAGGAACGATTTCATACACACTGCAATGTCTGCAGCAGTGGTTGTTACTTGAGATACGAGAGTAGAAAACGAACCGGAATTCCTTGTTTTGCAGTAGCGTTAAATTTGCATATCAAAATTATGACATATAATTATTTCGGTTTTGGATGCTAATAATCCTGTTAGAAACTTAACTGAAAAGATATAGGCAGAATATACCCGATCTCCAAGTTTTTCGGAATCAGAAATCCGGTGTTACCTGATTTTAACCGGGCAAGGTAGTCTGAACACATGGAAATTACACCTTAAGTGTGTTAAATTACTACTGCTCTTAAAGTTCTCAATGCTTTTTCCTGAAGTGTGTATGAAGTATTCTGTAAATCATGACAATTATTCAAAGTGGTTGTTTGCATTGATAGCTTATGTAGTTGTCTGTAAAAATTATTTAATTCAGCAGAAAAACAGTAAAATTTACTCTTAAAACATGTGAATTCATGTACCTTTTCCTCTAATACTACTTGCAATACAGAATCACACGTTTGCATGCTTGTTCTTAGTATAATCATCTATCTTCTGAACCGCAATTATTTAGTTATGTAAATCACTTCCCTAGAAATTGAAATAAAAGTTATTAGCATTCAAAAAAGTAAAAATGTGGAAAATTTGCAATGTTGTTGTTTTCTTATATCCCTAATATACATCATAAAATTACGATTGTGATTCAGAAAGTTTAACTATGTGTTGTATACATGTACTGAAAATTTCAGCTCTCTACCTCTCATATTTTCGGAGAAAAAGGTACATAATTATCCAAAAATGTTGTTTTGAGAAGACTGAATTTAAAGTTTGAACATTAAAATTTTGACACACTTCGGTACATTCCAGGGTCATAATCATCTGCACGTTCATTCCTGGATTTCTTCAGCTTTTCTGATTGCCTTCTCTAGGTCCTGGCCTCTTTTGTTAATTGCTGAACTGCTCGCTGGGCATGATATAGTCATTTGTTGTTGAAAGATACAAAACTATTGTAAAAAAGGGCGTTGTATGACAGTTTTAAAGGAATGCGGACTAGCATTTAAATGGTATTTAAATATCTTAAAAACCTCTTAACTCCCAAAAAGTATACATTTACTGAAACTGGAAATAATAGAGATTTTATTAGTGCCTAAAACAAAAAATTTGATTTTTTACCATTTCAGAATACCTTGTCCGCTTAACACATTATGTTCTACATTTTGGAAACAAGCATTTTCAATATAACTTCGTGTAATTCAACCTCCTTCAGAGCCCAAGTCCGTTAAAAATTTTAAATAAATTTGCTACAAAACATATTATGGCTGCTAGAAGCTGTTAAGTTTGGAACGCATAAGTATTTATTACTACATATTTTCCCGGTTATTGATATCCCGTGTGGTCTTGACCAACTACAATTTTGGTGGTGCCATTCAATCAACTTTCAGCACCACAGCGAGGATTAAAACCTTATAATCTCTTAAGTTTAAATTCAAATTGTTTTAGACGCATAAGAAGTTACGACATATAGCCAAACTTTAAGTAACGGTTTGGTGAAAAATAAATCCGAACTGAAATGGAAAAAGTAGGGAATTGTTAGGTTTCAAGAGTAAAATTTACTTTAGGAAATATTTCTTGTCCATCAATTTTATAACCGTTATAGAATGTGGTTAGCAGTTGAAATAAACAGTGAAAATTATTAGTTCTTAAATTTCACTATGTTGGTATCCTCTACCTCCGACCACAATCAAATTCTGGTAATTGTTGTTTGATAAAAGCCGTGTGTAGGAAAATAGGTTGGAAAGGTATAATCAGACTGAAAAATTTAATACCATAGCCGGGATTTGAACCACTGGTCCTCCGGTTTCCGTCCGGTTGCTCTAACCAGTTGAGCTACCGATGTCAACGTGCCGACATGATATTAAATTCTCCGACTGACTTGCATTTTTCCCGTAAACCACAAGGAGATCTAAAATTAATTTTGTGGTAACGCCCCAATGGCGACTTACATTATTGTGGGCTTTAGGTTTAACGAACTATTAGTTCAATCAATGGTAATTATTCTTTCATACAAGCCGGTGTAGGAAAGGCTGTAAGAGAAGAATCAGACCGAAAAAGCCAATACCATAGCCGGGATTTGAACCGCGGATCGTTCGGTTTCGTTCGGTTCCTCTAACCAACTGAGCGAATTCTCAGCTTTAAATGGGCTGTAACTTCAGCGTTAAGTGTTACAGTCCTGACTGTAACATGTACCAGTAATGAAGAACATCAATCTCAGCTTCACAGAACATGAGCGAGGTACAACTACAATCGAAACAAGAGGAACGTACACAGATCGATCGAGTTCTCGAATCACAATGATTTGAACTCTGCTGCCAAGATAGGATCGACTGTTTAAATAACACGGACTGGGATATCTTAACTATATTGGCAGCTAGCAGAGTTGATGGGGTCGCTTCTTTTTATTCTTACTTTACAGCTTAATCAAACCATTGAATGAGGGAAGTTGGGTACGACGACTTTGTTAACGGCCGCGAGGCTGTAGTCTGTTCGGAAACTATTAAAAGTTTATACAACACTGAGAGCTTGTTATTCGTTACTTCTTATTCATCATGTCTGAGGAAAATTTATTAATATGTTCTCATCGTTCCCCTTGAGGACTTAAATAACTTTATATCTACAAGTTTTTACTCCGGGGAACAAGGGCTAGTAATATAACATCATGACTGGCAGTAATGAAATCTGTAAACATTTATTGTTAGTATGAAAATATACATTTCTATTTAAAGGTACTCCTTGAAAAATTATGGTAGATTTGAACATCCAGAATATCCCTTTCACTTAACATCAATGATAAAGGAAATGTATGAAGACAGTCATTAACATTCATAGACAAAGATACAAAGGTTCCAGAATACAAACAACTAATTTAGGAGTAAGGCAGAGCTGCTCAATGGCGCCCATAATTATATCCAGAGTGGACCATTTAAGTTGAGACTGTACAATATCTCCAAAACTAAGCGTTGTAGAAAGAAATGTCTTGAATAAAAGTTGCTTGATATTATGTTGAGTAGTAAACGTCATTAGTCGTGTTTTGTTTAGAGGACCTTGTGATGGTCATTTTAGGGTAAATTTAATTTTTTAAAAGGGAATGTACATTTTGTATGCTGTTTTCTCATTAGAAAATAGTTTATAAAAATATGCTTATTTTGTGATGAGGAATAAGGAAACAAAATAAACAATGTTGGTTCTCAATTACGAAACGTAACTTGACCCATAAATGACCATCCATGGATGGTCCAACCATTCATTGCGCTCTTCGTACACAGCCATTCAGAATTTTCGTTGTTATTTAGGCTGGTGTAAGAACAATTTCAAAGTGCTTTACATATATGCTGTTTACTTTTTTATGAGGAGTGGGAAAACAACATAAAAAGCTAAGTTCCCATTTAAGAAAATTAAATTGACCCTAAAATAACCATCACAACGTCCTCCAAATAAAACGCAACTATGGCATTTACTTTCCCCCTATAATATCAAACAACTTTTATACAAGACATTTCTTTCTACAACGCTTAGTTTTGGAGACGCTACTACAGCAGAATGGCTATTCCAGCTAAGGCATCGTTTTAAACTAGGTGAAATGGTTTTAAATACACTTTTATGTGCTGATGACAAAGTTATTTTTACAGAAACTGAAGAACAACTGCGGGTGTCGCTTTTAAGATTAGCGAAATAATGTCAAAATATAATTCAAGAATTGCAACTGATAAAAGTAAATGCATTGCCTTCCAAAGTCAATATACAGAAGATCGAAACATTGTGATGATGATGATTATGATAATAATCATCAAGTTTTAAATGTTTATGATGTAAAATCTCTCCTATCCACCAAGAAGATACCGAACATAAATACACAAGTTTAAAAATTATGGAACGATTAAAACAACATTGAAAAACAAAGTTAGAAAGGAAACAATAATTAAATTTTACAAAACAATGGCTTTACCACTACTAATATAAATGCAACCGAAAACTGGACAATGAATATCAAATATAGAATGATCGAAACAGCTGAAATGAAATCCTTATGCTATGTGGCTGGATGTACCCTGAGAGACGTACAGAACGATATTATACGTGATAGCTACGTACAGCTGGCATAAATAGCATGATTCATGAAAATAAACAAAAATGGTATCAACACATATTAAGAATGGCACCATTAAGACCAGCTAGATCCTTTATGAATGTAGACCAAAAGGAAAAAGAACTATTGGTAGACCAAGACTTCGATGGGGAAAAAAACTCTGAGTCGGAACCGGTACCGGTTCACCTTGTAGTAGGTGATGATTATTCTATTTAAAACAAAATAATTAATACTAACCGGAAACAACGTGTACTGTAACAAAGGGGTATCAGTATTTTTACACCAATTGCCGTTGCCACAGGATACGGCATTTGGTTGGTCGAGGAAAAAATTCCAAAGACGTGTGAAGTTATTAGAAAGTGTGCAATAGCTAAGACGAGGTCAGCTGCCTAAAACCTCCTTGGAAACTTTCAAGTTAAAATTTTCTGGATAATAAATGTCTATAAGTATTCAATCTTTCAGCAGTTATCCAGGCAGTAATAGCGAGGATAAAAACTAGGAGAAATGAAGTTAAAATGCATGAAATGATAATGACAAAACACAAATTTTGAGAAAATGTATAATTTTAGCGAAAAGATATCGACAGAAAAATTCTACTGCAAATAGGATATAGCATCCACCTTCATGGTGCTAGAGAGTTCAAATTTGAATCTACGAGTCAGGAACAAGTTTACAATCATGGTTTGCTCTTGCCCTCCGAAGCCAAATGTTGAGTAATTTTTACGGACCTTCGGGTCAACTTAGGCGTTAATTTCCTCCCTTTCATCCACCGTCTCATGAGACTGATTTGTGGATCATGAACGCTTCAAAAGAAAAATAATGAAATTTGAAATAAAACAGCAATAAGTGGGATCATATTTCATTAGAAAGAAAGGTCAATAGGCATTATTAACATAGGTACAATAAATTAAGTATTTATATAGGAGAATGGTAAACTCAGGGCACTCACCGGAGGCACCTTCGTTCAAGGCTAGGTTATGTTCCCGGTAAAAGAATTCTTAGGGAGGATCGGAATCTGATAGCATGCCTTGGGTGTTTGTTAATGATTTAGGACTTTTATACAGTAGAAATTGAGCAAAATGCTACAACTATCACTGAATATATATTGAAAATTACAGAAATTAAGGAATTACAACTACTTAAACATGCATTTGGAATGCTCACCACTTACTGAGGTCGATGGAGTTTCCTCACAGAGAGGACACAGGGTAGAATTTTGTAGTGTATTATCTATTCGTAAAACATACTAAATTATATGGCGGTTGTGATGTTGAGAATGACGGTGATGATGGAGCAATTAATGGAATAAATGCCAGGGGAAACTGGAGTACCCGGAGGAAATCTGTTCAAGCACGTCTGTCACATACACATATACTCCCGTGAGATCGAGGCAATGTCGCCTTGGTGAGAGTGGTTAGTCTCATTACCCGGCCGCGAGACCAGCTATGTAGATATAGTGTGAACCTAGCTTCCTTTCGTCGCTTGGAGTCTCATTACATCTGCTGTTCCATGAAAATAGTGTATAATAAAATGTCGTATACTTGCTTTTACAATATATACTACGAGATCAATCCGAAAGTAATGCCTCCCACTTTTTATGTTGCCTTTGAGTGTCCGAGCCAGATTATTTTGGTGTAGTATTAATTGTTGAACTTGCCCGCTAGTGTCCTGTTAGTTTCGCTGTCCTGCGACAAATAGCAGCAGCGGAGCTTTTAAAATAGCTACTGAGATCTATGTGCGTACAAAACAGAGGTGTGTGATTGAATTCCTTACCGCTGAACAGTTGCGCCAATTGAAATCCATCGACTCTTGCTAAAGATGTATGGAGACGATACTGTAGATGCGAGTAATGTGCGGCGGTGGATAGAGCGTTTCAAAAGTGGTGAAAAGGATGTGCAGGACAAGCCACGCCCTGGTCGACCCTGCTCGGCTGTCACAGCAAATAATGAACAGTGTCTCGATCAACTCATCCACAATGATAGGCAGATTACGACCAAGGAATTGTGTGTAGAGCTGAATGTCAGCTCTAATGTCTTAGACAAGATGTTAGTAACCTTAACTATCGCAAAGTGTGTGCGAGGTGGGTCCCCGGATGCTTTCACAAGACCAAAAACTCAGCGAATGGAAATTCGTCGGGACTTGCTGGGCCAATACGAGGCTGAAGGTGAGAATTTTCTGAACTCCATAATCACCGGAGATGAGACGTGGTGTCACCACTACGAGCCAGAGTCTAAACAACAGTCCATGGAGTGCCGCCATCCGACTTCTCCAACAAAGAAGAAGTTCAAGACACAGCTAGCGAAGACAGTGGCTAACCTCAGCTGTTTCAGATTTGTTCATCGTTGGCAAAAATGCATAACGACTACTGGTGTTTATATGGGAAAATAACAGTGTGTACCTGAAATCCTGCTCTATTTAACTATGTTGTGCTTTTTGTATCTGTTGTAGTTTCAATGAAAATAAATAGGATGCATTATTTCCGGAATGATGCAATACAATGTATGTTACAATAAAAACTCTGTAATAGAATCTAATCTAATACAATAGAAATAACGGAACAGAAAATGTGTTCATCGCCCTTCGGTCTACCACAGAATGGCGCTAGCCCCCGTCCTCGATTCGAGTTCATCGAAACGTAAATACTAATGCTGTATGCATTTCATTCTGTTTTCCACGCCATTTTACACAGTTTGTATCCGGTATGATTTCTGCAAGAGCAATAATTCAGCAATAAGCGCTTCGACACCCACTGAGCATACATGGTGAATGAAACATAAGCAATTCTCTTGAAATCGAATATGGAGAATGTGTCCCTAACATTGTCACAAAAACCGGTACTACACAAAGACAGCAAAGGAGTGGTACAATGGTTAACTGTATTTATATAAAAATCTGATGTGTTACACTCACATGACTTTCTCTACTCTGTAAAAACTATTTTTACAAACTCTTATAATCGAAATAAACATTTGCAGAAACGATATTTTGACATGCAAAGAGAATTACATTTTACACACAGCGAGCAGTTCTAAAAATGTTTGACTATCGCTTATGTACTATGTACTATGTTGCCCTTGTTTTGTATTTGCAAGGGCAATATAGAAATACAGTAGCCTTTAAGCATAGACATATCTCTTAATAGCTGGTTGCTATGTGCAGCACCATTCTCTTTGCCACAGATTAATACTCTTCGCATATCCAAGACAAAAAAAATGAATAACGAACTCCCATTTGAGAAAATAAGTATTTAAAAATTTAAGGGAATAACAAGCAATATCTCGAAAATGGTTCACTCAACAACAAACATTTATATGACATAAATTGTGTATTTTAATGCGATCTAAATTTTTGTGTAGTAAACTTTTGTCTATCTCTTATGGTTTACCAATTATGCAAAAGTCGTTCACAATGAAGAATACTTTTGGAGACATTCCCAGAAAATTCAAGATATACATTTTATTTGTCATAGAAATATCTTAAACATATGATATTTTAATCAAAATCGTTAGAGCCATTTATAAGAAAATTAAAATTTTCAAAAAATGTTCCATGTAAAAGGTAATCTGGGGTGGGGGAATTTCCTTGAAAACCTCCGTGTCGCATCTCTGGAAGATACTGAACCTAAATACAAAGTTTGGTGTTTATCCGACTGTTCGTTTCTGAGTTATGCTGTTTACAAGCGCGCGCGCGCACACTCACACACACACACACCTACATGTTATCAGAAATGATTTTTTTTGGATTCAGGGGGTCTCAAAACATGTATTTCCGGTGAAATCTCCGTATCGAATTTTTGGGTGGAATACAATACTTCCCCTACTTACTATACGTAGTAGAGAAAGTAAAAATAAGTAACAAATAATTTTAGAATTTTGTGCCCGTCTCTAATATAATAAAAGTATACAGGGAGTTGCTGCAATAATTTTCTGACCTTTAAGACGGAACTAAACGGTTTTCAAGACATGTTTTGGTCTATCTTTAAAATGCAAAATTATGTTGACTTCATTCGCTTTCAGTTGGATAGTAGGCAGTATCATTCGTTCCAGAGTAGGTAATTATACTCGAGTTCCCTCTATAGTTAATTCGTTGCAAACTGGGTAGGTATAGGTGCACTTTGAATCTCTCGCTGTCGATCAATGCTCTCAATAAAAAATTATGTATTATTTATGACCTTTGAAATCCTGAGAATAGAAGGAAGAACCTCCTTCAATTCAATAGGTATGTGAATATTAAGTATACCTTTCATTCGAGACGCAACGTTTTAGCACTTGAAGGGATCAAGTCCCTTCTCTAATAAGTGAGGTCAGAAAACCGCATTTCTTTTAGGATCGGGTTCAACAGTAGATATATACAAAAGTTTCCGATAAAGTCTGATAAAGATAGTATGATTCTGTCTAGGTTTAAATTACTTCTTTCCATGCATAATTAGTGGTACCAAAGCCTCAAATAAAAATGAAAATTTAGCGTGAAATGAAAGTACGAGTAAAGGGCTAAATAATTGTTCCATGGATGGTAGGATATTACTATCTAAACAGATTTAAACATTAAGTATTCCTTTTTGTCCCCACGTTCATTATAATGTTACTCATATGTAAATTAGCTTTTCACTAACAAAAACGTTTTACTTTGGGCAATTCTTTACATTACTGATAGGTTTATTAGTTTTTTGAATGTATGACTTAATGAAATCCTCTTCTGTACTTCAGGATTTAGGCACTTCTATTTGTTCCCTCTTTGCACTCCATCATATGTATCATCTTCTTCCAGGACATACTTGTACCTTTTAGGACTGTATCTCCTAATCAAGGCCAGTATTCTTTCTTCTCTCATTTGGTTTTCTTTCCAGATCTCTTTATTTATCTTGTATGTTCAATTCTTCTTAAATTATTTTATTTCATTTTAAATCTTATCCTATTCACCATTTAACGCTTCTTAGAAACCTTATTTCTGCTGCCAGTATTTTGATTTTGTCACTCCCTTTTGACTATCCAAGGTTTGCTTCAGTACACGAGTACAGGGACTGTAGTGATTTTTAAAAACATTTAATTTTGTGTCTATCTTTAATTAAATAAAGAACAAATTACATGCTCTGCTGTTGCTACTAAAGTTTCGATACCACCACGCAGGACGTTTGCCTTTTATTTTAAGTGCTAGTGCACTTCTCTTACCGTAGGTATTTGGCCCCACAAAGTTATACCAGTTGCACATGCGCAGAAGTTCTTTAAAACATGCCCAAGCAAGGTGTCTCAGCGACAGTGTTGTCATGTCTCATTACGTTTAGAGGAGCGGCACGGTATATTTAAACGCCGTAAGTTTGAAATTATCGCATGCACGTTACTTTTAATAACATTCAAAGACAAATTAACTAATAAACCCACAAAGTGTAAAAAGTTAGGATGCTCATGTGCTCTTGCGCTCTTATACAGAAGTCACTATTGATCTTGCATACTAAACTCGATTTTTGTTAAATACAAGTCGTATTATCTCCATTAAATGATAGAAATTAAAATTTCAAGCCTTTTTGATGCAGACATCCAAAATTCAATATCTCGCCACTGACGTTAAATTTCAGAACTTTAATTTATACAACAAGAGCAGGTTCCTTTTCCCCTTTTTGTGATAGACTTCACTAAAGCCCAGCCCAGTTCCACACAAAATTCAGTTTTACAGCTACGCCAGGCCATCAGTGGAAGCTACGCTTTGATCGCTTGCTGATTGCTCTCTTTTACGTTGCACGCTGTTTCCATACCTTTTTATTTTTTGTGCCATGCTGGATATTTACTCGCTTTAAGGCAAAGGGGGAAGAGCCGCGTGTTATTAGGTACGGCTTCCTTTTCCAACATCACCGCTGTGTGCCGCTGTTTCGTAACTTTCGCCCCATCCACTCACGTGGACGTCCATCCTCCTCTTTGGCTTTAATTGAAATAGAGCTATTGAGTGCTCCAGTCCACCTGACATGCAACTTTAAATGTAAAACCCTTCACAACTGCAGGCTTTAACTGTAATCGTGTCTCTTCAGCGAGTTACATCGCAACAATTTCCATCATGACGCAGTTTCAAGAGTTTCCTGCGAAGTTTAACAAGTTCTGTTTGGAACATGAGCTGCAATTATGGCGATTATTAATCTTGGGGCGGGGAGTTTGAGCCAGCCGCGGAGATTTTGGGTCTGCTTCGATAACATTATTAGCCGTATTTTTGGACGCATCGGGCCGGTCGTTCAATAATTCTCCTAGGCATCCTAACAGAAATCAACTTGTCGTGTTCACGTGAGTCAAGTTTAGGCCAGAATGCGAAGGCAAATGTTGCCTGTAATAGGAGCACGAGTATTAGTTATTTTTCCGATCGTGTAATGACTATTTCTGTTTCGTTATTCAATGGAATGTCCACATATATCTAAGTGTATACACAGGAACGACTTTTCCTGTATTTTAGTTTGTATACCGACAGCCTCCGTGGACTAGTGGTACCGTGCTAGCCTCTAGTTCCCAAGGTTGCGGGTTCAAACCCGGCGAAGGTCGATGGATTTTTTCGGCGTAAAATCCTTAACATGGCTTCCTTCGGAAGGGAAGTAAAGCTGGTGGTCGTGTCGTAGATTTACGGCACGTAAAAGAACCTCAAGCCTGATAAAGAGGCCTCTGAGCAAAATTACTGGTCTTTCACGCCCAATATAGAATGGGACGCTAAGGACCATAGTAGTTAAAGAGCGTCCATAAATAAAACTCAATTTAAATTTAAATTTGTATACTGACCACACAGAGTGGCAAATTCGGATTTTTTTGTAGAGTTTAACTCCAATTCTTACTTCATATGGTATCAAAGGCGCTGAAATAATAATCGTGAAAGGAAATTTGGGAAGGAAACGTTCTAGGCAAAGTTTAGAGTACCTCCCCGGGATTTGCCGGCTATGACTGAAGAAAACCTGATAAATAACCAAAGTTAAGGAGGACGATCTGGTGGGTTTTCAACGCAGACCTCCTATTTACGAATCCATGCCTTAACGACCTCGGTAGCCCGTATCGGTACAGACTCGGATATATCTATATAAGTAAAGGAAGTCGAGCATCAGGTTGAGTAATCTCTTTTGGGCATGTTAGGCTGACAAATGGTCGTAGTTGATTGACAGTGTCTTCTTTTTTTTGTAGGGCGCTTCGCCCTTTACCCAGTACAACATATGGAGCGGTGAATGAACGAAATGGTTGCAATGATGCTCAAGTGGATCCGGGGTCCCTAGAGCTTAGAGTTACCCCGTATTCGTCATTTCAGAATAAGGGAAAACCCCGAAAAACTTATACAGATAACTTAACCTAATCAAGCTTGAACTCGGGATCTCTGGAATGTGAGACAGACACATTACCCCTACAGGACAGCGGTGGTCAAATTGGTCTCGTCAGTGTTAAATAGGTAGCATATTAGTAAGCAATCCTTCAAATGTAATAGTGAAATATACAGAGAGGACCATTTAAATTTAGGCAGTACAATATTTCCAAAATTAAGTGTTGTAGAAAAGAAACGTCTTTAATAAAAGTTGCTTCATAGTATAGGGAAAAGTAAATTCTGTTAGTCGTGTTTTGTTTGGAGAAGTTTTGATGGCATTTTAGGGCCAATTTATTTTTTTTAAATGGGAACCTATATTTTATATGCTGTTTTTTCATTCCTTTTAAAAAACTAAATAACCCTTGTATAAAGTACCTTGAAATTGTTCTTAGCAATGTAAATAACAACAAAAATGACCCTCTTATGACTATCCATAGATGATCAATTCATTCATTCATTGCGCCCTTCTTACACAGCCACTCAGAATTTTTGTTGTTATTTACGTTGGTGTTGCAAAGTGTTTTATGCAGGTGTTGTGTAGGTTTTTATGTGTAGTGAGAAAACAACATAAAAAGGTAGGTTACCATTTAAAAAAAATAAATTGACCCTAAAATGACCATCATAATGTCCTCCACACAAAAGACGACTAATGGCATTTGCTTTCCCTCATAATATCAAGCACATTTTATTAAATACATTTCTTTCTACAACGTTTAGTTTTGAAGATATTATACCGCCTCAACTTAAAGACCCAGTCTGTATGCTTAGGAATGAAAAGCATGCGTTTGTGATGGTACACGATATGAAGCTTCTCTGTGGTATTGCACGTTGCTGCTGTTTTGTAATGGAGGATTTGTTATCAGAAAAGTTTAACCTCTTAAAAGGAGTGCGGAACCATAAATAGAACTGATATTGATTCCATATAAGAAAATTGAAAACTGACAGCATACAGAAACATATCCTTAATTGCATATTAAAAAGAAGGAGAAATAAGAAAAATTGGGAATCAGATATTTTGAAAACATGCTTAAGGAGAAAAGGAAAGGTAAAAAGAGAATAATATGTCTGAATTTTCATTGGCTTACGATAAGTACTCATGTATAGTGCATGGATTCAACTTAATTATATGTCTCTTCCGGTTCAAAGAGACTTAATAGTTGCCTAACTGACTTTGGCCAGATGTTTCCATATTTGTATTTATTTCTGCGGGAGTGTGTTTTGGTTCTATCTGCTGCGGAAGTTTCGTTCAATCATTTGTTTTTGTTTCGTTGTATCAGAGTTTTAAGTATTTCTTCAGTATTAAAACAACTGTCAGAACAAACATTTCTCATAGCCTTTTCTGAAAATTTAATAGAGGTTAATGAATTATTTGTAGTCAAGATAATTCTTTCGAGGCTCAAGGTAGATAAATAAGTACCTTATGACAGCAAACATGAATTTAAAAGAAAAATCGATTATCAGCTTCAGTATTTTTACTTTCTCTACTACGTATAGTAAGTAGGGGAAGTGTTGTATTCCACCCAAAAATTCGATACCAAGATTTCACCGGAAATACATGTTTTGAGACCCCTGAATCCAAAAAAAGCATTTTTGGAAACATGTCCGTGTGTGTCTGTGTGTCTGTGTCTGTCTGTGTCTGTCTGTGTGTCTGTCTGTGAACAGCATAACTCAGAAACGAACAGTCGGATAAACACCAAACTTGGTATTTAGGTTCAGTATCTTCCAGAGATGCGACACGAAGGTTTTCAACAAAATCCCCCCACCCCAGCGTACCCTTTACATGTAACATTTTTCGAAAACTTTAATTTTCTCAAAAATGGCTCTAACGATTTTGATTACAATATCATATGTTTAAGATATTTTCATGACAAATAAAATGTATATCTTGAATTTTCTGGGAATGTCTCCAAAAGTATTCTTCATTGTGAACGACTTTTGCATAACTGGTAAACCAAAAGAGATAGACAAAAGTTTACTACACACAAAATGTAGATCGCGTTAAAATACACAATTTATGTCATATACATTTTTTTTGGTTGAGTGAACCATTTTCGAGATATTGCTTGTTATTCCCTTAAATTTTCCAATAATTATTTTCTGAAATGGGAATGCGTTATTCATTTTTTGTCTTGGATATGCAAAGAGTTATAATCTGTGGCAAAGGGAATGGTGCTGCACATTGCAACCAGCTATTAAGAGATATGTATGTGCTTAAAGGCTACTATTTTTCTATATTGCCCTTGTAAATATATTTTCCCCTTACATCTACAAGAAAATTAGCAATAAGATAGAGTCTGCAAATGTTTATCTCGATTAACATGAAGTAGATGGAGAATAAGCGTTTGTAAAAATAGTTTGTACAAGAGTAGAGAAAGTCATGTGAGTGTAACACATCAGATTTTTTTAATTTGTTTCACGTGGCGAGTGTATGCGTGTGCTTTGGCTTCAGAAGCAACTGATGGTGTTGTAATTTTCTGAACTGTTGGTTTCAACGTTTGGTTTAATAATTTTCTTGCTATGCAACACTGGCACTCACATCAGCATTCTAGTTCCAGACTCTGAGGAAGACAGGAAATAATTTTAATTAAAGAAAAATTCTCCCGTACGAGATTGAAATCAAACCCGGGATATCCGAGTTCAGAAGTCGAAATGCTCGGCCACAGAGGCATCCCATCAACTTCTAAATGCTATATTCGGTAAGATAACTAAAAATAGAAAAATATGCCAGTTTTGCTTCCTACTGTTAAAATATACCTATGATTATATTTGAATGATATTGAAACTATTGAAAATAAATAAATTAGGTTTTAAGAGGATAAGAACCTCTAGATGCTTTTGTTGATCTACAGGATCATCAGATTAAGCGACAATGCTGCTAGCGGCACTTAGGTCGCGGACGTGTGCCACTCGCCTGCCGACACTTCATCCCCGCGCGAACCGTTATATGCATCTAAACAAATAGTGTGGTCGGACAAGGCCAACTAGTGTCATTATTATTTCGCAAATTTCAGTATTTAATATCCATTACATTGCTTAACTTTTCATATATGGTGTTGGAAACGCTCCCCTTGTGTTCAAAGACGGGCATTGCAGTGTCTTAATGGATTAATTCGAATAATGCAGCTCTTCTTGGGAAATGTTGGTTATTCTTCCAGTATATCATTTTGCAGTTCTTGTAATGTTTGGGGATTTTGTCTTTTAAATTTCCCCACAAGTAAAAATCGCAGGGCGTGAGGTCTAGGGATCGAGGGGCCACGTCCCTACACTGATCACTCCGTCAGCAGTTGTATCCAAAGAAGTCCGAGCTGTATGACCTGTAGCCCCGTCTTGTTGAAATTCGCTCATCTGTCAACTGAGGGTAAAACCTCCAAAATTAAGGCTTGGTACGTGCAGCACTATTATTTTCATGAAAGAAAATAGACCAATTATTCCAGCAATTATTAGTCACAGCACACCAAACACGGACCTTAGGATCATGTAGTGGACTTTGGTGTATGAGAGAAGCGACGCAACAGCGGGGACTGGAGTCTCGGGAGGGAAGCGGCACGCGACCGCGACCCAATGCCGTTAACACCGTTGCCGCTATATCTGATGACTCCGTACTTTGGTTAAATAAGATAGTTGGCTATTTAAAAAACAATTGTTAATATATGTTAAACAAAATATGCTATAACTAAGAAAAAAATCTTCATTAATAAACGAACTTATAGATCAGTGAATTTGGAAGGGATGCATCTAAAGCCTGTAAACGTTTCAGTGTGTTTCTTAAACACTTTCTGAGATAATGACTCATGCATTTAGTAGATTTAACATTCGTGGAGTAGCGTTTTAATCTCCCCTTTTAGAAAAAATATTGCTACCAAAATTATCTTCGAACAAATTTAGTAAAATACTAAAGTTTTAAAAATGTATACGCAGCGTATATGTCTCTCCAGAGAAGCAGTTTTATCCTGAATAGGTAAAAATCAATACCCTAACAATAATGACTGTCCCAGTTCGCAGCTTGGATGAGACTTAATGATCATGTGTGTATGTCCCGAAGCAAGCACACAAGCAGGGGTTATAGCACCCTTTTCCTCAGAAAAACGCCAAATGAGTAGCTCCATAAAAATAGATGATGATCGATGGCCCGAGATTAGCCGTAAGACCTGCACTCGTCGACTCTTGTCGTTGTCGCGTTTGCTAATAGATGAAGCTTTGTAAGACTTGCTCCCAAGGGAGGTAACAAATCACCGGTGATGGGTTATTAATATTCAAGAGGTAGGATGCGGAGCCCGTCCCGCAGAATGTTTCCTGCGAGGTTCATCACTGGCTACCCCGAGGGACAGGAGGAACCTCAAGTTATAGGTACTTAGGGAGACATTCTTGCATTCAAATGAACTACACATGGTCATTTGGGCATGTCCTATGGAAATAACAGGGCATCATGATCGTGAATAACCGATGATTCAGCAAGGACAGTGTGGTAACAATCTACAATCATCATGCTTTATGCTCCACATGTATTTCACATAAACAAAGAAAAACAACACAATGGATTTGTTTTTGCGTTACATGTTATGTCTAAATTAATGCTATTATAATTACCAAAAAAATAATACGCAATGCAGGCTATTATGTATATTAGTGTTTATTTATGTAATTTTACTTATTTCTGATACGAAAGAGAAACAGTAGCCTCCAGTAACAACAAAATTGAAAGAGTGAATAACTACGACGTGTAATAGACTACTCCTAATGACGTTACAGATATAAATCTTTCCATCAATAATGATGAAAACTTTGATTATTGCCCACCTGTTTTAAGCTTTTACGTTTTGATTTATATAGCTTATAAACGGTAGCTACATCAGCGAATACATTCCCCCGATGTATTTTTCGAACATCAGCATTAGCCTACAAAGTGTATGGTATTTATGTGTATACTCACTTTTATTAATCCTACATTTATTTTATGCAATACACATTCTTCCTTTCATACATTTCCTATTTTATTGGAGAAAATCAGTATTTTCATTTAATAAAGTCGTTTGAATTTAACTATCGCAACTATTCTATAATATTATATTATTTTATATTTATAAACGACCATTTTATTTATCTATTGCCACATAAATTTTCTGGTTAAAGCATGAGGTTTTGATTTTGCGTAAGGCTTCGTAAGATTGAGGTGAAAAATCTCATGCGTTGTACTCACATGACTCTTTCTACTCTTCTACAAACTATTTTTACAAACGCTTATTCTCCATCTACTATATATTAATCGAGATAAACATTTGCTGAAACTATCTTATTGCTATTTTTTGTAAGTGCAAGAGGGATGTGGTAGGCTTTAAGCGATAGTCAAATCTTTTAAGATACTCTGTGGATATTCCATTCTCTTTGCAAGTTCAGGACATAAAAAAAGGAATAACGAATTCTCATTTGAGAAAAAGTATAAGTATTGGAAAATTCAAACAAATAACAAGGAATATCTCGGAAACGGTCACTCGACAAAAAAATGTATGTGACATAAATTGTGTGTTTTAATGAGATCTACAACTTTTGTGTAGCAAAAGTTTGTTTATCTTTCATGGTTTACCATTTATGCGAAAATCATTCAAAATGAAGAGAACGTTTTGGGACATTGCCAGAAAATTCAAGATATACACTTCATTTGTCATAAAATATCTTAAACATATGATATTTTAATCAAATTTGTTAGATATTTTTGAGAAGATCGAAATTTTCGAAAAATGTTCCATGTAAAGGGTAGTTGGGTTGGGGAATTTTCATGAAAATCCTCGTGTCCCATTCTTGGAGAATACTAAACACCAAGTTTGGTATTTATCCGACCTTTCCTTTTTGAGTTATGCTGTTCACAGACATACAGACAAACACAAACACACACACGGACATGTTTCCAAAAATGTTTTATTTGGATTCAAGGCACCTCAAAACATGTATTTTGGGGAAATCTCGGTATAGAATTTCTGTGTGGAATGCAATACTTCCCTTATTTACAATACGTAGTAGAGAAAGTAAAAATCGTACTTGCTTATATATATGCAAAAACTGCAGAAATGTTGTTTAGATCCTTATCTAGGATATACATGTTTTTCAGCATTTTTCTAGGTAAATGCTAAAAAAGAATTATGTTTTACATGTAATTTCACATTAAATTAAGTTATTTATTAAAATAATACGGTGAGCATGTTGTTATTCGCGCTAAACCAAGAAACGTTTGTAGTACAATCGAGGAATATTAGTTCACTGGCTTGAGATTTGGTTTCTTTGTTTTTCTTTACTTTATTCCTTTAGTTTGTGCTTCAAACTTTTTTTCAATTACTCAAATATTCCTTATAGCTTGTTTATAGATACGACTCCTCTTTCTCTCTTTCTTCTTTAACTCTCTGTTTATCCCAGATTGCTGGGTTATATTATTTGTCATTTTTCAACGTTTGGTGCGGAGAAATCAAGTATATGAGTGTCCTAGATCCAAAACTCTGAGATGAAAATGAAGATTAAGTTCAATTTTCAATAACTCCCTTCGATTAACATATTTCAGTGGCTAATTTCTTTAACTAATTTTAACTATAATTATTGACATTATGAATTTTCATAAATGTTTCACGCTTCTGCATAATTCTTAATGGCGGCGTTTCTCCTTCTCATTCATTGGAAACCAGCCATTTGCTTCAGATACTTTGTATTTTTCTGCCGTAGCGTACTGAAGTCTCAAATATAAAGCATCGAAAGCAGAACATAGCCTTATATCGAAGTATTTCTTAAAGATTCCTGTGCATATATATATATATATATATATATATATATATATATATATGATTTAAAACTTGAAAAACCTGTGAAGTTATCCCAGCATTTATAATGTTTAAATTTATACCTCGTTGAGCGCTCTTCTTCAGAGAATATCACACCCAGGACCACATGTAGAGAATTTGTGATGCCAGGACAGGCGGCATTTATCAACATAACTTTATGTGCTGTACAGTTACGCAAAGCTGTTTTATTCATTTTTTCTCAGAACTACTAAATTCGCATTCAAGCTGGGAATCTTAATACATTGGAATTTAGAGGGTTTTTAGTAGCTCTTCAAGGTTACGCATTTAACTTGGGTAGACAACAGATAAAGAAGCTTAGTGCTACTGATTGAGAGTTGTGACATAGTACTCGAATCTCTGATAAGTATAACATGGATACTTAATTTTTTCTTCTTCAAATGTGTGGAAATGTATTTTCAATTTTGATTAATTTTAACGATGCCGTAGAATCTTCATTAAATGTTCTAGAAATTAATTTAAGAATGAAAAACACACATTTTAATTGCCTACTCTTGATGGATTTCCAAGTGATTATGGTTATCACAGGTGATAGACTTCAGATAACTGTTCGATTTAAATATTTCAAGTTCACAGACATAAGTAATGACATTCATAGGAAAAATTCCATAAGATCAAATGCAGTAATAAACACTCAAATCATTGAACAGGTGACTAACTTTAAGTATTTGGGATGGAGAATATCTATCAGAAACGAATGACTACAGAGCTGAGCATCAACACACAGGGTGGACCATTTAAGTTGAAACTGTACAATATCTCGAAAACTAAGCGTTGTAGAAATAAATAAATAAATAAACAAAAGTTTCTTGATATTATGGGAGAAAGTAAAGCTATTAGTGTGTTTTGTTTAGAGGACGTTATGTTGATCACTTTATGGTCAATTAATTTTTTTAAATGGGAACCTACATTTTGTATTGTTTTCTGATTAGAAAATGGTTTATAAAATGCCGTTTATTTTGTGATAAGGACTAGGGAAACAGAATAAAACATGTTGGTTCCCAATTGCGAAACTAACTTGACCCTCAAATGACCATCCATGGATGGTCCAACCATTTATTGCGCTCTTCGTACACAGCCATTCAGAATTTTCGTTGTTATTTACGTTGGTGTAAGAACAATTTCAAAGTGATTTATACAAATGTTGTTTAGTTTTTTATGAGGAGTGGGAAAACATAAAAAGGTAAGTTCCTATTTAAAACAATTAAATTGACCCTAGAATGGCCATCATAACTTCCTCCAAATAAAACACAACTAATGACATTTACTTTCTCCCATAATATCAAGCAACTTTTACTAAAGGCATTACTTTCTACAACGCTAGTTTTGAAGATACTGTACAGTCTCAACTTAAATAGTCCACCCTGTACATGTGGAAGTATAATAAGTAGTTTAGACAGTTGCACCCTTAAGGAAACCCAATTATAATATACACACAGAAAGATAAAAACGCCTGGAAGCTGCAGAAATGAAATTTCTAAGATCGGTTATTCTAGGTATAAAGTGACGAAACATAAGAAATGAAGATATTAGACATAAACTTCATATAAAAAATCTAACGAAAAAGTGTCAAGATATTCTAAAGAACTAAATGGAACATCTGGGAAGAATGGAAGCATCCCGGCACCCCCATAAAAGAGCTTTCAACTACTCTCTTTGGTCTCCTGGATTACGTTGGAACAGCAATCCTGTGGGGACCAGAACGGGTCTATAAGCCAAGTCGCGCTGTTGCTGCTGATGATGATGTTACCATTACTCTTTTAGTTTCATTAAACATCCAACTGAAACGTCATCCTATTTCGTAAAAATACCTTATTAACCAGTTTAAACAGGTTTCATTGGTTACCTAAGCTAAACGATTCATTTTCTAAAGTCCTCCGTGTTAAAATTCAACATATGTGACACCCAATTTGAACTGCATGCGTTATTGTAGTGGCATACTATCCTCGAATATTGCGGGATTCAGAACTGTGGTCTAAAATTTCCGTATTTTAAGATACTAGTCTTTGATCTCTCTGCAGTCTTAAAATTTGTGAATGTTGAAATTGGTACATCATCGGGTAAATCATAAAACCCAAGAACACTCGAAGAAACACAGGAGGATGATGCCTGTACGCTCTGAACTGCAATTTATCCCCTATATGCCGATTTCCGTGGTTCCAGGCTCCTTTAAACAGCCAGTCTGTATCTCTTCATTCATCGCCTCTGTAGACCCCTCATGTTAAAGGGAACTACAGAGAGTTAATACTGAGGCAGTATTTTTATCACTTAAATAATATCAGTCTAATTATATAATATAAAATATAATAACAGCCCGCCTCAAAGCAATATGTGTATGTAATAATATATATAAAATGTATGTAACAGCCATTGTATTATGTTTACATTATTATGTACATGTATAATAATGTTATGTGAATATATTATATAGTTTAACAATGTAGGAGCTGTGAGAATAGAAGCAAAATACCTTCCGTAGCAAACAGAATTATAAAGTAGAAGCCGAAAGTTGCTAACAATGAGGTGACCTTGAGACAACAATAAATTAGAAAGTTTAATAATGCTACTAATAATTCTTGGAACAATAATGTAATATTTAAAACACTTTATAAACATCCAATCAACTAATAGTAAAGCTAAAAGTTGAATAAAAGTATTCTATTGGAGTAGGATTAGCCAATCAGAGACTTTAAAGAGAGGAAATTTACAAATTCAGGTGGCAGACGCTACAAGACAGCGTACCCAATCAGACGCTACAAGATTGAGTACCCGGTCGGTACGATACGTGGTAGTGTGAGACATAAAAATTCATTGCGGTGAGAATAATATAAAGTCTGCGTGTTTAAAAGTGCAAATAACAATAATCTCACAGCTCTATAGTAGGATATATCAATGAAGTGTTATTTAATCATGTGAAGGGTTAATAAACAAAGTACAATACAATTATAATTTGTGTAATCCTTGTTCTTTAGCCGTACTAGCCCTGCTAAGAGATGCGTGTTTTAAAAATTACTACTGATGCAGTCGAGGCATACATATATAATATTTAAATAAGCATAAAATATACAAAGTTGATTTTTTTAAACGTGGGGGGGAAGGCCATCAGAAAGTTAGTATTGTACGTGGGGCGAACACTCCAAGAAACATATCTCCCATAATGCAACAACTCACTGGAATACCTAACCTAACGTGCAATTATTTTCCTCAAAGCTAAAGTTTGTGGAAGGGAGCGACGGAACTTCTTTCTCACTATTTGTTCCCGAAAAATTTCTATATGTTTTATCACATCGATTTAAAATTGTTTCGTTTAAAATGCATCAGTTTCCATTTTCGCAAACCACTGCTAAAGACCCGTAGAGTTGGCAGCAGGTTCCTGGTCAATAGAAGGTAATAAATGGTTAACTACCTCTAGTTAGTTGTATAATTTACTCCTTATTTATATTAAGAAGTATTAGATAGCGAGCTTTTGAAACTTCAGTTAACAGGTTTTAAGGGGGTGGGGATTCGAGACTTTAATTGCTTGTCTAAAAACCAAAGGAATTTTTACTATGGTGCTTAAGTACCTATATCGGCTATATTCTCATGTCTTCTACCATTTGGTCATTATTTTTATATGCTTCGTCACGCAGGTTGAACACTCAAAGTTACCTGCACAGCATTCAAACGACTGCCACTTGTTACATCCTGGAGTGCCGGTGCACATTGGACAAGGTCCAACCTGTTATTTCCAAGCCATTGCCATAAAGAACATTGTTGCTAGAGGTCGAAATCTCACCTGCAAAAGGCATGCAAAAACCTGACCGGCAGCTCTGATGCCTTAATAACAATAATTTACTGAATTATTAAAGTGCGGTGCCTTGTACCCATTAAACTATTTCTTTTTTGCAACCTGCATTCTCCACTTTGATGTTTCTTATTCATATTACTTGCTGAATCACTTCATGCTCCTCGATGAATCATAATTCGCCACCGGTTTAAATATTCATGGAGACAGATGCAAGGAAGAACGCCGCATAGGATTTTAAGTAAATATCAATGACCTGCAGGGAAATTCCAGTGGAATCGCAAGCTTTCTCTTAGGAATTTAATAGGTCCGTAGAACATAGCATTTAACTCTAACACTAAGCAAATCAGGCAATTTCTGGGATATACATTTTACTCGACTCATAATCAATAGTATATCAAATTATGGAAAAACTATACCATATGGGTAGCAAATCCTTGCACACAAGCACTATGTACACCCTTTTTTACGGCATTATTTTTAAATAAAAGGTACCAGCAATCAAACAGCATTTATTTAAAACTCGCACGACATTTCACACTATTCTCCAGTCTTTTCCTTCAGTCAGCATAATTTTCTTCTCCATAAGTAGATTACTATTAACAAGGGGTTTGTACGAGGGCTGATCAATAAAGACTGAGACTGATTTTTTCCTGAAGCTTTCTTGATAGTGTCCTGTCTCTACTATAAATATTTGAAAAGATCGGGATTTCATGGATAATTTCCATAGGCGGCAGCACTCTCGTATTGGTAGGTTTGTAGTATTGCTGTACATTGTTGACCCTACTTGAATTTAGCATACCACAAAATGGAGGTGACATGAGAGGAGTAATACAGCGCAATAAAATTTTGTTTTCGTTTAAATCATACAGCCTCTGAAACTTTGGAAAAGCTGAAGCAAGCATACGGTGAAGATGCACTACCTCCTGCAACAGTGTTTAGGTGGTTCAAGGACTTCAAAGAAGGGCGAGTCCTCTGTGCTAAGCAAGGTGGGCCTGGTGTTTCGGCTTATGCTATGACTGAAGTCAACATCAACACAGCTGCTGAGATTGTTGTTCCCCCTCACAGCAGTGTACTACAGGTCAGTATTGGCTACACTGAGGAAGCACATTGCAAGGAAACGTCCAGAACTTCATCGGAATGAGTGGCGACTTCATCACGACAACGCGCGGCCTCACGTCGTCAATCAAGTCTAGGCATTTCTGGCTAAATTCAACATTACCTTTATGCGCATCCGCCTTATAGTCCAGATCTTGCCACCTGTGATTTCTTTTTATTCCCATCACTAAAGACAAAGCTCCGGGGCATTCGATTTGAGAACACTGAAGCAGTGCTGAAGAAAAGTGAGGCAATTTTCAAAGACCTGACAAAGAATGGCCTGCACCATGTGTTTGAGGACTGGCAGAGACGCTATAAAAACGTGCATTCAAGTAGGAGGGGACTACTTTGAAAAATAGCGCAACAACATTGAAATGGAGTAATAAATATGTGAAAAAAATCGGTCTCAGTCTTTATTGATCAGCCCTCGTATTTTATCATCCGTTGTTACAGAAGTAAGATAGGAAGAGAACACACAGGAAAGTGGGCCAGGTACACAAAAACAAACTCTAATCAAAGCAAACGTGGAATATCCGTCTTCATATATCCCTCATCACAATATGGAAGTATCAGTGTTGGGAGCGTCATTAGAAGAATAACAACTTCAGCCCAATAGAGAATCTTGATGAGTACATGAATAATTCGAACACTACTTGTATTACCTTCTTGAAATTTAAAGAAATTTGGGACATAATACAACATTTTGTGCAACAATTTTCCACTGAATAATGTTTGTTGACATTGTTTCCATCAAGTTTGATTTACTTTATTATGGTTTTCTAGATCATGTTTCTTAGAAGTGATTGAGATATTTTAATATAATGTTTCAAAACTCTTAAATACACAACCAATGTTGTACTATTTTTAGGCCAGTATTGCATATAGCAAGGTAACATTAAGGGCATTTTAACCCCCCATAGGATCTTTCAAGGTAACATAATTCCTGCATATCCTACCAGGTATACCATAGGGCTTTTATTGCATTCATAGACATCTGTGATCTCTTATTCACATAATTTTGCAATTTCCATATTAATTATAATGGTCTGGGATTTAGGAAAGTCCGTCGAAAGTAGGCATATATCAAACTATCATCTACATGAGAGCATGACTGAAATTGAGAAATAATTAGCCATTAATCACAACCCAAATTCTCGTTAAACGAAGTAATGATGAAACTGCGTTAGCTTTAATGAAGGATATCAAAGCATCACTGGTCATTAAATTATGCATTAATTAGCGCTTAATTGGTGATTCGATGAGAGAAGGGCAAGCTAAATCCAAGCTAAATCTGTTCACTACAGCCGGACACGTCGTATTCATTGTGCTTTTTATAAGAAATATTAAAAATCTGCATGTCAGTTAGTAAGGTTTCTGATAACTACCTTCTTGCTTAAAAGAATAACTGAATAGGTATTTCCCTACCGTGTGGCAGGTGGAAAATAAAAATGAGAATTAGTGCACTGGATGCTCTACTTTGTGCTCTCAGACTAACAGAAACAAGTCTATGTCCAAATAAGCAGTTAAATACTTCATTTTTCTTAATATACTTTTTGTTTATTTTGCAGGTAGGGAATTATCAAAGGATACTTCACCAGATGCGTATAACCAAAGGCAGATACAACAGTGGCAGATAGCAGTCCAAGTACCTCCTCACGTTGCTCAAGGTGGACAACCCCAGCAACCGGCACCAGCACCTCAGCCAGGAAGTGTCTGGATACAGGTTCCCTCAGGAGGCGGTGGCGGCTATCCTCAACAACCAGCAGGCGGATATCCTCAGCAACCAGGTGGTGGATACCCTCAACAACCCGCAGGTGGTTATCCTCAACAGCCCGCTGGTGGATATCCGCAGCAACCGGTAGGTGGTTATCCCCAACAGCCAGCGGGTGGCTATCCTCAACAACCAGTGGGTCCTCAACAGCCAGCGGGAGGCTATCCTCAACAGCCAGCGGGCGGCTATCCTCAACAGCCAGCTGGAGGTTATCCTCAACAACCAGTCGGCCCTCAACAGCCAGCGGGCGGCTATCCTCAGCAGCCAGCTGGAGGTTATCCTCAGCAGCCAGCTGGAGGTTATCCTCAGCAGCCAGCTGGTGGATATCCCCAACAGCCAGCTGGAGGTTATCCTCAGCAGCCAGCAGGTGGATACCCGCAACAACCTACAGGTGGATATCCCCAACAACCAGCCGGAGGTTATCCTCAACAGCCAGAAGTTGGATACCCGCAACAGCCAGCTGGAGGTTATCCTCAGCAACCAGCAGGTGGTTATCCCCAACAACCGGCTGGAGGCTATCCTCAGCAGCCTGCACCTGCACCAGCACCTGAGCCACAACAACCGGCTGGCGGTTACCCACAACAACCTGCAGGCGGTTCTCCACAGGTACCTGCAGGAGGTTCTCCACAGTTACCTGCAGGAGGTTCTCCCCAGCAGCCCGGCGCAGGTACTGACAACCAGATCAATCCAGGACAGGAATCGGGATCTGATGCAGACGCTTTGAAGCAATACTGCAAAGCTCCGAGAGGTCAGTTTCCTACCGATTCCAGTTGCTCCAAGTTCGTCAATTGCTGGGATGACGTTGTGGTGGAGCAGGATTGTCCTGGAGGACTGATGTTCAATCCAGAAGGCTTCTGCGACTATGCCTATAACGTCGACTGTGGAAATCGCAAGACTGACAGTGAGTATCTTTCACAGAATTTTAAGCTACCTTTGCTTCGTGTCACACTTTAAATTTCGAACCACATTATATACTCTCAACTGCGGTGCTCTTAGAGTAACATGCATAACTTCATATCCCAATACTCGCTCTAAGAACTTTAAACGCATTCCACAGTGTTAGAACTGCCCTAGTAAAGACATGTTTTATATTCTCTGGTGGGTTTCAAAAACCTAAACTTAAGAATAGTGGAAATACTCGATACAAAATGTTTCAGAGCCACAATCAATCGGCGGAGCTTCTGATCAAGAAGGAAACGTTACAGTTTGTCCTGCTTCCTATGGCACCTTCAGAAGCACCAAGAGCTGCAGCGTCTTCTACGTTTGTGTGTCTGGAACACCCTACAAGTTCGACTGTCCTGAAGGACTTAACTACAACGATGTAAGTGCAATACTCAGAGTGTTGATGAATTCGCTACCAACTGATGCATTCTATGAATAAGTAGCGTATAAAATTTAAAATAGATAGGTTACTAATGTTACTTTTTGCATTACAGATTTAAAAATCTGATGTTTTACACTCACATGACTTTCTCTACTCTTATACAAACTATTCTCCATATGCTTCATGTTAATATCGAGATGTTAATCTTATTGCTAATTTTCTTGTACATGCAAGGGGAATTGGTAGGCTTTAAGCGATAGCCAAATATATTAAGAGCTGGTTGCTATGTGGAGTATTCCAATCTTTGCATTACCAGGACAAAAAAATGAATAACGAGAAAAAGTATACGTATTGGAAAATTTAAGAGAATAACAAGCAATAACTCTAAAATGGTTCACTCAACAAAACAAATGTATATGACATAAATTGTGTATTTTAACGCGATCTACGTGTTTTGTGTAGTAAAATTTTGTCTATCTCTTATGGTTTACCAGTTATGCAAAAGTCGTTCACAATGAAGAATACTTTTGGAGACATTCTCAGAAAATTCAAGATATACATTTTATTTGTCATAAAAGTATCTGAAATATATGATACTTTAATCAAAATCGTTAGCGCCATTTTTGGGAAAATTAAAATTTTCGAAAAACGTTCCATGTAAAGGGTAATCTGGGGTTGGAGGATTTTCTTGAAAACCTTCGTGTCGCATCTCTGGAAGATACCGAACCTAAGTATCAAGTTTTGGTGTTTATCCGACTGTTTGTTTCTGAGTTATGCTGTTTAACACACACAGACTGACAGATACACGGACAGACACACAGATACACACACGCACATGTTTCCAAAAATGCTTTACATGCATTCAGTGCACCTCAAAACATGTATTTCCGGTGAAATCTCGGTATCGAAGTTTTGAGTGGAATGCAATACTTCCCCTACTTACTATACGTAGTAGAGAAAGTAAAAATAAGGCAGAATACGTTAATTACAATGCACGTTCCCACATTGCATTTTCCCGTCTGCTTTCTGACGTTTACATTCAGGTTATATTCAGATTTATGCCCTAATTGCTACTTTTCCTCCCTTAAATACAATTTCTCAATTGCTAAACAACTCAATGATGACAGCATAATCAGCTAGGTGCTCTTACAACAGTTTGAAGATAATGAATTAGCTTATGTTTGTCCTGAAGTCTAAGACTCATATTTTCGCAGGAATTATAACTTCAGTTCTGTAGTTTGTATATTTCATTACAATTATGGTATCATAATTACGAGTACAATCACCAGTAGCCACACTGTTTAGCCATTTACTGAACTACTCTCGTCAGAAAGAAATTGTTATTTCAATATTAAATAGGATGGCAGTACAGCAGGCTAAATTTTATTGTCGGATTCTTGAGTTATCCATTCAGGAAATGTTTCCTTCATTTCCTCCTTATTTAGGTTCAAATGTTTAAATTCTCCATGCACTTTTTCTTATGTTGTTCAGTGTAACAAAACCCCTGTAAGGATATAGTTTACCACATTGTGTGTTTATTATCTGATTTTTCCGCCAGTGATGATGCTAAATGGTATATTACTTCATAAGTATAGGATGCGTACGAAGTCCATATACCCCTACATTAAATTCTAACTAAAGTGGTATTAAAGTCTATGTACTAATTTATCGATAATTTTAAGATTTTCCCTAAAATATTCGTGTCCCTCTATGGTTTCTGCATAGCTGAATGTATCAGCATATTCTCTTGTTCACTTTAAGCAACATCCTTGGAGTCACAGTCTGGAAAGCTTCAGCCACCACATTTCCCAGGTATTCATTTGTTGAATACGGCACTTCCACGCCTGCTCCTTGACGTAACCCCAGACTACGTCATCTGGTGTTGTCAGATCAGGGCTCCTTGGAGGCCACAGGAGAGGAGTTGGATCACTGATCAAAGTTCCATGCCTCCTGGATGGACTTCCACTTCTCGGCGCATTGCGGAAACTGCCTCTCGTAGACGTTTTCTTTTCCCATGCCAATAAGGTCCACTTTATCGGTACTGCCTTCTCATACAGCACAATGAGATCATCCATGATCTTTTTCATTGATTTCTCGGTTAATTCGATGCTTATGGATCCACACAGCGGCCAACAAGCGTTCCTCAATCGTGTAATTGATTGTCAGCCATTTCTTAATATCTTGCCTTACTCTGCAGTCAGGAAGTTGAAAACTATCGATTGTTAAAAATAACAAGAAATAACAGGAGAATACGTTCCAACCCCAGCAACAAAACACACCATGATTATCATCAGTTTGAATTTAATGTAAGGGCATATGGAGTTTGTGCGCACACTGTACTGAATGGCATATTTAGCTCAGTGGCATTTAAACCTTTTTAGACATACGGACGGGATTACAAAACTATTGAGAAGCATATACAGAAAACTTAAATTGTATATCTATTTAACTCTACGGTGCAGAGTTGCTATCATGCAGCGCTGACTTTACTTAGGTTTCGACCCATTTTTTTGGTCTGTGAAAATATACTTAACAGAGGTAGAAGTTCTGTCCTTATGGAAAAAGTATTATTAGCATTGCAATAAGGTGTTTGAAAAGTATTGAAATAACGGAGGAGGTAGAGAGGTCTTATTCGGTTCAAAACAATATAGATATCATACAGACTGTTATTTATGGTTCTATTTTCTGAATGCTTTAAGGCACTTTCATGCTTATATAACACTACTCAAGAAGCAGAAGTACGGATAAAATTAATCTTTTTTATCTTCGTTTTTGTTTGTTTGCTTGTTTACTCCTTTATATTTCCTTGACCTTTATTTCCGATTTTTAAGTTGAAGCACTCTCCCGTACTTATACCGAAAGCCAAATTCAAAGCAGTTCCTGCCGAGCGGAATAGCTATGGTAATAGCCTCTGAAGCAGACATTCGATAGGTCCCGGCTTCAATTTTCGTTGGACCGACCACCCTGACCTAGGATTTTCTTGTGGTTTTCCCAGGTTGGTAGGCAAACGCTGGGGTGGATTATACAGGGTGTACCATTTAAGTTGAGACTGTACAGTATCTCCAAAACTAAGCGTTGTAGAAAGAAATGTCTTGAATAAAAGTTGCTTGATATTATGGAGAAAAATAAATGCCATTAGTCAAGTTTTGTTTCGAGGACATTATGATAGTCATTTTAAGATCAATTTAATGTTTCTAAGTGGGAAACTAGAATTAGAGTCAATTTAAATTGATCCTAAAATCAACATTACAACTCCTCCAAATAAAACACGACTAATAGCAATATCAAACAACTTTTATTCAAGACATTTATTTCTACAACGCTTAGTTTTGGAGATAATGTACAGTCTAAACTTAAATGGTCCACCGTATATACTATTGTCCCATTTTCTTTCAGGTTTACAGAGCCAGGCGTAGAACGGTGGTGTGCGGTATATGCGGTGGATGTGCTTTGAGGCGAGAACGCGTTCTTCCATTGCACGAATCTTCCCACCCCAACTTGTCCGGGTGAATAGGGGTAAATCGAAGGGGTATCCAGGGATATTCATTCCAGAAAGGTTAATGACCCCGCTGCGCCTGCCGCCATCAGATCTTAGCCTTTCGCCTCCGTTTCTCTCTGAGGTTTAGTAGGCGAATAGACCTAGCTTTGGCCGCAGTGATGAAATCCTCCTCTGTTTCCAATCCCTATCCCGGTTTATTCACCGCTATCGATTTTTTCCTCGAGTTTACAACTCGACAAAGCAACCAAACGTATCGGAAATAATGCGTCACAATTGCAATGGCTACTACTGTAGCATTTACTATAACCTGAGAATAGTAAATATTCCAGCATATGCATTTTTGCCGGTACTCTCACCATTGTCGAATACTGTAATGCATGAAAGACAAGGATGAAAAAATTACATTGACACTTGATCGGCTTATCAAGAAGTATAACAGGAATTACTATATTTTTCCCCTAATAAATGCAATTGATGCTTTTGAAATTATGTATTTCCTCGGAAATTTGCAAATATTATTCCAAAATCACAAATGGCTTTATCTGCATTATCTAACTGCAGACATTGCATTTGTGTTGCTAAAAGGTCGATTTTGCAAATATAGATTAAATTATTTCTAAAAGTGTGGGTATATAAATAGATGGGTTTTATTCCGTTTCAACATTTTATTTATGTTTAACTCATGATAAGAGTTGGAAATGTAAATGTTCACAATTGCCGGCAATGGTTACATTTATCTTGTTACTTGGTAAACGAACTATTATACCTCTTCATATATTTACAGTAAATTGTTCACAAATACCAGTAGATATGCACGTTGGCCATCGCACGTAGCAAATTGAATCAGTATTTCGCTCCAATCTTAGTTTGCCAATCTTACACAATCACGGAACGGATACCATCTATTCGATCAGGTCCGTCATGAAATACAAGGGTAGTAAGGTGACGTTTCACTCACAGGTTTTCAAAATTATGAGTATTTTTCAATAAGTACGCATTAACAAAAATTTTTGTATACAAATTGGAGGTAGCAATACCAAATTATCTTGCACAACATGCAATTAAAAGAAACGATAGGACGCCTTAGAAATATAAAGCATACGTGTTTTAAAAAAAATTATAAAAATTGTCTAAGTAAAGTAAAAATATCTGACGTGTTGCCTCACATGACTTTCTTTACTCTTGTACAAATTATTTTTACAAACGCTTATTCTCCTCCATCTACTTCATATTAATTCAGATAAATATTTACAGAAATATCTTATTGCTAATTTTCTTGTAGCTGCAAGGGGAATATGGTAGACTTAAGCGATAGTCAAATCTTTTAGGAACTGGTTGCTATGTGGAGTATTTCATTCTCCTTGCATGACCAGGATATATTATACATACATATATAATAACGAATTCCCATTTAGAAAAAGTGTAAGTATTGGAAAATTCAAAAAAATAACAAAGAATATCTCAGAATTGGTTCATTCGGAAAACAAAAAACAAAAAATGTATGTGACATAAATGGTGTTTTGTGTAATAACATTTTGTCCCTATCTCTTACGGTTTACCAGTTATACAAAAGTCATTCAAAACGAAGGGGACCTTTGGGGACGTTCCCAGAAGATTCAAGATATGCATTTCATTTACCAAGAAAATATATTTAATATACGATATTTTAATTAAACATCATTACAGCCACTTTTTAGAAAATCATAATTTCGAAAAATATTCCATATAAAAGGTATTCTGGTGTGGGGAGTTTCTTGAAACTCTTTGTGTTGCATCTTTGGAATGTACTGAACTTAAATGCCAAGTTTAGTGTGGATCCGGATTTTCGTTTTTGAGATAAGCTGTTCACAGACAACGGACTTTTTTCTAAACATGTATTTCCGGTGAAATCTTGGTATCGTATTTCTGGACGGAATACAATACTTCCCCAGAGTAAAAAGGATTAAGGATCATACGGTTTGTCTGCGATCGAAATTTATGATTTGTTGTTTTCGTACGATGCAGATTGTTGGTTGATAACACTGGCTGCCCACTGGGAAAGCATGTAAACCAGTGTGCTGAAACATTTTCAACTTTTACTGAAGGTATTTGGTATTTATGAACATTTCCCTGAAAATATGTTTCCTTTTCATTTACGTGTCTATTTGGACAACTTACCGGTAACTGCTCACAATAACGGGTTTTCTATTTAGAACGTAACGTATGTAAATGAATACAGAGTAAATTTCACTTTTAAGAATTATAATATGCTCTGCAAAATATATTCTATACATTTTAATGCTTAACTAAACTACAATTACATTGCATCCAAAAATTTGATATCTGGTTTTCATGAAATACACATAAAAATAATGTTAGAGGAGGGCCCAAGGTTTGTGTGTGTGTGTGTGTGTGTGTGTGTGTGCGCGCTTGTATGCGCGCGCGCAGCATTACTTGAAAACAAAATATTGCATGAATACTTTAATATCTTAAGTTCAGCACCTTCTAAGATTTTGAAGAAACCCTTCACCCCAAACTACCTTAAAATTTTTGGTTATTTCTATTTCTTCAAAATTAGCCCTAACGACTTTGATTAAAATATCGCAAGTTGAAGATAAACGTGTGATCTTTAAAATATATATTTCGAACTGTCTACAATAAGCTGCAAAGTCGTTTTCGATCATCTGAATGAATTTTGTATAACTTTGTGTGACGATGGAGGAAATCTTACTGCACGAAAAATGTTGATCTTGTTTAAACTCGGAATTTACGTTAAATACATTTGTTGTTGCACTAACCTTTTGATGTATTCGTTGCTATTGATTTAGATATCCCTACACCTTACATTCTTAAGGTCACCTTCTTTTGCTTCTTATGATGTGATGGAAAATAGTGTGACATAATGTATCGACTCACTTACTTTCTCTACTACGCACAGTAAGTAGGAGAAGTATTGCATTCCACCCAAAAATTCTATATCGAGATTTCACTGGAAATTCATGTTTTGAGGCCCATGATTCCAAAGAAAGCATTTGTAGAAAAAGGTCCTGTGTGTATCTGTATGCTGTGAACAGCATAACTCAAATACAAAAAGTCGGATAAATACCAAACATGGTATTTAGGGTCAGTATCTTTCAAAGATGCGATATGAAGATTTTTGAAGAAAATTCCCCACCCCAGACTACCCTTTAAATAGAACATTTTTGGAAAATGTTGATTTTCTCCTAAATGGCTCTAACGTTTTTGATTAAAATATCATATGTTTAAGATATTTTCATGAAGAATGAAATGTATATTTTGAATTTTATGGGAATGTCTCCAAAAGTCCTGTTCATTATGAATGGCTTTTGCATAACTGGTAAACCGTAACAGATAGATAAAAGTTTTGTACACAAAAAATGTAGATCTCGTTAAAACACATGATCTCCCTCTCTTTTTGTCCTGTACATACAAAGGGAATGGAATGCTCCACATAGCAACGAGCTCTTAAAAGATTTGACTATCGCTTAAAGGCTACCACATTTACCTTGTACCTACAAGAAAATTGGCCATAAGATAGTTTCTGTAAACGTTTATCTCGATTAACATGAAGCACATGGAGAATAAACGTTTGTAAAAATAGTTTGTACAAGAGTAGCGAATGTCGTATGAGTACAACACATCGGATTTTTAAATATTGAATGTAGCTGTGCGAATACCTTTCTTGTACTTTGTACAATAAAATATGCAATAACATTATTTTAAGTTGCAATAAGCTTTCTTAAGAATGGGATATAATAGAAGAGAAGTAAACAAGAGTGAGTAAAGTAAATCATGTGAACGTAACGCATCAAACGTTTCAATTAAATTTTACTATATATTACACAAGTTGTTCCTTTTAAATACCTCCCACTCTTTGTATTTTAGTCAAGAACTTATTTTAGAATTATTTCTTAAAAATATGTACCTACATTACATTACAGGAGTATGGTGTTTGCGACTACCCGTACAACGTAGACTGCAGAGGGACGCCTACCAATGTTCCACCTGAAATTCCACCCTCTACCGAGTCAACAATGAGCTCTATGGCTCCATCCAATGAATATGTGCCATGGGCGGCGTCGAGGTATCCCCCCTCTTACAGTAAGTATTATCTCCTTGTGAGTAAGGTATTCTAGCGATAAGATGTGCAAAGGAAACGTGTAATGCTGGAGTGAGAACCAAAGGACCCCCTATATGCGCGTTGTACCAATTATGTACCGAAGGTGAGAGATCCAACAGGTGACAGAACACGACGTGTAGCTGAGGAAGATAAGCTCAGCAATTTAGTCTGCCATGTCTGGATTATAAGTCCCTCAGGCTGCTCCTTTGTCATTAATCCTTCAGTAATCTTCTGCATGAGATTGTTAGCAAAGCTCTTCCTGGGCTTCTGATTATGCAACGCCCCTTTCGGCAAACCTTAACTTGTTAAACTACCGTCACGCATCAGTTGTGTTTAAAATGTTAAACCGCATTTGACTTTCGTTAAAAACCGCTTATTTTCTTAGTTAAAAAGGATAAATAATTACAACAACTGAGAGTTCCCAATACTACAGAGGGTTGTTCACAATCTATGGTAACAAACTTAGGACCCCCTTACCTTATGAAAAACCACGCCTCCACCAGCAGTGATGTCTATCTGTCAGCTTTGAACTTGAGCTATCAATCTGCAGCACAGCTTCCACTGGAGCAAACTGCGGCGAAATACAGGGATGTCCAGTTTATTCAGCTCCTCCTGGTAGCTTTCCAGAGACCATCTAAAGGTCCAAGAGCTCTTTTCAGTAACCCAAATGCACAAAACTCCATCAGTGATGCATCAGATAACTTAATATGAATGTCGCTGAAAGGTATGGAATGTATTCCCATTTCTCTCTCTATGTTCTCCAAAGATTTCTAGGTATGACTTGATGCCTTACCCTGATGCAACCAGACTTTATTTACATCTGCACTATAGGGAGCAGGAATTTCTGTATGAAAAATTGGTATCAGGACGTTAGTCTAATAATACGCCGAGTTGATTTCCACATTTTTATGTCCACTACAAATGGTTAATTTGCCATTGTAACCGTACCTTGAAATCATTGGGGAAAGTTTCGTTAGTTTCCTTATACAAGTTTTAATTTGTAGTCTCCCCTTGATCGGTATTATATAGCCCAGAGTTTGTTGCAGTCACTTATATAAACATATGCCTCATCTAAAAAGACAACAAACATCCACTTTTCACCAGCTAGGTATCGTTCATACAGTTTTTGCTATTAGTGGCACGTTCTGCAATGTTTTTAGGCAACAGCTTATATCCCCGGCTCTTATGGCACTTTTCTAAGATAAATCCTGGTTGATTATGGTGTTTACGGTAGTAACAGAGATCCCTAATTACAATACAATGGCCCTCTGAGTTGCAGGATTTGGACCGGAGGCATGGGCCTTCACCTTCCAAATTACCTCCGGGATGAGACTGATGGCCGGTCGTAGATTCCCCTGTTTCTTGCTCTGTGGAATAAGTCCTGATGAGGTTTACCTTTCTTTGTTGAGTGCACATGAGGTCACTTTCTTGGATATGGTAAAACCACGCCTCTTGCACTGCTTAATAATATTAGAATACAAGTATTTTGCATGAACAATAGTGTATCCTTATCAGAATGGTTCTATTTTTGAAGCCATTTGTTGCAGCAAGAACAAGAGCACATAACTGAGCAAACATAGTGATACACTCATACTGCTGAACTTTCATTCGGTTCCACATGTTTCAACGCGAAGCTGTTGTGTACGTCTGATATTGTTACAATATATCGTGAGCAACCTTCTGTATAAGCAAATGTTGAGAATATCCAAAAGTATAACATGTAGAAAAACCCAAATATTTTATTTAACATTGTCCATTTGCTCACCTGTTAAACAGAATCATGGATACTATCACTAAGGGAACAAAGAAGAAGCGAGTTTCTCAATGTTTTTAATACACGCAAGTCTGTGTCATTTAGCCATTTAGGTGCAGCTTAATGAAACATTTTTCCTTGGAAGCAAAGGATGAAATTAATGTTTCCTTCCAATAGAACGCAGAGTTAATTACACGTACAATTAAATGGCAATCAAGTATTTTCGGTTTTTAAATGGGTAAATAACTAGTGTTACTGTCATAAAAGAACAACATGAGGCCAAAATATATTTTTAATTGTTTGCTTTCTTGAAGCATAAAGTATACATCCCACTCAAGAAAAGTATTCATCTGAACTTTGAAAAATTCTATCAGACAAATTAATGAAGGGGAAAGTCTAATGTTTTGGACATAAAGATCACATGCTAATAATATGCCAAAATTGCAACGTTTTTGTGCCTGGTGTTTTCAAAATTATTTTTCATGCATTGGGTAGAATATTTTTTGTGCATACATACAGGCACTTTCATCAACTTTAGACTTAAACTGGTAAATTAATAAATTCATAAAGTAAAAATTGAGCCGAAAATGAAAAGATACAGCAGAAACATTGAAAATTCGTTCGCTCATCAAAAAGATCCTATTTTCGCCGCAAAATCAAGTAATACACCAAACAAAATTCCTCCACTGTAAGATATTTTTGAAAACACAACGTAAAAAAGAGTTGCAATTTTGGCATATATTTCTAAAATTTATAAAATTAACGATCTGAAAAACCGTCAAAACACACAAAAGTATTACCAAATACATTTCTCCCTCAAATAATTTGGCTGCTAATTTTTTTAAAGTGCAGACGAATACTTTTTTGAGAGGGTGTATATAGTATTACATGAAAAAATAATTGCTATTATACTTGGTATATAACACTAAATTAGATCCCACTTAGCTATATACTTATACGAAATAGTAATTACTTTCTATAAATTATATCTATGAAGTCAAAAAGTTGAAATGTGGCTAAAATGAACAAACGACAGGATTTTGATAACAATTTTAAATTTGAATGATATGCAAATGTTAACTGCTATAGTGTTGCTGATGCCCTTTGTTGTTTAAGTACATCTTAAGGCGTGCAAAGGAGGAAGTATTTCGAATTATCAGTGTTTGGTCTTAAAGGCTTTTGTTATATTACAACCAGAAAAAAACAGTTTACTGTGAGATCTCATGCGCTAAGCAGAAATATTGACTACGTTTTCGTATTTTTATGATTTTGCATTATTAAAACATTAAGTGAATGCAATAAAGCAGTAACTCTGGAATTATTAGCTTATAAGTTTAAATGGATGTGGGAGGAATTATAATTATGGAAAGATTTAAACAACCTCTCGTTACTGCTAAGATGAAAATTTATACTGGTTCTTCAGATTTATTTGGCCTTTACTGCCAATCGGTTTAAATGAATGACGTCATTATTAGTTCAGCCAGCCCCTTGTCTCAAAGGGGAGGTGCAGAACTGAACCTTACACTGCACGAGTTTTCGACTTCGTAAACGTGGTCTCCGTGGTGTAGTGGTTACCATCCTGCCTCTAGTTCCCGAGATCGGGGGTTCAAACCCGGCGGGAGCGATGGATTTTTTCGGGCGTAAAAATCCTTAGCATGGATTCCTTCGTAAGGGAAGCAAAGCTGGTGGTCGTAGATTTACGGCACGTAAAAGAATGTCAAGCCTGATAAAGATGCCATTGAGCAAAATGACCGGTCTTTCACGCCCAATATACATGGTTATTGAAAAGAAGGAACAGACTTTAAATATTTATTTATAATGAACGACAATAGATAGCGACACATACACACATCATTGAATATAGGAAAGTTGAAAGTTTTAAGCCCCACATATTAATTCTATTCAGTGCCTACAGTGGCACTGTGTTTGTTTACCAGAAAATGGCGACGGTACAGGAAAAGTCGTTTTGTGTGCTGCAGTAAGCAAAGACTGAACCCATTGTTTCACTGCGGCGTGTATTTCGTTGTGAGTTCAACTACGAGTCGCCTCGCCATAAAAATTTACAATTGATACAATAAATTCCAAGAAGATGGTTGAGTGTACAAACGAAAAAGCACTGGTCGTCCTCGCATAACCAGTGATACTCATTTTGAACACATAAAATAAACTTTTGAACCTTTCTCTATGCAGTGACGCATCGCATATGTCGCCATTTATTGTCGTTCATTAGAAATAAATATGTAACTGCTCCTACTTTTTTAATAACCCTATATAATGGGACGCTAAGCCCCGTAGTAGCTAAAGAGCATGCAACAAAAGAAAATACCGTAAACGGTTTGTTGTACTGCGGCGGTGCAGAACTGCTTTTCGCTAGGACATTTTGGGCGTTCCTTCCACATGAGCTGGAAATTACCACCGATCACAGAATGTGCATGTCGAGTGCTAATCCAAACACTCTACGCTACAAAAACCGTCATTTATTTGATTTACCTGTCAACATACATGCTGAGATCACGAGTTTACAAGGTGCAAGCGAAAGAAGTTCCAAATGTAAATACTGGAAAGGTACGATTCAAGTCCCACTTCACTGACTTGATCTCCCGATTGGCATCCACCTCTTCCACTCATATTTCGCAAGTCCTGTCAGAGGTACTGAAGATAAACTCGCTTCAAGGTATTGTCGTCATGGACAACAACCGACTGGCCGCAACGGTCGAATACATCTGAAGACCCCGCATAAGGAATTGTCCAACGTTTCCACTAATATGTTGTACTTAAACCGGTTGATGTTGCTATATTATGTCATGTTGATGCCTTACTAACGTATCAGCCTCTGAAACTGCATATACACTAGTTTCGATTCGCTACTGGGAGAACTGAGATTTATTCCATGCCTCCCTGGGGTTCTTGCAACATGAATATGCGACACTTGTTCCTTGTTATAATCACTGTTGAACTTAAAAGCTTAACATGTTGATTAATAACTCATATTATAAAATATATTAAAGGTATTATTAATTTAACTATTAATTTCTCAAAATGACAATTTGAACTACCATGTCGATATTCAGCTTTAATTATTATAAGTAAGTATTATAACTTACTCTATTTTAGCCGTCCTAAAACTAACTATACAACCTTACTTTTGACCTATGTTGTACTCAAAAGAACTCAAAAGATTCAGTAACAATGAGAATTTATTAAAACTAAAGATTTTGAACCTTCAAATAATATATTCCAATAAGCCAAAGCAGCTTATTTTTTTATTGCAAATGACCTTTCTTATGGATTGGTCAACAAAGACTAAAAAGGAAAGAAAACAAAAACTTACAAAGAAAGAAATAATATCAGCACAGCCATGGGTTTTGCTAGTGGATTAATAAGGGTATCTTAATCTTAGTATCCAGTTTACAATTTTGTTGAAGTCTACTTTGGGTTGACTGTAGACTTTTATTTTGTGGATTTTATTATAAAATGAAGTCTAAATCCCTTAAGCTGTAGCCACATCCATGCATACCTAACTATGCTGATGGCAGAAGAAAACTTAGAATCGATGCTAGCACATTGTGCATTTAGTCATACAGCCAAAGCATATTTAATTTAAGACCTTAAAAAAGTGAATAAAATCATGTCTACATTGCCAAGCTACATTAAATGTAAATTCAGATTAGTTTCTCACAGCTACAGTTTCATGGTTGGGTGCATATCTGTAGTACTGTACATTAAAGTTAAAGAATGAACACTAAGTTGTAGTATATTGATTTAAATCAATACAAGAAACTATATAATAAAAATTAAAACTAAAGAACTTACTAGCTAGAAGGAATGGGACCTCGATATCTCGATACCTTGTTACTCTCGATACTCGGTGGTATAAGCAGATCTGATAATTTGAGATAAACCTTCGATACTTCTAAATTTTTAAGTTGTGCACTATCGATGGTTGTTGTGTTTAATTTTATGTTAGAATGAAAGGAGTCGAGATTTCATGTTAATGCCCCGCACATGTTCTCAAAGAGTTGCTAGACTATAAGTTTTGATAGACCTTGACTGCGATGAATTTAACATTCCATAATAGACTCGTGTATCTAAATAAAAATATGTAAAACAATGGGGAAGGAGTAGAGGTATTCATGTAACATGCAATGTTAACTGAGTTGTGATTGAAACTGATTAAGCTGGCATAGTAAATCACGTTTCTGCAATAGCCTGGGTTGGTGACTCCAGCAGGAAGAAATCAGAACTCATGAAGAGAAATATTTGTTCCTTCATGAATGCTCGTGTTCTTAAACAAAATTATTCGATTCCTTCACATCTCATATAATAGTTCCTTGATTTGTTTTTAAATTTTTTATTGTGTCTAATATACCTTTGTGTTAAACATATACGAGGGCGGATCAACAAAGACTGAGACTGATTTTTTTTCACAGATGTTTATTACTCCAATTCAATGTTTACATGATCTTTTTCAAAGTAGTCCCCTTTCTACTTCAATGCACATTTTATAGCGTCTCTGCCAGTCCTTGAAAACGTGCTGCAGACCATTCTTTGTCAGGTCCTTGAGAATTGCCTAACTTTTCTTGAGCACTGCTTCAGAGTTCTCAAATCGAATACCCCTAAGCTTTGCCTTTAGCGATGGAAATAAAAAAAGTCACAGGGTGCAAAATCGGGGCTATAATGTGAATGTGTACACAGGTAATGTTGAATCGAGCCAGAAACTGCATGACTTGATTTGCGACGTGAGGCCGTGCATTGTTATGATGAAGTCGCCACCCAGTCCGAGAAAGCTCTGGTCGTTTCATTGCAATGTGCTTCCTCAGTGTAGCCACTACTGACGTGTGGTATGCTGCTGTAACAGTAGTGTGAGGGGGAACTGCATGCTGGTAAATCATTCCATTACAGTAAAAAAATGTGATCACCATCACTTTCCCTGCAAATGGAACAACTTTTGCCTTTTTTGGTGTTGGAGAACCTGGCGATTTCCACACTGTGCTGGCTTGTTTTCCTTCAGGATCATAATGATGTAGCCATGACTCATCACCGGCGATAATCGATTTAAAAAATGCTTCACCTCCATCAGCAAAGAGACGCAGCTGGTATGCGAAATGCACGTAGGGTCTACAAAATAGAGCATTACTACCAACCTACCAATACGAGAGTGCTGCCGCCTACCAACATTATACATAAAAACCCGCTCTTTTCAAATATTTATGTTACAGATACGAAACTATCACAGAAGCTACAGGAAAAAATCAGTCTCAGTCTTTGTTGATCAGCCCTCGTATATATTAATGTATGAGGGTGGATAGTAGACAGGTTTAGTATGGAATCTTACTATGTTTTAGAATGTTAGATGGCTAATTACTTATTCCCAGATGAAAAAGTACATATGTGGCATTATCGAGAAAAAAATAGTCAATTGGAGAATGTCAAACAGATACAATTTCGGAATTAGCATAAGATGCAAAACTGGTTACATGCGTATAATTCAGTGAACAAGCTATCGCTTTACAGTTTTTTTAATAAGTGAGTATCGAGTATCGAATATCAATGTTAAAAAATCAGTATCGGTATCAGGTATCGATAAATAGTGGTATATCACTACTAACTAGTAAGCTAAAATTTTCAAAAAAAAAAACTGTTCGTATATGACAAAATAGAAGCAATGCTAATGGAATTTGTTGAAACCGCATGAGTGTTTAAAAGCAGTCCTGGAAAATCTTTAGCCGCTATAGAAGTCATTAAAGAATTATGTTACCTATACAATTTCTTCTTTCATTTTTCAGATTACTACACTCCACAAAGAGGATACCGGAAGGCTTTTGAATGACTCAAACATATCTAATGGTAAGTGCTTGCTACTTTTATTGAGGTGCAACTTTGTATTTCTTAATATTAAAACACACCTTATTGAATATTTCTCATAAATTTGTTTTCTAAGTACGAGGACGGATCGAAAAGTAATGCACAATAATTTTTTTACAAAAAGGTTTAATAGTTAAAACAACAACAACCAAAAAATCACAAATTAACTTACACCTTTTACCTACTTTTCGACATAGTCACCAAGTTTCTCAACACAGTTCTCCCATTGTGATACCTATATGCCCTGTTCGTAGAACAGCAGCAACATGAGGGAGAGCATTGTCATGAAGAATTTTGACATCGGCAGCATTCATGTTGAGGCGTTTGTCACGAAGGGTACGACGCAACTTCAGCAAAGTTTTCATTTAGGCTGCAGCATGCACAGTGGTTCCGTGTTCAGCAAAGTCCACCAATACAACACCATGCATATCCCAGAACACCGTCACAAGCACTTTCCTAGCAGATTGAGTCACTTTGAATTTTTCTTCACTGGGGAACCAGTATGTTTCCACTCCATACTTGTCTGCTTGGTTTCGGTCGTGTAGTGGTATGCCCACGACTCATCACCAGTGACGATTCCTTTCAGAAAGTCATGCCCTTCTACGGTGTACCGTGTTAGGCGATCCATTCGCTGGCCCTTGTGGTTGTCTGTAAGGTTCTTAGACACCCAGCGAGCACTAACTTTACGAAATTTCGTGTCATGAACAATACCGTACACTGCACCATAGGAAATGTTGATCTGTTGCAATAAGGTTCGCAGTTGCACACGCCGGCCTGCAGCTGTTGCGGGGTTGCAGCTGTTACCGGTCTCCCGAAGCGTGGCGAATCACTAAAGTTCACACGGCCCTCTAGGAAGAATGTATACCACCTGAAGACATTGCTACGGCCCATACAATCATCCCCATACACGCCACGCATGTCCCTGTGAATATCACTCGGTTTATGCCCTTTGGCCCACAAATACCTAACCACACCTCTGTGCTCTTCACACGTGGACGACAGTAATATGCACGCCATCTTTGTTGCGTAATTCACGCTTCTCTCACTTGAGCTGCGCATGAAACAAAAAATACCCTCTGTAGTGAAAACGTCAAACTATATCTGTGTGAAATTTCCAGCTGCAATACCAAAGCAGAAAAAATTATTGTGCGTTACTTTTTGATCCGCCCTCGTAAAAATCCTCAATAAACGTCGTTCCCGCTAACATTTCGGAGCTTTTAGGTGCGTTTGCTTTGGCGGTGCGTCTACTAATACCTATTTGTTTGCCTGTTCGTCTATATGCATGTAACAACTGACAGACAGCTGCATGATATCAGCTTTTGATAACATCTGTACAAGATTTAGGATAGCTTATAGGTAGAGCTTCTTAAAAGATTACAAATTTTGAGAACTCTGCACTCATAGATCTGGAATGTTAAATAAGAGTTAAAAGAATGTCTGTATAAACATTTAAAATTTGATTGAAATCGGTACAAAATTAAGGTAGTTTATGTACATAGAACCTACTGCACAATTTTAGGACAAAACATTACTCATAATAACTTTTAACACCGTATTCTATGTACTAAGAACGCTTCTGTAGGTACTTGTGTACATTTTTAGAATATTCTCAGTGCTATCTAAAGAATATCATATTCTGGTTATTACTTTCTGAACACCAAAATATCTCAATGCTGTATTAAAAGCAAGACGATCTAATTACAGTATAAATGGATATAAGTACTGATCTGTTTGTGTTTATTATTTTTGTGGAACCCCTCCCCAATGGGGAGGCTTTGTACTACTTTTATTTGCTAACTGTTGTGCAATATTAACTATCAATGCACTCTGCTTACAAGTTTTTCCACAGCTTCACCAACAAGGCATCTGGACTGTGTAGTATTGCTTAGAGGTTACTTTTAAATATTATTCCTTAGAAGTTATTTATCTTTTCTTATTTTAAAGATTAAGGGAAAGCCATATTTTTGGTTACGAGACTGCATCACACTACCAAGATAGTGCAATAGTTATACAGTGCGATCCATATAAATCTGAACACCTTTGAAGACTTATAGTTTCCCTACGGAGAGTAACAAAATATTAAAATTCAGTTTTATTATAAATTAAATGTTCTTCCACATTTAAATGTATGTAGGTCAAGGTTGGAATGCTAGAACTAGAGAACTTAAAAATCCCGGCTGGCATTGAGCTTTACAGGGTTCTGCCTTCCAAACTAAGTTTTATTATCTCAGTGGCTCTGAAAGAATCTAAATATATAGGGTGGACCATTTAAGTTGGGACTGTACAATATCTCCAAAACTAAGCGTTGAGGAAAGAAATGTCTTAAATAAAAGTTGCTTGATATTATGGGGGAAAGTAGATGCCAATAGTTGTGTTTTATTAGGGGGATGTGATGGTCATTTTAGGGTCAATTTAACTTTTTTAAATGGGAACCCACTTTTTATGCTATTTTTTTCACTTCTCATAAAAGAACTAAACAACATTTGCATAAAGCAACTTGCAATTCTTTACACCAACGCAAATACCAACGAAAATTCTGAATGGCTGTGTACGAAGAGCGCAATGAATGGTTGGACCATCCATGAATGGTTACTTGAAGGCCAATTTATGTTTCGTAATCGGAAACCAATGTTTTTTATTTTGTTTTCTTATTCCTCATCACAAAATAAACAGTTTTTGTAAACTATTTTTAATGACAAAACAACATACAAAATGTAGGCTTCCATTATTAAATTAATTAAACTGACTCTAAAATTACCATCAAACGTCCTCCAAACAAAACACTACTAATGACATTTACTTTCCCCCATAATATCAAGCAACGTTTATCAAAGACATTTCTTTCTACAACGCTTAGTTTTGGAGATATAGTACAGTCTCAACTTAAATAGTCCATCCTGTATATACAAACACGCTGTGTTTTAATCAATGGATTTGCCTGCCAATTTGTTTCTACAAGAAATGCATGCTAGCAAATTAAGAAATGCATGTTCGTTTATGACTGCAAAACTGGTTACTATTATAATCATAAGGCAATAGATGGTAGAGGTACCAACGTTAACACCACACCTCTGTGGTGTGGGAGTAATGTGTATGTCTCACTTTCTAGAGGTCCCAAATTCATATCTTGATTAAAATGGGTTACCCGGATAAGGTGTTTTATTGGATTTTTCCTTATACTGAAAAGACTTGTCGGGTAACTCATTCATCGTCCAAGGTTAAAGAATGTTAAACTTAAAAAAATCAATATAGATTCTCCCATAGTCATTGACATACCAGAATAAAACCCAATTTAACATTTTTATTAACTTCCAGAGAAAAATTGAGTGTTTAGTTTTATAGGATTGCCTTGTATTTATAATCAGTATCGAATGTAGGTTTTTGCTGGCGAGTACATCTCCTCTGAGAATGAAACTCACTTTATGCGGATACATTCCAAATAAGAGCAACGTCAGTTACGTTTCATCTGATAAAGAATAAATACACGGCTTTTAAGATAATGATTATGGGTTTGGCTATCTGCAACCTTATCGGTAGTTATTGTAGACGATACGATTGGTAATTGAGTTAGGGAGAATATGTTCAACCCATAAACTACTAATCTCGCTGCTAAATGCAGGGTGGCATTCCATAAACCATTCGTTGGTGTAATAGCTTACGATTTAGGCTGGTATGTAGGTGGCCGATTATCTGTCCTTTTTAAAGCAATATACGCCTTCACATATTTTCCTGTGGTTATAAATCTATGATACATGCTTTACTACATGGAATCACTCAGTAATTACACCGAAAATGGCGCATTAACAGTAAATTGCTGAAATTCTTCATGTAAAGAATATTACATATATTACAAATTACAGATGGCGTATTTTTAAATAAATAATGCAAGAAATCTTCACAAAATTTATTGACCACTGTAGGGCATTGCACCTTATCAGGAACAACTAGAATGGCAATAAAGTAAGCTTTATTTGTTTGCGTATTGGATTGGGAAGCGGAGGGAATTCGAATATTATACAGACGCCCCGCGAGGGGTGCACCTGAGGTGAAGGGAGCCAGAACCAGGAGTGACGTCACAGTAATGACAGAGCCCAACGCTCTCCCCCAGGGGGCGGCCGAGAGACGGAGAAAGTGCACACAGAGCATCCTTTTCCCTGCCACGATACACCGAAACATCATCGCCGAAAATTTCAACCCATAAATAGACCAAACGGGGTGAAGATTGAATGAACGATTAATGAAACGAAATGGAGGGACAGATACACGAAATAAACCATGAGACAAGAGTTGGCGGTCGCCGGGGATCGTACCGGGTACCTCCGGAGTACGGGCCACAGACGTTACCGCCTGAGCCATCCCGCTCGTTTAATTATACATATTGTTGGGGCTTCCTGTTTCATACTTATTACACATTACTAAAAAATCTTATTATCAAAAATCCCAACACTTTCTCCTAACTAGGAGTCGCGAGTTAGGCAGTGTTCTACAAACAGTGATATTGCTAAATCTTCCATCTTCCTTTCACTAAACATCCTTGTTATTATTTCATCTTATTTTGCTAGATTAAATCGGATTAAAAAGCGTTAAGTATCATATTACTCCTTTATGTCACAAAAAGAACTTCAGTTTATAAAGCGTTACCCACAATACACTATTAATAATGGCTAGACCCGAGTGAATTCGCTGGTCTCTTTCTCAGCGTATCACATTTGCAGAGCTTATATGGTCCTTGCAATTGAGGAGGATAGTCATCCACAAAAAATAAGGATGACCTCACAGAGCTTAAAACCTGAATATGAACTGCAAGCAAACAAAATCGCTGAGCATATCGGAATCCCTCAGGTGACTTTATAAATATTCTTATGCTTGCATCGATGTTGTAGAGAGAGAGAGAGAGATAGAGGTAGAGAGAATGAATAGAAGTGAAGTTGAGCTACTCCGAGATTTTACTCATACTACTATTGTGCAAGCAACTGTTTAAGGGGAGAGCAAACGCGTTGTACAGTTTGTGTAAAACGTCGTGATAGTCCCCCACCCTGAAGCATAGATGCGCAATAGCACTGACCAGACCACTTGCATAATAAGAGAGGTGGGGGTCAGTGTTCCACCTGCTGCGAGCTCAAATGCAAGGTAACCTTACGCATTTGTTTACAATGCGTTGTGTATGTGACTGCTTCCAAGTTCTGATATCACTTGCTCCCCACCACTTTCACCACTTCTCCTCATTCCTTCTCTCTTGCGCATATGGAGTGGTACGACATTTTACACAAGCTGTACGTTGTAAAGGTATAAGTGACCCAAATGAAACTGAGTTGGTCCTCTGAATGTTGGGACGGATAAACAGCTAATACAGAAGTGGATAGTGATATATGTTTTTATCTATTTGTTAATAGTATTTAACACTCGATTATGCCTCATACAGCACCACGGGCGGGACACTGTTGATATATGAAATGATAATTGAGGGAAGAAAAATACGTTCCAGGTCTAAGTTCAGTGTACCTCCCCGGCATTTTCTGGTTATAAGTATGAGGAAAACCTGGGACAAATCTCACACAGGCAGGACGCACCTGGCGGGATTTGAACGATCTCGGCTACCAGTGACGGTAATGATACTTAGGTGATACTGTCTATCCGCTTGTGCCAAGATACTTTAGATGATATACACCCTGAAAGGGAAAGTCCATGTCTGGTGGCTGAATCATTCATCATAGGCGACTTGGACATCATACTTCGCGAAATGGCATCTCTTGAGAGCTTTTTCAATGGCTCGAAGACTTGGAAGATACAGAAAAGAGGTGGAGGCCTTAGGGTGCATGACAGGAGGCTTCTCACCCGGAGTCTTACAGAAAATTTGACAATCTCTGATCGCATTCAGGCGAGAGTTTTCGAGCAACACTAGTTTTCATTTGCATTCTTCATAGTAGGGTAACTGTCAGCTCCACTAACGCATTCTGCAGTCAAAACCGAACAACTGTACATTGGATGAGTTTGATTGGGCTCATGGTATGACCATACTTATCCCCTATTCCACTGGCCAGCAATAACTTTTTACTGAGACCACATGATTGCCTCTGTCAGCGTACTTTATGTTCTGTTTCTTCGAGCAATAGTACTCATATACACTCCTCAGTTTCATTTGAGTAACGCTTACATTTTCCTGTCCTGAAGTGACAACATATATTTAACAAGAAAGCAATGTTTGATTTTGAAATTATAAGAGTTTGTAAGCTGAGAAATGCTGAGTATGTATAATGCCAGTTCCTTATTTTGTGTTTACAGATCCATGCACTACGAACGACGACACGCGCCGTTCTCCAGACGGCAGCTGGTGGCTGTGTTCCTTTCCTTAACATTCCCCACTTGACGCGAGTATTGGAGGTGGTGATGAAGCGACACCTGCAGAGGCAAAGACTGCTGTTCGTAATTCACAATCTTCCAAACGCTGTCAACTGGGGACTCTGTAATTCTTGTGCTTTATAGCTTTCAGTCATGCATAGAGCAGAACATATCCAGACTTCTGAGTACTAACAATGAATTCATCTATGACAGCGATGCATACTTGCAATTAATTAAATACTCAGGTATGAAATGATAAATTGATATTTCTGAATAATATTGATTTATTACATCTCTATAATTATGCAAACTCGTAGCTCCTTATTCAGATAGCATTGTTTGAAATGAGGCATTAAACAGTTCTCCTACAAAACGAATAGTCCGATTCAATATAGATGTCTATTTGTCAATATGATTATTTATTCAATTTAGCTTAGAAGTGTTGAGTCCATATATTTTCTCACTATTCTTTTTCAAATGTTCATCTTTTCTTAGGTATCATATGGCGTTATTTTCTATGTTTTCAAACCATGTTTTGTGTTTTAAGTGCTGCGAAACTAAGCATTTGTAAGCAAGTTTTAAACTGAATTGTAATACATTTTTCACTTTGTACTCTATTAATTGTATTATATTGAAACAATGCATCACTGCTTTTAGTGAATTTAAAAGTAGGTTTACATCTCTCTGTATACCTCGTACTCAGAAGCCTGAATGGATAGAATGAAGTATGATTCTTTTAATCGCGAAATATAATCAAAATTGCCTTAAAACTAACTTAAAATGACCGTTTGTAATCTTAGTATAAGTGAGCAATGAATTGTGTACAAAATACATGCAAATGTTTCAATGTGAATGGAGTTTTGTATACAAAAAAAATATAATTTATCTTTAAAAATCTACTGATTAATTACTTTTTAGATTCCTTTCTCCCGTTTATTAGCCTTCCTTATACCAGGACCTGTCTTGTCTCATGTTACATGAAAAATCAGCCTCTTAAGTGTCTAACGTGTTACATACATAAGCTTTCTGATGCAGAAGAAATAAATGCAAATTTACAAGCAAGATTACCAAATTAATCGTCGTTATTAGCTCTGGTGAGGTACAAGAATACGCTTTCAATGTCGTGACCAAAACAAACGTCTGGGCGAAGAAACGATTACTCACAGCAAAGCATCCTCTGCGACAGGTTACTTTGTCGTGCGGAAAAGTGGGATGTAATGCCCCTTGGAATCTCGCTTTCAGATGTGTAGCTAAAACCTTCTTCAAATAAGGGTTCATGTTATATTGTGTCATTTTCTTAAAAATAATTGATGCTGGTAGACTCGTAAAGAATTATGTTGAAAAATAAACGTATGCTGAGGATATGTAAATAAAGGAAAAGTCACAGACAGCATTAAAAAGTGTACAACTGTAATTATAGTTTAATAAATAAGTGTGCGTTCAAATTTGAATCCTATCTCTTTAGATGTATATCTTTATTTCGTAGCATTCTAAGCTGGACATACTTATACTTTCATAACAAGATTACTTCACATCATAGTCTTTCAGGGATTAGTTAGGAACTCTATCTTAATATCTCAATTCCTAATTTGATATGATTTCATACAGAATTAATCCCAAATATTTTTCAGAATGGAAGTTCATAAAGTTAAAAAATCTGATGTGTTACACCTACATGACTTTCTCTACTCTTGTACAAACTATTTTTACAAACGCTTATTCTCCATATGCTTCATGTTAATCAAGATGTTAATCTTATTGCTAATTTTCTTGTGGGTACAAGGGGAATATGGTAGGCTTTAAGCGACAGTCAAATATTTTAAGAGCTGGTTGCTATGTGGCGCATTCCATTCTCTTTGCATTACCAGGACAAAAAAAATTAATAACGAATTTGAGAAAAAGTATAAGTATTGGAAAATTTAAGGGAATAACATTCAATATCTAGAATATTTATGTATGTGACATAAATTTTGTATTTTAACGCGATCTACATTTTTTGTGGTAAAATTTTGTCTATCTCTTATGGTTTACCACTTATGCAAAAGTCGTTCACAATGAAGAATGCTTTTGGAGACATTCCCAGAAAATTCTATATATACATTTCATTTGTCATGAAAATATCTTAAACATATGATATTTTCATCAAAATCGTTAGAGCCATTTTTGAGAAAATTAAAATTTTCGAAAAATGTTCCATGTAAGGGGTAATCTGGGGTGGGGTATTTTCTTGAAAACCTTCGTATTGCATCTCTGGAAGATACTGAACCTAAATACCAAGTTTGGTGTTTATCCTACTGTTCGTTTCTGAGTTATGCTGTTCACAGACAGACCCACACACTGACATGTTTCCAAAAATGCTTTTTTTGGATTCAGGTGGTCTCAAAACAAGTATTTCCGGTGAAATCTCGGTATCGAATTTTTGGATGGAATATAATACTTCTCCTACTTGCTATAAGTAGTAGAGAAAGTAAAAAGCTAAGCACTTTTCTGCATTTCACTGATCGCGCAACATGCCAGGTTCTATTGTAAGCTCCTTCAAGAAATGAAAGTTATTTGTTCCTATTAAATCTCTTGTCTCAAGCAACAGATACAAACAGAGAAATAAAGGTCAACTTTGTATACACCACCTTAGTGTACTGAAACTCAGGTAATTACCGAGCACAATAAACAAACTTCTATCTGGTCAGCGCCAATGAGTACCCTTAATGGGTGCACGAGTGACTTTGCTGCGTACCTACCAACAATAGAGTTTAACCGTGGTGTATAGATAAGAATTGTGTGTTTTAGGATGGCGGTTTTGCATTAGGATGATGTGTTGGCCAGGAGGTAGCATGTTTCTCCTCCTGTCAACTAGCGTGCGACGGCCCTTCTGCACCTGTGGTGGCTATTGGGTTTTAAATTTATTTCGGGTACTTTTTTTACTTTCTCTACTATGTATAGTAAGTGGAGGAAGTATTGTATTCCACCCAAAAATTCAATACCGAGATTTCACCGGAAATAGGTACATGTTTTGACACCCCCTGAATCCAAAAAAAGCTTTTTTGGAAACATGTCAGTATGTGTGTCTGTGCGTCTGTGAAGAGCATAACTCAGAAACGAACAGTCGGATAAACACCAAAATTGGTATTTAGGTTTAGTATCTTCCAGAGATGCAAGACGGTTTTCAAGAAAGTCCCCCACCCCAGATTACCCTTTACATGGAACATTTTTCGAAAATTTTAATTTTACCAAAAATGGCTGTAACGATTTTGATTAAAATATCATATGTTTAAGATATTTTCATGACAAATAAAATGTATATCTTGAATTTTCTGGGAATGTCTCCAAAAGTATTCTTCATTGTGAACGACTTTTGCATCACTGGTAAACCATAAGAAAGAAAGAAAATTTTACTACACAAAAAATGTAAGTCGCTTTAAAATACACAATTTATGTCATATACATTTTTATTCATTGAGTGAACCATTTTCGAGTTATTGCTTCTTATTCCCTTAAAGTTTTCAATACCTATTTTCTCAAATGGGAATTCCTTATTCTTTTTACTTTCTCCACTACGTACAGTAAGTAGGGAAAGTATTGTATTCCACCAAAAAATTCGATACCGAGATTTCACTGGAAATACATGTTTTGAGTTCCCCTGAATCGAAAAAAAGCATTTTTGGAAACATGTCTGTCTGTGTGTCTGTCTGTGAACCGCATAACTCAGAAACGAACAGTCGGATAAACACCAAACTTGGCATTTAGGTTTATAGGTTTAGTATCTTCCACGGATGCGACACGAAGGTTTTCAAGAAAATCCCTCCACCCCAAATTACCCTTTAAATGGAAGATTTTTCGAAAAGTTTAATTTTCTCAAAAACGGCTCTAACGATTTTGATTAAAATACCATATGTTTAAGATATTTTTATGGCAAATAAAGTGCATATCATGAATTTTCTGGGAATGTCTCCAAAAGTATTCTTCATTGTGAACGACTTTTGCATAACTGGTAAACCATAAGAGATAGACAAAATTTTACTGCACAAAAAATGTAGATCGCATTAAAATACACAATTTATATCATCTGCATTTTTATTGTTGAGTGAACCATTTTCGAGATATTACTTGTTATTCCCTTAAATTTTTCAATAATTTTCTCAAATGGGAATTCGTTATTAATTTTTTTGTCTTGGATATGCAAAGAGTACTAATCTGTGGAAAAGGGAATGGTGCTGCACCTAGCAACCAGCTATTAAGAGATATGTATATGCTTAAAGGCTACTGTATTTCTATATTGCCCTTGTAAATATATATTCCCTTACATCTACAAGAAACTTAGCAATAAGATAGAGTCTGCAAATGTTTATCTGGATTAACATGAAGTAGATGGAGAATAAGCGTTTGTAAAAATAGTTTGTACAAGAGTAGAGAAAGTCATGTGAGTGTAACACATCAGATTTTTTATACACTGAGCAGATCATATGGAGCTCAGTTTTCACTGCTGATGGAGATGTTTTAATGTTACCTGGTTTGTTCGCAAGCCATGCGGGGATTCCGGTGCTGTCGGTGGTCATATCCCCAAGAGACCTAAAGAGGCGCTGCGATGTGGAGGCAAACTGTCACATAATTTTGCAGTCCAGCTCCTAATTTCATCTCCAGTATGAAAGAGAGAAGGGTTTTAAGTAGTCTCAAAGGAAAGAAGCGGTCGACAAAATAGATGGAGTTGAATCCCTTATTCCGCGCCAGCTGTCTACGATTATGCCACAGATCTCACAAGCGAAATGCATGAGAGGGATGACCAAGGCTTGAAAAATGCATACCCTTAAGGGAACGGGCATCCCAGGCCTTAGTATGGAATACAGGGAGCCGTGGAACCCTCGACTATCCCGGGATTAGCTAAGCTCTTTGGAATATATGTCCCGTAAGCGAACGGTGAAATATAAAACAATCCACTGGATAAAGTGAAATTGCTTGATGAAGTAATAAAAGTCCCTCATGTTAAAGAAAGAACTGAGGACGTCATCTGACAAGCTTACGGTTAGTAAACAAATTATGGGCCACGGGCCTTTCAATTGAGCTATTGCGGCATGTACAGTCGGATGCAAAAAACGTGTCGATATGAGGAACCGCTGTTTAAGTTGGCAATCAGTAATTAACTTGCCTCTACCTCGCCTTCCATCCCTCATTCGGATACAGAGTGAAGTGATAATATCCGCCATAATAATAGTAATAATAACCATAATAAGAATATTAAGAATCATTTAATTAAAATAATAAGGATGGGAATACTAATAAGAAGGATGAATAAAAGATAATATTAAGGATTAGAAAATGGGGAATAAAATCATTACGAAGGAAATAAAGTAAAGGGCAGATACAAATAAATAATCAGAACGTGAAATAAAACGTAGGAAAACGCGTATTTTAGAACGAAGAGACACATGGTGAAAACTGTAAAAGGGTGAAATACTTTAGGAACATACAGGAAAGGAAACATTAGCAAACGCGTAAGTCCTATAGAAATCTGGTGAAACTCACAGGAAGCTAGAACAACGGAACGGAAGTCGAACGCAGTCAAGCGCACAGAAAAGATAATCAAGTGAACGTAAGGCGGTAATGGTAGACGCGGGCAAGGTCAGCTCGACGATATAACGAACCAATGGAAAACGGAGAAAATTTAGACAAATGACCAATAAGAAATTATAAAAGGCACGTGCACAGTAAAAAGAAGGAATGAAATTAGAAAAGGGGCGGAGAATAGGAAATTTATCTATTACGGAGAGCAGCTTCAGACGTGTGTAAGATGGATCACTTCGTGTCGTACAGTGGGGAAGAATACATGACTTTGTGTCATACAGGGGAGCAGGATAGATGTAGAAATTCACATCACTTCGTGTCGTACAGTGGGGAAGAGTACATGACTTTGTGTCATACAGGGGAACAGGATAGATGTAGAAATTTACATCACTTCGTGTCGTACAGTGGGGAAGAATACATGACTTCGTGGCATACAGGGGAGCAGGATAAATATAGGAATTCACATCACTTCGTGTCGTGCAGTGGAAAAGAGTATAGATGTGAAAATTCACAGCATTTCGTATCAGATAGGGAAACAGTGTAGATGTCGAAACTTAAGCATTTATGTATTGGAAATTAGTGTTAAGTAAAAGTGAGTAAAGGGTAGCTAGGAATGACAAAGTTAAGTCATTAAATTCACGTCGTGATATGTTTCAACTTCTAAAGATAATTAGGAAAGGGTAAAGCACGTAAACAATAGCGGGGGATGATAGGTGGAACCGCGTCTTGTGTGAAGGGTATTTGGTCCAGGAAAGCAGTGTGGATCTTTAGAATAAACGGGCCACTGAGAGGAGAACTGTGAGTATCATTCATCTCCCATCCCACTCCCTGAGATAAGAGTCACCCAACCAACAATCCTCTACCTGAGTAGCTGGCAACAACAATCCTTCCGGATAAGAAACCGGACACTAAGAAAACCCGCTACAAGAGGTTAATGCTTGAATGCCGAACCAATAAGAGCCGGAGATATTCAGGAGCTAGTATGGACAGTCTTTGGGGAGGCATATTGTTTCCACCATTCAGGTAACATATACCGATTCTCCACCTCTCTCATAGCCCAGCTAGGCCTCACCTTTCTTAATAGGGTAATACTAGCGTATTGGACTAATTGGAGGATGGCTCACCTATGATGAGATTCTGCCAACATTCAATAATAGAAGACACTAAAAGTAACCAAAAGCACCAGCATGTTCTTTTGCACTCGACTGAACATTGTGCATACTAGGGGAATTGGTGCTCATGTTTGTATTTATGTGGGGATTTGGGGGTGCACCTTAAAACCTGTGGAAAATAACTTGTTAACCATCCTGTTGTGTCCACCACTGAAATTATTATGGAAACGCTGTGCAAACATGAGACAGAAGCTTGTGGGTAATGCTTACGTTTTGGTATGCATACAGCAGGGATGAACAAACCCCAATTGCGGTGAAGGATCTATAATTTGTAAGGTATATAGAGAATGATTGTAAGCGGTGTTGTGTTTAAGAAGTTCCGAACTTAAAAACACGGCAATTTAAAAGTTGTTCGTTTTAAATGAAAATGCAGCTGATAAGATGACGCAGCCACGCTATGTCCTCCAACAATGAAGCACTACCTTTGCCTCACGATTGCTACGTTTCTCCTCCTGTTGTTTTTTTATACTTTGCCACGGCTGCTCGAGCATGAGATTCTAATCACTGGGTATGCGCGAGTGTATGTACATAGAAACAAGAAGGCTTTCTTGTAACCCTTTTATTCACCATTAAAACAAGACTTAAGATTTGCCGATCACTTTTAAATTCTTACGATGTTACTGTGTCGTTTCCAAGAGCGAAGATTATCAATTACATCTGTTCGTTCGACCCTCTTGCAAGTTCGCACCCAGTCTTCGGACCTCGACAAGACCGTTGTTCCGTACTCCCAGAGCGCTCCAGCGAGAATGTTCTCACCAGACGCGCGATACAAAGAAAGGACCTCTAACTTCCCCTCTCTCCCCTTAAACATTTCGTACCAAAACTCAGCGTCATGAAGCTTCTAATGACCTTCACATCCTGGTCAGTGCAACTGCACCAATTAATTCCAGGAGAAACTGGCTTCAGCGGTTTTACCCTTTATACCTGGGGTTGGTCCCTAGTTAGCTAAACTGTGCCTGTCTGGTCTTTCTGTCACTTTTAACAGTCAACAATTTTCCCAATGCTTCTCCTTTTAATACATGCACTGATTTTAAATATTTTATTTATTTTATTTCGCTATCCTTCCCAGATTATTATGATAATTATTGACTTTATAATTTTGGCTTCAAAGACATAGAGCACTGGCTGTTTTCGTAGGTTTTAGCCGCAACACGACACCAGAAGATTTCAATGCCTAACTGAATAAGATTATACAAAATCAACAAAATAACAAGAACTACACAGAGTGATTCGGAAAGGTATTCCAATTTCATAAAGACGGTGTGTAATAGTAACTCTGTTTGGTATAATAAACTGGTATTAGAAAATATTTCTAAGGACAGTGCGGGATTAATTCTCTAATGTATCTATACTACTGCTGATTATTATTAGGTAGGCTTAAATACTTGAATTTACAAAGAACTATACAGAGGGATGAAGTGTATATTAGTACCAGTGACCGTAATTTGAACCTACCGCGCGCGGACTTTACTCTAGAAATGCTATATACGGGTATATTGATACAATGAAACTCAAAACTCACATTTTCGGGAAGATCTTGATACTGAATTTTATAGTAGAATGCAATATTTCCCCTTTCAAAGCGCTTGAGATCATAAAAATACACATTATTTCGCCTGCAGCCGATGAGAAACAATGCGCTATTATTAACAAATCGAAAACTCTGATATGGAACGCTCACATGACTACTTTGCATCCATTAGAAATTTCATGTATGAATTAAATATCAAAGTTAGCCTAAAAAGTGATTATTCTTTTTATATTGGGTTATGATAAACGTTTGTCTGGAAATGACTTCTAATTTAATAATATGGACGTATTTAAATGTACAACATGCCAAAACTACATACAGTTCTTTATATCACTAAAATTGTTTTGTTACTAAGAGCCTACCCCAAGGAAAAGAAGGAAGAAGAACGCAGAGTTTCTAAAAGTTACACCAGATGGCATACTTCAGCGTACAAGAATATAAGCAAACAGCAACAGTATATGCAAAACGGCTGATTCTGTGATAATATGATAGAAGGAGTAAAAGTAGGGCTTCATTTTGGGAGTAGGAGTTTTTGCAAAACGAAGACCATAGGCCAAGTTTCGCAATCCCACGAGCAAAATAAAACCACTTTTAACACGTGTGGTATATACTATTTTCTAGACAGCGCTCGAATTCGTAAAATATCAATAAAATGTTATTGATTCCTGAAACTAACAGAGGTCACGTTTGGAACACGTTCTTGAAACAAGAGAAATGACATTAGAAAAGCCAGATGTCAGATGTTTTAATGTTTTGTTGATTCGCTAGCAGTCGTTTTCTGTGAAATTGTTTTCAACATGTTTTGCCTTACACCAGGCAATGAAACAATTAAATGCTATATCATATTGCTTTCTGGATTTTTTTTATTGGTAAGTCCTTCTAATGTTATTCTTTCTGCTGATTCTGTAAACTCACCTGGCTCTTCCATTTTAGCATCTTCTGAATTCATAATTTCCGTCATTTATCTTTATGTAGGTTATTCTAAACAAAAGAATAACGTTATATATCAAAGAAAGCAGAAGGTTGCCAATATAACGTATAGGTTAACTCTACAACGAATAGCAATAAATTGAAGTATTACGATTTGTATTGTGAACAGATAGTGATGAGAGAGTACAATGGGAACTTAATCATGTAAAAAGACACAACGAAAAGTAAAATCTAATCAAATCAAGTCTGATTATGTGCAAATACATGTGATTGGACTTGAAACCAGATTTGGTCACAATGAAAATTATCGCACCAGTGTGATACTCTAAAGCTTTTAGCTCGTGTACGCTGTGTTGGAACTTCTACTTTTAGACCACGCTGCTTAAAAAAATTATTTAACATAAATCGTATATCTTAAACAGTGCCTAAAACTTTTTCCTATTACACTTTTACTTAATTCTAATGATTTTCATATTATATAAAATCCTAGGTAAATCTACTTTTCATTTGTCCTGCCAAAATATGTTTTAATCAAAAACTTTTGAATTAAACGGTGTTTGACTTAAGTATGAAATTAGGTATTCATTCGACTTTTCGTTTTATAATTCTTCTGTTCTCCCTCTCTCATGCGCGCAAGTATGTTCCAAAAATGCCTATTTTTAGTTTAGAGAATCTCAAAGACATCCGACAATCTTATTATCGCTTTTTGGGCGGAAAAAATATACTTTTTATCTAAAATAAGTATGGATTTAAAAAACTAAAAATTAAATTAAGTGTGCGAAACATATGATATGAAGATATCAATAAACACAAAGTAAATATGTATGAGAAGAAAAGAATCAAATGAGTAAACTATAATAGATGGGAGACTATTGAACATGTATTTTTAAATACTTAGAACCTTCAATATCGATTTTGGAGATCAAAGACAATCGTGGAAGAAATGCTGAAGTTTATAAAAAATAAATGGATATGTAAAACCATGTCGAAAGAGAACAAAGACTGTATAAATTACAGCTGTATATATAGATTTTGAGCAGTAACGGGAAATCAAGACTGTCAACTGCCCATAGGAGAAGTTTAAGCTCGTTATTCAGAAAATCAAGGTCACATTGAATAATTAGAAATAAGGAAGTAATGACACAACTAAGTCTACTATATGAGAAATATAAAAACATAGCAGAACAGTTTTAATATTCCTTCTTTAAAATATCCAAGGAAAGGTTTATTTTCAAAACAGGTGAGTAAACATGGATGAGTACATAAAACATACAATAATAATAATAATAATAATAATAATAATAATAATACCCTGGCGCTACAACCATGAAGGGTCTAGACCTGTCAGCCAGACCCGGCCTCAAGCCCACATACGCACTGCAGAGGTGGGCCTTCATCCAACCGATAAGGGAAGATGACGCATCCCCCAGCCTGAATGTTGGTCTCTGTGGCCGGGATCACTGCCTATCGCAGCTCCTTACTTTCCTCACGATGCTGGGTGGGCACCGGAACGTAAAATACGCATCACCATGGGTGAAATCGAATCCGGGCTCATTTCGTAGCCTGAAACAGAGCTTCACGCTTTAGCCCACGGCGCAGGTCATAAAATATATAATGGTCACTATAATTAACCTCTGAACAAGTTGAAGACCAAAGTGTTGTTTGGAGGAAGACGTATAGTCACTTTAACCTTTGCACTATTCTAGCCAACTTCTATTACATTTCGTGTATGACATTAAAACCCCTCCAGCTTTAATTTATTCATTCATTCATTATCTGTTTACCCTCCTCTTATGTAGGACTTACACCCCCCAGGACTTACACGCGGGTGCCTGGGGTCAGAGGCCCGTCGAGGAGCAGACACTCATGGATCAGACAGAGCATCCAGGATGGGTGATCAGCCCGATGCCTGGTATGGGATGAAGGAAGTAGATGAAACGAAATGTTGGTGAAATGTATGAAAGGAAAGGTGATGATGGAGCAGTTGGTGGAATGAATGGCGGGGGAAACCGGAGAACCCGGAGAAAACCCGCCCAGACGCCGCTTCGTCCACCACAAATCCCACATGCAATCCCTGGGATTGAACCCGGGTCGCCTCGGTGGGAGGCGAGCGGTCTAACCACTCGGCCACGGCGCCGCCCACCAGCTTTAATTTATGCTAAATTAAAACATTACTATTAAAGACTTAATCTAAAGCCATGCTAAATATATGCTGCATGTTCTTCCTAATGGACTCATAGTTTACACGGCAAAATGAATCCGACACACTTTGACATCTCCATCGCTGCGGATGCGACATCCAGATAGATGCTCCTTCAGGCGTGAAGAATTCGGCAAGAGACTTGCTGAACCCAAGAACCGTTCCGCTATCAGCAAGACAAAGTACATCGCTGTGAATAATTCAATTCGTTTAAGATGCTACAATAACACAGAATGCATGAATAAATGATGTAATAATATGGCGTAATCACGAGTGTGTATTTTAAAATGTAAGCTTTCATGCCCGTTGTCAATCATACAAAAATCGTTTTTTCGTTTGAAACCATTTTCTGAGCATAAAAGTAAAAATTTCTAGAATTTCGTTGTCAGGAAAATGACGCCCTCGATGTATTGCTCCACAAACAAATATCTATGCAAAAATATTTATAATAGGAGTGCATACGTTGCAAAACTGCTTGGTTGGGTACAACACCTCAGTGGTAAACAATACGGTGCTAAATCAATAAGTATCCGCACACTATTTTTATGTTTTTTTAGGTTGACCGTATCGGTTTGTGCGCGCGCGCGTCGATATGTTGTTCCTTTATCGTTTACACTAAAGAAGAACAGTGGGCGGTTTTCGTACACTATGGGGGCAATGTTTTACCTCGGCGAAATGTGTTCGAATAGATCGAAAAGCTGAAAAATCGTTGGACACTGTGAAGGACGAGGAAAGAGCAGGACGCCCATCCATATCTTGATTCAGAGAACCGAAGATTGATTGTCGATGAAATGGCAAACCATATTTTTTTGGTTTACTTAAAAATGCCCTAAGGGGCTATCAATTCACCACAGACCAAGAAGTGAAGGAGGCGGTGCATACATAGTGCTACTCAGACGAAAAAACTTTTTTTCTGTGGGCATCAGAAAGCTTGTGAACGATGGACTAAGTGCACTGAGAAGCAAGGGGACTACATTGAAAAATGAGGTAATTGCGCTTCTATTGTTGTGCAGATACTTATTGACTTTTCTTCGTATAAGGGCAAAGAGCCTTTCATCTACATTCATTTCCATTGATGTTTGTCTAGATCTGTTACTAATAGAATTTGAGCACAGAAGACTGCGGCAGATAACACAATATGCCCTATACAGTGTATCTTTTCAGGAAAGGTAGAATCAGACTGAAAAATTCAATTTCATAGCCGGAATTTGAACCACAGATGTTCGGCATTCCGTACCGTTGCTCTAACCAACTGACCACGGCATGCCGGTACGACTTAAATTCCAACAACTAGCTCTTATTTTTCCAATAAGTTAATTTTTAGATAACATAAATCAATGGCGACTTAAAATATCCCAAATACTTTAAGTAAAGCACTAACTGGGGTAATGTTATGTTGTGTAAGGAGATATACCCCACACACACGCACATATATATAAGAATTGTACACAGTAATAATATAATTCACCAAGAAACATGTTAAAATATTTAACAATCAAGAATTGTACAAAGCAGATTGTAAGAAACGGGTGAGCTAGCAAATTCCAGGTAAAACATAATTCTAAGTAGAGTCCACCTTTCACCAAGCTAATGAACAGGGAGCCGGTAGCGGTAAGGATAAATAGAAAGAGACAGACAGAGAAAAGAAAGAGACGGAGATATTAAATCCGCTTCCTGATGCGTCGTGGGGACGCGTATGCGCAAAAGTAGAATATTCTCATACATGTTAAGGTAACGCGGTCTGAGGACCAATTAGAAGTGTCGTTACATTTTGAGGCGTTGAGGTAAGCGTCACAAGGCTCAGGTATATAAAGGAAAACAAATTCCCAGATTTTCACTCTCTTCTAGAATTTCGTCGACACAAAGTGCTACGCTCTTGACAACAAATGCACGTGTGTGCATATGGGTGGGAAGACGTGTGCAGTTAGTTTAGGCTCCTGATTTATTCTAATGGGAATGGGTATAATGGAAAAACTAGCCACCCATAAATATTTGAATTGATAATAAACCACATTCATTAAGGGAAGTGCAATATATTTTAATTTGCCTCACCCTGAGACCCAAGAATTAGCTATATAGGTAAACATTAGGAATGGAAAATACAGCAGCCGACGAGCAGCAATAGCCGAGGACAAGAACACTGAGGGCATCAACTAGAGGAACGACGCTTTCCATTTGCTACTGATCAACGATTTCCCGCTACAGTTGGAGTACGTCACCTCAAAATAACTCCAGGACGCCTTGTTTTTTTCGGAGAAAAGTATAAGTCAGTTGGGGACTTTAATGCCATACCGGCATATTGTCATGTTAGCTCAGTTGGTTAGAGAAATGGCACCAAAAGCCAAAACACCGTGCTTCAAATTCCGGCAATGACATTGAATTTTTCAGTCTGATTCTACCTTTCCAATTTCTGCGGAAATTATAGCCTTCTAATTATAACTAATATAATTTTCCGGGCTGTTATGCCGTTATGCCTGTGCTCACGGCATAACAGCCCGGAAAATTATATTAGTTATAATTGTGACACCGGCCGTGAAAGCCTACGTTCTTATATAGCCTTCTAGTTTGGAAAGAGGTTGTTAGGAGTTTCAAATACTAATATTTTTGTTTAGTTCCATTTATACCCCGCTTTAACTACATTGGTCTTATCGGAGGCCTTTCCTTTGGGACTTAACTCTTGCACTTTTGATCTTTAATCATTAGATCTTACACACATCCACTCTCACATTAATACTTCCAGACTCTGGGGAGGATAGGGTATAATCTTGATTAGAGAAAAATTCCCATCCTCCACCTGGGAATCGAACCCGAAACCCCTTGCACAACAGGCAGGTGCTCTACTGACTGAGCTACGGGGTCAGCAAGATATTCTTGTCATAACCTACCTGAATTACACTTAACTTCTACTGGTTTTATAGAAAATCTTGATGTGTGATGCTGGAACACGATAACTTAGTGTTTAGGTGGCATTAACCTCTGTTTTCTATTTGTGGTAGAAAATATTTCAGTTAATTTACGGTCTACATTCTTCTCTTTTTGATATTCTCAGAAAACCTTCATCGCCTTGCGGAGAAACTGGGTGTTTTTAATTCTCAGAAGTACAGAGCACCACAGGCATTCTTGAGTGGCGGTGAATAATCGCAGAAGATTAAATTCACTTTCTCTCCGCTCGACTGAAAACTCTATAGAAAAAAAGTAGCTTGCAGTATATCAATTTGTGCACATGAGACTTATATCACTAACGGTAAACACATTTCGGAACAAAAAACATCATCACGAACTAATTGTAGAATATGTAGCTCTGGGTATTAGTTCCTCCAATAACTACACTTCCTTCTAATAAATGAAACTTCAGACTGGTAGTATCATTCAGTTTAATCTAGATTTCTTTAGCGCGAGGAGTTATTATTCATTCGCTTTAAGTAATTACTTTTAGAATTCCAACGTTTATATAATTACTATGGTTATATTTTTCAATGAATTACAAGCTTTAAAACAAGCTTATGCCTCTTGTACATGATCAAACTCTTTTTACTTTCTCTACTACTCCACCCAAAAATTCGATACCAAGATTTCACCGGAATTATATGTTTTGAGGCCCACTGAATCCCAAAAAAAGCATTTTTACTTTCTCTACTACGTATAGTAAGTAGGGGAAGTATTGTATTCCACCCAAAATTTCGATACCGAGATTTCACCGGAAATACATGTTTTGAGACTCACTGAATCCAAAAAAAGCATTTTTGGAAACATGTCCGTGTGTGTGTCTGTCTGTGTGTCTGTGTGTCTGTCTGTGTGTCTGTGTGTCTGTCTGTGTGTCTGTGTGTCTGTGAACAGCATAACTAAAAACGAAGAGTCGGATAAACACCAAACTTGGTATTTAGGTTTAGTATCTTTCAGAGATGCGACACGAAGGTTTTCAAGAAAATCCTCCCACCCCAGACTACCCTTTACATGGAACATTTTTCGAAAATTTTAATTCTCTCAAAAACGGCTCTAACGATTTTGATTAAAATATCATATGTTTAAGATATCGTCATGATAATTAAAATGTATATCTCGAATTTTCTGGGAATGTCTCCAAAAGTATTCTTCATTATGAACGATTTTTTCATAACTGGTAAACCATAAGAGATAGACAAAATTTTACTGCACAAAAAATGTAGATCGCGTTAAAATACACAATTTATGTCATATACATTTCTTTTGTTGAGTGAACCGTTTGCGAGATATTGCTTGTTATTCCCTTAAATTTTCCAATACTTTACTTTTTCTCAAATTCGTTATTCATTTTTTATGTCCTGGACATGCAAAGAGAATGGAATGCGCCACATAGCAACCAGCGTTAAAATATTTGACTATCGCTTAAAAGCTACCATATTTTCCTTGCATCTACAAGAAAATTACCAATAAGATTCACATCTCGATATCTCGATTAACATGAAGCATATGGAGAATAGGCGTTTGTAAAATTAGGTTGTACAAGAGTAGAGAAAGTTATGTGAGTGTAACACATCAGATTTTTGGAAACATGTCCATGTGTATGTGTGTGTGTGTCTGTGTGTGTGTGTGTGTGCCTGTGAACAGCATAACTCAGAAACAAACAGTCGAATAAAAACCAAACTTGATATTTAGGTTCAGTAGCTTACAGAGATGCGACACGAAGGTTTTCAAGAAAATCCCCCGACCCCAGATTACCCTTTACATGGAACATTTTTCGAAAATTTTAATTTTCTCAGAAATGGCTATAACGATTTTTATTAAAATATCATATACTTGAGATACTTTCATGACAAATAAAATGTATATCTTGAAGTTTCTGGGAATGTCTCCAAAAGTATTGTTCATTGTGAACGACTTTTGCATAACTGATAAACCATAAGAGAGAGACAAACTTTTACGACACAAAAATGTAGATCGCGTTAAAATACACAATTTATGTCATATACATTTTTTTTGTTGAGTGAACCATTTTCGAGATATTGCTTGTTATTCCCTTAAATTTTCCAATGCTTATACTTTTTCACAAATTTTTTTATGTCCTGGACATGCAAAGAGAATGGAATGCGCCACATATCAAGCAGCTCTTAAAAGATTTGACTATCGCTTAAAGCCCACAAATTCCTCTTGCACCTACAAGAAAATTAGCAATAAGATTAACATCTCTATTAACATCAAGCATATGGAGAATAAGCGTTTGTAAAAATAGTTTGTACAAGAGTAGAGAAAGTCATGTAAGTGTAACACATCAGATTTTTTTTTAAATTCAAGAGTTGGCAACAAAATTGTCAGGTGTTTTTCAATATTTGACAAGATTAGACAAGACTTGACAGAACTGGCAAGACTTGACAATGTCATAAATGTGGATTTACATGTTCGTCTATTTGCGAAACTTAGCCTCTTCAGAACACATTGATAATGTATTACGTACAAAGTAAACTACTATTAGCGTCACGATATAACTACTTTCAATGGAATATTGGTCTCTATGTAATATTACAAAGCACTTTTACGTGTTATAGTGAATGAAGTCTGATTACAATTAAAAAATACAATGGACATAACACGACTTGATAGACTAACTACACTATGTAGCATTGCATTAATGCATTATTGTACACTTCGGAAATCTGCTCCGCAATTTCTTCATATGCTCTCGCTTTCATCTTGTGGTAATCTACGTACAGACATGGCTAGTTTTCGTATAGCCCAATCAGCTCGCATATGACATTCCTTTCCCAGGTAGGCATTTTTGTTTACTTTTCGCTTGCAGTCATGTGGCAGATTTCGTGACGCACTGTGTATAGGTATATTTCATTGGCTAAAGCCATCAAATCATTGTCAAACCTTTGATCGTTTGGAACATGCCCTTATTTACTTTCAAGGCTTCCAAATACTTTAAAAGCATTGGAAGCAATTTGACAAGAAAAATTGTGAAGTTTCAACAACTTTTTTAAGTCTTGTAAAGCATTGAATTTGACAAACATTTGATCATGTACAAGGAGCTTAAAGCATATAGTATGTATGTAATTCATCATTGTGTTATTTTGTTGCATTTTCTAAAGCAATACGGCGAAAAATCTATAGTTAGTAGCGAAATAATGAATATTAATATATGCAGTGACTTCACCTACGCTTTAGCAGCCAAATTTATGCTGAAAATTAATTTTTAATTGCATATTCTGGCGTGTTCCCAGTTTTTCTTTATGTTAGTATTATTTTAAATGATACCATATTTTAAACTCTTTTGTGTGGTGTTACCAAATTTATTTTACATGCATTTAGAAAGGAAATTTTTTATATAATACCTGAAATTGCTGTGAAAAGTTTTGAGGTAACGAAGGGAATACTGTCAAGGCCAGAAGTTATCAAAAATGTTATGGAAGTTCCTCAGTAATGCCTCAGTTTTTATAACTTCATAAATGTATTACTTCTTCAGCAGTTCAAATCTTATGCCAGCACAGTGGGTACGAGTATAATATGAAAATTGCTTTGCTAAATGTACGTAAAACAATTTTATAAACATCATAGTATAAAGTGAAGTGGTATTATTCATTTGTTTGTCGAGCCCCACGTTGTGGTAGCCAATTTGCGATGGTATTAGTGTTTGTTTGAAAGATGCTACTGTTTATTTGCCGCACGTATTGAATACAATTTGTCGCGGTCACTTCGTGTTATCTTTTACTGAGCGCCTGTTATTGTATTTAATTTTTGGGTTCACTGTCCTCCGGCTAGCTATGATCTCTCGGTCAAGCACTTATCTTATACAGGTGTGTAAACGGAAAGGAGTTTTTATCCAAAGATAACACTGATGAAAGAATTTGTTTTACACTTTTTATTGTCTTAATACATTATTCACTTTCACCTATTAATCGTGACACTCGCCAAACTGAAACTGTTATAATAACTTATTTACTGCACATTATTAATTCGCGTACTTCAACTTCTTGTGTAATTAACTTTACGACACTTGAGATTTTTCATAACTTTGCTACGCGTAACCTGCGAATCGATAAACTATGCTATGTATTCACCATGACTGTTTCTGTTGAACTCAGCGACGTGTAATGCACAAATGTTCCCGATGGACTGGAGGAATCTGCCTCTGACTTAGCCCTTTTTATACTCCCACACCCCGATATGCCTAAAGATTATAACTGAGCTGCTATTGGTTAATAAAACGCGCTAAGATTAGCGTCTATTTTTATATCCAATGAAAATTACGAAAACATATGCTCTGGGGAAAATGTTCCCGCAAATTCCTAAGAAAAACGCGCCAATATTACGTCATTTGCTCGTCTCTAATAATGATAAACAGCTCACCCCCTCGCTACATTATTGCACGCTATTATTGTCAGTTTCAGTAAGGCCGTATAAACCCACTTCTCGACAATAATTACAATCAACAAACATCTCAAATCAATGTCACACAATAATGCATATTCACACTATAATCACTCTTTACATTTACATAATTTGTGATACAAATTACTGCGTCAAAAGTTGAAGTATCGTCGCAATTTTCAAAATATTACAAAACTAGTAAAAATCTGGCAAAGCCAGAGCACATAAACTGTGATATTGTTTGTTCTTTCTGTATAAATATTTGTTAAATTGGGAGTTAGACACATTTAAAGCCGAGATGAATAAGGCAACTTATATGCAGTAATAATATTGATTCACAGGGCTGGCCTTTTAGTTCAGTTGGGAGTACCTGTATGCTGTGCAGGGGTCCCGGATTCGAACACCATTGCTTATAGACAATACGACCATTGCAGTTAAAGGTGGGGTTTAAATGGAATAATAAAAACATTGATACAGAGGCCATGAATATTTATAACCTTTCTTTTTCTTATTCTTCTTCAAGCTATAAGCCTTAAAGCCTCTTGCGGCTTCTTTATTTGTTGTTTCCATCTTTTTGCTGGTCGGCCAATACTTCGTTTTCTGGAGATACATATTTTGGAAGTCTATCTTGGCTCATGCATTGTATGTTTCCCACCATTTTTACTTTCTCTACTATGTATAGTAAGTAGGGCAAGTATTGCATTCCACCTAAAAATCGGATACCAAGATTTCACAGGAAATACATATTTTGAGCTGCCCCGAATCCAAATAAAGCATTTTTGGAAACATGTCCGTATGAGTGTGTGTTTTGTCAGTCTGTGAACAGCATAACTCAAAAGCGAAAGATTTTCAAGAAAATCCTCCCACCGCAGAGTATCCTTTAAATGGTACATTTTTTGAAAGTTTTGATTTAAATATCATATGTTTAAGATATTTTCATGGTAAATGAAATGTATATCTTGAATTTTCTGGGAATGTCCCCAAAAGTTCTCTTCATTCTGGATGACTTTCGCATAACTGGTAAACCGTAAGAGATGGACATTTTACTATACAAAAAATTTAGATCTCGTTAAAGTACACAATTTATATCAAAACATTTTTTTTTAAGTGAACCATTTCCGAGATATTTCTTATTATTTGTTTGAATTTTCCAATGCTTATACTTTTTTCTCAAATGGGAAAGGGAATGGAATGCGCCACATAGCTACCAGCTCTTAAAAGATTGGACTATCGCTTAAAGCCTAGCATGTTCCCCTTGCAATGAGATGCTTTCTGCAAATGTTTAACCTTCTGTATAAATAGTTTGTACAAGTGTAGAGATTGCAACACATCAGGTTTTTGTTGGTATTGATCTACAGATTTTAACAATAAGCAGTATTTCTTTAATATGTATAATTCAACCAATAAGGTATACTTTTGGTATCGTTTATCAGAAAGTTATGACTTAATTGTTCGTTAGATAAGCAAAGCCATACGCTAAACTCTTGGAGAACGCCGAACAACATTCATGGTTCAGTTGTAATTATTCAAAGTTTTAAAACTCTTCGCGATCTTAATCCGCATTTTTAAGTTAGTAACGTAAAACATTAGTATTGGCGAATGCGCACTTACTGAATATAATTGATATTACGGGAGGAATCGGCAAATGGAATTTACAAGTAAATATGAAGCCGGTTTCATTTAACAAGATAAATGTTATTACATAGATCTGAAAATTAAAATATACTAAATCAATAAATTAAAGCTTATCTCCAAGCACCATCGACATAAAAAGGAGCTGAATTAATGTATAATGTTTCGCATTAGATCTACCGACCGAGAATGAAGTAGTAGAAGAAAGAAAACTGTAGCGACAAATTATTTTCTCGACGAACATCGCTATAACAAATAATAATCTCTGCAAATAATGCATATCGGGTAATATGAAAAGTTAGTATTAAATTTAATGTATAAATTAAAAATCTCAAGGATGTGCTAGTACATATTTAATACCATAATTCATTAAGATACCTAAAGTGACGTAATCATTTCTAAAATGTTGTTTTCACTTGTTTTATAATGATATTTCAAAATTACGCAGATTGCTTTGCTGGTAACGATTAAGAGGAAAAGGGGTACAAGTAATTGGCTATTTTCAACTTCAGCAAATAATGTGTTAAACTATTCTCAATAGAGGGTGGGGAATTTCTTGAAGAAGTTTCCACTAGTTGGAGCATGCAAGTTGGAAGTTTTCGCATAGAAAGGCAACATGGAACCATGCTTTATATAAGTCGATTTTAAACAATTATTATTCTCTAAATAAAGAAAACATTAAACCGAATGGGATGACTCCGGCGGTAACGTCTGTGGCATTCCGGAGGCCCCGGGTTCAAACCCCCGGAGTCGATCAATCTGATCGAAGGATTTCTCGCGTTTTTCCTCGATTGCTAGAAGAATTCTGAGTTATCCGCGTATCTTATTATCATCTTATCTTCACTTCATTTCATTTCCTTCATCTTCACCTTATACCAGGCATCGGGCTGATCACCCATCCTGGGTGTGTTATAAACCAGAGTTTGCTTGCTCCTCGACAGGCTGCTGACCCAAGGCATTGGCTTGTAAGTCATTGGAGTTTAAGTCCTACAAAGAGGAGGTTAATTAGTTAAAGAAGTAGAAAGAATTAGCAATATTAGTTCACCTTGGTTTTGTTAATTTTTATCGCATTTATCTCCAGGTAGCGTTATTATCTTATTAGTTAATATTAGGCAGTATTTTTAACACTAAAAATAATTTCAGTCAAATGATATAATAAGTGAATTCAATAACAGCCCGCCTTGAAGCAATATGTGTATGTAATAATTTGTAAAATGTATGTAACAGTCATTGCATATGCTTATATTATTGTAAACATGTTCAATAATGGTATATGAATGTATTACGTAATTTAATAACGTAGGAGCTGTGAGAGAAATAAGTTAAAAGTTGCTAACAATGAGGTAACCTTGAGGTAATAATGAGTTTGAGAGTTTAAGTGTTATTTGTGATTCTTGGAAGCAATAATGTAATTTTAGTGATAGTTTATAATATAGCCAATCAACAACCAGAAAAAGCTTTAGTTAAATGCAGTAGGATTAGCCACTCAGAGACTTTAAATACAGAAATTTACAAGTTTAGACGGTGGAAATCTATTCAGTTGCCTGCAGACAGTGCTCATAACTGGATGCGTTGCTTGTGCGTCCTCGAGAGATTTAATACGTATTCGTGCGAGACGAAAATACTATACGTATTAAAAGGTGTAATTAATTAATTAATAAAAATAATCTCACAGCTCTCTAGTGCACTGAAGTGTTATTTTAATCGTATCAAGTATTAATAAAAAGAAGAAGTGAAGTAAAATTTTAATCTGTGTAAGCCTACATTCTTAGTGTATCACAACCCTGCCTAAGAGAAACGTGTCTGTAACAAATACTGACGCAGCCGAGGCAAACATAAATATTAAATATTTAAAGAAACAGTTTAATTACAAAGTTAATATTTTTTTAAACTTGGAGCAAACTCCTACAACAAAATATATTTCTCAGGTTTCAAGAATGCTTTTTATGTCTCGATGATGAGTTATTAATTTCATTTACACCCGCCTCTGCTCTTTGAAATTACAAGACTTATAAGACATTTAAATGCTTGTTATTTCTTAGTAATGTAATTTCGTAATGCCCTACAGTGTACTAATAATTTTTATATTAATAATAATCCTTCTCTGAATCACGAAAATGGGAGTGAAATATGACGAATGTTGTATTTCTGAATTCCTTAACTTTCTTCCGACAATCTTCCAAATTCTTGAAGGTTACATAGCCAGCAGGTATTTTTAGCGGTGAAAGAATTATCCAAATTGTCGAAAAATTAACTAAAACGTGTCTTCTGGGCTAGTATGTCGTGATCGAAGAGTAAAACCATGTGAACTAGACGTTTCAAGACGTCAGACTGTGGCGAACCAAAAGATTGTAGGTGACTGACTGCCTCTTAAGATGTCGCCCAAGTCCCGGACGAAACGTCAAGTTTACAAGTTTTTAATTTTCGACCGCGATATTCTAGCCCGGAAGACATGTTTTGCTCATTTGACGACCCGGCCGTAAAAGTCAACGACCTTACTTAGTAAACTAATATGCAGATAAACACAACAATGAAATTATAAACCCTTGCACCTTGTCTTTGGCGCTGTGGTTATTCAATAAAGCAAAGGCTATGGAAGCACATGCGATGAAATAGGAGCGAAACGGCCATTCCAACCCTCCCTTCCAAATAGTAATTGAAAAATGTTTATTTTGGTGCGTAAGCTATAAATTTCAAAAACTAATATCCTTACTTATTGGTTGCAAAATTCCGGATCTTAAATTTGAGGCAGTAATTTAACACTTGAATAATTTCAATTAAATTATATAATATATAAATTCAATAACAGCCCGCTTTGAAGCAATATGTAGTAATAATTTGTAAAAATGTATGTAACAGTCATTCCATACGCTTATATTATTGTAAACAGGTTCAATAATGTTATGTGAATGCATTACGTAATTTAATAATGTATGAGCTGTGAGAATAATAACTTTAACGTTGCTAACAATGAGATAAAAATGAGGTAACCTTGAGGCAATAATGAGTTTGAGAGTTTTAATGCTACTAGTCAGTATTAGAGCAACGATAAATTTTTTAACAGTTTAAAATTAGCCAATCAACAGCCAGTAAAAGCTTTAGTAAAATGCAAGTATACTATTGGACTAGGATTAGCCAATCAGGGACTTGAAATACAGAGGTTTACGGGTTTGGGACGGTTGAAATATGTTCAGTTGCCTGCAGACCTTGGTAGGAACCGGATGGAAGATATGTTCTCTAGAGAAATAATACGTATTCGTGTGAAACGAAAATTATATATACGTGTTAACAAAGTACAAGTATTAAATAAAAGAATCTCACAGCTCTTAATATCACTGTAGTGCTATTTAATTTGTGTCAAGGATTAATAAAAAGAAGTGAATTTAAACTTAAAATCTGTGGAAGCCTACATTCTTGTCGCACCACACCCTGCCTAAGAGAAACGTGTCTCTAAAACAATACTGACGCAGCCGAGGCAAAAACAAACATAAATAATATCTATAGAAGCAGTTTAATAACAAAGTTAAACATTTTTTTAAAAAAATCTTATGTGTTACACTCACATGACTTTCTCTACTCTTGTACAATCTATTTTTACAAACGCCTATTCTCCATATGCTTCATGTTAATCGAGATATCGAGATGTCAATCTTATTGGTAATATTCATGTAGATGCAAGGGGAATATGGTAGCTTTTAAGCGATAGTCAAATATTTTAACGCTGGTTGCTATGTGGCGCATTCCATTCTCTTTGCATGTCCAGGACATAAAAAATCTGATGTGTTACACTCACATGACTTTCTCTACTCTTGTACAATCTATTTTTACAAACGCCTATTCTCCATATGCTTCAAGTTAATCGAGATATCCAGATGTCAATCTTATTGGTAATTTTCTTGTAGATGCAAGGGGAATATGGTAGGTTATAAGCGATAGTCAAATATTTTAACGCTGGTTGCTATGTGGTGCATTTCATTCTCTTTGCATGTCCAGGATATAAAAAAAATGAATAACGAATTTGAGAAAAAGTATAAGTATTGAAATATTTAAGGAAATAACAAGCAATATCTCGAAAACGGTTCACTCAACAAAAGAAATGTATATGACATAAGTTGTGTATTTTAACGCGATCTAAATTTTTTGTGTAGTAAAATTCTGTCTATCTCTCACGGTTTACCAGTTATGCAAAAGTCGTTCACAATGAAGAATACTTTTGGAGACATTCCCAGAAAATTCGAGATATACATTTCATTTCTCATTACATTATCTTAAACATATGATATTTTCATCAAAATCGTTAGAGCCATTTTTGAGAAAATTAAACTTTTCGATAAATGTTCCATGTAAAGGGTAGTCTGGGGTGGGGGGATTTTCTTGAAAACCTTCGCGTCGCATCTCTGGAAGATACTGAACCTAAATACCAAGTTTGGTGTTTATCTGACTGTTCGTTTTTGAGTTATGCTGTTCACAGACACACACACACACAGACACACAGACACACACACACACACACACACACACACACACGGACATGTTTCCAAAAATGCTTTTTTTGGATTCAGTGGGTCTCAAAACATGTATTTCCGGTGAAATCTCCGTATCGAATTTTTGGGTGGAATGCAATACTTCCCCTACTTACTATACGTAGTAGAGAAAGTAAAAAATGAATAACGAATTTGAGAAAAAGTATAAGTATTGGAAAATTTAAGGAAATAACAAGCAATATCTCGAAAACGGTTCACTCAACAAAAGAAATGTATATGACATAAGTTGTGTATTTTAACGCGATCTACATTTTTTGTGTAGTAAAATTTTGTCTATCTCTTATGGTTTACCAGTTATGCAAACGTCGTTCACAATGAAGAATACTTTTGGAGACATTCCCAGAAAATTCGAGATATACATCTCATTTCTCATGACATTATCTTAAACATATGTTATTTTAATCAAAATCGTTTGAGCCATTTTTTGAGAAAATTAAAATTTTCGAAAAATGTTCCATGTAAAGGGTAGTCTGGGTTGGGGGAATTTTCTTGAAAACCTTCGTGTCGCATCTCTGGAAGATACTGAACCTAAATACCAAGTTTGGTGTTTATCCGACTGTTCGTTTTTGAGTTATGCTGTTCACAGACACACACACACAGACACACAGACACACACACAGACACACACGGACATGTTTCCAAAAATGCTTTTTTTGGATTCAGGAGGTCTCAAAACATGTATTTCCGGTGAAATCTCGGTATCGAATTTTTGGGTGGAATGCAATACTTCCCCTACTTACTATAAGTAGTAGAGAAATTAAAAATTGGAGCGTAACAACAAAACATACATCTTCAAATCGGGCTCTCATATGTAGCAGCATATTACGTAACAAGCAATCTTCTTCAAATTGGTTTTCCCAAAGTGTGGTGCAAACTCCTACGTAATTATCAACAAACTCCTAAAGACAATAGCTACTTCAACTTTTTACTTTCTCTACTACGTATAGTAAGTAGGGGAAGTATTGTATTCCACCCAAAAATTCGATACCGAGATTTCACCGAAAATACATGTTTTGAGACCCCCTGAATCCAAAAAAGCATTTTTGGAAACTTGTCCGTGTGTGTGTGTGTGTGTGTGTGTGTGTGTCTGAACAGCATAACTCAGAAACGAACAGTCGGATAAACACCACACTTGGTATTTAGGTTCAGTATCTTCTAGAGATGCGACACGAAGGTTTCAAGAAAATCCCCCCACCGCAGAGTACCCTTTACATGGAAGATTTTTCGAAAATTTTAATTTTTTCAAAAACGGCTCTAACGATTTTGATTAAAATATCATATGTTTAAGATATTTTTATGACAAATAAAATTTATATCTTGAATTTCCTGGGAATGTCTCCAAAAGTATTCTTTATTGTCAACGACTTTTGCATAACTCGTAAACCATAAGAGATAGACAAAATTTTACTACACAAACAATGTAGATCGCGTTAAAATACACAATTTATGTCATATACATTTTTTTGTTGTTGAGTGAACCATTTTCGAGATATTACTTGTTATTCCCTTAAATTTTTCAATACATATTTTCTCAAATGGGAATTCGTTATTCATTTTTTTGCCTTAGATATGCAAAAAGTATTAATCTGTGGGAAAGAGAATGGTGCTGCATCTAGCAACCAGCTATTAAGAGATATGTATGTGCTTAAAGGCTACTGTATTTCCAAATTGCCCTTGTAAATATACATTCCCCTTACATCTACAAGAAAATTAACAATAAGATAGAGTCTGCAAGTGTTTATTTCGATTAACATGAAGGAAATGGAGAATAAGCGTTTGTAAAAATAGTTTGTACAAGAGCAGAGAAAATCATGTGAGTGTAACACATCATATTTTTTATAAGTATAGAGTCAATGCCACAGCCGGGATTTGAACACGGTTCTTCCACTCTTCGTGCGGTTGCTTTAACCATCGAGCTACTGTGACATGCCGGCGGGATATTGAATTCCCCAATTGCCTCAAGTCATTTTCCAGATAGATCCCCAAGGCATCTCACTAGAGATGGCAATTTAAATGGCGACCTGCCATCACAAGTAGGTACTGTAATACTGGGTGCTTATGGGTTTTTTAAAGTTTTCTTTTTAAGTATGTATATAACTAATTAATATCTATTATATCTTTTAGTGACCTTAGCCTGGTCTTGCTATGCGTTTGCTTTTTAATACAGAGTCAACTAAAACATTCAATGGCACAGCCAGGATTCAAACACTGTTCGCCCACTCCATGTGCGGTTGCTCTAACCATTGAGCTACTTAGACAACATGCCGCTGGGACATTGAATTCCTCAACTGACTCAAGTTGTTTCCCAGATAGACCACCAATTTTTCAGTTGACTTTACATTTAAAAAAATCCGGATCTTAAGTTGGAGAAAATGTTCTCTCCATGGTATTAGGTATACATTGGTATGAAGTTGATTAAGCATAAAGAGGAAATACAGGAGAGTTTACTTTAATAAGGTTATGCAGTAACTTAACTGCATAGGTTTTAGGTTGTTCAACGGATAGGGACACCTCGGCACCGCAACCTACGAGATATATTGTGCCTACCAACCCCTCCCAGAAGAAGGCGATGAAGGGAAGGATCCACACAGGAGGCTACAGCCCGTAGGGAGGCCACAGAGACGCGCGGAAGTTCCCAAAATTCCCAAGCTGACAGACCTGTGTGTCACCGCCGAGAGAGGGCGATGAATGAGCAGTCCTCTGGTGTCTACCGAGAGTATTCTTGGGAATGAAAGGGAAATGGCGGAAAGGAAATCGTGGTAGAGAAGAAAGCATACCAACATTCGCCTATTGACCCCGGGGAAACCACGAAAAGCCCATTAGTCAGAGTGGGCCGTCGCTGGGGATCGAACCTGAGACCTCCCAAATGCGGGCCACAGAGCTGCCGCCGAAACCTAACTCGGTAACTACTTGAATCTACAGAATTAGAATTGCTCAGAGGTAATTGTATCAAATACTTTACAGTATTTGATACAATTTCAATTATAGAAATAAATATAATATACGAATTATAACGTTATAAGTAGGGTCAATTATCTTCTGTTTGGTAAGGTTTCTCCATGGTTTGCCTGTTACATTGTAGTATCTATGTATATTGCTTGGAATAAAATACAACCAGCTGCTTTTGTTTTTACACACCACCACTACTGCAAGCCAAAGACATCTTACTAAGTAGTTTTGTTATAGCTCCAATATGTTCCTGTTCTAGTATTCACGCCATGTAAAGCCTTTTTATTGCTTTCTCTACCCCGTACCTAGTAGTTAGAGAAGGCATCTCAATATTTCATTCCATTCAATAATTCAATATTTGAGATTTCGTTGTAAATACAGTTTTGAAACCATCTGAATAAAAACCAAATATTTTTGGCAAAAGGTACTTGAGAGAGAGCAGCATGACTTTGTCTACTCTTGTACAAACTATTTTTACAAACGCTTATTTTCCACATGCTTCATATTAATCGAGATGTTAATCTTATTGTTAATTTTCTTGTAGATGCAAGGGGAATTGGTAGGGTTTAAGCGATAGTCAAATCTTTTAAGAGCTGGTTGCTATGTGGAGTATTCCATTCTCTTTGCATTACCAGGACAAAAAAAAATGAATAACGAATTCCCATTTGAGAAAAAGTATTAGTATTGGAGAATTTAACGAAATAAGAAGCAATATCTCGAAAATGGTTCACTCAACAACAAAAATGTATACGACATAAATTGTGTATTTTAACGCGATCTATATTTTTTGTGCAGTAAAATTTTGTCTATCTCTTATGGTTTACCAGTTATGCAAAAGTTGTTCACAATGAAGAATACTTTTGGAGACATTCCCAGAAAATTCAAGATATATATTTTATTTGTCATGAAAATATCTTAAACATATGATATTTTAATCAAAATCGTTAGAGCCATTGTTTAGAAAATTAAAATTTTAGAAAAATGTTCCATGTAAAGGGTAATATGGGGTGGGGAATTTTCTTAAAAACCTTCGTGTCTCATCTCTGGAAGATACTGAACCTAAATACCAAGTTTGGTGTTTATCCGACTCTTCGTTTCTGAGTTATGCTGTTCACAGTCAGGCACACGCACGGAAATGTTTCCAAAAAGGCTTTTTTTGGATTCAGGGGGTCTCAAAACATATATTTCCGGTGAAATCTCGGGATCGAATTTTTGGGTGGAATGCAATACTTCCCCTACTTACTATACGTGGTAGAGAAAGTAAAAATATCCCCACCCAGCTACCCTTAGCATCTAAGATATTTTGAAATTCTAGATTATCTCAAGACCGAGCAGGATGGCTCCAGCGGTAACGTTCCAAGTTCAAACCCAAAAGACTGATCAATCTGATCGAATGCTGTGTTGAATAATTTGATCCGCAAATTTTCCTATTATCCCTTTCATCACTACGTTTCATTGTCTTCTTTTTCACCACCATATCAGGCATTGGGCTGATCACCTATCCTGGATGTGTCGTCTTCTGTAGTCCAGGGGTAACATTCCCATGGTCGTGGGTTCATACCTGGCGGAGGGCGATGGTTTTTTTACGGGTGTAAAAATCCTTAGCATGGCTTCCTTCGGAAGGGAAATAAAGCCGGTGCTCCCGTGTCGTAGATTTACGGCGCGCAAGAGAAACTCAATCCTGATAAAGAGGCCTCTGAGTAAAATATCCGGTCTTTCCCCCTAAAAACCATTTGCAGTTAAAAGAGTCACATTAATAAATTTTAAAAAAACTAAATTCCGGATATGCTGTGATCCAAAGTTTGCATGCTTCTCGACAGGCTACTGACCCAAGGCATTGGCTTGTAATTCCTTGAGAGTGTAAGTCCTACTAAGAGGAGGGTAATCCTTTGAAGAACAAGAATATTTTGATTAAATATCATACATATTAAGAAACTTTTATGACAAATAAAATCTATAATCTGAATTTTCCGGGGATAGCCTGTGATGTCCTCTTAATTCGCAAGAGTATTTAATTTCGTATAACTGTTAAATGTTAAGAGAAAGACAAAAATGTAAATCTCTTTAAAACACAAATTTATTTCAAATAATTTTCTTGTGGCGTTAGCCATTTCCAAGATATTCGTTAATGTTCGATTTAGTTGTTCAATACTTTTTCAGTCCTGTTTCTATTCACTTGTCATGGAAAGAATATGTGATGTTAAAGCCATATCGCCCGGCCTCTAAACACATGGCTATGGATTCGGTTTGCTCTATTCCCCTTGTACTTACATCGAAACGTGCAATGAAGTTGTTTCTGTAAAGTTTATCCCAATCAACACAATTAGATAGAAAAATAAGCTTTCGTAATGTTCCTTCTGCACGATCAAATTTTTGTTAAATTCAATACTTCACAGGACTTTCAAAGAGTTGTCACAACTTCACAACTTTTCTTGTCAAATTCCTTCCAGTACTTTTAATGTCCCTGGAAGTCTAGAAAGCAAATAAGGACATGCTCTAGTCTAAACGATCAAAGGTTTGAGAATGACTTGATGGCTTTGTACAATTAAATGCGACTGTTTACAGTGTATAAACGAAATCTGCAACATGACAGAATGCGAAAAGTAAACAAAAATGGCTACCTGGGAGCTGATTAGGTTATACGAAAACTAGCCATGTCTGTACGTCGTGGGCTTCGTGGATTACCACAAGATGAAAGCGAGAGCATATGAAGAAATTGCCGGCCAGATTTCCCAAGGTGCAACAATGCATTAATGCAATGTCATATAGTGTAGTTAATCAAGTCGCATTATTTCCATAATGTTCTTTAATCGTAATCTGATTTCATGGGCTATAATACGTTAAAGTGCTATGTAATATTACTAGAGAGCAATATTTCATTGAAAATTGTTATATAGTGACGCTAATAATAGTTTACTTTGCACGTGATAAATTAGCAATATGTTCTGAAGAGATTACGTTTGGCAAAGAGACAACGTGTAAATACACATCTATGACATTGTCAAGTCTTGCCAGTTCCTGTCAAGTCTTGTCTACTCTTGTCAAATATTGAAAAATATTTGACCATTTTTCTTGTAAACTCTTGAATTGAAAAAAAAAACTTGAGTATATACAAGTCGTAAGAATGGTTTGGAGCAGCTATATAAAAAAATCTGATGTGTTACACTCACATGACATTCTCTACTATTGTACAAACTATTTTTACAAGCGCTTATTCTCTATCTACTTCATGTTAATCGAGACAAACATTTTAAGACTCTATCTTATTGCTAATTTTCTTGTAGATGTAAGGGGAATATATATTTACAAGGGCAATATAGAAATATAGTAGCCTTTAAGTATATACATTACTCTTAATAGCCATTCTCTTTGCCACAGATTAATACTCTTTGCATATCAAAAACAAAAAATGAATAAGGAATTCCCATTTGAGAAAATAACTATTGAAAAATTTAAGGGAATAACGCGCAATATCTCGAAAATGGTTCACATGACAGAAAAAATGTAATGACATAAATTGTGTATTTTAACGCGATCTACATTATTGTATAGTAAAATTTTGTCTATCTCTTATGGTTTACCGGTTATGCAAATTTCGTTCACAATGAAGAACACTTTTGGAGACATTCCCAGAACATTCAAGATATACATTTTATTTGTCATTAAAATATCTTAAACATATGATATTTTAATCAAAATCGTTAGTCATTTTTGAGAAAATTAAAATTTTCGAAAAATGTTCCATGTAAAGGGTAATCTGGGGTGGGGTGATTTTCTTAAAAACCTTCGAGTCGCATTTCTGGAAGATACTGAACCTAAATACCAAGTTTGGTGTTTATCCCACTGATGGTTTCTGAGTTATGCTGTTCACAGACACACGCACAGACAGACACTCACAGGGACATGTTTTCAAAAAATTTTGTTTTTGGATTCAGGGGGCCTTAAAACATATACTTCCGGTGAAATCTCGGTATCGAATTTTTGGGTGGAATACAATACTTCCCCTACTTACTATACGTGGCAGAGAAAGTAATAAACCACCGTGAGTACAGAAAGTTAAACGAATGCAAAACCAGATTATTATTTAGGGGTTGATATGAAAAGCTGTTGTAGGTTATGTCCATCAGAAGTAACAGCGCTACTCATTGATGTAAGAATTATCGAAATTGGTTGAGTGGTCTTCGAGATTACTGTTTATACGTATGCATACACAAACACTCTCGCTTTATAATATTGGTTTACATTTCAGTCACATGAACTGTTGAATTGCAACTCACATATCTGTGATTATCAGGCAAATGTTTTTAGTAAGTAAGAAAAGCAATCGTGTTACAGCACGGAGCAAAGATGACGTCAGGTATTGTAACGGACACACCCCTCCCTTCCCTTCACAACACCCGGTTTCCATTTATTCGCTGCTTACAATCCATTGGAGAACTGTGGTAATATCCTTAAAGTAAAAATCTGATGTGTTACACTCACATGACTTTCCCTACTCTTGTACAAACTATTTTTACAAACGCTTATTCTCCATATACTTCATGTTAATCGAGATGTTAATCTCCTTGCTAATTTTCTATCTTATTGCTAATTTTTTGTAGGTGCAAGAGGAATATGGTAGCATTTAAGCAACAGTCAAGTCTTTTAACAGCTGGTTGCTATGTGGCGCATTCGATTCTCTTTGTATGTCCAGGACATAAAAAATGAATAACAATTCCCATTTGAGAAAAAGTATTGGAAAGTTTAAGGGAATAACAACCAATATCTTGAAAATGGTTCACTCAAGAAACAAAATGTACATGACATTGTGTATTTTAACCGATCTACATTTTTTGTGTAGTAAAATTTTGTATATCTCTTATGGTTTACCAGTTATGCAAAAGTCGTTTACAATGAAGAATACTTTTGAAGACATTCCCAGAAAATTCGAGCTATACATTTAATTTATCATGAAAATATCCTAAACATATGATATTTTAATCAAAATCGTTAAGGCCATTTTTGAGAAAATTAAAATTTTCGAAAAATGTTGCATGTAAAGGGTAATCTGGGGTGGGGGGATTGTCTTGAAAACCTTCGTGTCGCATCTCTGGAAGATACTGAACCTGAATACCAAGTTTGGTGTTTATCCGACTGTTCGTTTCTGAGTTATGCTGTTCTCTCACACGCGCGCACACACACGCACACACACACGTTTTCAAAAATGCTTTTTTTGGATTCAAGGGGTCTCAAAACATATATTTCCGTTGAAATCTCGGTTATCGAATTTTGGGTGGAATACAATACTTCCCCTACTTACTATACGTAGTACAGAAAGTAAAAAGGAATCAGACATCAAAACTATCATCAGAATTATCATTTTTGTGGCGAATTCGGCAAGGAAAACTTCAGCACAGATGGCGAAACCATCAGATGTAATGTCTGTCACCTAGAACTCAAAGGACGTTTAAAATATCGTATTAAACATTATGCCACATTAATTCATTAAAATATCTAGCGAATGATCGTTACGAGTTATGGAAGAAATTAGAGCCTGTTTTCTGGATGTTGATGCTTTTATAGCCTATGTGAAGAAGATAGTTCGCAAGGCACCCACAAGAATCAGTAAGGGGACGGAACCTGGAATTCCCTTGCCTCCACGATCAATTGTAACTCGGTAAGGGACATGGCTACAGGCTGCAGTATACTAAGCTCAATATTACCACAAAGTTGTTAATGTCATTAACGTCTTTAACGAGAGAAAAATGCTGTTATACGTGCAGTTTAGGAAATATTTCCACCACATTTGTCTTAAGATTTCTTGTATAATCCGAATCATTTCAGTAAATTTCAACTACAATAACATATGTATTTTCAAGCATAGACACTAAAAATACCAGAAGCGCTTGAGACAATAGAACCGGTTTCAGAAACACCGAGTAAGGTATAAAGCTGGGATTTTAAAGAAAGGGTGACAAAGAAACTTAAAAATATTCAAGAGAAGAATTCAGGGTACGCAGAGATGTTTAAAATGAGGGACGCCTGAGGCAGAGAATCTCAAACAAGTATGATATTTCGTTTTATTTGCTCCTACTAATCATGTGATATTGAACGTAGTTTTTCACATCACTGTACGTTGTAAAACCCACGATATAGCAGAAAAAATAACGTAACTCAGAATGCCGAACATTAATAAGTTAATTAAATAATGAAGTAACTTTATTGCACACTACCAATAGCTAGACATATCTACATTGTTTTCTTCCCATACTCCGTAATCCTGCATTCAACTTCTCATATTTGTTTATTGAAAACACGTACCAACCCTCGGTACGTTCCTAGCTTGATGGTTCACTTAAAACCCCTCCGTCTAGTGCTTAGTAGACATCGGATTTGTATGTAAATGCATATTCAGTTTATCTTTATTTGAGATATGGAATTAAGTTTTGCATTGTGTTTCATGGTGTTTTTTACTTTCTCTACTACGTATAGTAAGTAGGGGAAGTATTGTATTCCGCCCAAAAATTCAATACCAAGATTTCACCGGAAATATATGTTTTGAGACCCCTGAATCCAAAAACAGAATTTTGGAAACATGTCCGTGTGTGTGTGTGTCTGTGTATCTGTGAAGAGTAACTCAGAATCGAACGGTCGGTTAAGCACCAAACTTGGTAGTTAGGTTCAGTATCTTCCAGAGATGCGACACGAAGGTTTTCAAGAAAATACCCCATCCCAGATTGGCCTTTACATGAAACATTTTTGAAAATTTTAGTTTTCTCAAAAATGGCTGGAACGATTTTGATTAAAATATCATATATTTAAGATATTTTTATGACAAATGAAATGTATATCTCGAATTTTCTGGGAATGTCTCCAAAAGCATTCTTTATTGTGAACGACTTTTGCATAACTGGTAAACCAAAGTGGTAGATAAAATTTTACTACACAAAACTATAGATCGTGTTACAATACACAATTTATGTCATATACATTTTTGTTGTTGAGTGAACCATTTTCGAGATATTGCTTGTTATTCCCTTAAATTTTCCAATACCTTTTTTCAAATGGGTATTCGTTATTCATTTTTTTATGTCCTGGACATCTAAAGAGAATGGAATGCTCTACATAGCAAACAGCTCTTAAAAGATTTGACTAACGATTAAAGTCTACCATATTCCCTTTGCACCTACAATAAAACTAGCAATAAGATTAACATCTCGGTATCTCGATTAATATGAAGTGAATGGAGAATAAGCGTTTGTAAAAATAGATTGTACAAAAAAGAGAAAGTCATGTGAGTGCAACACATGAGATTCTTTCGATTGGTATGTCACTATTCGTTGTTCAAAGTTACATTTATTCTCCCCTTTAACTACAAGGTCTTATCGGCGGTATGTAGAGCATACAATACATGCATTTTAAAGTAATTTTTAATTTTAAAATGAATATACAGGTGAGGTCCATAAAGTAACAGACATTTTGAAATAAAAAATTAACAAAAGGAAGAAACCGAAGTTTATTACATACATTTGAAGGTGCACTCCTAAACAGTTTTATACATAATTGCCATTCAAATTAAGGCACTTATCGTACCATGGCACAAGTTTTTAAATACCGTCTCCGTAGCAATCTGCCGCCTGCGATTTCAACCACTGGTTTACACCGGCATGCAGTTCGGTGTTAGTGTCAAAGAATTGTGTAGCGAGTCAACTCTTCATCGCCGGGAGGAGGTGGTAGTCGCTCTGCGCCAAATCCGGGCTGTATGGTGGATGATCGAAACCTCCCATCCAAAACCATCCAAGAGCCCTCGGGTATGATTGGCCGTGTGTGGACATCACAAAGTTGGGGATATATTTCAATTGGTTTGTGGTATTTTCCAACAAAAATCTAATCACAGATCGCACCTCACAAGTGGCGGGATTTGCTATTGCAGTACATTTTAACACGTCAAAGAGAGCAAAGTAAGGGGGAGAAAGTCCACGCTCTACTACAGATGGTGGATGTGTACCGAGTGTATGTAGGAACGTTCTGACGCCGAGAGGACGGCTCTAGCCCCGCTCACTGCCGCGATAGGCCAAAACGTCTATTACTTTCTGGACGGCCTTAGTGTGTGACAAAGCAATAAAGTCTTTACAATGCAAACAATCATAAGAGTTCAGAGATAACTTCAAAGTCCTCCTTTAATGTATGCAGGAAAATTAAGTGGTAAATATGGATAAATATCTTCCAAATAAGTTTCTTCCTGAAGAAATTCCCAGATTTAGAAAGAAAGTGCTTTCAAATTTGGCACAATAACAATAAATTTTTGTTTTTAAGTTCCATTTATATCCAGCCTTTAACTACATTGGTCTTATCGGTGGTGTTTTACTTTGGAACTTATTGCCTATTGGCAAAGCTATTAACTTGTATTCTCTTGTTATATTTCTTGCACTTTTTGTGTTTTACTCATTACATCACACACTCTCATTCACACTTCCAGACTCTGGATAGGAATAATCTTGACTAGGGAAAAATTTCCAACCCCAGCCGGGAATCGAACCTGGGACCCCTCGTACAGCAGGTGCTCTGCCGACTGAGCCACGGGGCCAGCAGCTTCTGTAGACGTAGAAAGATCCTTCTTAGCATACAAACTTGTGTTAACCGATAAACGACATAAACTTACATCTGAGCATTCGGAGAAAATGATCATTTTAAACTCAATATCAAATCATAACAATCAGATTGATGTCTAAGGAAGAATGTAAGTATATTGTAAGTACCAAAAAGTATAAACTTAAAGTTAACATCTATAAAGCATATTTTAAGCATTTTGAAAACACATTTTTTATATTTTTAATGCATACAAATTCGATGTCTATTGATGACTGAAATCCAGAAAGGCATGCCTTCAAATTGAAAACTTAATTCTGAATGTTTTAAAATAAGCTTTCTGTAACTATAAAATTACATTATTATAGTACATCAAACATGCATATGCCTTTACTCATCCCTGGAAAATTTGGCCTTGGCAGTATATGGCTGGTTTTACTTAGGATAAGTATATTATTTGAAAAAGATTTATTTAACTTCAGGTTGTGATAGCAGTGCATTCTGGCTAGACATTTTATTGATTTACTAACTGAAATGTAAACTGAAATGCATGGATTTCTGGGCCCATCAAATACGTTTACTCCATTCAATTTGAGTTTCCTTGGTATAAACAAAAATAAATAAGTGTAATATGGTTCTTACAATGTAATATTAGCCTTAACAAGTGAAGAGTCCATGAAGACTACTTATCCTGGATGAGCCTAAAGCTTCCACGATTCTGCCAAGGCAATTCAACTACTATTGAATATATGGATTTAAGAAGAACGTTATATATAAAGCAAAATTTAGGAAAAAATCTGATGTGTTGCACTCACATGACTTTCTCTACCCTTGTACAAACTATTTTTACAAACGCTTATTCTCCATCTATTTCATGTTAATCGAGATAAAGGTTTACAGAAACTGTCTTATTGTTAATTGCCTTGCAGGTGCAAGGGGAATATGGTAGACTTTAAGCGATAGTCAAATCTTTTAAGAGTTGGTTGTTAAGTGGAGCATTCCATTCTGTATGCATGCCCAGGACATAAAACAGACAAACAAACAAAACGAATAATGAATTCGCATTCGAGAAACAGTATAAGTATTGAAAAATTCAAACAAAGAACAAGGCTTATCTCGGAAATGGTTCCCATACAAAAAGGAAATGTATGACATAAATTGTGTGTTTTAGCGAGATCTACATTTTTGTGCAGCAAACTTCTGTCTTGTCTCTTACGGTTCACCAGTTATGCGAAAGTCATTCAGAATGAAGAGGACTTCTGGAGCGATTTCCAGAAAATTCAAGATATACGTTTCATTTGCCATAAAATATCTTAAACATATGATATTTTAATTAAAATCGTTACAGCCATTTTTTAGAAAATCAAAGTTTTCGTAAAATGTTCCATCTAAATAGTAGTCTGGGTTGGGGGATTTTCTTAAAAATCTTTGTGTTGCATCCTTGGAAGATACTAAACTTAAATACCAAGTTTGATATTTATCCGACTTTTCGTTTTTGAGTTATTCTGTTCACAGACCGACAGAGAGACACACACACACGCACGCTCGCGCGCGCGTGGACATGTTCCCAAAAATACTTTATTTGGATTCAGGGCACCTCAAAACATGTATTGTCGACGTAGTACAGAAAGTAAAAATGAATTACTTTTTGATAGCGTAATAGACTTGCAGTAACATTTGAACCAACAGAAACATAGTAAGAAACAATATTTTTTTTAACATTCTAAAATGCTATTATAACAAATTAAATAGTTCAGCAAATATGTGTACCTTTGAGATAATGCAATTATGCTGTTCTTGTATAATACGCGTATTTACACATTCCATGTTCAGAGCCTGCTTAATTCCGACAGAATTTTTGATTTCAAATTTTCTTTTTCAAAATTAAAAATAAAGCTGTTATTCACAAAAAAAATGGTTAATACGCAGTTGTATATATGCAAGTTACTTGAAAAATAACCTAATGTCTGTATTTAAACTGCGTTTGTGTTTTGTTAAATTCAAACAAATGAAAATTAAGTTAGTCTATGTATTACCGTTAATAATTTTTTAAAACGTTTTAAATATTTTACAAAACCATTGTTGGTTTAATAAAAATATTTCTGGCAAAATGCGTAAAACCACAATCTGTTTTAAAAAATAGGGTTTCCATTTAAAAGTACTAAATTGACCATGAGATAACATTCACCATGAAGTCCCTTGAAAACTGTTTTTTTCAAGGCAATCAGCTGGAAAAAAATTCTTTAAACAAAAACATGTATAGGAAGCACAAATTTACGGCAAATCATAAAAGGAAAATTCTACCCTATACACTTTTAAATTACTCGTACTACTGTACAGTTGATCAAATTTCAATATCACATTGGAAACCATAAAACATTGCTTAGTCAAAAAGTAAGGATTACCTTTGCGTTGAAAATAAATGTTTTTAATTATAATTTAAACTAATTTTGTTTATTGGACTGATTACTGAGACACAAATGACTAATGCAATTTTCAATATCATTAGAAATTTTGGCTGAACTTACCGGAACACTTAACATACCTGATTAAAATTGAAATTAATAGGCTCTTCTGGGCCTACACAGTGTTTTAAATGAATAAAACAAAATTAATGCTAATCTTAATCCAACAGAAATGAAACCTCATTAGGATCTTTTATGAAACAATTTCCTTAGAGTATATTTAAGCCAATGTCCATTTGTATTTTTTATAGAGCATAACTATAACGAAGATCATCAGAGGTCCTGTGGTGGTGTCCATCGCAGCTACACGAAACTCTAGGTTTTATTTAAAAAAGAAAACATCTGATGTGTTACACTCGCATGACTTCCTCTACTCTTGTACAAACTATTTTTACAAATTCTTATTCTCCATCTATTTCATATTAATCGAGATAAACATTTGCAGAAACGATCTTTTGACATGCAAAGAGAATTACATTTTACACATAGCGACCAGTTCTAAAAGTCTTTGCATATCCAAGACACAAAAATAAATAACGAATTCCCATTTGAGAAAAGAAGTATTGAAAAATTTAAGGAAATAACAAGCAATATCTCGAAAATGGTTCACTCAACAAAAAAACATGTATATGACATAAATTGTGTATTTTAACGCGATCTACATTTTTGTGTAGTAAATTTTGTCTCTCTCTTATGGTTTACCAGTTATACAAAACTCGTTCACAATGAAGAATACTTTTGGAGACATTCCCAGAAAATTCGAAATATACATTTCATTTGTCATAAAAACATCTTAAACATATATATTTTAATCAAAATCGTTAGAGCCATTTTTTAAAAAATTGCAATTTTCGAAAAATGTTTCATGTAAAGGGTAATTGGTGTTTATCCGACTATTCGTTTCTGAGTTATGCTGTTCACAGACAGATAGACACACAGATATACACACACGGACATGTTTCCAAAAATGCTTTTTTTGGATTCAGGGGGTCTCAAAACACGTATTTCCGGTGAAATCTCGGTATCGAATTTTTGGATGGAATACAATACTTCCCCTACTTACTATACGTAGTAGCGAAAGTAAAAGTGATTACAATTATGAAATCTTCACAGAAGATGTGACTGGTGAAGTATCTTTTCAATTCTAACCTTGTTTTATTTGTGTTAGTATGTAGTTCCTTTATAGGCGATGCAAGTGAATTAGATAACACTATACCATTGTTACAAACCCCTTTTTTGAATACTTGCAAATTACTACTTTATGTAAGTTCGATTTGTATCTGGTACTTTTGCTGTCAATATATAATTTTTTTCTACGAATGGTTCTACAAATCAAAGTACTACTAGAATATACTCAAGAAATTGTATTGTGACTTTGTCCAGTTTTTTTTATTTTAACTGTAACGTTTCTCAGTTCTTGCTGTCACTATTTAGTTTTTATGTAGGTCAACTTCACTAGGAGTTCACTTCACTAATGGTACTTCACTAAGTGAACTAATTCAATTCTCTATCACTTCACTTCACTTCCTTCGTTACGTAGTCTCTTCACGCCGGACGATTTACTTCACTGGAGAGTCGAACACAAGACCTCCACAACTCATCGTTCCACAGTACCACTCACTACACGTCACAACAGCCATCACCAACTCGCTTGGAGAATCGCTCTTGATGTTGCACAGGAAACTCACCCGCCAACTCGCTGGCTCATTGACTGATCATGACGAGTCAACTCATTCGACTGACACTCGACTCACACTAACTACTGTTGTCACTCCTCACCTCGCAATGACTCGACTGCCGCGAGAGCGCTCGCTTATATAGTCAATGAAATCTTTCCACAAGTTTTCCGAACGTTCTAGAACTATAACGACACACTTTCTGAAGATAAGAAGAAATAGCTTCCAGAAGGTTCTAGTTGTTTCCTGATAGCGCGCCCAATGTTTAAGTATTGAGCGGCAGTTATCTTGTTTACTAGACCGCTCGGCGCCGACTTCCCGATAACCTTGAACCGTTGAATTAAACTAAGCATAGTATATGGTTTTAGGATGCATTTCTTTTTAAAATAAATAAATTATATAATTAAAATCTTGCAGTTTGAGTAAGATGTTGAGGTAGTATTCTGCATCACAAAATGCTGTGAACACCAGAGTAATTATAGTGTAATTCTTTAACCACTTTTGTATGTGTAATGTTATACTATATACATATACATACTTTTAGATGTTTATTAATTATACGGACTTGTTAGGAAATAAGACTGCACTGCCTAACTGAAACTGAGAATAGAAAGTTGGGTAACAATAAACTGAGTGGGTGAGTTGTCTGTCATCAAGAAGAGAAAGTCGAAACTGAGTTGGCAGGGTGGCGTGTCTTTTTTTTATAAATGTAGGGAATATCTTCCCTGGAGTACATGTGTCAGTAGTAATGATTGGCTGACCAAAAGAGACACTAACGTTGGCGCAATTTGGTAACAAATAAGAATTAAATTACAGTGTTTAGGCAATTTGAGATGAAACAGTACATATTCTCGAGCCATGAAGAAGTGTCACGCAGTTTGAAGAACATCTCCCGAGGTACACGTCAGAGAGTTAGATACAAATGTGAAGAACAGTAAAGTATGCGAAGTAATTGGTGCGCGGCAACTCAAAAGACAGTAGTTATGTTAGAAATACAACAGTTTCAGTCAGGCATGTAGGAAAATTAAATACGTCAATTATTGTGTGAAACTAAGCGTGACGTCAATAAAAATCTACGATTCAGGTGTTCTAAATCAGTGATAATCGAGATGTTAATCTTATTGCTAATTTTTACCTTCTCTGCTACGTATAGTAAGTAGGGGAAGTATTGTATTCCATCCAAAAATTCGATACCGAGATTTCACCGGAAATGCATATTTGGGGCCTCCTGAATCCAAAAAAAGCATTTTGGAAACATGTCCGTGTGTGTGTCTATGTGTCTGTGTCTGTCTGTGTGTCTGTGAACAGCATAACTCAGAAACGAACAGTCGGATGAACACCAAACTTGGTATTTAGGTTCAGTATCTTCCAAGGATGCGACACGAAGGTTTTCAAGAAAATATCCCCACCCCAGAGTACCCTTTACATGGAATATTTGTCGAAAATTTTAATTTTCTCAAAAATGGCTCCAATGATTTTGATTAAAATATCGTATGTTTAAGATATTTTTATGAAAAATAAAATGTATATCTTGAACTTCCTGGGAATGTCTCCAAAAGTATTCTTTATTGTGAACGACTTTTGCATAACTGGTAAACCATAAGAGATAGACAAAGTTTTACTAAACAAAAAATGTAGTTCGCGTTAAAATACACAATTTATGTCATATACATTTTTTTAGTTGAGTGAACCATTTTCGAGATATTGCTTGTTATTTCCTTAAATTTTCCAATGCTTATACTTCTTCTCAAATCCGTTATTCAATTTTTTATGTCCTGGATATGCAAACAGAATAGAATGCGCCACATAGCAACCAGCGCTTAAAAGATTTGACTATCGCTTATAACCTACCATCTTACCCTTGCATCTACAAGAAAATTAGCAATTGGATTGACATTTCGATATCTCGATTAACATGAAGCATATGGAGAATAAACGTTTGTAAAAATTGCTTGTACAAGAGTAGAGAAAGTCATGTGAGTGTAGCACATCAAAATTTTTTAAGCTATAGTCAAATATTTTAAGAGCTGGTTGCTATGTGGAGTATTCAATTCTCTTGGCATTACTAGGACAAAAAAATGAATAACGAATTTGAGAAAAAGTATAAGTATTGAAAAATTTAAGGGAATAACATGCAATATCTCGAAAATGGTTCACTCAACAAAAAATGTAGATGACATAAATTGTGTATTTTAACGCGATCTACATTTTTACTTTCTCTACTACGTATAGTAAGTAGGGGAAGTATTGTATTCCACCCAAAAATTCGATCCCGAGATTTCACCGGAAATATATGTTTTGAGACCCCCTGAATCCAAAAAAAACATTTTTGGAAACATTTCCGTGTGTGTCTGTCTGTCTGTGAACAGCATAACTCAGAAACGAACAGTCTGATATGATCAAATAATACCATGTATTGTTACGATACTAGATTCTGTGTTTTTATGGACTTCATATTACATATATCCTTTGGTCCATAATATTTTTACTTTTTGTGTGAAAAGTGCTACATTTAGTTTGATCAAAGTATATTTTGTTACTATCACACCAGTGTCACCCATGTCTGATGAGAAAGAACAATTATCAGTTATTATTATAAACTTGAGAGGCGACTAATTTTATCTTCTTAAATGAGATAACTTTTAAAGAATATGTGTAAACATTGTTTATTATTGAGGAGATGCCCTTGATATACAGGATGATTTATGAAGAAGTGACACATTTATTTCTATAATTGTTTCAAAACCAGTTATACTAGCGACAACTTATTATACCTGAAATGCAGAGGAATTTTGGGAGATTATTTACCTCTATAGCAAATGCCCAATGGCGTGAGTTATTTGAGTTCACATAGCCGGATAAATGGAACCATGCTTCATCTGTGAACCATGTGATGGACAATATGACAGGAGTTTGCACAATGAACGCCTGAAACCGACGACAATAACTCAGTCGTCTATCCTTATCTGGTTCCTGTAACTGATGGACAACCGTATTCCTATACGTCGTCTATCCTTATCTGGTTCCTGTAACTGATGGACAACCGTATTCCTATACGTCTTTAGGCCTGCACTTTTCATAGCTCTCTGACTCGTTGAGTAGCTATAGCCTGTCTCCTGCCTTAATGACTTTTTGGGTGACTGATCCAGTCGTGCTCTTACTCAACAACAACCGTGGGAAGCCTAGATGAATGAGTTTTGTCTTTTTCACTCACCAGAGATTCAGTTGTTTCCAATTTGTTTACCAGTCCCAGTATTGTGTTTCTTTGGGGAGGATTCCGAACACCAAATTCTCTCGGGCATGTCCTTTGAGTAGCTGTAATTGAATTCGTAATCCAGTATTGCTTTACAAGGAATAGTCGTTCATTTAATGTGTACTCCATTTTCCGTTGACTAGAACAAAATCTGAAAAACAGTTGCCGACAATAAAACTAACAATTACGAATAAAACATGAACATCTGCGCATCTAATGACAGGCAATCGAAACTCCAGAACATTTTACTTAATTTTGTGCTAAAATTGGGGCACTAAATGAATTTTGAACAGAATAATTAAAGAAATAAGTTTGTCCATTCCTCATAAATACCCTCCTGTATTACAGTGTAATAATGTTGCAATTATCTGGAGAATTAAATTTAACTTTACTGTCTGTTTCGTAATTACAAGCAGAGGAGTGGAACTCATTTAATCAATTAACGGAAGCTATTAGTTTTCACTTTTAATTCTTTTGAGACCTGTGTATCCTTTTAAGTAGAAAGATCATCGGGTATTAAATTACCCCAATAGCTGAAGCGTAGTGCTATTAATCCAGACACTTGATTTGTCACAGATGTTGCAACAAGCATCTTGACAGTGCAATGTCCTTCTCAAGGTTTGTGATCATAGAACTCATTCCACCATAAACGTTTTATCCTCTCCATCAATCAACAGGAACAAGGACACGTCCAGCGATCCAAGACAACTCATCTCTCACGGTTGTAGACTTATCGTTTATTACATCCTGTGGTCTAAAGCTTCTTTTGTCATCTCGTATCCAGAAGGTCGAGGTTCCTGTCCTGTGGCCGCATTGGAGACTTTTTAAGATGTCTGAGAGGGAGAACAAATCAATTACACGAAGAACGTTCCATTCACTTGCTGCAAATTGCTAAGACATCTGTGCAAAATCTCTTTTTCATGTATCTTCTCTAACTAATGAACTCAAACAAGCGTTTCCAGAATTCTTTACTGGAAATTTCTTGTCACTTCTGGAGTATGTGGAATAAAATATATGAATCTCCTAGAGAGAAACTTTAACCATCGATAAAAGTACTAGAAATTTACATGTCATGTCCACGACTACCCATATGTAGTTATCTAAAGTTAATACACAGGCTGGGCCATTTAAGTTGAGACTGTACAATATCTCCAAAACTAAGTGGTGTAGAAAGAAATGTCTTGAATACAAGTTGCTTTATATTATGAAGGAAATTAAATGCCATTAGTCGTTTTTTGTTTGGAGAACGTTAAGGTGGTCATTTTAGGGTCAATTTAATTTTTCTAAATGGGAACCTATTTTTGTAAGTTGTTTTCTCATTAGAAAATGGTTATAAAGAGCTGTTTATCTTGTGCTGAGGAATAAGGAAGAAAAATAAAAAAAATGTTAGTTCCCAATTACGGAACGTAAAGACCCACAAATAACCATCTATGGAGATCCAACCATTAATTGCGCTCTTCGTACACAGCCATTCGAATTTTCGTTGTTATTTACGTTGGTGTAAGAACATTTCCAAAGTGCTTTATGCAGATGTTGTTCAGTTTTTTATGAGCAGTGATAAAACATAAAAAAGGTAGATTCCCATTTTAAAAAAATTAAATTGACCCTAAAATGACCATCATAGCGTCCTCTAAACAAAACACGACTAATGACATTTACTTTCCACCATAATATGAAGCAACTTTTATTCAAGACATTTCTTTCTACAACGCTTAGTTTTGGAGATATTGTACAGTCTCAACTTAAATGGTTTACCCTATAAATATTTCATCTACTGTTATCAAAAGAACATTTGTAACTCTCGGGGAATTTATATATACCTATAATGTAACGTCGCTTAGGTTTCCAAAGACGGTGAATGAAGCAATTATTACTGCCTGCTCATATAAGAGATACCCAAACAAAATATTTCAACCGAGACTCGAAATCGGTTTCCATTACTTATTAACCATTGTACCACAGACGTTATATATGCACTACATTACACCTTATGCATTCGCTTTAATTCTTTAGCTTATAACGAAAAAGCTATTCGATTCCTGGATTACATTCTGTTAGACTATTAGCAAGTACATTATTTACAGTTTTAACAGTTATACACTACTTTTCAATACAATGAAGCTGAACAGCTGTAGTTAGAACGGCTGTAAGTGCCTAAAACATTATTGTGAGACAGCTATATCCATTTTTATGCTCCTAAGTTATTTGAAATTAGTTTAAATTTAAATTTAAACATTTTATGAACTTCAAGAATAAGCATTTTTAAAATAATAGTTTTATAATAAAAATATTGAACTAAATGAAACGCTGAAGTGCCATATAGGAATTCAATAAGAATGCATATGAGAGGGAAGATTAAATCTATTCTTTGGGTAACATTTGGAATTATATTTCAATAATACTTACGTAAATGTTTGGTTGTTGTTATTGTTAAGTAATGTAGTATTTGACCCACTAATATTTCTGATATAAGACTTTAATCTGAAGTAGATAGGTTTGTATTTTTGATATCGTTTCTGGTGTGCCTCTCTTCCGTGCTAAAGTGCTAGCAGTGCTCAGTCTCTGAAGCGAACTACTAGTTCTCCACCCATAGTGATGGTATGCCATCTATTGCTGCCTCCAGCAACCACATCCTTGGTCGTGTTTAGCATACCTATATGACATAACTACTGGAGAGTTCAGTGCGTGATACTATTACTTTCTCTCACTTACCTTACTTCTTTTGTTGCTCCATGGTTACCTAATAACAATTATTCCTATATATGGGCGTTTCAGAGCTGGGTACATTGTTGGCAGCGAGAACCAATGTATTCTACCTACCCATTCCGAACCTGTTTGTGTCAAATATTTCTATATATCAGCTTTAGCATTATCAGGTACAACTTTCTTACATAATATCTGAGTTATGTGCAGGTTAATGTAAGCACTTCTAGAAAAATCCTAAGCTTCAAATTGATCGTTTTAAAAATTTAGCTATTTTAGCTATTCCTTCACCCAGTATATATCATTGCACCAAGGATTCAAAATGTTTTATTCTGGCAATTATAATTTGTTATATTTAAACTTTTAAGTAAGCTTCATTTTTCCACAAAGTAATACCTATATTATTGAATTTGAAAATAGGTTTAATCGCCTAAACCATCGCGAATACTTATGAAAGGAGAGAAGATATCGATAGGCTGTTTTCACAGAACTGAATTTCAGACTAGCGATCATAAACGCTACCCATAGATGATTCCAATAGTTACCAGAATGCGTATATGTGGCGCAAAGCTATTTTTATTCCAAACTGAATAGCAGCTATTGGCTTCAAAAACATAAAATTAGATAAGGTTAAGTACGAGGGTTATCACCGGTGATGAGTCATGGCTGCATCATTATGATCCTGAAGGAAAATAGGCCAGCACAGTGTGGAAATCGCCAGGTTCTTCAACACCAAAAAAGGCAAAAGTTGTTCCATCTGCAGGGAAAGTGATGGTGATCACATTTTTTGACTGTAATGGAATGATTTACCAGCATGCAGTTCCCCCTCACACTACTGTTACAGCAACATACTACACGTCAGTATTGGCTACACTGAGGAAGCACATTGCAAAGAAACGACCAGAGCTTTCTCGGACTGGGTGGCGACTTCATCATGACAATGCACGGCCTCACGTCGCAAATTAAGTCATGCAGTTTGGCTCGATTCAACATTACCTGTGTACCACATCCACCTTATAGCACTGATCTTGCACCCTGTGACTTTTTTTTATTCCCATCACTAAAGGCAAAGCTTAGGGGTATTCGATTTGAGAACTCTGAAGCAGTGCTGAAGAAAAGTGACGCGATTCTCAAGGACCTGACAAAGATTGGTCTGCAGCACGTGTTCAAGTACTGGCAGAGACGCTATAAAAAGTGCATTGAAGTAGGAGGGGACTACTTTGAAAAAGATCATGTAAACATCGAATTGGAGTAATAAACATCTGTAAAAAAAAATCAGGCTCAGTCTTTGTTCATCAGCCCTCGTATATTACGTTTTTCTGATAATCTAGAGAACCTAGTTAACCAAGAATCGCCACTTAAACACGATGGGTTGATTGCTCCATTCAACGGCCCTGCTAGATAAGAAATGTGCACTAATTTCAATGAAGACGCAAACTAGGTTTTTATTTTGGATTAAGATTTATTCCCTTATGAAAGGCAACTTACCTTTCCCAAAATGTGAACTTCAATTTACAGAACTGTAAGTTATATCGGAATGGCAAATTTTAATACCTCGTAAATATTTGTGCCAAAATTATGCACAAAATGCTAATTTTCATGGTAGTCAGGAGCTCTCAATAAATTTCTAACCTATTATAGCAGTAAAATACAATACACAAACTTTGTTTAAAAACATCATAACTGAATATGTAATTAAGCGGGCTGGAATCATTCAAAATACGCAAATAATATATATTATTTTCTTATAGTCAACTGCCATTGTTCCAAATAAAAAAATCTGATGTGTTGCACTCACATGACTTTCTCTACTCTCGTGCAAACTATTTTTATCTTTTATCCATTCTTCATGTTAATTGAAATAAACATCTGCAGAAACTATCTTATTGCTAATTTTCTTTTAAGTGTAAGGGGAATATGGTAGGCTTTAAGCGATAGTCAAATCTTTTAAAGTTGGTTGCTATGTGAAGCATTCCATTCTCTTTGCATGTCCAGGACATTAAAAAAATGAATAACGACTTCCTATTTGAGAAAAAGTATAAGTATTGGAAAATTGAAGGGAATAACAAGCAATATCTCGAAAATGGTTCACTCAACAAAAAACATTTATATGACATAAATTGTGTATTTTAGCGCGATCTACATTTTTTGTGCAGTAAAATTTTGTCTCTCTCTTTTGGTTTACCAGTTATGCAAAAGTCGTTCGCAATGAAGAATAATTTTGGAGACATTCACAGAAAATTCGAGATATACAACTCATTTGCCATAAAAATGTCTTACACTTATGGTATCTTATTCAAAATCGTTGAGTCATTTTTGAGAAGATTAAAATTTTCGAAAAATGTTCCATGTAAAGGGTAATCTGGGGTGGAGGGATTTTCTTGGAAACCTTCGTGTCGCATCTCTGGAAGATATTGAACCTAAATACCAAGTTTCTGAGTTATGCTGTTCACAGACACACACACAGACACACAAAGACATGTTTCCAAAAATGCTTTACATGTGCACCTCAAAACATGTATTTCCTGTGAAATCCCCTACTTACTATACGTAGTAGAGAAAGTAAAAAGTAATTTTTTCTAGACTCACACTTATGCATACGAATCGTTGTACAGGATGAATTTATGAATCCTTGTTTGAACTTCATTTTATTTAAAGCAGCGTTACTGGTAGTCTTCTTTCAGAAGAAGTGGTGGTTTTGAGTATTCTAAATTTAGGCATTCCATAATTATTTTAAAAATGTGGCTTTTAAAGGTAGTAACGAATAAAAACAGCGATCATACGGTAATTTTCAGGCTATAAATTAATTTTAAAATAACAAGATAGATGAAGGTAAAATAGCCAGAAACATGGGGTATCGCCTACATGTTGGAGTTTTTATGATAAGGCTGCATTCTACAGTTTCGCAGCGGCGGCTTTTTTCATCTGACGCAACGTGACATATGTTTGGCAAAAGTGAGTATATATCACAGAAAACAGGTGCGGAGTTTCCACGGAATTATGGTGCAAACTGAAAAAGTGTGTGTTGCGAGAACGTATGAGAAAAGTTAAACATCTTTCCCTTATACGTTGCTGCAGAATGTTGTAGCCCAGTTTTACTCCTGTAGCATATTACAATATAAGGACGAAAAGTACTAGGAAAAGGTTTTAAAAAAGAGCATAAGCAAGTGGTTTTTTTTGTTTATTTTGACTTTACAGACGTGTTTTAGTATAACACGCTTTTTATCATGGTGTAGTTTGAAAAGACGAAATATTTAGAATAATCCGGATTAAATTGAGCATTTCAGTAACGAAAATGACTTAAATACCAGCATGCATTGTTATTATAATGGAATGAAGAATGCTAAATCACTTCCAATGTCGTGACGATCAGCATACGTAGTAGGCATCGATTTTACTTGCAAAACGCAAGAAACAGTTAAGTGTAGATTATAGGTTCTTCTGTAGTAGTTATAAAATCTACTGAAAGTGTGTTCTTCAATACGTTTAAGGCCAATAAAGAAACCGATTCGGTTTTCTAGTACGTTTTAGCATAGCTCAGGCAGCGGACTTTTCAGAATATTAAAATATTCAGTCTCTAGTATAGAATATCTCTCCTAAAAATTGCTATTAGTCCGTTAACCTTAACCATATTATATGCGATAATTGTAACAAAATTCAGATATTTTTTAACAGTTTTGTATCTTGCCACACAACTGACTTAACTACAGAAGTCCGAAATAATGCAATATTAAAGTAAACAACATGGGAAGGCTGTCATTTGCTGAAAGCAGTCGACTCTAAAAAGTACTTCTATTGGTTTATTTTCTATGACTATAGCCTACTTTAATCTTAGGTCTAAATAAATATAATTGTATATTACTGGAAATTTCAATTTTTCTATCCCTGATGTGTACAGAATTTCTTCTAAAATTATTGTTATAGTCTTTAAGAATATAGGATCTAGGAGTGTCGCACTTTGTCATTATTTTTCCTGGTGCCAAAAGTTTACCTTTTCCAAACAACAATTTTCATTCTCTTTGAACTTTTCTTTTCTTACTAGCCTTATAGTAATTCTTTGTCAACTTTTGTTTGCTTAATATTCTGTCCCTTACTTTCTCATTATAATCACTTCTGGGTACTAAAAATGAATTTACAATTTGAAGTTTTGCCCTGAATCCTCTGCCCATCAATATTTGAGCAGGTGATAAGCCTATACCCTGAAGTGGCGTCATTCTATAGTTAAGCAATGTCAATTTTAAATCACTGCTTTGCTTAAAAAATGCTAGGCTATATTAACTAGAAGTGAAGTGAAGTGAATTACTGTCACTAATGGTTTGTGTTCTTTGTGTAGGTGCAATCAGTGCAACAAAATAAATAGTATTTTTCCTGCGTGTATATAAAAGAAAAGTGTAAAGCAAATTCAGCCAAAACTGATGCTAGTTTGAGTGACACAGAATCTCTCAGCATAGAAGCAAAAGTTGGTTAAAATGCCAGACGCTTATAAAGCAGGTTCTAATATGTTTTTACTTTCTCTACTACGTATAGTAATTAGGGGAAGTATTGTATTCCACCCAAAAGTTCGATACCGAGATTTCACCGCAAATACATGTTTTCAGACACCCTAAATCCAAAACAAGGATTTTTGGAAACATGTCCGTGTGTGTCTGTGTGTGTGTCTGTGAACAGCATAACGCAGAAACGAACAGTCGGATAAACACCAGACTTGGTAATTAGGTTCAGTATCTTCCAGAGATGCGATGGTTTTCAAGAAAATTCCCCCACCCCAGATTACCCTTTACATGGAACATTTTTCGAAAGTTTTAATTTTCTCAAACATGGCTAACGATTTTGATTAAAATGTCATACATTTAAGATATCTGATGACAAATAAAGTATATATTTTGAATTTTCTGAGAAGTTCTCCAAAAGTATTCTTCATTGTGAACGACTTTTGCATAAGTCGTAAACCATAAGAGATAGACAAAATTTTACTACACAAAAATGTAGATCGCGTTAAAATACACAATATATGCCATATACATTTTTTGTTGAGTGAACTATTTCCGAGATATTCCTTGTTATTCCCTTAAATTTTCCAATACTTATACTTTTTCTCAAATGGGAATTTGTTATTCTTTTTTTTGTCGTGATAATGCAAAGAGAGCCACATAGCAACCAGCTCTTAAAATATTTGACTATCGCTTAAAGCCTAGCAATTCCCCTTACATCTACAAGAAAATTAACAATAAGACTAACATCTCGATATCTCGATTAACATGAAGCATATAGAGAATAAGCGTTTGTAAAAATAGTTTGTACAAGAGTATAGAAAGTCATGTGAGTGTACCACATCACATTTTTTTTAAAATCGTTTCTATAGAAGTCTTCAGCTATACAGATTTCGCTATTAGTTTTTCGTCCTATCACTTGAAAATGCTATTCAGTGAATCTTCCCTGACAGTCTGACAGCGAATCTTGGCCGTCTGTAGTTAATATGGCTTTTAGTAGTGCCACTGAATGTTCGTTCAACTATCTTTGTGCTTTTGAATGTGTACTGCATTTTCGTAGGAAAATAAACTTTTACCCTGTTTTTATTTAGGCCAATTGGTTCAGTGCAATTGAAACGGAACTCGGCACCGAGCTACTCTTTTAATTAATTGAATTAAGATGCTGTATAAAAGCCATAAGTAGGCATGTAAATTAGTAGTATGTGACTGAAAGTTGTACGTAGACTGTTTATTGATGCCACCTTAACTGTTAGTATTGTTTTCTTTCCTTTTTACTTTCTCTACTATGAATAGTAAGTAGGGGAAGTATTGCATTCCACCCAAAAATTCGATGCCGAGTTTTTATCAGGAATAAATGTTTTGAGGTGCCCTGAATCCAAATAAAGCATTTTTGGAAACATGTCCGTGTGTGTGTATGTGTGTGTGTGTGTGTGTCTGTCGGTCTGTGAACAGCATAACTCAAAAACGAAAAGTTGGATAAATACCAAACTTGGTACTTTAATTTAGCATCTTCCAAGGATAAGACATGAAGATTTTCACGAAAATCCCCCCCAGCCCAGACTACCCCTTATATGGAACATTTTTCGAAAGTTTTGATTTTCTCAAAAATGGCTCTAAGGATTTTGATTAAAATATCATATATTTAAGATATTTTGGTGACAAATGAAATGCATATCTTGAATTTTCTGGGAATGTCCCCAAAAATGCTCTTCATTCTGGATGATGTTCACATAATTGGTAAACCGTAAGAGATAGACAAAATTTTACTACACAAAAATGTATATCTCATTAAAACACACAATTTATGCCATATATATTTGTTTTGCCCAGTGAACCATTTCCGAGATATTCCTTGTTATTTGTTTGAATTTTCCAATACCGAACTTATTTGACTATCGCTTAAAGCCTACCATATTCTTGCAACGCCAAGAAAATTAGCAATAAGATAGTTTCAACAAAGGTTTATCTCGATTAACATGAAGTAGATAGAAAACAAGCGTTTATAAAGATAGTTTGTACAAGAGTAGCTAGTGCAACACGTAAGAGTTTTTAAAATGTATTTGTTTATGGTCGCTTAAAAAGTAAAGCCATAGCGCGACCAGCATTTTACAATTAACATAGCACATACATATACTTCACAGTAGATACAATGATTACTGTTCACATTCATATGTTAATCTCAACAATTATTTCTTTCTTAGACAAAAACATAACGCAGCTGCAATCAAGAGTTCATAAACGTTAACAGTTTACAGTGTGAATTATTTACATTATCATTTTAGATAAACAATAATAAAATTGACAATTAGAGCTAGAGCTTATGGCACAGTTGTATATCCTTAAAGAATTCAAGTATCTTTGGGTTCCTGAGCGCTGTAGGCATATCTGTGAGGATGCCGTGAAGTTTTCTTTCTCTCTTGGAGCATTCTTGGCGATGACATTGAGAGGAGCATTGCTTACACTGATAAGTGGAATAATCATAACAGTAGACGACAAAATGGTTTCTCAGCGAAATCTAGAACATTCATCCTAACCATATACAGCATAATACATAACATTTCGTCACATTTTGCAGCTCAACCAGAGGGACCAAAACTATTTGAGCACACTATGCTTTTCTCAGCAACTATGAGTTATCGTTCACTGAAAAAACTATATTATAATTTATAATCTTCTTGAAGTCCCAAATACTTTACTCAGTATTGTAATTATGTATCATAATTCTGATTATGCAGTTCGTACCAATTTTACTTGTTTTGGTATAACTTGTGTATTCTTCAGTAGTCTAAAGTTAAGACACCAGCAATGTATTTAGAGGAACAAAGGTTTCTTACACTAACTAAAGAATTATAATGTTCACTATATACGCTAAGAAGCATAAAAAATACAATTTTTGTAAAATAACATTAAGGAATTATGTGCAGATTTCAGTTCCATTTTGAAAGCCACTGTTTAGAGCCAGGAAAAGAAGCACCTAAGACCAGGAGCTTTTTAAGCTTAAAACATTGACTTCTACTTTCTCTACTACTTAACAATAGTAAGTAGAGAAATTATACTCATACGATCGACAGGGATATTCACCGGAAATATGTTTTGAGACCTTTTCCAACCAAAAAAATGCATATTGTTTTTTAAAAACACTTTGTATGTGGGTGTTTGTGAACAACATAACTCAAAAAATATCCAAAGCCCTCCGCCGGGTATGAACCCGCGAGCTCGGGAACTAGAGGCTAGCATGGTACCCCCAGAAAAAATCTGATGTGTTACACTCACATTACTTTCTCTACTCTTTTACAGACTATTTTTACAAACGCTTATTCTCCATATGCTTCATGTTAATCGAGATGTTAATCTTATTGCTAATTTTCTTGTAGATGCAAGGTGAATATGGTAGGCTTTAAACGACAGTTAAATCTTTTAAGACCTGGTTGCTATGTGGCGCATTCCATTCTCTTTGCATGTCCAGTACGTAAAACAAATGAATAACGAATTCCCATTTGAGAAAAAGTATTGGAAAATTTAAGGGAATAACAAGTAATATCTCGAAAATGATTCACTCAACAACAAAAAATGTATATGACATAAATTGTGTATTTTAACGCCATCTTCATTTTTTGTGTAGTAAAATTTTGTCTATCTCTTATGGTTTACCAGTTATGCAAAAGTCGTTCACAATGAAGAATACTTTTGGAGACATTCCCATAAAATTCGAGATATACATTTCACTTGTCATGAAAATATTTTAAATGTACGATATTTTAATCAAAATCGTTAGAACCATTTTTGAGAAAATTAAAATTTTCGAAAAATCTTCCATGTAAAGGGTAATCTGGGGTGGGGGGATTTTCTTGAAAAACTTCGTGTCGCATCTCTGGAAGATACTGAACCTAAATACCAAGTTTGGTGTTTATCCGACTGTTTGTTTCTGAGTTATGCTGTTCACAGACAGACAGACAGACACAGACACACACACACACACACACACACACACACACAGACATGTTTCCAAAAATGCTTTTTGTGGATTCAGGGGGTCTCAAAACATATACCGGTGAAATATCGGTATCGAATTTTTGGGTGGAATACAATACTTCCCCTACTTACAATACGTAGTAGAGAAAGTAAAAAAACACACACGGAAATTTTACTAAAAGTGTTTTTTTATATATCGAGCCTCAAAACATGTATTTCCGGTGAAATACTTATATCGAATTTTTGGGTGGAATGCAATACCTTCTCTACCTACTAGGTGCATGGTAGAGAAAGTAAAAATCTGACTTTCTCTATCCTCTATCGTATATTAGTGGGTATACAAACTAGTCTTACTAAAGCCTACTTTTCTATCTACTTAATTTTATTTGAGATAAGCATTTGCAGAAATAGCTACATTACACATTTCGTATGAGGTACAAAGGGAACAGCGATAGTCAAATGTTTTGCAACTGGAAGCTATATGCTGGCATTAAAATTCCATATTTTTTCAATCGCAAAAAGCAATGAATGTCGACAGGACTTTTAAGTAATGAATAAGGTGTCGAATAATTCCAACAATTAATACGGATAACTCGGAAATGGTTTATGACACAAAAAAGCTTATTTGAAATAAACTGAGCGATTTAGAGATCTACACATTTGCAGAGTAAGTCTATGTTCGTCGCTTAACATTTACAAATTCTACAAGCTTATGTGGGGGTTCCTTCCTAATGAAGAGAACTTCAAAGGGGATTACAGAAAATTAAAAAATATGCATTTTATTTGTCAGTCTTTAATATAAGTTATTTTAATGAAAATCGTTAGAGGCATTTTTCAGAAAGTAAAAGATTTCGAAAACATACCATGTAAAGTGTAGTTTGGTGTAGGCGATTTTCTTGAAACCTTTGTTTCGCATCTTGGGAAAATATGAAATTAAATACTAAGTTTGGTATTTACCTGCCTTTTTTAAGTTATGCTGTGCATACATACACTCGCTGATCTTTTTCTAAAAATGTTCAGGTGGCCGCAAAGCATGCATTCTCGGTGAAATATTGATATCGAGTTCTTGGATGGAATACAATACGTTCCGAACTAGATAGAGAATGTAAAACTTCTAACATCCAAGCTAAGGAGAGAAATTCTATTTTTAATATTCAGGAAGAACAAAAGATATTACAGTTTACGTGCTCTGGCGTTTCTCAGGGTTTTCATTTTATGATTTTATAATTTTTTGAAAATTGCACCACTTTCACTTTTTATATGGTGTTTAAAGAATCACTTTTTATGCATGTAACAGAAAATAATTGATACTTGATACTTGCAATTTCGGTGAAAATGGATTTTGATCTATTGGACAGAAAACATCAAATTCAGGAATAATCAATGTATTACTGAACTTCCTATATAGCCTATTAGTTTTCAGATTTCACAAACGTATTTGTCTGATTTTTTTAAATCATTGTTCAGATATTTGTATAAAATTGCTGTATTAAAGGGATATAATATACTTTTGTAAACATCACACATGAAAAATTGGTTTTTAAACGGTATAATACTAATAAAAAGAAAAAATCCATAAATACGCCAGAACTCGTAAACTATAATACCCTTTGTTCTTTTTGAATATACGTACAAATGAGGATTTTCTGATCCTTAATTTGGCTGCTAGTATTTTTTTAAAGTGGAGGCACTTTCTAGAATGTTTTCATGTATATCCGAATGATTACAATAAATCTAATGTCAGTATATAAGAACGAATTAAAATTTCAAACGCCTCCATATGTGAAACAAACTTTTGGAAGTTAGGTGGTGATGTCATCGTCTCTATTATCAGCCGAAATCAGAATTTAAAACAGCGTCGTTACAGAGGTCTTTAAAACAGTTTTGATTTAGAGGAAAGGTACAAACAGAATGAATCGTGCTGTATTTGTTTTAATAGCTTTATTACGTCATTGTTTCTACGAAACTTTCATGGCATGCATGACATAAAGGACCAAGTATGCAGGTTTTTGACCATCATACGAGAAGTAACGTTAGGATTGCATATCTTAAAAATCCTGATGTTTTACACTCACATGACTATGTCTACTCTTGTACAAACTATTTTTACAAACGCTTATTCTCCATCTACTTCATGTTAATCGAGATGTTAATCTTATTGTTAATTTTCTTGTAGATGCAATGGGAATTGCTAGGCTTTAAGCGATAGTCAAATATTTTAAGAGCTGGTTGCTATGTGCAGTATTCCATTCTCTTTGCATTACCAGGACAAATGAAAATGAAGAACGAATTCCCATTTGAGAAAAAGTATTATTGTTATTTTTAAGGGAATAACAAGCAATATCTCGAAAATGGTCCACTCAACAAAAAACATGTATATGACATAAATTGTGTATTTTAACGCGATCTACATTGTTTGTGTAGTACAATTGTGTCTATCTCTTATGGTTTACCAGTTATGCAAAGGTCGTTCACAATGAAGAATACTTTTGGAGACATTCCCAGAAAATTCAAGATATAGATTTTATTTGTCATGAAAATATCTTAAATATATGATATTGTAATCAAAGTCGTTGGAGCCATTTTTGAGAAAATTAAAGTTTTCGAAAAAGTTTCCATGTAAAGGGTGATCTGGGGTAGGGGGATTTTCTTGAAGAGCTGAATGCCGCATCTCTGGAAGATACTGAACCTAAATACCAAGTTTGGTGTTTATCCGACTGTTAGTTTCCGAGTTATGCTGTTCACAGACACACACACAGACTCACACACACGGACATGTTTCCAAAAATGTTTTTTTTTTGGATTCAGGGGGCCTCAAGACATATATATACATATATATATATATATATATATATATATATATTCCCGTGAAATTTCGGTATCGAATTTTTGGGTTGGAATACAATACTTCCCCTACTTACTATACCTAGTAGAGAAAGTAAGAAGAAGTCAGTTAAACACCAAACTTGGTATTTAAGTTCAGCGAAGATTTTCTAGAAAAGTCTCCCACCCAAAACCTTTACATTCAAATTTTTTCGATTTTTGTTTTATTTTCTCAAAAATTATTAATTATTTTAATTAAAATACCATAGGTTTAAGAGATTTGCATGACAAACAAATTTATATCTTGAATTTTCTGGCAATAGTCTCTGAATTCTTTCTTCTTAGTGATCTTACCTAAGTAAACCGTCAGAGATAGAATAAATGCCACCACAAAAAGATCCAAAAATCCCACACAATTTATGACAACATTTTATGTGCAGTTAACCATTTCCGAGTTATTCCTTGCTATTAGTTTAAACTTTTCAAATCATATACCTTTCTGAACTGGTAAATCGCTATTCGTTTTCTTTCTTTTTTTTTCTTTTTTTGTTTACTTTCTGTACTACGTATAGTAAGTAGGGGAAGTATTATATTCCACTCAAAAATTCTATACCGAGATTTCACGGGAAATATATGTCTTGAGGCCCCCTGAATCCAAAAAAAGCATTTTTGGAAACATGTCCGTGTGTGTGTGTGTGTGTGTGTGTGTGTGTGTGTGTGTCTATCTGTGTGTCTGTGAACAGCTTAACTCAGAAATGAACAGTCAGATAAACACCAAACTTGGTATTTAGATTCAGTATCTTCCAGAAATGCGACACGAAGGTTTTGAAGAAAATCCCCCCACCCCAGATTACCCTTTACATGGAACATTTTTTGAAAAGTTTAATTTTATCAAAAATTACTAACGATTTTGATTAAAATATCATATGTTTAAGATATTTTCATGACAAATAAAATGTATATCTTGGATTTTCTGGGAATGTCTCCAAAATTATTCTTCATTGTGAACGACTTTTGCATAACTGGTAAACTATAAGAGATAGATAAAATTTTACTACACACAAAATGTAGATCGCGTTAAAATACACAATTTGTGTCACATACATTTTTTTTGAGTGAACCTTTTCGAAATATTGCTTGTTATTCCCTTAAATTTTCATATACTTATACTTTTTCTCAAATGGGAATTCGTTATTTATTTTTGTTGTCCTGGTAATGCTCCACATAGAATGGAATACTCCACATAGCAACCAGCTCTTAAAATATTTGACAATCGCTTAAAGCCTACCAATTCTCCTTGCATCCACAAGAAAATTAACAATAAGATTAACATTTCGATATCCCGATTAACAATAAGTAGGTGGAGAATAAGTGTTTGTAAAAATAGTTTGTACAAGAGTAGAGAAAGCCATGTGAGTGTAACACTTCAGATTTTTTTTCTGTGGTCATGCAAAGACCCTGGAATTTCAAAGCCATCACATAGCGACAACCTGCTTAAATATCTGACTATGGCTTTACCGGCTGTATATTTCTGATACTGCAACTATCATGGGAATTGGATTAAAAGAAGCAGACGAATATTAAGACAAATCGTTAGTAGAGGAGTGAGTAGAGAAAGACATCTGAGTGCAACACGTAAAGGTTTCACTTACCCTGAGTTATCTAGTATCCTTAAAGAGCAGATCGCAAAGGAATTGCTTTGTTGTTGAAAGCACAAAAGGATCTGACTTCACAGATTCCACTAAATCCCACGTCACACAACATCAGAAGCATACAAACTTTATACTTTGGACAAATGTCTGCACTGATGCAAGAGAGGTCACAAACGATACAATTTATCAACGACAGCGTATGTTTAGTATGTCGACCGTATGCTGGATTTGTAGACGACAATGGCGGGACAAGAACTGCAGAAGAGAGATGACCAACGGAAACCAGCTAGTAGTTCCCGCTGGAACTAAAGCTGAATTCTAATACAATCCTTCCATGTTTCATGGTTTAGCAATGAAGGCTTCATATTTTAAAGCTCATGTTTCGTAGCCAAACAATTCTGAGTTGCCAACGATGATAATAATAAAACTGCTTTAGGACTTTGTGGCAGTATTTTATATCACAACATTGTAAATGCCAGAGTGATTGTAGTGTAAATTAGCATTATTGTATGACAATGATTTAAGATGTTTGTTAATTATAAGCATTGTTAGGAAATAAGTTTACACGGCCTCACTGAAACTGACAATAGGAGCGCGTAACAATGAAACGATGGGGTGAGTTGTTTATTAATTAGAAGAGACAAGCAAATGACGACAGATTAGCGCGCTTTTCTTAGAAATGGAGGGAATATCTTCCCTAGAGCATGTGTGTTCGTAATTTTGATTGGATATAAAAATAGACGCTAATGTTGGCGCGTTTTATTAACCAATAGTAGCTCTGTTATAATGTTTAGGCATATCAGGGTGAGGGAGCAATAAAAGCTAAAGCCAGAGACGGGTAACGCTCAGTCCAACAGAATCATTCGCGGGTTACACGTCACAAAGTTCTACAGAATAATTCACAAGGCAAACGTCGCACAGTTCAACAGAATCATCCACGGGTTAAACGTCGCGCAATTCTACAGAATCTCTCGCGTCGTAAAGTTAGTTAAAAGATGTGAAATACGCGAATTAATAATGTGCGGCAAATAAGTGATTATAGTTACATTCTAAAATATAACAGTTTCAGTCGGGCGTGTATCAAGAGTAAATATGTGAAATTAATTAATTGTGACGGAAATAAAAGTGTAAAAAGAAATTATTTTATCAGTGTTATCTTTAAGTAACAACTCCTTTCCGTTTACACACCCTGTTCAAGAGATTTGCTCGACTGAATAATAATAGCTAGCCGGAGGACAAAGAACTCAAAATTAAAAATAGTAAAACAATAACAGGCGCCCAGCAATAAGATAAGACGAAGTTACCGCGACAACTTCAACATAAATTTCCTCGCATTCACCTTTATTGTAAAAAATCTGAAGCCTGTACTAAGAAAATACGAAAACCAACTAGCTAATGAGAACGATAGGAAACAAAAGATTTCATTTTTCATGAATTTAATCATGAAAGAACTGAAATTATCAAAATGCGACTATTCCGGAACAAAGCATGCTTTATATCAATCCAAACTTGTATAAATCCTCCTCCTTTATAAATCCAGCCCCCATTTTTATCTGTCTTCCATTTCCTCTTCGTCTTTGTACATGAGAACTTAACTTAATGTTACCTATTATTTATATCGTCTACTTCACGAGACTTACTCCCATTTTCCATTCCGTCCATCGTCTTTAGCAAGCAGTTTCTTCCTAGCCAAAGACTCAAACATGTACGTAAACTCCTCTTTCTGAACATTTCATCTTTGGTTTTCCTTATTCACTGTTTCAAAACAGTTTGTTTATTTCGTCTGTGTAGTTCACATACTCCATCCTTCTTCATATCAACATCAAATGCGTTTAAGGTTTCCTCACTTCTTCCCAAAGTTTCCGCATTAGACATTACCACATTTACACAAAGCACTTCACTAATTCCTTGCTTAGTTCTTTTTTTAGGAGTCCACAGTAAAGATTTCCTGTTTTTACTTCTTCTACCACATACCTAGTAGGTGGAGGAAGTAGAGCCAGATTCATAATCAGCACTCACGTGCAAGTGGTCCTCAAGCGTTGTGTTTCAATTCACAGTCGCCACTTAAGTGACACTTTAGGGTGCCTGCTCGTTCACTTCAGTTACGCTTGAGTGTCAGTCTGTAGTTGTGTATGTATCAGCAGACCACCACACGGTCAAAATGTAGGATCAGAATTTTACGGAGTATGTAGAGTTCCACGCCCATTAATGCTTTCCGGGTTGCAAAAAGATGCATTAGGGATACAAACGAAACTTAGAAAAGACACTAAATTTCATCTGGATACATCGCATAAAAATCTGATGTGTTACACTCACATGACCTTCCCTACTCTTGTACAAACTATTTTTACAAAATCTTATTCTCCATCTACTTCATACTAATCGAGATAAACATTTTCAGACTCTATCTTATTGCTAATTTTCTTGTAGATGTAAGGGGAATATACATTTACAAGGACAATATAGAAATATAGTAGCCTTTAAGCATAGACATCTCTTAATCGCTGGTTGCTATGCGCAGCACCATTCTCTTTGCCACAAATTAATACTCTTTGCATATCCAAGACAAACAAATGAATAACGAATTCCAATTTGAGAAAATAAGTATTGAAAAATTTAAGGGAATAACAAGCAATATCTCGAAAATGGTCCACTCAACAAAATAAATGTATATTACATAAATTGCGTATTTTAACGCGATCTACATTTTTATAGTAAAATTTTGTCTATCTCTTATGGTTTACCAGTTATGCAAAAGTCGTTCACAATAAAGAATGCTTTTGGAGACATTCCCAGAAAATTCAAGATATACATTTTATTTGTCATGAAAATATCTTAATATGTGATATTTTAATCAAAATCGTTAGTCATTTTTGAGAAAATTAAAATTTTCGAAACATGTTCCATGTAAAGGGTAATCTGGGGTGGGAGGATTTTCTTGAAAACCTTCCTTCGCATCTCTGGAAGATACTGAACCTAAATACCAAGTTTAGTGTTTATCCGACTGTTCGTTTCCGAGTTATGCTGTTCACAGGCAGACACACAGACACACACACGGACATGCTTTTTTGGATTCAGGGGGTCTCAAAACATGTATTTCCGTTGAAATCTCGGTATCGAATGTTTGGGTGGAATACAATACTTCCCCTACTTACTATACGTAGTAGAGAAAGTAAAAATGCTTTATATGCATTCAGTGCACCTCAAAACATGTATTTGCGGTGAAATCTCGGTATCGAGTTTTTGGGTGGAATGCAATACTTCCCCTACTTACTATACGTAGTAGAGAAAGTAAAAATGCTTTATATGCATTCAGTGCACCTCAAAACATGTATTTGCGGTGAAATCTCGGTATCGAGTTTTTGGGTGGAATACAATACTTCCCCTACTTACTTACTTACTTACTATACGTAGTAGAGGGGAAGTAAAAAAAAAAAAAAAAAAAAAAAAAAAAGCTCCCAGAAATCCCACGTGTGCTATTCCTGCAGCAGCATCCAAACAAAATGGAAACATGTATCATACTTGTAGCAGTCGACATGCGTTCGTCGCCAAATGACCAATGTCATGCGAGAATGAAAATGACGTCATAGATCTTTGCATCTTGTCACATCTTTTACGGTTGTAAGTGTTCACAGATCACACGCCCTGTAAGTACCATCTATAAATTGCAATCGTCTTTAAGTATTCACTCACCGTGAGCGAGCACTTATAATCTTAAGGCTTCAGTTCACGCTTAAGGTTCGACTATGAATCCCGCCCGTATTGTACTATACTATACAAGAATTCGATAGCAAGATTTTACCAAAATACATGTTTCGAGGGCCCCTGAATCAAAAGAAGCGTTTTAGAAAAAGATCCATACTAACGTTTGTGTGTGTATGTGTGCGTATGTGCGCGCCTGTGAACAACGTAACTCAAAACCAAAATGCTGGATAAATACCAAACTTAGTATCTAAGTTTAGAACCTTCCAAAGGTGAGACATGAGGATTTTCACAGAAATTCATCTGTTCTAAGCAATCCTTTGCATACAAATTGTTTGCAATTCTTTTTGTTTTTTCATAAATGTCTCAATTTTTATCAAAATACCATACATTTAAAATACAACAAGTAAAATGCATACCTATCTTGAATTTATTGAGAATAGCCTGTAAAGTCCTCTTCATTTGGAAACTATTTTGTATAATTTTGTATAACTGGTAACAGTTAAGAGATAGAACAAAAACTTACTACACAAAAATGTCGTCGTTTCTAACGCTCCCGATAGGGGTATGACCTTCAGGAGACATCTCATTTCACCAAGCGATGATAGGATCCATTTCTGAGGTGGAGGCATCCAACGGGCGGAATCCGTTGCCTCCGATGATAGGATGATGATGAAGATGGTGGTGGAACGAGACTAACTATAGCTTTTACCGTGGACTCTGACCCACGTTAGGCCTTTGGGGATACTTCACATGAGCAAGACAAAGGTGAAGGTGGGGATAGAACCGACTTACAACCGCCACCCTAGAGCTGGGAATCAAACCCCAGACCCTCAAGAGCTGGAAACGAAACCATTGCGCCGCCTCGACGCCCCCTAGACAAAAATGTAGATCTCTTACAATTTATTTCAAATACCTTTTCGTGGTATCAGCCATTTCCGAGATACCTGCTATTACTGGTTTCAATTTTTTAATATTTTTATCATTTTAGCTATATTCAATTGTTTATCTCTGGTCGTGGAAAGAATATAGAATTTCAAGGCCAGTATAAACCGGAGCAGTTGCAGATCGTGTACTCAGGAAAATAGGCTTTCCTAGGAATCGTTTCTACAAGATATATAACAAGAAGCGACAGTTAATAGTGAACGTTATGTGAATGAAACACATCCGACTTTTCTCTTAAAAGCTCACTTTTACACTGCTATCCTGTAATTATATTCTAGACAGCATATTACCGTATAAACTTCAATAAGCTTAGAATGTAACATTCCAACGTATAACAATTAATACGGAGAGATGTTCACGATCTATGGTAACAATATCAGACGAGCACAATAGCTCCGCGCTGAAACATGTGGAACCGAATGAAAGTTCAGCAGTATGACTGCATCACTGTGTTTGCTCAGTTGTGTGCTCTTGTTCTTGCTGCATCAAATGGCGTCAAAAATAGAACCATTCTGATAAGGGTACATTATTGTGCTTTCCGATGCAAAATACTTGTATTTTAGGATTATTAAGCAGTGTAAGAGGCGTGGTTTTACCATATCCAAGAAAGTGATCTCATGTACATTCAACTACAAAGGTAAGGCCATATCAGGTCTTATTCCAAAGGGCAAGAAACGGGGAAATACACGACCGGCCCACCAGTCGCACCCCGGAGATATTTTGGAAGGTGAAGGCCCGTGCTTCTGGACCAAATCCTGCAGCTGAGAGAGCCATTGCTCTACAATTAGGTATCTCTGTTACTATTGTGAACACCATAATTAACCAGGTTTTGAATCTAGAAAAGTTCCATAAGAGCTGTTGCCTAAACACATTGCAGAACCTGTCAGCAACAACAGAAAGCTTTTCTAAGGATACCTAGCTGGAGAAAAGTGAACATTTGTTGACTTTTTAGATGAGGCATATGTTTATTTAAGTGACTGCAACAAACCTGGGCTAAAATGATAACATTTTCTTTCCTTTGAAATTTTAAAGGTTTATTATTCTTATTTTTGATTTGCAAGACCAAGGGTAGAAACATATTTGAAATTTGGTATAAAGATACTAACGAAAATTTACCCAATGGCTTCATGTAGAGTTACAATAGCAACTCCAATTGGTACCAATTTTCCATATAGAAATCCCTGCTCACTACGGTACAGAAGTAAATAAAGTGTGGTTGCATCAGGATAAGGCACCAAGCCATAAGTCTGCTTCATCCTACAAATTTTTAGAGAACACAGAGAAATGGGAATACATTCCATACCTTTCAGCGACATCCGTGTTAAGTCATTTGATGCAGTGATGGAGTTTTGTGATTTGGGTTACTGAAAAGAGCCCTTGGAAGCAGATGGCCACGAACTGTCAAAGGACTCTAGAAAGCTGCCAGAAGGAATGGAATAAACTGGACATCCCTGTATTTCGTAGCAGTTTGCTCCAGTGTAAAATGTGCTGCAGATTGATAGCTGCCAGATAGAACATCACTGCTGATGGAGGCGTGGTTTTTCATAAGGTAAGAGGGTCTTAAGTTTCTTACCATAGATTGCGAACAACCCTCTGTACTTAACCCGGAGTCCCGGTGTCTGATTCCCCGCTGGAGTGGAGAATATTTCTTTAACTAGAATTATTTCCTATCCTTCGAAAAGTCTTGTAGTGTGAAAATGCGAGTGTATTTAATAGATAAACAAAAACCAGTTTTAGTGAAGCCTATGCTTCAGCAACTAAACCATAATCGGGCTCTCAAGTCAAAGGCTCCAACTTGACTACAGAAGTTATAGGGTACTAAACAAATAAAACAATAAATCAAAAGGTTTAATGTCCTTCAGCAGTAGACGACACATAGTACAATGAAGTAAAGTGTGAAACTGATATGCATATGAACTCAGGGAACTGAAACACTGAACTACCCGATGTTCATTCTAAAGGCTACGAAAGAAAAATAATACCGAATATGAACCTTATCCACACAAAGAATGTGATGCCAAATAAGGCAGCGCTCACTTTATTATTGCAGATTTTTTCGACCCTCCAGGTGCGTTTGTTTTGATCATATATCAGTTATGACATGAAAATGTAATTCTTTTTCAATGTCGTCGTTTCTAAAGCTCTCCACATAGCTTATGACCTTCGAGGGTTACCTCAATCCACCAAGCGATGACTGAACCCATTTATGAGGTGGAGGCAACCAGCGGGAGAAATCCGTTGCCTTCGATTGTAGATTGATCATGAGTATGGCCGAGGGATGAGAAAACCTACAGCTTTTACCGTGTACTACGTTGGGCCTTGTGAATACTTCACATGAGAGGTGATGGTGGATAGGGCCGCCTTAATATCGCCACTCCAGAGCCGGGAATCCGATCCCAGAACCTCAGTACGAGAGCATGCATGCTGTTCTGTCATGTGTTTTGGTGATGTATAACACTAACATAAATGACAAACATGTGTAGAAAAACGACAAAAGATCAAAGTACTGAAGACAACTTTAGCTTTAAGTTGCTCTAACACTTATTTTCTCAAGACGCTCTTCATATGATTCTGCAAAATTATCTAAAGCTCGAAATTGCCCAACAAAATACTGCATTCTTTACCTGTTGAATATAATTGAAAGTTTAAAACACTGTGCAATTATAGGTACATAATTACTAAGTTTTTATAATTTTCTGTGAAATTGGTTTTGAATTAAGCGGAAATTGGGAATGTAAAATGTAATTCACGATTTTTACGGTTTTAGTACGGTCTCTTAACTGTGGAAAATACGAAACCGTGAATTACCCCAGGATGCAGAGCCAACAGCATGAATAATTCTCCGAGAGCGTGATGTAGTAATAAAAGATTACATCGAGAAATGAGGCTGTAAAGTGCTGCTACAAAGCAATGCCGCTCTTCTTCAAAGAGCACTTAGAGAAATCCATTGTGAAATGAATAATGATCCTGTATGCAAGTCCACAAACGTGTTGTGCCTAAGTGCTTTAAAATTTAATTATTTACTTATCTCTCTACTATTATAGGTCACAGCTCGGCTCGCGATGTTACGCTAATTGGAAAGGTTCTCCCTCATTCTCTCCCTTTCTTTTGCTTTCTTCCCTTTCTGGACACGTCACTTCTCCTCTCATTTTCTCTAAATGCTCAAGTAATACTTTCAAAACTGATAATAATACTGCCTTTTTCTCAGATGTTAGTAAAATTCCTAACTTATTCAATAGTTAAATTTGGAAGTAGAATAGGTTTGAAAAATTCAATGCCACGACCGGGATTCGAACCATGGTTCTTCAGTTCCCCTGTAAATCCTCTTACAGCTACCAAAACGAGAGATTGTGCGCTCAATAAACCTTATCTAATTCAAGCTAATTTTAAAGGTCATCTAAACAAGAGATTTCATATCTCAAAGCTCAATTGTAACGTTGCAAGTGCCTTAAATTTCTGGGCATTACAGTAAACCTGTACTAAGGATAAACTGTATTTCTTACTGCGTACATACGACTATTGTTAAAGGATAGTAGTATTGTTACATGCTGGGATGAGGGCCAAAAGTTTTCCAGCAAGTTATTGAATTTTAATCACCCCAAAATGCACATGGGGGAATGTAGCACAGTCACTGCGACAGGACCAGGACCTTGATGCAGGCGTGGGGTTTTGTAACAAATTACACAAATTTCACATTACCTGTGGTTTATTAATAAAATAATTTGTGGCTCTACATTAAACACACAGGGGAATAAAGGACTGAGGGGAGATGCCTCACACACACGCAACCTACACTGTACACACCAACTATCACACTAACAAATTACACACAAAGAAAAGCAACGCTAACATTATCCCCCCTCTCTCTCCAACTCTGGCTGGGCTCGCCAGCCAGAGGTGGAGTGTGTCACGCCAGACGGAAATTCAAACACAAGCCGAAAGAAACACTAAATTACCCCAACAATACTGTCACCAATGCAACGCAATAATGGTCTGGCATGACAATACCTACTAATACCTACTAAAACGCTTCAGTATTGTCCAATAGACCTAGGCTTACACAAAATTAAGCGTTCTTTATACTCGCAGAATTTTCCATGGAACCAGAAAATTACTTAATATTGTAGCAAAGTTAGCAGCAAAGATTTGAGTGTTGGGGGTTGACATCAGATTTGTTAATCGGTAAGAAAATGTTGAAACTCGGTTACTTCAACATTGTTAGGCACTGGTATGCGTAGTATTTTTTTTGGAAAACAGGAATAAAGGTGTAAGGAAAGAAAACAAGAATAATTAGGTAATTGGAAGGAAAACGGAAGAGGAATAGAAAGGATTTAATACTGTGGTGTCGTTTAATTGGAGCATAATGTTGATAATGGTGGCAGGTACCGCCGAAGCAAACACGTTATTTGTGAGTACTTGTTAAATGTGGTGGAGTACTCCGCAGTGATAAGTGGGTATCTGCCATGGCCGAAGCCCTGACAGGGACCTATGACAGTAGTGTTGTAACAGACAATTTTGGCTCCGTACCCGGGCCTGTTACCTCCGGGCGTTGGTTTTGTGAGTGGCGTGGCAAAAAAGCCCTGGGCCATGTGGTCGCGTGTTGTGGTGCGGTGGCCCTCCTGATGATGATGTGATGTAGGGCTGGAGAGTCCTAATCACTTTGGACGCGTGATCTGCGATTCTGTCCCGTAGGTATTCATTACCCTGGCGAAGAACGGTGCGGCTGTTGTGGTCCATCTTCTCTAAGTCAGCATTATCTAAGGTATTTATACCCCGGAGCGTTATGTCATGCGGTCTGTCACCTGCCATTTGACATTCGCCCTCGACCGGAGGTTATATTCGACACGACCAAGCTGCAAGGTGGCCACACGCACACCCCATCCTAACTAGTTAACATTTTAGCAGTGCTCTCGTCTATACAGCCGCTAGCCCAGGTAAGATGCTCAAGCATTAAGTTCTGTTCGCAAGGGCTTGGCCCCTGCCTTAGGTTTCCCGTCCGTGGGCATTATATACATTATACTTAAATACAACCTCTAGTTTTGATACATCCCCTGCACTTTTATTCACTACCCCTACTCTGAAATGGCACCCCGACCCACCTAACCACCACCCTACCGAAGCACCCGTACCTCTGAACTAACCCCTAGTGTAAGAAACTATTAGGGTAAATACCCCAGGTAGGAGTGTTACTATATTCAAAGTTGTAACATAAATAAATAACAGTAATGAAATATTTGTATAACCCCTTAAATATCCACCATATTGAAAACGTTTGCTGATAACAGTTTAATGTGCTTCTCAAAACTCACTAATAAGCGAACTTTTTCCATCTCTACGTTATAAGAGGTATTCCACCCAGAAACTCGATATCGAGATTTCAGCGGAAATAAACGCTTAAACGCATGAAAAAGAAAGCAAACAAAAAGGTTCTCTGTGTGTGTATCTAAGAGCAGCATAACTTAAAACCGAAAAATCGGATGAATACCAAACTTGATATTTACGCTCACCATCTTCCGCAGTTGTGACACAGAGGTTTTCAAGAAAACTCTCCCATCACATATTGCACTTTGCACGAGAAATTTGTTGTTATTTTCTATTTTTACAAAATTGAATAAAAATTGTCATTATAAAAGAACATATTGTGACGCAGGGCCAAGGCTTATGCCTAAGATTATCGAGAGGTAGACGCGAGCAGTTAGAGATAAACAAAGATAAATAGCGCTCTCGCTAGCGAAAACACCGAAACCGATCGTCAGATATTTAGAATCTTCTTGAAGTTTTCCGCTTCTCGAACGTTCTGGAAATCTGTGGAAACTTCCAAAGGATATATAAGCGAGTGCTCTCGAAAGTTATTGAGCGAGAGCGTTTCTGGTGCAATGAATTCTTGTGTTCCACTCCCCAGCAAGTGAAGCGTCCGGAGGAAGTGGCTACGTCGTGCGTATTTCATTCCGCCGCTACGACAGGGAGAAAATGAAGTGATAGTGAAAACTAAGTAAAGTGACAGTGAAATAACAGTAAAAATCGGACAAAATCACAATATAGTAAAGATATATGTAGGAATAATAGCATGTGTAGCTTGAATTTTCTGCGAAAAATCTGTGAAACAGTATTCAATTCGAATTAATTTTTTATGGTTTTGGTTAACTGCTAAACCGTAAGAGTTTAGTTCACGACAAACGTACGTCATTAAAAACGCACTTAATGACATATATTTTGTGACATGAATTATTTCCAAGACTTTCGTTGTAATTCGTTTAAATTTTCCAATATGTTACCCTTTTTTTTAATGTTTGGTCACTATCGCTCGGTTTCTTGTGATGTCAAGCAAAGAGTAGGTATAACATTTCTAAGCCAGCATATAGCAATCCACATTTTACAGCTATGGCTGTATCTTCAGCCTCCCGTGTTCCCTTGTACCTACAACGAAAAGTGTAATGAAACTATTTGTGCTAACATTTATCTAGATTAACGTAGAGCAGATAGAAAAATACATTTCTTTAAGAAGTTTGCTATAGAGATATAAAAGTAAAGATAGTGGGTAGAGAAAGACATGCGAATATAACGCACTACGTTTTTAAACTTTTAACAAATTATAATGTTTTAGCTCTTTTCGCAAAATAACTGATGCCGTATAACCTATCTCTAAGTAGACTTTGTTATATAGTATTAAGGTTCCTAGCAATCGGTTTAGTAATTCTTGGGTGAAATGGTGATTGGTTCGCAAGCACGATCGCACACACGAAGGGTTTTAAATAGATGTTTGTTTTACTTCAGGATAACATTAGGTTAGTCAAAATAAGTTATGTATTCAAAAATAAAAACAAATAAAAGTTCTGGTTGCAGTTTTACTATATGCACATGCCGGATTATTTCAAGATTTATTTCGCACAGTTTATAAGCCTAAGATTGCATCCAACTCTGAAAATTGTCGCAAGAACTACAGTGATTGTAAACATTCAGTCGTGCCATATTCATCAAGATTATCTATTTGTTGCATAAATTATTTTCTGGCCAACTTTCTTGAGCCTTCCATTCATCATGACATACCTGGGGAAGTCGGTATTCCCGCATTCATTGCAGCCAACGTAACCCGCTCACTTCGTTTGTTGTCTTTGCAGCCTAAAGGTGCTACTATAATTAATGCCATAAACTTCTAATAATTTTATTAGCCGCAGAATATTTTTACCATTCCTGCTTTACTTTACCTTTTATTTCTTAAAATACATTTAACTCGCGGATTATGTTGATTTTTACATTAGCATACCAATCGAAACTAGATGAATGACTTTCTTCTTCTTTTTCTTTGGACTTGAGCCCAAAAATCTCATTTATTTTCCCAGTCTTCTTACTAATCATCTTTTGAATATAGCATATGCTCTTTCATACCTTGATTTGTATTCAGTGGGAACAAAAAAGCGCACCTTATTTAGCATGCCTCTTCAATTTCTCCTTCCCATTATAGCAACTTCTTAATGTTTTCATAATGCCAGGCGAAAGTAGTCGATAGCAATGAACTGTCGTGGCTCTACTTTAATCGATCTGGCGTTTGTTCGAAAATGAAGTTGGTCATGGAACAGACATTCATACTGGAATGCAGTATTTCTAAGCTTGGTACTGGGCAGGCATTTCGATATTTAAACCAACTGTAATAAGCAAATAAGTGCAATTCACATAATTATCCTAGAACACACAACAAATTGTGTGCAGTATGCGAATGTTAACAGTATAACAGAATCTCTGAAATAGAAAATACTCGACTCCGTGTTTTACTTTCAAACGTTTCATCGATTTTGTTATGGACCACTTATCGCCGTTATATCGCAATGCTATAGTTCCACAATATGTCGGAATGCACTTGTTTACAAAACAAACAGTACGCCAAATGGAACTTTAGTATTTTTCCATAGCGCATGCTTACCAACTAGGAAAAACTTAACATTGTAATGGTTTACGTTATTAAAGGATATTACATCAGGACAATATAGGGTTTTATAAATCGTAATTCTTTGCTCAGAGAAAAAAAATGCTGATGGAAATTTTCATACATAATGACTTAACTTAGCCTTCCAAACAACATTTTCGGAAAACACTCTTTTGTGCCTGTTTACCGCCGTTCAACGTCTAGGTCATATAACGATGGTTATGTTATGTTTTTTTCTATATAGATAATTCGAATGAATTAGCTACGCAGTCACCTTCCCTAAGCCAAAACGGCTGCTAGAAAATGATTGATTTAGGTCACCCCAATACGCACATGGGGGGCACAACTTGCTGGCAGCAAAAAAAGTCCAGGATCTTAGTGTGTAAATTTAAGGGAAAGGCGTGGGTATTTATATTACATTGAAACATTACATAGGGCACATTGCTTGTGATTTATTCACAAAAACGTTTGGCTTCTCTACATAGTTAAGAAAGGAAACAGGATAAAGGGAGATGCCACAGACCGTAGATCGGCCACACAAGACTGGTTTCAACGACCACTTACTCTCGAGTTACTCTCTAACTTGCCCCCACTAACCGTGCCTAGCCAAAGCCAGACAGGGCTAACGTGATACCAGACAATTTCAAACAGATCTCTCTCTTTGGCGTCATCCGCAACAAAAGGAGAGACCGTTAAGTCGAAATATATCTAAGGAAACCCAATAATGCTACGTCTGGTAGCAACAATACAGCACAACAGTGCTTCTGGTAATTACAATAAGATTAATATGCCACAATATTCTTGAGTGAATTTCACTAGGCAACCTCAGACGCGCAGCCACTGCTTGTGCCAACTAGTTTGTTACTATTGATTCTATTCGGAAGCGAACTTCTTTAAATATTTGTATTACGGTGTAATGAATGACATTTTCATTTTCAACGTAAATTCCTATATTTTATTTCAATACATTCTAGGTAATTAAGATATCTCTTTAACTTTTTATTTATGAATTTTAAAAGGGTGGAAAACTGCCAAACGTGAAATACAATAATATTACTTCATGTAATCTCTATTGACATTCTGATCAGGTACTGACACAAACATACAATACTAATTCCAAAACACTGATACTCACCTATTATTCGACGTTCCGGATATATCAACCCCCCAAAATAAAAAATAAATACAAATATTGACCTTAAAACATAACCACAATTAATATGTAAATATTTCTTTGACCACATTATATATCAATAAATAGGTGGTCACAGCGTCTTTTCCATTAGTATAACTGGAGTCTCTGTATAGACAGATGTGATAATAAACATATGATGTTTAAATATGTGCAGGAACAAATCACAAAAAGATCCCAAATTCATTAAATAAGGGTTTGAATCTCAGAGTGAGAAGAGTCCATAAAAAATCTGTAACTTCATTACATTTCTGGCACATGATGAAGATATTTAATCATGTTTATATAGTTTTTATAACACAGTTTAGGAAAATTGGGACATAAAATGGACCCATTGGTTTTCCAAGGATTTGCCTTGAAACCTTTTATAATGAAAAACATAAATGAAAGGGGATAATCTATTTTCAGAATGCCGATAATCTGATAGACTTAGAAGTTGGAGTAGGCATTCTAACTCAATCCTTGAAATTAAGAAATAGGGAAAGAATAAGTAGAAGAGGAAACACATTTATTTCTCCTTTGAAGTCCTCCAGGAACAAGTATATCAATTTGAACAACAGGGCATTTCTTCTTGAAAATTTGGATCTTCAGGGACAAGCTCAAAAACTCTTTGCACCAAGAAGATGCAGCTGTTACAAACAGTGACAATAATGTATTCGGACAAAATTTTAAATAAAGTGTTAATGCTAAGAAAGCGTTATACTAAAAGAATATACAAAAGGTATACAAATACCTTACTAATTAAATCCATTTCAGTAATGTCTAATTTGTCATTATTGATTTAAAATAAAATGTGTTCTAACTTGCGGCATACTCGTGGTGGGAGAGCAAAAGTCGCAGTATGTCCGATATATTAATATATGAATTAATATATGAACTATGGTGATACTGATAATTATCTTGTGTTTTAGTTGTTACTCTTAAGCGTTATTTTTATTTCTTGCCACGGCTGCTGTTATTTGGGTTTTTGGTAGAGCTTGTTTAACTTTGCAGTGTGTGATACGGGAAGGAAGGTAAAAAGTAACAACTCTAACAATAGATTAAGTCAATGAAGAACACTGTGCTTTAATGGCACACGCATTTACTGTTTTAGTAATAAGCTACACAGTTACTTATGTTAGTTGGAGCTGTAGAACGGTCAAGCCCTACCACGTTCGTGCGCCAAACTTGCGGTCGCTGAGCAATCAAATATTGCATACGTGCTCACACGTACCTATGGACTTTTAAATTGATAACATTTCAACGTTACTACTACATTATGAGAAGTAACTAATAACACCTGCTTTTGAGAGCTTACATGTATGTTATTCACATCGCAGCACTTTATACGCAACCGCCTTGGCTGATGGGGACGCTACAACTAACTTTGCTGCACTTAAACATTTTAAACATATTCTTCCTTAAAATCTCATTGTCTGTCTTCGTTCAGCTTGGAACCTTCTAGAAGACTTACCCGGCTATTGTTCGTTGTTTGCAAACATGTGACCACTCTACAAAAATATGTTGTGTTCGCTTGTCGCCTTTTCTATTTCACAAAGACACAAGGTCTGGCTTTTATGACTTCCCCGTACAAGTCCTTTTTGCCTGGGCCCTAATTCTAACACAAAGATAACAAGGATTCCACAACTCCAGCTCAATACTTGCACATACATAAAACTTATGCATTATTAATACAGTTTCACATTATAATTCTCATTATTATATACATGGCATATGTAACCATAGTTACTGTCTCAAACTATACGTGTTTGTCAGGTGTAAGTCAGCCAGGTCTACTTTTAACATTAAAAACCTAAACTGTGCTAATAAAACCGTTTCAAGTTTTAAAAAGGGACTTGATTCACTCTGGCTAATATATAGAAAATGTGTCAATAACATTAACATTAACAATACTAACACATGCAATACCTGTCACTTAAAAACAAAATATGATTTCTTAATATATTTCTCAATGGGAAGGAGAACCCAACTGAAGCTTTCACATAGATTAATAAATAATAATAATAATAATAATAATAATAATAATAACAGAAACGCAATAGCATTATACTATGACTGTTGTGAAGTTTCAACCTGAAGGAGAATCCCTTAATAAGAAAATAAAGAAAAAGTTATTCAGTCTCATGAAACACCACCTTTTGTGTCAACACAGTCAAACCATGCTTGCCGTTCAACACGTCATCATAGACTGTTCACGATTTCAAAAACAAAGACAACAGTGTTTCATTTCAAACGTATGGAAATACTTAACAATGTAACCTTATGTAAAATGTTATCAGTTTTGTAAAATCTTTAAACATGTCTATGTAGAAACCTAATATACTCGTATATAATGGCGATATGATTGTCAAGTTCAAGCGACTGAAATAAAGTGAATAAATAATAATAATAATAATAATAATAATAATAATAATAATAATAATAATATAAGATTCTATCAAAGAAAGCAGTTCTGACAATTTAGCTTGAAATACGAGTAGCTTTTAATTATGAGGGTGTAAGAAGTTTTTGGAATGAAAATCAGTTGTACCTTCTCTATCTCTCCTGTGATGGGTAGAGGAAGTAATGCATTCCACCCAAAAGTTAATTTCGTGGTTGGAGCGGATTTAAGCTTTTTAAAATCATCTAAACTCCCCCAAAAAGCATAATGTAACTTCGCCATCGGGATTTGAGCGGATTCAACTTTTTGAAATCATCCGAAACCCCCCCTCCCAAGCATATTTTAAATTCAACATCGGGATTTAAGCGGATTTAACTTTTTGAAATCATTTGAACCCTAAAAAGGCATATTATTCAGAAAAAGTGCTCGCTTGCTCGTATCGCTTGCGGGTATAGGGTTGAGTCTGCGTGCACGCGTATGAGTGAGTATATGTGTGTGTGGGTGTGTGTGAGTGCGCGCGCGCGCATAACTTGAAATCGGAAGGTCGGGTAAACACCAAACTTCGTATTTTAAGCATCTTCAAGAATTCGATACCAAATTTCTTAGAAAATTTCGTCACCCCAAACTATCCTTCATAAAGCAAAATTTTGTTATTTTTATTTAAAAATTGTTCTAATATTTGTTTATAAAAATACCACATGTTTGACATATTTACATGACTAATTTATCTAATACTCATCTTGAATTTTCTGTTAATGTCCTTGAAGTCTTTTTCATACTCAATGAATTTTGTGCAACTATTAAACCATAGTACAATTTATTTCAAATGATTTTTGTTGTAGCATTAGTAATTTTCGTAACATTTGTTGTTAAATATTAAAGTTTTTTCCAGTTTTAACTGTCATGCGCCATCTATAAAGCTTCTTGGAAAGTATGTGATTGTTATTATTTACCCGTGTAGGTTTATTAAAGCCTATGGCTCAAGATATGCTAAAAGTGATTGTATTTTGTTTTCCGTGCAATCAAATCTATATTGCTTACTTTGAGAGTATTTATACTGGAAAAGTATTGTAATGTTATTAGAAGAACCTTTTTATATAAATTCTGTACTGTACAAGGAGTTAGTGAAGTTGTAGTGGATAGAGAAAGTTGTGAGAGTGCGATAAATCGATTTTAATGTACCTAGATGTTTGCCTCAGTGTTCAGATTACTAAACCGCCTTTACTCGGATACAACAACACAAAAGCTGATTACAACCAAACGCCTGAAAATGTACTGAAAATGTAAAATTAATGCCGTTGCGTTGCATGATTCTTAAGTTTACTCCCAAAACGTTTTTGAAGGTAAGCCGACCATTCGCCTAGATGGCGTAGAAGAACATATGAATAACCCAGCGCCATCTGTAGTAGTTTCAGCCAACTTTTCTTCAGGCTGGAAAGTTGATAAAGTGGCTGGATAGAACACGCTCACTCGTAAAGCAGAAGTTTGAAGACAGGTGGAGTTGCCGTTCTATCCACGCATTGAAGTCTCCCAGTTATGCATCGCATAGAGAGCGCTTATGCACAGTATTTTTTCCATTTACCGGCAAATTTACTTTCAGATGGAGCTTATTTGGTTCATAGGTTCTTATTTCAAAGTTAACAACCGTTTTATTGCAGATATAAAGGTGTTTAGGATATTCACGTTACACATTCCTCAACTCTCAAATGAAATGTAAAACACACTTATCTTATTAAAGTTCACTTTTACCCTGTGCTTTTCACTATTATTTGAAGAGGACACACTCACAAACATAAATAATATAAAATCGTAACATTTTCAATACAAATAGGAAAAATTAAAGTGCTGTCCTTCAAGAGAGATATTGTAATATGAGCTAAAGCTGAAACGCGTCTAAAGAAACAGAACAAGTAAATAAGTTAATGTTTGAGATAGCATATTACATATAAAGAAAATAAAAATGTATAAGAAGAAACTCAGTAAATTTAGGCATCTCTTTGGATCTTAGTAGCGTGTATTATGAAAAATAACGGGAAAATAAATACTATTAACAAGTAATAAAACCACAACACTTCTTTACCATCCTTACGGTTGGTAAATTTGAGCATTCAAAGCAGCCCGCTTAGAAAAATAAGATATGCTGAAAAAAGTTACAGGCTACACTCTGCGTGATCATAAGCGTTATGAACCTTTAAGGGTTAACTGTACATAAAAACTATAAGCGATAATAAATAAATCAAAAAGCAAATAAAAAACAAAAGAATAGCACAGTCCGTCAAAACTCCCCTCAGTTATGCCCCAGATCATAAGGAATCGAAAATGTTGAAAGACCTAGGAAGAACAATGATTTTCGGAACGGGCCACTCGAACCTAGACCTTGGGGTTGATAATGATTATGATAATGATACGACGACAAGACGACAGCGCCTAATTGAATAAGAAAAGGTTTGGTTCCCTGTAACAATAACTCTACACTCTATTAGGGAATAGCTGCAAATACCACGAGAACCCTGACGTGATGTGTTGGTCCCTGTAAACGTTTTGATGTGCTTGAAGAAGTAGCAAAAATTAACATTTTTTATATTGCTTAAAATTAGAATAAGAATTTTGAAATAGATAGTATTATGCACCTGAGACTAACAGCAGAAGTCTAGCTTTGGACTTAATTTCCATCTTTCTGGAGCGTTTGAAATGTATATTCTACTAGCTCTCACCCTGATGTAAACTCCCAAAGTTTTATTAAAAAAAGGTTTACTTTTATTTAGAAGCGAACGACTTATTTTCGATTGTACTTTCAACATCTTTATCTTTTTTCTTACAATTTAGAATTATGCTTCAAAATCGAAACTTAAGTCCTAGAATCGTCATTCTTTCGAAATGGGTTTCTCAGTAAATATCACTCATCTTAGGCTTGATGTTTTTCTAATATTACACATATTATCTTCCACTTAAAATTGCTTTATAATATCAATTTTAGTGCTAGTAAGAAAAACATCTGATGTGTTACACTCACATAACTTTCTCTACTCTTGTACAAACTATTTTTACAAACACTTATTCTCAATATGCTTCATGTTAATGGAAATATCGATCTTATTGCTAATTTTTTTGTAGATACATGGGGAATGTGGTAGGTTTTAAGCGATAGTCAAATATTTTAAGCGCTGGTTGCTATGTGGTGCATTCCATTCTCTTTGCATGTCCAGGACATAAAAAAAATGAATAACGAATTTCAGGAAAAGTACAAGTATTGAAAAATTTAAGGGAATAACAAGCAATATCTCGAAAACGGTTCACTCAACAACAAAAATGTATATGACATAAATTATGTATTTTAACGCGATCTACATTTATTGTGTAGTAAAACTTTGTCTATCTCTTATGGTTTACCAGTTATGCAAAACTCGTTCACAATGAAGAATACTTTTGGAGACATTACCAGAAAATTCGAGATATACATTTCATTTGTCATGAAAATATCTTAAACATATGATATTTTAATCAAAATCGTTAAAGCCATTTTTGAGAAAATTAAAATTTTCGAAAAATATTCCAAAATTCGAGATATACATTTCATTTGTCATGAAAATACCTTAAACATATGATATTTTGATCACAATCGTTAGAGCCATTTTTGAGAAAATTAAAATTTTCGAAAAATGTTCCATGTAAAGGTTAATCTGGGGTGGGAGGTTTTTCTTGAAAACCTTCGTGTCGCCTCTCTGGAAGATACTGAACCTAAATACCAAGTTTGGTGTTTATCCGACCGTTCGTTTCTGAGTTATGCTGTACACAGACAAACACACAGACAGACGACACACACACGGACATGTTTCTAAAAATGCTTTTTTTGGATTCAAGGGGTCTCAAAACATGTATTTCCGGTGAAGTCTCGGTATCGAATTTTTGGGTGGAATACAATACTTCCGCTACTTGCTATACGTAGTAGAGAAAGTAAAAATAATTAATGTTACAATCTCATGAGTTTCTCTACTCACTATCATTTATTTTTAGGTCAATATTACAAATCATTTATATAAAACTTTGCTCTCCTATTTATTTCGTGTTAAGCATTTAAAAGTTGGTAGAAATATTTTCCACGCACATTTTATAGCAGGTACAAAATACAGAAGGCGATTCGATGTTCGCCTGCTTTGCTTAAGCATACATTGACTGCATACTCTTTTTCATGGGCTTAGGAGAAACAAGATACAGCACTTGTTTAAAATAGTGCAAAATTCGAAATAAATGGCTATAGTCGGAAATGGCTAATACTACGAAAAACTGAACACAAATTGCATTTTAGGAACTCAACACTTTTCCTAGAGTTAAGTCCTCGCCTTCCCTCTCTCTCTACCTCTCTCTCCTCATTCTTATAGATTCCTAGTTATACATAATTATATAAAATTCCATGATAATGAATTTACAGGCAATTCAGAAAAAAAACTGAGCATATTCATTTCCTTGTCTTGTATCTTAAACATTTTAATCGAAATATACCGAAATACATAAGGATAAATTCATAATGACATTTTTATTCCAGATATATAAAAATTCCATTTTTGATGAAATATCAATATTGAAGTATCCACAGCTAGGAGTAGAGAACGTAAAATTGAATCAAAAACAGTCCCATGAACACAATTGAAAGACAACTAAATTAGATGGTGGTTCTTCTGCATTTCTTCTGGCTTATTGTATAATTGAATGCACAAAGTATTAAAATTATTTTCAATAACAATGAATTATTTAATATATCGATTTAGTCTTCTTTCCGCCGCCACTGATAGTCTGAAAGCTATATCGACACAAACCGATTCCTTGCTACAGAATATCATCTGTTACATCTGCAATCTGTTTTATAGTTTATGAGCTCTCTCATTGTATTATGGTGCCTCAATAAACAATGAGGAAAGTAATGAAAGTTAATATTAAAAGGCTGGAGGCTAATCAGCTGCGACTTTGAACGTCGCTAAGAATGAAAACTAGGTTAGGTTAGCGGGTTAAAAGCAGAGTGCAGAACGTAGCTTAGTTTAAACAATGGAATATGAATCTTAAGCGGCAAATCATTTCGGCATTTCAGAATACTGCATTAAAGTGATGGTAATGCAGATAGAGCCATGAATCCACCATTTTCCTTGGGCAGGTTCCTACCAATGTAAGCGGAAACTTCCGTCACCGATTAGAGAAAGGAGATACTGGGAAGCTATAGACGAATAACCAGGCAGATATTATTTCTTGTTTATTAATTATATATTTGAAATACATTTCTACAAGAAGGTTTTTATTTTAACTTTTCTAGTAAACAAATAGGATCTGCTCTAGAATGTAAGAAGTCCTATTCATGATCGTTATATTAAAAAATGCCACATTCTTCTTTGAATTTATACTACACTTCTATAACTGTTTAAACTCTATTTTCAAAACCAGTTCCATCTCATGAGCTGTAAGTAGTTACATTTTCTCAAAGAGCGAGATGGCGCCGCGGTAACGCGTGCGAGTCGCATTCGAAGGGCCGAGTACGATCCCATGCGACCGCTCACTATGACTTGGGTTTTTACGTCGTTTTCCTTGTTGCCCAGAGAATGCTGGGGTAGTTTTTCTAATACTACGAATTTTTCCGGTCCCTCATTCTCGATAATTTACTTCCATATCATATTTCGGGGAACGAGACTTGACTGGGCAGTTTGGTAGTGTGTGATGCGATACGCTCTGTGACTGTTTCTTCCTCCTCTGGTGCGGCACCAGGGAAGTTCGAACCTGTTCGTCAGGAGGAGCGCTAGGGGGTGCCTGCAGGAGCGTTTTCATCTGTGTACGTACTTTAGGGATCCCACAATATCCGCACCTACCACTACTTGGGCCGGACAACAACTCATCGGATCTTTCATTTCATCTCTTCCTCCCGGAGGTTGCATTCGGTAGAATCTCTGCCCCTGTGAGAAAAAAAATTACATTTTTTCACGCTCTCAATTTACCTTGGATGTTTTCCTAAATAATGCATTTATCAGCAACACTCGATAGTTGAGTAAAAAAGCAGAGTTAACGTGAAGAGCTCCCGTAAACACGGAGGAAGGTGCTTAAAAGTCCACGTGTTTACTGAAAATTAGCCTGGGAGCCGGCGTACAAAAACCTTAACTCTTTTCTTAAATGCGACATTTTCTAATACGGGCTGCATGTGTAACAAATGTAACATTTAGATGTGTAACAATCATACACCTAGTTTTACACAATGTAGATTTCGGTACCATCTTGTTCTTGTTCAGGTAGAAATACTTCATCAGTATAGCAGATATTTTCGACCAAAACAGTACTATGACAACATTTATTAACATTTTATTCTAGCACCTGATAGTACTGAAACCACAACTTTATTCGTGGCTACTAATTTCGGTTCGGATTGCTGAGCTCCTTTTCCTCCTCCTTTTTAATTACTTCTTGGTCGTATCGCGATGGATACTGTAGCATTATTCGTTCTCAGATGCTAAGCTAGTCGTATAGTCGCCTTCCTGTTCCATCCATTTTGTTACTATTGCGTATTGTCGGGAAGTGTGGTTTGGGATCGTGTAACTGCTGGATGCTCTATAAATGTATAGGTAGTCATTGTGATGCTGGATAGATGCCTTAGTTGCGTAGTTGCCTTCCTATACCACTTTATTTTATTTCCGTTTATTAGGCTTTGTTGGTAGAACTTTGGGTCCTGGTACTGAATATTCAATCCGGTATTTTTCTGGCAACTTAGTGAAACTACAAAAAAGAAAACCAATTAGAATGACCGGTTCGCTAAATTTGAACCCGCGACCTCCTGATTACCTCAGTCATCTCGCTCGGTTAAAAAAAATTCGCTCTCTCCAGACCGGAATCGAAACGAGTACCTCGAGGGAAGAAGTCAGAACGTTGATCACTCCATCATGGAGATAGCCACCGCCTTTCTACACCTCTCTTGCTTAGGAGCACTACGATGTAGCTGCTAAATGGATCACGTCACACCACAGAGTACAGCGTAACTACTGACCTCTTCTGAACCATGACCTCGCAGTTTGATAGTTTGGTGCACCATGAACACTTGGTGCGCCGCTAACCTGGTTGCTTATGGTGAGTAGAGGAAGTATTGTACATGTATTCTATATCATATTTCACTGGAAATACATGTTTGAGCTCCCCGCGTAAAAAATAGAAAAAGGCCGTGTATCTGCAAACAGCATAACTCGAAAATCAAGAATTAATTATCGAACTTGGTATTCAAGTTCAGCGTCCTCCAAAAATGCAGCACAATTTTATTTTCCCAAACTTTTCCCTGACGATTTTGATTAAAATAATATATGTTTAAAATATTTGCATGATAAATAAACTGTATATCTTGAATTTTCTGTGAGTAGCCTATGAACTTCTCTTCATGAGAATGACTTTTATACAAATGTTTAACCGCAAGAAAAGGACAAAATCTTACCAAAACATGTAAATCTTTTTATGTCAAATAAAAATTTGTTTCAAATGGTAAGTCGTTATTCGTTGTTTTTTCTCGTGATCATGTGAGGGCATGTAATTTAAAGGTCACCACGTAATGATTTTTAAAAATCTGACTATCCCTGTATCTGACTATCTTTTGTATTCATCTTATGCCTACAAGGAAATGTGCAAATGTGTAATTAAATTTTATCTCGATTAAAAAAAATTCTGATGTGTTACACTCACATGACTTTCTCTACTCTTGTACAAACTATTTTTACAAACGCTTATTCTCCATATGCTTCATGTTAATCGAGTTATCGAGATGTTAATCTTATTGCTAATTTTCTTGTAGATACAAGAGAAATTGCTAGGCTTTAAGCGATAATCAAATATTTTAAGAGCTGGTTGCTATGTGATTTTCTTTGCATTACCAGGACAAAAAAATGAATAACGAATTCCCATTTGAGAAAAAGTATAATTATTGGAAAGTTTAAGGGAATAACAAGCAATATCTCGGAAATGGTTCACTTAACAAAAAGATGTATGTGACAAAAATTGTGTATTTTAGTGCGACCTACATTTTTTGTGTAGTAGAAGTTTGTCTATCTCTTATGGTTTACGAATTATGCAAAAGACGTTCACAATGGAGAATACTTTTGGAGACATTCGCAGAAAATTCAAGATATACATTTTATTTGTCATGAAATTATCTTAAATATGTGAGATTTTAATAAAAGTCGTTAGAGCCATTTTTGAGAAAATTAAAATTTTCGAAAAATGTTCCATGTAAAGGGTAATCTGGGGTGGGGGTGTTTCTTGAAAACCTTCGTGTCGCATCTCTGGAAGATACTGAACGTAAATGCTAAGTTTGGTGTTTATCCAAAAATGCTTTTTTTGTATTCAGGGGGTCTCAAAACATGTATTTCCGGTGAAATCTTGGTATCGAATTTTTGGGTGGAATACGATACTTCCCCTACTTACTATACATAGTAGAGAAAGTAAGAAGATAGAAGAATAACCCTCTGTAAGAGAGTGAGTGGAGAACATCATGTGAATATAACACATCAAATATTTTTATTAAGATTCCGTACTTTGCTTATGAGTTATGCACTGCAATTATTTGCACATGTAACATACATGAGTTTCCACTGTACTTCTTCATTAATGATTATGGCCATAAACGAATTTAATTTGCTAGCCATGCCATCAGTTTCAGTTAAACAGGCCTGGCTCACGTTTTCCCTTTATGTTCATATGTGAAGACTCTAAAACAGACAGTTTAAATAATAACAGACAAGAACCACGCACTACATCGAGCTATCAGCCCGTTTTTTGTACTTGGTTCCTGTCCCCACAACTTTCTCCTGAGCAGCCACCATCATCGTTTCTGCCTCCAGCGATTTAGAGATAAACTAAACCAGTGATCCTTGAATTTATTCCGTAAAAAACACCAGAGCTACATACACACACATACATCGTATATCTCCGACAAGAACATATCTTTATATCGGAGTTATACCGTGTTGTCTTAAAAGCCGTAGTTATGATTTAGGAAAAAAATATATATATTAAAAAATCTAGTTGGCATTCATATGATCTTCTCTTCCCTGTATGGTTCATTAGTGGGAATACAAGTTATTCTTACGAAAGTTTTTTCCTAAATATTTCATTTTAATTGAGATAAACGTTTCCGGAAATAGCTGCATTACACACGTCGTTATAGATACAGAGGGAATAGCAATATTCAAGTATTTTAGAATCGGACCTATATGCTGGCCTTAAAATTCCATACTACTTCTATGACATCGCGAGAAACAGCTGAAAATCGACAGGACTTTATATGAATGGCAAAGTATTGAAAATTTCGAACTATTAATAACAGTTATTTCGGGAATGGCTAATACTACAAAAAAAATACTTATTGAAATAGTGTATTTAGAGGTCTACATTTTTTGTATAGTGCATTTTCGTCTATCGCACGTTTACCATTTATAGAATATAATACAAAATTCTCTCGAATGAGGAGGTTTTCACAGGCTATTTCTTGAAAACTTAAGATATACATTTTATTTGTCATGAAAATATCTTTAGTGTGTGGTATTTTAATCAAATCCTTAAGAGCCACTTCTGAAAATAAAAAAATTCTAAAAAAGGGTAGTTGGTATAGCGATATTTTCTTGAAAATTTTGGTGTGGCATCTCTGGAAGATACTGCACCGAAATACTAAGTTTGGTATTTATTCTTCCGTTCACACACACACACTAACATTTTTCTAAAAATAAATAGTTTATTCAGGGGATCTCAAAACATGCATTTCCGTATCGGTATAGAATGTTTGGTGGAATCTCTACCTACTATATACCTGAGTGGTAAAAAAGGTAAAAAGGATCCACTGTTGAACATGTCCATATACACGGCTTAAAACGTGGAGAAAAGTTTAATAACAGCAGCAAATATTCAGGAATAATTAATTTCCCAAAACATATAAATTATCATCATCGTCTTCCACTCTTCAAGAGTAGGGCTAGACCTCCACATTTATTACGTAGTCCTTCGTCTCACGTTCCTTCCACATGTCTCTTCTACTGTCGCTTAAGATATTTCAGCTTGTTCATATTAAAAAGCTGCAATTCTCCTCTAAATTTTATATATTGTGTACTTATCGAAAATACACATTTTTCCTACGGTTACTTTTTGTCTTCACAGTTACACAGGATGTACGCCAAATGTTGTCTTCAAAGATCAGGGAATCAACACACCAATTCAAAACAAGCACAAATTTGACAGGAATGAAGCAGACCTGCGAACCTATAACCAACCAGTTGTTTTTCAAGTCAAAGCCCTGATATGGCCACAGAAGTTAAAAGGAGCCTATACAACTGAAACAATAAAAAATGCTCCATCTTACAATGTTTTTCCGAATGTGAAGTGGGAACGTATTATTTCTGTGAGTAACGCTTCCTTGTGCAGGGATTTAAGCTCAGACTTTAACACGCACAGGTTCTCATCGAATATCCAAATTGCTCTTTCGTACAGACATTTGCCGGACAACGCTTTGACTTGCGTAGTGTAAACATCACAAGCTTTTTACTTTACAAAATCGAAATAAAAATGTGGAATCAATCTTAACTGTGGGATTGTACAAGGAAGCTTCTTACAGTTCTTTACTTGAAGATAACGCAGCTATGGCTTACATTACAGCCAAAAACCCTAATACACGTGGTGTTGGGTGGGAGTGAAAATTTCGTTAATACGTATACATGAAATGTTTTCCACAGCGTCCCCACTCTGATCCATATGTTTGCGAAGACTGCACCAATAATTTCGAATGCCCACATTAGACCGTTAGTGCTTTCCTCACAGTAACTACAAACACCGAGCGAAGTGGCGCCGTGGTAAGGCCTGCGACTCGCATTCGGGAAGTCCCGGCTTCGACTCCCGGCGACCGCCCACTCGGACTCATAGGATTTTTCGGGGGTTTTCCCGGGACGTCGGGCGAATGCTGGTGTGGTTTCTTTCAGACCCGAATTTCCTGTCCCTCCATTTCATTCCATTCATCATTTCATTCATCATTCACCCCCTTAGGTCTGTTTCAGGGTTGGAAGTGCGACGAAGGTGTTTCGGTACGGCGTGACACGGCAGGGAGAAGGAAACTTTCTTCGTCCTTCGGGTTTCGGCTGGTTACTGGGATAAACGGACCGTTCATTCGGAGTGGAGCATTGGCCTCTATGTGGAATGGGGTCCCCGATTTGCTTGCTCCATTGTAGGGGCGTCTCAATCTAAAACTGCAGGAACCCTGTGATTGATGTGCGCTCGCTCCTGGCTGCCCGGTGTCTCCTCTCACTTCCTCCCGAGGGCGCCCTCTTGTGGGCATAGGCACAATGTCCTCATTGGAGCAGTGTCGAGCCCCTTCCGTTCATCCGGGGGGAGGGGTAACCCCCCAATTGCAACGAGCAGTGAATAAAAGTAAAGAACCTCATTTGACTTCTGGATATAACATATATACGTAACTCGTTACCTATACCATAACTTTTTCGTATTGAATTTAATCGCTACAATATTCTCTATTACACTCTGGTGTTTAAAAGTAGCATTTAGTATTCATCTCAAATAAAATTCAATGAGAAAGAAGAGAACTTCAAGGATTGACAGAAAGTTGTTATATCTATACCTTAATTTATTATTCCAATGCTCCAGACGTATATTTTCAATAAAGTCGTCAAACTATTTTTTGAAAGTAAAGAATGTAACATTTAAAGGTTGACTGGGTTGGGAGAATTTCCTTAAAATCTTCAATTTACATCCTATAAAGCAGCTTGCATAAATATGTATATTTGATATTGATCACATCCAAAGGTGCTCTCTGATTTATGTAGGTGCTCATGCGTTTCCGGTGAAATCTCGTATTATTGGGTGGAATGGAATAACTCTGCTATTCCAGATAAGTAGTAGAGAAAGTTAAAGTAGGTACTAAAGCTACATGCATAGCATTACGCTAGGCATCTTTGGTGGTAGAATGGAAAATTCTATACTTTTTGCTTTACTAAATGATTAACACACTGTTTTATTACCAAAACATAGAGGTGTTAATTTTTCCCAGTAAACTTTCTCTGACAATCGAATATATTGATGTTCATCTATTCATGGTCTGAGAAATGGACTTTGGCACCGTAAAGAAGTTAACGGATCGCAATGACTCTGCGGTTTAGCGGTTAGCATGCTAGTCTCCAAATCCAGAGTTCCGGGCTTCGATTTCCGGCCGGAGGGTACGAACTTTTCTTTCGATAAATTATTCACTCCCTAGAATCTGGATGTATGAAAGAGAGTTTCAATGAATGTGATAATGTTTACAAAGAAACATCAGCATCAATACAAATCCAAAGATAAACACAACAGTCAACAAGTGAAGGTCATTGCCGATTGACAATTGTTCCAAGAAAGCAAAGCTACCGATATCACCTCAGATGTTAAAGCTGTCATATAAATGTAACAAAAAAGTCAATGATTGATATAATAGGAACTGTAGGATTAGGAGGAATAGGATTCAATGCAGAGGGGAGCTTGACCAATGCCTCGAACGGGGCGCCCTCGGGAGGGAGGTATAGGTAAGAGGAGACATAGGTCGGCCGGACCAGGGGCGTGACAGGCAGAGGGCACCACTTACAGACTTAAACTCCCGGAATGGGCCCTATTTCAGCTGGGCCCACAATCCCCTGTAGGTCCACAATCCCCTGGGGCGTCCGGAACCCGGGGACCGTCCCCATTCCGGTGGACAAAAGCTTCCACAGAGCATCCTTTTCCCCTGCCATGCACACACCAAGACCTCACGCCGACACGAACAACACTGAAGGAGACCAAGTGGATGAAATGTGAAGTGAAATAAGAATGGAGGTGAAATGGAGGTACAGAAAATATGGGAGACTTAATTATCCTTCCCAGCATTTGCCTAGCGACCCGGGGAAGCCTCCAAAAAAACTCGTGGATCAGGAAAGTCGGCCATAGGAATCAAACCCACGACCTCCCAAATGCAGGTCATAGACGTTACTGCCTGTGCCAACCCACTGGTAATAGGAAGTGTAAATACACTTTTCGGTGTTGTTACTTAATTATTTCATTTTCTATTAGTAGTGTGCTAAACTACGACTTAAGATAATTAACATACTTAAACAAAAATGTCTTGTTTACACTATGCAGGCAGTTTTGTACCGCTAATCATTTATAATTTAGTTTATACAGCGGAGTTTGTAATTCTGTTAATGGAAAACAGATCAATAAATTAACACAGCTGCTTTGAAAAATGTGTATTTTTCGTCCCATTAATTTTGTTATGATTTGCTTCTTTATTACCAAAATGCCTTTACTGGCCAGAGGCAGATTTTGATTGGGAATAACTTGAACTATTAATCGCAATGAATTATTTTTAATAGGTATATTTTCAGTATCCTAAGTGTTGTTTTAATTTCGCACATGTTGACGAGACAATAAACAATGTTTAAATCTGTTTTTCAAAGTAATTTGGGCTGTTTCCACTGTACGTACAGTTAAGTTTTACGAATTATGCTTTAATACAGCAGTGCTGCATCTGAACTGAGTATTTTGTATTGTTTATATCTAAAACGTATATTGAAAGCCTCCACCTGTTGGAATAATACCAGATATTTTGAAATACTATAAAGAGTACAGATGTTTGAATTTCACATCTGTGAGGGAGATAATCATGCATACCTAGGCAACAACTGTGTATTTACTAATGAATTACTTCCTAAAAAGGTATGTCAAAAAACTGGCAAGGCAGGAAATGTTACTTGCATGCCATTAAATTTTGCTACTTTGCTTAAGTGTTTGCCAAGTGTCAAGGTGCAGTCGACTACATCAAGTGCCAAAGAATATAGTCACAAAACCAGGCGTGGTAATACCGTTATAGAATGTAGTTGATTGGTATGCAAACCGCGAGCTCAACCATTTCCTGATACAATACAAACACTTTTTGCTTCCTTCTCTTCTCTCCCCGCGGAAACACCAAAAATGGGCCGAAGTTATTTGAATATTCCATTCTTCCGCCTTTTGAAACTTATGTTGTCTTTACGACGTCACTTACAGGATGGTTACATCACCTGCGTTGCAGTTGAATAATACACACTTCGTAATAAGAGTTCGTATTCCATAAACGTTCAGCAACACAGTAGGCCCAGCCTCAGGAAACATCGTGAGGAACTTTCGCTGATTGGGCTCTGCCGTAACTAATAACTACTATGTCGTTCTCGTGTTCTGTTTACAAACACTTCAAGCAGTTTTACTTATATCCTGCATCACCTTAAGGCTCAAACATATTAGACATCTTGTTTAACTAAGGAACCGTGAATACAATGTGCAGTTACGTGATGTTTACAAAAGCATTTCCTTATTTTTATTACAAATCGCAACGCTCTGCAAAATCTCTATGGAATGCACGACTGAAATATTGTATGTTGATATGGGGATGGTGATAATGCAGTTAAACCATTAGTTCAGAAGAACAGTAACTTTAGTTCATGCTTTATAATACAGGGTTATCCGAAAAGAAGGAACATACTTTAAATATTTATTTCTAATGAACGACAATAATGGCGATACAGCTCTGAATAGAGAAAAGTTCAACATTTTATTTTATGTGTTTAAAATGAGCACCATTTGTTATGCGAGGACGACCAGTGCTTTTCCGTTTGCATACGCAACCATCTTATACGAACTTATTGTATTATTTGTAAATATTTCATGAGGCGGCTCGTTGTTGAACTTACAACGAAATGCACCCTCAGTAGGATATATAGGAGAGAGCTGGGCCACTTTTTTGCGTTTATATGGGAAAGGATAGGGAAAACGAGGCTGGATGGGGTGGTTCAAGGAGGAAAATGCGTTTATATGGGAGAGATAGGGAATACGATGACCGATACTATGCTAAAGAGGGTTGAAGGAGGGAAATACGTTATATGGAAGAAATAGTAGAGAGGTGTTAGGCTAGGAGGGTTTAAGTATGCGTTTATAAGGAGAGACGAGAAAACGGAGAGAGATCCTATGTTAGGATACACAGGTGTTAAAGTTAGGTTAGATAGGAAACCAAAGAGATACTCAGCTAGACAGGGGACAGGAGAGGAATGCGCTTTATGAGAGGTAGAGGATACGGGGAGTGGTGTTAGGCTAGACAGAGGTTGAGAGTAGAGTATGCGTTTATATGTTTGAGAAGTATAGGAACAGGAAGAGGGTGCTAGGCTAGACAGAGGTTGAGGAGTAGAGTATAGGTTATATGAGAGGTATAGGAAAACGAGGGGAGGTGTTAGGCTAGACAGAGGCTGAGTAATGTATGGTTTATATGAGCGGTATAGGAAAACGATGAGAGGTGTTAGACTAGACAGGGCTTGAAACGTAGTGCATGGTTTATATGAGAGATATAGGAAAACGAGGAAAGGTGTTAGGCTAGACAGAAGTCGAGGAGTAGAGTATGGTTTATATCAGAAGTATAGGAAAACGAGGAGAGGTATTAGGTTAGGAGAATTGAGTTTGTGTTTATAAGGAGAGACGAGAAAACGGAGAGAGATCCTATGCTAGGATAGACAGGTGTTAAAGTTAGGTTAGATAGGAAACCAAGGAGTGATACTCAGCTAGAGGGGGGGGGTAGGAGGGAATAAGCTTTTGAGAGGTAGGGGATACGGGGAGTGGTGTTAGGCTAGACAGGGCTTGAAACGTAGGGCATGGTTTATATGTATGAGAAGTATAGGAACAGGAAGAGGGGTGCTAGGCTAGACAGAGGTTGAGGAGTAGAGTATAGTTTATATGAGAGGTATAGGAAAACGAGGAGAGGAGTTAGACCAAACAGAGGTCGAGGAGCAGAGTATGGTTTATGTGAGAGTCATAGGTAAACGAGAGAGGCGTTAGGCTAGACAGAGCTAGAGGAGTAGAGAATGGTTTATATGAGAGGTATAGGAACAGGAGGAGAGGTGTTAGGCTAGACAGGTAGTGTAGCAGTAGGAATATGGACTTATATACAGGAGAGATAGGGAATAGGAGGTGCTAGACTTGAACGCGACTTTAGACGTGAACTTAGTGGAAAACTGTTTCATGTCAATGTTCTAGACATGTCCATCACGTAACCTATTCAGGGAAAAGGTGACTCGTTCAGGGGAAAAAGGTGACTGCTCAGGGAAAAAGGAGGCCCACAAAGGGAAAAAGTTGACTAGCAAAGGGAAAAACGTGACCAGTAAAGGGAAAAATGTCACCAGCAAAGGGGAAAATGTGACCAGCAAAGGGAAAAAGGTGAGCCATAAAGGGAAAAAGATGACCTGCAACGGGAAAAGCTAACCCACTAACACTAACAGGTAAGTAATTCAGGTAGTATTGCAAGAGGCTGACTGGATCATAGCAGTGTATGATTTCACAGGTAATTCAGCTAGTATCGTATGTATTTAGGCTAATTCGTCTAATAACACAGGATAGATTCCAGATGCTAACTGCATCATGGCTCTGCATGATTTCACAGATAATTCAGCTAGTATCGTAGGTATTTAGGCTAATTCAGCTAGTATCACAAGAGGATAGATTCTAGGGTTGGGTATAGCATAGTTTCATATTTCACAGGTAATTCAGGTAGTATCACGGGTGCTCGTGCTAATTTAGAGCAGGAATTCGTATCAGAGCTAGTTAAGGTAATTTCACATGATTCGGGTAGTATCACAGGTATTTAAATCATTTTCACAGCCAATTCAGCTAGTATCTTGAGCATTTAAGCTAATTCAGCTAGTATCACAGGAGGCTAGATTCCAGAGGCTAACTGCATCATAGCTATGCATGATTTCACAGCTAATTCAGCTAGTATCGTAGGTATTTAGGCTAATTCAGCTAGTATCACAAGAGGATAGATTCTAGGGTTGGGTATAGCATAGTTTCATATTTCACAGGTAATTCAGAGGGTATCGTAGGTATTTAGGATAATTCAAGTAACAGAGGTGTTTAGAGTAATTAAGCAAGCATTACAGGAGGGTAGGTTCCAGGGGTTGGTTATAACCTAGCTTCGTATTTCACAGATAGTTCAGGTAATATCGTAAGTATTTGGGTAATCAGCATAGTTTCACAGATGCTCGTGATAATTTCGATCAGAGATTTGTATCACAGCTATTTAAGGTAAATGCAGGTGATTCAGGTTGTATCAGTGGTATTTGTGTCATTTTAACAGGTAATTCAGATAGTGTCTAGGTATTTGGGCGATTCAAGCATCATAGGTGTTTAGAGTAACTCAGCTAGTATCACAGGAGGCTAGATTCAATGATCAGGGTTTCGTATCAGAGCTATTTAATGTAATTTCACTTGATTCGAGTAGTATCACAGGTATTTAAGTCATTTTAACGGACAATTCAACTAGTATCACAGGTACTCATGGTAATATAGAGAGTAATTAAATTATAAAACATTTCTCATCCAACGTTACAACAATTTATATACTTTTTTCTAAATCTTACAAACTTATTATATGTTAAACAGTTATTGTACGATGCGGAGAGGGATAAACTGCATATTGGTTCACAAATTGAAAAGCTTTACGTCAACATACCTTTATTTTAGTTCGGTGTAGATGTCTCTCCCCTTTTATCTAGGCTTGAGACTAGCACTAGGATTGCTCCTAATGGCAGGGTTACCACCTTCCCTTCCATCTTCTTCTTTCTTCATCAGGCGTCAGCTATCTGCATATACAGCACACAGATAACCTTCTTTTTTAAGATTGTAGACTCACGATAAAATCTTTATCTTTAACTTACATTCTTTTAAGCACTGTTTGTAATGGCGTAATGTCCATACGCATATGTCGTTATCCCATCCTCAGCAATAATTCTTTTATCATCAAACGGAGTCAATGCAATTTTATTCACTTGCACTGTAGCAAGAGCATGCTTTCGTGATAGGATCAGATTCATAGGTGTTCTGATGATTTCACAGGTTTTAAGACAGTCTGTATAGCTGTCAAACGAAATGTACTGCTTAATAGCGCTACGTTTTATACCTTTAATCTTTTTTATCATTGACCCTTGAATATCTAAGGCATACATCTTAGGACGTAGTCCAACAAAGCGTAGGATGATTTTGCTATTAGCCTCATCTTTAAATTTTCCCAATACCTTCTTGTTCTGAGTAGAGTAACATATATGGTTGGCAGGGTAATCAGCTGTATCGAGATGCTCAAGAAAACGTAGCTTGTCCTGGTACACATCTTCAGTTGTTACACGATGAATGAACGAATCAGTGTCCATATACATAAGCTTCAGGTTTTCAGCTCCATAATAAGGCAACAAAACGTCGTAATGATAGTTATACATTAATGTCTTGGAGATGTCCAACACACTCATACCAATGTATATAGGCTTGTTGAATACAATCTGACGAGAGGCCATATGTATAGCAGCTAGATTATCAGCATATATCGTCCTGTCGATAAACGTAGGCTTGGCGATCAGCTTCTCTAGGGTTTTTTCATTGGTCACCAGTCGTATATCCATGCGGTTACGCAGGTTCTCCATAGTTTTTCCAAACATAGCGTTGTTAAAGAGCTTGTAGAGATCCTTCTCGAAATCATTTGCAGCTTGTTGTCGTAGCCTGTTGTTAAATTCCACATAAGGTTTCAACCACTGAGACTGTCGGAATTGTAGCACACGATGGATTTTTGTTAGTCGTAGTCCATGACTAAGAGCTTGCTTCAAAGCCATGTAATGCACTACATACTTCTTTCGAGGTCCAAGATGAGGTATCAGTTTCTTTGTAGATGATTCCAATGGTTTCATACACTCTGGCAGGAAAGGTAGATCGTTGTGTAGATCGTGAAGTTCAGCAGGATACTCGATGTCAACTTCTAATATGTACCCATGAGGATCATCTTCTTGTAGTGTTTCTAAGTTGATTTCTTCAGGTGACACCCACTGAAATCCAGCAAAAGGAAGAGCGTGACACATTGCCCACCCATATTGGTTATTAGCGTCCTCGTATGTGATAAATTGGGTTGGTCTCGACGGATCAAACTTATCCATATAAGTGTTATTAGCCTCAGCATACCGATGGGAAACTTGGCATAAACCTCCTCTTGTACCTGATTCCACCATGAGTAGTTGATCATAATCTTGTAACAGCTCTAACTTAATCCCAGTATACAGTAACATGGCGTCCCATGTAAGACCTGGAGAGGTAAAATAATGGGCAGGATCAACTTTGTGTGTTTTAAGGGTTTGCTCTCTGAACGTCTCAAAGACATCAGCTAGGAGAAGTACATCCGAAGTTAAGTAGAGATCGCTGTACTCTCCCAGGTTTCTCACATTGAACAGCTCCCATACATTTCTAGCATGATCGTAGTCAGTATCAGTAATTTCTTCTTCATTTAATCTATTGTAGAAGGAGTCCTTAGGAGGCAAGCAGGTCTCGTTCAGGACATCCCATGACGTAACAAAATCATATGGAAATACACCCTTACGGGTCATCAACTTCAATTTGTTTTCTCCAAAGTACTTTAGCGTTTCAGGATACGAGGTTAGATTTTTTACCAACTTATCCAAGCTTGTACTGAGGAATCGGAAGCTATCCACAAATCGAAGCTTTATATCTCCTACATACTTGGTGAATGAGATATAGCTTTCTTCAGAGTTAGGAATTACCTCCACACGTTCACTTGTGCACCCCAGCTCCTTTACAATGAAATGCGAGTCATATCCGCTAAGGTTATGCATGAAGACTGGTATATATTTAGGTGTTTTACAGGCTAAATTACATTCATTATGAAGACTTCCACGATATTCACCGCTGATGTGATCATGGTCGCGTACTTTATAGTTCTCTTCTGTAAAGGGTTTTCCACACAAGTAGCATGCTGAAGAAGACTCAAAATCCTTTTGCTGTTGATCCGTAAGTTTCAGAGGCTTAGCAGATTTGTATATATTACCAATCATTTCTGCAAGAGATGTAAGGTACAGCATAAACTTCTGAGCAGCATCAGCACCACGATACACATAGGGTTGCTTAGGAAGACCAGTTTCGAGATGTTCAACACCAGATGTAGGCTTCACGTAAACACAGAAGCTCATTGGTGTGTGCTCTTGATAAGGGGTTGTATAGGAAGTTTCAGGATTGGGTATACACGTATGGCATGGAGTGAGAATACTCTCAAAATCAGCATAGATGACATAAGGTACTTTCAGCATCCTCTCAACATTTTTAAACTGAACAATTGAGTTCTCCTTGGTAGGCATAACTACCCTCGCAACACCATGTTGAATACAGAAGGCTACATGTTCTTGCAGTTTTTCCTGTCCACTTCGTCCATATCGATCATCAAAATGTGTAAAGCAGCGCTTACAAGTATAAACCCGTCCATTATGGTTAGTTTTCTGGCGTCGAACGAGTTTCTCAAAATTCTTTATATACACGTAGTGATGTTTTCCACTGCTGTCATTCAATAGTAGCAGGTCGCGATGTTCAGGTAGTTCAATGTCAGCAACCTTTATTGGATACACTTCATGCTTCTCATCCAGCCCGAAAACGTTAATGGATATCTTGTTAAACTTCTCAAATTTAGGTATTTGAGAAAGTGGAGTAGGGTAGGAAACACAGCTGAAGTCGTACTTATCTTGAAGTTGTTTGTATTTGCTGACGCGTTGAGGCTTGATGCTCACGAATTCGGCCAGTATAGAGTACATGAAACATTTCTCGTCGCTAAAGTTCTGGATGTTTATACATGCTTTCCTTGCTTCAACAGCTGACGGTAGTGGTATGTAGCTACTTCCTCGTAACGGGTTGTACTTGTTGATACGAAGTCGAACTCCTTCCACAGCAAGCAAAGCCCAGCTGCTACCCTTAAGCTGAGACTCCTCCATTTCAGTCACCAATTTCTTGAATTTCACTTCCATCGTTGAGTTCAGATCAGTTTCCAGGAAAACAGCTTGATTCCGTGTTTTAAATGTTTTGTCACAGGTTTCTCCAATACTGTTAACAAATCGACACTCAGCCAGCAGATTAATTTTAACACTCTTATGAATGCTAAGCTCTTTATGCACAGCATGGATTATACGTTGTTTTGCCTCTTGCAGATACATATTTAGGTCCTTAGCTGATTCGCATCGTATAAAATACGATTTCAATCGTCCTTCGAATGAAGTTTCGTATTCTTTCATATCGCAGTCCTCCATTGTTGACAGCAACTGATGTTTAGTTGGCTCCAATCTTCTTTTCTTCTGAGGGCTGCTTATTTCACATATATCTTCGTGTCGCTGTCCCTTATAACAATCTTTGAAGGTTACATTACAATGTTTACATTTGAAGAGCTTCTTGCAGCTCATCTCGTGTCTTCTCTTGTCATAACCTCGGAGGAACTTCTTCCCACATTTTCCGCATGCATATCCAGTAGCGCTTGGAATAATATCCTTATACGCTGAGTTATTCATCTTTATTCTTGATGTAATAACGTATTAATCACTGATCGATGAAATGTAGACCTCTTCACCTTGACACCACTTTAGAAAGCTGATTATTCTTGGAGAGAACACGATGTTAACACCTCAAGACTAATTAGCACAATGAAGTCCAATGCCCTAGATCACCATATTTATAGAGGGAGCACGAACCTTTTAGATCAATCATAAACTCGCTCCATAACCACCTGTATATGATCGCTCAACGTGTACTAACCCCCCAGCCATATAACCTCAAGTCTAGAGACAGGATGTTTATGACGTCACACCCAGAGACAGAATGTCTGACAGCATCAAACACGTTTAAACTCGTCTCATAACTACCTGCTTATGCTGTCACACCAGCAAGAGAAGTATTCCCACACGCTCATTCAGACATATATTTCAAATTCAAGCCCACCACCACCATCACCACCTATTGTACCAAGGTTAATTCAAGCTGTATTATCACAATACTTAAAAGTAAAAGCTTAAAAGGAAACCTAGAAGATTTTCCCCCTTATTTACTTAATTATTTCATGTTTTTATTCCCTTTTCAATTCTTCCTTTCCATCTTCTCACAGAAAGACCACTACATTTCACTACAATCATGAGAAAAGCAATTTTTCCAGAGTTACACAGATTCTAAGCTTCTAAATCGAACCCGGTAATACTTTTAATAAATGTATTTTAGCCCCCCAATATCAGCATCTGTCATTTAATCTTTACTCGAACCTGATATGATCCATAAGCTTGAAGATATATGAAATCACCCTTCGGGATTCGATCTAAGTACTTTAAAGTAATTTTTGTCACGATAACGATATTTAAGGACTAGATACTCTGTTTACGTTTACCTTGACATGTCTATCTAAATTAAATTACGAGTTATTAAAAGTTTGCAAGTAAATTTCATTGGATCGGGTATTCGAACCCAGAACACCAGGAACAAAATAATTTAAAATATTAGTCTGACATGTTAAACAAAGTTGTATGCAGTTACATCATCGATCTAGGTGATATATTCTAGTGTACAGAGGAAAATTAAGGAAGTCATTAAAAGATGGGGAATCGAACCAAGCACAACTGATTGACAATTATATACAGCATTAATCACCCATCATAGAAGCTATCAATCATGCTTTGCTGCACTCCTCTACCTCACTTAGTTCCCGAGATAATGAAAATTTAAAAATTAAGGATCGAACCCAGGAAGTCAGGTATCTAATTACACATTTACAAGATACTACCTAATATCATAAACGCAATAAAGTTTATTTGGCGTCTTCATCTTAATTGGTTTAGGAGTTATTAAATTTATAAGTAAATTCCATCGAATCAGTATTCGAACCCAGAACACCAAGAACAAAATAATTTATAATATGAGTTTGGTATGCTTAAAGGTGCTGTATGTAGTTACAGCATCAATCTAACTGATATTTTCTAGAGTATAGAGTAAAATTAAGGAAGTCATTAAAAAATCGGGATGCGAATTAGAGACAACCGATTAAAAATTATATACAGTATTAATTACACATTATAACAGCTATCAAACATGCTTTGGTGCATTCCTCTAGCTTTCTTAGTTTCCGAGATAATAAAGTTTTTAAAATTAAGGATCGAACCCAGGACACCAGGTACCAAAATATACATTCACAAGAAACTACCTAATGACATTAATGTAATAAAGTTTATTGGGCGTCTTTATCTTAATTAGTCTCCGAGTTATTAGAAGATGAATTTGCATTCACTCCTAGGATTCGAACCCAGGCATCCCGGTCAACTTGGAACAATACCCTAATGACGCGGCGCATTCCAAAGAATTGATTAGTTTTTATCCCAATGTTCTATCTCTTTTCATTCAGGAGATATAAGCGATTAAACAGTAGAAATGAAATGGGCGGAGCTTGCCGGCATAGATCAAAGAACTTTATCAGATGTCGGCATCTCTCTGTGGGCTCAAACCGGCATTTGCTTTCCCCCATAACGTCAAGCAAGTTTTATTCAATACATTTCTTTCTATAACGCTTACTTTTGGAGATACTGTATAGTCTCAACTTAAATGGCCCTCCCTGTATATAAATTTGAAGTCATTAATGATATTTGCCAAGATATTTCGTAGACGAATTGCATAAATATTACTGTCTATTCTGTGTTATTATTCAGCGTAATATCCTTCTTAAACTTTAGGAAAGTTGACCGTTAGAAGTTATATGTCATGTTCACAACTTTACGGCGAAAATTGAAGCGAAAATTGAAGCCGCTTTTGGATTTAACTGGCCAGAATCAGTTAACTATTCCGTTCATATGTGAATAGTCTTCAAAAGACATTATATTTTTATATTAATTTGTTTGTTCAGTAAAAATCTTTTCTTTCAGATGTATAAGATTATCCCTTCAAGAATTGTGCTTCTCTTAAAGATACCTCCAAAAAGACGAATGAATACCTTAATGAAACCATACAGACCATTCCTTTCGTTGCAAATCCTCAGAATTTCACATTTCTTCATAAATTCGTAATTTTGAAGAAGGCAACAACAGCAAAAGCTGAAAATCTGCTTTTCCAGAATTTATATCAAAAGCTGGTGCACATCAATATTGCGCAAACACAGCAACAACAACAACAACAACAAAATCTACAAAGGATGAGCTACACTCTGTAATTTGCATAAGAAAATAAATCAAGATCAGCAAAACTTATAATGTATTCATCAGAAAATTATATTTTTATATAACTTCTGACAAAATTACTAGCTACGACAACAAAAGATCCACTCTGGAATGTATAGATGCAAGAAAAGGACTAGACGAAATGCAGAGACATCAAATGTATATAAGAAGAGCATGTTCAAAGTATGGAGCTTCGAGATTCCCTAGGGCAAGCATTATTTTACAAACGTCTGGGACGGTGATATATTGCACGACCCTGTAGAAGGTGGAGAGAGCCATTTGAAGATTAGTTTCGGAGCAGCTGTAGTAGGCCCAATTGTTGTCAACGAAGAAAACATAATTACAAAGATTCTTGTATGGGCTTTCACTTCAATTTACAGTCATATACTCCGTTAGTTGGAAGAACGGAATAAATCCAACCTTTCGTCAAAGCAGTGCCAAAGGATATGCTTACCTCAAGAATGCCCATAAATTGCTTGCTAATAATGTAATCATAAAGATTCAGAGAGTGCTTCATTTTTTGTTCATATTCCCATTATTTGAAAGAAAGAAACAAAGTTACCAACTATTTGGAATATTCCTAGGCAGAATATGGTACTTAAAAGCCCTCTCAGCGCTGAAATTTTTTTATAACTTTTGGAGTGCTCATTAAAAACTATTTTGCGTAAAAATATCACATTAAATTACATATTTTTACCCAGTTTCTCACATAAGAGATTTTAGACTTGATGCCTTCTTCCAACCACCGACTCATTTAGGACAGTAAAAGTGATGATTGGATTCTTCAAATCATCATCTAGGCTATCCTAATCTATTCTCACAGTTGGATCATAAAGCTTTGTTGGACGTACTAACAGCTTTCACATTGTAATACTGAAGTTAGTATTGTTTTCTTTGACTTAAATTATAGACTTCTGATTCTTTCCTTATTCTGAACTCCTCTTTTTGTCTTTCCTTCGATATCAAGCCACAGATCTCAGAAGTTGCAGTTCTGTTTGTTTATACAATTGTGGAGAACCCTGTAACCTCCCCTGGTGGCGTGAAGGATCACACCAGATATGATATGGTGGTCCGAATCTATTGAAGAAGCCCGGTCTCTGGGGTTTCAAAATAAATTTACCGCCCTTCCTCCAGGGTATATGATTGGAATATACACACCCGCGGAAAGAGGGGCGAGGACACGGTCTTGCGGGAGCGGATGGTGTAATCCTTTTGGGTTTGTGCGCAAAAATCTAGATCAGGAACCCATCATTAATCTTGCCCTCCACAGAACAGAGGACACTTTTATAAATCTCAAAATAAAGAAAATTATGTTTTGTAGGATTTTATCTATCAATTGTAACAATTTGCAGACAAGCTTTGCTAACTTAAATAGCTGATTAATGTTTTTGCTACGTGTAATACTTACTACTTGTTAAAATATCCGCTAAGAATGAGAAAGCTTGAATACTTGAAGGTATGCGGAAAATTAACCTCTTTTTTCACCTCTGCTATATAATTTGTTTGTTTTACTTTATACCGAAATTGTTTACAAACTGAGAACAGTACGAAAATCTGATGTGCTACACTAACATGACTTTTTCTACTCTTGTAAAAACTATTTCTACAAACGTTTATTCTGCATATGTTTCATGTTAATCGAGATATTGAGATGTCAATCTTATTGCTAATTTTCTTGTAGATGCAAGGGGAATATGGTAGGTTTTAAGCGATAGTCAAATATTTTAAGCGTTGGTTGCTATGTGGCGCATTCCAATCTCTTTGGATGTCCAGGACATAAAAAAAATGAATAACGAATTTGAGAAAAAGTATAAGTATTGGAAAATTTAAGGGAATAACAAGCAATATCTCGAAATGGTTCACTCTACAAAAAATGTATACGACATAAATTGTGTATTTTAACGCGATCTACATTTTTTGTGCAGTAAAAGTTTGTCTATCTCTTATGGTTTACCAGTTATGCAAACGTCGTTCACAATGAAGAACACTTTTGTAGACATTCCTAGAAAATTTGAGATATACATTTCATTTGTATGAAAATATCTTAAACATATGATGTTTTAATCAAAATCGTTAGAGCCATTTTTAAGAAAATTAAAATTTACGAAAAAGTTCCATGTAAAGGGTAGTCTGGGGTGGGGGGATTTTCTTGAAAACCTTCGCGTCGCATCTCTGGAAGATACTGAACCCAAATACCAAGTTTGGTGTTTATCCGACTGTTTGTTTCTGAGTTATGCTGTTCACAGACAGACACAGACACACACACGGACATGTTTCCTCAGGGGTCTCAAAACATGTATTTGCGGTGAAATCTCGGTATCGAGTTTTTGAGTGGAATACAATACTTTCCCTACTTACTATACGTAGTAGAGAAAGTAAAAATAAACTTAAATTTTAATAGCTGTTTTTCACATTCCAAATATACAAACATAAGCTAGTAAAGGTTTAATATTCGAACATTTGAGTACGAAGGATTATATTGCATTTCAGTGCTTTATAAAGCGCTTCGCAAGGATTAGGTTGAAGATAGAAATTTTCGTTCAGCGTGTCTAACCTAATTCATGTAGCTATCTAAAATTAACTCTAGAAAAGCCGACATAAAATTCAGGTGTTTATACTATCGTATAATTCATGTAACTTTTCCTACATCTTTAATACTTAACATGCAGTCGGTCTGGTTGGCTCAGTTGGTTAGAGGTTGTCTTCTGATCCTAAGGTTGCCGGTTCAAACCCGGCCCGAACCATGGTTTTTAAGTATGATTAAAAGCGACAGCTCCCTGTCAGTAGATTTACTAGCATGCAAAAGAACTCTGCGGAACGAAATTCCGGCACACCGGAGGCACTGACATGATCCTGGAAATTGACAGCGTCGTTAACAAAATATATTTTTATAATATCCACTCCAGTACTTATTCATAGTAATGCAATTTTGGGCAACATATATTACGCAAGCGGCAACCAAAGTATCGAAGGTGTCACTATCATACAAGTGTGCCACTTTTTTTAGAACGTAATTTAAAAAAATTATAAACCTTTCTGAGTATGCATAATTTGAATTTTGATGAATATTTGCGAAACTGTTTGAAAATATTGAAGAATTTTCATTCTATCCTGACAAATCTAACGCATATTTGATCTTCTAATATCACAAATTACAAACATTTTCAGTGCCTCCCTTTATTATTGATTTATTTTTGTGATTTTCCAAGTTTGGACCAGTTTGAAGCTACGTGGTACAAATAAAGTTGAGGTAGTACAACTACTGTGCATTCTTACGTTATTAGCACTACAGTAGAAGATTATTCGTTAATCCATTAAATAATTAGACAAAAGTGGCATTACATTTGTTACTGCATAGATCATGCCCCATTAGTATTCGGATTTGCCGCAATAACATTGGGTTTTGATATATTTACTTCACCATTGTCCATGGTTATCACTTCGAGGCCAGGATAGAGTTATGCACTCTTCAGTTTACATTTTGAACTCAAGCCAGACTTGTTTCGATTGCAGATTTTACGATGGTTCGTAAAAAAATCTGATGTGTTACACTCACATGACTTTCTCTACTCTTGTACAAACTATTTTTACAAACGCTTATTCTCCACATGCTTCATGTTAATCGAGATGTTAATCTTATTCTTAATTTTCTTGTAGGTGCAAGGGGAATATGGTAGGTTTTAAGCGATAGTCAAATCTTTTAAGAGCTGGTTGCTATGTGGAGCATCCCATTCTCTTTGTATGTCCAGGACATGAAAAAATGAATAATGAATTCCCATTTGAGAAAAATTATTGGAAAATTTAAGGGAATAACAAGCAATATCTCGAAAATGGCTCACTCAACAAAAAAATGTATATGACATAAATTGTATATTTTAACACGATCTACATTTTTTGTGTAGTAAAATTTTGTCTATCTCTTACGGTTTACCAGTTATACAAAAGTCGTTCACAATGAAGAATACCTTTGGAGACATTCCCAGGAATTCAAGATATACATTTGATTTGTCATAAAAATATCTTAAACTAATGATATTTTAATCAAAATCGTTAGAGCCATTTTTGAGAAAATTAAAATTTTCGAAAAATCTTCCATGTAAAGGGTAATCTGGAGTGGGGGGATTTTCTTGAAAACCTTCGTGTCGCATCCTTGGAAGATACTGAATCCAAATACCCAGTTTGGTGTTTATCCGACTGTTCGTTTCTGAGTTATGCTGTTCACACACACACACACACACAGACACACACACACACACAGAGACACACACACGGACATGTTTCCAAAAAGGATTTTTTTTATTCAGGGGGTCTCAAAACATGTATTTCCGGTGAAATCTCGGTATCGAATTTTTGGGTGGAATACAATACTTCCCCTACTTGCTATACGTAGTAGAGAGAGTAAAAATGTATAACGAATTCCTATTTGAGAAAAAGTATTGGAAAGTTTAAGGGAATAACAAGCAATATCTCGAAAAGGTTTCACTCAACAAAAAAAATGTAAATGACATAAATTGTGTATTTTAACGCGATCTACATTTGTTGTGTAGTAAAATTTTGTCTATCTCTTATGGTTTACCAGTTATGCAATAGTCGTTCACAATGAAGAATACTTTTGGAGACTTTCCCAGAAAATTTGAGATATACCTTTTATTTGTCATGTAAATATCTTTCATATAAGGTATTTTAATCAAAATCGTTACATTTTTTAGAAAATCAATATTTTCGAAAAATGTTTCATGTAAAGGGTGGTTGGGAATGAGGGAATTTCTTGAAAATCTTAGTGTCGCACCCTTGGAAGATACTAGACTCAAATACAAGTTTGGTATTTATCATCTTTTCTAGTTTGACTTATGCTGTTCATAGACCGACACAGACAGACACACACGGACATGTATCCAAAAATGCTTTATTTGGATTCAGGGCGCCTCAAAACAATTATTTCCGGTGAAATCTCGGTATCGAATTTTTGGGTGGAATGCAAAATTTCCCTTACTTTACGTAGTAGAGAAAGAAAAGGCCTCATTTAGCAAAAATGTGTATAGATGAACATGAAACCTGGTGGAATGATGTTCTATTTGAAGACGAGTAAACATTTCATATTTCATGTTCCGAAGGAAAACCATATCTATGACGAAAACTGAGTGTTCAACTTAATAAGAAGAATCTGCTGCTAACTGTAAAGCATGGCGGAGTTGCACGATTAAGTGGCGTTGGCGAGTTTTCGCTCATCGAAAAAAAAAACTATACATCATCGTATATATTTGGAACCCTGAAGTTCAATTTCAAAGTAAGTACTGGGCAGCTAGGATTAAGGGACACATTCGGGTATTACAACGATCCAAAGCTCGCAGCTTTAAACGTCCGCATGTACGTGGCTTCTTTACAACTGTCCGCAGTCACCGAATCCAATTGAGAATCTGTGGAGAAACGTTTATCGAAGAGTGAGACAAACTTTCATTTCATCCAAAGAGGAACACAAGAAAATTCTGATTGAAGAATGGAGAAAAAACTGACTAGCAAACAACTAAGACTTTGGCAAGAAGAATACTTAAGCGTTTGAGAGCATTAACTAGGCAGACAAGGTATCCCACAAAGTATTAAATGAAAATCGAATTAGGCATAGATCTAAGAAGTAGAATAGCTTTTCTTTAATTTTTTTCTACGCCATACACTGTAACAGATTTAATTTATTTTGTTGTATACATTATAAAATGATTACTTCTTAAACAATTTTTACTTTCTCTACTACGTATAGCAAGTAGGGGAAGTATTGCATTCCACTCAAAAATTCGATACCGAGATTTCACCGGAAATACATGTTTAGAGTACTTTTAGAAAGAGTTCTGTGTGTGTGTGTTTCTGTTTGTGTGTCTCTGTGATCAGTATAACTCAAAAACCAAAAGTCGATTAAATACCAAACTTGGTATTTAGGTTTAGTATTTCTCAAAGATGCAGCACGAAGATTTTCAAGAAACTCCCCTCATCCCAGACTATCCTTTACGTGGAGCATGTTCCGAAAATGTTGATTTTTTCAAAAATGGCTTAAATGATTTTGATTAAAATGTCACATACTTAAGATATTTTTATTATAAATGAAATTTATATCTTCAATTATCTGGAAATGTCCCCAAAATGGTTTTTTCTTAACTGGTAAACCGTAAGTGATAGACAAAATCTTACTACAAAAAATGTAGAGTTCGTTAAAACACACAATTTATATCTCATGAATTTTTTGTGGAGCAAACCGTTTCCGATATATTGCTTGTTATTTGTTTGAATTTTCCAATACTTAATACTTTTTCTCAAATGAGAATTCCTTAGTCGTTTTCTTATGTCCTGGACATGCAAATAAAATGAAATGCTCCTCATAGCAACCAGCTCTTACAAGATTCGACTATTGCTTAAGGCCTACCGTATTCTTGCACCTACAAGAAAATTAGTTATAATATAGTTTCTGCAATTGTTTATCTCGATTAGCATGAAGTAGACGGAGAATAGGCGTTTGTAAAAATAGTTTGTACAATAGTAGAGAAAGTCATGCGAGTGTAACATATCAAAATTTTCTATACACGAGAAATTTCTCTACACTTAACATAGAACCACAAAACTCATTATTAATGGTAGAATTGTAAGTTACCATATACGAAAACGTGCGTGATACAGTGGTTTCACTTGAGCTTCCACAAAGCTACCGTCACAGTTGTTTCTGGTAAATCAGGAAATCCTGCTCAAGCCTCTAGGCAACTCTTCCGTTGATGTTGACAATGGCTTGCCCTTGTAGGCGGCGATGTGACGCATCGGACGGGTACATGGAACCCAGCCCAAACAACGATTGGAATGTGAGATGCAAGGGAAAGTTTGGACGTGAAGCCAAGAGAAATTTCCTTCCACTCGTACCACTTGACCTTAATGGCTCTATCTCTTTTCGTTCGATTTTGGTTATGTTATCCTTCCAATATTGTATGTCATAACTAACGGTGATGCAACAACTGAAGTAGTAATCAGCTGCTAAGGTCTCGTAAACAAAAACTAAAATTCAATTATTGGAATTATTTCTTGTGTAGTTGGATGAATTCCTGTATATTTTAATGAAGACTGCTTTGTTTCCCCAAAATGGAATGCAACTAAAAGCCGATAAGTAATTTCTCTTTTCTTTTTCTTTCTTTCTCCTCTTTTTTACGTTAAACAAATAAAATATGTTTGACTGACCAAACGGTTTATATCATATATCTCATAATGTAATGCGCATCGCCCACACGCTTTCTCTGCCCAATAAGTCTCACCTAGGCAATTCCTTCTTCTAAACTACAGGGAGACACTCCAATGGCACACAGTGTTTCGGGTTCAGGGCCGATCATTTATGTGTGCCCTGCTACGCTGTGTAATATTGATATCCTGCATAAGCAGGGTCGCGAAAAACCACAGCATCTACCCTTATATATGATGTTTGCTTGTCTAGAGATGAAGGAACTCCTGAAGAGTCGAAAATTCCTAGCAAGACAGAACATCCCCGTACTTTCCCGATATTTTCGCCCTAAGGTTTTGAAATGTATGGGGACTTTTGTTATTGGAATGTTTTTTCCCAAAATCAGTACCTTGGAAATAGTTCGGCGTTCAATGTGCTCTGTCCGAAAAAAGCCACTTTTCAAGGTGCGTTTCAGTGGTATGAAAACAGTATACGAAATAAAAACTGTAGAGGGTCTATTATTAGAAAAAGGAAAGGATGCCAAACTATTGTTTTGAATACTAATATTGACGATATAATAATAAGAATAAGAAGAAGAAGGTCATGATCATTGTATGAATAACACAAAATACGTCACTTTGTAACATTAATGCTATGGTGATTAACGAGTAGAGATTATTAAACATCTAGATATAAATGCATGTGAGAAACATTACTATAAATATATGAATTCATTAAATCGACGGCTAAACAGTGAATAGGCGAAACAGAATACTTTTAGACTTCACGGCTAATACACAGTTCATTTTCGTAAATAAAATGAAGTTAAATGTTTTGTTGTGCATAGCATATGTTAACAGATTCACATTTGTAGCCTGCCTTGTTACAAGTAAGAACCGACTGCCACAGTGAAAAGTAATGGGCTGTTAGTTGACTATGCCCTTATATGAGTGAGATGGAGCAAAGTAAGAGGCAACCTAGGCGATTCCACTCTGCTACCATATCTCTACCTCTCGCTCTCCCCTACAGCAGAGACTCGATGGCCCATAAAATACGAGTCTGAGACTCCTCACGGATACTACACCTATGGATGTGAAATACTAAGAAGATGAATATAAGTCCTGAAAACAAAAGTGTAAAAACACACAAAAACTATGCTAGTCGGTAGGCTCTACAAATGTTTCCGAATATTTGGAAATTTAAAACTGTCTAATATAGTTCAATTACATATACTATTTATCGCGATGAAGGTCGCGAATTTTACTCTACTGGCGTGTAGGCCAGTGATAAGAGCAGTTCCCGCTGGTTAGTGTATACTGGTGTCCTTTGAAACCCTTGAGTTTTTTCAACAATAGTTGTCACCTTGTAAAGTTTTCACGTGTTATTGATACCTATAAGCTTCAGAATGCCTCCCCATATGTGCACATTAACAGCAGGGAAGTTAGATAAAAATTCTAATAAGGGTGTTTTCAGGTATGTCTACTCCAAATATGAATATTTTGATAACACTTTCCAAGTTTAGTGTTACGGGAACTTCTACTACTTATAAAAGTCTTATGTGTTACACTCACATGACTTTCTCTACTCTTGTACGAACTATTTTTACAAACTATTATTCTCCATCTATTTCATATTAATCGAGATAAACATTTACAGAAACGATCTTTTGACATGCAGAGAGAATTACATTTTACACATAGCGACCAGTTCTAAAAATATTTGACTATCGCTTAAGGCGTACTATGTTCCCCTTGTTTTGTAATTGCAAGGGCAATATAGAAGTTAGCCTTTAAGCATCGACATATATCTTAATAGCTGGTTGCTAGGTGCATCACCATTCTCTTTTCCACAGATTAATACTCCTTGCATATCTAAGACAAAAAATGAATAACGAATTCCCATTTGAGAAAATAAATATTGAAAAATTTAAGGGAATAACAAGCAATATCTCGAAAATGATTCACTCAACAACAAAAATGTATATGACATAAATTGTGTATTTTAACGTTATCTACATTTTTTGTGTAGTAAAATTTTGTCTTATCTCTTATGGTTTACCAGTTATGCAAAAGTCGTTTACAATGAACAATACTTTTGGAGACATTCCCAGAAAATTCAAGATATACATTTCATTTGTCATGAAAATATCTTAAACATATGATATTTTAATCAAAATCGTTAGTCATTTTTGAGAAAATTAAAATTTTCGAAAAATGTTCCATGTAAAGGGTAATCTGGGGTGGGGGATTTTCTTGAAAACCTTCGTGTCGCATCTCTGGAAGATACTGAACCTAAATACCAAGTTTGGTGTTTATCTGACTGTTCGTTTCTGAGTTATGCTGTTCACAGACACACACACACACAGACACACACTAGGACATGTTTCTGAAAATGCTTTTTTTGGATTCAGGAGGCCTGAAAACATATATTTCCGGTGAAATCTCGGTATCGAATTTTTGGGTGGAATACAATACTTCCCCTACTTACTATACGTAGTAGAGAAAGTAAAAAATTGAAGTAGTGTGCGTACTAAGAAGCATCTAGACGTAGTTGGAGAGTACATCCGTTGACTTGACTTATGTAAAGATGGAGTCGGATTACGACTGCTCTTAACACTGAAACTTATGTTTATTGTATTATCTTCTATCTCTATAATTTTAGTTAAATAGCTCTGGCACCTGAACAAGGAGCAGAAGTTTTCTATAGGAAGATGATCATCTGGGTTTATCAACCATAGTAGTTCATATATTTTCCTACACAGCGCTTTGCATTTGAAGATTATATGGTAGTTAGTTTCGTTCTCTTCATTACATAACCTGCATACTGGTTTTTCTTTGAAAATTCCCATTACATGTAGGTGTTTCCGTAATCTACAATCTCCTATCAAGAGATCAATTTTATTTGGGATTTATTGAGAATAAGTACATATTCAGTGGGCGAGGAGTATATTTTACCATTATTCGCTTACTGCTTGTATTCCTTTGTTGGAACCCTTCGCAATTGGTGGTGAACTACTCAGCTATGGTTCTTTAAACAGAATTTAAAGCAATGTGAAATACTGGCCCAGGCAGTAAAAGTTTGAGTCGACCCTTTCCTAGTCTAAAGTTCCTTTACGTCCAGGCTCCCATCCAAGAGTAACCTTGGTGTTATTATAATTACTCTATTTTATTTTACGTCGCTTTAACTCCAGGGTAATATCGCGATGGATCTGTTAGCGGAGAACTCTTATATCGAGGTGTGGCGGATAGTTTGCCTTCTAGGTCTCATCCCTGTAACCACGCGCTTCGTCGTGTCCACAGGGACCCTAGCGCATACCAACCGGATCCCCTGCCCCGTGCCGTGGAAATGACATTAGGGTGCCTTAGAGACACTTGTGCATAGTAAGCGGATCCTCTGCCCCGTACCGTGCAGATGGCATTAGGGTGCCACAGAGACACTTGTGCATACCAACCGGATCCCCTGCCCCGTGCCGTGGAAATGACATTAGGGTGCCTCAGAGACACTTGTGCATAGTAAGCGGATCCCCTGCCCCGTGCCGTGCAGATGGCATTAGGGTGCCACAGAGACACTTGTGCATACCAACCGGATCCCCTGCCCCGTGCCGTGGAAATGACATTAGGGTGCCTCAGAGACACTTGTGCATAGTAAGCGGATCCCCTGCCCCGTGCCGTGCAGATGACATTAGGGTGCCTCAGAGACACTTGTGAATAATAAGCGGATCCCCTGCCCCGTGCAGATGGCATTAGGGTGCCACAGCGACCCTTGCGAATAGTAACCGGATCCCCTGCCCCGTGCCGTGCAGATGACATTAGGGTGCCTCAGAGACACTTGTGAATAGTAACCGGATCCCCTGCCCCGTGCCGTGCAGATGACATTAGGGTGCCTCAGAGACACTTGTGAATAGTAACCGGATCCCCTGCCCCGTGCAGATGGCATTAGGGTGCCACAGCGACCCTTGCGAATAGTAACCGGATCCCCTGCCCCGTGCCGTGCAGATGACATTAGGGTGCCTCAGAGACACTTGTGAATAGTAAGCGGATCCCCTGCCCCGTGCAGATGGCATTAGGGTGCCACAGCGACCCTTGTGAATAGTAACCGGATCCCCTGCCCCGTGCCGTGCAGATGACATTAGGGTGCCACAGAGACCCTTGTGCATAGTAACCGGATCCCCTGCCCCGTGCCGTGCAAATGGCATTAGGGTGCCACAGAGACCCTTGTGTACAGCAACCGAATCTTCTGCTTTGTGCCATGCAGATGGCATTAGGGAGCCATCCAGTCCAACCGCAAGTCCAGTTCGTCTTGGTCTCATCCCTGTAACCATGTCATCCTGCTTCGCCACGTGTCCACAGAGGCCCCGGTCCATAGCAGCCGAATCTTCTGCTTCGTGCCGTGCAGATGGCATTAGGGTGCCGTCCAGTCTACCTGACTTCATTGTCTGTGGATAGATGGCACAGCATTCGCTATTACCTCTTATTTTTCATTTTTTACTATTGTTTTAGACTTAAGATAGGACTTTGGGTCGTGGCATTAAATATTCAATCCGGTACTTACCTTAGCCCCTGAGGGAAGCCACAAAGAAACCTCAGTCAGATTGGTCGGCCTACAGGATTTGAATCCGGAACCTCCCGAATGCGGGTTACAGACGTTACCGCCTGAGCCATCCCGCTCTGTAAACGTTTGTGTTTTCGGTTGTATAATGTTTATTAGCTAGTTACAAACTAACTTAGATTTATCTGATAGCTTGCAATTGCTTTCACAGCAGCCTGGCTGTCAGAAATAATCCAAATGTTACTTCCTTTGCAGCAATTATTTAGATTCTCCCTGATGCAAGTTTCAATTGAATAAGCTTCAGCTTGAAATACAGTAGCATTGCGACCAAGAGAAACATGGATGCCACATCTTGGTGCCCCCTCGTGTATAATAGATTTATTGTCTATTTTAGAGCCATCTGTATACCAGATCAGAGTGCCCCCAGGACAATACATCTTGTTCTGGCTCCATTCTGATATTATTTGAATGGTTTGTCAAAACATAATTTTGGTACGATATAATCACTACCCATCTCGAATTGAGAGTTATTGATTGTATTTGTAATACTGGTATGCCCTAAGGTATACAACTTTAAGTTTCGGTTCAGCCCATAAGCCCCCAACTGAGCAAATTCCTACACAGACATAAATGAAAATAAATATTAGGCCAGATATGTTTTCAATTTCGGAACCGATGCGACTGAGAGACAAACGGAAATAGAATGACGTGCGCATATTCCATCCACATCGTAAGATGGGATACATGCAAAGGACTGACCCTTCGGAAGGTTTAGTAACCTGCACAAGAAAATGATTTGATATCGCTCCCAAAGTGGTATACATTCTGGGAACAGTTTCTTTAACATCATTGCCCATACACATTCTGAATAATTAACCGTGATCGTGCCGAAGTGCCACGCAAAGCAAGCACGAGCTTGTTACCAAATACAGAGAAAACATCTATCACAGTTGTAATGCTCCACATATAAATAGCCGGGAAGAAAGTTACTTCGAGGTTGTTCACATCGGCCGTGAAAGAAAAGCAGCGAAAGTGAAGACGTTGTTCGTGAGATGCACGTTTAATGTCCATACGTGAAATTTCTCTGTTTCTCGGAAACCAAATGTTACAACACAGTTATGAAATTATTTCATTCCTCGAATGCGTCATTCAAGTGGAGCAGAACTGGCACAGGAGCAGATGACATCATGAGATTTTGTTTGCAGAATGAGAAGCTACGTGCATTACTGTAGAATCAGAGTATTTATGGGCCAGTTCTTGTTTTAACTTAGTTTTATAGGTTCTATCAAGCCAACTTGTGGAATACTTACTGAATTATAAATTCAGAGTTTGCATCATCCTAAAACCAGTATTTAAGAAACGAATGTAGATTATCGGGTCCACACCTTAACATCGTTAAACAAACTGTACAAATATCTATGATATTTCTGTCTTTGTATAACCTTGTATCTCACCGCATCGTTTTCTACGCTGCCTCTGAATTAATCTCTGGAATGTAGCTTCTGAATCAAGAGTTCTAGTTTAGACATTAGATAGCATAGACGTTAGAGTGAATGTGGCTTTCACTGTTCATAAGGCAATTTGCACATATAATAGTAATTAAGCAAGACTTTTCTGTATTTAATAAAGGTTATAATTTTGAATAAATTTAAATATCTAAATATCTCATTTATTATTGAGTACTAGCAAATTGTTGCATAACGGAAACTATAATTTACAGAATTTTAATTCAGAAGGCTATACAACTTTTTCGTTATTATTCAATTACGCTGTCCATTTACAACGGAAAACATTAAAACTACAATCCCGTAACCCCATAAGCATAAAGTAATATACAAGTTTAGTGCTGTTAAATGTTTCGTGAAATTATTTTACAATTTATTAATACCCCAAAACAGCAGTTTTATTGCCAGCTTTTTAATTTTAATGTATGCGAAAGAGGGGCATGAGAACGAAAGAGCGATAAGAGAGAGAGAGCAACAGAATATAAGAGAGGGAATTGGAGAAAAAAAAAGAGAGTGTGTGTGTAGAGATCATAGAGAGAGGGGGAGAAAAAGAAGAGTCTCCGCAGTTAACGCTAACGAAGCTACGGTTCCAACTAGTGAACAAATACAATTTGTTTTTTTAAAGACACACCTCAATTATTGTTTCAAAAACAACCAATACTCTCACTAAACCTAACGGGGTGTATATAAATAAAAGCAATTTAAAATTTTTTTTTCTTCTTCTCCTCCCGCTTCAAATCAAAACTTTAATACCTCTTCCGATGCAAAGACATCTTCCGTACTGGCTCAAGATCGTCCAATCGGCCGCCGACCTTTTGGTTTATATTGAAGTACTACTTGTTTCCCGTTTCTATTATCGTCATCCTTTCTATATTTTGAAACCACTGCCACTATTAATCCTTTGTTATAGTTTGCATCTGTATTTTTTCGCGTATTTGAACGTTGGGAATGTGATAGTTTAATGCATATCGCCTTTCATATATTTCTAAACTTACTGTAGTGATCTACTGAGGACCCAATTTTCATGCTATTTAGCAGGAAGGAACTGCCGCCATCTTATAAAATCTAGTTGAAGTCATTTGTATAGTTCCATGCATGTGTTGAAACTTACTCAGGCTTATAACGTTCGTAGGAGATCCCCGTAAGGGTTCAGACTCCTTCAGCTGCCGTGGTGCGGACACTGCGGACTGCAGACCCTGAGCATTCATGGTACTTCTGATGTTACCAGAAGTATGCTGGGCAACTTCTGAGCTCCACCCGTGAGGGCGTGGTTTGGATTGGGTTGGACTCGGTGGGTCTGGTTCCCTATACCCATTGGAGATTGGATACGTCTGTGTGGTTTTCCGTCCAGGCGAGGTTGTGAAACGCCTCTAGGTCCTCCGGTACCGTCCTGGAGAGCCGGTAGACAGAGTGCTGTCGTTCCCACTGAGGTCTCGGTGATGTTCCCCTTTTTGGGGGTTGACGCGCGTAAGTGGCGTATCCACTTCCACCCTGTAAGGGGGCCGGATTTAATTTTCAGGTGCCGGCCTACTGAAAAACCTCTCGGGGACACAGTTCGTGAGAGATCCAGCATCACAGATATTTTAAGCTGTTTACTTGTAACTTCTTGTTCAAAAATATGTTTGATCTTATTGATAGCTTTCTCTCAAACGACATAGCTTTATATTATTCTAAAGCTAGATTATAATTTCTGAATATCTGTTGTTATTTATAATTGCATCTTCAGAAGTAGATAAATGACCTGATCACCCGCAAATAATTTAGAAACACACTGAAGAAAAGGAACACATACGTATAATATGTGGTTGCAAAACAACTTAGGAACAAGAAGTCCAGATATCCCAGACATACGTGTAGCTGTCAGTGGTCATTATTAATGATAGTATGAATACCTCAGTCTCTTCTCTGTGTTACCGTAATAACTCTATCCATAAATGTTGTGTTGAGACATCACATAAAAAAGATGAAACAGTTAACCTCTTGCTTCCAATTAAGTCTTTCGGTTGGAAATAGTCAATTCATATACATTGCTGTAGGAAAAAATTGTATGTTACGAATATATAATTCTCTTCTTTCTAACTTTCTTAACGAAACATGTAGGAAAATAATCGAAGTTTTCTAACTTTGTTTTGGTAGATAACACATTTGGGTACATGTTCCCAGAGTATGGTTCTTATTTTCCACCTCTAACTTAATTTAAATATTTAAAATCCTTGCTAGCCACTCTCCAACAAAAGCAAAACTTGGCCGGGAAACAGAGGCTGTCAGAGGCAGAGAGCAGTTCGAATCGAGCCAAATTACTTGCGGTTTTTCGCGGCTGTATATTACATCTGGGAGCCAGAGGAAAAATCAGTCCATGAACGTTGTCAATTATAATGGAATTAAAATTTTGTTACCGATTTCAGAGTAAAGAAATATGTAAGTTAACACAAAATTTAGGTATAAACATAATAATTGTGATATGAGTTTGGTGGCTAAGAGTGCCGTTAAGAGGGATCAAAAGACAGAAACATGGGAACGAAAAGAAATGCAGACGACCAGCAAGTAGATGTTTACTTTTATTTTGGGGTATTTTAAGAATGCAACCTACTTCATAAAAAATCTGATGTGTTACACTCACATGACTTTCTCTACTCCTGTACAAACTATTTATACAAACGCTTATTCTCCATCTACTTCATGTTAATCCAGATAAACATTTGCAGATTTATTGCTAATTTTCTTGTAGATGTAAGGGGAATATATATTTACAAGGGCAATTTGGAAATACAGTAGCCTTAAAGCATAGACATATCTCTTAATAGCTGGTTGCTAGGTGCAGCACCATTCCCTTTGCCACAGAATAATACTCTTTGCATATCCAACACAAAAAAATGAATAACGAATTCCTATTTAAGAAAATACGTATTGAAAAATTTAAGGGAATAACAAGTAATATCCTGAAAATGGTTCACTCAACAAAAAAAAATGTATATGACATAAATTGTGTATTTTAAGGCGATCTACATTTTTGTGTAGTAAAATTTTGTCTATCTCTTATGGTTTACCAGTTATGCAAAAATCGTTCACAATAAAGAATACTTTTGGAGACATTCCCAGGAAATTCAAGATACACATTTTATTTGTCATACAAATATCTTAAACATACGATATTTTAATCAAAATCGTTAGTGCCATTTTTAAAAAAATTAAAATTTTCGAAAAATCTTCCATGTAAAGGGTAATCTGGGGTGGGGCATTTTCTTGAAAACCTTCGTGTCGCATCCTTGGAAGATACTGAACCTAAATACCAAGTTTGGTGTTTATCCGACTGTTCGTTTCTGAGTTATGCTGTTCACAGACAGACACACACACAGACACACACACACGGACATGTTTCCAAAAATGATTTTTTTTGGATTCAGGGGGTCTCAAAACAGGTATTTCCGGTGAAATGTCGGTATCGAATTTTTGGGTGGAATACAATACTTCCCCTACTTACTATACGTAGTAGAGAAAGTAAAAATACAAGCAAGGACATATTTTGCTCTCATTTTCTCAGGTTTTCTAATTTTTTAATACTTATGCATCTTTTTCTCAGACACTATTAGAGATACTGAAATCAAATGTAGCACAGGCTTATTTCCTACAAAGATAAGTATTTTGGTGTAGTAGTTTTCTTTTATTTTGGTTTTCATGGATATTATGCTCTGAAATACACAAAAATTTTACAGAAACTAACTTATTCAGGCTGAAAATAACTAAAACGTCACTAAAAAGAGATAGCAAAACTTTTTCCCCAAAATATAATATCATTTAAGTACCCATGCACATTAGTTTGCATGTAAGTTTTTCAAAGGATCGTTTGAGAAAGTATATGCGTTATATGAAGAATTCAATACAGTATTGCGTTTTCCTTTATTCACCAAATTATTTATCTATAAATAACATAATTATAGAATATATAAATTAAAATACCTCTGCAATTGTTACTTAGAGGAGTAGTTACAAAAGCAGAGCTTTGTAATGAGAGGCTCAAGTTAGAACACGACCGAAGGGGGTGTTCTGAGAGCATTGAGTACTAAACTTAATTTGTAGTCTACAATATTTTATCTACGTTCAGAGTATTTTAGTATATGTTGTATATTTAGTATATTTAATGAAATTTATTTATTGCGGAAATGATATGTTTCAAGAAAGAGTAATGTGGGGATTGGGGAAAAAAGACACCATAAATCAACAAACTTTTTTGTTATATTCTACAATTTTGGATGCTAAAATTAAATTTACTTTTATTTATGGACTCTCTTTAGCTGCTGTAGCCCTTAGCGTCCCATTCTATATTAGGCGTGTGAGACCGGAAATTTGGCTTTTCAGGCTTGAGGTTCTTTTACGTGCCGTAAATTTACAACATGGGACCACTGGCTTTACTTCCCTTTCGAAGGAAGTCATGCTAAGGATTTTTACGCGCGAAAAATTCATCGCCCACTGCCGGGTTTGAATCCACGACCTCGGGAACTAGAAGATAGCATGGTAACCACTACTCTACGCAGGACGACCTATGGATGCTGATTTCATGTGTGAATTTAAAGTAAAAATGAGCGAGGAAGGTGATTTTCACGGTTCATCAGCAAAAGCTTTAAAAGCAGTCCAAGATGCCACTATTAATACACTTTCAGGAAAGTCAAGGTAATTATACAAAATTCAAGGACTGAAAACTGAAAATTTTAAGAAATGGAATACGGTTGCAGAAGGATACATAGAAGAAAGTGTGGAGGGTAAGAAGAAGATTGCTGTTATATTACTTAGGTGACAAAGTTCAATTTCAGGTAAAGTTGTGAAAAACAATACTTCTGATAATAGAAAAAATGTGCCTCCAATAAGTATTACAAATTGTAATAGTTGTAATACCACAATAACTATCAATTAGGGGAGAAAGTTTGTTTTAACACAAATTATTATCAAGGAAAATAAGACAGTTTTTTTTAATTAATCGACGCTCTTTAACTACAATGGTCCTTAGCGTCCCATTCTATATTGGGCGTGAAAGATCGGTAATTTTGCTCAGAGGGCTCTTATCAGGCTTGAGGTTCTTTTACGTGTCGCAAATCTACGACACGGGATCACCGGCTTTAGTTCCATTCCGAAGGAAGCCATGCTAAGGATTTTGAACCCGCGACCTCGGGAACTAGAGGTTAGCACGGTACCATTAGTCCACGTAGGACGACGGAAAATAAGATAGATGATCAACGTATATTTTACGTTTTGCTGAACCTGTATTTTAAGTTTTGATAGCGTGTTTTGGTAGAATATAAAGTATAGGTTTTGTTGCCTAGTAACCAAAAACTAAAGCATCCCCGATTATTATAACAGTAGATAAAATTACGTTGCTTTAGAACAAAAATTGTGGCTATGGCAGGGAGTTTACTTTTTAAAGGTATTTCTGTCTACGTAATCCCTTAAATGTTGCGGTTATATTTGGAAGTATTAATATGGATAATGTACAAACGGAGTTTATATTGGTGTTTATTTCCCGCAACTCTCCTTTATTTCACTAGTGTTTGTGAAGTATGATGCAGGTTTTTACCCCTACATATCGGGCATGCAGCCAAGGGAATTTGATTCTCTTTCCCTTCACCAGCTAAATATTCAAGTCAGTCTCGCAATGCTCTCCCTAATCTCTTTCTCTTTGACGTTTTCGTATTCCTTTTTTTATCATCTATCATGGAGCACATTTCACTAGAGAGTGATCATCAGTAATCCACGTGCAGAAGCCCCGATTTGAATGTGCCGGAATGGAAAAAAAAATGGGAAAAAAAATCCCTTTCAGATTTTGCCTCGACCGAAAAGCTGCCTTGGCAACATAGAAGTACCAATTGCAGTCGATACGCACGATGCACAAAGTACATATCATTTATACAGAATCTCACAGCAATCTCGGATACACATTAATAATAGATGATGTATGTTTATGAATAATACAACTCATATAAAGTATGCCATTTTATACTGCTTCCGATAAATACATAATTGTCTCCGCAATATTTTATACACTCTGCATTCTATTTGCTTTTTAGGATAGGCTTAAAAAATTTGTTTGTCAATAAGTTAATTAATGTTAATTCATCAACATTTCATGGTTAAGAATCGTAAACTCTAATTGAAGTGTTTTTTATTCAATAAAAAATTAATTCTCATTTATAACATCACAAGAGTTGACAATTTTGGGGAATGCTTTGACGATTTAATAGAAAAGTTCATTTGGTACTTTATGTAAGAGCTAAAGGCGGCTGAGGATTGCTTACAGAGAACAAGTTGGAATAGGATTAAAGATTCAAAGGACTATCTCAAGAGCTGTCAGCTAGAATATAATTTGATATGATCATTTCAGGATTTTTTTTTTGCCATAAAGTAAATTAACAGTCTAGATGTCTGTTCTTTTCATCATTGCAACATTTAGCTTAATAGCCAGACATATTTATAAATGTATACGTGTTGAACATGTTTTCAAGATTATTTATAAGATTTATACCACCTGAAGTGAAAATTTAACATATTTATCACTTGATCATCTTATAAATAATATAAATATAAAAGAAGATTTGTCCGGAAAACCCATTATTTTAATTCAACTTTTTTTACTTCATCTGCCACGTACAGAGGAAGTAGAGAGGGTACTGCATTCCACCCAAAAATTCGATTCCAAGATTCCACCGGAAATGCATGTTTTGAGGCTCAATGAATCCCCTCCAAGAAAACAATGTTTAGAAAAATGTCCATGTGTGTGATGTGTAAAACGAAAAGTCGGATAAACGCCAAACTTGGTATTTAAGTTCAGTAACTTACAAAGATGCGACACCATGATTTTGAAGAACATTTCTCCACCCAAACTATCCTTTACATGGAACATTTTTCGAAAGTTTTTATTTTCTAAAAAATAGCTTTAACGATTTTGCTTAAAATATCACATATTAAAGATATTTACATTACAAATAGACTAACATATTTCGAATTTTCTGGGAATAGCCTGTGAAGTTCTCCTCATACGAAAGAAATTTTGTATAACTTTGTATGTGTAAACGTTAAGCGATAGACAAAACGTACTACACAAAAAACAAGAATAACTTTTTGTGGCATCAACCATTTCCGAGATATTCGTTATTATTGTTTCGCAGTGTTCAATACTTTCTCATTCTTTTAAAGTCCTGTCTTTTTTCAGTTGACCTGAAAATATATTTTGACCTAATATATTTTCCTCTTACAACCGTAAAGAAAATGATGTTTTCCTTGTGAGTGAGATGTTCACGTCAGGCTAATTTCGGCCTCCTAAGCCAAAATGAGGTATCTTAATATCTCATTATTTTTCACTGCAACCTGTTCTGTCAATTACTAAGCCGCACCTGTAATTACAGTTTTAACCCCTTAGTTGCTATCTTCAATAAGGCATTCATAATTGATATATACCTTTTCTATACATTGACTCACATCTATGAGCTTACTTCAAAATAATATAAAAATATACTGAGTTGCATATTTTTGCCTTAGGTGTAGCATGGGTGAGGTAGAAAATTCAATAAGCATAAGAAATTCTTGTTCCACGCTGTGTAGAAATTGCATCTTCAAATTATAGTTGAAGACTTAGATAGACAGCATGCTATTGATTCATTATTCTGTTTAGAAAAGCTTTCTATGATTATTAGAAAGATACTGCACAGTAAATTAATATTATTCTGTTTGGTTTTATAGGGATTTTAGGAAACTTTTAGCATCGGATTTTTTTTTGACCTCTTGGCCACATTGAGTTACACATCAAGCACCTCCTTGGTATGGTATGTTAGAACTGGTATGGAATGGTGTAGCATGGCACAGCACGAAACGAACATTAATCTCTAATCTCGCGAGGTGTTAATTTACTGAAATCTGAAATATTCCAACACTGGATCCTTTCTGGGGTGTATCGATAAAAATGTGGCTTGGAAAATAACTACTGAAGCATTCCATATGCTCATATCAATTTAGAAATACTTTAACTTCGATATTGTGTGAAGAAAACAATTTTATTCACTTTTGGAATAATCAGCAACAAAAAACCCGACAGTCCAGAACGCCTAAAACAATTATCACCTGAAATCATGAAGTTTCTATAAAATTAGAAAAGTAGAATCAGTCGGCTGAAAAATGTAAAGCCATCGTAGGTATTTGAATCACGGATATTCTGGTTTCCGTCCGGCTGCTCTAAGCATTGCGTTACCATGGTAACATGGTGGTAAGACATTACATTCCCCAACTGATTCGCATTTTTTCCCCAGTAAACACAAGATCTCAGATTATATTAAGATGACATATCCCAATGGCGACTTACAATGCTACAAGTAGGTACTTTAAGTCCCGAGCTTCATAGTTTCGGACAAGTTTAGAAAGATAGAATCAGACGACTGAAACATTTAATGCCACCACATCGGGATTTGAACCACGGATTTTCCGGTTTCTTTCCGGTTTCTCTAACCACTGAGCTACCATGGCAACATACCGGTACGACATTAAGGCGTCTGAGTTTACCTTTTCAACTTTGTCTAACACACGACTTGTGTGGAAAACAATTTAACTGCACTTCTGTAAAATCTATCAGATAAAAGGTGGAAATAAATATTTAAACTTCATTTAAGTCGCTGCTGGCCTGTACTAGCAATTTTCCCCACCCAAATGCAAGTTACTGTCATCCGATTTCCTTTACGATAGAAAGGAAGTACAAAGTGCAACTTTCATAATTTTGCGTTACCTTTACGATGGTGAAATCGGACCAATGACCTTCAATCCACCCAACCACTTTATTATTACCTCCAGTATTTACCAAACGACGCTGCTAAGGTGGATGTTCAGGTTCACCCGGATGATAAATAGGTGAAAGTTCGTAACGAACTTGAGTTGGCGAAGTAGCACAGGGCTAGAAGGTTGGCGTGAAGTCAAAAGATCTGTACTTCAAAACCAGCCAGCTGTCATGCACCAAATTCCTTACTAGCGCTCTTGAAACAAGGTTATATTTTAGCAACGTGTTTACCTTTCATTCACCCTGACCTTCCAGTATGGGAGAAATTTTACTGCAGTGGTGTGAAATAAATTATCTTCCAAGCTGGACAAGAGCAGGGAAGAACTTTAGTGAAGGGATATACCACTCAAAGCGTAGTTATATTATTTTATGAGCATCAATTTTATACTCGTCTGCCCCTTTGTTTCCTTCGGGAGGGGTTTTGCATCAGTAGCAGTGATCCCGGTTTAAAGAGCGAAACTGTCGCACATTTAGAGCTTTCAGTATTGCAGAGTACCTATCAGTGTTGCTTCGTTCCTGCGTCAGTATATGCAGGGTGGGCCATTTAAGTTGAGACTGTGCAATATCTCCAAAACTAAGCGTTGTAGAAAGAAATGTCTTTAATATGATGGGGGGAGAAAGTAAATGCCATTGGTCGTGTTTTATTTGGAGGAAGTTGTGATGGTCATTTTAGGGGCAATTTATTTTTACTTTCTCTACTACGTATAGTAAGTATTTTTTAATGAGAATCTACTTTTTGTGTTGTCTTATCACTCCTCATAAAAAGTTAAATAACATTTGTATAAAGTACTTTGCAATTTTTCTCACACCAACGTAAATAACAATGAAAATTCTGAATAACTGTGTACGAAGAGCGCAACGAACGGTTGGTCCAACCATACGTTTGAGGGTGAAGTAATTTCGTAATTGCGAACCAACATTTTTTATTTTGTTCCCTTCTTCCTCATTACAAAATAAACAGGTTTTATAAACCACTTCCTAATGAGAAAACAACATACAAAATATAGGTTCCCTCTTAAACAAATTAAATTGACCTAAAATGACCATCACAACGTCCTCCAAACAGAACACAAATAATCGCATTTACTTCCCCCCATATTATCAAGCAACTTTTATTAAAGACGTTTCTTTCTACGAGATTAATTATGGAGACATTATACAGTCTCAACATAAATGGTACGCCCTGTACACATGAAACAACTCATTAACCGCTGCAGGAACCGAGCTAAAATTATTAACGTTTAAAGGATATTTACTTACTGATAAAATAAAAATTTATTTGAAACGAGTAGAAAATTACGAGTTCTTTATTAAAAGAACTTCCTGTAGGTTTACGATTTTTAGCGAACCACTACAAGAAGATTCGAGAACAGAAAATATGATCCACTCCCTTAGATCGCAATAGTGCTTTTTTACTTTCTCTACTACGTATAGTAAGTAGGGGAAGTATTGTATTCCACCCAAAAATTCGATACCGAGATTTCACCGGAAATACATGTTTTGAGACCCCCTGAATCCAAAAAAAGAATTTTTGGAAACATGTCCGTGTGTGTGTCTGTGTGTGTGTCTGTCTGTGCATAACTCAGCATAACTCAGAAACTAACAGTCGGATAAACACCAAACTGGGTATTTAGATTCAGTATCTTCCAAGGATGCGACACGAAGGTTTTCAAGAAAATCCCCCCACCCCAGATTACCCTTTACATGGAACATTTTTCGAAAATTTTAATTTTCTCAAAAATGGCTCTAACGATTTTGATTAAAATATCATATGTTTAAGATATTTTTATAACAAATAAAATGTATATCTTGAATTTCCTGGGAATGTCTCCAAAAGTATTCTTCATTGTGAACGATTTTTGCATAACTGGTAAACTATAAGAGATAGACAAACTTTTACTACACAAAAAATGTAGATCGCGTTAAAATACACAGTTTATGTCATATACATTTTTTTGTTGAGTGAACCATTTTCGAGATATTACTTGTTATTCCCTTAAATTTTTCAATACTTATTTTCTCAAATGGGAATTCGTTATTCATTTTTTGTCTTGAATATGCAAAGAGTATTAATCTGTGGCAAAGGGAATGGTGCTGCACCTAGCAACCATCTATTAAGAGATATGTATGTGCTTAAAGGCTACTGTATTTCCAAATTGCCCTTGTAAGTATATATTCCCCTTACATCTACAAGAAAATTAGCAATAAGATACTCTGCAAATGTTTATCTCGATTAACATGAATTAGATGGAGAATAAGCGTTTGTATAAATATTTTGTACAAGAGTAGAGAAAGTCATGTGAGTGTAACACATCAGATTTTTCTTCCTAGACTACACATGTATTTAAGCAACACTAGATTCCTTATAACTTCCCTCTATGGCTAGCTTAAAACAAATCCCAAGAGACAAACATGAATCAATTAGAGATGATATACGTATTTGGAGTGAAACTAAGGAAGGGCCAGAAATAATTTTTACTTTCTCTACTACGTATAGTAAGTAGGGGAAGTATTGCATTCCACCCAAAAATTCGATACCGAGATTTCACCGGAAATACATGTTTTGAGACCTCCTGAATCCAAAAAAAGCATTTTTGGAAACATGTCCGTGTGTGTGTCTGTGTGTGTGTCTGTGTGTGTGTGTGTCTGTGTGTGTGTCTGTGAACAGCATAACTCAAAAACGAACAGTCGGATAAGCACCAAACTTGGTATTTAGGTTCAGTATCTTCCAGAGATGCGACACGAAGGTTTTCAAGAAAATCCCCCCACCCCAGACTACCCTTTACATGGAAGATTTTTCGAAAAGTTTAATTTTCTCAAAAATGGCTCTAACGATTTTGATGAAAATATCATATGTTTAAGATAATGTCATGAGAAATGAAATGTATATCTCGAATTTTCTGGGAATGTCTGCAAAAGTATTCTTCATTGTGAACGACTTTTGCATAACTGGTAAACCATAAGAGATAGACAAAATTTTACTACACAAAAAATGTAGATCGCGTTAAAATACACAACTTATGTCATATACATTTCTTTTGTTGAGTGAACCGTTTTCGAGATATTGCTTGTTATTTCCTTAAATTTTACAATACTTATACTTTTTCTCACATTCGTTATTCATTTTTTTTATGTCCTGGACATGCAAAGAGAATGGAATGCGCCACATAGCAACCAGCGTTAAAATATTTGACTATCGCTTAAAAGCTACCATATTTCCCTTGCATCTACAAGAAAATTACCAATAAGATTGACATCTCGATATCTCGATTAACATGAACCATATGGAGAATAAGCGTTTGTAAAATTAGATTGTACAAGAGTAGAGAAAGTCATGTGAGTGTAACACATCAGATTTTTTCTAATGTATTCCACTCTGATTCGTGTAAACAAGAAGAGATGGCTAACCCAATGTAACATGATTAGCAACTCGACCTTCTAGAGTAAGGGACGGGTGAGAAATGAATTGTCTGCAGTGCTAAAATGCACAATGGCTATGATAGCTATGTCAAACATAAGACATGAAAACGAAGTCTAAAATCATTGCTGCCATAAAGTTATTTCCACCATGAGGATATTATTTCCATATATTTGGCTATTTCAAAAATTACTTTGACCCATAAGCATCCAGGTGGTATTATTACTATAATTACTATCATCAGTAATGTTATTGCATAGTGATACTTGAATGACTAAGTAGTCAAAGGCCGTCAGTAAATACATGGACTATTTATGTATTATTATTGTAGCCCTAGTAGTATTACCATGATTATTATTATTATTATTATTATTAACTTAACGCACTCAGCTAGCAGGAATATAGATAGCTCACTGGCAATGTTATCCTCCGCCCTTCTTTAGGGATGACGTAAACAGTATGTCAATCAAGTATAGAATAATTATGCAAGAAGGAACAGAGAGATGGAATTTCACAATTAATTTAATTTCATTATCTTTCATTATCATAGCGGTATTTTTTTCTAGTACCAGTGCTCTAGTTTAAAATTGTTATACATATGTGAGTTTAAAGAACATTCGACAACGTAATTTGGCTAAAATCAGGGCAAAATTTAAGGACTTTAAATGATTTTCGAACTATTTCCGAAAATATCCAATACAAATATTGGCGTTACTTTGACACTACTATAGCCGCAAAACGAACCCGCCTGAAATGCATGGCTAGGCGTGCATACATTTACGAGCTAGTTTGCGTTACTTTAAGTTTAACGGACATTAAATGTTTAAGGAATTATCATGATCTTTTGTAATTATTTTTATTTCAGTATGGGGTTGTGAAGCAAAATCAGCAAACTACAGTTTAATTAATTTTGACTTGCCTTTCCTATTAAATGATTCTTTTGAATCTTAGATTTCACATTTCTAATAGATATGGACCTAATTTTAATTTCTCTACCCCTAGCTATTGATGGGCAGAGAAAAGTAGTGCTTTCCAGTAAAAACTCAATATGAAGATTTCTTCTGAAATAGACATTGTGAGCTCCTGAATCCTAAATGAAATTATTAATTGGTCTTTCGAGCAGTATAACTCAAAATAAAAAGGCAGACAAACGCCAAATTTTACCCTTGATTCAGTTAAGGTTTAGGGACTTCTGAAGATAGTTTTTTAAAAAATCTCCACCTCAGACTACTCCTACATGGAAAAATGTCGTTATTTATTTGCTCAGAATGGCCGAAATATAAATGTAGTATGTCTTATATAGTAACATGAATGAAATTTATATCTTAAATTTTATGCGAATATCCTATTCAGTCTACTTTGTTCTCATTGCATTTTATGTAGTTTTATGTAATGAGTAAACCATAAGAGATAAACGAAAATTATTTCAGAAAAAATATCAAGCACGTAAAAAAAAATACAATTTGTGTTAGATAGATATTTTTGCCAGCGGTAGTCATTTCTGAGATATTCGCGGTTTTCTTTTTAATTTTCCGGTATTTTAAACAATGCTTTTAAATTTAGCTCTTTTGTTTATGCTGAGCTTCAGTATCAAGGCAGTTAATCATATCAACTTTGTGCATCGTAAAATGACCATCACAACGTCCTCCATACCAAACACGACTAATGGCATTTACTTTCCCCCATAATATCAAGAAACTTTTACCAAAGACATTTCGTTTTACAACGCTTAGTTTTGGAGATATTGTACAGTCTCAACTTAAATGGTCCATCCTATAAATGTAGCTTTTGCTGAAAGCCGTCATTTCGCGAAGATCAATGCCAAATTACACCTTTAGCCGCGGTTCTTCATGAAATGACGAAGCTTGTTGGGAATATAATGTAACCTAACCTCATCTTTCGCTGTCTGCCAGTTTTTAGAAACGCCGTCAGATGGCATTTACAAAGAAGTTACAATATCTGTCTCGTTTTCATGATCTGCAGAGGGGATCTTCGCTAAAGGGTTTCAGCAGAAGTGTTCGACATATATAAATGCGCAGGCATTCTTGATGAGCCACGGTCAAATTAGTTCCGAGTGTATGGCGTGGATGTTGATAACATCCTGGAAATGGTTTAGTCACTGACAATGAGTCACTGTCGGGATTATGCAATTGCTTCCATTTTACTTGCAACAAGCACTAGAGCTGACACCAATGGTTACTCCAGCGCCATTCTGTTGATCAGTAATCTATTACAGTTTACTGCGAGGTAATAAACTCTCGTAACTTGCATGTATTGACTTTCGAAAACTCTCACCGCCTGAGTTTAGAAGTCATCAAAGACGATTAACTGTGAATACTGGCATGGTCAGGAGGACCATTATGTTCTTTTACTGCGCCTTATTGTTTAAGTGTATCGACATCTATTTGGAATGTGAGTCGGGTGTTCCTCGATGGAATCCCTGGACATTTTATTTGTGACATAAGACAATATCTCGATACAGATAGTGCAGGTCAGTTTCTTGGTCATAGAAGTTGCCAGATCTTAAACTAATGGATTTCTCTTACGGGAGCATCTGAAGTTGACCGTTTATGCCACCGTAATGACGAACTTAGAGGATATACAGCAGCGAATTCAAAATTGCTGTGGAAATGATCAGAATCATACGACTAAGAGCACTTTATCTTCATCATTGTACGGTGCAAAGTCTATGCAGCACACTGATCTAAACTTTGGGTGAAATGTATTTGAAATACTTATATTTTCAACATAGGGAGGAATTGATATCTCTACTCCACCGTGTTGTAAAACAAAGCATTGTTAATGCTTATAGAATCTGATGTGTTATAATTCCATGACTTTCTCTGCTCTCGTACAAACTATTTGTACAAACGCTTATTATCCATCTACTTCATGATGACCGAGATAAACATTTCCAGAAACTATCCTATTGCCAATTTTCTTGTAGGTAAAAGGGGAATACGGTAGGCCTTAAGCGACAGTGAAATATTTTAAGAGCTGTTGCTATGTGGCGCATTCCATTCTCTTTGCATGTCCAGGACATAAAAAAAATGAATAACGAATTTGAGAAAAAGTATAAGTATTGGAAAATTCAAACAAATAACAAGGAATTCTCGGAAATAGTTCATTCCACAAAAAATGTATATGACATAAATTGTGTGTTTTAATAAGCTCTACATTTTTTGTGTAGAAAACCTTTATCTATATCTTACGGTTTACTAGTTATGCAAAGGCCATTCAGAAAGAAGAGGACTTTTGGAGATATCCCCAGAAAATTCAAAATATGCATTTTATTTGTCATGAAAATATCTTAAATGTATGATTAAATCGTTAGTCATTGTTGATAAAATCAAAATTTTAAGAAAATGTTGCATGTAAAGGCGAGTCTGGGCCATCCTTATAGATTTCATCATACCAGCATCACAAACTGATGGTATGTTAATTAAAGTAGTTACAGGCATTTAATAAAAACTCGCCAAAAATTCCATGTAAACGTTTATTTGGTTCCGAGGAGTTTCCTGAAGAGATTCATCTTGCATCCTTTAACAGTGTGAAATGTATTTCTTATTTCTGTTAGGCCATTCACATAAACATGCATATCTTTCTTTTCCGGTTTTCCTCAGGGGACATCAAAATATTTCAGTGAAATATCGACCCTAAGGTTTTGGGCAGAATTAAATCTTCATCTCAGTGGTAGAGAAAGCGAAATTGTATTAAGCATAGCATTGGAATACACAAAACAAAACTTGTTTGTGGTTTTATTTGAAGTAGTTTGTTGCTTCACGTATGGAAAGCCAATTTGAAGTAGGAGTTGTATTGTAGTTCAACTGTTGGGGAGCCGAACTTGAAGTAGTTGCAACCGCAGGTATGGTACCCGGTAGCCTTCGTCCCAAAAAAATTAAAAATATTAACTTTGTAATTTGACTGTTACTTTAAATATTATATATCTATGTTTGCCTCGGCTGCGTCAGTATTATTGTTACAGACATGGCTTTCTTTGCAAGGCGTGATGCGGCTGAAGAATGTAGGCTTACAGATTATAATTTTTACTTCACTACATTTATTAATCCTTGACACAATTTAAATAACACCACTGATATAGAGAGCTGTGAGATTATTTTATTAATTACTTGCATTTTTAAAACAAACTATTTTCTTCTCACACGAATACGTATTAAATCACTCGAGGACGCATTTCGCGTCTGATTAGTAACACTGTCTGCTAGCAACTGACTTGATTTCTACCGGCACATTTGTAAATTTCTGTATTTCAAGTCTCTGATTGGCTATTCCTACTCCAATAGAATACTTTCATTTAACTTAAGCTTCTTTCTTGTTGTTGATTGGCTATTTTATAAAGAGTCTCAAAAATTACATTATTGTTTCCAAGAATGACTAGTAGCATTATTAAACATTCTTACTCATTATTGCCTCAAGGACACCTCATTGTTAGCAACTTTAAACCTATTATTCTCACAGCTCCTATATTATTAAATTAGGTAATATATTCAGATAACATTATTGAACATATATACACTAATATAAACATATACAATGACTAATATACACTTTTTATATATTGTAACATATACATATTCCTTTAAGGCGGGCTGTTGTTATATTTTTATTATGTAATTAGACTGAAATCATTTAAGTGTTAAAAACACTGCCTCATATTTTATAGAATTATCAGCATTAGACAAAGATTTTGCATCTGAAACAAAGCATAGGGCGATAGATTTCTTTCGGGCGTAAAAATCCTTAGCTTAGCTTCCTTCGGAAAGGAAGTAAAGCCGATGGTCCCGTGTCTTAGATTTATAGCACGTAAAATAACTTCAAGCCTGATAAAGAGGCCTCTGAGCAAAATTGCCGGTCTTTCACGCCCAATATAGAATGAGACGCTAACGACCACATAAGTTACAGAGCGTCCATAAAAAACTCAACTTAATTTAATTTTCCTTTACTGAACTGAAGATTTCTTCTTCCATTCCAGACAAATTAAGCATTATGCTTTTAATTATTGCTTAAATAAAACATCACAGTATTCTTCCCTCTGTACGTAAACATTAGTTTTTTACTTTTTCTACTACGTATAGTAAGTAGGGGAAGTATTGCATTCCACTCAAAAATTTGATACCGAGATTTCACCGGAAATACATGTTTTGAGTCCTCCTGAATCGGAAAAAAATTTGGAACATGTCCGTCTGTGTGTCCGTGAACAGCATAACTCAGGAATGAACAGTCTGATAAACACCAAACTTGGTATTTAGGTTCAGTATCTTCCAGAGATGCGACACGAAGGTTTTCAAGAAAATCCCCATACCCCAGATTACCCTTTACATGGAACATTTTTAGAAAATTTTAATTTTCTCAAAAATGGCTCTAACGATTTTGATTAAATATCATATGTTTAAGATATTTTTATGACAAATGAAATATATATCTCGAATTTTCTGGGAATGTCTCCAAAAGTATTTTTCACTGTGAACGACTTTTGCATAACTGGTAAACCATAAGAGATAGACAAAATGTTACTATTCAAAAAATTTACATCGTGTTAAAATATACAATTTATGTCATATATATTTGTTTTTGTTGAGTGAACCATTTTCGAGATATTGCTTGCTATTCCCTTAAATTTTCAAATACTTTTACTTTTTCTCAAATGAGAATTCGTTATTCATTTTTTTTGTCCTGGTAATGCAAAGAGAATGGAATACTCCACATAGCAACCAGCTCTTAAAAGATTTGACTATCGCTTAAAGCCTACCATATTCCCCTTGCATCTACAAGAGAATTAGCAATAAGATTAACATCTCGATATCTCGATTAACATGGAGCATATGGAGAATAAGTGTCGGTAAAAATTGTTTGTACAAGAGTAGTGTGTAACACATCAGATTTTTTAATTAATTTTCTGCCTGCATTGCACATAGAGACATCATGCAAGTTCGGAATGGAGACAATGGAGAACAAACTCCTAAGATACTTTTGGTTTATCTATAGAGCAATCCTTTCCTTTCTTAAAATATAACTCCAAATCAGCGACAAGTAGTAATAACATCAGCTTCCTAATGAAATGTTTACAAGAACGAACGTTTGTGAACTCAATAATTTATTTCTTAAAAATTGAGTTAAGATTACATGTACAGATCTACGAATGGCTCATCTTTAAACATCAATAACTCTAGTCGTTTTTTGCAGATAAGTGTTATTCTAAATTCTGCGGCATTTCAAATTTGCATACAAAAAGAGTAAATGAGAATAGAGAAAACATCACGAGTGAAAATGCTAGTTACAATTCTGAAAAGGTCATATGTTAAAACTAGGATTAATTTTTCAGCAATTTCAAACTTTTTGCAAATAAAAGTATCATTTTAGTGCCTAAATAAACTTTCATCATCAAAATTCAAATCAAATCCTTTTTTACTTTCTTTATTACGTACCTGGTAGGTAGAGCCGGTATTATATTTCACTTAAAATTTCGATATTGGAATAAAATACATTTTGAGGCCCCCTGAATCCCCCCCAAAAAGAGAAACCTCCGTGTGCGCGTTTCCGTGCATGTGTACTCCTGTCCGTGTGTATGTATCGTGTGTGTGTGTGTGTGTGTATGTGCGCGCGCGCGCGCGCGTGAACAGCATAGCTCAAAAACCAAAATCCAAAAATCAAAAGAGTTTAAAGAAAATTCCCTTCCCTAAACTACGCTTTACGTGGAAGAATTTTCATTGCTAATTTCCTCAAAAATGGATCTAACGATTTTTATTAAAATGCCATATATTTAAGTGGTAAATAAAATGTTTATTTTAAATTTTCTGGAACTAACCTGAGAAGTCCTCTTCTTTCTGAATGACTTTGCACAATTGGTAAACCGTAAGGGATAGAAAGTAATCTTACTACAAATAAATGCAGGTCTCGTTGAAGAATACAATTTAGGTGAAATAACGTTTTTATGGAGTTTACCATTTCCGAGATATTCCTTGTTATAGGTTTGAATTTTTAAATGCTTTTATCAACTGGTAAACGCTATTATTTTTTTCCCTCCTGGAGCATGAAATTTCAAAGGTGTATTAACAAGAAGTTGAAAGAAGGACAAGATTTTAAAGAATGGGTAGAGACATTAATGTGAATGCAACATCAGATTTTTTTAGTACTACTATCTGAATTTCAGCAATCCATTCCTTAAACACTAAGATTCCCAAATTCTAGTACAAAACTCCTTCAGATTTGAACTACTTCTACTATAAAGACAGGACTAACTTCGCAGTTAAAGTTAACAAGACGTTTCATTATTGCAGCTGCAGTTACTATGACGGAAACAAATTGCCTGTGACGTCATCATTGGCTCAAGTCTGCTCATCCTTGACTGCGGCAATTACATTGGCCACTTCCTACGTGAAACATGAAATCATAACGGTGACTGGGCACACCAGATGCACTTCGGCATCTCCCGTGAGTACACAAGGTCTTTACTGTCACGAAGATGGTCTTCAGCAGGAAATCTCATCTTACGTGTTCGCGTGTCAGAACACCGTTAGCAGTATCGTTGCTTTTATCATTATTGCCCTCGTTACTCTCTTAATAACTGTCTTTCGAGCCGACATTGAATATTCTTACTAATAGAAGAAACCAAATACGGTATCACTAAGGGAACTTTGGCAAGCTGTAACTGCATATTCTACAATATTGCATATATTTTTTAAATGAAAGTTTAAAATACAGTAGCAAATTTTCTTAATATGAAATGAAACTTCGTGCATGATGGGAAATAATAATAATAATAATAATAATAATAATAATAATAATAATATGTAGCATAAACTTTAATTTTGAACAGAAAAGTAGATCTGGTAAATATTGTGAAAAAAGAGTGCAAAATTATAAGAAAAACTTTAGGTCCACAAGTCATAGATGAATAATATAGACTCAGAAGTAAAAATGAAAAAAATATTATGTGTTACACTCACATGACTTTCTCTACTCTTGTACAAACTATTTTTACAAACGTTTATTCTCCAACTACTTCAAGTTAATCAAGATAAACATTTGCAGACTCTATCTTATTGCTAAGTTTCTTGTAGATGTAAGGGGAATATAAATTTACAAGGGCAATATAGAAATACAATAGCATTTAAGCATATACATATATCTTAATAGCTGGTTGCTAGGTACAGCACCATTCTCTTTGCCACAGATTAATACTCTTTGCATATACAAGAGAAAAAAATGAACAACGAATTCCCATTTGAAAAAATAAGTATTGAAAAATTTAAGGGAATAACAAGCAATATCTCGAAAATGGTTCACTCAACTAAAAAAATGTACATGACATAAATTGTGTATTTTAACGCGATCTATATTTTTTGGTAGTAAAATTTGTCTATCTCTTATGGTTTACCAGTTATGCAAAAGTCGTTCACAATGAAGAATACTTTTGAAGACATTCCCAGAAAATTCAAGATATACATTTTATTTGTCATGAAAATATCTTAAACATATGATATTTTAATCAAAATCGTGAGAGCCATTTTTGAGAAAATTAAAATTTTCGAAAAATGTTCCATCTAAAGGGTAATCTGGGGTAAGGGAATTTTCTTGAAAACCTTCGTGTCACATCTCTGGAAAATACTAAACCTAAATACCAAATTTGGTGTTTATTCGACTGTTCGTTTCTGAGTTATGCAGTTCACACACACACACGGACATGTTTCCAAAAATGATTTTTTTGGATTCAGGGGGTCTCAAAACATATATTTCCGGTGAAATCTCGTATCGAATTTTTGGGTGGAATACAATACTTTCCCTACTTACTCTACGTAGTAGGGAAAGTAAAACGGATCGCCATAATATGCTGGCTTTGAAATTCTATACTCTGTTAATGGGAATACTATAAACAAAAGAATGGTTATGTAGCACCTCAATAAATATAAATTATTGGAGAATTCTAACCAAGAAAAAACAATATCTCGAAAATGGTTAGTGACACAAAACTAAAGTATGCAATTTAGAAAAATTATGTATTTTAACACGATCTATAAGGTTTTTCAGGTGATAAATTGTTGCCAATCTCTTATGGTTTACCTGTTACACAGAATTACATAAAATACCTTCACAATGAAGAACACTTCATAAGCTATTTCCAAAAATACTCCAGATATCTACCATTTATTAGCTATGCAAATATCTTGAACATGCATTTCAATAAAAACTTTTAGAGCCAAAAATACGAAATATTTTCCATGTAAAACATAGTTTGGTGTATGAAGATTTTTCATGAAAATCTCCCTTCATATCTTTAAAAGATGCGGAACTTTGCCAAGTTTGGTATTTATTTCTCATTTTGTTTTTTGAGTAATTCTTTCACAAAGAACTCTGGCGGTGTGTGGCCTAAGATTATAAAATTGGGTCAGATTGGGAAACTTCATGCCAGAGCTGGGATTTGTGCCATAGATAGGCTATCCATGGCGATGCTCTACCACTGAGCTACGTGACAAGGCCCTGAATTTATATTAAAGATCTCACATATAATTAGATTATGTCGGTAGGATTCCAAGATTGTTTTACATACCCGAGGTACCATACATAAAAAGAGGAATTTCTGAATTAAATACCCACTTTTTATTTCCCGCCTTCTAACTGATCACATTGGTAGGTTCAATTGATACCTGGCAACTGCTCCATCTCTCACTAGCCGCGTGTAGTATAAGGTTGGAAAATGAAGTTAAATTTGCCATTTCATTGCTACACTCGTATCATGGATCTTCGGCTTTCTGTGTCAAAGCTCAGCCCCTAAACTACTGTAACGAAACACTCAAATGTGTGTTAACAGTTCTCTCATCTAATTATTCTTATAGCCCACTGAATGTGCAAGGCTATCTTAGTTACACTGAGATATAAAGAATTGGAAAGGAAGTTAAGATTTGTAACAGTAGATTAGGTGGAAAGGTAGAATGAGATTACTGAAAAATGCAATGCCATAGCCGACTTGTGTGAAAGAACAATTAATTCCAGTAGATTAGGTATTAGTCAACAAAGTATGAGTAGGATTATTAACTGATTTGAGACTCTCAACACAATCCACCACTGTTAGAGATATATTACACCCATTCCATTTATACACGACACTAAAATATTACGAGAAGGAATAGAATAAGAAAGCACACTGTTTGAATTCACTGAATATGTATCACGTTTCTCTTGGTCAGTTGACCTCAAATGTCTAGACTTTTTAAGGAACGCCAAGTGATGATAAAGTTTCATACAATAGCTTTATAGTGCAGCTATTTGAGATACATTACAGGTATAGTAGAATTCTAATTACGGTATGAGGTATACGTTTCCGAAGGGAGACAGCCAAAATCTTAATATATGTATAAAAGTCAAGTGTGTGTATAGGTGTGGGTGTGAGTGTGTGTGTTCCTTATAGGCTTCTACATCGTAGCGCCGATTTCGATCAAACTTAGCACAGATAAACTTTTACACGAGGCGAAAATTACTGTCTAGCTTAGAATTCGAAATTTGGCCCAATTTCACAAGATTAATTATTTAATTCTATGTTATGCCCACAAAAGTTCCCAAGACCATCTGTATCTCTCTCAACAATAATGGTAATAGCCATTTCCAACATAATAATAAATGATTTAATATTATGTCGACTCAAAATTAAATCAATTTGTTACTTCATTGTTAATAAAGTCCCATTGTAACTAAGTTAATAATAATTACTTAGATATTCAGAGTCCCATAAAATAACAAAGGAACAGCGTTCATGGAGTAATAACACAGTCAAGATGTTCAAACATTCACTTATCATAATTTATATTTCCTATTTTTTTAAACAGCGAGTTTGTTTCTCTATAGTAGTTTGTGATATTTTCATAAGCAGAAAAACAAAAATCTGATGTGTTACACTAATTGAATTTTCTCTACTCTTGTACAAACTATTTTACAAACGCTTATTCTCCATATGCTTCATGTTAATCGAGATGTCGAACTTATTGCTAATTTTCTTGTAGATGCAAGGGGAATATGATAGGTTTTAAGCTATAGTCAAATTTTTAAGCACTCTTTGCATGTCCAGGACATAAAAAAATCTGATGTGTTACACTCACATGACTTTTTCTACTCTTGTAAAACTATTTTTACAAAAGCTTATTCCCCATATGCTTCATGTTAATCGAGATATCGAGATGTTAATCTTATTGCTAGTTTTCTTGTAGATGCAAGGGGAATTGGTAGGCTTTAAGACATAGTCAAATATTTTAAGAGCTGGTTGCTATGTGGAGTATTCCATTCTCTTTGCATTACCAGGACAAAAAAAATGAATAACGAATTACCATTTGAGAAAAAGTATGTGTTGGAAAATTTAAGGGAATAACAAGCAATATCTCGAAAATGGTTCACTCAACAAAAAAATGTGTAGGACATAAATCGTGTATTTTAACGCGATCTACATTTTTTGTGTACTAAAAGTTTGTCTATCTCTTATGGTTTACCAGTTATGCAAAAGTCGTTCACAATGAAGAATACTTTTGAAGATATTCCCGAAAATTCGAGCTATACATTTTATTTGTCATGAAAATATTTTAAGCATAGAATATTTTAATCAAAATCGTTATAGCCATTTTTGAGAAAATTAAAATTTTCGAAAAATGTTCCATGTAAAGGGTAATCTGGGGTGAGGTATTTTCTTTAAAACCTTTGTGTCGCATCTCTGGAAGATACTAAACCTAAATACCAAGTTTGGTGTTTATCCGACTGTTCGTTTCCGAGTTATGCTGTTCACAGACACACACACACAGACACACACACGGACATGTTTCCAAAAATCCTTTATTTGGATTCAGGGGGCCTCAAAATATATATTTCCGGTGAAATCTCGGTATCGAATACTTCACCTACTTACTATACGTAGTAGAGAAAGTAAAACTGACACACATAAAAATGATAGTGGGAGTGATTAACAGCAATAGCATCAAACAGACGAAGTATCACTTCTTCTTCTGTTAATTTTGGCTTTTCTTTTGTTTTGCCTTTCTGTGTCTTCTTAGTAGTTGTATTTATGATCGTTAATGAGAATAGACAAGGTTATATTGACATTACTTAAACTGCTATTATGTATTTCCAACTCAGATTTTCTCTGTAAATAACAACAAGCCAGCCCAAATGTGACAACATGGAAGTTACTCAGCTGCATTCATGAAAAATCAAACTGAGATGCTGTGGTTCAACAGTGCTTTTGCATAGAGATTTCGCTGTGTTTTTAGTTATTTTGTTGTTTATAGTGTCCTGAGAGTTTTAATTAATTCTTTGTTTAAGTATCTTCTGTAATAATTGTTAAATGCCTCCAAAGAAAGGCAAGGCTGTTGGGTAAGTGAAACATGGCTAAATGTTGTAGGGATACCCCGTCAAACAACGAGCAACGACGGGGTTTTCAGCTAGTAATGCATAAATGAGAAAATAAACATAAATTTTGTAATAGAACTGAAACGACACGCCTAATACTTACGCAATTGATGGAATTCAAAATGTAATGAGGAGTTGATTTCGTAGGAGAACTTGTCTCGACGAAAGAATTTACCCACCAGCTGGTTCGCCCGAACTAATTGCCTCGTTTATATAGCAAAATTTTGAGATAGGTTCTGCCAACATTAAATAACGCACGCTTGCTTCGGTCGCGTTCTTTGGTGTAACCACTGGTTGCTAATTAACTTAAGCTTATATATATAAACTAAACCAAACCTAACCTACCGTGAATCAGAAACCTAAGCTTATATCCTAAAAATGGTTAAGGAACGCACGCTCGCTTCGCTCGCGTGCTATGTTCACTGTGTTTGTGTTTATTATGTTTATTTACTCATCCCAAGCAATTCAAATTAAATCAGATGCGTGAGTGTTACTAGTATAGCGATCACGGGCCTATTGTCAGATACGGTACAATCACGAGTTTTTATATTATTACTCAAACTAATTATGTATTATTTAATATAAGAAACAACAATAAACTATGCCAACTACTTAACTTCCCATTGGTACTTGCGGAGTTTCCCAACAGGTGCCAGTTCCTCCGTGAGCTCGCTGAGCTTGTTCATCTTGACTTCAGAACTGCAAAGCTGCCAGTATATGGCTAACAAACACCGCTATGACTAATAAACAGTGCCAATATTTCGTGGATAACGAAGCTTAGGTTAATTACCTATGTTTATGATTCAATGTTAATATAAGCTTGGGTTTCTGAATCACAGGAAGTTGGACTTAGTTTTTTACTTTCTCTACTTCGTATAGTAAGTAGGGGAAGTATTGTATTCCACCTAAAAATTCGATACCGAGATTTCACCGGAAGTCCAAAAAAAGCTTTTTTTGGAAACATACCCGTGTATGAGTCTGTGAGCAGCATAACTCAGAAACGAACAGTCGGATAAACACCAAACTTGGTATTTAGGTTCAGTATCTTCCAGAGATGCGATACTAAGGTTTTCAAGAAAATCCTCCACCTCAGATTACCATTTACATGGAACATTTTTCGAAAATTTTAATTTTCTCAAAAATGGCTGTAACGATTTTGATTAAAATATCATATGTTTAAGATATTTTCATGACAACTGAAATGTATATCTCCAATTTTCTGGGAATGTCCCCAAAAGTATTCTTCATTGTGAACGACTTTTGCATAACTGGTAAACCATAAGAGATAGACAAAATTTTACTACACACAAAAGGTAGATCGCGTTAAAATACACAATGTATGTCATATACATTTTTTTGTTGTTGAGTGAACCATTTTCGAGATATTGCTTGTTATTCCCTTAAATTTTCCAATACTTTTTCTCAAATGGGAATTCGTTGTTCATTTTTTATGCCCTGGATATACAAAAAGAATGGAATGCGCCACATGGCAACCACTTCTTAAACGATTTGACTATCGCTTAAAGCCTACCATATTCCCTTTGCACCTACAAGAAAATTAGCAATAACATTAACATCTCGATATCTCGATTAACATGAAGCATATGGGGAATAACCGTTTGTAAAAATAGTTTGTATAAAGAGTAGATAAAGTCCTGTGAGTGTAACTCATCAGATTTTTTATATACAAACTTATTCACCATTTATATAAGCTTATGTTTTGATTCACGGGAGTTTAGGTTAGATTTAGTCTTTTCATATAAATAAACTTGCTTAATCAGCAACCAGTGGCTACAACAAAGCACGCGAGCGAAACGAACGTGCGTTCCTTAACGATTCTTATGGTTCACTATTTAAATGTAAATTGCCTTACATTTACGTTTAACCTATGCGGAAGAATAACAACAAAGCGTTAAAACATCGCCAATCTAATGGATTTGTCTAACTCGATAAATTGACAATTCCCTATGCGCATGCGCACTATTGCCGAAAGGCGAAGTTAATTGTCGTTAACCAAGAATTTTACTATAAAAGAAAGGATCCTTAAAAGGATGGGCGTATCACAGGCTCTGGAAGTGTCAACACCTACTACAAAACACATTTCTAAGGGAATCTTACTAATCTTTTACTCTTTTAACACTATTTTAAGTAAAGAAAGAAATTTAGAGTACTGGTGCTTTACATAGGTTTAAAAAACCGTGAATTTTTCTTTCCTTCTTTATTTTCCTGCAATTATAGACTAGTCAATTATATGTACTAATCAGGGTAATGCTGTCATCAATTGGGCTTTGCGATGATAGAAATCATCGTGTAATTTACAGAACCTGAATTTCTTCATGCACACTGTAAATGCTTTCATTATTTAAACTACTTCTTCATAACCGTCAACAAGTATAGGGATGAATCATCTTACCCAACATTTGCGTAGCAATAAGGTGTTCTGAAAATATTGATGCCTCGCCCAACATGCCTACTGTTTTGTGTTGCAACAGCAAAGGTTACAGTATAAAGAAACTATGCATAACATATATTAATATAGCATAAATGTAGCGTATAAATGAGTAAGTACATTAATATATTTCGTACATGGACCAGAAAAGTGTGACTTATTGATGAGAAAACGTACATATTTGGAAAAAGTTCGATGCCTAAAAAAAGTATACATAGAACTACTGTGTTCTACTCACGAGAATCTTCTGTAAGGAATGTGTTGACATCAGCAATTCTATCGTTATCTGAAAAAGATTACAGCTCTACTTTCAACATAGCACAAGACTTGAGGCTCTTCTGCTAGTAATGCTGAATGCTTTTGTTTGCTTTCGTTACAGATTTTAACAACGTTAGCAACTATTTCTCGGGGTTAACCGCATAGAGTTCTTTCTTTCTTACTGGGCATTGTAAATAACTTTATAAATCACTAGAAAACACTTACAAACTGCTCCAAGTGAAACACGCTGGAGCACTAACGTTGCGCGATGTTTTTAATGTAGATGGTAGATCTATTTATGACATCATCGTGAGCTGCCACGTGGTACTATCCCCCCTCACTACTCCGGAGAGCAGAACAACCCGCAAACATTTTCTTGTCAGAGGCCTACAGTATATTATCTTCGGAAATGTCTGTCAGACCATAAAGCTTCACACTTGTATGCATATGTTTAGCTACATCCAAAATAACATACCATTCCCTTTATCAGATCTTTTGCTTTATTCAAACGTTCAGTATAAGTACTTTCAATATCGAAGGAGGTGTAAAAAGTACTGAGCGGTAAATTCGGATTTGCACTGAGTTACCTGAAGAAGGCTCGGGTATAGACAGCCGGAAGCTTGGTCGTGGAACCACAATCGCTCGGCTGATATCATAGTAAATAAGCAATATTAATTATATTGCAATAATTTTTTGCTGATTTTTACGCAGTTACTTACCTACAAGTTTACTCTTTGCAGTTGCATATTACAAAAACTAATCATATTTATTTCTTGTGTTCACTTCACCTATATTTCGCTTATAGTTTAAATGGAAATGCTTTTATATTATGGTATTCAAAATAAAATAAGTAAAATGAATTAGTTGCTCGTGTTTTCGGATTTTAGAAATACCTTTCTTTGCAAAATCCAGGACAAAGCTAAATGGTACTTTTCTTCGAAACCTGCAAATTATGTGCACTATTTTGCGTTTTCCCTAGGTGACCTTGACTAAGGGCAAGCTCTGGTTAGTATTTTTTTGTTTTAGGATACGCAAAGAACATCTTCGGTGTATTAATTTTGGCGCTCAAATCTAAATTGTAATGTATCGAAGCAAGCGTTTTGTTACAAAAACACAGACTTTCTATCCTCCGTTGAGTCTGATAGCACGAATGCGGGAGTGAATGTTGTTTCAGTGAAAACGATAATAAAACCAACGTTAAGGAAACCCACAGTTCAGAGAATAAAACACTATCAGAAAGTTCTTTCTCAGCCAAGTCATTGAAGTTAAAGGAGGCTATATAAATCAAACAAAGGCTACAGGAAGAAAACCTTGATTAAAAATCGTATGGTCCTCCGGGTTGGGTTAGATGCGTCGGACCAGTTCCCCGTTCATTGAAAAAAATTAATAAAATGTTAAAAATCTATGCAGTTACAGCCGGACAGGTTTAAGAATGTTTGAAAAAGGCTAGGAAACGGACGGTGACAATTGGAACATATAAGGTGAAGGGAATATATAATAAATTTGGAGATATATGTAGTAGTAGTAGTAGTAGTATTTATTAAGTATTTAGTATTACATTAATTGCATAACACAGTCATATGGGTCATAAGACCGTACATGCTCTCTAGACAAATACCTGGACTGTATACGTGACTTGCAGTATCGACCAGAAAACAACTATTTTTTATAATCACCACACTATATACATACATATAAAATTGAAAAAAACACTCTGAATCACACACTCAAACACACACACACACACACAGTCGCGCACAAGTTCTCAAGCACCACATATGTTTAAAGAAAAAAATTACATAAACACCTTATCTCTTAGTACACGTACTTCCATTAAGTATGTGCCCAAGCTTGGCCAGTTTTGACTGTTCAGAATCAAGTCCCAGCATGCTGTCCTCCGTCTGTTGGAAGACACAAATACTTCTGGTAATAGCTTTTTTCCTAATACCCCCCGTCTGCACGCATGCTGCCAAAATATGCGTCCAGTCTTCTTGTTCCCCGCATAATGGGCAAATCCTTCTGCCATCATCATCAACAATCTTGCGAGCTTTCCACCCTCCCAACCTAAGCCATGCTATTCTAGTCCTCTGTTTTATACTCAATTCCAAAATATATGTTTCCTTACCCCATCTAGTTTTTATTTCATTTTGTAGCTCCAATGTTGATCTTTGTCTACATTCACATTCTATTTTCTGCTTGTTTATATCGCAAAGTCGGCTTTTGACTTTTCTCACGGCACTGTGTGTATTTTCATTAGACCTTTGCCAGATATCATTTAAGCCAATTTTTGATAATTTCCGTTGTAACCCCGCTGCCCACAATTTTGGATGCTCTATGTTGTTCATTTGATGACGATAACATATTTCTCTCAGAGTTGTTTGATCGCCTTTAATTATTCGCAGCCAGTACCTAACTACATTTAGTTTAGCAAATACAGCATCTTCCCAGCATCCTACCTCACGAAGAACTCCGTAGTTTGAAGTACCCCTCCCCAACTCTAGAATGCGCTTCCAGAATTTGCATTGTATTTTTTTACATTATCCACCCTCTCCCATCTTCATACTTCACTGCCGTATAGTAATGAGGACCTAACCATTGCTTCATACATGGTCTGTAATGTTTTTACTGGCATATCTGGTACCCGGATCAATATCCTTAATACTTCAGAAAGTTGTCCAATCCCTTTGTGTTTATAAACTCCATGTTCTTATTCCATTTTCCGCCCATATCAAGCCTTACTCCTAGGTAATCGAAGTGTTTAACATTTTGAATTTCTTCCTCCCGTAGGTCCACTTTTCATGTTGGCCGTACACATATCCATTTTTAAAGGTGACCGTTTTAGTTTTAAGAATATTTACCTCCATACCCCATTGCCTACAATATTGTCGAAGAGCGTTTAAAAACCAGACTGCAACCCTTTTATCGTTTTAGAAAGAATTACGTCATCCGCGTACAAAAGAATTGGTATTTTTTGGTCTGCGATTGTCGGTGCATCTATGTCTTCCTCCGCCATCACGCTAACAACATAATCAATAAACAAATTAAAAAGTAACGGAGATAGTATACAACCCTGTTTGACCCCCTTCTGTGCTATGTTACATTCTGATGTATTGTGCTGATCGGTCTTGATAACAACCTTAACTTCTTTATACATTGCCCTAAGTGCTCTAATCATTTTCCCCGAAAGTCCTTTACGTGTTAATTTCTCCCAGAGAGCACTGCGTTCTACACTATCAAATACCATTTTAAAATCTACAATTACAGTATATACCTTACCACCTTTATTTCTCAAATTGTCATCAATTATTGTTTTCAGAACAAAGACATTGTCAATAGTCGAAAAACCTTCCCTAAATCCTGCCTGAAATTTAGAAGTCCTATGATGTGCCTTAGCCCAACGCCTAATTCTTTCATATAAGATTCTACTGTAAATTTTTCCAAATATAGAGAGCAGCGAGATACCCCTGTAATTTCCTGGAATGCTGTAACTCCCTTTGCCCTTGTAAAGAGGTTGGATAATGGCGGTTTTCCATGCTTCCGGATACTCTCCGCATTCAAATATTTTATTGAAGCCTTTTCTATAGAAATCTGCCATTTTATTAACTTCTAATGAGATCTTGAAAAACTCAGCTGACAAGCCCTCTATACCAGCTGCCTTTCCGTTTTTTAAACATTTTATTGCACGAACAACCTCTGCTGTGCTAATTTCATAATCAAGCATGTGCACAATTGGAGCCCCAGTCATCCCTTCAGCGGCCAAAGTATTTAATTGTATCTAAACTCCCCTCCTTCATAGAATTTTTAAAGTGCTTTATCCATTCTCCAGCAATGATAGTTGCCTGAATAGACCTTCGCTTTCGAATCTGTCTTATAACTTTCCACATGTCACCAATTTCCCCATTTTCGACTACTTGACGTACCTCTTCTGCCTTTGCGTCCTGCCAAGCTGTTTTGCTCTGCTTTAGGACTTCCCTATATGACTTTCTTAGATTTGCAAAAGAAATTCTACGTTCTTCACCCCCCTCTCTTCTGCATTTGGCAAGTGCAGATTCCGCTGCTTTCTTCGCTGTTTTACACTGATCGTTATACCAACTATTTGATGTTAAGCGGTTTGATGCATTACCCCTTCCTGTTAGCATGTGTGCACTTGCTTTCTGTATAATATTAGTTATCTTCTATATACTTTCAGTTCCTTTGTGTTGATCTACGTCAAAAGATATAATTTCGTTTTCTAAAGTGTTAATAAAAATCTCCTTTCCTGCCTCCCTCCATCTATATTTACACAATGGCGTGAATGTTTCGCATGCGCTTTCATCCCTTGCATAAGAAACTAGCCGAAATACTTTTGAGTCATTATCAGTGGAAAATGATGAGAGTCAATGCTGTTTTCAACCTTAAAATTTTTAATTAACGGCAATACGTCCTGTGAACACAGAATGTAGTCAATGACACTACTCCCATAGTATGCACAAATGTTACTTCCCCTGACATGTCCGAACCGCATTTTCCGTTCATTATTTCTAACTCGTAGGCGTCACAAAAGAACAATAACTCCTTTCCTCTTGCATTCAGAATTGAGTCCTTGTTGTTTCTGGCGGGTTTTCTGTTATCTACGTTCCCTTTTTTAATTGTAATATTTTCTTTCCCTGAGTTATATGTAAATAACTAGAGGTTAGAAACCAAGATATTATGATATCAGATACATAAAAGAAAGGAAATGGTGCAGAAAATAAAAGATCTTTCATGCATTTTTATAGCGGAGTGCCTAAAAATCAAAGAGCCAAACGAGGAGTAAATATATGTGTATATATACATATTGGTAAATAATAAATTTAGAAAACATGTTACAGTCTGGGAGCCCATAGAAAAATTATGGCTAACAGAAACGGATTATTGGAGGATATCTAAAAGAAAAAAATAGAAATTAGATTATAAACGAAACTATGAATATTCAACATTCAATTTTAGATTTCATTCAACAGAAACAATTAGAATGACTTGGGCATGCTAAAATAATGGGAAATAAAGGATTTCCCAAAAGAATAATGGATTGGATGGCACCAAAAAGGAGAAGAGTTGTGGATTCAAGGAGTTAGAGGGGCAATGATGGATTGGGAAATTAAGAAAGATTTGTGGTGTAATATGCAAGAATGGAGAGAAGCGGTAAGAAGGTGTTAAAAACTGTAGTCTTGGGTGCTGCAAAAGTGTTTGTACGTTGTAAAACCAGAAATTATATACACATATATAATAAATATAATTTAATTTGACTCTAATTGTAGGTTCCTACTAAAATTAAATTGACCCTAAGATGACTATTATAACGACCTTCAAACAAAATACGACTAATGACATTTACTTTCCCCCTAGTATCAAGCAACCTTTATTAAAGACATTTCTTTCTACAACGCTTAGTTTTGGAGACATTGTGCAGTCTTGACTTAAATGGTCCATCCTGTATATTCAAAAGTTAATATATTTTCCCTAAGCGTAGCTGAGTTTGTGACATCGCTTCAAACTAGATATTAAAAATCTGATATGTTACACTCACATGACTTTCTCTACTCTTGTACAAACTATTTTTACAAACGCTTACTCTCCATATGCTTCATGTTAATCAAGATATCGAGATGTTAATCTTATTGCTAATTTTCTTGTAGATGCAAGGGGGATTGGTAGGCTTTAAGCGATAGTCAAATATTTTAAGAGCTGGTTGCTATGTGGAGTATTCCACTCTCTTTGCATTACCAGAACCAAAAAATCTGACGTGTTACACTCACATGACTTTCTCTACTCTTATATGAACTATTTTTACAAACTCTTATTCCACATTTATTTCATATTAACCGAGATAAACATTTCCAGAAACGATCTTTTGATATGCAAAGAGAATTACATTTTACACATAGGGACCAGTTCTAAAAATATTTAACTATCGCGTAAAGCGTACTTGTTTTGTAATTGCAAGGGCAATATAGAAATACAGTAGCCTTTAAGCATAGACATATCTCTGAATAGCTGGTTGCTAGGTGCAGCACCATTCTCTTTGCCACAGACTAATACTCTTTGCATATCCAAGACGAAAAAATGAATAACTAATTCCCATTTGAGAAAATAAGTATTGAAAAATTAAAGGGAATAATAAGCAATATCTCGAAATGTTTCACTCAACAAAAAATGTATATGACATAAATTGTGTATTTTAACGCGATCTACATTTTTTGTGTAGTAAAATTTTGTCTATCTCTTATGGTTTACCAGTTATGCAAAAGTCGTTCACAATGAAGAATGCTTTTGGAGATATTCCGAGAAAATTCAAAATGTACATTTTATTTGTCATGAAAATAACTTAAACATATGATACTTTAATCAAAATCGTCAGAGCCATTTTTGAGAAAATTAAAATTTTCAAAAATGTTCCATGTAAAGGGTAATCTGGGGTAAGGGGATTTTCTTTAAAAACCTTCGTGTCGTATCTCTGGAAGATACCGAATCTAAATACCAAGTTTGGTGTTTATCCGACTGTTCGCTTCTGAGTTATGCTGTTCACAGTCACACACACAGACACACATACACGGATATGTTACCAAAAATAGATTTTTTGGATTCAGGGGATTTCAAAACATGTATTTCCGGTGAAATATCGGTATCGAATTTTTGGGTGGAATACAATACTTCCCCTACTTACTATACGTAGTAGAGAAAGCAAAAACTCTCCACCCATCGACATTTTTCGTTTGGAAGTAGTTGGTCTCGAATCCCATCCAGAAAGGGTTCTCGACAGTGATTTAACTCAGCTGTTTTATTACCGCACATAAAACCTTATGTAAGTGTAAACAAACGTGCAGCTATAACCATCCCCCAGTCAATACATATTAAGCGTCAGTGCCTCCAATCTTTTCACTATGAACAAAAAGAAAGTGTTGGGAAAGAAGTGATCATGTTTTGTTTTTGTTGTTGCCGTTGATGAGTATGGAAGCGATATAATTGACTGCTGTCGAGAGGATCCACTTTCTTGTTTTATTACAGTGTATGTGACCTTGTCTGTAGCACTGTAAGATTTTATGTAAGCCGTGTAATCGATTATTAGCTAACACGATTTTCTAGATGTTTCATCTTACTTTCACTGCTCATCTGCTGGGAGATTGATCGCCGTGTGTACATACTCTGGAATAATTATTAGCAGCACGACATTTTTACATCATCTTTCTGACGCTTAGTCAAAAAGTGAGTATTTGAAGCAATATCTCAGACCGTTACACAAAAACAGTACCCGAATGTTGAGATTTGATTTACAACTTAGCATAGTTAACAATATCTGTTACAATTTATCCTGAGCAAACGGTAAATAGCGAATACTATGTAAATATTGGATAAACGAATCATAAATTTAGTAACCGGAAACTAAATAAACCTATCCCAGAAGAATGTAATTTATTTAACTGCGATACTACCATTTTAAATAGCTTTTAGTGCTTACTGATTAATACTAATAACACAACAATCGAGAGAGTGATAAAAAACAAAAGTATGATAGCTCAAACCCCGAGGTGAACACCTATCCAGACGAAGGGTTTGATTTTGTAGCTTTGTCTGGCCCCTAGGCAAATGCTGGAATTGATTATCATTTATCATACACCACAGATATCTTTGTCTCTCATTTCAATTCCTCGTCTTTTAGGATATGCAACCCGAATAGCGTGGCCATGCTCTGGCATTTGGCGCAGAGTCCTCTGCTCGGACGTTTCCTTGAGGATGTGCAAGTATTTTAGGTAGGCCGGCTTCGGGCTGCTACACTGAAAACGTTAGGGACTCCATCTACGTTATGCCTGTTGCCACTAGATCTGGTGGACTCTTATACTCCTAAGTCTATAGGCTGGCATATAGATGCACAGTGTTAAATATCCCATGCCTTGGCTTTAAGCTAAAAAGACTGCGCTATTATTGCTAAAATGTAACATTATGAAACATTTTGTGTCAGCAGCTTTTCTTCAATCTCTTATTCTTCCTACTTGCAGTGGTTTGCCTAAAAAAGCTGTGAAACTTAAGATGCTGTGCAGTAAACTAAATTTGAAGCATGACAAATTTTCTTCAACTGTTTATACATCCAATTTCAATTCCATAATGCAACGCTACAACCGAAATTCCTAAATTTGTTGCTCTCTCTATATAAACTATGCTAATTTTGTACCGATTTCAACAAAAGCTTTGAATAAGACGTGCATATAAGTTAGCTGTGTAAACAACGTAAGTACAATTCAACATTTTAGTTTAACAGCAACAAAGTCCATAATGATCATTTCTTTAAGTTTCATAAGTTAAAAACACAAGACAAATAAATGCCTAGTGCACTTAAGCAATATAAAAACCACAAACAGAACTTCAGAAAATGTGGAACTCCACATCACTGAAGATTCTCCAGTACAGAAAACTGAAGTTGAATCTTTAAATACATGCTAAGGCAGAATGTTGCTTAATTCAGTAAACAGACTGGGTATACTCTCGGTCAAAATAAAAGTGGCCGATTCTTTGAGCAGTTAAAATTTTTAAGCGTCTTCGAGTGAGCGCGGGGTTCACAACCATCAACTTCTGTGTGCCGCTTTGGCTAACTATAATATAAGCCACAAGGCTTGAACTCCACACCGTGCTTGGCGTGGGCAAGTGGTTAAGCTACTTCTACGCAAGCAGCTCGAGTTCGGTTCTCCGTAGTCGATTATCATCTTTTATTTTTTTATCTCGTTTTACTGATATAGTCAAATAATATCGCTTGTGTTACTTAATTTTACTTAAAAAAATCTGATGTGTTACACTCACATGACTTTCTCTACTCTTGTACAAACTATTTTTACAAACGCTTATTTTCCATCTACTTCATGTTAATCGAGATAAACATTTGCAGACTCTATCTTATTGTTAAAGTTTCTTGTAGATGTAAGGGCAATATAGAAATACAGTAGTCTTTAAGCACATACATATCTCTTAATAGCTGATTGGTAGGTGCAGCACCATTCCCTTTCCCACAGCTTAATACTCTTTGCATATACAAGACAAAAAAATGAATAACGAATTCCCATTTTAGAAAAGTATTGGAAAATTTAAGGGAATAACAAGCAATATCTCGAAAATGGTTCACTCAACAAAAGAAACGTATATGACATAAATTGTGTATATTAACGCGATCTACATTTTGTGTGTAGTAAAACTTTGTCTATCTCTTATGGTTTACCAGTTATGCAAAAGTCGTTCACAATGAAGAATACTTTTGGAGACATTCCCAGAAAATTCGAGATATACATTTCATTTCTCATGACAATATCTTAAGCATATGATATTTTAATCAAAATCGTTAGAGCCATTGTTGAGAAAATTAAAATTTTCGAAAAATGTTGCATGTAAAGGGTAGTCTGGGTGGGGGGATTTTCTTGAAAACCTTCGTGTCGCATCTCTGGAAGATACTAAACCTAAATACCAAGTTTGGTGTTTATCCGACTGTTCGTTTTTTAGTTATGCTGTTCACAGACACACACACACACACACACACGGACATGTTTTCAAAAATGCTTTTTTCGATTCAGGGAGTCTCAAAACATATATTTTCGGTGAAATCTCGGTATCGAATTTTTGGGTGGAAGACAATACTTCCCCTACTTACCATACGTAGTAGAGAAAGTAAAAAACCGCAAACTTTAAAAACGTCCGGCTTCCCGTTTCAGAGCACAAGTAAGAGATGTGTGAAGTCGCAAGTAGCAATGCCAGCTTTCTGCTGCTGAAAGAGAACATTGTTGTAAAAATACTACTGAGAGCCAATCTTGTATGTTTCATACCTAAAATAAAGGTGCTTGGGACAAAGGTTTTTACACAATTGCTATCAGGCACAAAAAGTAACTTCTCTAAATAACGGTAAAGGAAAGCATCCCTCAAAAGAATATTACTTTCTCTACTACGTATAGTAAGTAGGGGAAGTATTGTATTCCACCCAGAATTTCGATACCGAGATTTCACCACAAATACATGTTTTGAGACCCCCTGAATCCAAAAAAAGCATTTTTGGAAACATGTCCGTGTGTGTGTCTGTGTGTCTGTCTGTGTGTCTGTCTGTGTGTGTGTCTGTGAACAGCATAACTCAGAAACGAACAGTCCATGGGGGAGATAAGGACATCGCCGCTTCCACTCTCTCAAAAGACTCTGAACAAAGAATACCATGAAGAACCACCTGGTTTATCTTGTAAGCTATCCCAGTTCCCAATTTCAGCTGCAGGTAATTTTACATAATCTGCTCTTTTTTCATTAGAAATTAGACGATTCAATGGGACTTTTAACTAGAATTCCATCCAATTCTTCCTCCATTTTAATTAAACCGGTCACTTTTTCTTCTAATTATACAAAAGAAGAGAGAACCAAACTCCAGCCATTAAATCTTAAAAGAATGATCATAAACAAAATGGCTGACCAACCAAGAATCAGATTGGGTGAAAGCTAATTGGCTGAATGCAGGAAATACCTTTTGCTTGAAAACAGGCTATGATGGAAATACTTTTTGATTAAAACTGTCATTTTAATTGCATGCTTTTGGATCAAACAAGTGCCTTACAAGATGGGCATAAAGAAGATAAATGCAATGATATGGGTAACCTTACTTTTTTTTTAAGAAAGTACCTTTTGAATATTTTCTCCTCACATATCGTTAGGGTGCGTCGTCCTCCGTGGTCTAGAGGTACCAATCTAGCCTCTAGTTCCCGAGGTCTCGGTTCAAACCCGGCACAGGGCGATGGATTTTTTCGGACGTGAATATCCTTAGCATGGCTTTCTTCGGCAGGGAAGTAAAACCGGTGGTCCCGTGTCGTAGATTTATGGCACGTAAAAGAACCTCAAGCCAGATAAAGGGGCTTCTGAGCAAAATTACCGGTTTTTTACGCTAGTACACAATGGAACGCTAAGAACCATAGTAGTTAAAGAGTGTTTATAAATAAAACTAAATTTAATTTTTAGGGTTCTTTTTTGGAACCTAAGGAGATAAGAAGGGCAGATATCAAGGGCATGGTCGCTTCATACGGACCATCTAACTTGAGTAATGCCTAAAATATTAGGCACAACAGGGCCTAAATCCTGCGTGCATGGTCTCTTTAAGAGGCCACTCAGTTATCAAGATAATTCTATGCATGACAAACTGTATATTTAGCATTTTCTGTGAATAGCCTGTGGAGTTTTCTTCAGTCATGAATGACGTTTATGTAACCGATAAATCGTAACATAGAGTTAGTAACTTACTGCACAAGCGCTAAGTTTTTCAAGCGCTATGTTGCTGTTTGCTTCTTCTCGTGGTCATGCAAAAAGCATAGAATCTCAAAGCCATCATATAGGACCCGCTTTTAAAAATCTTACTACGGCTTTAGTCTACTGTATCGTTCTTATACATACAACGAAATGTGTAACTTTGTAAATAAAGTTCATCTGGATTAATAGGAAGTGGATAGAAGAATAAGCTTTTGTAAGAAGAGTGATGAGAGAAAGTTATCAGAGTGCAACACAGAATTTTCTCAAATGGTAAGTCACTATTGGTTTTTCCTCGTGGTCACACAAGGAGCACGAAATTTCAAAACCATCACTTAAGATCCGTTTTTAAAAACCTGACTATCATTTTAGTCTACTATAGTCTTCTTTTACCCTCAACAAATATGTAATGAAAGTTTATCTCCATTAACACGAAGTAGATGGAAGAATTTGTAGAAGAGCGAATAAAGAAAGTCGTGTGAATGCAACACATTAGATGTTTATTGTATAGATGCCCTTATTGCGAAAAATAAAACGGTTTGTATTTTGTACCCTCTGTCATTTCTAAACCGGCGGGGGTGGGGGTTGTGTGCATCAGCCTGGCGAAAGGTGACTCGCAATTCCTTTGGGCTCTGGCCAACAGTCTGTAGACAAGGTAGTTTTACCCCGGACTCATTTGAGTATCATTTCAAACTTTTCGTTCATTCACCGTCCGATGACCTACCCGATTAAGAGGACAATTAATCATAAAAAGTTCTGATGTATTACATTCACATGACATTCCCTACCCTCTATCATTTATTAGAGGGCATGCAAGCTATTCTTACGATAACTTATTTTCCTACCTACATCACTATAATTGAAATAAACTTTGCAGAAATAGCTATATAACACATTTCGTTGTGGATACAAGGGGAATAGCGATAGTCAAATGTTCTAGAACTGGACGCAATAAGCTGGCCTTAAAATTTCACTCTCTTTTGAAGGTGGTTTTATTATTAATGTTATTTATTTAACATTAATTGTAGCCCCACGTTTGGGAGCCAATTTGCGAGTGTATTTCTTATAATGTTGTTTGTGTATGTGTTTTTACTTCACGCGTTTAAGCCATCTTGTGACGTGATTCATTTGTTCGGTTTGTAGCTCCATCTGGTGTTAGCAATTTGCGGCAGTATTAGTGTTTGTTTGAAAGAATGCGACTGTTATTTGATTTTTGTTTACTGTCCTCCGGCTAGCTATTATTTCTCGGTCGAACATATCTCTTGATCAGGGTGTGTAAACGGAAAGGAATCTTTTATCCAAAGATAACACTGATGAAAGAAATTTGTTTTACACTTTTATTGTCGAACACGTTATCACATTTACACATTGATCTTGACACCCGCCAAAACTGAAACTGTTATAATAACTTCATTACTGATATTTCTTAATTCGCGTACTTCAACTTTTTGTATAATTAACTTTATCACACTTGAGATTTTTCATAACTCTGTTACGCGTAACCTGCAAATGGATATCCGACGTGTGCTGTACAAATACTTTCAACGAACTGACTGACTGCAGGCGACGTGTACTTTACAAATATTTTCGATGAACTGAGAGCGATCTACCTCTGACTTAGCTTTTTATACTCCAACACCCAGATATGCCTAAAGATTATAACTGAACTGCAATTGGCTAATAAAACGCGCCAACATTAGCGTCTATTTCTATATCCAATGAAAATTATGAATACATATGCTCTAGGGAAACGTTCTAGAATATTCTCAAGGAAAAAACGCGCCAACATTACGTAACTTCCTCGTTTCCAATAATGATAAACAGCTCACCCCCTCGCTGCATTATTGCGCGCTATTATTGTCAGTTTCAGTAAGGCAGTATAAACTTACTTCCCAACAATAATTACAATCAATAAACATCTCAAATCAATGTCACATAAAAATGCATATTCATATTACAATCATTATTTACATTTAAGTAATTTGTGATACAAATTACTGCATCACTTTCCATGCAATTACAAGAAACAATTGAAAATCGACAGGACTTTAGGCGAATGGTTAAGCGTTGAACAATTCGAAGCATTAATAACGGATATTTCGGAAATGGCTGATGCCACAAAAAAACGTTATTGGAAATAAATTGCGTGTTTTAAAGAGATGTACATTTCTTATGTTGGACGTTTTCGTATACCGCTTAACGTATAGCAGTTATACAAGATTATATAAAACTCCTTTCGAGTGAAGAGGACTTCAAAGGCTATTTATAGAAAGTTCAAGATATACATTTTCTTTGCCATTTTACTTTCTCTACTACGTATAGTAAGTAGGGGAAGTATTGTATTCCACCCAAAAATTCGATACCGAGAGTTCACCGGAAATACATGTTTTGAGACTCCCTGAATCCAAAAAAAGTATTTTTGGAAACATGTCCGTGTGTCTGTCTGTCTGTGTGTCTGTCTGTGAACAGCATAACTCAGAAACGAACAGTTAGATAAACACCAAACTTGGTATTTAGGTTTAGTATCTTCCAGAGATGCGACACGAAGGTTTTCAAGAAAATCTCCCCACCACAGAGTACCCTTTACATGGAACATTTTTCGAAAATTTTAATTTTTTGAAAAATGGCTAACGATTTTGATTAAAATATCATATGTTTAAGATATTTTCATGACAAATAAAATGTGTATCTTGAGTTTTCTGGGAATGCCTTCTCCAAAAGTATTCTTCATTGTGAACGACTTTTGCATAACTGGTAAACCATAAGAGATAGACAAAATTTTACTTCACAAAAGATAGATCGAGTTAAAGTACACAATTTATGTCATATACATTTTTGTTGTTGAGTGAACCATTTTCGAGATATTGCTTGTTATTCCGTTAAATTTTTCAATACTTATTTTCTCAAATGGAAATTCTTTATTCATTTTTTTGTCTTGGATATGCAAAGAGTATTAATCTGTGGCAAAGGGAATGGTGCTGCACCTAGCAACCAGCTATTAATAGATATGTATGTGCTTAAGGGCTACTGTATTTCTATATTGCCCTTGTAAATATATGTTCCCCTTACATCTACAAGAAAATTAGCAATAAGATGGAGTCTGCAAATGTTTATCTCGATTAACATGAAGTAGATGGAGAATAAGCGTTTGTAAAAATAGTTTGTACAAGAGTAGAGAAAGTCGTGTGAGTGTAACACATCAGATTTTTTAAGAAAGCAATTCGAATAAATTTCCATGTAAACAATAGTTTGGGACGGGAGAATTTTATTTAAAATCTTCGTGTGGTAACTTTGAAGGGTGCTAAACCTAAACATCGAGGTTGGTGTTTACCAGACTTTTTGTTTTTGAGTTACGCTGTTCACATAGACATACACACGGCCCGTTTTCTTAAAATGCTCTTTTGTACTCAGGGGGGCTCAAAACATTATTTCCGGTGAAACCTTGGTATCGAATTCTTTGGTGAAATGCAATACCTTCTCTGCCTTTAACGTGGTAGAGAAAGTAAAAAGTTATTTTCGCCATTCCTGGTGTACACCTTTCTGATGTTAAAAGTGTATGCAATGCAAAGGGAATATTTAGTATTCGGTGTGCAGACAACAGACTACGTCAGATATACCTGCATTACCTGTCGCATGAAGATGCCAGACCTTGAACATCCCTCAACCTCTCTTACAGGAAACGTGAAAGATCAGTCAGCACCCTTGACTTTATACTCTTGGTGTAGCTTTACAGTGAAAGTGGTTTATCCCATCTCTTAATCGTGAAGTTGTATGTAATATAACATACTTCCAAAAATACACATTCCATATAAAAGTGTAACAACAACGTATCTGCTACTCTTTTACTTTCAAGCAAATAACCCATGTTAACTTGTTTATATGCTATAGGAAAGCAAAAGCGTTCATGTTTAAAATTGATTTTGATTTTTGTGTGTAGTGTGATTTATTTTATCACTCAATATAAACTGAACCGTTAGTGTAAAATATTGCTACATTTCACATGAAATATTACTGTTAGTATATTATATACCTTAGTTTCCACTTAGAAAATAGATTAGTCTCTAATTAGTTCCTATGGGTTTTATGGTGGGCTAAGAAGTCAAATGCTCAAAATCAGTACAATATACATTGCTTAGAGGGTAATTGTTTTTAAAAATTATGATGTGTTGCACTCACATAACTTTCTCTACTCTTGTACAAACTATTTTTACAATTCTCCATCTGCTTCATGTTAATTGAGATATGAGATATTAATCTTATTGCTAAGCTTCCTGTAGGTGTACGGAGAATATGGTAGGCTTTAAGCGATAGTTAAATCTTTGCTATGCGGAGCATTCTATTCTCTTTACATGTCCAAGACAAAAAAAACCAATAAAGAATTCCCATTCGAGTATAAGTATTGGAAACTTCAAACAAATAACAAGAAATATCTCGGAAATGGTTCACTCTACAGAAAAACAATTATGACATAAATTGTGTTTTTAACGAGATCTACGTTATTTCTGTAGTAAAATTTTGTCTATCTCTTACGATTTACCAGTTATGCAAAAGCCATTTAGAATGAAGAGGGCTTTTGGGGACATTCCCAGAAAATCAACATATACATTTCATTTTCATTAAAATGTTTAAATATACGATATTTTAAACAAAATTGTTAGAGCCGTTTTTGAGAAAATCAAAATTTCGAAAATGTTCCATGTAAAGGGTAGTTTGTGGTGGGGGCTTTTCTTGACAATATTCGTGTCCCGTCTTTGAAAGATAGTGAATCTAAATACCAAGTTTGGTATTTATGCAACTTTTCGTTTTTGAGTTATGCTGTTCACATATACACACACATGGGCCTTTTTCTGAAAATGCTTTTTTTCATTCAGAGGGCCTCAAAAGGTGTACTTTCGGTGAAATCTCGGTATGCAATTTATGGATGGGATGCAATACTTCCCCTACTTACTGCAGGTAGTAGAGAAAGTAAAAGAAGTAATTTGCATAATAAAGATCAGTGAGCATGATTTTGCTAACAAATTGTCTTTCAAAACGTGGTTATTACGAGGCGCTGAGGAGTGCAGTGGTTTCGTTTCCGGCGTGGCGATTTTAAGTCGACCCCATCCACACCTTCACCTCTGACTTACTTATATTAAGTATCCCCAAGGCCCAACGTGGTTCGGAGTACACGGTGAAATCTGTAGGTCCTATCATTCCATCACCATCCTCATCATCGCCTACCATCGGAGGAAATGGATTTCGCCACTGGGTGTCTCCACCTTAGAAATGGATCCAGTCATCGCTTGTTGGAATGGGGTATCTTCCGCAGATCAAACGCCATATGGAGAGCGTTAGAAATGACGTGCGTTATTAATGTTTAAGGACATTGTAACGGTATTACTTACAAATGTTTGTTTACATCAGTGTTGAAGCCATCTTATGACGTCATTCATTTGTTTGGTTTGTAGCTCCATCTGGCGTTAGCAATTTGCGTTTCCTAGTATCAGTTTTTGAAATAATTCATTTCAAATGTCCTCCGTCTAGCTATTATCCTGTTGGCTTGGGTCGAACATGTGTCTCAATACAGGTTGTGAAACGGAAAGGAATCTTTTATCCAAAAATTACACTGATGAAGAAATTTGTTTTATAATTTTTATTTTCGAACACGTTCACTATCACTTTTACATATTGATCTGTATACTCGCCAAACTGAAACTGTTGTAATACTTCTTACTGATCACTTTTAATTCACGTATTTCAACTTTGTGTATAATTAACTTTATAATACTTTAGATTTTCGTAACTTGTGAATCTATAGCCGACGTATCTCATACAAATATTTTGACGAACTGACGAACTTAAGACGACGTGTATTGCACTAAGAATTTTGATGAACTGCATAAATACGACGTGTAATGTATGAATGCTTTCGGCGAACTGAAGGACTGACTGACGACGTGTAATGTGCTAGGAATTTTGATGAACTGAACGCAAGCTACCTCGAACCTACCCTATTTATACGCCTGCATCAAGATACGCCTAAAGATTATAACTGAGCTGCTATTGGCTAAGAAAACGCGCCAACATTAGCGTCTATTTTAATATCCAATGAAAACCACGAATACATATTGCTTTTAGGGAGAAAACATTCCAGAAGTTTCTACCGAAAACGCGCCAAACATTACGTAACTTCCTCGTTCCCAATAATGATAAACAGCTCACCCCCCTCGCTGCATTATTGCGCTATTATTGACAGTTTCAGTAAAGCCGTATAAACTTATTTCCCAATAATAATTACAATTAATAAACATCTGAAATCAATGTCACATAAAAATGCATATTCATATTACAATCATTATTTACATTTAAGTAATTTGTGATACAAATTACTGCATCAATATGTAATAGCGCTTTTAAATTCATACAAGTCTACTAAGCATAGATGTAAAATATGCCAACTTTGATTTCTATAACTCCAAATTATTTCAAATTTTGGGTAAATTTATACATTCTAAAGTATGTTTTCTGCGCCTCTTGCTGTATAGGATCTGATAATATTTAAACTGGTGTAATACTTTATTCTCACCTATGGTTTTCAAAATCTATGTTTAGAAAATATGCTTCCCTATAGGCAACAATTTAACACAGGTAAAAGTTTAATCCGTGTAATCTGAGAAACTTTATATCAAATTGCACTTGTATACAAAATATTTCTATGCGATGAGCATATTATTGCTTAAAACAGTAATAATAAAAAACTGCGATGAAAGCTCCGTATGGCTAATTGTCACTAAAATTCACCAGGTTGTTTGGGTATTTAAAACCAGCCTCCAGGAACGAGTGATTTTAGATTCAGAAACGTTTAATATATTTCAGCATATTAAATCGTTTTTAAAACTTGTGATGTTCCAGAGAAAGAAAATCTGTTTTTAATTTTTTAATCACAATGTTTCACAGACACAAAACGCATACAAGTACGCGATATGAAAGATGCGTTACATTCACATAACTTCCTCTGCCTCCTACCCCCAGGGGCCTACTGCGGCAGATACGGTATAGGCGCTCCCAGGGCCCCGAGCCATACTCTTGATTGGGTTGGTAAGAGGGTTTTTGCCAAACGCCCAGACAATTTTGGTCCACATGTACCAATTACGTCCCTGAACACAGCGAGGTATGGAGGAGGGGAGTCGCACGGGGTAACTGGTAACGCGTAATTCCCAGACCCTGAGTATCATGCCGGGCTGTGTTCGTATCCGCTGATAAATGTCAGTCCCGGGAAGGGCCCTTTGCATGAGCTGTTACACTCCTGAAGGCGATTGGCTCCCTGTTGTCTATAAATTGAGAGATGAGACCCTAAAATGAACAAGATCTAGGCCAGGACTCTCGCCTAAACCGGGGTGGTGCCCACAATGTTAGCATGCCATCGGAGACATTTGCAATGGTGGACGATTTTTTCGCTATGGACAAATCGAAATCAAACAAAGCATGAGTGATTATAAAAAGGTAGTGGAGTTTTGAGGTCCTCGCTACTTAGTAATTAATAGAACAGAAAGAAGATAACATCTGTGAACCCACTTATAGTCGATAAAATTGTTAGCCCGGTTAAGTCGCAATGGCGCGCTCCTGATTGAAGAAGCACATTCAATACCCCAGAGTGAAAATACTCGGAGCAAATATGTTAGCCAGCTATTTTGTACGGGTTGAAATTAATAGGGTCTTTAACTCCTCGCACGATGTGGGTTACACCCATGCACGTGTAGATCCCGGGATGACAGCATGCCGGAAGTCTAACATACCGGATGCCCGAGTTTAGTATCCGCACTTCTTTTTTAGAATTTTTGTCAGGTTACAATGATCAAATGTTTATTTACATCGATGGATCTAAGAGCACCAAAGGTTTTGAATATGCCTATGTTCATGGAATCAAATCGCTTACATTCGGTTTTTATGAGGCAGCAGTTCCATTAATAGTGCAGAGCTGTATGCCATATATCGAGCCATTTTGTATGAGCGCCGTAGAAAATTGGGTGACTCTCTCACTTTGAGTGATTCCCTTAGAGCACTTCAGAGTATTTTTGAGCTGTACAACTGTCATCCCATTGTACAGCACATACAGTATGTCCTCCATGTTTTACACCTTCTGGCATTGATGTGGAGTGTGCATGGATTGTTGGTCACGTTGCTTTGCCGAGGAATGGACTGGCAGATTTGGCAGCAATCACAGAACCCAGTGTTGCAACACCTCGTGTAATGACGGAAGACTTTAGACTTGTGCGGTGAGCGACGCTATCGTTCTGACAGGAAGACTGGCCAGCTCTCCGCGGAAATAAGCTTAGAGTAGTGAAACATATTCCGATAAACTGGGTAACTTCATCTTGTGTATCTCGTCGTAAGGGAGATGATTTTGGCTTGGTTGAGCATTGGCCACTGCAATTTTACACACGGTTAGCTCTTTATGGGGCACCCTGCTTCTCTTTGTCCGCTATGTAGCGAAAATCAGTCGGACCATCATACGTTGATGGAATGTATTCCTTTGGCACGTCTTCGGCACTCTCTACAACTGCCGGTCAATTTTGCAGAGATCTTAGCCGACGATAATCCCTACGTTATTATCAAAGTCAACTTTAGATGAGAATATAGTCTCATTGATATCAAGTTTTTCGAACCTCTCGGCTTAGTTTTGTATATTGATCTTTATCTCTGGCCTTTGCCATAACTTTTTATATTGTTCTTTATCTCTGGCCTTTGCCATGACCTTGTAGTTGAGCGACCTTAAATCCAAATCATCATGTTCTGCCGTCTATCATTAACTAGAGTGTATACAAACTACTTTACTGAAGCTTATTTTTCTATGTACCTCATTTTAATCCAGATAAATATTTTGCAGGTATAGCTACATTACACTTTTCGTTATATAGCAGCTGTTCGGGAACAGCAATAGACAAATATGTAGAGCTGGGCGCTGTATGCTGGCCATAAAATTCCATAGGCTTTCCACGTAATCACGAAAAAAGTGAAAATCCACAGGACTTTTAAAGAATGACAAAAGTATTGAACAACTCGAACCATTAATTAATAAACGACATATCTGAAACAGCTTATGCCAGAAAAAGGTTATTTGAGAACATAAATTTTAAAGAGAACTACTTTTTTGTGTAGTACGTTTTCGTCTATCGCTTAACGTGTACCAGTTATACAAGATTATTCAAAATTGCTTCCGAATGAGGAGGACTTCACATTTATTCCCAAATTCAAGATATACATTTTATTTTTCGTGTAAATATCTTCAAATTACTGCATTTTAATCAAAATCTTTATAGCCATTGAAAAAAGGTTCAAAAAGTGTTCCATGTTAGTGTGAATGTTATTTTAGGGTGGGAAAATTTTCTTCAACTCTTCTTGTCACATCCTAAGATACTAAGCTTAAATACCAATTATTTCGTTTTTAAGTTATGCTATTCACAGACACAGACACACACACTCACACACACAAACTGATCTATTCTAATACTGCTCTTTTTGTATTCAGGGAGCCTTAAGACCCTGTGAAATCTCAGTATCGAATTTTTGGGTGGAATGCAATTTCTTCTCTGCCTACTAGGTACGTGGTAGACAAAGTAAAAATGGACTTCAGCAGATAAGGGGATGAACAAAGTCATAGCTGCGGGTTCTGGTGGCCTAAAATGCAGTTATTTGGTAGGGTAAAAACAAAGGAAAGATCTGATCAAAGTACATACCGAGATCCTTGTAGAGAATCTTTCAACAAGAGTGTTCTATCTTTAACATGTGATAGCTGCCATTGTTATTGAGGTACAGCAATAATTTTTTTTTCCATGTGCTTACAGCTGTTATTGACAAATAGCCATGGAACATTACAGTATTCAGCAACGCGTAGAAATTGTGAAAATTTATTATCAAAATGAATCATCTGTTTGTCAAACCTTCCGTGTATTGCGTGAAGTTTACGGTGTGCATAATCGTCCCTGCGAGAGAACGATTCGGCATTTGATCGATAAATTTGAAAGAAGTGGTACTGTCAGCAATCAAAGAAAGTCGATTGCACGTAATCGACGTAAGCGCTCCAACGAAATCATAGGCGCCGTTCGTGAGAGTGTTCGCGAGAACGGAAACAAATCAATTGCTCGTCGAGCGCAAGAATTGGGGCTTTCGCCGACCACAACTTAGCGAATTCTGCATCTGAACTTGAAGTTTAACGCTTACAAAATGGTGCTAACTCAAGAACTAAAGCCCAACGCCGTGTATTCGCTGCCTGGGCAATTGGAGCAATTGGAAGCTGACCCGGATTTTTGTCGAAAAATCTTCTTCACTATGAAGGCGACTTTTGGATGGATGGTCGTTAAAACAAACAAAATTGCCGCTATTGGAGCAATCACAATCCAATGCAGATTCAAGAACGACCACTTTATCCCCAAAAGGTTACTGTGTGGTGTGGATTTTGGTATGGTGGAATCATTGGTCGATATTTTTCCAAATTGAAGATGGAAAAACTCTGTCAATGGAGAAAGATACCGGGCTCTTATAAGGGACTATTTTTGGTTGGTATGGATCTCAGAAGTATCTGGTTCCAGCAAGGTGGTCACATGTCATACTGCTCTTGAAACCATCGATCTTTTGAAGGAGAAGTTCAGAGGTTCCATCATTTCCCGTGGTGGTGATGTTAACTGGCCCCCGAGGTCATGTGATTTAATGCCGTTGTGGGGTTATATTAAATCTTGACTTTATGTCAACAAGCCAGAAACAGTAAATTATCTTATGAATAACATCACGCGTGTTATTCGTGAAGTTGGACCTAATTTACGTTCTTCTGTCATTGAAAATTGGGTCAACCGTATACGCGCAACACAACGAAGTCGCGGCGGTCACTTAACTAGTGTTCTCTTCCACACGAAATGATCTGAATTATGTTCCAAAATAAAAAAAGAAATAGACCTCTATCATTTATAGCACGTGTTTTATTTAAGTTCAAAGATAGAACACTCTTGTTGAAAGACCCTATATAACACTCCTTTACCTAACATACCTAACGTTCATATTTTCATAATGTCAAAACTCTATCTATGTTAATACCATGTTGATGGAGGCTTTAGGATTCAAAGTTGTCTCATGTAATTGTAATTAGGAGATCCCTAAAGCTCGGAGTTTTTCAGTCGATTAACAGAATTTGGTAACGCATTTTTGACCATGAATTATAACGGTGGTGAATTCTGTGCTGTAAAGCCCATTATGCAGTGGATACAGTTAATAATCCAATAAAACTGGCGTCACTTGATAGCTCGTTGCTCGGGGCATTTTGCACGCAATATGCTTCGTTATCCAAGCTGCGTGTTTTTCATTGCATTGTATTAACTCAATGACGGACTTTGATGTTTTTTATTCCATCTTCCAGCCGGTAAACGATCAAATTCAATTCAAAGTTTTACTTAAACATTTGGAAAGCGAATAGTTTTCTGTCCGACGACAGGTCCTTCACGGTAAAACTTGCTTCCTCCATTCTTCTCTCCTTTCCGCATAGGAGCAGTTGAATGGGTGCTCGCAAAACGGGTTAACCACTATTTTATCAGAGCAGAGAAAGGTCAACCATTTCAAATTCAAATAAAACAAATGCACAAATTCAAGAACAACATAGCAATACAGCCTCTTACATAATTACAACATCTGTGCGATCCCCTGCCAAGTAACAATTCCTATAATTTTGCTATAATAAAACAAAATGACATATTTCCAATAAACTGTCACAAGATTACAAAGTTTATATCCTATCACACTGATTTCGTTAGGGTCACCTGAACTCTGAGAGCATGTATTGCAGTTTTTGCAGTAGATCGAGGTATGTAACTTATACGAGGGGCATTCAAAAGGTTTTGCGAGTGTCATCTTAAAGTCTAAACTCGCAATCCTTCAAAGTATCTCCTCTCTCCCCACACACAGTTATAGACAGTGCAACCACTTGTCAAAATCACTATGTTACTCAGACTGAGGTATCGTCAAGAGAGCTGAATTTATAGACTCAGTAAGGTCCTGTACTCTTTTAAAAGGTTTTCCAGAAATGCAAGATTTCACTAGAGGAAACAGCCAGAAGTCGCACGGTGTAAGGTCAGGACTGTAGGGTGCATGTTCAAGTAACTGGATATAGCGGCTTCCAGTTTTCTCAAATTTGCCACTTTTCTATGAGGAGACGCATTGTCATGCAAAAGCAACAGTTATTGTCTTTGAATGCGCCGCCTCAGCTCTTAAAATGGAGGATTCAAAACATAAGGAGCCATAGTATTCTCCATTTATTGTCATTCCTTCTGGCATGCAGTCAACCACACAGTTGAAGAGCATGGTGAAAATTCGCTTTCGAGAACGAAAATCTTGTCGAGGATCGGCAAGTTTGTCATCTCCTTTTGGATCATTCTCATTCACCCAGACACAATTCCGAGCTTTATTTAGTGTGGTATAATAATAAAACCAACTTTCGTCACTAGTGCATACATCAAAACGTTTAAGGCCATTAGGTGGAAACATTCTCAGCAATTTCCTTGCACATTCCTTTCTCTTCTTCTTCTCTTCATTCTCTAGAACGCGGAACCCATTTTGCACACATTTTTCGCAGCTTTAAATGTTCAGGGAATAAATAGTCAATACTGCCAACACTGATGCCGACTTCCCTACTTAGCATTACAGTAATATGTCGATTTTCCTCCATCAAGTTCCTTACTCTTTGAATTGTTCTTTCGTTCACAGCTTCTCGAGGCCGGCCAGAGCGATGGTTGCCTGTCAAAGTCTCTCGCCCTTCTTCAAATGATCGAATCCATCTTGCAATTGTATCGAATGAATACACTTGATCACCATAAACATCTAACAAGCCCTCATGGATTTTCCTTTTTTTTTACTCTTTCACCTAGCTTGCAGCGTGTGAAAAGATAGAATGTTCTCTTTAGAAATATCCATGATTCTTCACGAGCTATTGTCACAGAACTGAGCTCAACAGACCATATAACTATGAATATTAAAGTTAAAACTCGCACTTATGCATATTTCGATAGCTTAAGGTCAATTGTTGCCAGCCGTATTAGTTACATTTTTGTAACTATTATTGTCCAACAATAGATAGACTGGTTGCAAAACCCCTCGTATTTTTAAAGTGATTTTTAGACCGTTTTTGTATCACCAATTGATTTATCGCAATATTTTCTAAGTGCAACTGTCAACTAAAAGCTTTTACACATTCCATGTTCCAGGCATTTGATTTCCTCCTCCTGATCGGTTTCGATATTGCTCTTTGCCCATTTTTTTTCTAAAAGATGAGGCAGTATATCACAACACTGTGAATGCCAGAGTGATTGTAGTGTAAATTAACATTATTGTATGACAATGATTTTAGATGTTTGTTAGCTATAAGCATTGTTAGGAAATAAGATTACACGGCCTCACTGAAACTGACAATAGGAGTGGGTAACAATGAAGCGATGGGGCGAGTTGTTTATCACTTAGAAGAGATAAACAAATGACGTCAGGCTGGCGTGCCTTTCTTTAGAAATGGAGGGAATATCTTCCGTAGAGCATATGTATTTGTAATTATGATTCGCTTATAAAACAGACGCTAATGTTGGCGCGATTTGGTAACCAATAGCAGCTCTATTATAATGTTTAGGCATATCGGGGTGAGGGAGTATAAATTCTTGAGCCAAAAGCAAGTATCGCGCAGTTCTAAGGAAGCATTCACGCGGTACACATCACGCAGTTCTCAGCAATCTCTCGCGAGGTATACATTACGCAGTTCTAAGAAATCTCTCTCGCGAGGTACACGTCAGGCAGTTCTAAAGAATCATTCGCGAGTTACACATCACGCAGTTCAAAAGAATCATTCGCTAGGTACACATCACGCAGTTCTACTGAAGCTCTCACGAGGTAAACGTCGCGCAGTTTTTGAGAATCTCTCACGAGGTGCACATTACGCAGTTCTCAGCAATCTCTCGCGAGGTACACATTACCGAATTCTACAGAATCTCTCGCGTCACAAAGTTAGTTACAAAATGTGAAGTAGGTACGCGACAACTATTACGACAGCAATTACATTCCGAAATATAACAGTTTCAGTCAGGCGTGTATAAAGATTACGGATGTGAATTATTAATTAAGTGTGACGGCAATAAAAGTGTAAAAACAAATTCTTTTATCAGTGTTATCTTTTAGTAACAACTCCTTTCCGTTTACAGGCCCTGCTCAGAGATATTTGCTCGACTGAGTAATAATAGCTAGCCGGAGGACAAAGAACCCAAAATTCAAAATATTAAAACAATAACAGGCGCTGAGCAAATAAGATAACGCGACAGATTACTGCGACAAAGAATATTATTAATTTCGTCTGTCCATTTTATACGTTCTTTTCCAAATCCATGTTTCGAATGCTTCTTTCGGTTTCTTCCTATGGTCTCAATGTCAAGAGATTCCGCACTCCATAATTTCACGCTCTATATAAACTATTTGTCTTCGTACCTTAGTTGTTTCTTGAAGCATCTCTTGAAGATACTCCTTTTTGTATCCAAAGCTTCCTTTATCGTTTCTATCCTCTGGCAGCTCAAGTTACTATTTATGTATCAAAGCTATCCACTTGCTGCAATACTACTTCTCCAATTCGCAAGTTTGTATCCTTTGCATTCTTTTAACAGTTATACATAGCCTTTGTCTTATTTTACATTTATCTTCATTCTGTAATATTCCCCTTAGTTGTTTATTTTAAATAACAGTTCCTTAGGATAGTAGCTTTTGCTTCCTGGTACTATTATAAAAAATATTATGTATTCTATAAATTTATACATTTTATTTATAGGTATTTTATCATCATATAAATTGTTATTTTGTCTAACAGTAGCACCATGCCCCGGAAACATTGCAGATGATCCCGGCAATTTAAAATAACAGATTCAATATTTTCAAGCATTTGTGTGTGTATGTGTGCGAGAGAGAGAGTGAGAGAGAGAGAGAAGGAACAGGGAAAATCAATAACTAATAATTAAATGAGTATCAAGCCCGTATTTAGCTCTAATATCTTTCAAGGATGCAAGAAGAAGGGTTTTCAGAAATTCCCCCCACACCAAATTATCCTTTACATAGAAACATTTTCTTTATTTTCTTATTTTCTCATTTTCTCAGAAACAGATATAAAGATTTTGATAAAAATCTTTGTGTGTTTGTAGTATTGGCACGAAAAATAAAACGTGTATCTTGAATTTTTCCTATATATTTTGAGAAAACCTCTTTATTTTCATTGAAATTTACAGCTGAAGATGTGGAACTTGTTAAAATATTCAATCTGATTTAAGTAAATATGTTTAGATTTAGCCATTACCACATATTTCCTATTTTTGATTTTGTTTTTCTAATACTTTATTTAACTTCTGAAGTTATTTTCCTATTTTCTTTGCCTCTCCTGAAGCCATGTAAGGACTATGTGCAATGTCAAGGATAGTATAATTACAGGGTAAATAACCAACAAAGTATTTGGCTATCGCTCTAGCCTCCTGTACACTCAGTACATCAAAATGCATATTGAAACAATATGAACTGTGTGAACGAGCATACAGTTAATGGGAAGTAATAAGGCTGACCTCAAGACAACTTAGGAAAGTTCCTTTACAGGTTCTTCAGTAGGGAGGACACACTCAGTGTGCTGTGAGAGGAAGGTCCACAGATTGCGTGTGCTCTTTATGAACCCAACGTGCAACATCCCTGTAACCCCCTGCCTATCATAAAGCCTTTCAAACCAAAGCATTCTGCCCTCCTACTGGTAAGCCTGGACACAAGCAGAATGTGCCCTGATCTTTCTTTTCACATATACACAAACCAAGTTATCAAATCTAACAGAGAGAAAGAAGCTATGAAAATAAATTATGTTGGGCAGAGAAAATTACGTGATTACAACACACGAGATTTTTAAAATACAATCATGATCCATTCACTCTAAGTCACACATTCATAGTTATAACATACATAAGCTATTTTCAATAATGTTTAGGTGAAACACATAATAAGTAGTTATAGAAGGTTTAGTACTATTAAATGGGCTAAAATTCAACAACAAAGAAGAGTTTCGCGGGATAAACATTTTATGGGTAATATAATATTTTAAATAAACACCCATCGAGTATTTGTAGGCAATATCTAACAATAAAGAAAAGGTTTTCATTTAAACGGTGGTTTAGGATGAAAAGAATTGCAGCCTTTATAGAGGCCAAGTTAAGTACCAAATTTACCACTTCGTTACATTGTTCATAGATTGATGACAAACACACACAAACTCACTCTCTCGCCAGGACTATTCTCCCTAGGAGTATTTCTTTTTCCAGGTTTTTCTCAGTCATCAAAGCTGACAAATGCCGGGGAGGTAGACTAGACCTGAAATTTTTCCTTCCCAAATGCCATTTCCCAATTATAATTTCATTTTATGTATCATCAACGTCCATCGCCTGTGGGGCCGTATGTAATAAGAACGGGAGTTCTACTAAAAAATCTGTGTTATACTCACATGACTTTCTCTACTCTTGTTCAAACTATTTTTACAAACACTTGTTCTCCATATGCTTTATGTTAATCGAGATATCGAGATGTTATCTTATTGCTAATTTTCTTGTAGATGCAAGGGGAATTGGTAGGCTTTAAGCGATAGTCAAATATTTTAAGAGCTGGTTGTTATGTGGAGTATTCCATTCTCTTTGCATTACCAGGACAAAAAAAATGAATAACGAATTTGAGAAAAAGTATAAGTATTGGAAAATTTAAGTGAATAACAAGCAATATCTCGGAAATGGTTCACTTGACAAAAAAATGTATATGACATAAATTGCGTATTTTAACGCGATCTACATTTTTTGTGTAGTAGACTTTTATGCAAAAGTCGTTCACAATGAAGAATACTTTTGGAGACTTCCCAGAAAATTCGAGATATACAATTCATTTGCCATAAAAATGTCTTAAACTTGTATTTTATTCAAAATCGTTAGAGCCATTTTTGAGACAATTAAAATTTTCGAAAATATTCCATTTAAAGGGTAATCTGGGGTGGGATTTTCTTGAAAACCTTCGTGTCGCATCTCTGGAGGATACTGAACCTAAATACCAAGTTTGGTGTTTATTCGACTGTTCGTTTCTGAGTTATGCTGTTCACAGACAGACAGACACACACACACGAACATGTTTACAAAAGTGTTTTTTTGTATTCAAGGGGCCTCAAAACATATATTTCCGGTGAAATCTCGTATCGAATTTTTGGGTGGGGGAACACACACACGCGCGCACACACACACACACACACACACACACACACACACCTACTTAAAAATAGTGAATGCTGTTGTTTCAAATCACTGTGGTCATCTGTATAATTTAGAATACCTATGGCTATGTATGCAGTAGAGTTTCCGGGGTATGGGGCTATTGTTAGACAAACTAATAGCTGATGGTGGTGCCAGTAAATAAAACAATCGCTGCCAGCATGAGCGCAACTAAAGGGTCAAATCAAATAGCGAAGGCTATTAAATAACACTTTCACGTTGATTAATACAGCTTGCATCCCATTAGGATAGCATTTCTTGTAACTTGCCAAGCAATTATTATTCAATTTATTGCTTTCTACTTAAACCATAACTTCCCTAACACCCGTTGACAACCGTTTACAATAGAATAATTATTGCTCGCAAAACGTGTTTCCTCTCTCTTCCTGTGCCTTTGTGTTCAGTGCATTGTAATACATATTCTGCATTCTCCACATAGAACATAAATCCATAGTCCAAACATTTGGTGCTCTTGTCTGAATGCATTAGCTCGCGTGTTTTATGCAATGTCCATCTCTTGCCTAAAATTTAATATGCTTATAATATGCCAGTTGTTTTGGGAGAAGTTACTTCAGACTTCTTCACAATCTTGTTATGTTTTGGAAGATTTCTGTGTGTATAATCTTTCTCCAGTAAAACTATTCCTTATAGCATGTAATTTTGAGCGAAATAGTTCGTCCTGACGTCCGATGTTAAGGGGAGTATAGGAGTGAAATAAATGCGTTCATGTAATGTTCAATATGTATCACTTTGTCTTTGGCATTTAAATTAACTAAAACTTTGTGTCTTAGCGTAATGAGTTTTCAACATATTCCCATTCTTTAAAATAGCAGATCTGGTGGAATCGTTTATGTTCTCTATTTCTTTTAACTCGACCTAGCAGAGCAACCTGACATAGTACTTGACTGAGGGACAAATTATATTTTTTATGCTATAGAAAATAATGCATATAATAAATGACACCTTAGGCTTAGTGCTTCAGAGCTTCTGAATATTATAGAGGTTAGTTTTTAAGCAAAACTTTATTTGGAACGTTTTACGACAAGAAATTAAACTACTCTTTAAAGTAGAGACATCAGATTCTATGGTCTTTAGCCATCTTTCGGCGAGGTTTATTAACCCGCGACGGTACCGGTCTCTGGTTTTTGATGTGAAGAACTCGGCGAGATCCACTTCCACAGCTTCAGTGTTTTCGAATATTTTCCACCACGCAAGAAATGGAACATGGATCTAAACAGATGGTAATCTAAAGGCTCAAAATTAAGGCTGTATACTGGATGCGGTAGCAGTTCGACTTTTTCAAATTCTTGAATTTTTGTCATGGTTGTTCCTGCAGTATATGGTGTTGCATTGTCCTGCTGCAAGTGAACTTCATTTCGGTTAACTAATGCTGGTATCGCCGTCTCAAAATTTCATGACTCGTTCCAGTTGTTGAGAATAAAGATCCGCATTGACTGCAAGCCCGTTTGGAAGAAACTCCCAGTGAATCACTCCTTCAAAATTTCACCAGACCCACAACATTACTTTAGGGGCGAACTGATTCTTTTAACGATGACTTTGGCAGGTTGACGGGGACTGATCCATAGTTTCGAGGCGTCAGGGGTGCGATAATAGACCCATTTTTAATCACATTTAACAATTCTCCTGATAAATCTATCATCCATGGGATTACCGATAAGCTGACGGCAGATATCCACTCTACGTTGAGCCTGCTGAGGTGTCAGTTCATGAGGTACAGATCTAGAGCTTCTGTTTGATTTTCCAAGTTTCTTAATCTGGCGATGTATGGTATCTTTTGATGGACCAAGTTCTTCTGACAGCCTACGAGTATTTTTTTGCGGATTTTCTTCCAAAAAACTGCGTGTATTCTCAACATCCCATAATTTAGGTCTTCCAGAACGTGGTAAATGTTTTGGTGTTTTCTTCTCCAGTGTTGAAACGTTGGAACCATCTTTGTGCCACACGCTCACTAACACCACCTTCTCCTTCCACTTCACATATTTTTCGAGGCGGGGCAGCAGGTTATAATCTTGTTTCCAGTAGTATTTTAGAAGGACTCTAATCTCAAACTTTGTAACTTCCATTTTGTGATTGTGTATTAACAACTGACGACTGATACATTTTCGCAATATACGCAACACTAGCCATGGCATCCTGTAAATAGTATTGGCGAAGCAAATAAAAACAATTCTATCTTATAAAACACTAAACTTAAAAACCAACATTAGTTATGAGACAGCATAATATAATCAGTCGCTAAGCGAAGCTCTAATAGTAACTTAATAGGCATTCGTACATATGTACACATGTTTGTTATCCGCACACCGCGGTCGACAACATCAAAATAACGAGTACAATGGCGGAAGTAGTATACATTAACACATATGTTTACCTCTGGATGGAAGTAAGAGGTGGAGCAGGAATAATACGGTGAACAATTGCCAGTAAACATTTAATTATATGTTTAGCTTTATTATCCGAAAATGGCAAGGAAGAAGAACTTATAAGAGATGAAAGATAAGCAGCATAAAATGTTAATTTGTGAAATGACCCAAACAAACTACTTAATAATTGTAAACAGCCATACATAAGTGATTATGATCGTTTTAGGGTTAATTTATTTTTTTACTTTCTCTACTACGTATAGTAAGTAGGGGAAGTATTGTATTCCACCCATAAATTCGATACCGAGATTTCAACGGAAATACATGTTTTGAGACTCCCTGAATCCAAAAAAAGCATTTTTGGAAACATATCCGTGTGTGTGTGTCTGTCTGTCTGTCTGTCTGTCTGTATGTATGTGTCTGTGAACAGCATATGTCAGAAACGAACAGTCGGATAAACACCAAACTTGGTATTTAGGTTCAGTATCTTCCAGAGATGCGACACGAAGGTTTTCAAGAAAATTCCTCCACCCCAGATTACCCTTTACATGGAACATTTTTCGAAAATTTTAATTTTCTCAAAAATGGCTCTAACGATTTCGATTAAAATATCATATGTTTAAGATGTTTTCATGACAAATAAAATGTATATCTTGAATTTTCTGGAAATGTCTCCAAAAGTATTCTTCGTAGTGAACGACTTTTGCATAACTGGTAAGCCATAAGAGATACACACAATTTTACTACACAAAAATGTAGATCGCGTTAAAATACACAATTTATGTCATATACATTTTTTTTGTTGAGTGAACCATTTTCAAGATATTGCTTGTTATTCCCTTAAATTTTTGAATACTCATTTTCTCAAATGGGAATTCGTTATTCATTTTCTTGTCTTGGATATGCAAAGAGTATTAATCTGTGGCAAAGCGAGTGGTGCTGCACCTAGCAACCAGCTATTAAGATATATGTCGATGCTTAAAGGATACTGTCTTTCTATATTGCCCTTGCAATTACAAAACAAGGGGATCATAGTACGCCTTAAGCGATAGTCAAATATTTTTAGAACTGGTTGCTATGTGTAAAATGTAAAAGATGCATGTCAAAAGATCGTTTCTGCAAATGTTTATCTCAATTAATATGAAATACATGGAGAATAAGATTTTGTAAAAATAGTGTGTACAAGAGTAGAAAAAGTCATGTGAGTGTAACACATCAGATATTTTTAATGGGAACCTACAATTAGGGTCAATTTAAATTTACTCTAAAATGACCACCACAACGCTTTCCAAATAAAATACCACTAAGGGTATTTACTTTCCGCCATAATATCAAGCAACTTTTATCAGACATTTCTTCCTGCAACGCTTAGTTTTGGAGATACTGTACAGTCTCAACTTAAATGGTCCACCCTGTGTGTATATAATCAGACAGAGAATGAAATTCTACCCGTTACTAGAGAGAATCATCACTCTCAATAAACTTTTCTCGAGATTGCTTAAAGGAGAAAAGACGCCATATATTAAGAATTTATTTATTTATTTATTTTCTACAAAAATACCGTAATATTAATTATGAACGCGGTGCAGTAAAACACGTAAAGTATTGGTATAATTAATAAAAGAGAAAAATCCGATGCAATACATTCACATTACCTTCTCTACCCTCTATTTTTTATTAGTAGGTATACAAACTATTCTTACTAAGGCTTATTTTTCTACCTACTACATTTTTATCCAAATAAACCTTGCAGAAATAGCTATATGACACATTTCGTTAGGATATAAAGAAAACAAGGAGAGTCAATTGTTTAAAAACTGAACGCCACATGCTGGCCTTAAAATTCCATGCTGTTTGCATGCAGTCTCGAGAAACAATTGAAAATCGATCGGATTTAAAAGGAATGACAAAGTATAGAACAAATCGAACAATGAATGACGGATGTCTTAAAAATAGCTGATGCTACAAAAAAGATATTCAAAATAAACTGCGTGTTTTAAACATATCTACATTTTTGTGTGGTACGTTTTCGTCTATCGCTTAACGTTTATCATTTATACAAGATTCTATAAAATTCCTTCAAAATGAAGAGGACTTCATATGCTGTTCCCAAAAAATTCAATATATACATTTTATTTATCATATTAATGTCTTTAATATATGGTATTTTAATAAAAATCGTTACAGCCATTTTTAGAAAATAAAACATTTCGAAAAGTTTTCCATGTAAAGGGTAGTTTGGGGTGGGAGAATTTATTGAAAGTCTTTGTGTCGCATTTTTGGAAGGTACTAAACCTGAATACCAAGCTTGGTGTTCATCCAACTTTTCGTTTTTGAGTTATGGTATTCACAGACACACGCCCTGACCTTTTTATAAAACTGCTTTTTTGGAATCAGGAATCTATGTATTTCCGGTGAAATCTTGGGATCTAATTTTTGGGTGGAATGGAATACTTTCTCTAGCTGCTATGTACGTGGTAGAGAAAATAAAAAACCCGGTTGAGAGGTAAGAATTCAATATGGTATACTCCCCGTGGAGCAGCAGCACGTAAATATATGCATCTTTATTGGAAAGCCAAATATTTTAAATTGTTAGTGTTAAGAGTTGATAATTGTTCTCATATAGTTATTAACATGAGTTTACAAACAAAAATATTTTCATGAATTCCCAGTGCTTGAGATTAAATAAAATTTGGAGTAAAACGAAACTTGATTTTGTCATTGTTGCCACCCAAACACACAATAATGCCTAACTGCACGTTAACACTAGAGTTATATCAGTTCGCCACATCTTCGGTGCTACTTTGATATTGGATTATGGTAAAAATAGAAAAATCTGTAAAAACAGAAGGTAACCAACCCTGAGAAACAGAACTCTCGGGAAAAATTTGTAGCAAAGCCTATGCCACACTGTTTACATTGCTACTGCTGCATCCTGAGAACAACAATCACCACAAAAACCACCACAACGGGAACACGGAGCCGAGTTGCCCTTACCGGCAACCCTTTGTTACACATTATTAATCCATTCCAGAGGGAACACACGTTTGTGTAGTTAGTACTAATACTTCACTATATGACTAAGGGTAGCGCGTGCTACTTGTCTCGCCAATGCAAGATTTTATAACTTTGCGCATAGCTCTGTAACCATTGTTAAGTTCTAATTACTATTTTTACTTTCTCTGCTACATATAATAAGTAGGTATAACAATTCGATGTCAAGATTTTATCGGAAATGAATGTTTTGAATCCCTCTTAACTCAAAAGGAAGCATTTTTGAAAAAAAGGGCTCTTGTGCGTACGTGAAGAACATAGCACAAAAACGAAAATTTCTTTAAATACCAAACTTGAATTTTAGTTCAGCAACGTTCAAGGATGCGACGCTAAGATTTTCAAGAAAATCATCCCCAACTAATCTTCATATGGAACATTTTTCGAAAATGTTTTCTCAAAATGGCTGTAACAATTTTGATTAAAAGACATTTTTATGACAAATAAAATGTATTCTTTAATTCTCTGGAAATAGCCTCTGAATTCCTCTTCATTACTTTTGCATAAACCGTAAGAGATAGACAAAATCTTACTACTGTGCCATTTCTGCCCCCCTCTCCTACACCGCTGCATGTCTGACCAGCTCATTACAGCGAGAAAGTTCCAGAAAGATGTTGTCACCCATGACGTGGTTCTGGTAGCACGATATTAAGGTCGTGTGGAGCCATGATTGGCTGGCTAGTACACGTCATCGCTCGCTGCGCCATCTACAGCAACGGCACAACGGATTATCTCCCCCGGTAGGACGACAGTCAGCCTACAGCGAGGAATCGATCAAACAGCCAGCGAGAGCTTTAAGCTCTGGTGTAATCGGCGAGTTTCGGCATATGCAGACAACAATCATATCCTAGCCCTTGACTTGCTTCGGTATTGTTTCATGGGAGAAGCATTCAATATAATTGGGACATATTTGTTTGCGATGGCAGTAAAATTTTAACGTTTATGTGTTAATGATATTTTAAAACTTCATGTGGTGAAAGAGAGGAATGTTCTTGTAACTTAAAGAAATAGTAATCTTGGATTCTTCAAAGTTAAAGGATTGCAAGCTTGAGTGCGCCACTGTTAAAGTATTAACCTTTTATAATAAATTGTTATCAACTTTGTTTGTTTAATATTGTGAATCCTAGCCCCAAAATATACTTCCTCATTCCACGGTTATTATACACTTATCCTAATGCCTCAGGATCAAGCGCACGTTACACTATACAAAAAATGCAGACCTCATTATAGCAAACAACTTATGTCAAATACTTTTTCTTGAGTTAACATTTCCGAGATTTCCTTGTTATTGGTTTGAATATTCAAATACTTATAATGCTCTCGAATAGGAAGTAGTTATCCATCTCTCTCTGTCTCTCTCTCCAGGTCATGCAAAGAGAACCCATTTCAAAGGCATCACATAGCGACCATCTCTTAAGAGATCTGACTATCGCTTGAAGCTTAATACTATATTCCCCTATTCCCATTGTACCTACATGAAAATTGCGCAATAAGATAATTTATGCAAATGTATATCTCTATCAACATGAAGTAGATAGAAGAATAGGCGTTTGTAAGAATATTTTGTATAAGAGTAGAGGAAGTCATGTGAGTGCAACACACCAGATTTTTTAAGGAAATTCTTGTGCCAGAATATTATTTCAGCATTATAATCTAAGTAATATACCTCATCGAAGAACACTTCAGCGTAATTGTTTTAAACTTCTATATTTAAGCCCCTTGTACACGATCAAACTTTTTTTTCAATTCAAGATTTTACAAGAAAAATTGTGAAACATTTTTTAATATGTGACAAGATTGGAAAAGACCTGGCAAGACTTGAGAATGTCAAAAATGTGTATTTACAAGTTGTCTTTTTGCCAAACTCAAACCCTTCAGAACACAATTCATAATTTATCATGCGCAAAGCAATTTAGCATTTACTCACAGTATAACAATTCGCAATGAAATATTGTTCTTTACTAATATTATGTAGCACTTTCACGTATTATATCCAATGAAATCACATTACGAGCGTGGAATACAATGAAAATAATACCAACCGATAGGTTAACCACACTATATAACATTGTATTAATGTATACTTAGTTCGGAAAACTGCCTGGCAATTATTTCTTCATACTCGCCTTCATCTTCTTCATCTTGTGATAATTCACGGATCTCTCGATGTACAGACATGTCCAGCTTATTATAACCTAATCAGTTCGCATACGATATACCTTGGCCCGGTAGCCATTTCTGTTTATTTTTCACTTTCAGCCATGTTGCACATTTCGTGACGCACTGTGAATACTCTTATTTCATTGGCCAAACCCATCAAATCATTGTGAAACCTTTGACCGTTTGGAGCATGTCCTTATTTACTTTCAAGACTTTCAAAGACATTAAAAGTATTGGAAGCAATTTGACAAGAAAAGTTCTGAAGTTGTGACAACTCTTGAAAAGTCTTGTAATGTATTGAATTTGACAAAAATTTGATCGTGTACAAGCCGCTTTATATAAAGCAATGGAAGAAGTTTAAAGTGAATGTATTTTTACTTTCTCTACTACGTATAGTAAGTAGGGAAAGTATTGTATTCCACCCAAAATTTCGATACCGAGATTTCACCGGAAATACATGTTTTGAGACCCCCTGAATCCAAAAAACGCATTTTTGGAAACATGTCCGTGTGTGTGTCTGTCTGTGTGTCTGTGAACAGCATAACTCAGAAACGAACAGTCGTATAAACACCAAACTTGGTATTTAGGTTCAGTATCTTCCAAGGATGCGACACGAAGGTTTTCAAGAAAATCCCCCTACCCCAGACTACCCTTTACATGGAACATTTTTCGAAAATTTTAATATTCTCAAAAATGGCTCTAACGATTTTGATTAAAATATCATATGTTTAAGATACTGTCATGAGAAATGAAATGTATATTTCGAATTTTCTGGGAATGTCTCCAAAAGTATTCTTCATTGTGAACGACTTTTGCATAACTGGTAAACCATAAGAGATAGACAACATTTTACTACACAAAAAATGTAGATCGCGTTAAAATACACAATTTATGTCATATACATTTATTTTGTTGAGTGAACCGTTTTCGAGATATTGCTTGTTATTCCCTTAAATTTTCCAATACTTTTACTTTTTCTCAAATTCGTTATTCATTTTTTGTCCTGGACATGCGAAGAGAATGGAATGCGCCACATAGCAACCAGCGTTAAAATATTTGACTATCGCTTAAAACCTAGCATATTCCCCTTGCATCCACATGAAAATTACCAATAGGATTGACATCTCGATATCTCGATTAACATGAAGCATATGGAGAATAAGCGTTTGTAAAAATAGTTTGTACAAGAGTAGAGAAAGTCATGTGAGTGTAACACATCAGATTTTTAAAAATATTTTGATGTGTTACATTCACATGACTTTCTCTACTCCCTATCGTTTATTAGTGGGTATACAAACTATTCTCACTAAAGCCTATTTTTCTAACTATTACATTTTAATTCAAATAAATCATTGCAGAAACGCTACATTACACATTTCGGTTTTTATATAAAGGAAACAGCGACAGTCAGATAATTAATAACTGGAAGTTATATGCTAGCCCTAAGACTCCGTACTGTTTCCATGCAATCATGATAAACACCTGAATGTTGACAGGACGTTAAAAGAATGGCCAAGCAACAATTCGAACCTTTAATAATGAATATCTCAGAGATAGATTATGCCACAAAAAACTTATTTGAAATAAATTGTGTGCTTTAAAGGGATTTATATTTTTGGTTTAGATCGTTTTCGTGTATCGCTTAACGTTTATCAGTTAAACAAAATTATGCAAAATTCCTTCCGAATGAAAAGGATTTACAGGCTACTCCCAGAAAATTCAAGATATACATTTTATTTTTTGTAAATATCTTTAATGTGTGGTATTTTAATCAAAATCGTTATAGCAATTTTTTAGAAAAATAAAAAAATTCGAAAAAGTTCCATCTAAAGAGTAGTTTGGGGTAGGAAGATTTTCTTGAAATCGCATCTTTGGAAGATACTAAACCTAAATATCAAGTTTAGTATTTATCCAACTTTTGTTTTTGAGTTATGCTGTTCACAGACGTACAAGCATAGATAGACAGACGGACCTTTTTCTAAAAATGTCTTTTCGTACTGTATAGTGGTAAAGAAAGTAAAAACAAATAACATTTAAAATCTGGAAAACACAAGTACACGTGAACTGTTATATTGTTCGTTCTTTTTTACTTTCTCTACTACGTATAGTAAGTAGGGGAAGTATTGTATTCCACCCAAAAATTCGATACCGAGATTTCACCGGAAATATATGTTTTGAGACCCCCTGAATCCAAAAACAGCATCTTTGGAAACATGTCTGTCTGTGTGTCTGTGTGTGTGTGTCTGTGTGTCTGTGTGTCTGTGAACAGCATAACTCAGAAACGAACAGTGGGATAAACACCAAACTTGGTATTTAGGTTCAGTATCTTCCAGAGATGGGACACGAAGGTTTTCAAGAAAATCCCCCCACCCCAGACTACCCTTTACATGGAACATTTTTCGAGAATTTTAATTTTCTCAAAAACGGCTCTAACGATTTTGAATAAGCTATCATATGTTTAAGATATTGTCATGACAAATAAAATGTATATCTCGAATTTTCTGGCAATGTCTCCAAAAATGTTCTTATTATGAATGACTTTTTCATAACTGGTAAACCATAAGAGATAGACAAACGTTTACTACACGAAAAATGTAGATCGCGTTAAAATACACAATTTATGTCATATACATTTCTTTTGTTGAGTGAACCGTTTGCGAGATATTGCTTGTTATTATCTTAAATTTTCCAATACTTATACTTTTTCTCAAATTCGTTATTCATTTTTTTATGTCCTGGACATGCAAAGAGAATGGAATGCGCCACATAGCAACCAGCGGTAAAATATTTGACTATCGCTTAAAACCTACCATATTCCCCTTGCATCTACAAGAAAATTATCAATAAGATTGACATCTCGATATCTTGATTAACATGAAGCATATGGAGATTAAGCGTTTGTAAAAATAGATTGTACAAGAGTAGAGAAAGTCATGTGAGTGTAACACATCAGATTTTTTAACTACAAATTATAACTTTCTGTCCATTGATTTGGTTGCTACAAATTTTTAAAGCTATAATCGAATAATTTATGGAGAAGCTTTAATTTACCAAGGCTGGTTTGCGTAACGTATCCTAGTCTACGCCAGGACTGTTATGCGTCTTCTTGTCTTTCTCCTAGTCCTTCCGAATACTTCCTCTTAGTACATGCGTCCGCAGGGTAAAGCTCCTGGATGAAAGGCGCTAAACATAGCTATTCAGTACAGATAAAAATACATATCACACATTCGGTTAATGTAAAGTCTGATGTGCTGCACTCAGATGATTTTCTCTACACACTCCTCTAAAAACTATTGTTAAAGAACTTATTTTTCTGACTACTTGTTTGACAGCAGAGGTGTAAGAAGAACACAGTAGATTAAAGCGATAGTAAATTTTTACTTTCTATACTACGTATAGTAAGTAGGGGAAGTATTGCATTCCACCAAAAAATTCGATACCGAGATGTTTTGAGACCCCCTGAATCCAAAAAAAGTATTTTTGGAAACACGTCCGTGTGTGTGTCTGTGAACAGCATAACTCAGAAACGAACAGGTATTTAGGTTCCGTATCTTCCAGAGATGCGACACGAAGGTTTTCAAGAAAATCCCCTCACCCCAGATTACCCTTTACATGGAACATTTTTCGAAAATTTTAATTTTCTCAAAAAATGGCTCTAACGATTTTGATTAAAATATCATATGTTTAAGATATTTTCATGACAAATAAAATGTATATCCCGAATTTTCTGGGAATGTCTCCAAAAGCATTCTTCATTGTGAACGACTTTTGCATAACTGGTAAACCATAAGATATAGGCAAAATTTTAGTACACAATGTATGTAGATCGCGTAAAATACACAATTTATGTCATATAACCTTTTGTTGTTGAGTGAACCATTTTGAGATAGTGCTCGTTATTCCCTTAAATTTTCTAATACTTGTGTTTTTTCTCAAATAGGAATTCGTTATTCATTTTTTATTGGTCCTGGTAATGCAAAGAGAATGGAAATCTCGACATAGCAACCAGTTCTTAAAAGATTTGACCATTGTTTAAAACCTACCAATTCCCCTTGCATCTACAAGAAAATTATCATTAAAATTAACATCTCGATATCTCGATTAACATGAAGCATACGGAGAATAAGCGTTTGTAACTATAGTTTGTACAAGAGTAGAGAAAGTCATGTCAGTGTAACACATCAGATTTCTAAAAAGTGGATCGCTATATGACGACTTTAAAATTTCATGCTCTTTGCATGACCCCTGAAAAAACTAATAGGGACCTACCGCTCGAAAAAAGTATAAGTATTTCAAATTTCAATCGAATAATAAAGAATATCTTGGAAACGAATAACGCCACAAGATTTTGACAAATTTTGTACTTTAACGAACTACTCTTTTGTATACTATGGTTGTCTATCTCTTACGATTTAGTAGTTATACAAAAGTCGTACAGAGTGAATAGGACTTTATAGAATATTCTCGGAAAATTCATGGAAAACTTTATTTCTCATGCAAATGTCTTAAATATGTGATATTTTAATCAAAATCACATAAACGAATATGCGATTTTTCGGAATCAGAGGCCTCAAAACCAATATTTTCTGTGAAATCTCGATATATAGTTTTTGGGTAGAACGCAATATTTTTCTACTTACTATAAGTAGTACACAAAGTAAAAACAGTTTAAATTTACGCCTATGGAGATAAAAAATTAAACCGTTCTAATGAAACCGCTTTCATGTAGGAAGTAAGCACACCTTTAGGCTTACCCTCAAAGGACTAAACACATATGTGGTTTGAGGAAAGCACGCACTTTGGTAATTCACAGCGGGATCCAAAGTTGTGACACTACCCTTTCCTAGGAATAACCGGAAAGCTCTTCCTAACAAATATTGATGTCGAACGTAAATAAAGGAGACACGAAAACCACAGTTTTATCACAAGGATTTGCTTCCATTTGCAACTTTGAAGCTGCAAAACCGCCTACTCTGTGGTCGTAACATTTACGTGCACTGTGAATACTGTATCTCATCGATTTCTGGGCAACCAACCCCATGGCGTAGTGGCTAGCTACCTCTCTGTAGTCACTGTGCTAGAGTTGGACATTATAACTGCATTCGATATAGCAAGTTATATTCTGTTTCAGTACATAAAATTAGCTAATTAGTTAATTAAACTGAAATCAGGCAACCAAATAATTTGAAACAAACAGATGTTTACACTGCAATGAGAGGTGCTGTGAAGTTCTCGCCTCACTTTATGTTCCACAGGCAAGGTACCACTCGCTGAGAGAGTTCCTGCTAAACTGAATCTAGCCTCTCATAACATTTTTAATTTCTCTACTACGTATAGGAAGTAGGGGAAGTATTGTATTCCACCCAAAAATTCGATACCGAGATTTCACCGGAAATACATGTTTTGAGACCCCCCGAATCCAAAAAAAGCATTTTTGGAAACATGTCCGTGTGTGTGTCTGTGTCTTTCTGTGTGTGTGTGTGTGTGTGTGTGTGTGTGTGTGTGTGTGTCTGTCCGAGAACAGCATAACTCAGAAACGAACAGTCGGATAAACACCAAACTTGGTATTTAGGTTCAGTATCTTCCAGAGATGCAACACAAAGGTTTTCAAGAAAATCCCCCACCCCAGAGTACCCTTTACATGGAAGATTTTTCGAAAACTTTAATTTTCTCAAAAATGGCTTTAACGATTTTGATTAAAATATCATATGTTTAAGATATTTTCATGACAAATAAAATGTATATCTTGAATTTCCTGGGAATGTCTCCAAAAGTATTCTTCATTGTGAACGACTTTTGCATAACTGGTAAACCATAAGATATAGACAAAATTTTACTACATAAAAAATGTAGATCGCGTTAAGATACACAATTTATGTCATATACATTTTTGTTGTTGAGTGAACCATTTTCGAGATATTACTTGTTATTCCCTTAAATTTTTCAATACCTATTTTCTCAAATGGGAATTCGTTATTCATTTTTTTTGTCTTGGATATGCAAAGAGTATTAATCTGTGGGAAAGGGAATGGTGCTGCACCTAGCAACCAGCTATTAAGAGATACGTATATGCTTAAAGGCTACTGTATTTCCAAATTGCCCTTGTAAATATATATTCCCCTTACATCTACAAGAAAATTAGCAATAAGATAGAGTCTGCAAATGTTTATCTCCATTAACATGAAGTAGAAGGAGAATAAGCGTTTGTAAAAATAGTTTGTACAAGAGTAGAGAAAGTCATGTGAGTGTAACACATCAGATTTTTTTGAAACAAACCCTTGTTCAGAAAATTACTAAGGAATGAAGGGACGATATAACACAGTTAAAGATTGGACTAGAAAGCTTCTCGACTCTCAGCTTATGCTGATTTGATTTGCCTAAAGTTGGGAGTGCTTTTTCATGTCAGCAGCAAACGAAAATTGAGAGTTAAGGGAGTTATTTCCTTCTTGTTTCAATTTTCGATTCCTGGAGGAGTACGTCAGTGTCAACACATAATTTACGAGTACATTTAGTGGTTTTTAGCATGTCTTGTTGTTATTACTCGTTTTATAGCTTTTTATTTCTCTACTACGTACTATAGTAAGTAGGGAAAATATTGCATTCCACCCAAAATTTCGTTAACGAGATTACACCGAAAATACATGTTTTGAGGCTCCCTGAATCCAAATAAAGCGTTTTTGGAAACATGTCCTTGTGTTTGGGTTTACCTGTCTTTCTGTGTGTCATTCTGTCTGTCTGTGAACAGCGTAACTCAAAAACGAAACTTGATATTTGAATTTAGTGTGTTTCAAGAATGCGACACAAAGATTTTCAAGAAAATCCCCCCAATATAGACTACACTTTACATGTAATATTTTTTGAAAATTCCGATTTTCTCAAAAATGGCTCTAACGAGTTTGATTAAAGTATCATGTCTTTAAGATATTTTTATGATAAAGATAATGTATATCTTGAATTTTCTGGGAATTTCCCCAGAAGTCTTCTTCATCCTGAATGATTTTCGCATAATTGGTAAACGTAAATATAAACAAAATTTTGCTGCACAAAAAATGTAGATCTCGTTAAAACCCACTATGTCATATACATTTTTGTTTGTCCGGTGGCCCATTTCCGAGATATTCCTTGTTATTTGTTTGAATGTTCCAATACTTACGCTTTTTCTCAAATGGGAATTCATTATTCATTTCTTTTTAATGCCCTGGACATGCAAAGAGAATAGAATGCCTCACATAACAACAAGTTCTTAAAATATTTGACTATTAAATCCTACCATATTCCCCTTGCACCTACTAGAAAATTAGCAATAAGATACTTTCTGCAAACGTTTATCTCCATTAACATGAAGTAGATGGAGAATAAGCGATTGTAAAAATATTTTGTATAACAGTAGGGAAAGTCATGCGAGTGCAATACATCAGATTTTTTACGGTTTGTTTTTCTATGATTCTGGATGCCTTTCGTTTTTTTACTTTTACCCACACACACACACACACACATTTACACGGACACAAATACCCACGTCCAAGGTGGGACTCGAACCCATGGACCTCCACGAAGAGCATCAAAGTCAAAGACTCTAGCGACCATGGCTGCGAGCAACGCCTAAAGAAAAATTTCCCGGCCCCAGACGGGTGTCGAACCCTCGATATCTGGTTGGAAGCCAGAGTACTGACCGTTGGTGTAATATATTAAAAGGATTAGCCAGTTAGATACAGTACATTTATTTTTAGAGTGAGAAAATAAATCAATATACCGAATGAACTATGTTAGAAAGTAACCTCTAAGCGGTCACTTTATTTTAACAAATTCTGAAATAATAAAATCAGGAAAATAACACCAACATATTATCCTTCAATGCTGGTTCAGAAATCAATTTACAAGACTTTGTCAGCCTATCTTACATGACAGATGTGATTGATTAGCCAGGTTATGAATTAAAGTAATTGACAGGTGAAAATCTCCAGCAACAATCATAATAAACAGAAGTAATAATAAAAAAATCTTATATGTTATGCTCACGAGACTGTATTCTTGTACAAACAAACTATCTTATTGTTAATTTTCCTGTAGATACAAGGGTAATATGGAAGGCTTTAAGTGATAATTAAATCTTTTGAAAGCTGGTTGCTATGTGGAGTATTCAATTCTAATGCTTGTCATAAGTATTGAAACATTCAAATAAATAACAAGGAATATCTCGTAAATGGTTCACTCTACAACAAATGTATATCATAAACTGTGTGCTTTAACGATCTCTGCATTTGTTTGTTTTGTTTATCTCTTACGGTTTTCTCGTTATGCGAAAATCATTCAGAATAAAGAGGACTTTTGGGGACAGTACCAGAAAATTCAGGATATACCATTCATTTGCCATGAAAATATCTTAAACATATGATATTTTAATCAAAATTTTTAAGGGTCATTTTTGAGAATATCTACATTTTCGAAAAATGTTCCATTTAAGGGTAGACTGGGGTGGGGGATTCTTTTGAAAATCTTCGTGTCTTATCCTTGGTAAACACTAAACTCAAATACCAACTTTGGTACTTATCCGGCTTTTCCTTTTTGAGTTATTCTGCTCATAGACAGACATATGGAATGTTCCCAAAAATGCTTTATTTGGATTCAGGTCACCTCAAAACATGTATTTCCGGTGAAATCTCGGTGTCGAACTTTTGGGTGGAATGCACTTCCTCTACTTACTATACGTCGTAGAGAAGAAAATAAACGCGCAACATTTGAAATTTGGATTAATGCATATTTGATATTCTTATTAATTTATCTTTAATTTTCAACATTGATTGCCTTGGTTTTAATCCTTTAATTTCCATTTAAATGGCATTTATTAGCTAGGCCTGATCCGACAACATGGAAAGTCTAATAGTTCCCATAGTCCCATCTGGAAGTGACGAAGAGAAACATTTATTTCAACAGAAAAGTTAAATTGATCGTCCTAAGTACATTCATTGTGCATTGTTAGGTTTTGCTTTTAATCTTTATTGCAAATTTTCTCCCATTTAAAACCATCAGGTTCTGTTGATTCAAAAACCTCCTGAGCTCCTAAGATTCACTCTGCAGTATATGAAAAAACAAAGGGACCACCAGTCAAGGAGAGAGCGGTGCCTGCAACTCCTTGCCGCGAGAATACCAGTTTCGCCACCTCTGCTATATAAGATTTACTGTCAAATTTACAAGAAACCTGAAAATCTATATTAAATAATGACACGGGGATTTTATGCAAAATCAGTGGTTTGAAAATAATGGTATTTAATTAAATTAAAGATTTCAATTTTTTTGTTTTAATTTCTTTATTTTACTTTCTTTACTACGTATGGTAAGAAGGGGAAGTGTTGTATTCTACCCAAAAATTCGCTACCGAGATTTCACCGGAAATACATATTTTGAGATCCCCTGAATCCAAAAAAAAAGCATTCTTGGAAACATGTCCGTGTGTGTTTGTCTGTGTGTCTGTCTGTGAACAGCATAACTCAGAAACGAACAGTCGGATAAACACCAAAATTGGTATTTAGGTTTAGTATCTTCTAGAGATGCAACACGAAGGTTTTCAAGAAAATCCCCCCACCCCAGACTACCCTTTACATGGAACATTTTTCGAAAATTTTAATTTTCTCAAAAATGGCTCTAACGATTTTGATTAAAATATACGTTTAAGATATTTTCATGACAAATAAAATGTATATCTTGAATTTTCTGGTAATGTCTCCAGGAGTATTCTTCATTGTGAATGACTTTTGCATAACTGGTAAACCATAAGAGATAGACAAAATTTTAATACACAAAAAATGTTGATCGCGTTAAAATACACAATTTATGTCATATACATTTTTTTTTGAGTGAACCATTTTCGAGATATTGCTTGTTATTCCCTTAAATTTTTTCAATACTTATTTTCTCAAATGGGAATTCGTTATTCATTTTTTTGTCTTGGATATGCAAAGAGTATTAATCTGTGGCAAAGGGAATAGTGCTGCACCTAGCAACCAGCTATTAAGAGATATGTATGTGCTTAAAGGTTACTGTATTTCTATATTGCCCTTGTAAATATATTATCCCCTTACATCTACAAGAAAATTAGCAATAAGATAGACTCTGCAAATGTTTATCTGGAATAACATGAAGTAGATGGAGAATAAGCGTTTGTAAAAATAGTTTGTACAAGAGTAGAGAAAGTCATGTGAGTGTAACACATCAGATTTTTTTTTGTTTTACTTTCTCTACTACGTATGGTAAGTAGGGGAAGTATTGTATTCCAACCAAGAATTCTATACCGAGATTTCACCAGAAACACAGGCGCCCTGAATCCAAGTAAAGCATTTTGGAAACATGTGCGTGTGTGTGTCTGTCTGTGAACAGTATATCTCAAAACGAAAATTCGGATAAATGCCAAAGTTGGTATTTGAATTTATTATCTTCCAAGGATGCGACACGAAGATTTTAAGGAAAATCCTCCCACCCAAACTTCCCTTAAATGCAACATTTTTTTTGAAAATTTCGATTTTCTAAAATATAGCTCTAATGCTTTTTATTAAAATACCGTATACAAAAAATATTTACGACAAATAAAAGTTAAGTCTTGCATATTCTGGGAATAGCTAAAGAAGTCCTCTTCATTCGGAAGGGATTTTGTATAAGTATAACTTGTAAACGTTAAGCGGAAGATGAAAACGTACCACACAAAAAATCTGGATCTCTTTAAAATACAAATTTATTTAAAATAAATTTTGTAGTATAAGCCGTTCCTGAGATATCCGTTATTAAAGGTTCGAATTGTTCAATACTTGTCATTGTAAAAAGTCCCATTGATTTTCAGTTGTTTCTCGTGATTGCGTGAAACAGTATGGAATTTTAAGGCCAGCGTATAGCGTCTTAAAACATTTGATTATCGCTATTCTTTGTGTTTATAATGAAATGTGTAATATAACTATTTTTTTCAAATATTTATTTGAATTAAATGTAGTAGATAGAGAAATAAGCGTTAGTAAGAATAATTTGTATACACACTAATAAATATAGTGTGTAGAGAAAGTCATGTGAATGTATCACATCAGAATTTTTTAGAGTTTAGAATCTTTTTAATCGGGTAGGTCATATCTGGTGGTGACTGAATAAAGCGTTCATGAGGCTGAGGTCCGAGTTTAAAGATACGTGATTTTCGTCTTCCGAAAATAAGAGAAAATCCCAGCAAAAGGCCTATCCAGGTAACTCATCTGGAGATCCGAACTAAGAACCTCTTGAAAGTGAAGCATACCACGGAGGTGGGCTACTTCATATTTTACTCTTCTGCAGTGTAAGTAACAATTCCATTAGACACTACCAACCTTAAATGTGATCTTAAAATTGTATGTATTATCTACTGGAGCATTTTGAAATCTCCTTCTGTATATCATATAAAATAATGATATTCTTTGGAACTAATTATTGCACAAACTTTAAATATGTTATGTATCTTGCTTACAATAGGACTATTAAGCAGTATAAACACAAAAGGAATTAAATACGTTCTGTCACTGTACGCCACTGTCAAAATTCCTTAGAGGCTGACGTATTACTAAAGTTGCCGGAGATTCGTTTATCTTTTCAGTCATAAAGCTTTTCGTTTTTGGAGTAATGTATCCGACAAATCGAAATCTGAAGTTTAATGTTCCAATCGTGAAATGCTAATCGTGAAATTTGACATCATTTGTTGTTTGAAAACGGAAAAAAGTGAGGCTCAAGTTCGTCAGTACATCGACACTTGGGATGAGACCCTGACCGTTTTCTCCAGATGGAGGTTTCAGATAAAACATAACAAATGCTTTGTGAGAAGCGGGTGAGGGTCATCATGAGCTCAGGAAGAACAGACTTCCTTCCCCAGAGGTGTTGTGTAACAATTGCGTTGTTTATAAACACTGGCACATCACCGTTTAAACTCTACCTTTATGTAAAGCACGTATAAACGCACATATTCATGCATCAGCAACGTGTGTTTAATGAACCCAAACTGTGCGATTGTTCTGAAAGAACAATGACCCAGAATTTTGACACATTTGTAAAGTAATGACTTAATAATGAATCAAATCGGTGGATTGCATATTATTACGTTGAAAATTTGAAGCAACATTCAGTACAAACTAATACGATAACTCATTAAGGTAATAAGATATCTAATTTACAGCTTCTCACATTAATAATTTCTTTCTTTAATGTTTTGTTCTAAGTTTTACGTGTTATGTATTTTTTTTTGCTAATACTTTACGTATCCTAATTAAGAGGATGTTAAAAACACATATATTCATAATGTACATATGCTAGAGAATAAGTATATAAAGTTATAACATATATAACATAATTTGAGAGGAAAAGGCCATTGTTAGATATATAACCAGTAACGAACCTTGGATCCATAATCAAGATAATGGAAGTCTGTAAAAAAAATTATATATATCACCTAAAACTTGCACCGCAAATATTTCGGAAATGGAAAGTGCTATTGATGAGCCGTCTTCACTGCATTGGTTGGTAGTCAGGGGCTCGTACATTTAGCCTATAAACAGATTTTAATAATACTGAGAAAGTGTATTTTTTTAGCAAACATACAATTTTTAAATGGAACAATGCCTAGTTACATAAACAGAATAAAGGTAGGGTAAATTAGAATGCAAGTGGCGTTTGTTGCTATTTTATAAACTATTTAAAAAATATTACATTATTGTTTCCAATAATAACTAGTAGCTTTATTAAACTTTCCAATTCATTATTGTCTCAAGGTTACCTCATTATTACCTAATTGTTAGCAACCTTTGGCCTATATTCTCATAGCTCCTACATTATTAAATTACGTAATACATTCACATAACATTATTAAACATGTATATAGTACTATGAACATTAATACAATGACTGTTACATACATATTTATGTTATTTATATACATATTTCTTTATGGCGAGTTCTTATTATATTTTATATTATATAATTTGACTGTAATCATTTAAGTGTTAAAAATACTGCCTAAATGTTTATTGCCGCTACATGGGGATCGGTGCATTTAAACATTGAAACATGATCATGTATGTACAACATCGGATCGGATCGGATTAGACGGACTGAATAGCCTGCGGCTTACGAAAAACGATGTAATAACTACACCTCTGTATTGCGGCAAAAGGACAATGCAGGATATACCATACCTCAATACAGGCGATAGGGGTAAAGGGAGTGTTTTGAAATAGGAAAGCACCGATAGGAATAGTCTATTTGAAGCTCTACGAGACCTGAATTATTAACAAGTTTTAGAAGCAGGAGCGTTTTCGTTTTTAAGCCGCGTTATTTTTAAACCTATAAACAATTTACAGTCTACACGTCTTAGGTACTGTTGAAGTAGTGACCATGTACCTCGATAAATTCACCACAGCAGCACATCGCATTTTACCGCTCTCTGCATCATAAAACAAGGTAGGCCACCTAGACCAACAAATGTTGCTTGTTTTGAAAATTAATTAGTGCTCTTTGTTATCTGTATTTTGTTAATTAGGAATTGGTACTGATGCCAAAGTAACCCGCCACACAGAACTACCCCTTCCCCTCCAAGAGGTCTCTCTGAGACATGTTGTGTGTTGGACAAGCTTAGAAAGCTAGAATCATACAACTGAAAAAATACAATGCCATTGCCAGGATTTAAACCACGGATATCCCGGTTTCCTCAGTTCTCTAACCACTGAGCTACCGTGGCCACATGCCGGTACGACACTAAATTTCCCACCACCACTAAACACACCATCATAAACCTGAGCGAATCGTGGCTCTTCGTTCACTGGCTGTTTTTGCAGAGATGGCCGCAGTTCTTCTATGTACCTGCAATCGTGAACTACAATTTTCGGGCCCTGCTTTTCATTACGCCGGCAGCCTGGTTAACACCAAAAGTCGGCTGCACCAGGTTTCTACGGCGCTCGCCAGGTTGTGTCTGAAGAAGGTCTTTTGTTGCTGCTAAATATGCAAAGTCAGTTTGAAGATGTATTATATTTCGACTGTTGGGGAGCCGAACTTGAAGTAGTTGCAACCGCACGTATGGTCCCAAATTTAAAAATATTAACTTTGTAATTTGACTGTTTCTTTAAATATTAAATTTATGTTTGTTTGCCTCGGCTGCGTCAGTATTATTGTGTTTCTCTTTGCAGGGTTGTGGTGCGACTGAGGAATGTAGTCTTGCACAGATTATAATTTTACTTCATTCCTTTTATTAATGTTTGACACGATTTAAATAACACTTCACTGATATAGAGAGAGAGAGAGAGCTGTGAGATTTTTTTTATTAATTACATGCACTTTTTAACACGTAAACTATTTTCGTCTCATACGAATACATATTAAATTTCTCGAGGACACATCTCGCGTCTGATTAGTAACACTGTCTGCTAGCAACGCGTCCAGTTATGAGCACTGTCTACAAGCAACTGACTTCTAGATTTATAAATTTTGCTATATTTCAGTTTCTGATTGGCTAATCCTACTCCAATAGAATACCTTCATTTAACTTAAGCTTTTTTCTGGTTGTTGATTGGCTATTTTATAAACTGTCACAAAAATTACATTATTGCTTCCAAGAATGACCAGTAGTATTATTAAACTTTCTTAATCATTATTGCCTCAAGGTTACCTCATTGTTACCTCATTGTTAGCAAATTTTAACTTATTATTCTCACATCTCCTACATTATTAAATTACATAATATATTCACATAACATTATTGAACATGTATACAATAATATAAACGTATACAATGACTGTAATATACACTTTTTATATATTGTTAATATACATATTGGTTTAAGGCGGGCTGTTATTATATTATATATTATATAATTAGACTGAAATCATTTAAATGTTAAAAATATTGCCTCATGTCCTCCCCGCCTGTATAGGTAGCGCTTCTGCTGTCTCCACGATATCATCACCTGACCTTCCGGCGCACCCCGAGCGATGCGTTCCGAGGAAGAAGAGTTGTGGCAGATAGTTCTCGACGACCAGCGAAGAAGAACTTTTATTGAGCTTCGTGTCTGGGAGCGGCCGTCTCCACACTTTTCGGCCTTGTCTAAAATATGCATAACATATACTTTTGGCGTAAGTAAAATTCTTGTAGTGTGTGGAGCGTGCACTTATAATCTCATGGAAGCGATTTTATATCATATTATCGTGTGTTAAATTTCATTTCAAAATGGCAAATGTTGTGTGAGAAGGGCACTTTCAAATGCAATATGCTTCAATTGTAATATATCCATATATATATATATATATATATATATATATATATATATATACTTTATCCTTGTTCATTTCCTTTAACCTTTGCTAGTACAAACTGAGGCAGTAATTTTAACACTTAAATAATTTCAATCTAAATATATAATATGTAAATTCAATAACAGCCCGCCTTGAAGCAATATGTATATGTAATGATATAAAAAATGTATGTAACAGTCATTGTATATCCTTGTATTATTGTATCCATGTGTAATAATGTTATGTAAATATATTACGTAACTAAACAATGTAGGAGCTGTGAGAAAAATAAGTCAAAAGTTGCTAACAATGAGGTAGGTAACTTTGAGACAATAATGAGCTTGAGAGTTTAATAATGTTACTTGTGATTCTTGGAAGCAATAATTTATATTTTGAGACAGTTTAAAAATAGCCAATCAACAACCAGAAAAAGCTTTAGTTAAATAAAGGTATTCTATTGGATTAGGAATAGCCAGAGACTTGAAATACAGAAATTTGCAAGTTTAGGCGGTTGAAATCAATTCAGTTGCCTGCAGACAGTGATTGTAACCGCATGCGTGATGCGTCCTCGAGAGATTTAATACGTATTCGTGAGAGACGAAAAATAAGTTTACGTATTAAAAAGTACAAGTAATTAATAAAAGAATCTTACAGCTCTAAATCAGTGAAGTGTTATTTAAATCGTATCAAGCATTAATAAAAGGAGTGAAGTGAATTATAATCTGTGCAAGCCTACATTCTTGATCACACCACAACCCTGCTAAGAGAAACGTACCTCTAACAATAATACTGATGCAGCCGAGGCAAACATAAATACATAATATTTAAAGAAACAGTCAAAATTACAAAGTTAATATTTTTAAACTTAGGGCGAAGGCTATCGGAATGCGGGTACTATATGTGCGGTTGCAACGAATTTCAAGTTCGGTTCCCCAACAGTTGAAATATAATACAACTCCTTCAATATGACCTACTTCAAATTGACGCCCAAAGCGTGTTGCAAACAAGTTACAACAAAATAACATCTTCAAAACTATTATTACCCTGGACGAATGCTTTATTTTCAGTGTATTCTATAATGGGCCCGGGATTTAATTTTTCTAATTACATTTTTGTTTAAATTTGTGTGACATTCTGTGCATCGACTACTTTTAAATCGGCCTTGCATGAACATTACAAACGACAATGATATCTCTGAAGTACGGAACTTAAAGGTACTTACAGCATTGTAAGTCGCCATTGGGGAATGTCATCTCAATACAATTTGAAACCTCCTTGTGATTTACTGGGAAAAATGCGAATCAGTTGGGGAATTTAACGTCGTATGGGCATACTGCTGTAGTATCTCTGTGGTTAGAACTACCGGACGGAAACCGGGAGATCCGTGGGTCAAATTTCGGCAATGGCATTGAGTTCTTCAGTTGTCTGATTCTAGCCTTCCATCCCTCATCATCCTCACAATCACGGCTACAGAGACAATTAGTCAAGACGAATGATTGCTCCAATGAATCCAATGGGCCCAGATATTATTTCCTTTCATAATGTAAGAAATCCTTCGAAGAGACTGTTATTCAAATAATTGCTCCAACCGAGATTCGAGCCCTGCCGTGCGGATTTCTAGGTTAATAGATACACCACGGAGAGAGGCATATGAGTATAAACACAGCAGGTAGCCACCTAGTTCATGTTGTCTATAAACCCGGAGTTTACGGACAACTTACAAAAGCAGTTCCGGCTCACACCCAGGATTAACACAGTTTCCGCTTGGATATGCTCTAGCACAGGGGCCATCAGATTGTTGCTCCGTGGTGCATACATAGCCAAGGAGCTCGCTTACTCAGCTAGCTGATGTTCAGTAGCAAAAGGAGGAACACGGAACAAAAATTACATTCCCAACTCGGCCAAGTAAATTATTGCTCTAATCCATATATAGCCGTTTATTTTAAAGAAAAGAAGCCAAGATTAGGATCTGAAGAATGTTTCTTGCTGCTGCGTATGGAAAGTCAGTTTGAAGAAGATGTATTATATTTCGACTGTTGGGGAGCCGAACTTGAAGTAGTTGCAACCGCACGTATGGTAAAAATTTTCTGGTAGCCTTCACCTCAAATAAACTTTCATATACTTTCCGGTGGCCTTTGCCCCCCCCAAAAATGTTTAAAAATATTAACTTTGTAATTTGACTGTTTCTTTAGATATATATTTATGTTTACCTCGTCTGCGTCAGTATTTATATTTTTAGAGACATGAATGTCTTAGCAGGGAGGTGGTGCGACTAAAGGATGTAGGCTTCCACAGATTATAATTTTACTTCACTCCTTTTATTAATGCTTGGCACTATTTAAATAATACTTCCCTGATATAGAAAAAAGAGAGCTGTGAGATTTTACTTTCTCTACTACGTATAGTAAGTAGGGGAAGTATTGCATTCCACACAAAAATTCGATACCGAGATTTCACCAGAAATACATGTTTTGAGACACCCTGAATCCAAAAAAAAAATGTTTGGAAACATGTCCGTGTGTGTGTGTGTGTGTGTGTGTGTGTGTGTGTGTGTGAACAGCATAACTCAGAAACGAACAGTCGGATAAACACCAAACTTGGTATTTACGTTCAGTATCTTCCAGAGATGCGACACGAAGGTTTTCAAGAAATTCCCCTACCCCAGAGTACCCTTTACATGGAAGATTTTTCGAAAATTTTAATTGTCTCAAAAATGGCTCTAACGATTTTGATTAAAATATCACATGTTTAAGATATTTTTATGACAAATAAAATGTATATCTTGAATTTTCTGGGAATGTCTTCAAAAGTATTCTTCATTGTGAACGACTTTTGCATAACTGGTAAACCAGTTATGCAAAAGACAAGACAAACTTTTACTACACAAAAGATGTAGATCGCGATAAAATACACAATTTATGTCATATTTATTTTTTTGTTGAGTGAACCATTTTCGAGATATTGCTTGTTATTCTCTTAAATTCTCAATACTTATTTTCTCAAATGGGAATTCGTTATTCATTTTTTGTCCTGGATATGCAAAGAGTATTAATCTGTGGCAAAGGGAATGGTGCTGCACCTAGCAACCAGGTATTAAGAGATATGTATGTGCTTAAAGGCTACTGTATTTCCAAATTGCCCTTGTAAATATATTATCCCCTTACATCTACAAGAAAATTAGCAATAAGATAGACTCTGCTAATGTTTATCCCGATTAACATGAAGTAGATGGAGAATAAGCGTTTGTAAAAATAGTTTGTACAAGAGTAGAGAAAGTCATGTGAGTGTAACACATCAGATTTTATTATTAATTACTTGCACTTTTTAACACGTAAACTGCTTTTGTCTCACACAAAATACGTATTAAATTTCTCGAGGACGCATCTCGCATCCAGTTAGAAACACTGTCTACAACCAACACGTCCAATTATGAGCGCTGTCTACAAGCAACTGACTTGTTTTCTACCGCCAAAATTTGTAAATTTGTGATTGACTATTCCTAATGCAATAGAATACTTTTATTTAACTTAAGCTTTTTTTCTGGTTGTTGATTGGCTATTTTATAAACTCTGCCAAAATTACATTATTGTTGCTCCAGGAATGACTAGTAGCATTATTACACTCTCTTATTCAGTATTATCTCAAGGTTACCTCATTGTTAGCAACTTTTAACCTATTATTCTCACAGCTCTACATTATTAAATTAAGTAATACCTTCAGATAACATTATTACATGTATACAATAATATAGACATATACAATGACTGTAATATACACTTTTTATATATTGTTACATACACATATTGCTTTAAGGTGGGCTGTTATTATATTTTATATTATATAATTTGTTTGAAATTATTTTATGTGTTAAAAATACTGCCTCAGATCATAATACTTGAAACATTGCACTTTTATTCCTATTAAGTGGATGAAAAAAAAACAGCTGAATTTTCCTTTCACTGACACTTACCTGTAACAGGTAGAGGAATTGCGGTGTTCTATAAAAATTCCATATCAGGTTCCATCGGAAATGCACGTTTGAATTCATTTAAATAAAAAATAATTTTTAGAAACTTTTACCCGCGCGTATGTGTATGTTGAGACCTAACTCATGAAACAAAACCAGCATAAATACCAAACTAATATTTATTTTTATCTTATTAACGGAGGTGACTCGGCACCGATCCAGGGAAGATGTTGTACCTAGGTCCAACAAGGGTGCGCCAGGGCCCCTACAGTTTCCAGATTCAGACACCCCGATAATCGGACAGGCAGACCGGGGACCCGCCCTCATAGAGGGTCCAATGCCTTTTCTGAAGTAGCGATTCTTATAGCCGGCAACCAGCCAAAGTCCAAAGGGCGGAGATAGTTCCACAGAGAGCATCCTTTTTCCCTGTCACACCGCACCAAAACACCATCGCCGACATTTCCAACCGTGAAATAGACCTAACAGGTGAAGGATGAATGAAATGATGAATGGAACAAAATGGAGGGCAGAAAATTCGATGGCTGATAGAAACCTTTCCAGGATGCGCCAAAATTAAATTAAATTAAGTTATTTTTTTATTTATGGACGCTCTTATACTGCTGTGTCCTTTGCGCCCCATTCTATATTGGGCGTGAAAGAATGGTAATTTTGCTCAGAGACCTCTTTATCAGGCTTGAGGTTCTTTTACGTGCCGTAAATCTACGACACACGACCACCGACTTTACTTCCCTTCGGAAGGAGCCATGCTAAGGACTTTTACGCCCAATAAAATCCATCGTCCTCCGCCGGATTTGAACCCATGAACTTGGGAATTAGAGCCTAGCATGGTAACCACTACATCACGAGGACGACTCAGGAAAACAACCGAAAAAAGCCATCGTTTCAGAATGGGCGGCCGCCGGAGATCGAATCTTCATACTTGGATTAGATAATGTTGAGGATACCAGGCGAAAAGTTGGAAGGAAAATCCTAATCCCGAATTACCCTTGACATGGAAACCTTTTAGTTCTTTTTGTTTCAAAAATGGCTGATCCTTTTGGTTAAAAGTCATACATTGAGACATTAACATGTCGAATGAACTGTATAGGTATGTTCAATCTTCTGTGAACAGCCTGTGAAATCCTCTTCATTCTCATTAAAATTATTTAAAATTTATATAACTTGCAAACCATAATAAGTCTGCAAAAGCTTTCTTCAAGAAACGCGCAGAGCTTACTAAAATATACAATTTTCATCAAACAACTCTTTTCATAACAGTAGTCATTTCGAGATATTTATTATCGTTGGTTTGAGTATATCATTTTTAAAGCAAAACACTTAAGTGCTGTTCCCCCCCCACCCCTCGTGAACTTACGCAAACAGTACGCTCTTGCGTATCATTTCTGCTAACGTTTACCATATACAGGGTGGATCATTTAAGCTGAGACTCTATAATATCTTCAGAACTAAGCGTTGTATAAAGAAATATCTTTAATAAAAGTTGCTTGATATTATGGACGAACGTATATGCCATTACCTTTATTTTGTTTGGAGGGCTTTATGAAAGTCATTTTAGGTTCAATTTAATTTTTTAAATGGGTGCCTACATTTTGTATGTTGTTTTCTCATTAAATGGTTTATAAAACTCTGTTTATTTTGTGATGAGGAAGAGGGAAACAAAATAAGAAATGTTGGTTCCCAGCTACGAAACGTAACTTGATCCTCAAATAACCATGCATGGATGGTTTGAACCATTCTATGCGCTCTTCGTACACAGTCATTCAGAATTTTCGTTGTTTACGTTGATGTAAGAACAATTGCCAAGTACGTTATACAAAACTTGCTTAGCTTTTTAAGAGGAGTGAGTAAACAACATAGAAAACGTAGGCTCCCGTTTAAAAAAATTAAATTGACCCTAAAATGACAATCACAACGTCCTCCAAATAAAACATAACTAATAGCATTTACTTTTCCCCCATAATTTCAAGCAACGTTTATCCAAGACTTTCTTTCTACAACGCTCAGTTTTGGAGATATTGTACAGTCTCAATTTAAATGTTGCACCCTGTATAAGAGAAATTAGACAGGAAAAAGTTTTAAAATGAATAACGTATCGAACAGATATGAAGATGAATCTTAGTGCATAGAAAAAATCTTGTAGTTGTGAACCTGAAAATAACATCTTCTGTGACTTACTTGAAACAAATTTACAAAAGAAGTGTTTGTGCCCACATACTTACTTATATGTTAAAAATTGTGAAGGCATAATTATAAATGTTATATCTAATAATAAAGTCATTAAATACTAAACCTGCCTTTTTAGAGGGGGAGGTTAATTCTTTACATACAAAGTAGATAATTTTTCATTCTTTCAACAAAAGCAGATTAAAAATATTCTAATGCAATGCAGAATAAAAATATTGCTAATATAGGAGAGGTAATAGATTAAAATTGGTCATGAATTTTATTTCAGTAATAAATTAACATCTTGCTTTATTCATTCTAATATTTATTTTTACACTCACGAAGGAGCAATAAGCCGGAATTATGCTTTTTAAAAATAATTTTAATTATTATAATGTATTTAATGAATTATAATACCAATGTCAAAATATACTAGGTATATTTACAACACTGTAATTTCTAAAATCACTTCTAAAACGAAAATAATTCTTTTTCACAATAATTTCGAACGTAAATTCTTCATTCGCCGTAATTGTCAGCCATTCCTCTAACGTACACAAAATGAGTGTACTGCACTCGCCCCCCTGCTCAACATAGCTGCACAACCTTGAATACCCTGTAAACGGAACGAAACTAACAGCACCGCATAACTACTAACGTAATGCCAGTTGATGATATATTTTTTAGAAGAGAGAAATAATCATTAACGTATTTAACTTCAAATGCGAGTAAGAACTATTTTAGTATAGGATGCTATACAGATTATAAATTGAGATATATTTCTCAAGCTACGCACCAGTGTAACTATACTAATATTATAAAGAGAAAATGTGTGTGTGCATGTGTGTGTGTGTGTGTGTGTGTGTGTGTGTGTGTGTGTGTAGGGTAGAGTAAATCTCAAAAACCACTCAAGCCATTTTGGAATTCTTTCGCCACTGAAATAAGACCTTTTCTTTCAGATGGTCACAGGCTGTAATGTTTCTAAAAAAATCTGATGAGTTACTCACATGACTTTCTCTACTCTTGTACAAACTATTTTTACAAACGCTTATTCTCTATATGCTGCATGTTAATATCGAGATGTCAATCTTATTGCTAATTTTCTTGTGGATGCAAGGGGAATATGGTAGGTTTTAAGCGATAGTCAAACATTTTAAGCGCTGGTTGCTATGTGGCGCATTTCATTCTCTTTGCATGTCCAGGACAAAAAAAGTGAATAACGAATTTGAGAAAAATTACAAGTATTGAAAAATTTAAGGGAATAACAAGCAATATTTCGAAAACGGTTAACTCTACAAAAAAAATGTATATGACATAAATTGTGTATTTTAACGCGATCAACATTTTTTGTGCAGTAACATTTTGTCTATCTCTTATGGTTTACCATTTATGCAAAAGTCGTTCACAATGAAGGACACTTTTGGAGACATTCCCAGAAAATTCGAGATATACATTTCATTTGTCATGACAATATCTTAAACATATGTTATTTTAATCAAAATCGTTAGAGGCATTTTTGAGAAAATTAAAATTTTCGAAAAATGTTCCATATAAAGAGAAGTCTGGGGTGGGGGGATTTTCTTTAAAACCTTCGTGTCGCATCTTTGGAAGATATTGAACCTAAATACCAAGTTTGGTGTTTATCCGACTGTTCGTTTCTGAGTTATGCTGTTCACAGACACACACACACACACACACAGACACACACACGGACATGTTTCCAAAAATGCCTTTTTTGGATTCAGGGGGTCTCAAAACATGTATTTCCGGTGAAATCTCTGCGTCGAATTTTTGAGTGGAATACAATACTTCCCCTGCTTACTATACGTAGTAGGGAAAGTAAACAGTAAAACTGTCTGATTAAGGCTTTCTTTATCACATTAGTGTTATCAAATTTCAATCTCGTTTAACTGAATATTAATATTTTATGCTATATTTTGCTCTTTATTGTAAATATAACAGATTTTTAAGCACTTCGAGCCCAAAGGAGTAAATACATTTAAATCATTTTAAGCTCGAGTTATTTTGGAGGGTGTTAGTATATCTTGATCATATCAGCACATTTCTCTCTGATTTCGCTGAACTTTGACATCAAGGAATATTTTTAGTATAAGTTTGATAAAACCGGGTATATTTGGATTTAAAATCTAACAGAAACGATGAGCTATTCCTACATACAATCCTTATTTTCAAATCCTAACATCACGACTATAGAACCCAGCGAAAATTATAACCTAACTTAAATCTCTCAAAGACTATCCCTGCCATATTTTCATCCCCTTATGTAGAAATTATGTAGTCAAAGCGTTGCATAATTAGGAGTTGGCAAAATTAGACGTTATGTTACAACTTTCAAAAACCACCTAAACCTTATTTTCAATAATACAGCACTGTGAAAGTTTTAATAACTACACCTACTTTATTTTTCAACCCCTTAGGGATAAAGTATACTGCTTGGTCAATCAGAGCACAAATTTAGACTTGGTAAAAATTATAGGATAGTATAAAACTTTCTAAAACAACCCCCATTCTTATTTTCAAGCCCTTACTTACACAATGCAATGCTGGGTAAGAGAATTAGTATTGGATAAAGCACACGTAACACTGGCTTCAACTGGTTCATGATTAAAGACTCCCTCTCTTAATTCTATTTCCAACCCTCTCGTCAAATCCCTGAGCTACAGTCAGGATTTCTGTCATGACTGCAACCCAGGAACCATACTTTCACTCGCTCCCTTCCAATGGAAACTAGCATGCTCACATAACTAACGGAGGTGCTTATGCGGGAGGCATAAACTCTTAGCCTTTTTCCCTTCCTTAACTTTCTCTGGAAAGATAAGCGAATTTTTCATTTCCCACTCCCTTATTATCTTCCCGATGCACCAAGGCATGAGGACGGATGCAGGTGCGAAATCTGTGTGGTTGGTTGTTTGTTAATTTCTGTTTTTTATCTTCTTACCTTTATCTTGTTTGTTTTCGTTTTTCACTTTTTACGTGCATCTTCTTTTGTTAGTTTATCGAGCATTTTGTTAGAGGAAAAAATCTGATGGGTTACATTCACATTACTTTCTCTACCTTCTACATTTATTAATGGTATACAAATCACTCTTACGAATCTACTTCATTTTAATCGAGATAAACCTTTCCGAAAACAGTTGCAATCTAAATTTAGTTATAGATACAAAGGCAATGGCGATTGTAAGTTGTTTTAAAACTGGAGTCTATAAACTGGCCTTAAAATTCCATACTCGCGAAAAACAACTGAAAATTTGACAGCGGTTTAAAAGAATGACTAAATATTGACAGTGCGAACCATTAATAACGGATATCTCGGAAAAGGCTGATGCCACAAAAAGTTATTTTAAATAAATTGTGTGTTTTTAAGAGATCTCTTAACGTTTAGTTATGCAAGGTGTATAAATTTACTTCTGAAAGAAGAGGATTTCACAAGCTATTCTCAGAAGATATACATCATAGTTTTTATGTAAATATCTTTAATGTATGGTATTTTAATCAAAATCGTTAGAGCTATTCTTCAGAAAATCAAAAAGTTTGAAAAATGTTCTATGTAAAGGGTAGTTTTTACTGGGGGGACTTTCTTTAAAATCTTCGTGTCGCATTTTTGGAAGGTACTTAACTTAAATACCAAGTTAGGTGTTCATCCTACATTTCGTTTTTGAGTTATATTCTCACACGTACAGGGACACATAGGCACACGGACCTTTTTCTAAAAATCTCATTTGGATTTTCAGGGAGCCTGAAAACATGTATTTCCGGTGTAATCTCCTTATAGAATTTTTGGATGGACTGCAATATACATGGCAGAGAAAATAAAAGGATATCTGACACACAGAATGCCTAAGGATAGAATGGAGATGTATGTTAAGCTTTATAATGTTCAAGGGAAGGTTATGCAGTATGATACACATATACCTAATGTAGCCTGTTCTAATTGATATTTTCATTTCTACACGTATGTGGTGATTAATAAATTAAACAGATAATGCATAACCTAGGACTTGAAATACCCATCTACTATTTACTGCGTACTTGGGATATTCTGCACACTATCCAGAAGATATACCAACCTTGCTTTGCCCTTAGAAAGTGTTGATATTGAATACTCTTTCCATTTCTGCAATCAGTATACAATTATGGCAATTTTTACTTTCTCTACTACTAACCTATAGTAAGCCAAGTAGTTTTTATCACTATTTATTACCTTACGTTCTTCAACTACGTGGACATATCGCAACGAATCTGTTAGAAGATACCGTGAGTACGGGTGTGTGGCGAACAGTTAGCCTTTTATCTCTCATCGCTGTACCATACCGTCTTACTTCGTCATAGGTCCACAGCGGCATGTGTACATCAACTGTACCTCTGCTTCCCAGGCAGATGGCATTAGGTTGCGTCCAGTATACCTGTTTTCTTTATCTGTGAATCAGATCATTCGTTTTACCATCTATTTTTTCACGATCTACTATTGTTTCATACTGATGGCAGAATTTTGGATCGTGGTATTGAGTATCCAATCCGGTAATTACCTTGCGAGGGAAATCAAGAAAAAAACCGTCAGATTGATCGACCCATGGGGTTTGAGCCTGGAGCCTCCCGAATTACGGTCACAGACGTTACCACCGGAAATCCCCTCAGTAAATCAAGCACTGCATTCCACCCAAAAACTAGATATCCAGATTCCACTGGAAATACATGTGTTGAGGGCATCCTAAATAAAAAAATAAGAAAATGATGTGTGCACGTGCGTACGTGCGCCATATCTCTAGGAATAGACATGAAGAGATCTTGAATCTCAATTATTGTTTATAACTTATAAACCGTAAGAGATGGGCAAAGATTTACTACATAAAAATGTAGATCTCGTTAAAACACACAATTTATGTTAAATAATGTAAAGTAATTGTTTTTGTTTCATTAAACATTTCCGAGGTATTATTTTTTTATTTAAAATGAATGGTTTACAACCCGTGTTTCACCATTAGGTATATCACGAGATATTTATAGTGTTTATAGTACAATTATAAAATGTTTTATTGTTCCATGTCATTTTGCACTTGAGAAAGATACTTGAGATGTGTAAAGTATTTAAAAGATGTTTCATCACTTGGGGCAGTGGAAGAGCTTGTAGTGCAGCTGGTCGTTCTCTTGAAAGAAGGTGAATTCCGTCAGGAAGTGATGGGTCATTTGAATAGGCTTCTCAGGTCAGTCACAAAGCGGTGATAGGATTTTAGTCATCCTTTGAAGGTAATATCGGAAGCAGCCATGATTTGTTAAGAATTGGGTGAGGATGTAGTTGGGTCAGTGATAAGAAGAGTCTGTGATAAATATTGAGGATGAATAGTTTGGTATGTAGCGCAGATCTAGAATTTAAGTAGGTTGCGTTCCAGACTTTTATGTAGTGCTGTTCTAGTGCCTGCTTACCTATTTACATTGGGATAGCGTTGTAGGCAATCGCGGTTATATAACTGGCGGCGATCTTGGTTAAATAATCCACTCGTTCATTATCTCGGAGCCGCTGTCCCCTTTGATCTAGTGCAGTGTGATGTGCGTCGTGATGTGCAACATGACAATTTTCTTGCTTGTTGTTACAGCTAAAGGATGAGCCGTACGTCTGTTGGCTACTGTAAGAAGAACTGCTTAAGGGTCTACGTAGATAGCGTGGCAACAACCTTTCGGTTCTTTATGTTGGATCCATTCTATGGCCATATTTATAGCAAAAAGTTCAGCCTGAAAGTTGGAGTATTGTATGTGTAATCTTTGTGCTCCGAGGTGTATTTCGTTTGAGTCCTTTTCAACTAACATGCCAGCCCAACATTGATGTTCTGTTTTTGAGCCGTCCGTGTAAATCATATAGTCAGTATGTTCCTCTCTGTCGGTAATGTCGCTCTTATGCGTTCATCTTTCGGTGGATGCCACTTGCTTTAGTTGGAAGTTCATGTTTTAGACCAGTAATAACAGCGTTTGTAGGTAGTCACCTAACAATGCAATTGTGTCATTCTGGAGAACAATAGCTTGATCGATAGACATTGTACCAGAGACTGCCTCTAGAGCTTCATTGGATACTATTAGTCACAAATAGGAGAAAGGATTTTTGGATTATTCTTAGTTTTGTTTTAGCTCTTGATGTTATGGAGAAGTTCCAGGCCGCTGCAACGTACGAGGTGTGATCAAAAAGTTTCCGGAATGGCTGACGCTGAGATTTCTTTAATTCTAACCCAGACAGTACATGCAGCGTTCCTTCCCGATAAAAATGAGAGTTCATGTGACTTCCTGTAAGCATGCAGTGACGAGGTAGACGCTCTGAGGTGAACACTTGTTTTGCTAGTGCTGCGATTTTTCCGCGTAGCAAAAATGTCAGATTACGAAGAACATAGAAGGAACATCAAATTTTGCTTTACACTCGGTAAAACTGCAACAGAGGCCTATTAAATGTTAAGAACAGCTTATGGGAAGGCAGTTATGGGCAAAACTCAAGCATTTGAGTGGTTTTCGAAATTTAAAAGTGGCTGTGACATCCGTTAAACATGCAGATCGTTCCGGGTGATCCTGTTCCAGCAAAACCTATGAAAATATCAATCAGTGAGGCAAATAATCTTAAGTGATAGGTGCATTACTTCTGACTCATTAGGTCTCCTTTTGAAGTGTTCAAAGCATTTTGAAAGATATTTTGGACATGAGAAGAATTGCCGGCAAGTTCGTGCCCCACCTGCTTTCAAATGACCAAAAGGAAAGCCATGTGATTGTCTGCACAGATCTTAAAGAACAGCTACAAAATGGCCCACAGCTTATGGAGAAAATTATTACTGGTGATGAAAAATGGATTTATGGGTACGATCCAGAAACTAAGGAACAATCTTCACAATGGAAGAGTCCTTCATCTCCAAGCCCGAAAAAGCCAGACAAGTACGATCCAAAGTGAAGTCATGATGATTGTGTTTTTTGACATTAAATGCATTGTACATAAGGAATTTGTGCCACAGGGTCAAACAGTGAATCAAGTGTACTACACGCAAGTGCTGCAAAGAGTAAGGGAGAATGTGCGACGCAAACTGCCGGAGAAATGGAGGAGTGGTGACTGGTTCCTGAATCATGACAATGCGCTCGCACACAAAGCCCTTTCTGTTCACCAATTTTTTGGATAAAAATAGGATGAATACTGTTCCCTTCCTCTTTTCTTTTCCCACGACTTAAAATGCGGCTCCGAGGACACGTTTTGAGGACATTGATGTCATCCATCGCAAATCGCAGAAGGCTCTGAACATGTTGAAAGAAGAGGACTTCCAGAGGTGCTTCCAGCAGTGGCAGAAGCGCTGGGACAAGTGTATCAACTCCCAAGGAGACTATTTCGAGGGAGACAGTGCAGATTAGACAAACATATTTTTGTGTAATGTTTATGACGTTATTCCGGAAACTTTTTGATCTCGTATGTTATTGCTGGAAGAATAGCATGTTTGTAGATGGGTGTCAGGTTGGGAAAATATAGGCCCCACGTGGCTTGGAGTAATGAACCAGGTAATTTAGAAGTCGTAATGCTCTATTTTAAAGGTTCATTGTATTAGAAAACCAGTCCATCTTGCAATCCATCATCAAGCCCTAGGTATTTCATTTTGGAGACCATTTTCAGCTCCCATGTGACGATTGTGGGATTCTCTTTATGTTCTTATATATTTCTTATATACATGGACATCACTGCCGACTTATCTTTTGTCCCTGCGTCATTGATTTGTTAATTCAACTACGTGTTGTATTGTCGATAGGAATCGTGTATGAGAGGTTCTTCTTATAATGAGCAAAATACCATCTGCGTGGACTACTGCTTCCCGATCTTTAATAAGGGTAAGCTGCTCCATTAGGTCATGATTAGGATATTTCATAAAGCTGGACCTGATACGGGTCCAGCTTTATGGTTACCAAAGGTGGTGTTCTTGAGGATACGCCTTGGTAACATTTTGAGCAGGATGCGTTGCCCACTCTTGATGTGGACGGTTCGATCACGTAAGAACTCTCGCAAAGCCTTGTAAATGTTTCTTGGGCATTTTAGTTTCCGTAGTTGAGCCAGGATTTCTGGGTCCCATGCGTTGTCAAATGCGCCTGCAATGCCCAATGGAATTAAGCAACTCTCTAATTCTTGCTCTCTGCTATGCCGAACGTAATTGTAACCAATTTAATGGCTCCTGCGGTGGACTTTCCTGCGGTAAAACCATATTTTTATTAAGATATTAGCCCGGGGGAGATAAGATAGAAATTGAACATCTGCTTTATGAGGTTTTCAAGACATTTTTCAGGAATTGATAGTAAATTAATACCGCAATAGCCGAAACTGAATCTAATTTGCTCTTATCTGCTTTGGGGATGACTGTCACTTTAGCTGCTTACCAGCATTTTGGGAAGCATGCTAGGAGTAGGGATTTGCTAAACAGTTTTTTTCAAAAGCAATTCTTGCACATGTGCAAGTTTTCAGGACTTTTTTGCCTTTATTGTATCCGCTATTTCGTCATTGGCAAACTCTGGTTCCTCCCGGGTATACGAGACACACTTTTCTGTTACGATGTTCCTTATGTTTTGTTGTTGTTCATCATCCTGTGCTGGTTGGTCCTTTGGGAAGAATTTCTGAAGGATAACCCTAGCTGTATCTTCTTCTCATAATGTTGCGGTACCATTCTCGAGGACTAAAGTTAATGGTGCACCCTACTTTGCGAATACGGTTTTGCAACTCTTATATATTTTTCAGGATGAACTTTTAGTTCTCTCCGAGCAGAATTTACTCCAGGATTTCTGTTTTGCTTTTAAAAAGTTCCCTTTAATATTGATTTCTTAGGATCCTGAACCGCGATTTATATATCTGTTTAAGGTCTGGATTTTTTACTTTTACTATGTTCAATTCCGGAGACCACCCAGGGACAACTTTAATTTTTGGTAGATATGGGGAAAAGCTCCTCTGACAATGTCTTCTCTCTTTCCATATTGTTACAACCGCCCTATCTAGTTCTTTTTTGATGGTGAATTGTTTACTAACGTCGTCCTTCCTGGAAGTATATTCCACTTGCATAGTTTAGCGGCGAAGCTTCTCGTTGTGTTGGACTCTTATCGGTTTTGGTTTACGGAAGTGCTACAAAAATTTAGGTCGAACATAATAAGGTTGTGGTCACTTGAGTGTCATCTTTGCTGACCCTTCAGCTTTGGACTCTGTGTGTAGAGTTTATCGATGCTCCTGTAATGTCAATCCAGCTGTCTGTTGTTGGACCTGAGTATGTTGGAACAACGTTTTCATTTGTAGTCAGCAAGCCGTGCTGTGACAGAAATGCTGTAAGTGTTCTACCTCTTGCATCGGTAGCGGGTCTTTACCACATGCTGTGTTTGCATCCAAACCCCAAATGAAGTTGGTAGGTTGCATGCTGTTCAAAATATTCTATATCAGTTGGAGGTCTTGCTCGAGGGTATCATGGGGGGAGGGAGGTAGGTACTAACTGGCTAAGTAAAACGTAGAGCTGGTGGATGTTACCACGATTATCTTGCCTGGAGTAGAGAATTTATTTAGGAATTCAAAATTATGGTCAATGTTGCGCTTTATGAGGAGGCAGGCTCTGGGATTCGCGTTTGATCGGATGAAAAATTTTATAAAGTTTGCGGCAGTATAACAAGGTTTACCGCTGTAACAACATGGCTCCAGGATGAATTGCATATCTATATGCTGTCATACAGTAGTGAGAAGTGAGCCATAGCTGCGATACAGTGATGAGTATTTAATTGAGCGCATCGGAGGGTATTCATCCTAGAAGTAATCTTGCTGATTATTACTGACTACTCTATGTAGTCTGGAACACTATTTGCTAATAATGCTGTGGTTTGTTTTTAATTGTTACATTCTCTACTATGTATAGCAAGTAGGGGAAGTATTAAATTCCACCCAAAAACTCGATACCGAGATTTCACCGGAAACACGTGTTTTGAGAGCCCCTGAATCCAAATAAAGCATTTTTAGAAAAAAGTTCCAGGTGTACTGTGTATGTGTGTGTATGTGCGCGTGCGCTTGTCTGTCTGTTTGTGTGTCTGTGAACAGCATAACTCAAAAACTAACAGTCGGATAAATACCAAACATGATATTTACGAGTATATTGTTCAATATCTTCCAAGGATGCGACACGAAGATTGTCAACAAAATCCCCCATCCCAAACTCCCTTTATATGGAAAGTTTTTCGAAATGTTTGATTTTCTAAACAACGGCCATTACGATTTCGTATAAATATCATATATGAAAGATATTTACATGACAAATAAACTGTATATCTTGAATTTTTTGGGAATGGCCTATTGTTTTGTATAATCTTGAACAACTGGTAAACAGCAAGCTATAGACAAAAACGTAGTATACAAAAAGTGTAGATGTCTTTAAAACACGCAATTTATTTAAAAGAAGTTTTTTGTGGTATAAGCCGTTTCTGAGATATCCATTATTAAAGGCTCGAATTGTTCGTTTCTTGGTCATTCTTTAAAGTCCTTTCAACATTCAGTTGTTTCTCGTGATTGCATTGAAACCGTTTGGGATTTTAAGGCTAGCCTAAGGCATCCAGTTCTTAAACGTTTGACTATCGCTGTTCTCTTTGTATCTATTACGAAATCTGTAATGTAGCTATTTCTGCAAAAGTTTACTTGGATTAAAATGTAGATAGAAAAATAAGCTTGAGTAAGAATTATTTGTGTACCCCTAATAAACGATAAGGGGTAGAAAAAGTCATGTGGAAGTATCATATCAACATTTTTATTATTTTCATGGATGAAGGCATTGGATTTGTTAGTTTATGCGGCATGTGTGTTGTTTAGGCATTCTTTCCGGTGCTGGTTTTTTGCACAATTTGCGCATTTTTGTAGTTGGGGCTGCAAATTTAGAATACAAGGCCAAAACCCAGGCATCTAAAGCATCTGGTAGCCAGTATAAGGTCTTCGATGTTGCATATGCTGGAAAATGCTTTTATTATATTCATTGGTTTGAATTGTGAAGTACTTGTACTTTTTCTTCTGCTAAGCCGCTCTTCGTCTTCCCCTTTCATGTTGCGGCCATGTAAACGGAACAAATTTCAAAAACATCACATAGCGACCCGCTTTTTAAAACATTAGAATGTCGCATAAACCTGCCGTGTGAAATGAATTTAAACTGAAGGCAGAATGCATGTGGCTGCCTACAGTGTGCAAGTATTGAAATAAATTTAAATTGAGTTTTATTTATGGACGCTCTTTAACTAGTATGGTTCTTAGCGCCCCATTCCATATTGGGCGTGAAAGACCGGTAATTTTGCTCAGAGGCCTCTTTATTAGGCTTGAGGTTCTTTTACGTGCCGTAAATCTACGACACGGGACCACTTTACTTTACTTCTAAGGATTTTTACGCCCGAAAAAAATCCATCGCCCTCCACCGGGTTTGAACCCGCGACTTTGGGATCTAGAGGCTAGCACGGTACCACTAGTCCACGAAGGACGACTGAAAGTATTGACCTAATCCGCTACAGTAGTTTGCATTGTTGCATATGTCAAGAATTCTAAGGGACTGGTGGAGCAAATGGCACATACATTCCATTGTCAGTTATACATTCATCCAGTAAATATTAAATCGCCTTGCATAACTATTCTTTGCGAGAAATTTGATGCTGATTTTTCTCTAGTTAATGCAGACGTAAGCGCAAACAAGATACTTTCGAGAATGGTACCTACAAAGGCTAGGCATTAAACGTTTAATCAATTTCTCTGCGGTTAGTATGAGTTTTCTATTCTACACACAGCGTTGTCCTCTAAGTTTCTTGTTAACCGGAGTGCGGAAGTACTGCCGTTTAAGGAAATGGCTTAATTAAATGGTATTGCAAAACCGCCGTTATTCATTCACTTCCGATCTGAAGAAACAAAACGTACAAGCAGTCAGAACTGGGTGTGTTTCTTACTAACAATTATTGACAGAAGGACGAAGGCATATGCTCCAATTATTGTAATCATGGGCACTTTAAACCTAAAATCTTTCTGGCCTTGCTTTAACATCTTACAGTGTTTTCAGTCTCTTCGCCCTTGAGTTCCGTGAAAGACCTTGTGCATCATTGAAAATAACCCTAAATAGTTTAGCATATTCTGTTTTCCTCTCAAAGTTTTCAAATAGCCTTATGAGCTGCGGATGGTAATCTTCCTTTTCTTGGTTTCTGTTGCTATTTTAGTATTCCTTACTTCCATTTGTATAGCTTCCTTTTGAAATTAGTTTTTCACATCCAATTTCAGACTTCTACGAATATTAAAACTTTTACACCATTATTGAGCTAATTAGTTCTTGAATATTTCACTACGGGGCAGATTTTCAAACAAAAAACTCCAAAAATTACGTACTCTAAGAAAGTAGCACAGCAGGCTGCAAGAATAAAATGGAAATAGACACCGCAAGGCTCCACCAAGACAGATGGGTTCAGTCGATAGATGGACTCATACATTGGAAGCAGAGACTGAGAAAGACCTAGATCAAGATGGGTAGACGACTTCAGACAACTATTGAAGCCACAGTGGTCCAGTGGTGCAAGGTGTAGAACTGTTTGGAAAGACTATGAAGGGCAATTAATAAGAAATAATAGATTTCTAATACACAAATTACATCTTGGTTAGGTAAATTTTAAGAATTATTAGTGGAAGCCTAAATGAAATCCAATGAGTGCAAGAACTAATATTCGCAGTTCTAACTCTCTACTCACGTGGAATAGCTCATCACGTGAATCTTTATAAAAGGGCTTTCGCTTTCGCAGGAGGTCTTTGTCCTTTATGGGACACTTTAGGTTCTATTCATTCATTCATTCATTCAATATTTAGTTTAGTTTCTCCGCCTGTTATTTTTATATTTGTAAAATAAGATGTTTGCTCAAAACTCATTTTATCTGCATAATATTAATTAGTTTTAGGTTCCTTGCATAGCCCTATAGGGTGCGTTTTAGCCCTCACTGATATGCGTAATGTAATACAGGGCATTAAACATGGAAGTTTTAAGTGCCTTACCCTATATGTGATGTTTGGTATTAAAACATAAATAAAGGGGGTAAAGATGGGACACTTTAAAATGGAGTATCATTTATTGCATTTTATCCTGAAAGTGTAAAATGGGAGAATATAATTTACATAAATTAAAAAATAATATTTTTGAGAGAAACTTCATGAAGTGAAGACAAGTAGAGTGGAGGAAGAACGGTCACTTTTCAGCTGAAATACGTACAAGAATATTTACATACATTTAAAAGAAAAAGTAAAACCACTTGGCACTAAAAAAGTTCAAGAAGGAATATAGTTATACGATAGTTCATATCAATAAGTAATTCAAAATGACAAAATACATACCATGGGCAGTGACAATAGATAAATGGGTTTTTGTAAGGTCGGTTTGAAAGATTGAGGTAGTATTGAGGTAATTCTAAAGCATAAGAACGTTTATCTGTAAATATGTTTGTAAATAGATTGAAAAGTTGCATGATCATGGGTAGTTCACATTATCAGAAATAAATATAGGTTTAATATTAATGCAGTCAAAGCAATAATAAACAGAAGTTTTTTAAGAAGTGTTTTATTCGAACGTAGTTATTAACAGCATTTCTAAATCTGATAGTGAAATTAAATTAAATTGAGTTTTATTTATGGACGCTCTTTAACTGCTGTCCTTAGCGTCCCATTATATACTGAACGTGAAAGACCGATAATTTTGCTCAGAGGCCTCTTTATCAGGATTGAGGTTCTTTTATGTGCCGTAAATCTACGACACAGGACCACCGGCTTTACTTCCATTCCGAAGGAAGCCATGTTAAGGATTTTTACGCCCGAAAAAATCCGTCGCCCTCCGCCGGGTTTGTGCCCGCGACCTTGGGAACTAGAGGTTAGCATCGTAACTATTACACCACGGAGGAAGACATATGAATAGTGGAAAGCAGTATTCCATAGTATGGAACAGAACTTCTGTTGACAGAGCGGCACAAATCGATATTCATAATAAATCAATATTTGTGGCTTCTCATAGTCATTTGTATTAATAGTCTTTTACCTGCACTTTCATCGTATGTGATTCCAAGCAACAATGAAACAAAGCAGTATTGCGTTAGCGAAGTATGACAGCAGATTAAAACAATGCCTAGTTCATGTTAATTCTATTATGGATATACAGAACTTATTTAAGACAAAAATATTTTTTTTCGAAAAAATGTTTTATATACATATTTTGAAGTAAAAATGAACAAATATTGAATGCTTATAATTCGCAAATATTTCGCTTATAATTTGCAAGCTCGAAAGCATAAAAAGAATAGAAGCATTTTCCACGAAAATTCTGTTTTATACGATATTTTTTCCACGATAGTTTTTTTTCTCGATCTTCTTTCCGTTCACGCTGTCGTGATGGAAAGTTGAATTTCCTGCATTCAGTGCTGGTAACCTAAGCTACCTGCGTTAGGTAAGTTTTAATGCATATATATCCACGATTTAAATTAAATCATCTAAATTTTTATTGCGGACATGTAATGTAATTATATTTTATAGTTGAATTTTAGCATTTAAACCTTACCTGCATCTTTAATTCCTTTTTTATTTCTTAATATTTACTTACGATTTAATTTCTGCAGCAGCTAAGCATGTACTGCAATTCATTGAGTTTTAAGTTAAAAACGATCACCACTTTGTCACCAAGGTTAATGTTACACATTTTGTTGTTGGAACCAATGTTCAACAGCTGTTAATAATTTATTTTATTTTCGCGTAAGTAGTATTTCTTTTATTCACTATCATCGAAGAAATAGTATGTAGTACATATGTGTTAAGTGCATTGGGGAATCTCAGAAAAAGAAAATACTCAACTTTAATTCGTATTTTCATTCTCCATTATTCTCCAATAATGCACTTACCGCAATAGTATCGTAATGTAATATAATGATACTAGAGTAATAAAGCATAGATCTGTTTCTGTTATAGCTGTATTGATTTTACGGTATAGACTACATAAAGTGGTGTGATTTATGTAGGAAAATACTAGTAGAATATAATTTGTGTTCATGCGAGCGATGTTTTCGATTATATTTACGAGAAAAAGATAATTAACTACTATTTTGAGTGGATAATCTGCTCCTTTAGAATCGTTTTACAGAGGTACGCTTTACAGCAGCATAGCCAAGCGTATGCAATGCATGCTTATGGCCATCTAATTTATATACAGCATCTGTTGAAGCACGTGTCTATATTACGTTTTTTGTCTAATGCCTGCCTTCTTTTCTAATTACTTTCCCCTTCCGCAGAAAAACTTCCGGCAAAGGGACACGACTGTGGTAGTGTTACCAACAAGGTACAAGAATGCTGCTGAGTAATTGTCTACACAAAGGCGAAACTGTTCCTAATGTGCTCTTTCGTCACGTAAAATCGCTTTGCTTCCGGTAGAAAACGCAAATGGGAGCTGCAATCATACACATTCGCTCTCTCATTCACGTGCAATGTAACCTTCGTCCATGTAACAGTAATTCCTAGAGGCATCTGGCCTTCCTTGCGATTTCCATCAGCTTTCAGTTATGATAAAATGTACAACATTCATTTATTCATTGAAACCTTCCCGCCTTTGTCACACCATACCTTATACAGGATGTTAAGTAACAGTCCCAATACACTTTTACTGTGTGCTTGGTGAATCCACTATCCTTAAGTTTTGGTATCATGCATTCTACAAATTATAGTCTAGCGAAAACATCTCCATTTTTCCCTAAAAATAGATCTTCTGCAGCTTTCTTATTATAACACATTCAATAGTTGCTCTACCTAAAGACTAGAAAGCTTAAAAAGCAATAGGTTGTCGCAGATGAAAGAAAAAGCAATTGTACAGAAATAGTTCGTTATACAAGCTGGACCGTTTAAGTTGAGACTGTACAGTATCTCCAAAACTATTTTGTAGAAAGAAATGTCTTGGATAAAACTTACTTGATATTATGGGGGAAAGTAAGTGCCATTAGTTGTGTTTTATTTGGAGGACGTTAGATGGTCATCTAAGGTCAATTTAAATTGACCCTATAGAGGTTCGCGGTTAAAAAAATTAAATTTACCCTAAAATGACAATCATAACATCCTCCAAATAAAACACCACTAATGGCATTTACTTTCTCCAATAATATAAAACAACTTTTATTCAAGACATTTCTTTCTACAACGCTTAGTTTTTGGAGATACTGTACAGTCTCAACTTAAATGGTCCACCCTGTAGACAGACTGAGCAGAGATATCGTGTGAACGAGAGAATTGGCGCTCGAAAAATGCTATAGGAACTCAAAATTGATGGTTCAAGCCTGATGCTAAAATAAGCCTTTTCATGTATTCAGTTTTAATGTCCCATCATCTATGGGGAAGAGGTTATCCATTGCGATAACGTGAGTATTAGTATATCGTGTTGTATACGTTGCTGTATGTTCAGTTTTATTTAATTTTATTTAACAAGTTCACCAAGGAGTAATACACAATTATTGGTTTCGATTCTATCCGACCACAAAACTTATAGCTTATATATAACCTATTTTTAACTTGCATAAAATAATACTCCATTCATAAATAACTAATCCAAGGCTCAAAGCAGTAAAATAATTCGGGGAGGAGTTAAGCTTCAAACATGCAAACCCGGAAACGTTTTTGCTAAGACTGAACGCATGTGGATGGTACCACTGACTATAAATAAGGTTGAGATTGAGGCAGTATGTTTAACAATTAAATGGTATCAGTCTAATTATATAATATAAAATATAATAACAGCCCCTTTAAAGCAATATATGTATAATAATATATAAAGTGTAAGTAACAGTCATTGTATTATGTTTATATTATTATGTACATGTATAATAATGTTATGTGGATGTATTACATAATTTAACAATATAGGAGCTGTAAAAATAGAAACAAGCTGTTTTTCGTAGCAAACAGAGTTATAAAATAGAAGCCGAAAGTTGCTAACAATGAGGTAACCTTGAGGCAACAATAAATTAGAAATTTTAATAAAGGCTACTAATAATTCTTGGAACAATAATGTAATATTTAAAACAGTTTATAAATTGCCAATCAACAACTGTAAAAAGCTTAAGTTAAATAAAATATTGGAGTAGGATTAGGCAATCAGAGACTTGAAATAGGGGAAATATACAAATTCAGGCGGCAGACGCTACAAGATTGCGTACCCGAATCGGCACGGTAGAGCTTCGATGTCAGACAAAAAATTCATTGCGGTGAGAATAATATACAGTTTACCTGTTAAAAGTGCAAATAACAATCTCACAGCTCTACAGTAGGATACATCACTGAAGTGTTATTTAATCGTGTGAAGGGTTAATAAAACAGAGTACAATACAATTATGATTTGTGTAAGCCTTGTTCTTTAGCCGTACTAGTCCTGCTAAGAGATAAGTGTTCTAAAAATTACTACTGACGCAGCCGAGGCATACATATATAATATCTAAATAAACATAAAAGTACAAAGTCGATTTTTTAAACGTGGGGCAAAGGCCACCGGAAAGTTTGTATCGTACGTGGGGCGAACACTCCTAGAAACATATCTTCGGCAATACGTGTGTGGTGCAACAACAACAATTAAACAACTTCAAGTTTGGCTCTCCCATACATGAGGCAGCAATAACCCCCTCAAGTTCTACGCAATTTAAAATTCTAATCTATCTTCAGACTGTGCAATCTATGCTATCACTTCGAAACGTTACAGCATTTAGCATATCGAATTTACTTGCGTATCCTAACCCATTCCAGAATCAAAATATTGTTTTAACGTCTATGTTATATGATATAGAGAGCCTACTCGGTAGCTCATTGAAATATACAACTTAAGTCAAATAATTTTTACTTTCTCTACTACATATAGTAAGTAGGGGAAGTATTGTATTTCACCCAAAAATTCGATAGCTAGATTTCACCGGAATACATGTTTTGAGACCCCCTGAATCCAAAAGAAGCATTTTGGAAACATGTCCGTGTGTGTGTATGTGTGTGTGTGTGTGTGCCTGTGCCTGTGCCTGTGCCTGTGAACAGCATAACTCAGAAACGAACAGTCGGATAAACATCAAACTTGGCATTTAGGTTCAGTATGTTCCAGAGATGCGACAAAGATTTTCAAGAAAATCCCCCCACCCCGGATTACCCTTTACATGAAACATTTTTCGAAAATTTTAATTTTCTCAAAAATGGCTCTAACGATTTTGATTAAAATATCATATGTTTAAGAATGTTTGCATGACAAATTAAATGTATATCTCGAATTTTCCAGGAATGTCTCCAAAAGTATTCTTCATTGTGAATGACTTTTGCATAACTGGTAAACCATAAGAGATAGACAAAATTTTACTCTACAAAAAATGTAGATCGCGTTGAAACACACAATTTATGTCACATACATTTTTTTTGTTGTTGAGCGAACCATTTTCGAGATATTGCTTGTTATTCTCTTAAATTCTCCAATATTTTTTCTTAAATGGGAATTCGTTATTCATTTTTTTATGTCCTGGACATGCAAAGAGAATGGAATGCGCCACATAGCAACCAGCGCTTAAAATATTTTACTATCGCTTAAATACTACCATATTCCCCTTGCACCTACAAGAAAATTAGCAATAAGATTAACATCTCGATTAACATGAAGCATATGGAGAATAAGCCTTTGTAAAAATAGTTTGTACAAGAGTAGAGAAAGTCATATGAATGTAACACATCAGATTTTTTCTGTAGCATCACCCGTTCTTTTAAAAAGATTCGTTACTAAATTTTAAGGTTTTCCGGTTGAAATGCCACACGGTATCTTTGTAGCATCTTATAAAATACGAGATTCTTAATTCTTTCCGCACTGTGTCACTAATAACGAAAATAAAACTTATACGAGCAGGTGCGTTTGTTTTCCGTATTGTGCAGGCGACCAAGTTTATACTGCAATCTAAAAGTTTTTGAATGACGTAACGTGAGTAGAAGTATCGCTTTAGGCCTGAATAGCACAGTGCTTTTCCTACACACCGTGGCAACCGCACGGCCGCCACAGACCGGACTCCCGCCGAACAGTTATAATATCTCCACAACCGCTCACGTTCTCTAGTTACAATACAATGATAATAAGCACAGCCCTTATCATAAGAGATGTTGGAAATGCTGCCCATGTCTATCCACACATTTTTGGTACCTTCTTAGAAAATGTTCATTGCCACTGAAAAATTCAATATCCGAAATTCAGTGATGAAACTCCTGATGCTTTCTTTTAGTTATTTCAATGTATGGGATTTTTGCACACATACTTTTTTATTAGGTTACGCTATAGATAAAAATCTGATGTGTTGCACTCACATAGCTTTCTCTACTCTTGGACAAATTATTTTTACAAGTGCTTATTCTCCATGTACTTCATGTTAAATCAGATATCATGGTATTAATCTTACTGCTAATTTTCTGTAGGTGCAAGTGTAATATGGTAGGCTTTAAGGGATGGTCAAATCTTTTAAGAGCTGGTTGCTATGTAGAGCATTGAAAATTCTTTGAAAATTCAAACAATTAACAAGAAATATCTCGGAAATAGTTCACTCGGCAAAAAAAGTATATGACATATAAGTTGTGGATTTAACGAGAGTTTTAATGCTATATTTTTTGTTTGCAAACATTTTACCTATCTCTTACTGCTTACCAGTTATGCAAAAGCTATTCACAATGAAGAGAACTTTTGGGGACATCCCGGAAAATTCAAGATTTACGTTTCATTTGTTATGAAAATATTTTAAATATATGGTGTTTTAATAAAAATCGTTAGAACCATTTGATAAAATCAACATTTTCGAAAAAATGTTCCATCTAAAGCGTAGTTTAGGTTGGAGGGGATTTTCTTGAAAATCTTCCTGTCGCTTCTTTAGAAGGTACTGAATCTAAATATCAAGGTTGGTGTTTATCCTACTTTTATTTTTTAGTTATTCTGTTCAGTCTCACACATACAGTGCCACAGACACAAACACACGCGGACATTTTACTAAAAATGCTTTTTATTATCGGGGCCTCAAAACGTGTATTTTCGGTGAAATCTCGATATCGAATTTATGGGTGGAACGTAATACATACTCTACCTACTATGGACGTGGTAGAGAAAGTAATAAGGTGTATACACAAACCGCCATACATTGTGAGAACTAAATGAAAACGTCAGGCCGAGAAATTCACTCAATTTCGGATATTGAACTTGCGAGTGTAAACAAGCATTTCCTGAGAAGTTGCTAGAAATGTGTAGATATAAGAAAACAATATTTAAAGTATCTCTTATGATAAGGTATGTCTTTAGTGTCATGATAATTATAACTATTAGGACGTGAGGCGGTCCCGGGATATTATATCCGTTTCGGTGGGAATCCGAGCTGCGGCGTCCGGCACGCGAACAGCCGTGCGGTGGCCACGCTATGAAGGAAGAGCACTGTACAATATATAACGCATTATGCTAGCTGTAATGGATAGAGAAGGCCATGTGTGTACGATACTTTAGAGGTTTTCCGCAGTATTCCGTATTAGTCTCTCTCGGATTAGTTTTGCATTGGTTTTTAGGAAAAAGTACAAAGGAATGTTTATTTTCACACCAAAATGCAATCAGAATGTAAACGTTCCAACAGTTGTTTATGATTTTTATATCTTATTTAAATAATAGCCAAATATTTGACTATGTATGTTGTTTCACTGCGGCGAAATTTGGAACTAGTGAGGAACTGATGCTGTCATATCGATTACTACAGCAGCTGTTCTGTCATTTTGGAGTAAGAGCGCGGTGTATTATACTCACTTTAAAAGTAGCTGAAACACGCCAGGTAATATACAAGTTCCTACCTACCTACTTATTTTGTCTATCAATCATGACAGGAGTTTAGGTCAAAGCCCTTTCTTCCACTCTACTAGATGAAAACAGCTGATAGATACTTTGAACCATAAGGCTAAGTTTAAACTAAAAAATTATAACGCAAAGGGGTAAGAGGTGTGTAAGAGTAAAGAATGAGGTAAACAAAGAAAACGCACAACATTAAAATTATGTTACATACATAAAATGCAAAATAAAATTATAGTACATTAAGAAAAAGGATTTTAATAGTTAGTGCTTGATTAAAGAGAGAGAGAAAGATAGAAAGAAAGAAAGAAAGAAAGAAAGAAAGAAAGTAAAAGAAGATACAACTTTCAGCATCTAAAAATCTAAATCATGTTTACTAAAGTCAATAACATCTATAATAATATTTTAAACAAATGAAGTTTGTAGTAGTGGTGTTTAGCGCCCTTTCTTACTACATATGTCACCAAAAGCGTTGGACACTAATGATATGTGCAATGAAATGATATTTGGAAAAGTAGCTTTAGGAAGGAAACTTTCCACGCCTAAGTTTAGGGAATCAAAACTGAGGAAAACCTAGAAAAACCAAGTCAGAGTTTCAACCATGGACCTCCCATTCACGAGTCCGTGCCTTAACTATCTCGACTAAGCTTGTCAGTGAGAAAGAGTATATGCGTATTTGTGTGCGCGTGTGTGAAAATGTGTGTATGTGTGTGTGTGTGTGTGTGTGTGTGTGTGTGTGTGAGAGAGAGAGAGAGAGAGAGAGAGAGAGAGAGAGAGAGAGAGAGATCAAAAGCTACTCAATCAATTCTGATAATTCTTCCACAATTGAAAAGCCCTGTTCTTCGCAACGGACAAAGTCTGATAAAGTGCTATTTAAACACCTGAATGAATCTAAAAGGGCGTTACGAACTTGATGGACTTATAACACACATACTAAATTGCTTTGGATTTTCGTCGTCTCGCAGTTGTTAACTCGCAGAGAATACGATATACGTGAACGTTTTCAATGTAACAGAAGTCTTGGAGGAATGTTAAACACATAAGAAAGGGCAAAATAATCTTCAATTGAAGTTTTCATATAACTTAAGATTTGTATTATATATGTTGATATTTTTATCAATTACTGTAAATTTTGCAGCGAAGTCATTATGAAAATCTGGCAAATCTTTATTCTATTTCTACAGATGTATATAGTGAAGTTTCTGTACGTCAAAAAAAGTTTAACAACCCTTATTAGTAAGTTTTGCTTCATTTCGTCTTTATGTTGCAATCAACGCCATTACCAATATATAGCGTGAACCATCAAAGTTGAGACTGTGCCATATCTTCAAAACTAAGCGATGTAGAAAGAAATATCCTTAATAAAAGTTGCTAGATATTATGGGGGAAAGTAAATGCCATTAGTCGAGTTTTGTTTGGAGAAAGTTATGATGGTCATTTTAGGGTCAGTTTAAAAATTTTTAAATGGGAACCAACCATTATAGTCAATTTAAATTGACCCTAAAATGACCATCAAACGTCCTCCAAATAAAATACGACTAATGACATTTACTTCCCCCCCCCCGATAATATCAAGCAACGTTCTACAACACTTAGTTTTGAAGATATTGTACGGTCTCAACTAAAATGGTCCATCCTGTATACTAAATGTAACACACGAAATTCCTCAGACATATTTTCTAGTTATAATTAACAACTGAAACCATCAATTTTTCGATTTTTATAAATTGTATACCAAGTCCAAAATGTGGGAGAGAAGGACCAATTTCGTTGCATATTAGTATTAGGGAATTTGTGCCTCTGTAATAAGAAAATTATAAAATCTTTACAACTATTGGATAAAGGGAAGTTGAAGAAAAAGGTTTGTTGTATTGTTATTTGCCCCAAGTTTTGGGAGCCAATTTTGAAGAAGGTTTGTTGCTGCTACGTATGGAAAGTCAGTTTGAAGATGTATTATATTTCGACTGTTGGGGAGCCGAACTTGAAGTAGTTGCAACCGCACGTATAGTACCCGGTAGCCTTCGTCACAAAAATTTAAAAATATTAACTTTGTAATTTGACTGTTTCTTTAAATATTATATATTTGTGTTTGCCTCGGCTGCGTCAGTATTATTGTTAGAGACATGGATTTCTTTGCAAGGCGTGTAGCGGCTGAAGAATGTAGGCTTACACAGATTTTAACTTTTAATGCACTCCTTTTTATTAATGCTTGACACGATTTAAATAACACTTCACTGATATAGGGAGCTGCAAGATTCTTTTATTAGATACTTGCACTTTTTAAACACGTAAACTATTTTCTCACACAAAATACGTATTAAGTTTCTCGAGGACACATCTCACGTCCGGTTAGGAACACTATCTGTAAGCAACTGACTTGATTTCTACCGCCTATATTTGCAAATTTCTGTATTTCAAGTCTCTGATTGGCTAATCCCAATTCAATATAATACCTTCATTTAACTAAAGCTTTTTCTGGTTGTTGATTGGCTATTCTATAAACTGTCTCAAAAATTACATTATTGCTTCCATAATCACTAGTAGTATTGTTAAACTTTCAAATTCATTATTGCCTCATTGTTACCTCATTGTTAGCAACTTTTAACCTATTATTCTCACAGCTCCTACATTATTAAATTACGGAATTACATTCAGATAACATTATTGAACATGTATAGAATAATATAAACATATACAATGACTGTAATATACACTTTTTATATCTTGTTACATACACATATTGCTTTAAGGTCGGCTGTTGTTGAATTTACATATATAATTAGACTGAAACCATTTAAGTGTTAAAAATACTGCCTCAAAGTACAGAAGTTTAAAATTCCATTTACAATGTTTATATAAAATTACTCGACAAAGACTTTCACGACCGGTTTGACAAATAAACAAAACATATATTCAGGTATAGGATGCCGGGGTCGAAATTAATGTTCTGATATACACTAGACGATGAACCGAATGTTTCCTGTCCTGATGGCAAGATTCCAGAAAATCTGTGTTCATCCCAAAATAATCCATTTAGCACAAGTTTTAAGGATGTAAGCAACGTAGCTCGTGCACTTCTTATCTTTACCACGCAGTCGTTTCTTCCTCAAAACGTTTTGCACAGGTAGCGCATCTAATTAAACAAATGAGAGAGTACTTCCGCCGGAGTTCTTCCGCATATTTTGGTAGGAGTTCGTTGTTTTAGCACGCTATGGCGCATTTATTACATTCCTTCCGCAATGCTTATGTAACTTTTTAATTATTTTTTCATTTCTATCTAATTGCAAGGCATGTTATATGCTGTTAATCATACAACCTAACAGCTAAAACACAAATTCAAAATGAATAATGGCAACTATTTTAAGAACATACTTAAAGCGACTGCACACAGAAACTTAAATAGAACGTACTTCCAGGTACTTACGTAAAAAGAAAACTACATAGAACGAGAGAAAGAAAGAAAAATGTGATGTGTTACTCTCACATGACTTTCTCTACTCTTGTACAAACTATTTTTACAAACGCTTATTCTCCGTCTATTTCATGTTAATCGAGATAAGTGTTTTGAGAAACTGTCTTATTGATAATTTTCTCGTAGATGCAAGGGGAATATGCTAGGCTTTAAGCGATAGTCAAATCTTTTAAGAGCTGGTTGCTATGTGGAGCATTCCATTCTCTTTGTATGTTCAGGACATAAAAAAACTAATAGCGAATTCCGATTATTGGAAAATTCAACAAATAATATCTCAGAAATAGTTCACTCGACAGAAAAAAATGTATATGACAAATTGTGTGTTTTAAAGAAATCTGCAATATTTTTGTAGAACAATTTTGTCTATCTCTTACGATTTAACAGTTGTGCAAAAGGCATTCAGAATGAAGAACATTTTGGGGACATTCCCAGAAAATTCAAGATATACATTTTATTTGTCATGAAAATGTCTTGCATTTTAGATATTTTAATCAAAATTATTAGGGCCTATTTGAGAAAATCAAAATTTTCCCAAAACGTTCCATGTAAAGGTTAGTCTGCCTGGTGGGGGAAAATTTCTTGAAAATCTTTGTGCGACATCTTTGAAAGTTACTGAACCTAAATTTCAAGTTTGGTATTTATACGACTTTTCATTTTTAGTTATGCTGTTCACTGGCACACACACGAACATTTTACTCAAAGTACTTTTTTGGATTAAGGGGGCCTCAAAACATGTATTTCCGGTAAAATCTCGGTATAGAATTTCTGGGTGGAATGCAATACCTCCCCTACTTACTCCCCGTTTCTAACTGTTTTGGGATTTGCCGACGACATACTCATAATCGGGAAATATAAAGAAGCACTCGCGAGTTAACACCCCTTGCAATACAATTACAGTTCAAACCGAGGGCTTGCACAGGACTTCACATCCAAAGTGGAAATATATTTGATAGAACTTTAACAGAAGATCAGACCTGCAACGGTGAAACCATAGAGCCAAACTATTCATAAAATACCTCAGAGTGAACTTCGCCCATATTCTGATAAGAATAGCGTAATTAAAAAACTTACAACAAATTAGAATTGTTAGTATTTTTACTAAAATCTGATATTAAATTTTAGAATTTTAATTCTTCAGTTTGTACAATAATAAACTACCGCTTTGAAAGCACTGATGTAGCTCCAAATAAACTTCTCAACGACTGTAACAAAATTATCAAAAGTTCCTGAAAAGAAATCTTGCAATTTGAGGCAGTATTTTTAACATTTAAATGATTTCAGTCTAATTATATAATATAAAATATAATAAAAGCCCGCCTTAAAGCAATATGTGTATAAAATAACATATAAAATGTATGTAACAGTCATTGTATTATGTTTATATTATTATCTACATGTTTAATAATGTTTTGTGAATGTATTATGTAATTTAACAATATAGGAGCTGTGATAAGAGAGGTCGAAAGTTGCTAACTCTGAGGTAACAATGAGGTAATCTTGTGGCAATAATGAATTGGAAAGTTTTAATAATGCTGCTAGTAATTCTTGGAGCAACAATAATGTAATTCTTGAGACAGTTTATAAATAGCCAATCAACAACCAGAAAAAAGCTTAAGTTAAATAAAAGTATTCAATTGGAGTAGGATTAGCCAATCAGAAACTGAAATAGAGCAAATTGTACAAATGCAGAAGGCAGTTGCCAGTAGACAGCGTTCCTAACCGGACGCTAGACGCCTACGTATCCAGTGTGAGACGAAAATTCATTACGGCGAAAATATTATAAAGTTTGTGTGTTAAAAAGTACAAGTAATTAATAAATAATCTCACAGCTCTCTATATCAGTGAAGTGTTATTTAATCGTGTGAAGAATTAACAAATGGAGTGAAGTAAAAATTATAATTTTTGTAAGCCTACATTTAAATTACTGACGCAGCCAAGACAAACATAAACATTATATATATATAACTTACTTCAAATTGGCTTCCATACGTGGTGCAAATAACGTAACAATACAACTCCTAAAAATAAACCCTCCTTCAAATTACCCGTACATATACCAGATAATACGCTACATACCATCGTCCTTAGTGGTCTAGGGATATAATGCTAGCTCTAGTTCCCCAGGTCGTGGGTTCAACCCCCACGGAGGACGACAAATTTTTTTCCGGGTAAAAATTCTTAACATGCCGGGAGGGAAGTAAAGCCGGTGGTCCCGTGTCGTATATTTACGGCACGTAAAAGAACCTCAAGTCTGATAAAGACGCCTTTGAGCAAAATTTCCGGTCTTTCATGCCCAATACAGAATGGGACTCTTAAGAACCTACTAGTTAGAGAGCGTCCATAAATAAATTTAAAAAAGCGTGATACGCTATATACTGACTGAAATGCAAAGGGATTAGACAGGATGGGAAGCACATTTGCAACATATAAACTCGTGAAAAACTTTTCTCATCCAATTCATATGTACAGACTACTCGAGACCTTATTGCAAGGACGAATAAATCCTTGAAACTTTCAAATTTAACAAAAGACGATTCTATTAAGAAACCTCGTACTGGACTGTATGATGTTCAACATATAAGGAAAGAGAGAGGGAGAGAGAGAGAGAAGTGGATGCCTGGGACAACTTCCTCAAAAAGGTCTCGGCGTCTATCTATTCAAAGAATACAAGGCAGTGAATTCATGGATACGACGCCGTGATGGCCTAACTTTAAGTGAATGGCGTGAGTGTGTAAAAATGGCAGATAAATCCGCCGTGCGTTCCATACCGCCTAGATCTCAAGACAACAGCCTTTGTCGGCTGCCACAGAGAGATTGAAACATTTCACACTTCTTGGGACCCTGCCGTCATGGAGAAGTACAATACAACTTTCCCCATCATAATTTGACTGCTGACGAACTGCGAGTAAACAACTATAAAGTCTTTGAAGAAGTTCACGGTCGTTGCTCATAGGCTTTGCTAACCTAAATCCTTATCATGTGCTCCAGATTATAAAATTCATATTTATAGTTCATTCTTAATCATAAAATATAATTTTCCTTTAAATTATTATATATATAATTAATTCAAATTATAATTTTTAGAGACTTTAGCCTGGTCTTAGCAAGTTTTTAATATAGAATCAACTAAAAAATTCAATGCACATCCGGGATTTGAACACGGTCTCCTACTCACTGTGCGGTTGCTCTAACCATTGACCTAAGTGACAACATGCCGGCGTAACACTGAATTCCCCAATTGAATTAAATATAATTTCTTATATTTAAGCTTTTTTACCTCATTATGTCATTTTCTTGCCCTTTTCCCCTTATTTAATTATTTCCTTGTATGTACATTCAATGTATATACATCTTTATATCCAAATTTTACACACGTATAACTTCTGAAACAACAGAAATGTTACTATTCAACTAATAATTAAGTGTAACTTGGTGTATAGTTATTCGCATTCTTGAGGAGGGAGGTCAAATTCCTAATAATGGCTAGTTTGGAAGAGGTTGCTTCCGGGTGTAGGGGCGGCTATCGTCAAGGGAGCAGGTATTGCTACTGTTATGAATTCATTCCTAAACAAGGACCCGATAAGATTTCCCTTTTATACTTTCTCTACTACGTATAGTAAGTAGAGGAAGTATTGCAATCCATCCAAAAATTCGATACCGAGATTTCACTGGAAATAGCTGTTTTGAGGTGTCTTGAATTCAAACAAAGCATTTCTGGTAAGATGTCCGTGTGTCTGTCTTTCTGTGAACAGAATACCTCAAAAATAAAAGTCGAATAAATATCAAACTTGATATTTGAGTTTAGTATGTTCCAAGGATGCGACACGAAGATTTTCAAGGATGTCCCCCACCCCAGACTACCCTTTACACGGTGTTGATTTTCTCAAAAATGACTGTAAAGATTTTGATTTAAATATCATATGTTTAAGATAAGGCGGCGCCGTGGCCGAGTGGTTAGACCGCTTGCCTCCCACCGAGGCGGCCCGGGTTCAATCCCAGGGACCTGCATGTGGGATTTGTGGTGGACGAAGCGGCGTCTGGGCGGGTTTTCTCCGGGTTCTCCGGTTTCCCCCGCCATTCATTCCACCAACTGCTCCATCATCACCTTTCCTTTCATCCATTTCACCAACATTTCGTTTCATCTACTTCCTTCATCCCATACCAGCTGATCCCCCATCCTGGATGCTCTGTCTGATCCATGAGTGTCTGCTCCTCGACGGGCCTCTGACCCCAGGCACCCGCGTGTAAGTCCTGCCGTAAGAGATAGAACAAAATTTTAATTCTCGTTAAAACACACTATGTCATATGCATTTTTATGGATTGAGCTATTTCCGAGATAATCCTTGTTATTTGTTTGAATTTTCTTATACTTATACTTTTTCTCAAATGAGAAATCGTTATTTATTATTTGTATGTCCTGTACATGCAGAGAGAATGGAATACTCCACACAGCAACCAGCTCTTAAAATATTTGACTATCGCTTAAAGCCTAGCAATTCCCCTTGCATCTACAAGAACATTAGCAATAAGATTAACATCTCGATTAACATGAAGCATATGGAGAATAAGCGTTTGTAAAAATAGTTTGTACAAGAGTCATAAGAGTCCAACACATAAGATTTTTAAATTACTTTATCATTATTCTTATACCTAATTTCTCTACTGTACAGCAATAATACCCGTATAAACTAATTTATAACTTTCTAAACATTAATTGTAATAAATTAAATAAATACCAGTTTTGGGTCATGTTTTTTAACTCAGTTATTTTTAAAATTTTAGAATGATTTTATAGATCGTTTTTAAACATTCTTGGTCGCAAATTCCGGGCGCAGCTTCTTATTGGTATATTATGAATAATATAACTCATGTTCCAACTACTTCAAAGGCTGCATAAGTGTAATAATATTTTAATGCTCTTATATATCAAAAAGCAATACTTAAGAGAAGCAAAAGCGAAAGTAGAAGCTTGGAAGTACACAATCATTTGATTTTACGGTAATTCGCTTTCTTTCCGCCAAACGCCTATGGGTGATTCAGCGCGTGCGCATAATGGCATCACGAAATAATAGCTCTGCAATGCCCGGGAGGCATACTGCTGTCACGTGATACCTAACGTGCTCGGAGTTACTAGAATAGGCTTACTCGAAATTGATGACGTCACTGATATTAGAATAAAGTGATCCACTTTCATACACACGCACATTACGAAAATCATTAGGTCCTGAATAATTAATGTTGGTGGAATAAACTCATGTTTGCGTAACTGCTGGCAGGAGTCACTTTCATACACACGCACATTACGAAAATCATTAGGTCCTGAATAATTAATGTTGGTGGAATAAACTCATGTTTGCGTAACTGCTGGCAGGAGTCACTTTCATATCTCATTAGATATGCTTCGCAAAGCTCAGGAGATGAAAAATCCATAAATTATTTGTTCTTAGAATAAAATATGATGGAGGTGAAGTAATGCTTGTTTAAGGTACATATATGTACCCTTCTCTGTGCTGCAGGAACACTAAGAAGGACTAGTTAGATACTAGAACACCGAGCGATATGGCTCAGGCGGTTATGTCTGTGGCGCGTATTCGGGAGGTCGTGAGTTCGATTCTCGTGGCCGATCTTTCTGACCCATGGGTTTTTCTGGGGTTCCCCCGGGTTGCTAGGCGAATGCTGGGAAGAATCATTACATCCCCCGAATTTCCTGTCCGCCCATTTCATTTCGATTCTCATTTCACTTCACCCTCCATCTGTTTGGTCTCTTTCAGGGTTGCAAGTGTCGGCGTGAGGTCTCGGCATGTGAATGGCAGGGGAAAAGGATGTTCTAAGGAAACTTTCGTCCTTCGGACTGCGAGCGGTCTCTGGGTCTCGGACCCCCCTCCCAGGGGATGTATAAACTTAAGGGGGAGGGGTGCCGGCTGCAACAGCAACAGTTCAAATCTGTAAATGGTAGGGACCATGGCTTCTGCCTGTTGTGCCCCCTGGTGCGGGCGACTTCTTTCTCCTCTCACTTTATCCCTCCCTCCCAGGAGCGACCCAGGTACAAAAGGTCTGTGTAGGTCGAATTACTATGTCCCCCTCCGTACATAGTCTTATCTTATACTGGAGACTAGAAGACCAGTGCAAATAAATGGCGCAATATGTATAATAAATATGTACAAAAACATGGGAAAAAACTTGAGTCAGTTGGGGAATCCAGTGTCCTACCGGCATGTTGTCATGGCAACTCAATTGTTAGAGTAACCGATAGAAAGCGGGAGAACGGTGTTCAAATCCTGTCTATGACATTGAATTTTTCAGCCGACTCTACATAAAAAACTATCCCTAGGTCCCTAATTTATTTCATTAATTATACACATTTAATAAAACATAATATAGAAGCATGTTGGATGCTGATACGTTGGTTTGTCTATAAGTAGGTGTATAAATACCAGCCTTGATATTACAAGAGCTTTGCATGAGCTCAGAGAAACATGAGAACGCCTACTTAACGTTTCACAGCGTACTGGTTAAATAGCTACAACATTTAAGTGGGCAACAGCAAACATTTTCAATAAAGATTACTTCCGTACAAAGAGCATGTTTGACATAAAGATCTACATTTTATCTCTATAAGTTTTTTCTACCATAGAATTCCTATTGCCTAAAATGTAGAAGGTAAAAGGGGCTTCTCAGGCTGTATACATAAAATTCAATTTTCATAATGTCAACATCTGAAACATAATACTTATATAAAAATCGTTAGAACCATTTTTAAGAAAATAAAAGAATAAAGAAATGTTTCATATAAAGGGTTGGTTTATTGGAGAACTCCTGGAAAGTCTACGCGTTATATCTTTAAGCATACGATTTTGTATTTTTCCGACTTCTTGTATTTTAGTTATGCTGTTTACACACCAACACAACACTCTCTCTCTCTCTCTCTCTCTCTCTCTCTTACAGATGCTTCTTTTAGACAGGTGAACTCAATCATCCATGAAATCCAGACGTTTAATATTTGGGAAAGATGTAAGAATTGACATACTCCTCCGCTAGGCCGATTCAAAGGTTATGTTAATAAAAATGAAAAATGATCAATCACATGTCTAAGTGTATATATATGACATTCTAAGCATAAATGCAATTTCGTCTATTGAGCTATACACTTCTCAATTTCTTAATCGCGTTTTATTTGTATAAAGGATTAAGATTGAGGCAGTATTTTTAACATTTAAATGATTTCAGTCAAATTATGTAATATAAAATATAATAACACCCCGCCTTAAAGCAATATGTGTAGTAACAATATATAAAAAGTGTATATTACAGTCATTGTAAATATTTATATTATTGTATACATGTTCAATAACATTATGTGAATGTATTACGTAATTTAATAATGCGAGAGCTGTGAGAATAATAGGTTAAAAGTTGCTAACAATGAGGTAACGTTAAGGCAATACTGAATTTGAAAGTTTAACAATACTACTTGTGATTCTTGGAAGAAATAATGTAATTTTTGTGACAGTTTATAAATAGCTAATCAACAACTAGAAAAAATCTTTAGTTAAATGAAGGTATTCTATTGAAGTAGGATAAGCCAATCAGAAATTGAAATACAGAAATTTACAAACTTTGGGCGGTAGAAATCAAGTCAGTTGCTTGTAGACAGCGCTCATAACTGAACGCGTTGGTTGTTGACAGTGTTCCTAATCGGACGCGAGATGCGTCCTCGAGAAATTTAATACGTATTCGTGTGAGACAAAAATAGTTTACGTGTTAAAAAGTGCAAGTAATTAACCAAAGAATCTCACAGCTCTCTCTCTCTCTCTCTCTCTCTCTCTCTCTCTATATATATATATATATCAGTGAAGTGTTATTAAAATCGTGTCAAGAATTAAAAAGGAGTGAATTAAAAATTCTAATCTGTGTAAGCCTACATTCTTCAGCCGCATCACGCCCTGTTAAGAAATTCATGTCTCTAAAAATAATACTGACGCAGCCGAGGCAAACATAAATATATAATATTTAAAGAAACAGTCAAAATTACAAAGTTAATATTTTTTTGAACATTTTTTTTTTTGACGAAGGCTACCGGAAACATTTTACCATATGTGCGGTTGTACTACTTCAAGTTCGGCTCCCCAACAGTCGAAATAATAATACACCATCTTCAAAGTGACTTTCCATACGTAGCAGCAACAAACATACTTCAAATTGGCTCCCAAAGCGTGGGGCAAATAACAACGTAAAAGAAACACCACCACCATAAATTACCTTCTTAAGGATTTAATATTATTTAATTTGAACGGATTATAATTATTGTTATTTTGATTAATTTGAAGGATGAATTAATATTATTAATTATTAAAATTAGAACGTTGTAATTAGTTTTAATTTAATCCCATTTCTTAACATATTCATACAAAGAAATATAAAATATTTTGCTATTTAATGTTATTTATACGAGATTTCTGGGAGCTGAAGCTTGTAGGAGGGATCCAAATACATGCGAAGTCGACAAAGCTTCATGAAATCCTAGTCAAAGCCTAATACCCGGCTAAACAAAGGAATGTGTATTACCACATGCACTTGCTTACAGAATTCAGTATGAGTTATTGTTAAGAGACCAATAACATGCACGGCAACATTTATCTATAGCTGTTAACGAACAACAGGTTATGAAGTACTATTGGCTAGCTTAACGGGCGCGTATATAGTCCATTTTGTAATTAGACTGACATCGCAACTAAGGTGTCCACAGCAGTAAAGCAGAACCACTCCTACCACGTGATTTAGTCACGTGGGGAATATATTCTGAGGGCTTTGATTGGCTAAGGTTAGATATGAATAAATTCCTACTTGATGGAGTCAGAGTAGCAGCGAATTCTGCTCCAGCTAATGAAGGATATCACATTGGCTGGAGCAGAGTTCGTTGTTACTCTGACTCCATCCAGAAGGAATCCATTCATTTCTAACTTTAATCAATCAAAGTCATCAGAATATCTTCCCACGTGGACTATATCACGAGTTAGGAGTTGCTTCCGCTGTGCTGCTGTGAACACCTTAGTTGCTATATTAGTCTAATTATTAAATGGATTATACGTACGAATGCGGTTGAAAGGAATTCTTCCCGCAGCATACCTTCAAGTTCTATAAGAAAATCATTAGACCACATTACAATAAAATGTAGATTCCGGGCTTGTAGCCTGTAGTCCAACAGATGGAAATTCACCCGACATTTAGGCGATGACTTCGCTGAGCATCTTCAAAGAGAATGTTGGCTGCTCATCGGTGGCATCATTATTAATTATGACTATTCCATTCTATGTGGCGTATTTGATATAGACCAATAGTAATTAGCAAGTGCTTACAAGGATGCGATTTTAGCGGGTAAAACCTCAGATCGTTACTGAAACGTAAAAATATCTGTGTGGTGATTAATAAACTACGTTATTCATCTCAATTGTTGGCGTTAACAAGAAATTACGAAATCCTACTTCAACATCCACTTCAGTTTCCAGCACCGAAAACCAGTAGAATTCTTCAACTTCTAACTTTGAAAATTATGTTTTAATCACTGCACATTCAGGTATTGTCAATTTACAAATTAATTATGCTCTGGAAAGCAAATGTGTCGTTATTGTGTTCTGATTTTAGCTTTGACGTTAACTGTTTTCTCATTCCCACTGTTGGTAGCATTGGTTAGTATTTCGTAACACATTCAATTGTTTATTCATTTAGTATGTCGTAATCTGACAGCTGACACAATGGTGATTAGAATTTAAACAAATCGAGTAAGAAATTAACTATTATTTAAGGCAGTAGTTTTAACACTTAAATTATTTTAGTCTAATTATATAATATAATATAGTAACAGCCCGCCTTAAAGCAATGCGTGTATAGTGTAATATATAAAAGTTATATAATACAGGTATTATATATAATATAGGTCAAAAGTTGAGGTAACAATGAGGTAACCTTGAGGCAATAATTAATTGGAAAGTTTAATAATGCTACTAGTAATTCTTGGAGCAATAATATAATTTTTAAAGCAGCTTATAAACAGCCAATCAACAACCAGAAAAGATGAAAGTTAAATAAAAGTATTCCATTGGAATAAAATTAGCCAATCAGAGACGTGAAATAGAAAAAAATTACAAATTTAAGCGGCATACAGCAGTCGCTAGACGACAACGTTCCTAACCGGACGCTAGACGGCAACGTTTCTGAACAATTTAATACGTATTCAGTGCGAGACATAAAATTCATTACGGAGAGTATAGTATAAATCTTACGTGTTAAAAAGTGCAAGTAATTACTAAATAATCCCACAGCTCTCCATATCAGTGAAGTGTTATTTAATCGTGTGATGGATTAATAAAAGGAGTGAAGTAAAAAGTACAATTTGTGTAAGCCTACATTCTTTAGCCGCATCACCCCCTGTTAAGAGATATATATGTTTCTACAAATTAATACTGACGCAGCCGAGACAAACATAAGTATATATAATATTTAAAGAAAACATTAAAATTCAAAGTTAATTCCTAAAAGTTGGGGCGAAAGCCACCGGAAAGTAAAGTTGGGGCGAAGACCACCGGAAACTTTGTATCGCAAGTGGTTGCAACTACATCAAGTTTGGCTCCACAACAATAGAACTACAATACAACTCCTCCTAAAATAAAACCTTCCTCAATTTATATACTGTATTTTATTCATGGTATAATAAATGCCACTCCCGGTTACAAATTTCGTCAGATAAATTCGTAACCTTTCATAAAATTACCTACTAAAACAAGAAGTATTAAGGAACGATGCTCGTTTAATACAACGATCACGTGCAGATCATTGAAACGTAAACAATAATATATTGTACTAGAAGTAAAGTGAAGAGACAATGTGAAAATTAATAAGGAGCAAGTTTCGTCCAGTATGAGAATTGTAACAGTTTTTAGAAGAGAATCGCTGACTTAATAAATATCGTAACACCGTCAACATCGTTACGACTCGCAACTCTATTATACTTAGCATCAGAACGTGACAACATCATCTTTTGTCTGTTTGTAGTTTGTAGCTTATTTTACACATTCCAAATTACAATTTACAAATTTTGTCACATTTATTTCATGCTTCCATTTATTATGTACAAACCTGGTACCCTACCTTGTGCTGCACAGCCAGTATAGCTCCCTGGCCTTTAGCACTGCTATGCAACCTTTACCTCTCTTTGCTAACGCTTCATTACAATTTAATTCTTTTTATCTTACGTCCACTCCCTCTCCCCCTCTCTTCTTCTGTGAGTTTTTCTCCGTTCATTTATCTTTAATTTTTATTTTAAAAATCCCCTATTGTGCTATTTCTCTTGGTTGTTAGCATTTTCAGTCCGACTAAATCACCTCCCCCTCATATTATTCCATTTCTTATCCCAGATTTTCTCTCTCCATTTTTTTAAATCTTCACATTCAGTTAATGTTCCACACTTTCCTCCCCATCACAAAATTCACATACCCCTTTATCATTACCTCTTAAGCCACTTAAAAATATCGTTCCCGTTCTCAGCCAGGCCAAACTTCTTTTTTGCTTTTATTATACTGCTCTATTTATGTTTCTCTTCCCTATTCCTGTTTTACTTTCCTGTAAAGTTTCAAAGAGTTTTTTGTTACCAATGCCTTCCCATATCTCCTGCCTTTCAATATCTTCCACCCTTTCCCTGACTTGGGTCCAAAAGCATAGACTGTTGCTTTCCCCTTGTAACCACGTATATCTTTCATTCCGCTTTCTTCATTCCTGCTCCCAAACTATTCTCAGCTTTTATACTCTCCTATTATACCATACAGATTCTTAATATATCTCCTTCTTCCCCTGTCAAGCATTTATACCAAAATGTTGTCAATCTCCCCAGCACTATATTTTCCTTCTTGTGTTCACTAATTTTAATAAAGCGATTTCCCCCGGGGCTGATCGCGACAAACCTAACAGTTCTTTGCAAAATAACCTGTAACTCTGGACCACCTTGATAGTTAAATCTTATCCCCTGCCCCCGTACAACATTATTGTTCACACCACAGCCGTATATGTTCTCTGCAACCATTTTGTGAACATTTCTAATTTAAATTTACATGCTCTCACATATCTCATCGCCACTTTGCTCTTTGCTACTATCTTTCTACTCTGAGCCTCCCAATTACTATCCCCAAGTAATTGAGTTCATGGATCACTTCCAATTTTTTCCCAAATTCCATTGCTGGTCTTGTCTTAATTTCATAACTTTTTTAAAAACCATAATTTTGGATTTATTTATATTCACATTTATTCTCCATCGCAGAATTTTTGTATTTCATTTATTTACCTCTGTAAACCTATCACAGTTACGGCTCCTTCCGTTACATTGTCTGCATATAACGTCCTGGTATGTCTTTGTTTGCTATAGCGACAGTGTCGATTGCTTTTTTCTTAATTTAGGATATACGTATTATAATAATTTATTTATATATAATAATAATAATAATAATAATAATAATAATAATATATATTTGTAAGAATAAATATAATTTCATTTCATTTTTAAGGGAGTTTAATTCCAGGTTTATTACTTTCTCTACCACGTATAGTAAGTAGGGGAAGCATTGCATTCCACCCAAAAATTCGCTACCGAGATTTCACCGGAAATACATGTTTTGAGACCCCCTGAATCCAAAAAAAGCCTTTTTGGAAACATGTCCGTGTCTGTGTGTGAACAGCATAACTCAGAAACGAACAGTCGGATAAACACCAAACTTGATATTTAGATTCAGTATCTTCCAGAGATGCAACACAAAGATTTTCAAGAAAATCCCCCACCCCAGATTACCCTTTACATGGAACATTTTTAGAAATTTTTAATTTTCTCTAAAATGAGTCAAACGATTTTTATTAAAATATCATGTTTAAGATATTTTCATGACAAATGAAATGTATATCTCGAATTTTATGGGCATGTCTCCAAAAGTATTCTTCATTGTGAACGACTTTTGCATAACTGGTAAACCATAAGACATAGACAAAATTTACTACACAAAAAATATAGATCGCGTTAAAATACACAATATATGTCATATACGTTTTTGTTGTTGAGTGAACCATTTTCGAGATATTACTTGTTATTCCCTTAAATTTTCCAATACTTATACTTTTTCTCAAATTCGTTATTCATTTTTTTTGTCCTGGTAATGCAAAGAAAATGGAATACTTCACATAGCAACCACCTCTTAAAATATTCGACTATCGCTTAAAGCCTACAATTCCCCTTGCATCTACAAGACAATTAGCAATAAGATTAACATCTCGATTAACATCAAGCATATGGAGAATAAGCGTTTATAAAAATAGTTTGTACAAGAGTAGAGAAAGTCATGTGAGTTTAACACCTCAGATGTTTTTTAATCGGATGTCCTGCATGTTTCAACTACCTATTTCTATTGGTGATATACTCGGTTTGTTCCATCGTGTAGACATCATCTACTGATGCTGGGGTGTCTCGTTTGAAGTTCATCGCAAGTTTCGGAAGATGATCTTCCCCCATTCTATTAGTGTATTCTCTCCATTCTGTTCATCTTTGTTTAATCCGCCTCGTAATGTCTGTAATCCTACATGTGTTCCTTATTTCTTATCCTGTTATTAATCTTGCTCGTAAAATTTGCATCTCATTTGTTGTAACAAGTTGTTGTAGCTGTTCTGTTTTCCTTTTGTCAGTTCTTGTGCCCGCTGCATGTGTAATCATCACTGGTCTGAAAGTTTTAAGTATTCGGGTTTTACTTTTTATGCTCAAAGATTATTCCTCAAATAAAGTTCCTTAATGCTCCTGATATCATCGATGCCTTTCTTAGAATTAGGGTATTACAACGAAGGGGGACAACTTGCCACTTTCACCTACATAGATGTATTGTAGCTACCACCCCCATGAGGAATGAATGGAGAGAACTACAGGAGGCTACAGGCCGCAGAGGGGCGCGGAAGTCCCAAACAATTCCAGGCTCGAAGACTTGTTCTACTGCTGGAGCTGCCTAGAGAGGGCAATTAACGACCCGTATACCAAACAGCCCTCTAGAGTCCACGGGGAGTACTCTTCCCTTTGAGCAAGCCTCCGCGCCATCTGTCCAGCACCGCCATACTACATGAAACCTAGAAGCACACTTGAAAGATGAGAAGAAAGAATAAAGGGGAAAGGAAATCGTGGTAGACGAGAAACCACACCAGCATTCATTTAACGATCCGGGGAAACTACGAAAAACCTTATGATTAGAGTGGAAGGTCGCCGGGAATCGAACCCTAGACCTCCCGAATACGAGCCTCGCAGGTTACCGAAGAACGAAATCGCTCGGTCGATGCCGTTTTTACTTGTGATGTAATTTATGTAATTAATTTTTTATTATTGGCGACATTAAGCGCTAAGTAATTTAAGTTCATTATTTGGTCTATACTCTTATTATTTACTGCTAGTTTACATCCTACAGATTCAGCCAAAAATGTTTTTTGGTGCAGTCGTTTTGATAAACCAGACATCTTACTCGTATTATCAAACTGGTCGCAATATAACATTTCCTTCTTTTTTTTCAATGTGCTGGAAAGAGTTATTTACGTAATTGTATGAGAATTTGAGGTTTTTTTTAGGACGTGTAAAATGTTTATAGCTGAAGCGTCGAAACGAGTCCTGAAGAAAACATTCCTGCAGTTACTTAAAAGTTACAGTTACGTAGCTTCATCTATGTCGAAATACTTATATTGGTTAATACTGTACTGCGCATTATATTGCATTCATATGTTTCATATGCTCATTGCAGTACCAACATTTAATAATTGATTAAACAGTTGAAGGAAATATTAAAAGTACCATTCACATGTTGGTGTTGGATTACGGAAAATAACTAAACGGAAAAGTTGAATATGACATATTGTTTTGGAGACGAAAAAACATTAAATTCCAGACAGTATGAAATACTTAAGTTTCTATTGAAGGTGAAGTGAAAATTCAGATAGTTCACCTTGATATATTATACAGATATCTGGAATAAGCTGCAGTAATTGCTACCCTAAAAGTGGAGATCAACAAGCTCCTGGCAGCACAAAAAAGGACATCGATTCCACACTAGTATGCGCATCTCTCTGATCTACTTCTCGCGTTTTATCTTTTCCATTTTCTTCTATCAAAGAAAAGTAAGACTAGAGGGCAGGTGAACACAATGCGATGCCTTTGTCTCCTCCCTTTCTCTGCCCTCACATTGTTTCTTTCTCATTGCTTTTAGTGTCACCTACATCAACACAACTCGGGTATCTCTTTTCCCAAGTGAACTAAAGGAGTGCATCACTGTTCATGAAAATACTTCCGTCTAATGGTCTGCAGGGATACAGTACGGCTTCTGTGTCACGATCTGCGGGTACCAATCTCCCTGGGGTGTTCCTGGCCAGCATTACAGGATCAGTAAATGGTGCAGCATTAAGGCTTGGCTAACTCCCAATAGCTCCCTGTACGGTAAACAGTAACATTAATTAACTGCATCATTCGTCACACAGATGCTCGGACAATTTAAACAAAATACGATCACACACACTGCTCCCAAGTCTATTAGCACTAGAGGTAAACAATTTGCTTTGTGAGTGTTGCATAGCTGGAATTACTTCATTAGTAGATGGTTTCTCTTATCCACGGCTTGCAGCGCTATTGCTAGGTTACTTAATGAGCTTTCCTCAAGTCTTCAGCATCTCTCTGCAGAGGACTGTAGCATGTTAAATTACCTATATGTAATGGGAACCAGAAATTCGGCGTGGAAAAATCTACTAAAAATATTTCTCTACAACAGAGAACATAAAATGTGTAAACGTTTTCGTATAACTGTTGATCAAAGTTTAAAAGTGATAACAAGTATGTTGATAGTGATACCTTTTAAAGAAAATAACTAGTAGGGTCAAAAATAATACAGAAATATATTTATTTCATAAAAATTAGAACCATTTTCTCAACACCATCTTGAATATAAGTCCCTTGGGCAGTAAACCACTTATACCAGTGTTTGTCCTCTAATTTTATTATTTTCCGTGATGCGTGCATCGCTTTCGTTCAACTCTTCGGCCAAAGTAAAACTCCGGCCATTGAGGATTCACTGTACGACAGCCAGGCAAAGCCCAGGAGAATATAACATCAGTACGTCATATACGCTTGAGGTTATATGCTATACACCATGCAGGCAAGATACTAAATAGAACGGTATAATTAGGTAACATTTGTTTGTTTCCCACTCTAAGAGGTAATGGGTTGTAATTGTGTACCACACGGATGATATTAAAATATGAAAATAACACATCTAATGTTATAAGGTATAAAGTTACATGACTTTCTATACTGTCGTTCATCTTCATAATTACTCTACAAACTATCAGTACAAAATACTAATTGTTTGTTACTCGAGATAAATATTGTCAACAAATGGTTTCTGCAAAACAATTTTTGAAGAGAAATGAATTCAACTGTTTAAAAAGTAGCTTTACCTTCATGCGCACTTTGCACGAGTTCAAGATAACAAAAGAAAGATCACGTAAACATTTACGGAGCCTTGCTTAAATTGAGTGCCAAAATTCAAAAGAATGAATATTTCGGAAAGCGTCAATGTCATGGAATGTATTCAGGAGAAACAGAGTCTCTGACATCCTGTAGCAAGATTTTACCTGTCCCGTTTAAGCCTGCCTCTTTGCATCCTATACATGTGTACAGAAAAAACATCGACAACGCTTAGTATGTTGGGTGGGACATTAAAGTGAACATGGTTTGGACGCTGTGGGCGTCAACGTGTGCTCAAAATTCATGTTTGGGCAGACGAAATTCCGAGTGCGCACGCAGTTAGAAATAGGAAATACAGGTTCAGTGTGAAGTATAGGCTGATATAATTGATGACCAGATCATTGGGCCGTATCTACTGCCTACCAGACTAACAGGACAGACATACCTCACTTCTGTCAGGCATGTTCTTCCTACTCTATTTGATGTAGTGCCACTATAGATACGTCAGGCAATGTGGCTGCAACAGGACGGAGCTCCAGCTCACTTTGATGCATATGTGCGGAACCAACTGGACGCCACATACCCCAATCGATGAATTGGTAAAGAGAGATCTGTGCCATGCCCACCATCGTCACCGCATCTTGAGGCAGTATTTTTAACACTTAATAATATCAGTCTAACTATATAATATTTAAATTAATAACAGCCCGCCTTAAAGCAATATGTGAATGTAACAATATATAAAAAGTGTATATTACAGTCATTGTAAATGTTTATATTATAAGTACAGGTTCAATAATTTTATGTGAATGTATTACGTAATTTAATAATGTAGGAGCTGTAAGAATAATAGGTTAAAAGTTACTATAAATGAGGTAACAATGAGATAACTGAGTCAATAATGAGTAAAAAAGTTTAACAATACTACTTGTGATTCTTGAAGTAACAATAATGTAATTTTTGTGACAGTTTATGAAATAGCCAATCAACAACCAGAAAAAGCTTTAGTTAAATACAAGTATTTTATTGGTTAAGGAATAGCTAATCAGAGACTTGAAATACAGAAATTTACAAATTTAGGCGGTGGTATTCAAGTCAGCTGCTTGTAAACAGCGCTCATAACTGGACGTGTTGCTTGCAGACAGAGTTTGTAACCGGATGCGAGATGCGTCCTCGAGAAATTTAATACTTATTCGTGTGAGACGAAAATAGTTTTGTGTGTTAAAAGGTGCAAGTAATTAATAAAAAATCTCACAGCTCACTCTATATCAGTGACGTGTTATTTAAATCGTATCAAGCATTAATAAAAGGGGTGAAGTAAAATTATAATTTGTGTAAGCCTACATTCTTAAGTCGCACCACAACCCCGCTAAGACATTCATGTATCTAAAATAAATACTGACGCAGTCGAGGCAAACGTAAATATTAAATACTTAAAGAAACAGTCAAATTACAAGGTTAATATTTTTTTTTTTTTTTTTTGACGAAGGCTACCGGGTACCATACGTGCGGTTGCAACTACTTCAAGTTCGGCTCCCCAACAGTTGAAATATAATGCACCTCCTTCAATACAAACTACTTCAAATTGACGCCCTAAGCTGGTACAAATAACGTAATAATAACAAAACTTCTTCAAATTGGCGCCCAGCTGCGTGGAGCTTGAAGAGACAAGAATTGGTGACAGCAGCTGAAAAGAACCTCATAGAATTACCAGAATCGACGAAACTACAAGACTTCACTTCAGAGAACTTCGGAATCATCAATAGCATCCAAGGACAGCAACAATTCTTTCAGGAGTACGGGGCACGCAGTCAACAATTCAACAAGAATCTACAAGGGAGCACCGGAATAAAAAGGTTTACTGTAACAGCCAGAACAAAAGGTCAGAAAATTCCAGTACTATATGTATAATAATTCTCAAGATAGTTAAGAAAATATATTGTTATTAAGATAATTCCATGCTGTTAAGAAGCGGTAAATTAAAATTTAGCAATTCTAAATCAAATGTAACCAAACAAAATACACAAAATAAAATGGTAACAGAAAACAATGACAATATGGAAGTAGGAGAGGATAGGTCAGCCATTACAGATTACAATGTAAATTTACAATCAGAGCTAGAGGAAACAAATAGGTTAGATATAGAGGAACAGTTATCTGTAAATTCACAGGTAGGCATAGAGAGAGATAGCAGTAGTATGCAAGGTCAATAACCGTTGCATATATTAATACAGGGAACAACAATAGAAAGAAATACTATCCCTCAGACATCTAGCCAACAAGAGCAAGAAAACTTATCACAACAAAATATTATGTGGATTCTAAAAGCAATAACTGATAAAATAACTGAAAATAATGCAGACTATAATAATATGTTAACTGAATTATGACTGAAATGTGAGAAGAGTTAAAAGAAACTACTACAGAGCTGAGAAAAGAATAAAGTAAAGATTTAAATAATAAGCTAACTGAAATGAATAATAAGATAACTGAAAATAGTACAGAGTTAAGTAATAAGTTAACTGAAACAAATACAGAGCTATCTAATATAAAAAAGATCTAGCTAAGCAAATATAAAATTGTATGAAAGAAAGCAAACCTAAAAGCAAGAGGTTATAAATCACAAAAAAATTAGATTTAAAAGTAAACAAAGGTTGTAAGCAGCTAGAACAGAAATTCTCAAGTCATATTCATAAAAATGTAACTGAAATGGAGTTAAAACCTACTAATACTAAACTAGGTATTTGTAGTAAGTTAGATAAACAGGGTGAAGAATTAAAAACAATGGTAGAAAAAACAAATGCAGATCTAGTACAAGTACAAATAGCTTTAACAGGGGAAATATAATAAAATGCATGAAATGGCTAAAACAAATGCAGATGCAATAAAAGAAGCAAATACAGGGCAAGGACAAGTCAACGATAAATAAAATTAAAGATAAAGTACAAGAAAGTAGCGAAGAAATTGATAAACTTAGAAATAGTTTTGAAAATTTAAGTACCAACGTACCAAAGGTAAATGCGAATGTAACTAGTTCCGTAAATGCTAATCAAATGCATGACAGCAATACAAGTGCAGAAAGAAGTGTATCACCTCTGTTAACTAATAATACAAGAGACGCTACTGCTTTTTCCATATCATATATTTGGAGGACGTGTTCCTGACATCAAAACAGTAAAAAATGTCCATATGAACATGCGTCTGAAAATCATTTATTTCAGAGTTACAACACAAAATCGAAAGTTACCAAAATTGCACGAAGTGGCTTCTTCTTGCTTCGATGCATGCAGTAAGGCTGCGTTCCATGCTATAATGTGTTTCGTATTTCGTTAAATCCATTTTTGATACGTCTTCTCAAAATGTCAACATCAAGTAAAGGAGTCGCATAAACCAAGGACTTCAATGTCCCCAGACGAATAAATCCATTGGATTCAAATCAGGCGATCGAGCAGGCCATGCGATGGGTTCCCCTCGACCAATCCATCTTTGCGGAAATCGATCATTGAAAAACTTACGAACTATGATAGTGAAATGAGCTGGAGCACCATCGTGTAAAAAGCACATTCGTTGGATGATGTCCAGAGGCACATTATCAGTAAGTGATGCAACTCATTTCTGAGAAACTGCAGATAGGTTTGTCCATTCAGATGCGGAGGGAAGAAGTAGGGACCAATAAGGTCGTCAGAAATGATTCTACCCCTAACGTTGAGACAGAACCTCTGTTGAAGGGTTTCCTGTCTTACTTCATTAAGGTTTTCAAATGCCTAGTTACGATGTTATGGAAATTGAAGATGCTGTCGCGAGTAAAACCAGCCTCAACCGTGAATAAGGCACAGGCTAGGAAATTGATGAACACAGCGCACTGCTGTAACATGCGTTGACAGAAACGACTTCTTGACTCAAAGTCCGCCTCATTTAATCCTTGATACGGGTACAAAAGATTTTCATGCAGAATTCTCCATATAGTCATATGACTAACTCTTTCCCTTACAGCCATACGTCTGGTACTTTGTGATGGGTCTGCGTCCATAGCACGAAGAAGTCGTTCTTCAAGCTCAATGCGTCGTACCGCTCTTGATCTCCCAACATCCCTAGTACTCCTCTCAAGTGCGTCATTCTCTCTCAAACGTTGGTGAATTCGTGCGAATGTTCTTGCACACGGTAACCGCCTATCAGGGTACCTTTCTGCATAAATTTCATGTGCTCGTGCTGCATTGCTGTATGCACGGCCATACGTGTAGTACATATCCGTCTGTTCACTCATGGAATACATCTTCTTTGACCTGTAACAACGAAACGGTTGATTTTCAGACCCATGTGCATATGGACTTTTTTTACTGTTTTGATGTCAGAAACACGTTCCCCGAACATATGCCACCAATAAAGATACATCCTGTGTGTTTAGTTTTCCATAAATGAAAATTGAATGTGTCACAACTCTAAATGCCTGAATTATCAATTTCACTTAGAATTTTAAAAAATGAGTGATGTGTGATAATGGTTTAAACTGACCTCATTCAAGTCAAATTAAAAAAGGGGGTTTTCGCCCCCGGGACTTCAAATTTTGTTATATTTTAAAATATTACAAAATGTTAACAAAATCTGATTTATTCATCCTAGATGGTTCCATTTGCTTTTTCACATAATTTGGAAAAATAAACAAGGCAATGAATTTAAAAAATCACAAAATACTGGTTTTGATGCAAATTCGCGACTCTAGGCATTAACAAACATTAATTTATTCTTTAATACTCAACTTCAGCTGTTACCAGGCACTCAATAAGCCCATAGAAGCTAATACGAATCTTTTAAGGGGAAGTACAAAACGCCTTTTTTTTCATTGGAAATGTTTTAATAACACATGATAATTCTGCACAGGATGTTAAAATAAGTGTTTTGAATTTAAAGATGAAATATTACACTATAAGGGTTTACTGTACATTGAGATTAACTTCATTGTGTTTATCTCCTTTATCAATAATTCGTATGACCACCAACGCTTCCTATCCAACTGACCATCACTACATAAATTAAGACTAGCAGGGTTGTAAGAATACCTGCATTAAAACATCAGTTAAATGCAACATTAACTAAGCCAGTATTACTTTAGTATAAAACAGGAAATTTTTATGATAAACCTCTGCCCGTTGCAGTGGCAAGTTCTAGGAATTGTGGTGTACTGCGCAAAACACATGCAACAGGAAGAAGCCTTTGGGCCGAAAGGTAGAAACCGAGCTGGTTACACGCTTCCTTTCTCTGAAACATACCAGGTAAACTCTCTGTGTCCGAGAAGGGAATAAACGCGTGGACAGAAAGACGCCGTTGCAACGTAAGAAAAAGAAAATTTAAATTGCCGGTTAAATTGTCGTGGATTCGAAAGACAATATATAGAATGAGATTTAAGTCAAGACTGCACAATATCTCCAAAACTGAGCGTTGTAGAAAGAAATATCTTTAATAAAAGTTGCTTGATATTATGGGAGAAAATAAATGTCATTAGTCTGTTTTATTTGGAGGACATTGTGATGGTCATTTTAGGGTCAATTTAATTTCACCCCAAATTTAGGCTCCCATTAAATTATTCATCAATGACCATCATAACGTCCTCCAAACAAAACATGTCTAATGACATTTACTTTCCCCATAATATCAAGCAACTTTTATCAAAGACATTTCTTTCTACAACGCTTAGTTTTGGAGATATTACACAGTCTCAACTTAAATGATCCACGATATACATGTTATTAATAATAGGGTATTCATTTAACTCCACTGTGCATACAGCGGTCTTCAGCTTAATAATCCTGCTTCTCTAACCTAGGACTTCATGCAGATATATTTTTACTTTCTCTATTACGCATAGTAAGTAGGGGAAGTATTGCATTCAACCCAAAAATTCCATGCAGTGATTTCACCGGAAATACATGTTTTGAGGCCCCTGAATTCAAATAAAGCATTTTTGTAGCATGTCCATGTGTGTGTGTGTGTGTGTGTGTGTGTGAACAGACTGTGGACTCAAAAACGAAAAGTTGGACAAATACCATACTTGGAATTTAGGTTCAATATCTTTCAAGGATTCGACACAAAGACTTTCAACAAAATCCTCCGACCCCAAACTACCCTTTACATGACATATTTTTCAAAATGCATGATTTTCTAAAAGAAATTGATTAAAATGCCATATATTAAAGATATTTACATGACAAATAAAATGTGTATCTTGAATTTTCGGTGAATAGCCTATGAAGTCCTCTTGATTCGGAGGGAATTTTGCATAATCTTGTATAACTGATAAACGTTAAACGAAGACGTACTAAACAAAAAATGCACATCTCTTTAAAACACAGAATTTACTTAAAATAAGCTCTTCTGTGGCTTAAGGCGTTTAAGAGATATCCGTTATTAAAGGTTCGAATTGTTCAATACTTGTCATTCTTTTAAAGTCCCATCGCTTTTCAGTTTGTTCTTGCAATTGCATGGAAACAGTATGGAATTTTAAAGCCAGCATACAGCGTTCAGTTCTTAAACAATTGACTATCACTGTCTCTTTGTATTTGTAACGAAACGTGTAATGTAGCTATTTTTGCAAAGGTTTATATGGATTAAATGTAGTGGATAGAAAAAAAATCTGATGTGTTACACTCACATGACTTTCTCTACTCTTGTGCAAACTATTTTTACAAACGCTTATTCTCCATATGCTTCATGTTAATCGAGATATCGAGGTGTTAATCTTATTGCTAATTTTCTTGTAGATACAAGGGGAATTGATAGGCTTTAAGTGATAGTCAAATACTTTAAGAGCTGGTTGCTATGTGGAGTATTCCAGTCTCTTTGCATCACCAGGACAAAAACAATAATAAGAATTTGAGAAAAAGTACACGTATTGGAAAATTTAAGGCAATAATAAGCAATATCTCGAAAATGGTTCACTCAACAAAAAAATTTATATGACATAAATTGTGTATTTTAACGCGATCTGCACTTTTCGTATAGTAAACTTTTGTCTATCTCTTATGATTTACCAGTTATGCAAAAGTCGTTCACAATGAAGAATACTTTTGGAGACATTCCCAGAAAATTCGAGATATACATTTCATTTGTTCATGAAAATATCTTAAACATATGATATTTTAATCAAAATCGTTAGCCATTTTTGAGAAAATTAAGATTTTCGACAAATGTTTCATGTAAAGGGTAGTCTGGCGTGGGGGGATTTCCTTGAAAACCTTCGTGTCGCATCTCTGGAAGATACTGAACCTAAATACCAAGTTTGGTGTTTATCCGACTGTTCGTTTCTGAGTTATGCTGTTCACAGACACACACATGGACATGTTTCCAAAAATGCTTTTTTTTGGATTCAGGGGGCCTCAAAGCATGTATTTCCGGTGAAATCTCGATATCGAATTTTTGGGTGGAAAACGATATTTCCCCTACTTATACGTAGTAGGGAAAGTAATAAGCTTTAGCAAGAATAGGTTGTATGCCCACTAATAAAAGTAGAGGGTGGAGAAAGTATGTGAATGTATCATATCAGACTTTTTAAACAAGGATTGTCAGTTGCTATTTAACAACCTCTATACATAAGAGGCTGAATTCCTTTACCTTTATTTATTCTTTAATAATTTGCGATTGATATCGCAGGTCCGCAGACACGATGAATAAAGTGGTGGTGATTAATATGACCTGAAATGAATCTGTGTCCAAAGGGCTGAGAGTTGCCCGAAATGACTAAGACTCTAAGCTGGGGTTAATGTTCAGGCCCTACGGATTGCTAGGCGGATGTGCTATTCATCACTCCAAGGAGGAGGGCGAAAAGGAATGTCTTAGGTTGTTAGCACCACAATTGCTCTTAGGGTTTCAATACGTCAAATTTGTTAAGAGAATAAAAGTGTAATTCATGAAACAGCTGAATCGAAAATGAAACTAATGTCTAAATATTAAAGTCTACATAGCATGTATTAGGTTACTGTATAACTGAGAGCAAATGATAGCAATCTGCTGAATGCTTGATTTATCCCTTGCGAACGAAACATGTGGCAGTAGAATTCTGTTTCATCAAAACGTTAACAGAAAGCTCTCCCACGATATATTGGTCCTGCGATATCATACCATAATAAGCTCCTCTAGCAAAAGCCTAAACAATTATTTTATGGGAAAGGGACCAACTGCCATCAGAATTGATTGTCATAAAACAAACCTTTTTATAGCGCTACTAGACTTGTAGCCGTTGAGAATGTTTTAGAGATAACTCATATATCAGTTGAAACTTTTATTCCTCGTGAAAAGAATAGATAGTAAGATAGTAACATATGATTGGCAACGGAATAATTTTGAGGATAATCACATGGTAAAGTATACGCACTAATGAAAACTTCACATGCTACAACTTAAAACTTAGTGCTCACTTTTGTGCATGTTCTTTTACGAAGGGCAGTAAAATGATAGGGGATCGTGCGTCAAAACGTGCCACTGAACATTATTAAATGAAATTAATAACTATAACTTCTAACACATTTATCCCATTAACAGAACAGACAGTTATTGGCATTCGTTTAGAGGCTAATGATAGAGATGAAACCCTTTTTCTATGATATCGCAAGAAACAAGTGAATAGCGTGAAGAAGGTTATTATATTTCAACTGTTGGGGAACCGAACTTGAAATTCATTGCAACCACATGTATAGTACCCGCTTTCCGGTAGCCTTCGCCCCAAATGTACTTTCAGGTGGCCTTTGCCCCAAGTTCAAAAAAATATTAACTTTGTAATTTGACTGTTTCTTTAAATATTATATATTTATGTTTGGCTCTCAGTATTATTGTTAGAGACACGTTTCTCTTAGCAGGGTTGTGATGTGACTAAGAACGTAGGCTTACACAGATTATAATTTTACTTCACTTCTTTTATTAGTGCTTGATACGATTTAAATAACACTTCACTGATATAGAGAGAGAACTGTGAGATGTTTTATTAAATACTTGCACTTTTTAATACGTAAACTATTTTCGTCTCACACGAAAACGTATATTTTTCCAGGACGCACCATGCATCCGGTTAGGAACACTGTTTTCAGGCAACTGACTTCTGAATTTGTAAATGTTTCTCCTTTTCAGTTTCTGATTGGCTAATCCTACTCCAATAGAATACCTTCATTTTACTAAAGCTTTTTTCTGGTTGTTGATTGGCTATTTTATAAACTGTCTCAAAATTTACATTATTGTTGCTCCAATAATGACTAGTAGCATTTAAACTTTCAAACTCATTATTGCCTCAAGGTTACCTCATTGTTAGCACAGCTCCTACATTACTAAATTACGTAATACATTCACATAGTATTACTACACATGAATACAATAATATAAACATATACAATGACTGTAATATACACTCCTTATATATTGATACATACACAATTGCTTTAAGGCGGACTGTTATTGAATTTACATATTATATAATTAGACTGAAATTATTTAAGTGTTAAAAATACTGCCTCAAGCGACAGGACTTTAAAAAATTACAGGGAATTGGACAATTGAAACTAATATTAATAGACACCTCGGAAATGGCTAATACGACGAAAAGTTATTTGAGCGAAATTGTGTTTTTTAAAGACATATACATGTTTTGTATAATACGTTTAGCACCTCTTACGTTTACCAATGATACAAAATTATACAATACTCCTTGTGAAGTGGACTTCACAGTCTGTTCCCATTAAATTCAAAAGTATATATTTTATTTGTTATGTAAGTATCTTAAATATATGGTATTTTAATCTAAATGATTAGAGGCATTTTATGAAAAAATCAAAAGTTTCGAAGAATGTTTCATGTAAAGGGTAGGTTTAGATGGTGATGGGGGATTTTCTTGAAAATATTTGTGTCCTATATTGGAAAAAAACTGGGACTAAATATTATAAGGGCCTTAAAATGAAACCTGGTCAGTGCGTCTAACTTTGCATTACAGTAAGTGACACTACATAACTACGTGTATGATGGCACCATCTATTAGTAGAGCGACTGCAGCGTGCGCAACGTTTGACGTTGCATAGCGACAGTGTGGTTTCATGCCGAAGGAAAGGTGGTCACACAAGATATCGTCCACTACTGAACATGAAGGCGAGTAAGCAGGAACAACGAGGAGTGATTCGATTTTTTAGCGGCGGAGGGAGTTGGAGGCCGTGAAATGTATCGACGGATGAAGGCTGTGTACGGTAAATACAGTCGTTCAAGTGTGGTGGAATGACGCAAAAGACTCCTTGAGGGGCGCGAGTTACTGGAAGATGATGCTCATCCTGGACAGACTCATCGTGTCATCACATCTGAAATGATTGCGGAAGTGAATGCTTTAGTCTTGGGCAACCGCAGAATCACCGTGGACGAGATCTATTGGTTACTGGGTATTAGCGTGGGCACCATTCACACCATAATGCATCAACACTTGAAATTTCGAAAAGTTTGTGCCCAGTGGATTCCCCACCAACTGACCGAACAGCGCAATACTCGAATGGCGCTGTCTGAGTCATCTGCAACGTTATCATGAGGAGGAATACGGCTTTCTGCCGCATATTGTCACTGGTGACGAAACATGGTGTCACCATTTTGGACCGGAAAGCAAGCGTCAGAGCAAGCAGTGGAAACATGCGACTTCACCACCTCCAAAGAAATCAAAGACAGTGTACACCAGTCCTGGTAAGGTCATGATGTCCTTTTTTGACCACAAGGGCCCACTGGTTGTCGAGTTCCTGGAACGGGGAACCACCATCAATGCCCAGCGTTATCAAGCCACTTTACAGAACCTTAGACGAGCCATCAAGTCGAAACGCCCAGGCATGTTTTCCAATGGCGTTAGTCTCCTGCATGATAATGCCCGCCCACACACTGCTAATGCGGTGAAGACGACATTGCAGCAGTTTTGATGGGAAACACTGGAACATCCACCTTACAATCCAGACCTTTCACCGTGTGACTTTCATGTTTATGTACCTCTGAAACAAGCTACTCGCGGACATCGATTCACAATAGACGATGAAGTCTGTGAATGGGTCCAGGCCTGGATCTGACAGCAGCCTACTAGCTTCTTCAAAGATGGAATTGATCGGCTAGTGTCGCAATGGGATAAATGTGTCAACAGTTTTGGCAACTATTTTTGAGTTAATAAAATCGTTACCGTTACTTTACACAAGTGACCGGGTTTCATTTGAAGGGCCCTTATAACTTTGGTTTTTATTCAACTTTTCGTTTTAGAGTTTTGCTGTTCACACACGCATTTTATCTGAAAATACCTCTTTGTTGCAAACACGTATTTCCTATGAAATATCGATATGAAATTTTTGTATGGAATACATCTTCTCTGCCTACTAAGTAATGTTAGAGAAGTAATAGGCGTTTAGTGAAAGATTTTAGGATAGCTATGAAATGATATTGATTAGAGAATACTATGCGACTACTATGCAACAGATTATCTGTTTCTTTATGCCACTGGTAAAATAGGTTTAACGCAGGGTAGGCGAAAAAGCCTTCCGCTAATCACCAAATATACAGAGTGAACCAGAATTCCACCGAAAAGGTTTTAGAGATTGTTCAGGGTTACCTTCTGAATATGTTGGTACAAGGGACCCACGGTCTCCGGCGGTTCGTTACAGAGTAAATGTATTTCGTTTGGTCTCTTGCCCAAAGTAGCGTTGTATCTGTGTTGCACTGAAAATACCGCACAACAGTGCAAATGTCGACAGTATGCGCTGGGTATCCTGTTTGTAAATAAATCGTTTCCATTCGCTGACAGTGCCTGCTGTTTACAACAGTAATGCCCTTTTTAACTCGTTGCCCTCAAGTTTGCAATCAGTACTGCTCGGTTATGTCTAGGGTAGTGTTAGTTGTGCGTTAACAGTGATACACAGCGGTATGGTGAAGATTTGACCGATATGCACCTCGTGTAGGGTTCACTGAATGCAATGGAAGAGCGGCACAACGACGCTTTGCTGAGCTGTTCCCGCAACCACACCACAGTACTTTTGCACCTGTACATAGGCGCATACGAGAAACCGATCGTTCCGTTTTATATTGGAAGATAATGGCGGTACGACGTATGCCAGAACACCCGATCTGAAAAAGAATGTGTCACATGACAATCCTGCCGCTAGTTGTCGGTGCGTTGCATGAGATCCAAACATAAGCCAACCAACGTTTTGAGAGTCGTACGTGAACAACAATTGCACCCTTATCAACCACAGAAGGTGCAGTCATTGCAACCAGCGAACTTTCCTTTTCGAGTGGAGTTTGCAAATTGGTTCCTACAGAAATGTGCTGAAAACCACAATTTTCCTGCTTTGATATTGTTTACAGACGAGGCCAAGTTTACAAGAAAGGACATGTTCAACAGCAGGAATAGCCATGTATGGGACTATGAAAATACACACGCACTGGTGTGTCGATACTATCAACGAAGTTTTCTGTGTATTGTTAACGATCTTTGATTGGACCTTACTTACTTCCTGATACACTGAATGGAGTCGTGTACAAAATGTTCCTTGAATGTGCTCTACAATTCTTAGAAGATGTGCCGCCGAGAATTCGTCAGCTTATGTGATTTAACATGACGGGGCGCCGGCTAACTTTGCACTCGAGGTTAGGAGCCACATTGATGTGCATTTTGGACGGCAATGGATTGGTCGCAGTGGTCCGTTTCTATGGCCAGCTCGGTCACCGACATGATACTAATGGGAACAGTTCCGCATTTGTTATGTACTGTACTGTGCTGTACAATGACACATTAGATTGTACACACTGTGATAAACGTGTACGTGTTTCGTATGCACGATGTTGTATTACTCTGTGTTGTATGTTGTACTATGTTTTATTGTACATTATACAGGCTTCTTCACTGTTGTGAAGGTATTTTCATAGAATCAAGGCTGATGGGGGTAACAAGTCGAATAAATCATAATTATATTATTACTCGCCGCCGGAGACCATGGGTCCCTTTTATCGAAATACTGTATCCCTGAACAACCTATGAATGTTTGTCGGTGGAGTTCTGGTTTCATGCTCTATATATGTGTATGACGGCTTTGACGCACTCAGCTGCATCTGAAAAGCAAACAGACAGCCAACTAGAGATGGAATGGCGCCTGCGAGTCCAAATGACTCGCGAGTACCGTTTTCGCCATCTCTGATGTAATGTTTGGAAAGTCTCATTCAAGATTTTCAAGACATGTCTCGATGAACATATGCGCTCAAGATGAGCCGGGCCCCCTCTGAGAGTTCGGCTCTAACTCGAGCTTTCCTGAGAATGGAATACGAGCTAGGAGACCGAGGGCGTGTTTTCTCATCTCTAACTTACAAGCTCTTAATAAATCCACAATATTGCCGAAAAGTAAATGAGTTTCTAACTAGACTATATGCATGAATGTTTCTCTTCATGCTCCTAAAAGCTTAAACTTTGCAAATAATAATTAATATAAGCATGTGAAAACAAAGTATTGATAACACTAAGGTTTATGATGGATGAATTTATTTATTATCCACTTAGCAATACATGCAATATATAATATTACTTTACAATCTTTTAACCAAACAAAGTAAAACCCACAATACTAAATACTAGTGACCCTTTCTCGAGAGTTGCTGAGTAAACAACTGGCCCGTCTAGCTTCAACCTTGCGGTTTGTCTACTATCAGGCCCAACCATTCTTTACAGAGATACTCAGACTATCCGGTTTAAATTATCTTTCAACACTTTCGGATTACCTAAGATTGTTTATTTTCTTCCTCGATTTTCTATTAACCTCGTCTAGATACTCCACGAACTCTGAGATATCCCACCTTGATTTCAAATTCATCAACCTTTTCCCCATTATATGTATTGGTAGATTAGCCAAATTCTAAATCCTAAGTTATTTTGTAAGGAAGTACTAGGGTTGCCAACAGCTACAGCAAATGAAGTGGCTCAAATTGAAATGGGACGAGCAACAAGAAAAGGAATAGTTATGGACAGAGCCTTTAAATATTGGCACAGGATCTTGAATTCTGACTACGATAGTTTATTACAACGTCTAAAATACCAAGAACCTAGTTTAAGAAATATGGGATGGGTAAATGAACTAAGAAATAACCTTGAGAATAATGACATGGGAGATGTTTGGAGGAAAAGAGAGGCAAATCACAAAGGTGTTAGAAAAAGATTTGACGACATCGAGATACAACAATTATTTAGGCAGATAACTGAGAAGAGATCTTTGATTTTTTTATGTTAACATAAAACAAACACTGGGAAAGAGAGAAATATGTAGACAACACAAATAAAGAAGAAAGAGGAGGTGTAGCATGGTTAAGGGCAGGAATATGGAGGCTAAAAGGGAAGCGAAACGGCTATGCACAAGGTGAATGTCCATTATGCGGGGAACATATTATATACAACATATTATATTTTAATGCAAAGAAACAGAGATTTGGAGAAAAGATAGCTTATTGTATGGAATGAATAGGAATAAAGATATACATACAATTCTAGATAAAAACTGTAAAAATATGGGTAAATACTTAATGAAAGTAAGAAATAAATGGATATGGACGGTTAAAAGAGGAAAAATAATGTAAATAAAAATAAATATGAGAACTACTAAAGTATCAACATGTAATTGTAATTCACAATGACTGCTCATCTTAGTGACCAGGGCCAAATAGAGAAGGCAGTCTAAATATGTAATAACTTAGTGCTCAAATAAATTATTCATTCATTATTCATTCAAATCCTAAGTTTTCCTTTTATTATTTTGGTTTCTTCGGCTCTAGAATCGCATGCCAATAAATATTTTGCCTTCCGCACATTAGACATTCCTGTATTTTCAGACTCCCCTCTTATTCCTTTAAATTCCACTACCTCTGTTTGGGCCCATGCAGTTCCATCCCTCGTCCTCTGGTTGCTTTTACCCACATAGTTCTCTGTACCCCACACTTTATCTCCCTGTATAATAATGACTGTTTGTTGCTGAAACTACCTAATATACTAAGGTTTATACTAGCACAAAGCTAACCTTTAAAAACTCCAATTACTGCCATCGGCGAATAAGACCAAGATTTGATTAATTTGAAAATTTAAAACTTGCTGCATTATTATGTAGGTACGACATCAACTTCCTGCATTATACACGTAAATTAAACTGTATGACTGGTATAATCTCCTTACGTATGTTGCATATTTAATTGGTCATTATGTATGCTAATTTGGTAGATATCTATCTGCAGGTGCAGGGGTAGCGAAGTAAAGACATCAGGTTGTACAGGGATCCAACTGTATAAGAAAGTAATAAATGGCTACCTATGAATCTTTGTTCCATAATGCTCTGCTAATTATGCTCAAGACTCCTGAATAACAATTTTGAAGCCACTACCTAATAATCATTACTATCATCACTTTATAGACCTGTCTGTGTAAAGCACGGTCTGTTCTGTACACATTAGAATTGGTGCTCCCATCGGAGTCTCGGTCAACCAATATTGTTCTTCCTTTTGGGCAATACTGGAAAGCTACTATTATCCTACGTTCTATCAACGTGTTGCTCCATTTCACACACTTATGTATTTCTTCTATTTGAAGTTCATTTTTTTTATCTCTTCATTTCTATGTTCAAGTTGGGAAGTTCCTGCTGCTGATCGCATAAACTTTATTCAGAGGCTTAAAGCAGTCTTTTATCTCCTTGTGTTAATATCCATGTTTCTGTGTTATATAGGAGTTTTTGTAGTGTACAAGAAATATATGTATTTAGCCTATTTCCTAAGGATACCATTAATATATCCATTGATAATTATGTAGCTTTTCTTCCATGTAAATTTTTGACACGATATTTTACAGCCTAATTACTCTAAAGCACCTTATTTGCTCTATTACTTTGAGTTTATTACAATTTCTGACATTTTATGTTATTTGCTTTGTTTTAGAACTTTATATTATTAGGTTGTAGCTTTTTATGCTCTCTACCACGTACCTATAGGTAGAAAAGATATTGAATTCCACCCAAAAATACGATAGACTTCACCGGAAATAGACGTTTCGAGGCCCCTGAATAAATAAAGCGAAAGCATTTTTACTTTCTCTACTACGTATAGTAGGTAGGGGAAGTATTGTATTCCACCCAAAAATTCGATACCGAGATTTCACCGGAAATATATGTTTTGAGACTCCCTGAATCCAAAAAAAAAGCATTTTTGGAAACATGTCCGTGTTTGTGTCTGTCCGTGTGTCTGTCTGTGAACAGCATAACTCACTAACGAACAGTCGGATAAACACCAAACTTGGTATTTAGGTTCATATCTTCCAGAGATGCGACACGAAGGTTTTCAAGAAACTTTCCCCACCCCAAATTACCCTTTACATGAAACATTTTTCGAAAATTTTAATTTTCTCAAAAATGGCTAACGATTTTGATTAAAATATCATATGTTTAAGATATTTTCATGACAAATAAAATGTACATCTTGAATTTTCTGGGAATGTCTCCAAAAGTATTCTTCATTGTGAACAACTTTTGGTAAACTGGTAAACCATAAGAGATAGACAAAATTTTACTAAACAAAAGATGTAGATCGCGTTAAAATACAGAATTTATGTCATATACATTTTTGTTGTTGAGTGAACCATTTTCGAGATATTGTTTGTTATTCCCTTAAATTTTCCAATACTTATTTTCTCAAATGGGAATTCGTTATTCATTTTTTTGTCTTGGATATGCAAAGAGTATTAATCTGTGGAAAAGGGAATGGTGCTGCTCCTAGCAACCAGCTATTAAGAGATATGTATATGCTTAAATGCTACTGTATTTCGATACTGCCCTTGTAAATATATATTCCCCTTGCATCTACAAGAAAATTAGCAATAAGATAGAGTCTGCAAATGTTTTCTCGATTAACATGAAGTAGATGGAGAATAAGCGTTTGTAAAAATAGTTTGTACAAGAGTAGCGAAAGTCATGTGAGTGTAACACATCAGATTTTTAGAAAAAGGTTCGGCTGTGTGTGTATGTATGTTGTCTGTCTGTGATGTTTCAATGGTACCGCTAAGTATAAATATTAAACAATTTAGGGAACAAGCAACTCTCTCTTACACTACCATTATTTTGTCATTTGTTTTCCTGGACCATCTACTGAATTGATAGTACATATTCTCCAAAGTAGTAGTTTATAAACATTGTTTCTAAGTTATCTGTCTGGAATTACACTCTAACAAGTGTGGGAAAAGGATTTCGACGATGGTTCTGTTGCTATTAGGTTTTCTCATAAGTAATGGCGGTCTTTTAACTATGTTTATATCGTACGTACATATGCTTTTATGTTTTTCAATACCATTTTTAGGGTAATATGGTTATTGTTCCGTATTGTTAACATGTGACAGTTGGTAATACACGATTTTAAAATGGAGGCAAATTTTGAGGTTAGAGTCCTTCTGAAGCACTTCTGGATTATAAAGCTGGTGCCGCGTCTCGAAGAATATGTGAATTCGAAGGTGAAGGGATAGTTAGTGAGCAAGTAGTACAACGATGGTTCCAGCGTTTCAATAATGGAGACGAAAACATTAAAGATTTACAACGTTCTGGAAGATCCAAGTTATGAAATTTTGGGAATAACGCAGAGTTTTGGAAGAAAATCCACATACAAGCACGCAGAGGTTGTCGGAAGAACTTGGTGCTTCAAAAAGATACCATGCATTCCATATTAAGACGCTTAAAAATCTTTCAGAAACTGTAAATTTGTACCACATGAATTGACACCTGATCAAGCTCAAAGTACAGTGGATATCTGTCGTCAGCTGATCATTAATCCCTGGGATGATAGCGTTATGAGGAGAATTGTCACATGTGATGAAAAGAAGGTGTATTAACGCAACCCTGACACCTCGAAACAGTGGCTCCATACCCGTCAGCCTGCAAACATTGTCGTCAGAAAAAGTAGGTTTGGCCCCAGTATGATTCACTGGGAATATGTTCCAAATGGACGTGCAGTCGATACGGATCTTTATTCTCAACAAGTGAAACGAGTTCATCAAGTTAGAGACAGAGGTACCCGGCATTACTTAATATAGAGTTCTCTTGCAGCATAATAGTGGAGACCTCGTACAGCGCAAAGAACAACGGACAAAATTCAGAATTGGAATGCAATGAACTTCTAACACAAACAGCATATACCCTGATATCGCTCCATCAGATTGCCATCTGTTTAGATCCATGGCCCATTTCCTACGTGGAAGAAATTTTGAAACCATTGAAGGAGTTGAAACGAATTCTTCGCATCAAAAACCAGAAACTGGTATCGTTGCGGGATAGCAAACATCGCTTAAAGGTGGCTCTGGACTATAGAATCTAATGGTCTGTACTTTAAAGATTGGAATCATTTACCTGTAATAATACATTTAAATAAGGTTTTGTTTAGAAACCGACATTACTTATGAGACATCTATAATACTGATGATTAGGCAGGCCATTTCAATGGCCTGAAAAATATAACAAAGGAAGAAAGTGATAAAAGTAAGTAGGAACAGTGATATTTTATTAGTATTAAACTTATTCGGCACAAATCTATACCTATACTAATATTACAAAGATATAATTTGTGTGTATGCTTATAATGTGTTTATTCTTCTGGATGGACAAAGGTTATAAATTATTTTCTAACATTTAAATTGGGTGGTTTGGGGGATAGGTTACATATCCATGTCAGCCGGATTTAACGCGGTTTTTTAATTTAAGCATAGGATAATTTTGGCGCTTTATAGCGAACAACTTTAATGAGCTACAAGGGATTTGGGGAGGCTTAAAATGTGTAAAATTGAGTTATCGGAGGGAAGAGTTGCATATCGCGTTCATATAACCAAATTGTTTCCAATCAAGGGGATATTCAAGGATTACTTTTTGTGAGAGTTTGACAAGACTTGATGTATTTGGTTTTAAGAACCTGGTAAAAATCAGTTACCCTATGCTTTGTCAATTCCACTGCTTTTATTTTGAATCCCTATTTACAACCCTAACATACAAATCAACAGTCTCTGGTCTTTCTAAACTAAATTTTATACACTTACACTAAAAGACGCGTATAAAATTATGGGCTGCTTTACAAACATTCAAAAATTACCCTTCTATATTTTCTATCCCTTATTATAAATCTGCACTTTTTAACTATATGGTCAAAATACTGTGCAATTATAATTTAGGACCCGGTAAAAATCATAGGTTATAAAAATTACCCAATCCTTATTTCCATTCATAATTATAGTGCCTCGGAATTTTTAAAAACTAGCTTTACTCTTTTTTCCAATTCATTATAGACAAAGCTATAGTTCTTAGTCAATCCGGGCATAAAATATATGCACTTAAGCTATAGGACCTGGCTAATTTAGCATACCTTACAATTTCAAACCCTATTCATATTTCCAAACCGTATATACAACTTTGCACCATTTGAGCAAACGGGGTAAAAGTCTTGGTATTTAATGTTTTAAGTACCAAGAAGAGAGAACGAGAGAAAATTGTGGGGTACTCCCGACCTACAAAAACCTCCCTTTTACTATTATCAACACCTTTGAAATGCCGAGCAAGACAGATAGTATATAATTTTTTCGGTATTAATTCGTGGAATTTCTGAAAACGTTTTAAACATTCTAACAACGTTTATGTCTTTTAGTGTGCTTTACTATAGAGAGCATTTGAAATTTAAAAATTTTAAAAAAATACCTCGTGCTTATAATATGAATATTTGAATGAGTATTATTTCCGAATATTTTAGAAGCTGCTCTATTTTTTTGAGGGTTTAATTATCATATTCTTTGAGAAGTAGTGTACGTTGAATAATTTTCCAATGCTATTATAGCTATTAATTTCATTAATCTTATGCATGAAGAAACAAAACCAGAAACTAAATAATCGCGCTTTAAATCATTTTCACAGATACTTATGCTCAAAATACAGAATAAATATGAATGTTTCTAGTGTGTCAGACGAAATGACATCTGTTGCGATTTGCTGCCTTATAGACCATTGTGTAGCATATATTTTCACACGAGCAAAACTACTAATTTCCCTGAATGTGTCACTCTAAAGTGAAACCTTAAGAAAAAAAATTCTGATGCGTTGCATTCAGATGACTTTTTCTACTCTTGTACGAACTATTTTCACAAACGCTTATTCCCCATCTACTTCATATTAATAGAGATAAACATTTTCTAGAAACTCATTGCTAATTTTCTTGTAGGTGCAAGGGGAATATGGTAGGCTTTAAGCGATAGTCAAATATTTTAAGAGCTGGTTGCTATGTGTAGCATTCCATTCTCTTTGCATATCCAGGTCATGAAAAAACCAATAACAATTCCCATTTGATAAAAATTACAAATATTGGAAAATTCAAACAGATAACAATTATATCTCGGAAATGGTTCACTCCACAAAAAATGTATATGACATAAATTGTGTGTTTTAACGAGATCTACATTTTTTGTTTAGTAAAATTTTGTTCATCTCTTACGGTATACCAGTTATGCGAAAGTCATTAAGGATGAAAAGGACTTTTGGGGACATTTCCAGAAATATTAAAGATACACATTTTATTTGCCATGGAAATATCTTAAACATATTGTATTTTAATGAAGTTCGTTAGAGCTATTTTTGAGAAAATCAAACTTTTCGAAAAATGTTCCATGTAAAGGCTAGCCTGTTGTGAAGTACTTTCTTGAAAATCTTCCTGTAGCAACTTTGAGGGATACTGAACCTAAATACCAAGTTTGGTGTTTATCCGACTTTTTGTTTCCGAGTTATGCTGTTCACAGACACACACAGAGAGATGCACACACGGACATTTTTCTAAAAGTGATTTTTTTTTCTAATTCAGGGTGCCTCAAAATTGTATTTCCGGGGAATCACGGTATCGAATTTTTGGATGGAATTATATACTTCCCCTACTTACTATACGTAGTGGAGAAAGTAAAAGAGGGCACAAAGCTTTATATGCACAAGCACTGAAAAAACTGTTACGACCTTTGTGGGCGGACAACCATAATACCATTAAACGCTTACACCTAAAGATACTTAAAAAGTAGAGGAGGCTTTTTGTAATCTGTAAAATATTTGCTCAGGTACAAACCTAAAAGTGCCACAATAAACAGTAATTGTTAACTTCACCGCATATTCTGGCAAAAAACAAAAACGAAAGAAACAAGCAGCAACTTTCTGCTTAGTGACTTTGTGCATAACCATGACCAAATATGACGATTGCTTAATATACGTTTACAAATGGTTTTTCTTGTGTGAAGCAGCATAAGAACAAGATTAGGAGCTTTTAACACACACAGGAATGTTACTATAATATCAGTCAAGCAACAAGTGGCCTTTCCATTCAGTAAAGTACGTACTACGCAATCGCAGAACAGGTGGATACTCCTGATGCAACCAACTCATCCACAGCCAAGGTTCTCTCCATTGCGTCATGGAGAGAGGTGAATGGACGATCTATTTTAAATTCGCGATTGGTCAAGATGGGCGCTTTCCGTGCCTTATCACAGAACGTGATGGTAAAATTATTTTACAGGTATTTTTTATGTTTTGCGCAACGCCAGAGCATTACGATGGCAGGTTAGTAATTGATTTATCCTTGAATAAAAGCCTAAAATGTGCTATTTATTAATACATCAAAAATTCCTGTACTATCCCTCCAGGGCCTACTCCCATCTCAAAAATAAGAGTTTATTGCTCTCGCATTCTCTTCATATGTCTTCCAACTATACAGGGTGGATCATTTAAGTTGAGACTGTACAATGTCTCCAAAACTAAGCGTTGTAGAAACAAATGTAGTAATTAAAACTGCTTGATATGGGGGGAAAGTAAAGGACATTAGTCATATTTTGTTTGGAAGACATTTAATTTTTTAAAATGGGAACCTAAATACTGTATGTTGTTTTCTCATTGGAAAATGATTTATAAAATGTGTTTATTTTGTAATGAGAAATAAGGAAACAAAATAAAAAATGTTTACCAATTACGAAACGTAACTTGAACCTAAAATGACCATCCATCCATTGAGCTCTTCGTACACAGCCATTCAGAATTTTCGCTGTTATTTACGTTGGTGTAAGAACAATTCCAAATTGCTTTATACAAATGTTGTTTAGTTTTTATGAGGAGCAATTTAATTTTTATGGGAACCAATAATTGGGGCCAACTTAAATTAATCCAAAAATGGCCATCCCAACATCCTCCAAATAAAACATGACTGATGGCATTTACTTCCCCTTATAATATCAAGCAACTTTTATTAAAGACATTTCTTTCTACAACGCTTAGTTTTGGAGATATTGTACAGCCTCAACTTAAATGGTCCACCATGTATATATAACTAATATGTAAAAATACTAAGGTTATTAAAAAGCTCAGTCGATAAAGGGAATTTCTTCTGAAAAATTAAAAGGACAATAAAACATATATTTTCATTTTTCCTGCAATATTCAACCCCATAAAAATATGCCTTCTTGTAAATGAACATACATCTGGCCTCTTAATCAGGTGGAGGATTTTAATATGTTAAAATCATTAAGTAATTAATAAATGTAAAACTATTAAAGATATTACAAATGAAAATTTGTGTGTACGCTGTTATTTACAGTGCAAAACTTGTGGATGAACTTCAGGGAACAATGAATGGGCAATAGTTGGACAGAGGAATATACCAGACGATGGACGATGTTAATGTAAATGTTTTATATTTCAAGAAGAGCGTGGGATGGAGATAGGATTTGTAACGAATAACCTGTCTTTGGCAAAAACTATGAATGAAAAGCAAGACTATTGATCTTGCATATACTTAACAAGGAGATTTCTTCTTGTATTGCAGATACTAAGCTTGCTTTTATTGTCGTTCCACCTTCATATTTTAGGAGTTGGTATACCATAGTTCCACTGGTCTTTCCAATTGCGTACTAGTACTGCAAACTTTAATCCCTGTTTAAATAATGTATTATCATTTTTCGGATTATATGTGGGTACCTAGCTTGTTTTGTTTATTTGGTGACCTAGTATTGTGTAGCCAGTAACTCTCGGGAGATTCTCTTGATTCTATTATTCAGTTTGAAAACCAATTCTCGCAGTCATATGTCAACAGGGGAACCATCATTGTTTCATGAAAGTTTAATTGGGTTGTTTGTTGCGATTTATTTTTAAGCTGTTGGAACTGCCGCATACATTTGCTGAAATCTACTGAGTTTAATATTTAATTCATGTTCTCTCATGCATGAAACATCCGTTTCAACAAATCTAGCTTTTTACACAATCGGTTTGGAATTCGAGTCTTCAAACAGCATTCAGGGTATAACAAGTTTAGTACTTAAATTAGTACATGGCTCTACCAATTTTGATTAAAATATCATATTTTAAGATATTTTCCATGACAAATAAAATGTATATATTGAATTTTCTGGGAGTAGCCTTTCAAGTCCTCTTCATTCGGAAGGAATTCTGTATAATCTTGTATAACTGGTAAACGTTTAGTGATAGACGATAACGTACTATACGAGAAATGTAAATCTGTTTAAAACACAGAACTTATTTCAAATTAAGTTTTATTGTGACATAAGCCATTTTTGAGATATCCGTTATTAATGGTTCGAATTGTTTATTTCTTGATCATTCTTTAAATTCCTTTCAACATTCAGATGTTTTTCGTGATTGCATGGAAACGGTATGAAATTTTAAGGCCAGTATATAGCGTTCAGTTCTTAAACACTTGACTATCGTTGTTTTCTTTGTATCTATCGTACAACCGAATGTGTAAGGTAGCTATTTCTGCAAATGTTAATTGGATTAAAACGTATTAGATATAAAAATAAGCTTTCGTAAGAATAGTTTGTATACTCACTAATAAACAATAGGGGGTAGAGAAAGTCTTGTGAATGTATAACATCAGACTTTTTACTTTAGGCACGAAGAATAGCAATAATGCATCAACAGAGTTCTGTAGATAGAAAAATTGAAAGAACCGGAGCAAGCATAAACACTTGCACTGTTGACAAAAGCAACCTACGAAGCTACCCTAAAGGTATTGGATTGTTTTAAGCTGTCATCACATAGCGATAGATTTGACTATCGATTAAGCCTATGTAATCCGCTGTAATGTGTAATTTCTGCAGGGTTTTTTTCTCGAGTAACTTGAAGCAGATAAAAGAATAAGCTTTTGTAAGAATAGTCTCTAGAACAGTGGGTAGAGAAGGTTATGTGAATAGAACGCATCAGATGTTTTAAAATTTCATTTAACTTTGCTGAACACCTTACGGTGTCATTTAGATATGCTCACTATAATAGTAAACGTGTCTTATAGAATACCTGGAGAACATACATTTAGGTATCTACCCAGCGTCAATTCTAATATAAGCTAACTGGTTATTACATAACCGAAACAACATTCACACAGCAGGCTCTGCAAATATGGAGGAATCTCGTTTATTAAAGAAAAATGCTTCGTTCCCAGCCTCGAATGGTACCCGGACCAGTAGGCAAGTGCTCCAGCATCTAAGCCACGAGGCAGGCAAAGCACTTAATTGCGATAGGGAATTTTAAGATCCCGCATACGTACAGTCGAGTGCAAGAAACTTACCGATGCTTTACATTTCGTATAGGGATTTTCTATATTTAATGTCGGTAGAAACTCTGTGTTCCACAACAGCCCTGGGTGAGCCTGTCTCTTATTGGTTTGAATTTAAGTCCGACACACGCGCACTAGCCTATGAACAAAGGTCAGGGCTATGTGAAAGGCGATAGGGGAGGAGTAGGGAAACATTTCACCTGAATAGCTCAAAGGCATGTTTCGCAACTACGGTCCGCACCAACCCCTGAAAGAATCCGCCTCATGTTGGTTTGATGTCAAACATCTAGTTCTCAAATATTAACCTATGAACGCAGGTCGAAGGTCAGGAGCGAAGGAAAGGAGGAAGTAAGACAAACATTAAGTAGAGTGTTAGGATCAGGTAAGGGGTGGGCGTGGCAGAGACGATTTAGTATTTCCTTACCAACATATGAAGCGTATTCCAAAACTAAGGTCCGGTGAACAATATTTAACAGATGATGGGCCTGAATGACGTTTCACGTCTGCCGCGTTGTCTACCGACTCCTGAGGAGCCTACCGCAGTGTTGGTGTGACGCAGTAGGCGTTTACCAGTCGGTGAGAGCAGATAGCAATCGCCGCGACAATCGTGGATCCTGCCAGTTGTGAAGTGCGCGGTGTGATTAGATTTTTGCTGGCAAAAGGATCGCCAGCTGCAAAAATTCATTGTAAGTTATGTCTCATTATAGACCGGATATAATGAGTGACAAACAGGATGGACACTGGTGTCGAGAATTTTGAAATGTCTGCACAAATGTGCACGATGAACAGCGGAGTGGTAGACCCAGCATTCGGACCGACGATATCGTTGAGCAAGTGACCAAAAACTTCGAAGTGATCGGCGTTTGACGATTAGTGGTCTGAGTGATGAATTCCCAAATGTTGCTCGAACCTCACTTTACAGGATTGTCACTGAACAACTTGGATATCAGAAACTTCGTGCGAGGTGGGTGCCAAAACTGCTCACCGGCCAACAAAAGAACAACGAATGCGTAATGAACGTAATGCAGTTTTTGGAGCCCTATACACAAGATGGAGATAGTTTGTTTTTCCACATTGTTACGGGCGACGAGACATGAATAGCGTACACCAACGCAGAATCGAAACAGTCAATAGCAGTACATGAATCACAAAATGATGGCTACAGTGTTTTGGGACAAAAGGGCGTCCTTTTGATGATTTCATGGACCGTGGGTCAACAATTACAGCCGACGTGTACTGTGCAACACTTACTAAACTGAGACGTGTGATCCAAAACCGACGCTGTGAGTAACTGTCATCTGGCATCATCCTCCTGCACAACAACGCACGCGCGCACACCGCTACCAAAACCAAAGAGAAGATTCAAGAGTTTCATTGGGAACTCTCCGACCACCCTCCACCTGGAACCAAGCGACTATTTCCTCTTCTTGCATTTGAAATTGTGGCTGTGTGGACAATGATTTCAAACTGACTATGAACTCAAGACGAGCATTACCAACTGGTTCAAGTCCCAGGCAACAGACTTCAATGCCGAGGGGTTAAAGAATCTAGTGCAGCGTTACAGCAAGTGTATAGATGTGAACGCCGATTATATGCAAAAGTAAAGCATATATGTAGGCACATATTACTGTCAATTAGAACCTTGTCTTATGAGCGATGTTGTTAAACGAAATTTAGTTTTGGAATACGCCTCGTAATATCACTCAATGTATAACAGAGGTGTATACGAGTTTGGTTGAGTAAAATTTCCTTAATATAAATAGTATCCCATAGCTTCACAGAATTTTAACTCTGCTACTCGTATACGAGAGCACAGGATGCCAAACTCAAATTTTTCCCTTGAAGCAGGCTTGCAATGTGGGTTTGTTTGTCATTCTCAGCATGATTTCCAACAAGCACGCCCATGTCGTTTGTATGACATGAATGACATGAACCGTTGTCATACACTTCTCAAAATGAATATAAATTGTAATGCATATGAGAGTGGAATTGTCTGTCCCGATGAGGCAGTTCATAACGCAAGATAGGCCACCACTTTCCGTGCAGGTGAGTCTGCTATAAATTAACAGCCTTGTACGGTCCTAAGGGACTATGTAACTGAAAGTAATTAGAACCCGCCCTTCTTAATCCCTGCATACCCCGGAACTTCATCGATTCTCTTTGCCCAAGTTTCATCCTCAAGTGCTACCATTAACCTTTCTGGATTACAGAAAGTTTATCCAGGTCGTTTTTACAAGTTACCAACAGTGCATTAGAGATTGCAGGCTGATATCCTTGAGTGGTTTCTATTAGGATTACCTTACAAATAAACCAAAAATATCAGTTATTAAAAATTGGCCGTTATGAATTCCCAGTCTCATTCAAATTTCCCTAACAGGAGGACAAATGAAGGTAGAAATTTCTGTAGTTCCGTTCATTCATCTCTGTCAATTAAGAAAAGGAAATTTCACATAATTTATGACAAAAGAGTAGATTCGAATGCACGGAAACATGCCGATGAATCTAGTTTCCTACTGTATTTTCTCTTCTCTAATGTTGACGCAAAACGTTGTTCTATCATTGGGTTCTAAATCAGCCTCTTGATAAATCAGTGCCTTAATGAAAATAAAGCCTGATATACAAACTTTAATACAACAACCAAGTCTGGTTTTAGGTGAGACATTGAGAGTGGAAAAGCAATGTAAACTTTAATACACATAAGTGGTTGTAAGATGCTTCTGTTGCAAGGCTGCCAAGCTCGCATCATTTCGCTAAATGAAATAATCAAAAGATACTGTATTTTAAAAAGAAGTGCTAAGGAATATAGTGTAACTCAATTTTATTTTTATAAACGTTTATTACACATATAGAGCAAGTAGCACTGAGCACCACTAATCACTGCTTGCTCTATTCCATGTTTGGTTAAAAGGAAGTCGAGTTTACCACCACCATAACCACCGCGTTCATATTTTCATTCTGCTATAATTCAAATAGGTTACATTTTCTGCTAAATACTTACTTTTTCTTCAAGTTAAACATGTTTTAAATCGGTTAAGTCATAATGGACAGGAAATAAATTTAATGGGCGAAATAATACTCAAATGACTCCGTATTCTATGGATCTTTAATTTATCTTGATTTTCTTCTGAGAATAAGGGCAAACCCCGGAGGAAAAAAATCAAGATACGTCAATCCAAGCGATATTCGAACTCGAGGCGCACCAGATATATAATCAAAGTGCTACAAAATATGTATATTGTCCCCACAATGTTTATATTTTGGACAAAGTTTATGGACTAAATCTTTAGAAAAATAAAAGGCAAAATACAAACTGGAATCAAACTAAATAGGAATAACGTAATGGATATACTACTCTATTCCAGCGATATTTTAATAATCTGAGAAACAGAAAATCACTTACACAGAAATGTTTTGAACTAGGAAATATGATAGCAAAATATGGATTCCAGGTATCAATTGATAAAAAAGTAATAGCCTTCCAAGGCACTCTAAGATCCAAAATAGTAATAAATAACAAAATACTAGAACAATTAAAACATGTACGTATTTAGGATGTAATATAACATATCTAGATCATCAAGATTTAAATAATAAAGCATTTTCCGCAAATAATTGTGGAATATTAGAAGAACACTAGAAAAACAAACAAAGAAACTAGCTTAAAATTGTATACGGAAATGGCGATTCCAACTGTACTGTATGATTACGAAAGAAAAAATCTGATGTGATACATTCATGTGACTAGCTTTACCGTCTATCGTTTATTAGTGGGTATGCAAACCTTTACAAAAACTTATTTTTCTATCTACTACATTTTAATCCAAATAAACCTTTGCAGAAATAGCTACATTACACATTTGGTTACACGATACAAAGAGAACAGCGATAATCAAATGTTTAAGAACTGGACACTATATGCTGGCCTTAAAATTCCATGCTCTTTCCATGCAATCGCGAGAAACAACTGAATGTTAACGGAACTATAAACAATGAGCAAGTAATGAAGAATTCAAAGCTTTAATAATGGATATCTCAAAAATGGCTTATGGCACAAAAAACTTATTTCAAATAAATTGTGTGTTTTAAAGAGAGCTACATTTTTTGTGTAGTATGATTTCTCTATCGCTTAACCCTTACCAGTTATACAAGATTATACAAAATTCCTCCCGAATGAAGAGGACTTCGAAGGCTATTTTCAGAAACTTCAAGATACACATTTTATTTGTCATGTAAGTATCTTTAATATATGGTATTTTAATCAAAGTCGTGAGAGCCATATTTTAGAAAATCAAAAATTTCGAAAAATGTTCCATATAAAGTTTATTTTGTAGAGGGAGAATTTTCTTGAAAATCTTCGTGTCCCATCTTTGGAAAATACTGAACCTAAATACCACGTTTGGTATTTACTAGATTTTTCGTTTTGGGGTTATGCCGTTCACACACACACAGACATCTTTCTAAGACTGCTTTTTCTGGATTTAGGGGCCTCAAAACATGTATTTCTGATAAAATCTCAGTATCGCATTTTTTAGTGAAACGCAATAGCTTCTCTACCTACTATATGCGCGGTAGAGAAAGTAAAAACAATGGGATAATATAAATGCGGCAGAATTAAGATACCTTAGAGCTATTAAAGGGTATAATAATGGGTAAAATAAGAAATAAAGAAATCAGAGAGGAATTAGACAGTGATCCTATAAATTACAAAATAAAGCAATATAGAGAAACACGGAGAAAACATTTTCAGAGGATGGACAAAACCCAATATCCGAAAATGATATATGAACATCAACCATATGGGAAAAAGATATTGGAAAACCGATGAGAACTGATAGAAAGAGACATGAGGCCGGAACAGGAGATATCTTCTAATCCATGAAGAGGTGTTGATGACTTTTCGTTGATTGACATCCTGTGTGTGTCTGTCCGTGAACAGAATAACTCAAAATTAAAAGTGTTAAATACCAAAGCTGGTATTTAAGCTGGGCTCTTCCAACACGCCATACGGAGATTTCCAAGAAAATCCACATACTCAAAACTACCATTTAGATCCAACAATCCTCGCTATTCCTTATTTTCTAAAAATGACTAATGATTTTTATTAAAATACCATATATTTAACATACTTACATCACTAATAAAACATATTACTTTCTCTTCTACGTATAGTAGTAGGATAGGGGAAGTATTGTATTCCACCCAAAAATTCGATACCGAGATTTCACCGGAAATACATGTTTTGAGACTCCCTGAATAAAAAAAAAGCATTTTTGGAAACATGTCCGTGTGTGTGTCAGTGTGGGTGTGTCTGTGAACAGCATAACTCAGAAATGAACAGTCGGATAAACACTAAACTTGGTATTTAGGTTCAGTATCTTCCAGAGATGCGATACGAAGGTTTTCAAGAAAATCCCTTACCCCAGATTACCCTTTACATAGAACATTTTTTGAAAACTAATTTTCTCAAAAATGGCTCTAACGATGTTGATTAAAATATCATATGTTTAAGATATTTTCATGACAAATGAAACGTATATCTCGAATTTTCTGGGAATGTATCCAAAAGTACTCTTCGTTGTAAACACGTTTTGCATAACTGGTAAACCATAAGGGATAGACAAAAGTTTGCTACACAAAAAATGTAGATCGCGTTAAAATACACAATTTATGTCATATACATTTTGGTTGTTGAGTGAACCATTTTCGAGATATTGCTTGTGTTTCCCTTAAATTTTCCAATACTTATACTTTTTCTCAATTGGGAATTTGTTATTTTTTTTTATGTCCTGATCATACAAAGAGAATGGAATGCGCCACATAGCAACCAGCGCTTAAAATATTTGACTATCGCTTAAAATCTACCATATTCCCCTTGCATCTACAAGAAAATTAGCAATAAGATTAACATCTCGATTAACATGAAGCATATGAGGAATAAGCGTTTGTAAAAAGAGTTTGTACAAGAGTAGAGAAAGTCATGTGAGTGCAACACATCAGATTGTTTTTAATATTCTGGGAATAGTTTATAGATTGTTCTTCATCCGAAATGAGTTTTGTGTTTTAAACCATAAAGGATACAGAAATTAGTGTTTTATACATGTAACATATTTAAATCGCGTGTAGATTACATGAGCCGGAAAGTCTGTATCCATTCTATAGAAAAATAAATTTATGTGTTGCACTCGCTTGGCTTTCTCTACTCTTATACGAACTATTTTTACAACCGCTTATTCTCCATCTACTTCATGTTAATCGAGATACGCATTTACAGAAACTATTTTATCCCATAATTTTCATGTAGGTGCAAGGGGAATATGGTAGGCTTTAAGCGATAGTCAAATGTTTTAAGAGCTGGTTGCTATGTAGAGCATTCCCTTCTCTTGGCAAGTCCAAGACACAATAAAAACCACGAATAACGAATTCCCATTTGAGATAAAGTATAAGTTTTGAAACGTTCAAACAAATAAGAAGGAATAGCTCGAAAATCGTTTCTCGACAAACAAAACTGTGTTTTAATGAGATCTACATTTTTTGTGTAGTAAAATTTTGTCTATCTCTTTCGGTTTATCAGTTATGCGAAAGCCATTCGGAATGAAGAGCAATTTTGGGGACATTCCCAGGAAATTCAAGATATACATTTCATTTGCAATAAAAATATATTAAAACGTATGATATTTTAATCAAAATCGTTAGAACCGTTTTTAATAAAATCAAAATTTTCGAAAAATGTTCCATTTAAAGGGTAATCTGGGGTTGAGGATTTTCTTTAAGGTCCTCCTTGTAAGATACTAAACTCAAATACCAAGTTTGATGATTATCCGAATTTTTGTTTTTGAGTTATACTGTTCATAGACACATACACACGCGGACAAGTTTCCAAAAATGCTTTATTTGGATTCGGGGCACCTCAAATCATATATTTCCGGTGAAATCTTGATTTCGAATTCGTGGGTGGAATGCAATACTTACTATACGTAGTAGAGAAAGTAATAAAGCTGATATAGTTTTGCCTTAAAATATGGCCAGACAATTCTGCACACTGTAACCCTCATCAATAGAAGTAAACGATTTTGGTTTACGGTCTATGTTCAATTCCTAAAATGTAATGGAGCAGAGCCCAAGGGAGAACGCTCTTTCCAGTCGCCTAGGTTTTAAGTTTTTCTTTCTGTTTTCCTTTAATTTCTCACTTAGATCTAGATTTGTGCATAGATGAATAAATGAGTCTTAATTTAATTGAAGCCAACAAGAGAATGATTCATCATGAGGCTGGTTTAAACACTAAATGATAAGCAATTCCCGCCAACATTGGATAAGGGAAATCATATAGAAGACTAGATGAATGGACACAATTCCTTAGATTGTTTGCTGGGAAATATTTGCTGTTGCTCTACTGTACATGTCAGGAAAGCAACCATATCTGGATATTAGACCTTATTTAATGTTCAAAACTACAATGTTATTCACCATTGCATTCATAACAGTTTCGTCTTAAGGTTAAAGCAACGCTTTGTATTACAAAGCAGATATGAAAGGCAACATTGATTTCCAAGCACAGTAGATAGTCGTCGGCAGAGAAGCGAAAGTTACGTGATTGGAATTTCAAAGAAAGGGCAAGCGGAAGATAGAGAAGACAGAACCGTTATGTCGTTTGCTGCTCATCAGTGCTGACGCCTGTACCGTACTGTTATGCAAGAATCCATGAGCTTCAAGTCCTTCAGCATCCTTTGCGCCCATGTTGCTATATCTAATTGAATTTATATAAATTACCAGGGAGCAGGGACAACCGTTGCGCAAACAAAGACAAGCCTCATGTTAATCTTATGAGCGTGGTCATAACACAAACTTTATTAACCCATTTTTAATGGACAAGGAAACGCTGATATTAAATACAGATCTTCAAAATGAACGCAGTGGTACTGAATCCAATGTGAATGTATGCTTGTAATGTTTTCCGAAACGTCCTGCCTTCTCAATGTGGCTAGATAACTAAGGTGAGCCACTCCGGGATGGGAGCTGCCATTGGCTGCCCGCCTGTGACGTAAGTGAGAGTGAAGACGAGCGCGCGGAATACAAACACAGCGCAGTGAACACACTAAATTCCTCCCAATTGTTTATTATTAGCACTTCTTCCAGTTTTTTTTAAAAGGTGTACTATTTCAGAGCATTCTACAAACATTGTGGGCTAAACATAAAGCAAAACGAATGGAAACTGCATTACATTAGTAATATATTTACGTATAAACAAAACTACCGGAACACATCCAGGACTTCAACGTAAACTGTAGGCGCTACAAGAGATTCAAACATACATTACTTTAGTACTAAAGGAAAATTTACAACTACTCTAAAGGAATCGCTAAATGGATATGCTGGTGTATTTTTTTTACCGTAAGAAATGAAAACAATAATTCCAGAATGCATTATTCTGTTACAGGATGTAAAAATGAAAGAGACATACCTGCAACATTCCACTTGTACTTGGACCTTCACTAAGTGCATATCCAGGCCAATCGGGAATGAACTGCTACGGAACTGCATCTGGGAGCAGAATTTTCTTAACCGGCAAACCTAAAAGTTCACACTTCAAATCCCGTTTATAGTTACTAGGAAGAAAGTGCACTGAACATACACGTGAATTATCAGCCTTAAATTTGTCAGTACGCTTACAGCGAGACACCCACACGCGCTTTAATTGCTCATTTTTTTGGAAATATGTGATAATTCACACCAACCGTTTTAAAACCGTAATTACGGTATTGTGCTACAGCACAATACATTCTACTCTTAACGTTCTTACTCATTGCACACCGACTTAAACACTTCACCAAAGCAGAGAAAACTGAATCTATACTCAAGATTCTAGTTTAAATATGTGTGTGCAACTTATTTGTTGAAGTGGGGGGGTTATATGACTGAGTGATAAGGAATAATGTACTTTCGTACATCTGTTGTTAAGTTGTGAAGTTTCCGCCAACATAGCGAGATAAACTAGGATAATTGTACGTGACCTTTAAAGCGAAGAGAAGCTTAGATTAATATCTGTTGCCTTTTACGCAGTTGAGCGGCATAATTATTTCAAAGGAAATGCTGTTTGCTCTTACAGCCAAAGTTTAACAACCTTTTTCCGTTCACTGTGGTTCTGTAAAGGATTATATACCTGGAAAAGCTTGCCATTTTCAGGGAACAATACCTTTGGCCCGCATTACATCTGTTTTCATGTTATGAGTCGGCCTACCTGCCAAAAAGTAAGTTCTTTATATTCCTCAGGAATGCGTATTAAACAGTATAGTATTGTGAGCAGAAGCTATTTGAAGACCAAGTATCATATAAGCATGATCCGGATTCTGATGACATGCCATCTTTTAATTCTTGCAATAAAGGTATTGCTATATATATTAGGTCATTTTGGTAGTTTCAAGTTTTCTATTTTGGATAATGTTTTTTTCGATATTACATCATTAATTTGTAATTTCTTTGTCCTTTGCCGCTTTATTTGGTAACTTCCTTGCATAAGTATAGAGTATATAAAGATTATTGGTTGGTCTGGAAAGAGTTGCTTGTGGGTGGAGAGATGGTTATTGTCAGGGAAACAGGTATAACTACTGTTATGAATTCATGTCCAAAATTAGGGATGAGGAGGTCAGTTTTCCCTTTTTTGCTTAATAAGTGCGTATTGCTCTTATTTATGTATGACATGGACTGTGAAATCCTCTTCATTTGCAATAAACATTGCATATTCTGAGTTCTCAAAAGAGTTAATGCTACACTTTTGTAAGACCTGTTTAAAAACACAATAAGTTAGAAAATTAATTGAAAATATATTTGTTCTATGTTCTTGTTTGGAGAATCTGAAAAGCAAAGAAAATAATGTTCTTACTTGTTTGAAGAATCTGAAAAGGAAAGTAAAAAAATATTCTTTTCTTTTCAGATTCTTTGAACAAGAACATTTTCACTGCTCTTGTACTTATTTTTTCTTCTTGTATAGGAGTTATATCAATATATAAATTAATTTATAACTTTATGTACACTAATTTTAGTAAATCAAATAAATCTCATTTTAGATAATTTTTTGTTATTACAAAGTCATTTTGAAACAAATGTAGTCATCAAAATCCGCGCCCTGCTTATAAAACACCGCTCTGACATTTTCACTCATGTATTTACGTTCATCTCCTCTGTATTTGCTCACATAATATTGATTTGTTTCGTAAAGCCTCTCCTGCCAGTTTGGCGTGAAATGTGTCCATGTCTTATACAAAATAACGAAAACTAAGATACGAGTAAGTTATTGCACTTTCCTTGCATAAATACTAAATAATATAGGCACCTAATTACAATTGGCAAGTTCCTTAGATCTACCTCCTTTTAAAAAGATCAGTGTAATATGTTTCAATGATCGCCAGTGCAATACACTAATACACCTCCTTTTAACAACACCCACTTTCCCGTGGGTGAAAGCATTACATTTGTGTGCTTTTAAGGGTATTGGTTGCGACCGTATACTAAAGCATACAGGAAAGGTTGTTCTAATATTAATATCTCCAAAATATTAAGGCTAGACGCATCCTTGTTCTTACTCTTTCAAGTAGGAAGGATCAAATGGGAACTATGTACAATTAATTATTCATTAATTAAAAAATTAAAACAACTTTATACTAGAAATAATTAAGAAACTAGGTTTATATAAGCACATTCTCAGCCTAAATAATGAAGCCAAAATATCCAAATTCTGAACACATCATTCGAATGTACACTACTCTGTAAATTCGGTTTATTTGAAAATTGGAGGATATTTGCAAGACTTGCTGTGCAGATAACTGTTTTTCAGCATGTGTCCATTATCTACTTCAAGTAGTCGAATGTTATGTGAATTTAATTCATTTTGTGGAGTTACTCTCTTCTGCAAAAATAGTTATATTAATAAAATTCTTTTTTAAAAAATTATTTTAAATATGCATGTCGATTATTCATGCTTTTACCTAGACGCGAAAAAAGTCTCGGAAAACATGCACATATATCAAGTTTTCAGCTATCATGACTTTTAAAACTGCTATGTTTAAGTCATATTACATAATAGCATGATCAACATACAGTTTCTCTCATTAAGCTGCGTTTTCACAATCCATAAACAAACAATACAATTTAATTTCGAATCAAAGTTTAAGACCCGATAGCGTAAAACGTTGAATTTTATATAGCGTATAACGTATTTTATTTTCGTTGCTAAAATTGGCCGAATAATGTGTTATTGGTTTTCTTTAACATAATATAATTAAAGTCAATCAATAGCATAAACTAAGAAAATGGTTTTAAAGCTTGCAACTTAGAGCTTCTGAAGAACTTTAATATAACAAATATCTGCTTTATATCTACATATCTCTGTTTCTTTGAATAACATGTATGCTGTAAGTCATCCCTCAAGACCAAGTTTCATATATCGACAGCGTTTTAGTGAATATTTCAAGGAGAAATGAAATTGGTGCCAGTTGGGTATTTAACTCTAAAAAGACAGGTTTGTGTTTATTATTTCCAAGACTAAGTCTAGTTATAGATACGATTTTGTTTCAAGTAGTATAGGGTCGAAACAGATCGTATAACGAGAATATTATACGAACTTTCATGCCGAAAAGTACGGTGCAGAATACTGGCTAGCTAAAACTTCACTCTCGATGACGTCATGCAGCAGGCGGACCGACAGCAGTACAAGCGAAAACGGTGCGGGAAGAGACCCCCCTGCTGCCTTCTAGCTTTATCATCTACGCCCCTCCCCCACCTTCTGGTGTACGTGCTGACGGACTTGCTACTGGCTCTGCTTTAGAACTCCCAAGTTCCAAAAGAGGGCTGTTATGTTGCATTTATTTATATGCTACAGGCATATAAATGAAGGGCTCAAATAAAGTACACGAGTTTTTCACTTGATTCAGAAGTGTGGAACCAAAACTATTAATGGCTTCACAATTCTTTCTTATTCCTGCATACACTACTTAAGCTATAAATGTTGCAGATTGGTTGAAAGCAGATAAACGAAGTGGTCTTACAATACTCTTGGAATAGAATGAATAACCACAAGCTAATGCGGAACAACCCGATCCATACAAATAAGAGTATACCTTTTGGTAACAACATAAACCTCCCGCCAAAATATAGGCACGCTAAACTCAACTGAAAAAAGAGCAACAGAAGTAATAACTGGAAATTAATTGTTTGTATGCATAAGCATATTGCACTGCTCATGAATATTAAACTAAAACCACAAACCTATAAATGAGCCATTTTTGGGAATATCAAAACTTTCGAAAAATGTTTCATGTAAAGGATAGTCTGGGGTAGGGGGATTTTCTTTAAAATCTTTGTATCCCATCTTTCAAAGATACTGAATCTAAATACCAAGTTTGGTATTTTCGTTTTTGAGTTATGCTGTACATAAACACACACCGACATTTTTCTAAAAGTACTTTTTTGAATTCAGATGGTCTCAAAACATGTATTTCCGGTGAAACCTCGGTATATTGAATTTTTTGGCGGAATGCAATAATTCCGCTACTTACTATATGTAGCAGAGAAAGTCAAAATAGGATTAATGAAGTTTTCCCGGAAGAAAATAAACCACGCTCATTTTCTACATACGTCAAAAAGAATGTAGGTAATCGTGGACTAACGAATTTTGCATTAATAATGGGTTATTGAAGTAGTTGTTAAAGATATGTATTTGGTTAATTATGTTTGGAATATTTGTTATTCATCTAAATTTGTCCATGTCTTATCGATGCACCTGAAAATGTCAAGCGTACGTTCTTTTCTTTCTTATAAGTTTATCCTGGGCTTCGCCGTAGCCGAGTGCTTAGACTAAGGTGGCCCGGGTTCAATTTCAGGGCCTCACATGTGGGATTGATGGTGGACGAAGCGATGTCTGGACGGTTTTTTCCGAGTTCTCCAGTTTTTCCCACCATTCATTCCACCAAATGCTTCATCATCACCTTTCCTTTCAACCATTTCGCCTTCATTTCATATAAACTTCTACCTCACTCTCATACCTGGCTACGGATCGATCCCTCGTTCCATGTGCTTCATTCTCTGATTCAAAGTCCGTCTGCTCCTCGACAGGCTTCTGGCTCTAGGCGCGATTGTAAGTCCTTGGGGATGTAAGCCCTACATAAGAGGACTGAGCAAGTAAGACTGAGTTTATACTAAGAATTTGTAATACCATAGTCACCATAAAGAAATACTCTTGAAAGCTGGTTTCTGTCTCAGACTACTCTGTACCTACAAGGAAATACTTATATTGGTTCTAAGTTGAAACTATTTCATACAAAACCTTTGAGTAATTTGCAGAATAGTTCTGAATACAAAACATTAGAAATCGTATGTCTTTAATTTGTACTATATTAACACACAATGTCATCCTCCGTGAGCTAATGGTACCACGCTAGCCTCTAGTTCCCAAGGTCGCGGGTTCAAACCAGGCAGAGGGTGATTGATCTTTTCGGGCATAAAATTCCTTAGCATGGATTCCTTCGGAAGGAAAGTAAATCCTGTGGTCCCGTGTCGTAGATTTACGGCACGTAAAAGAACCTCAAGCCTGATAAAGAGGCCTTTGAGCAAAATTTCCAATCATTCACGCCCAATACAGAATGGAGCGCTAAGGACCATAGTAGTTAAAGAGCGTCCATAAATGAAACAATTTAATCTTTCTAATATACAATCTCTTCTGTTTTTTTTTACTTTCTCTACTACGTATAGTAAGAAGGGGAAGTATTATATTCCACCCAAAAATTCGATACCGAGATTTCACCGGAAATATATGTTTGAGACCCCTGAATCAAAAAAAAGCATTTTGGAAACATCTCCGTGTGTGTGTGTGTGTGTGTGTGTGTGTGTGTGTGTGTGTGTGTGTGTGTGTGAACAGCTAAACTCAGAAACGAACAGTCGGATAAACACCAAACTTGATATTTAGGTTCAGTATCTTCCAGAGATGCGACACGAAGGCTTTCAAGAAAATCCCCTCACTCCAGATTACCCTTTACATGGAAGATTTTTCGAAAATTTTAATTTTATCAAAAATGGCTCTAATCATTTTGATTAAAATATCATATGTTTAAGATATTTTCATGACAAATAAATGGTATATCTTGAATTTCCTGGGAATGTATCCAAAAGTATACTTCATTGTGAACGACTTTTGCATAACTGGTAAACCATAAGAGATAGACAAAACTTTATTACACAAAAAATGTAGATCGCGTTAAAATACACAATTTATGTCATATACATGTTTTTGTTGAGTGAACCATTTTCGAGATATTGCTTATTCCCTTAAATGTTTCAATACTTATTTTCTCAATGGGAATTAGTTATTCATTTTTACTTTCTCTACTACGTATAGTAAGTAGGGGAAGTATTGTATTCCACCCAAAAATTCGATACCGAGATTTCACCGGAAATACATGTTTTGAGACCCCCTGATTCCAAAAAAAGCATTTTTGGAAACATGTCCGTGTGTGTCTGTGTGTCTGTCTGTATGTGTGTCTGTCTGTGAACAGCGTAACTCAGAAACGAACAGTTGCATAAACACCAAACTTGGATTTTAGGTTTAGTATCTTCCAGAGATGCGACACGAAGGTTTTCAAGAAAATCCCCACCACCAGATTACCCTTTACATGGAAGATGTTTCGAAAATTTTAATGTTCTCAAAAATGGCTCTAACGATTTTGATTAAAATATCATACGTTTAAGATATTTTCTTGACAAATAAAATGTATATGTTGAAATTTCTGGGAATGTCTCCAAAAGTATACTTCATTGTGAATGACTTTTGCATAACTGGTAAACCATAAGAGATAGACAAAACTTTACTACACAAACACTGTAGATCGCATTAAAATACACAATTTATGTCATATACATGTTTTTGTTGAGTGAAGCATTTTCGAGATATTGCTTGTTATTCCCTTAAATATTTCAATACTTATTTTCTCAAATGGGAATTCGTTATCCATTTTTTGTCTTGGATATGCAAAGAGTATTAGTCTGTGGCAAAGGGAATGGTGCTGCACTTAACAACCAGCTATTAACAGAAATGCATGTGCTTAAAGGCTACTGTATTTCTATATTGCCCTTGTAAATATATATTCCCCTTACATCCACAAGAAAATTAGCAATAAGATAGAGTCTGCAAATGTTTATCTCGATTAACATGAAGTAGATGGAGAATAAGCGTTTGTAAAAACAGTTTTACAAGAGTAGAGAAAGTCGTGTGAGTGTAACACATCAGATTTTTTTGTCTTGGATATGCAAAGAACATTAATCTGTGGCAAAGGGAATGGTGCTGCACTTAGCAACCAGCTATTAAGAGATATGTATGTGCTTAAAGGCTACTGTATTGCTATATTGCCCTTGCAAACATATATTCCCCTTACGTCTACAAGAAAATTAGCAATAGGATAAAGTCTGCAAATGTTAATCTCGATTAACATGATGTAGATGGAGAATAAGCATTTGTAAAAATAGTTTGTACATGAGTAGAGAAAGTCATGTGAGTGTAACACATCAGGTTTTTTTGTCTTGGATATGCAAAGAGTATTAATCTATGGCAAAAAGAATGGTGCTGCACCTAGCAACTAGCTATTAAGAGATATGTTTATACTTAAAGTCTACTGTATTTCTATATTTCCCTTGCAAACAAGGGGAACATAGTAGGCCTTAAGTGGTAGTCAAATATTTTTAGAACTGGTCGCTATGTGTAAAATGTAATTCTCTTTGCATGTCAAAAGATCGTTTCTGCAAATGTTTAACTCGATTAATATGAAATAGATGGAGAATAAGAGTTTGTAGAAAATAGTTTGTACAAGAGTAGAGAAAGTCATGTGTGTAACACATTAGATTTTCTTTGAGTATTGCGTTGTCTTGTTTTGCGGATATCTAAAATCACAATATTCTGTTGGTAGGAAGGACTAATAAAGCTGAGATATATAAGTGTCGTTTTAGCTCATGCCACACTTCAAGGATTAGTGAAATTAAATCGAACGTTTCGAAGGCATTTCAGTCTACCTCTTCAGGCGCATGATTCCTGCTTTAGTTTTTAGTTTAGCCTTTGGCTCGTTTTATTAATGAATTAATAAAACCTGAGTAAATTGTGGCAAACTATAGAATCAATCATAAGCTGTTTAAGCAATAACAAGAGATGCCGCGATGATGGTGCGACAATTTTGAAGGAGTATGTACATGCTGCGATGGTGCGACAGTTTGATACTCGAATGTTGATGCCACCCTTTTTCGTTGTCTCCAATACCTGCTGTTGACTCTGCTGTCGGTTGATCCAATGGTTGAGCTATGATATTTTCCCTCAGGGTATGCGTGGATGTATTGTAAAGGATATGTCCAGTTTAAATTGACTGAGAAATTTATTGTTAAATATTTTTTAGTTACTGGAATGAGTTGTCGACCGTTTGATATGAAGAAATATACTGATTATGAATAGTGGCACTTGAATTATTAAACCAACTAACTTCTGCAGTATCAAAGTTACAGTTGAAAATAACTGTTGGCGCCATAAAAGAAACTAGAAGCGCAACCTACCGTGAGCCGCTAAAATGTTTGACCGGCACGAAATCTCACGCTAGCCGCTACACACGAGCCATTAAAATCACACACGCTAAAATCGAACCACTGCCAGTACCAGAGAGAGAGAGAGAGAGAAAGTATTGTGTACACTAACGTCCATTCGTATCCATGGAAGTACCAGAGTACAGTAACTCTCTGATCTAGAGTACGAACATTTATTAATTTTAGCTCCACTTACATATTATTCCCCCACCAAGATTCTACCTTATATGTTGCCAAATCTCAAAACACTCAGTATACGAATGTGACACTGTTACTAAAGGCTTAGCTAAAATTCTAAGAATTTCCTTCACCTCTCTAATTTCCAGAATTGGCCTACGTGCCTGTTGAAGCGTACTGAACTCATAACCTAACTGCCTTCTAGGAACTTTTAACACTAATGCGTTCTGTATTCTGCTGTCACTAATGATTTTGTCGAACATGAGTCCTAATTACCCTCTTCTCGTGACAAATCTTTTCAACTCAGACTTGCTAATTATAAATTGATTTAATATAAGGAAATTATTTATTGCTGTTATATCTCTATCTTACTATTATTTCTTTATTTAATTATGAATATATGCCCGTCAATCATTACGGTATCAGTGTAAAACACAAGGAGGAGGAGTCACTGTAAGCAGCTCATCAACACAGCTCGCCTGTAGAAAAGACAGCAATATGAAATGCCACAACAGATAAAAGCTTTACATCGGTGGTTAAACATTTTATTCAACGTTGCTTTTGTAGATGGATGATCTATTATTCAAATTCATGATGAGTAAACATTTCATCAACAAATATTATAAATTCCTTCTCTTTTAGTTTCAGTACATCCTAATTCATTGGTATCTGGCTCCACGGTATGCTTTAGAAGTTAAATATAGTTAACCATAACTCAGGAATTCATGTGGTAAAACACCTCGCATTCCGGTAGTCACGAGTTCTAGCCCTGCCAAGGCCGTCTAGTTTCGATACGTTGATTAAACAGTAGGTATGCATTTGAAGCGTTCGTGGAACAAAAGCATCATACATGAAGAATGCAAAGGCTTTGGAAACTCGGGAAATACAAATCGTCATTTTGCCCGCAATGATGTAGCCAGTAAAAGGATGTTAAACAGAGAAAACGGTCAGTGTTAGTATGTTGAGTTATTAAGTTCTTAAATATTTGTTTGTGTGGAGAGAACAAATGAGTCCTAGTTAGGATTTATCGTAAGGGAAAATTGTTTTAAAACAGTGGTCAAACAGTGAAAATGTGTCAGCATAGGCACAAACACACTGTTCATTAAGGCATGAATATTTTTGTGTAAATAAATTTTTGGATGTTAAACTAAAACTAAATTTCACTAAATGCGATATTTTAAACGCAAGATTCTGGTCTCTACGTTATAAATGGACATTCTAAAGGTGTCTATTTATGGTGTTCCACCAAAAGCACTGATGTCATTAACATATTTCAAAAGCAGTTGTCTTCTAGAGGTTCAAATAGTACTAAGCATATAAATCACTGCTACTTTTTTACTTTCTCTACTACGTATAGTAAGTAGGGGAAGTATTGCATTCCACCCAAAAATTCGATACCGAGATTTCACCGGAAATACATGTTTTGAGACCCCTTGAATCCAAAAAAAGCATTTTTGGAAACATGTCCGTGTGTGTGTCTGTCTGTCTGTGTCTGTCTGTGTGTCTGTGTGTCTGTGAACATCATAACTCAAAAACGAACAGTCGGATAAACACCAAACTTTGCATTTAGGTTCAGTATCTTTCAGAGATGCGACACGAAGATTTTCAAGAAAATCCCCCACCCCAGACTACCCTTTACATGGAACATTTTTCGAAAATTTTAATTTTCTCAAAAACGGCTCTAACGATTTTGATTAAAATATCATATGTTTAAGATATTGTCATGACAAATAAAATGTATATCTCGAATTTTCTGGGAATGTCTCCAAAAGTATTCTTCATTATGAACGACTTTTTCATAACTGGTAAACCATAAGAGATAGACAAAATTGTACTACATGAAAAATGTAGATCGCGTTAAAATACACAATTTATGTCATATACATTTCTTTTGTTGAGTGAACCGTTTGCGAGATATTGCTTGTTATTCCCTTAAATTTTCCAATACTTAATACTTTTTCTCAAATTCGTTATTCATTTTTTTATGTCCTGGACATGCAAAGAGAATGGAATACTCCACATAGCAACCAGCGTTAAAATATTTGACTATCGCTTAAAACCTACCATATTCCCCTTGCATCTACAAGAAAATTATTAATAAGATTGACATCTCGATATCTCCATTAACATGAAGCATATTGAGAATAAGGGTTTGTAAAAATAGTTTGTACAAGAGTAGAGAAAGTCATGTGAGTGTAACACATCAGATTTTTATTTAATTTAATTTATTGTACTAAGCTATATACAAAAACATAAATAGAAAATAAGAACCGGCAATCACCCCTGGCACTTTGCCGGTCGTATTCATAAATTACAATATTTTCCTTAATCAACTCCCTTTGATTTTTAATTTATTACCTTGTTTATCTCTATTCACTATCAAAATGCATTTATTTTTTTTACTTTACTTAAAATTTTCTAATCCCCTACTGTCCTTATAAAACATTTCAGTTATAGCGAAATTTCTATCTTAAACCATTTCTTTTCGATACATTCTTTTCTCCAAATTTCTGTTCCTTTGCACTTAATTATTATACGTTCAATATCTTCTTCTCCTCCACATATGGGGCATTGATTTTGTGGAATACCTTTCTTTAAACTTTTAACCTCCACACACCAGTTCTTACCCATGAACTATATTTTTCCCCCTTCCTTCATCAGCATGTAAAGCACCAGAGATCTCTTTTCTGCTAACTCGCTAAATATGTCACTGCTGTTTAAGATATTAAACTCGAATTAAAGGTTTGGATCTTTTGGGAATACATCCTAATTTAATTGGCGTTATTCATAGCCGAATAATCGCCAATGAGGCCGAAGACGCTACTTAAAAGGAACAAGAGTCGAGTTTGAATTTGCATATTTCGTATAGTAAGTCTATTTTAAACAATTTTGAGCATATATCTTGTTGAAATTTGGGAAAAATATCTTGTTATCGCGCAAATATGTTCAATAACCACGAATAAAGTGACGCAGGCATCTCTCCCGAAAGTCCTAACTTCATGTTACGCTACGGCGCTATAGTCACCATTAACGTGTGCTTGCATTAAGACGGTGGATCCATTGGATTGAATTGGAATGCGGAGGGGATTCGGCTCATTCCAGGAATGAAGATATAGCACTGATGCCCTACCAGAGGGCGACCTCGGTGAAGGGTCATACCGTATGGTAATGATAGGGTCCCTACAGTTTCCAGATTGGGATGCCTCGACAGTCGGACAGGCAGACAGCGGACCTGCCAAGGGGGGACATATCCCGGCAACCGTCAAAGGCCGAGGGAAGGAAAAAATTCACAGACAGCATTTTTCTTAACTGCCACGCTACACCGAAACACCACCGTCGACACTTCCAACCCAGAAACAAACCAAACGGGATGAAGGATAAACGAAATGATAAATGGAACGAAGTGGAGAGACAGCAAATTCGGGGAATGAAACCGCCCCGGTATTTGCATAACGGAGAAAACCTCCAAAAGCCCATGGATAAGAGTGGGCAGTCGCCGGGAACAGTATTCGGGACCTCCTGAATGCGGGCCAGATTACCACCTGAGCCACCCCGCTCAAATTAGAATCCTGATTGGGCCAAGGCTCCCAGCTGAGCTCATTATGTCCTTAGAATGATTATCATACACCCTTAGTGATCTAGGTCCCCAAGTTTTCCGCGATCCTTTCGCTAAATAATTCATCATCTGGCCTAAGTATAGAACACTTGTAAGAAAATAAAGAGCAGAAAGAAAACAACAAACCAAAATTTTAATCCGATTGCAACGTTATAGGATAAAAAACTGAGGTGTTGCACTCGCATGACTTTCTCTACTCTTGTACGAACTAGTTTTACAAACGCTTATTCTCCATACTTAATGTTAATCGAGATAAACATTTGCAAAAACAAATCTTATTCCTAATTTTCTTGTAGGTGCAAGGAGAATATGTTGTCCTCCATGATGTAGTGGTTAACATGCTAGCCTCTAGTTCCCGGAGTCGCCGGTTCAAACCCCGCGGAGGGCGATGGATTAATTCATGCATAAAAATCCTTAGCATGGCTTACTTCGGAAGGAAAGTGAAACCGTTGGTCCCGTGTGGTAGATTTACCCAATTCTAATAAAGAGGCCTCTGAGCAAAATTTCCGGTCTATCACGCCCAATATGGAATGGGATGCCAAAGACCACAGCAGTTAAAGAGCGTCCATAAATAAAACTAACTTTAATTTAGAGGGGGATAGGTAGGCTTTAATCGAATCTCAAATTCTTTAAGAGCTGGTTGCTATGTGGAGCATTCCATTCTCTTTGCAGATCCACGACATAAAAAAGAATAACGATTTCCAATTCGGAAAAAGTATAAGTAACGGAAAATTCAAACAAATGACCAGAAATACCTCAGGAATGCTTCACTCGACAAAAAAGTGCATGACAAAATGACCAGATAGACAAAACGTTTCTATACAAAAAATGTATATCTCTTACGGCTTACGAGTTATGCGAAAGTCATTCAGAATGAAAAGAACTTTTGGGAACATTCCCAGAAAATTTAAGATATACATTTAATTTGCTATAAAAATATAATTAAAAATATAGTGACTTGGGGGAAACCACGAAAAACCCATGGGTCAAAGTGAGCGGTTGTCGAGGATGAATTCCGGGACCTCCGGAATGCGGGCCACAGACGTAACAGCCCAAGCCATCCCTCTCGGTAAAGGTAGGAGGTAGACCGAGATAATTATTATCATAAGAGATGTTGAAAACATTGTCCTCCTCTACCCAAACATTTTCGGAATCGTCTCAGAGGATTTGCATTCACCCTCAAGACTCCAATATCTAAAATTGAGTGATTTTTTTTCGCCTTGTGTTTTCTTTTAGCTCCTCAAAAGTATGGGGGTTTGTTGCATATACTTTATTTGTCAAATTCCCCCATGTATAAACATCTCATAAAGTTAAATCAGGGGATGGTGAGAGCCACAACCATTTACTAATTAATCTGTTTTCAAAATTTTCTTGCATTAAATTTAACATTTATCAGCGGTTTGCGTGATAGCAGATTATTGTTGGAAAAATCCAGACTGCCACTGAACGTCGTCAGCTGTTGAAAACATTGTTTGAGGATGACATTTCTGTATCTCTCTGTATATATTGTTTCTTCAAAAAAAAATATTGGTCCTATTAAACTGTAAGCATTTACTGTACACCAATTGTCGCGTCATCCAAGGGAATATCGTGTATAAAATCGGGTTTCTCTGTACTCCAATATCTGTTATTGTGCGACGAGGCATAGCCATACAAATGGAATCATGCTTCATCAGAGAAAAATACTCCAATCCAATTTGGCCGACTCTTAATGATCGCATGAAAAATAAAACATGTAACAAACCCCATATATTGGAGGAACTAAAAGAAAATATCAGGTGAGAAATTCACTCCATTTCGGACATTGAACTCTTGAGTTTGAATGAAGTTTTCCTGAGTAGATGACAGAAATGTGTGGATAGAGAAGAACAACACTTCCAAAATCTCTTATAATGAGGTATATGATTATTATCATTGTAATTGTAACTATGAGAACATGATGCGACTGCGGGGATGCTGTAACTGTTTGGCGGGAGTCCGAAGTGCGGTGGCCGGCGCGGGAGCAGCCGTTTGGTGGCCACAGTGCGAAGGAAAATCACTGTATTTCTTTTCGATACGAATTATATTAGAATAAGTACAAAATTATGATACTATAATGCCAAACAACGTTACAACTTTCTGAATCATTTATTTTAATCTGAAAGGAGGGGAACTGTGGGGGAGGGGCGAAGGCCTATGTATTCAAGTGCGTCCAGAATTCTTTGAGACCACTCAACCGATGTTGATAATTCTTTCAACATTGCAAAACACTGTCTTCTCGATGGACATTGCCCATTGGTCTTCTAATCTCTAGTCATGAGTGACAAAAATACTAAAAGCAATGTACAAAGTGGGTATTGGAATGAGGATACACTGGAATCATAATAGCACATACTAACACGACTTTGACTTTTCCTTTTTATAGTACAGAGTGAGAGCTTAAATTAAACGTGTGTGTGGTGAAGTCAGTATTAATATCTCGAGGAAATATTAATCATAGGAAACAACTTGCATAATAATTTACATGCATTTACTGATTTACTTATATATTGATTTTGATGTGCATTGTTGAAAACTATTTCAAATATTTTGTGTTGTCACTTTGGAATTTCTGTTTTAATTTGTTTTAATTTTTTAGTAATATATAAAGTATATTTTACTACCTAGGTAAACTATAGTTGTAGCAAGTTTATATTAGGTTGTCTCTAAGTAATGTCGGTTTTTAAGTTTGGGGTTTTATAAGATAGAATTGGTTTTCTTTGGTTCTCCAATGCTATTTACAGGATGCCATGGCTAGTATTGCGTATATTGCGAGAATGTGTCAGTCGTCAGTTGTTAATACACAATCACAAAATGGAAGTTACAAAGTTTGAGTCCTTCTAGAGCACTACTGGAAACAAGATTATAAAGCTGCTACCGCGGCTCGAAAAATATGTGATGTGGAAGGAATAGGTGAAGTTAGTGAGCGTGTGGCGCAACGATGGTTCCGATGTTTCAACACTGGGGAAGAAAACACTAAAGATTTACCACGTTCTGGAAGGCCTAAATTATGGGATATTGAGAATAAACGCAGAGATTTGGAGGAAAATCTGCAAACCGGTACTCGTAGGCGGTCAAAGAACTTGGTCCATCAAAAGATGTCATACATTGTCAGATTAAGAAACTTGGAAAATCTAACAGAAGCTGTAGATCTGTACCTCATGAATTGACACCTCAACAGTCTCAACGTAGAGTGGATATATCTGTCGTCAGCTTTTCGGTAATCCATGGATGATAGATTTATCAGCAGAATTGTCACATGTGACGAAAAATAGGTGTATTACCGCAGCCCTGACGCCTCGAAACAGTGGCTCAGTCCCCGTCAACCTGCTAAAGTCATCGTTAAAAAATCAGTTGGCCCAAAGTTGGAATTTTGAAGGAGTGATTCACTGGGAGTTTGTTCCAACCGGAAGTGCAGTCAATATGGATCTTTATTCTCAACAACTGGAATGAGTTCATAAAATTCTGCGACGGAGAAACCAGCATTAGCTAACTGTAATAGAGTTCTCTTGCAGCAGGACAATGCAAAACCCCATGAACGAACAAACATGGCAAAAATTCAGGAATCGTAAGGAGTGGAACTGCTACCACACCCAGCATACAGCCCTGATCTTCTGCCTTTAGATTACCACCTGAATTGGTAGGAATGGGCCCTCTATGGTTCTATTTCTTGCGTGGAAGAAATTTCGAAATCATTGAAGCTGTGGAAGTGGGTCTCACTGAATTCTTCGCATCAAAATCTAGAGGATGGTTTTGTCGCGGGATAATAAATCTCACTGAATGATGGCTAAAAACCATAGAATATTATGGTCTCTACTTTGAAGAGTAGTTTAATTTCTAGTCAGAAAACATTCCAAATAAAGTTTTGCTTAAAAACCGACATTACTTATAGGACACATTTATAAAATGCTAGCGGTATTCGTTATCCATTCTGTCAACCTACATTTACAGAAAGTTTATAAATAAATAATACAGATTATGTAGCAAAGTTTCTGGATTCCAAAGTCCTTTAATAACCCTTATGTGAGCAAGTTTTATTGTACTTCCTATGCATGTCGTAAACAGCTTCCTTATCAATGTATATTAAGAACATAGAGACCGAGAGAAATGGCTCCATGGTAACGCATGAGCTTTGCATCTGGGAGGTTCCGGGTTCGATTCCCGTCAACTGCCCATTCAGAACCTTGCGTTTTTCGTAGTTTTCAATGGTCGGCAGGTGAATTCTGGGGTGGTTTCTTATCTAACATGATATACATTGAATCATTTCCCTTTCTTTCCGCTTCCTTCTCATAATTCTGGCGTGCTTCTAGGATTAGAAGTCCAGGGGGTTGTGAGACGCCTCAAGGACCTCCGGTACCGCCCTGGAGAGCCAGTAGACAGTCTGCTAGGTTGCTGTCGGCCCCACCGAGGTTTAGTCTTCCCTTTTGGGTGTTGACGTGCGTAAGTGGCGTATCCACTTCCACCATGTAATGGGGGGGAGCGGATTTAAATTTTCAGTTGCCGGTATATAGGAAAAGCTCTTGGGGGAGATCGGATGATGCCCTCCTCCCAGGCTCACATGGGTGCATAGTCCCCTGGTTTCATGGCGTATGGTGGTGTCGGACAGAAGGCTCCGATGCTTGCTCAAAGAAAGAGTACTCCCCATGGATACTAGAGGGGCTGTTTCGTCGATGGGGCATTCATCATCCTCTGTAGCAGCTCTGGCAGTGGGACGGATCTTCGACCATGGACCTGCTAGGGATTTCGCGCGTCTCTGTAACCTGTCTGCCTGCTGCTTTTAGTCTCCTGTGGTTCCTTCAATTCATCCCCTCCTCCTTGGGGGTGGTAACCGCAATGGATGTATGTAAGTATAAGTTTGCGAGGCGTCTCTCTCCTTTGTATAACCTTAGTGAAGGGGAGAAAATTACACTTATAGTAACATCAGAAATTACTCATAGAATATCTAAATGAGAAGATTATTTTTTTCGATGGCTTCAGACTATGTATAAATTCTAGAGTGCTTAAATTGATGGATCGAGGAAAAAGAAGCTATTTAACGCCAAGTTTCTCTCCTATTTAATGAGAAAAGTTAGCTAATTAAATAACAACGGGATCAAAGAGGTAGATAAAAGTTTAAAAGTTCTGCTGTGCTTATACCAAAAACTGCTCCACTATTTGAATAAATGTTACTTTCATTACCAGACTTTAAAGGATTATCGGGGTGAGGTCAAGATCAGACAATAACATCTGACGACCTTTTCTTCACTTCAAGTCAAAATATTTTGGTCCATTACTAAGAATATAACGAGACTTCATGAATTTGTAGCTCTAAGTGGTGAAGAGGAGAATTGAGCCTGTCATAGATTATTGTATAACAGTTTCATCAAATTAATTATAGAAATTAATTTAATACTTCTGGCAAATTTAAGAAGTACAGGTTTAAAAAGTTGATCTGAAAGTATCATTTATTCTAGTATTAACATTAAGTTACAAACTGAGATGTTATAATGCTAATGCAATGAAAGCACTGCCAAGTGAAGCATAATTAGCTATAGTTAATGGATAGCTAACTGTATACATGAAAGTGCATTCGTAGATAAAAAAGAAGTTAAGCAGTGGATCTTCTGACCTTGACATTCGATCCATACACTTTAGATGAAATGAAAGCTGACCTAGCATTTCAATAACTATATTGCATCGAATATTTTAAATTCAACAAACAGCAAGCAAATGATTAACACCACAGGAAATTTTATTTGAAACAGCGTATAATTTACACATATCTGCATTTTTTATGCAGCAAGTTACTATCCATCTCTTATGGTTTCCCAGTTATACAAACTTGTACCAAATACAATCAAAATGAACAGGACTTCGCAGACTATCTACAGAAGTTTCAATAAGTATGTAATATTTTAATCTTTATGTCAAGATTTTCAATATATAATACTTCAGCCCACATCTTAAGGAAAAATTTTAAAATTCTTAAAATATGCTGCTCCTGTATATGAAGACTTTATATTTATTCAAGTTTTATTTTTATGAATACAAACAATGCATATGGAGATATAAAATTATCGCTCTTTGTTTTTTATGAGCAAGTGGAGAACAATTATTTAAAATGGTGTTGAGATTTTTGGGTTAAAATTAGATATTTAGAAGAGGTTTTTGGAGGGAAGTGAGACGAAGAATGGAAGGCATAGATAGACAAATTTTATTTGGTAAAGTTAGGATGAACCGTTCATTGGTATACTACAAAGAATTAAAAGAATCCCCAGAAAAGGAGAAGTACATTTTAATTTGAAAGAAAAATGCAGTAGAAGGGATATTCTGGCTTTGATGAGCTGTCCGGAAATTAAGGGGAATGAGGGGGGATGTTACTCTGGAAAGGTGATGAAATTCGTAGTATCTTCCAATGTAAAGGCACAAATTATTGAAGTAAAAGCTTAATAAGTAAGAGATGGTTACTGAGGAGTAAACAAAATCCACTGAGAAAAATGTTTGAAAGTCACAAGCAGCTACCTAAATTATTGAAAGTTTTTATGGAAGATGAGGTTGAATGGAAATGGTCAGTTGAAAGTTATACACACTCAAAGTATTAGTCTAAATTTCTAGCACCCAAATTAATGGAGGGAAAAAATTATAATGTTTTTGGACATATAAAGATCAAAGGGTAATACAGTTTGTGTTTTGGCCATTCTTCTTTTTAAAAATATGCCAACATATTTTGCACGTAGGTAGAGTATTCTTTTGAGGTACTCCATCACATTCATCACATTTCTTAATTTGTTTCAGATGCAGCACTTAATGCAACATTCAAACGTGTTAATATATAGTTCTAAATGTTTAGTTCAGGTAGTGCAGACGTTGACCTTTCTCTTTTTTTGATGTTTTTTATCCTGTGGAGAATTTGTGGAGAAATAAATTCGTGAAGTCGTAAAAAGTGAGTCCAAAATCAGGAATTAAGGCAAAAACTTTAAGAATTCCCAACTTTGACACCTTATTCCTCCGTCAAATAAAACCCTATTTTTATCACAAAATCAAGTAATACACAATAAAAATTGCTCTTCTCAATGCATGCGAGATAATTTTGGAAATTCACGTACGAATGAGTTGTAATTTTGGCATATTTTTAAAAAATTATAAAACTGATGAAATGAAGCATCTGAAAAACCGCTAAAACACGCAAACTGTATTACCATTTGCTTTTTTATGTCCAAATAAAATTAGATTTTGACGCAGTATTTTATATCACAACACTGTAAATGCCAGAGTGATTATAGTGTAAATAAGCAGTATTGTATGACATTGATTTGAGATGTTTGTTAATTATAAGCATTGTTAGGAAATAAGAGCGGGCAACAATGAGCGAGGGGGCGAGTTGTTTATTAATTAGAAGAGGCAAGCAAATGACGGCAGATTAGCGCGCTTTTCTGTAGAAATGGAGGGAATTTCTTCCCTAGAGCATATGTGTTCGTAATTTTGATTGGATATAAATATAGACGCTAATGTTGGCGCGTTTTATTAACCAATAGCAGCTCGGTTATAATGTTTAGGTATATTGGGGTGAGGGAGTATAAATTCCATGCCAGAGATGGGTAAGGCGCAGTTTGACAGAATAATTCACGAGGTAAACGTCGCTCAGTCCAATAGAATCATACAAAGGTTATACGTCGCACAGTTTAAGAGAATTGTTCACGCGTTATACGTCGCGCAATTCTACAGAATCTCTCGCGTCTTAAAGTTTGTTATGAATGTGAAATACGCGAATTAATAACGTGCAGTAAATAAGTGATTATAGTGATATTAGAAAATATAACAGTTTCAGTCTGGCGTGTATCAAGAGTCAATATGTGAAATTAATTAAAAGTGACGACAATAAGAGTGTAAAAACAAATTCTTTTATCAGTATTATCTTTCAGTAATAAATCCTTTCCGTTTACACACCCTGTTCAAGAGATATGCTCGACTGAGTAATAATAATAGCTAGCCGGAGGACAATGAACCCGAAATTCAAACTAGTATACAATAACAGGCGCTCAGCAATAAGATAACACGAGTTACCGCGAGCAAATTGGCTCCCATACGTTGTGTAGATAGACATGAAGCATCTTACTGCTAACAAATAATCTACTTCAATTTTTCCCTCCATTAATTTAGCTGTTAGAATTGTTTAAAGTGCAGACGAAAACTTTCTTGACGGGGTGTATGTAACTCAGATAAATTGTTGATGCTAGAGGTTATCAATGTAATCAATTGTCCTTTATATATCAATTTATGTCTCTGGCCAGCTAACTAGAGTTAATGCCCAGACCACAACAATGTATATACTTAGCACTATAAATAAACTGAACAAAATGAGCAACTGCGAATGTTATATAACATTATGAGCATATGAACCTTCTTATTAAATAGTTTACTGCTGTCTCATTTTTCCTGTACTTTCAGAAAATGTGTATTATTGAATTATTATCTGATAAACAATTTCAGTTTAATATTTATCATAACTAATATGATGCAGATTAGAAAAGCAACTTTGTGTGAATAATTCCTAGGAAACAGTAGTGATCGTGGTGTAAAGCAGGCATGCCGTTTAGTGTCATTCGGTGCATTTCCCTCTCTATTCCTTCCAACTTAATCCTTTGCTGACAGCTGGACTCTACGACACTATGCTAGCAACTCCCTGCACTATAGGCAAACCGAAGAGCAATCTGGGAGTGATAAAACAGACGTGGTATAGAAAGTTATACATGTGTTAATTGAGTGTTATTTATGACATCACAAGAATCTTCATCAAGCTATAAAATGAGTTGCTTTAAGATATTATCACTTATATAATTACTTCTAAACAATATAGCATGAAAATATTCATAGAGAAAACAAGGATAATGGCATTTAAAGGATATGGATCAATAAGAGCAAAAATAATCCTTGAAAATAAGATAATAGAACAAATTAATGCATTCAATTACCTAGGTTATAAAATGAAATGAAATGAAGTTCCCTTAAGGGCAAAGGTCTTCCTGTAGAGGGGTAAAAGCTCTTTTACATATCTCTCACAAGTGAGAAGTAATCATGGGTCATAGCACATTTCCCCTTACACTGATATCTGTCTGTTACACTAACTGTTTTGTATCTATGGAATGCACTGTTACACTGTCGGATATGTGTTTGTTGCACCGATGCAGAGTTGACTCTCCAACTCTCTTCAGCTCTTTCTGTATCTGGAGAATCTGGACCGCTGTGCCCCTGCTCTTTCTTTGAAGACGTCCGCCCATCTACGTTTTGATCTTCCACAGTGTCTTGTACCTCTGTATGGGTCCCACATGGTTGCTTTTATCGTCCACCTGTCACCCGTTAGTTTTGCGACATGACCACCCTTACATTTTTTCCTAATGGTGTCTGTTGTCGATAATATATTTTGGAGAGTTGCTTTTGAAATGTTGTCCTTCAGAGATTTTCGTCTCCATTTTCCTTTGGTATACTTGGAGGGTATACTTTAGCTTGGCGTGGCAGCCGTATAAGAGAGTTGCAAAAACACCGGTTTCTAGTGTTTCAAATTTAAGCCTCCGGTTTAGTGACTTGTCAAGCAATATGAATTTCAGAGACCAGAACGCCTTACAAATGAGGCTACTCTTCTGCTTCTCTCTTTATCTATTTTCTGATGGAAGGAGAGTAGTTATCCTAAGTAGATGTACTCTTTTACATATTTTAAGTCCATTCCATCGACACCTATTAGGATTTCTGGTCCAATTGACATGATTAGTTACAAAATAACATACACAAAGAATAACAATCTGGAAGTAAAGACCCCTTTTTGAATAAATTAGGGGAGAATTAAAGGTTTTAAGGTGTAAATTAAATTATTAAACAATATAGAGAAAATGGAAAAATCATATATAAAGAATGTTCCACGGAAGAATAACCGGAATAATTTTTAACAATAAGCCAAAAGGGAGAAGAAACATCGGAGGATCACTAAGAAGATATAATGAGCAAATCTAGAAGCCGAAACAGGTTGTAAGGTTTATGATGGTGATAGAATTATCATATTTACAATGCAAATGTGCAAGTATTGTAAAAAAAATATCTAATGTGTTACACTCACATGAATTTCTCTACTCTTGTACAAACTATTTTTATAAACCATCTACTTCATGTTAATCGAGATAAATATTTGCAGAAACTATCTAATTTCTAATTTTCGTGTAGGTGCAAGGGGAATACAGAAATATAGTCAAACGTTTTAAAAGCTGGTTTTGGTATGTGGAGCATTCCATTCTCTTTGCATTTTCAGGTTATAAAAAAACGAATAACGAATTCCCATTTGAGAAAAAGTATAGTATTGAGAAATTCAAACAAATAACAAGGAATATCTCGTAAATAGTTATTCAAAAAGATGTATATAATATAAATTGTGTATTTTAATGAGATCTACATTTTTTGTGTAGTAAAATATTTTCTATCTCTTACGGTTTACCAGTTGTGCAAAATCATTCAGAATGAAGAGGACTTTTGGGGACATTCCTAGAAAATTCATCATATGCGTTTCATTTTCCATGAAAATATCTTAAACATTTGATATTTTAATCAAAATTCTTAGAGCCATTTTTGAGAAAATCAAAATTTTCGAAAAATGTTCCATATGAAGAGTAGTCTGTGGCGAGGGATTTTCTTGAAAACGTCCATGTCGCATCTTTGAAAGATACTGAACCTAAATACCAACGTTGGTATTTATCCAACTTCTCGTTTCTGAGTTATGCTGTTCACAGACATATACACACGCATCTTTTTTTAAAAATCTTATGTGTTACACTCACATGACTTTCTCTACTCTTGTACAAGCTATTTTTACAAACGCTATTCTCCACATGCTTCATGTTAATCAAGATATCGAGATATTAATCTTATTGCTAATTTTCTTGTAGATGCAAGGGGAATTGTTAAGCTTTAAGCGATAGTCAAATATTTTAAGACCTGGTTGCTATGTGGAGTATTTTATTCTCTTTGCATTACCAGGACAAATGGATAACGAATTTGAGAAAAAGTATAAGTATTGGAAAATTTAAGGGAATAACAAGCAATATCTCGGAAATGGTTCACTCAACAAAAAAAATGTATACGACATAAATTGTGTATTTTAACGCGATCTACATTTTTTGTGTAGTAAAATTTTGTCTCTCTCTTATTGTTTACCAGTTATGGAAAAGTCGTTCACAATGAAGAATACTTTTGGAGACATTTCCAGAAAATTCGAGATATACATTTCATTTGTCATGAAAATATCTTAAACATATAACATTTTAATCAAAATCGCTAGAGCCATTTTTGAGAAAATTAAAATTTTCGAAAAATGTTCCATGTAAATGGTAATCTGGGGTGGGGGGATTTTCTTAAAAACCTTTGTGTTGCATCTCTAGAAGATACTGAACCTAAATACCAAGTTTAGTGTTTATCAGACTGTTCGTTACTGAGTTATGCTGTTCACAGACACACGGACATTTTCCAAAAATGCTTTTTTTGGATTCAGGTGTCTCAAAACATGTATTTCCGGTGAAATCTCGGTATCGAATTTTTGGGTGGAATACAATACTTCCCCACTTACTATACGTAGTAGAGAAAGTAAAAACCCTTTTTTGGATTCAGGTCACTTCAAAACATGTATTTCCGGTGAAATCTCGATATCGAATTTTTGGGTGGAATGCAATACTTCCCCTATGTAGCATAGAAAGAAATATTTATACAAAGCCATCCAAAGCAGATTGTTTAAAGTTTATCAAAATGTAGTCCATCCATAAACTTTGCCTTTCTAAAAGGAATTTTACTTTTGTGGCTGCGAAATGTTTCAAACATTTTCGCACATTTTGTGTTTCGTTTGTAACTTTTTGAACAATTCACATATTTTAGAGAACTCTGTCTTGAAGTCGGACGATTTTATTTAAAAAAAAAAGTATTTATGGCTCATCGAATATTGTGAAAAATTGTATACAAGAAAGGTAAATGTTATTTATAGTTATCTTATACATTGAAATTGTAATTCGCTTGTTTTTTCGTGTCATTCAGAATGTCGCTGCAGTTTCGACAGACCTGCATTGCTGCATTATAATGAGAACCTTTGTAACGACCGGCTGGTTAACGGGAAAACGATGTCCGAAGCTACTGAAGAACGTTATGGCATTTTAAACGGGAGTTGAATAAGAATGTCCCAGAGTCAGAATATTCTAGGAAAAGAAAGAGAGAGAGAGAAGGGGAGAAGAGCCCTCAGGGACTCGAGCACATATATACTGAACGGAAAGTGAATAGATGTCGGTAGTTGAAAGTATAATGAAATACTGCAGCAACATTTTGTTCTATGAACGCTAGAATTATTAGAATTTCATCAGGTCATTATGCTGTGGTGCCTTTGAATATCAAAACGTGTATGTACAATCTGAAAGAAACTGAACAGGCTCTCTCTTTTTTGTGTATGTAAACAGAAGGTCCACGTAATCTTAATTTTCATAATGTATTATATCCAGACACCACAATGTAACCCCCCCCCCTTTGCCAAAAGTGAGTCGGAATAAATTCGAGCGGGAGAGCCCACCTCTGTGATGCTCGCCTTATCTTCTACACATTCAGAGTTCGAATCTCAATTTGGGCGAGTTACCTACGTAAGGGTTTTTTCGGGGTTCTTCCTTCTTCTCATAAGACGAAGGACGGGTAACTGTGACCTAATGGACACCGGCCTCATTTCAGCCATTTTATTCACTGTAGATCAAAGTTGTTAAAAAGAATGTTAATCTATCTTAACGGGGAAAAAAGCAAAAGTGATTTACAAGAAAGTGGAAAGCATAAAATTGTTAGCTATTGTCTTTTTACCTCAAACGAATACCCGGGCCATCTATGATGGAATACAGATGCTACATCTTGGAAATGAAGTCATTTTGTTATTTGCCGTATAAGAAAATATCTAATTCCGAAGGATTCATACGAAGGCCATCAGTGAACTGCCTTATGGCTGCATCTAATTCCATTGTTAAGTAATTAAATTCACATTTTCTTCGTTTAAAATAACACTTACACAAGGTGGCTCAATGAACTATAAACCGGCTGTGCACTGTTTTTCCGATTCGCGATGACGGCGCACGTTGCCGTTAGCGGTTATCATAGAGTGGCGCTGTTGCAACCACATAACATTCCCTTAACTGTGTTTAAAGGCTTTACTTACCAACGTTATGAAAGAAGGAGCTGAAACTGGCCACCATCGTTGTCCATCCCTTGGCATCTCTTTAAGAAGCTATCCATCACTCCTCGTAGTTCACGTTACGAAATGCTGGCAATTTCTGACGGATATTTTGTTTTAATTCTTACAGGGTGCGTGGGTTTGTATTGTATACTTTATGTTTTAATTTACCCCAGAGTGAGAAGTCGAGGGGATTAGGTCGGGAAGTGAGGGGCCCAAAGAGAGGAGGATTTGTAGTTATTAATGCAACTCTAAATCGATTTTTAACGTTTAATTTTGTATTACCATGTTATTCTATATTAGATTTTTTGTATTATCAAATGAGTATTTGATTTTTATTTTTATGTTTACCTTTATGTAATGTAAATATGAATTTATGTGATTTCAGTTTTAGTTGTTTTAGCAGGAATAACAAAAAGTGCACAAAATCTCCACTAATAATTCTGTTGTCCTCATACACACCGTCAATTGTTCTCATCTAAATATTGGCTGTAGTGGTTGTATGGGCAATGCTGTAAGGAGAATAAAGCAAGCGTCCCCATATTCGGGAGGTTGCGAGTTCCATTCCCGTGGCTCACCTTCCTGACCTATGGACTTTTTCGGGGGTTTTCCTGTGTACCCAGGCGAATGCTGGGAAGGATTCTCATATCCCCGGAATTTCCTGTCTCTCCATTTGATCTTCATTCTCATTTCACTTCATCTATCATCCGTTGGTCTCTTTCAGGGTTAGAAGTGTCGGCGATAGTGTTTTCGTGCGTGTGGCAGGGGAAAAGGATACTCTTTGCGACTCTCTTAAGTCTCTCGGCTTTCGGCTGACTGCCGGGGTATTCGAAACCTCTTTAGGGGTGTTGGACCCCGCTCTGTATGGGGTGGGGTCCTCGGTCTGCCTGTCCATCTGCCGAGAAGTCTACCTGGAAACCTAGAGACCCTGCCATTCCCGTGCGTCACTCTTGGTTCCGGCCGCCCGGTAGGTACAATATCCCCTATGTGGATCAGTGCCGCGTCCTCTCCCAATTCAAAGCCAGCGTCAGTAGTAGCAGCAGCGAGAAACACGTGTCCACAAGCCCAGTGGGGAAAAAACCGGACAGCTGGTGCATAGTTCATTGAGTCTCTCGGCACTTGGGCAATTCAACAATTAGTAGCAACATTTGAATTAAAAACACAGAAAATGTTTTTGAAATAGGCACATTATTATTGAAGTGCTCAGAGGTAATCTCCAACATGAAGAACATTGGGTACCATCCACAAGGGGTGGTTGTAATAATCCTCGAACAGTCTACTTTACTGCTGCTAAAATTGCCTGTCTCGTTCTAAACAAAACTCTGCTAATGGCAATTTCATTTTCGCGAAAAGATAAAAATCACATGGGCTCATATCTAGGGAGTATGGAGGATGCTCCAGAATTTCCCATTTCAATCTGCGAAGTAAATTAACCACAGGGGCAGCCATGTAATAGCGAGCACCCTCATGTAGCACAATAGAATGAGAATTCAGTAGAGTTGGACGTTTTCGGCTCACAGATGGTCGTAAATGGTGTTCCAGAAGGATAAGTATGTAAAGAATCGTACCAGCATCCCTTACTAGTTCAACACAAGCACAACAACGGCGTTCTTCCACCGGTGTTCTTAATGCACTTGCTAATTTTGGTCTGCCAGCTCCATGTTTTGTATGAACATCTTCCCTCCCTCCCACGTAGCTACCGCACAATATGATCAAGTCTTTGTACCACAACCTTCCAGCAATGCTGTATGGCACTGTCTAGCATCCTTGCCTCCTGCAATCTCAAGTTTAATAAAGCAACAAATTCGATTTAAAGGATCTTTTTATTAATTTCCACTTACTTATTCAAACCTTTAAAAGAACAAATTTAATCCCAAATAAAAAAATAGAAAATTCGTTAAAAATTTTACACTAATTTATTACTTTCTCTGCTACGTATAGTAAGTAGGGGAAGTATTGCATTCCACTAAAAATAATCTGATGTGTTACACTCACATGACTTTCTCTACTCTTGTACAAACTATTTTTACAAACGCTTATTCTCCATATGCTTCATGTTAATGGACATATCGAGATATCGAGATGTCAATCTTATTGATAATTTTCTTGTAGATGCAAGGGGAATATGGTAGGTTTTAAGCGATAGTCAAATATTTTAACGCTGGTTGCTATGTGGCGCATTCCATTCTCTTTGCATGTCCAGGACATAAAAAAAATGAATAACGAATTTGAGAAAAAGTATTGGAAAATTTAAGGGAATAACAAGCAATATCTCGAAAACGGTTCACTCAACAAAAGAAATGTATATGACATAAATTGTGTACTTTAACGCGATCTACATTTTTCGTGTAGTAAAATTTTGTCTATCTCTTATGGTTTACCAGTTATGAAAAAGTCCTTCATAATGAAGAATACTTATGGAGACATTCCCAGAAAATTCGAGATATACATTTTATTTGTCATGACAATATCTTTAACATATGATATTGTAATCAAAATCGTTAGAGCCGTTTTTGAGAAAATGAAAAATTTTCGAAAAATGTTCCATGTAAAGGGTAGTCTGGGGTGGGGGGATTTTCTTGAAAACCTTCGTGTCGCATCCTTGGAAGATACCGAACCCAAATACCAAGTTTGGTGTTTATCCGACTGTTCATTTCTGAGTTATGCTGTTCACAGACACACACACAGACAGACACACAGACACACAGACACACAGACAGACACACAGACACACACACGGACATGTTTCCAAAAATGCTTTTTTTGGATTCAGGGGGTCTCAAAACATGTATTTCCGGTGAAATCTCGGTATCGAAATTTTGGGTGGAATACAATACTTCCCCTACTTACTATACGTAGTAGAGAAAGTAAAAATAGAAAATTCGTTAAAAATTTCACACTAATTTATTACTTTCTCTGCTAAGGATAGTAAGTAGGGGAAGTATTGCATTCCACTAAAAAAAATTGATATCGAGATTTCACCGGAAATACATGTTTTGAGACCCCTGAATACAAAAAAAAACTAAAAAACGGTTCGTGTATGTGACTGTGTGTCTGTGAACAGCATAACTCAAAAAGGAAGAGTCGGATGAATATCAAATTGTGTATTTAAGTTCAGTATCTTTCAAAGATGCGACATGAAGATTTTCAAGAAAATTCCCCCACCCCAGACTACCCTTTACCTGGAACATTTTTTGAAAATTCTGAAATTCTCAAAAATGGCTCTAACGATTTTGGTTAAAATATCATATATTTAAGATATTTTCATGACACGAAGTGTGTATCTTGAATTTTCTGGGTATGTCTTCAAAAGCCCTTTTCATTCTGAATGACTTTTACATAACTGGTAAACCGTAACAGATGGACAACGTTTTACTATACAAAAAATTTGTCTCGTTAAAACATAATTTATATCACGTACTTTTTTTGTCAAGTGAACCAATTCCCAGCTATTCCTTGTTATTTTTTTTAATTTTCCAATACCCATACCTTCTTTTAAATGAGAATTTGATGTTCGTTTTTTTATATCCTGGACATCCTAATAGAATGGAATGTCCCACATAGCAACCAGCTCTTAAAGATTAGACTATCGCTTAAAGCCTACCATTTTCCCCTTGCACCTACAAGAAAATTAGAAATATGTGTCTGCAAACGTTTATCTCAATTAACATGAAATAGATGGAGAATAAGCGTTTGTAAAAATAGTTTTTACAGGAGTAGAGAAAGTCATGTGAGTGCAACACATCAGACCTTTTCTTTGTTTATGATTCTAAAATTAAGGCAATTTAAACATCAAAAATTAAAAAATTATTCCAATTAAGAAAAATTAAACTCACACAAATAATTTACAACTGTGGTTATTACTATTATTATTATTATTATTATTATTATTATTCAAACTCGCAGATAACACAAATCGGATGCTCTTCCTTCTCAGTGTTATGAGCTTACATTATTTACGACTGATAGGGCCAAATACAGATTATTACTGAATAATTATTATTATTGAATGAGTCACTAATTATTACTGAATGAGCCAAGTAAATGTAAAAATCTGTAAAGAAATAACTGCTGCGTAAATATAGCTTTCTCTGTGTTCCCGATTTGTAGACATAAATTTCATCAAAGCTTAAGTTGTACTCTAGTACTTTTCAAATAACAAGGGAATTCAAGCATATTATCCCAGATACTATAGGATTATCGAGAATACTAATAGAGTGATGCATAACGATTATCAAAATTTTCCATTTGCAGAACGTTGAAAGTTATCTGTGTTTACGTAGCAAGTTTAAATTTACGCTATACATATTTGAACACAAGCACGAAGAGAGGAGACTAGCCGTGATGAATGAAGTAGGAGTTTTATTGTAGTTCAACTGTTGGGAGCCGAACTTGGAAGTTCGTTGCAACCCCACGTATAGTACCCGCTTTCCGGTAGCCTTCACCCCAAATGTACTTTCCGGTGGCCTTTGCTCCCCAAAAAATGTTTAAAAATAATAACTTTGTAATTTTGACTGTTTGTTTAAATATTATATATTTATGTTTGCCTCGGCTGCGTCAGTATTATTGTTAGAGACATGTTTCTCTTTGTAGGGTTGTGGTGCGACTGAAGAATGTAGGCTTACACAGATTATAATTTTATTTCACTCCCTTTATTAATGTTTGGCACGATTTAAATAACACTTCGGTGATATAGAGAGAGCTGTGAGATCTTTTTTATTAATTACTTGCAGTTTTAAACACGTAAACTATTTCATCTCACACTAAATACGTATTATACTTCTCGAGGACGCAACTCGCGTCCGGTTAGGAACACTGTCTGCAAGCAAAGCGTCCAGTTATGAGCGCTGTCTACAAGCAACTGACTTGATTTCTAGCGCCTAAATTTGTAAATTTCTGTATTTCAAGTCTCTGATTGGCTATTTCCAATCCAATAGATTACTTTTATTTAATTTAGGCTTTTTTTCTGGTTGTTGATTGGCTATTTTATAAACTGTCTCAAAATTTACATGATTGTTGCTCCAATAACGACTAGTAGCATTACTTAACATTCTTAATCATTATTACCTCAAGGTTACCTAATTGTTAGCAACTTTAAACCTATTATTCCCACAGCTCCTACATTATTAAATTACGTAATACATTCACATAGCATTATTGAACATGCTTTAAGGCGGGCTGTTATTATATTTTTATTATATAATTTGACTAAAATCATTTAAGTGTTAAAAATACTGCCTCGTGAAGTGGTTCTAGTACATCTCGACGTTTCACCAAGGGCTGCGCTTGCATCTTCAGGTGTCTGCACTGATTCTAGAAGGAATTTTCAAGTTTAAGCTTTCACGGCTGATGTAATGAAAAGAAAAATCCGGGCATGTAGGCCGCGGTCTAGTAAATCTCGAAGGTCCTGATCATTTGCCAAGAATTGCGCTTGGAATCTTCAGGATTGAGATGATGCCTACATTTCGCGTAGATCGAATTTCGAAAGCGAATTAACAATGGTTGCTTTCGCTCTTCATACATTTTTGCTCCTCTTAAGGTGAGTCCACACTGTTCAACATATCAACAGTTAACATTCAACAATTAACAAAATGTCTCATTCAACATGTTAAATGCCTTCAATATGTTGTAACTGTGAACGTTTAACATTCTATCCACACTAGTTGACTTGTTGGGACAACAAAACCTCTTAACTAAAAGCAAAATGGACTCCAGTGATTAAGATTTGACTATTCCTATTTGTATCTGTGCTTGATATGTAATAAAAAGAAAAGTGGAAGGTGATGAGGTTCTATCTTGTTAATGGCACAGGAGTGAAAATATTATGAATGAGTTTAAAATTCGGAGCAAGTTTGACTTCAATTTCTTGAGAACAAGTCAAAGTGACTTCAACTTTGTTTTGAGCAAGGTTTCTAACCTATAATTCACAAAAAGGACACACATTTGAGAGCAGCCACTCCAGTTGCCAGACTTGAACCCTTTTTGCAATTCTCTAGCAAAGTGAGGTTATTGTTTTTCTTTTACTGATATTGCCTCTGGAACAACAATAAATTGCACATAGTTTGGTATAATTGTCCATCCTTTTTATTACATATATTACAATGTTCCATAATGATTGCCTCAACAAAGATTTTATTAATGAAAGTGTCTTTTCTTTCGTCCATTCCAGAAAGAACGAGTCAACATGGAACTATCGAACACAATAGCATGAAGGAATCACAATAGCTGCCATGTTTACAGTCTGTCATCCAATCACATACACAGAGAGCAAATTGACTTAACAAGTTTTCCATTAAAAGCGGAAAACATCCAACATGTTAAAAATGTCAAGCACAACTCTTTTGGTTAACATGTTAAGTCAATTCTGCAATCAAAATTTGGCCAACATGCAAACTGTTAACATGTTGCACTTGACAAGTTTTGTTAGATGTTAATCAGTGTGGACAGGGCTTTACACATATTGGTTGTTGTTGATACCAAGAACCTATATCAACCTACATCCAATTTTTAAATTTCAAGGATATTTGAATTTATTCCTTGCGTGTTTTGTTATTTTAAAGGAATGCACCATAAAATAATTTTTTCTAAAGGCTTCAGTCAATTTAGCTGAAAATTTCATCTTAAGTTCGTCATACATAAACGCCGAACGGTTTTTTATTTCGTTTTGATGTTCTCTTTTAATGCTATTTTATTGCCCTGAGCCAAATACTCCACAACAAATTTTGAATAACATATTCATCCACTTTATGTGATACTAGATTGTCGTATTCGTTCAAGAGAAAATAATGTTTAAAAAATCTGATGCATTGCACTCATATGACTATCTATTCTTGTGCAAACCATTTTTACTATTTACAATTATTCTCCATCTACTTCTTTTTAATCCAGATAAACATTTGCAATAGGTATCTCGGAAATGATTCACTCGAAAAAAAGTACGTGACATAAATTATGTTTTAACGAGACATAAATGTTTTGTATAGTAAAATGTTGTCCATCTCTTATGGTTTACCAGTTATGTAAAGTCATTGAGAATGAAAAGGACTTTCGGGGAAATTCCCAGAATATTCAAGATATACATTTCATTTGCCATTAAAATATCTTAAAAAATTCTGATGTGTTACACTCACATGACTTTCTCTACCCTTGTACAAACTATTTCTACAAACTCTTATTCTCCATATTAATCGAGATAAACATTTGCAGAAACGATCTTTTGAAATGCAAAGAGAATTACATTTTACACATAGCGACAAGTTCTAAAAATATTTGACTGCCGCTTAAGGCGTACTATGTTCCCCTTGTTTTGTATTTGCAAGGGCAATATAGAAACACAGTAGCCTTTAATAGCTGGTTGCTAGGTGTAGCACCATTTTCTTTGCCACAGATTAATACACTTTGCATATCCAAGACAAAAAACTGAATAACGAATTCCCATTTGAGAAAATAAGTATTGAAAATTCTAAGGGAATAACAAGCAATATCTCGAAAATGGTTCACTCAACAAAAAAAAATGTATATGACATAAATTGTGTATTTTAACGTGATCTACATTTATGCGTAATAAAATTTTGTCTATCTCTTATTGTTTACCAGTTATGCAAAAGTCGTTCACAGTGAAGAATACTTTTGGAGACATTTCCAGAAAATTCCAGATATACATTTCATTTGTCATGAAGATATCTTAAACATATGATATTTTAATCAAAATCGTTAGAGCCGTTTTTGAGAAAATTAAATTTTTCGAAAAATGTTCCATGTAAAGGGTAATCTGGGGTGGGAGGTTTTTCTTGAAAACCTTCGTGTCGTATCTCTGGAAGATACTGAACCTAAATACCAAGTTTGGTGTATATCCGACTGTTCGTTTCTGAGTTATGCTGTTCACAGACACACACAGACAGACAGACACACAGCCACACACACGTACATGTTTCCAAAAATTCCTCCTTTTTTTTGGATTCAGGGAGTCTCAAAATATATATTTCCGGTGAAATCTCGTATCGAATTTTTGGGTGGAATACAATACTTCCCCTACTTACTATACGTAGTAGAGAAAGTAATACATGTTAATCAAAATCGTTAGTCATTTTTTGTGAAAATCAAAACTTTGGAAAAATGTTCGATGTAAAGGGTAGTCTGGGGTGGGGGGATTTTCTTCAAAATCTTTGTGTCGCACCCTTGTAAGATGCCAAACTCAAATACAAAGTTTGGTATTTATCCGACTTTTCGTTTTTGAGTTATGCTGCTCATGGACAGACACACAGACGGACATGTTTCCAAAAATGCTTTATTTGGATTCAGAGAGCCTCAAAACATGTATTACCTGTGAAATCTGTGTTTCGCATTTTTTGGGTGGAATGCAATACTTTCCCTACCAAGTAGAGAAAATAAAAATCTGGTGTGTTGCACTCATATGACATTCTCTACGTGCTATCCTTTATTCTGTTAATGTGTTAATTTTTGTATCTAATGCATAAAATCTATCCTCAAATTGACCTCTATCCTGCATATGTCCATTACTGCATTCATTGTCATCATCTAATTCCAGCTTGCTTTGAACTGTAACATATTCGTCTCATGATAATTTAAACTGAGTCGTTACTTGTTAATTCCCATCACATTAGCGCTAGATGTTAACTAAGGAGCGCTTTCGGGAGATATGTTTCTCCCATCTTCATCTACGACAGTCGGCCGTAGCTTCAGTACTTCAATCAATACTTCATTAAACAACATTTCTATACGGAGGGTTGCCCCACTTAAGCTTGCGGACGATTTTGAATCGCCGTCCCACTCTGCCATTGGTCAAACTGCTTATGTTTATTACTGCATCAGCTCACTGCAAGTGCTAGCTGCTCTGCTAGGCCAGTCTTAGGCAAAGTTTACTTGTAATGGCTTCAACAATCGCTGACTTATGGCAGGGGTACATTGTTGGGCTTTCCGATGCCGTTTACAGCCATTCAATGATAGTGGAAAGGCGCAAACAAGAAGGTCTTACCATAAGTAAGTCCTGTGTGGGACGTATAACACAGGCGCATAAAAATGGATTCCCACCTGAGACTCAATGTGCAAAAAAACTAGCAAGAAAAAGGTCACAACCAACACGACCTAAATCAGTAGTAGCCAAAGGTGAGTGCAACAATGACTGAAGAAAACCAACCAACCCAAAGAAGCATTTCCAGCCGCATTGAAATATCCAAATAGACCGTCTATCGGATAATACACAGCAATTTGGGGTAAACGAACGGCGACATAAAGCACGTGGACACGCCTTGAAAGCGCCCGGCACATCAGAGAACGCTTCACCAATGCAAGAAAACTCTATGAACACCACCTGGCAGGTGAAAACTGGCAATGGGTGGTTTCTTTAGATGAAGCATGGGTTTATCTAGGCGACACAAAAAACTCGAGCCATTTATTACTATCAAGTGGGCCAAAAGGGGCGCTCCAGCTTTATTCGGGAGAACAAGGAAAAGTTTTCCAAGGGATTCATGGTGGTTGCAGGTTATTGCTCTCAGGGGAAACTCGCATTCACAGAGTTGCCAACAAAGTAAAAATTAATGCAGCCTACTATCAAAGGAATGTTATGGACCCAAGTTTTGATGAAGAGATTCGTCGGTTGTATGGTGAGGATGCCCCAAATGTTTGTAACCACATGGATAAAAAATCCAATCACACTTCTCGGTCTTCCCAGCATTATTACCACAGGAAAGCTATGGAAATAGTTATCAGTGTCATACCATTTAAAGGGATCCCTGTGAAGTCGCCAGATGTCTCGCCAATGGATTTTTGAGGATTTGGTCTGCTGAAACAGTGCCTTGCTTCTCGGCGTCCCAACACAATTGAAGGATTCTGGAAAGTCTGCCAGAAACAGTGAGCTAACATCCCCCTTCCTGTTCTTAGTCGCAGCCCTCTTCAATGGGAATTGCGCTGCAGAGCTATAGCTAAAGCCCGTGGAAATCACAATGAACACAATAGGTAATGGCGAAAGGGAATCTCGCCATGAAAAACACATAAGCAAAAACGTCCGAGCTTAAGTGGGGCAACCCTGCGTATAATCTTGAAATATTTGGCTTTTCTAATGCACATAAATAGTTTCAGAGATATTGAATTTAAACTCCATTGGGTGGAATGCTTTGAACAGAGAAAATACTGAGAAAAACAATTTCCAAAACTCAAGTTTTAAAATGAGAAATAATTTGACTCCAAATTTTTATAAAGGATTGCGTACAAAAGTAAATATCTATAGAAAAAATTAATTTTGTAATCTTAGTATTTGAATAGTTTTTAACGATGTCCATTTCCCTGAGAATTTCACCAAATTTTAATGGGGCCTTCCCATAAATAGTGACAAGAAAAAGAAAGGTTCTCAAAGCCCTCAATAGAAACACTAGGTATAGCTACTGCAGAGATTTTACTAAAAAAATCTGATAAGTTACACTCACATGACTTTCTCTACTCTTGTACAAACTATTTTTACAAACGCTTATTCTCCATATGCTTCATGTTAATCGAGATATCGAGATGTTAATCTTATTGCTAATTTTCTTGTAGATGCAAGGGGAATTGCTAGGCTTCACGCGATAGTCAAATATTTTAAGAGCTGGTTGCGATGTGGAGTATTGCATTCTCTTTACATTACCAGGACAAAAAAATAAAAAAATGAATAACGAATTCCCATTTGAGAAAAAGTATAAGTATTGGAAAACTTAAGGGAATAACAAGCATGGTTCACTCAACAAAAAAAAATGTATATGACATAAATTGTGTATTTTAACGCTCTACATTTTTTTGTGTAGTAAAATTTTGTCTATCTCTTATAGTTTACCAGTTATGCAAAAGTCGTTCCCAATGAGGAATACTTTTGGAGACATTCCCAGAAAATTCAAGATATACATTTCATTTGTCATGAAATTATCTTAAATATATGATACTTTAATCAAAATCGTTAGAGCCATTTTAGAGAGAATTAAAATTTTCGAAAAATGTTTCATGTAAAGGGTAGTCTGTGGTGGGGGGATTTTATTGAAAACCTCTGGAAGATACTGAACGTAAATATCAAGTTTGGTGTTTATCCGACTGTTCGTTTCTGAGTTATGGTGTTCACAGACACACACACAAACGGACATGTTTCCAAAAATACTTTTTTGGATTCAAGAGGCCTCAAAACATGTATTTCCGGTGAAAACTCGGGATGGAATTTTTGGATGGAATACAATACTTCCCCTATTTACTCTAAGAATAAGCCTCTCTTTATCATGTATACAATACATCATGAATCTAAAAGTCGCAGCAGCATTTACTTTTTTCGTGGACAACACAAATGTATCACGTATAAAAAAAGACTAACTTTGTCGGTAAATAACCAAGTGCTTCAAAAGTAAACTTTACGAGAGTAATACTGTGGCCACCGCACGGCGACTCGTGTCAGCTGCTGCAGGTTTGTACTCCCACCGATAATATCTGCACAACCGCCTCACGTTCTATAGTTACAGTTATAATGATAATAAGCACAAACCTTATCAAAAGAGACGTTGGAAATGTTGCCTCTCTCTATCCACATATTCCTGGCATATTCTCACAAAATGTTCATTGAATCTCGAGACTCAATATCCAAAATTGAGTGAATTTCTCTCACTTGATGTTCTTCCAATGAATGATCCTTTTTGGGCGGGGGCGCATTGCATATGGTTAAACCAGGGGATCGTGGGTGCCATAATTCTTTTCTAATTACCCTATCTTCAAAAATGTTCCTTAATTAAACCTAATGATTCATTAACTGTAAAACCCAGACTGACATTCAACGTTGGTCAACTATTGAAAAAATGGAGTAATCATTCCTGTATCTCTCAGTTTATTGTGAGGCAGTATTTTTAACACTGAAATGGTTTCAGTCTAATTATATAATATTAATAATAACAGCCCGCCTTAAAGCAATGTGTGTATACTACAATATATAAAAAGTGTATATTACAGTCATTGTATATGTTTATATTATTGTATACATTTATAATAATGTTATGTGAATGTATTAAGTAATTTAATAATGTAGGAGCTGTAAGAATAGAAGCTGAAAGTTGCTAACAATGAGGTAACCTTGAGGCAATAATGAATTGGAAAGTTTAATAATTCTACTAGTAATTCTTGGAACAATAATGTAATATTTAAAACATTTTTAATAAATAGCCAATCAAAAACTAGAACCTCTGAAAGTTAAATAAAAGTATTCTATTGGAGTAAAATTAGCCAATCAGAGACTTGAAATAGAGAAATTTACAAATTTAAGCGGTAAACGGCAGTCGCTAGAAGATAACATACCGGAGCAGTTCGTTCGCTCGGTACATATTTAGTGTGAGACATAAAATTCATTACAGCGGGAATATTATCAAAGTTTACATGTTAAAAGGTGCAAGTGATTAATAAATAATCTCACCGCTCTCTATATCAGTGAAGTGTTATTTAATCTTGTGAAGGATTAATAAAAGCAGTGAAACAAAACTTATGATTTGTGTAAGCCTACATTCCTTAGCCGCATCACCCCCTGCTAAGAGATACATGTTTCTACAAATTAATACTGACGCAGCCGAGGCAAGCCTAATATATATAATAATTAAAGAAACATTAAAATACAAAGTTGATTCCTAAACGTTGGGGCGAGGGCATCCGGAAAGTGAATGTTGGGGCGAAGGCCACCGGAAACTTTGCACCATACGTGGGGCAGTTACTTCAACAAGTTTGGCTCCCCAACAGTGGAACTACAATACAACTCCTCCTTCAAATTATCATCTAAACATGGGGCAGCAACCCTCTCAATTGTTTGTTTAGAAAATATAGGTCCTGCCATTCTGTATTCATTTACTGCACACCACACACCAATTTTCACATCAGCAAAGGAAACTCGCGAGTAAATTCGGATCTCTCTGTGCTTCAGTATCTGTTATTTTGCGACTAACATAATATTCCTCTATGCTTCATCAGAAAACAATATTAAGCGTGGGCTAGTTACTTTATCAATTACATTTTCACAAAATCCAATTTTAGAAATTTATCTGACTCCGATCACCACTTGGAAAATTAAGTGTAAAAATTTAATTTTATTTAACTGCCGTGATTTTTAGCGTCCTATTGTATATTGGGCGTGAAAGACTGGAAATTTTGCTCAGAGCTCTTTATCAGGCTTTACGTGCCATAAATCTACGACACGGAGCACCGGCTTTACTTTCCTTTCGAAGAAAGCCATGCTAAGGATTTTTATGCCCGAAAACATCCATCGCCCTCCATCAGGTTTGAACCCGCTACCTAGGGAACTAGAGGCTACCATGGTAACCAATACGCCACGAGGACGATAAAATAACCTGTATACAGCAAATACCATTGGAGGCACTAAAGTATACAAAGGGAGAAATTCGACCAATTTCAGATTTCTCGAGTGTAAATGAAATGTTCTGAGATGCCAGAAATGTGTGGGTAAATCACAACATTCGCACATCTCTTATGATAAGGATTGTGCTTATTAACATGTAATTGTAACTATAAGAATGTGAGTCGCTTGCGCGGATATTATAACTTTTTGCGGGCGTCCGAGCTGCAGCGGCCGGCGCGCAAGTCGCCGATCGGTGGCCACAATGTAAAACAAAAGCATATGTAAGCTCAATGCTTTGAATATGGTTTCATTGTACAGTTTAACAGGTTTGATGCCGTTTGAAGATATCACTCTGGGGCAGTGATCTCTTTCTGTGAACAATGCAGTTTTTTGGTCTACCAACTCGTTTGGCGAGTATTAGCATTGGCTATTACTCAAGCAAAGAAGCTGATGGATTCGTAAATTTTCTTGCATAAGACTGAAATTTTAATCTTTGTTAGTTCTAAGTATAAACATTTAACCACATGTGAATATACTCAGCAAGAACTGCTGTACCAGATTTTAACACTGTAGGTCTGTTACCTCCTAAATTTATTCACATATGAAAATTTTAGCATCTGAGTAAGTTTTCCTCAAAAATATTTAAATGTTCTTTCATATTAATGTGTTAAACTACAGAATTATCAATGTAACTGACATATAAGGTTATGCCTAATTTCATTGTACATAATCAGCCAAGATCTACTTTTAATTATTACATTCTTTACTACATCCTTCATAACTGTTAACGGTAAACGTATGTATCACGGAGGGGCCCCTGGAACCCGGGCAGAGCACCGCACGTTGACCAGTCGGCCCATTATGCTTCCAACGTGATTCCTGGGAGGGAAGGATGAGGTGAGAGCCCCGAAGGGCGACCAGATCCGGGCGCAAGCATGGACGGGGTTCCTAACGTTTCCAGATAGAACGTATCCGCCGTCGCACGATCCCCGACCACAAGCCACCAACCTTCAGGGGACCCCGTACCCCCGCCGCGCTGAAGAGAGACCTAACTGAGCCGTACCGCAGGGATGCCAGGGATGAAACCTTTACAGAGCGCAACCCACCGCCCAGCCGCAATCCGCCGAACACCGTCGCCTGGTCCTACAACTGTGAAACACATGACAAGGATGATGATGGGTACAGGAAATGAGAGGAAGGACCATCGTGGTAGAAGAACTACCCTAGCATTCGTCTGGCGACACGTGGAAACCACTAAAAATTCATGGGCCGGAGTGAGCATTTGCCGGGGGTCGATCCCAGGACCTCCAGAATACGGGCCACAGATGTAACCGCCAGAGCCATCCCGCTTGTTTCAGAACTGTTAACTCCTTTGGACAAAAGAAAGCAGGTGGAAAAGATATTCATTTCCTTAAATCCGTTGCACGTTTCTTTAAGAGGTATCTCCAATATTTTGCAAAACTTCTGGTAGAAGAGGAAGTTACATAGCAGAAAGAAATATGCAGGTTTATGTCCAAATTTCTCAAAATTTAGACGTAAATAATTGCAAATTGAACTTGGGTGATACAATAATTATTCGGTTTACGTAAGTATTCATTTATAAATATAATTTATTTCTATTTATTACACAGTTCAGTATTACTACTCTGGATTTACATTTCATTAGCTTTTATTGGTGCTTATTTAAGCAGAAACTTAATAACGTAAGTTTATAGTATCGAAATATTGTGCTTATATTTTCAATCGTTGAGACTGCTGTGACAAGGTGCGCATAAATTAAAATAAACTCATTCTCACAAACTCTGGAGAAGCAATCAACTATAGCCCAAAAGACGCTGAAATCTATGGTGCAGTAAACAGCTGAATGGATTTGGTCACGGTGGGTGCCATGTTGAACTAATGCCATTTCCTCGTGTTGTACGAGACATGCTGCGAGAGGGACAGGTCGGGGTGACTCAAGGAGAACCAGTCGTGGGGCGGGACACTCAAGAGATGTGACGACATACCTGTCCACATTCATGCATAACCGGACTTCTGATTAAACCAGAAAATATCCACAACCAATACTTGGCCGACTTTTCTGTACGCATCCAGGTAAGTTTCGCCAATTTGTGACACGACAGGCCACGTGGAAGTGACGTTTCTACACTCTGCAACCTGCCCACACGCTGTGGCACAACCCGAAGAAGTTGCTTAGTGAAGAAGGTCCGCTACGCTCTATCGCAATTTGAAAGACAACATAGCATGTTCCTGTAACAAAGGTTCCATTAATGATTTACTATTACACCATAAAAAATATCCGATGTGATACATCACATGACTTTCTCTACCCTCTATCGTTTATTAGTTGGTTTACAAATTATTCTTACGGAAGCTACGTATAGTAAGTACTCCAACCAAAAATTTGATACCGAGTTTTCACCGGAAATATATCTTTCGAGACCCCCTGAATCCAAAAAAAGCATTTTTGGAAACATGTCCGTGCGTGCATCTGAGTGTGTGTCTGTGAACAGCATAACTCAGAAACGAACAGTCGGATAAACACCAAACTTGGTATTTAGGTTCAGTATCTTCCAGAGATGCGACACGAAGGCTTTCAAGAAAATCCCCCCACCCCAGATTACCCTTTACAAGGAAGATTTTTCGAAAATTTTAATTTTCTCAAAAATGGATCTAACGATTTTGATTAAAATATTATATGTTTAAGATATTTTCATGCCAAATTAAATGTATATCTGGAATTTTCTGGGAATATCTCCAAAAGTATTCTTCATTGCGAACGACTTTTGCATAACTGGTAAACCATAAGAGATAGAGAAAATGTTACTACACAAAAAATGTAGATTGCAATAAAATACACAATTTATGTCATATACATTTTTTGGGGTGGTGAACCATTTTCGAGTTATTGCTTGTTATTCCCTTAAATTTTCCAATACTTATACTTTTTCTCAAATTCGTTATTCATTTTTTTTGTCCTGGTAATGCAAAGAGAATGGAATACACCACTTAGCAACCAGCTCTTAAAACATTTGACTGTCGCTTAAAGACTAGCAATTCCCCTTGCACCTACAAGAAAATTAGCAATAAGATTAACATCTCGATATCTCGATTAACATGAAGCATGTGGAGAATAAGCGTTTGTAAAAATAGTTTTACAAGAGTAGAGAAAGTGATGTGAGTGTAACACATCAGATTTTTTCTATCTACTACATTTTAATCCAAATAAACATTTGCAGAAATAACTACATTACACATTTCGTTTTAATACAGGGTGATTTATGAAGAACCGAACATTCCTTCTTTAATATCCTGTTCGAAATTCACTATGCCCCAATTTTAGCACCAAATTAAGCAGAATGTTCTGGAGTTTCAATTACCTGTCGTTAGATGCGCAGATGTTCATGTTTTATTCGTAATTGTTAGTTTTATTCTCGGCAATTGTTTTTGTAGATTTTGTTCTAGTCAACGTAAAAATGGAGTACACATTAAATTGACTACTCCTTGTAAAGCAATACTGGATTACGAATTCAATTACAGCTACTCAACAGGCATAACAGAGAGAATTTGTTGTTTGGAATCCTCCCCAAAAACACAATACTGTAACTGGTAAACAAATTGGAAACAACTGGATCTCTGGCGAGTGAAAATGGCAAAAATCGTTCACCTAGGCTTTCCACGGTTGTTGTGTACTTAACAGCACGACTGGGATCAGTCATCCAAAAAATCATTAAGACATTTGTCGCAGGAGACAGGGTACAGCTACTCAATGTGTCAGAGAGCTGTGAAAAGTGCAGGCCTAAAGCCGTATAGGGTTACGGTTGTCCATGAGTTACAGGAACCGATAAGGATAGACGACTGAATTATTGTCGTTGGTTTCAGGCGTTCATTGTGCAAAATCCTGCCATATTGTCCATCACATGGTTCGCAGATGAAGCATGGTTCCATTTATCCAGCTATGTGAACTCTTAACTCACGCCATTGTGCCAGCGAAAATCCACATGTTATTCATGAAGCACCTATTCACCCGGTTAAAATCTGTGTTTGGTGCGCAATATCCGCACAGAGAATAGTGAGACCAATTCTTCTTTTAAAAAATGTGAACACTGCAGAGTACCGACGGATTTTCATGGAGTTTGCTGAGCAACTAGACGAAGTAGAGCTGAGTCAAGGATATTTTCAGCAGGACGGCACTACATGCCATACATGAAATGAATCCGTGGCACTATTTGGAGGTTTCTTTGACGACCGGATAATTTCCAAGAACCTGTGGCCACCGAGATCTCCGGGTTTGACTTTGCCGGACTTCTTTACGTAAGAGAGAGGGTTTATGCCACACGTCTCCAGACATTGGACGATCTGAAGCACATTGCACAGGAGATTCAACCTATTGACAACAGAGTCTTCCAACGAGTGGCCAGTAACATGGAACGTGTTGAGTTGTGCGTTATGCAGGATGGACATTTTCAACATTTGCTATAGAGGTAAATAATGTTCCAAAATTCCTCTGAATTTCAAGTATAATAAGTTGTCGCTAGTATAACTCATTTTGAAACAATTAAAGAAATAAATGTGTTAGTTCTTCATAAATCGTCCTGTACAAACAGACAGCGATAGTCAAATCTTTTAAAAACTGGACCTTAAAATTCCACACTGTTTCCATGCAATCGCGAGAAACAACTGAAAGTTGAAAGTACTTTAAAGAATGACCAAGAAATTAAGAAATGGAACCTTTAATAACGGATATCTCAGAAACGGCTTAAAGCACAAAAAACATATGTTAAATAAATTGTGTGTTTTAAAGATATTTACATTTTTTGCGTAGTACGTTTTCGTCTGTCGCTTAACGTTTAACAGTTATACAAGGCTATACAAAACTTCCTCCAACTGAAGTGGACTTCACAGGCTATTCCCAGAGAAGTCTATATATGCATTCTATTTGTCATGTAAATATTTTAATATATGCTATTTTAATCAAAATCATTAGTCATGTTTTAGAAAATCAATATTTTCGAAAAATCTTCCATGTAAAGGGTAGTCTGACTTGGTTTTTTTTTTAATCTTCGTGTCGCATCTTTGAAAGTTATTGATTTTAGATACCAAGTTTGGTATTAATCCGACTTCTCGTTTTGAGTTATGCTGTTCACAGACAAACAGACACATACACGGACCTTTCTCTAAAAATCTTGTGTGTAAAATCAGTCTCGCTGTGCTTCAGTATCAGTTATTTTGCGACAAAACACAATATTCCTCAATGCTTTAGTAATCTTATCAGCAATGTCCAATTACAGAAATGTATCCAATTCGGATCATCACGTAAAAAATAAGGTGTATGCAACAAATGCCTTACAGTAGAAAAACTAAAAAAAATAATGCGAGAAATTTGCTCAATTTCAGATTTCTGGTGTGTAAATGAAATTTTCCCTAGAAGACGCCAGAAATATGTAGGTAAATCAGAAGAAATATTTCGAAGATCTCTCATGATAAGGTATGTGATTATTATCATATAATTGTAACTCTGACTATAAGAATGCAAGACGGTTGCGCGGGTATTATAACTGTTTCTGCGGAAGCCCAAGCTACAGCGGCCGGCACGTGAGCTGCCGTGCGTTGGCCACAGTGTGAAAGAAAAGCACTGTATAAGCTCAAAGCTTTCAGTGAGGTTTGATTCTACAGTTTAATAGGCTTGTTGCCGTCGGCAGGTATCTTTTGGGGCAGTGGTTTCTTTTTCTGTACAATACATTTATTTTTTGCCTACCACTCGTTTTACGAGTGTTAGTATCGGCTATTACTCGAGCAAAGAAGTTGATGGACCGTTAAATTTGCTTGCTTAAGACTGACATTTTAATCTTCTTTAATGTAAGTATAAACATTTAACTGCATGTGAATATACCTAGCAGATACTGCTGTACCAGATTATAATAATGTAGGCCTGTTGTTAGTTTTAATTAATTATCGCATTGGAGAAAGTAAAAATCCGATTTGATACATTCACATGACCTTCTCTACCCTCTATCATTTATTCGTGGGTATACAAACTATTTTACTATTATTTTTATATATCTACTACCTTTTAATCCAAATAAACCTTTGCAGAAATAGCTACATTACACATTTCGTTAGAATACAAAGAGAACAGCGATAGTCAAATGTTTAAAAACTGGACGCTATATGCTGACCTTAGAATTCCATACTGTCCGCGTGCAATCGCGAGAAACAACTGAATGCTGAAAGGACTTTAAAGAATGACAAATAAATAAACAATTCGAAACGGCTGGCTCGGTAGACCACCTGTCTGCTCGGCGAGGGGTCCTGGGTTCGATTCCCAGCTGATGTGGCAATTTTTCTTTCCAAGATTATTCCCTATCCTCCCCAGAGTCTGAAAGTATGAATGAGAGTGTGAATGTGTGTGTGTTCTAATGATTAAAACCAAAGAAGTGCAAGAAACCCAATGACAAGAGAATACGAGTTAACACCATTGCCAACAGGCAGTAAGTTCCAAAGGAGAGGCCGCCGATAAGACCAATGTTGTTAAAGGCACCTTTAACCTTTAATAACCGATATCTCAGACATGGCTTATTTAAAGTAAACTGTATGCTTTAAAGCGATGTAGGAGATCTACATCTTTCGGATACTAAGTTTTTGTTTATCGTTAACGTTTAGCAGTTGTATAAGATTATACAAAATGTCTTCCAATTGAAGGGCACTTCACAGGTTATTACCAGGAAATTCAGGATATACAGTTTATTTGTCATGTAAATATGTTTAATGTATTATAATTTGATCAAAAGCATTAGAGCCATTCTTAAAACATAAATTTTCGAAAAATCTTCCATGTAAAGGGTAGCTGGAGGTGATGGGATTTTCGTGTCGCATCTTTGGAAGGTACTGAACCTAAATACCAAGTGTGGTATTTATTCAATTTATTGTTTATGAGTTATGCTGTTCTCTCTCCCCCCCCCCTCTCTGTCTCTCACACACACACACAGGACCTTTTTCTAAAAAAAATTTTCATTCAGGGGCCTCAAAACATGCATTTCCAGTGAAATATTGGTATCGAATTTTTGGGTGGGATGCAATACCTTGTCTACCTACCAGGTGCGCGGTAGAGAAATTAAGTAGACCTAAAATTATTTCTGTGCTGTTTTTCCCATGTGAATTCCAATTAAGCTTTCTTTAACACACTGGGTAAAAAACAGTCAGCTTTTTTTAAGCAATTTTACATTCCACATGAATTGGTAAAACAGAATGGCGAAAAAATACTATGTGCTACTTTCACCTGACTTTGTCTAGTCACTGTGGTTTATTTCTCTCTCTTCCACAAACCATTCTTAGAAAAGCGTATTGTTCTATTTCACATTAGTCAATAATGACAATAGTCAACGAAAAACATTTGAAGAAATAGCTTTATTATCCATTTCTTTTTGGGTAAAAGGGAGATACGGGAGGCTGAAGCGATAGTACAATCTTTAAAAAGCGGGTAGCTATGTGCTAGTTTTGCGATATCACGAGAAACACTTCATTGCAGGCAGAACTTCAAATAATTACATGAAAAAATTCAAATCATACAACAAAAATATCTCATAAATGGCTGAATCCACAATAACATTTTTTAAAATGAATATTTTGTTTTAAAGATTTCCAGGTTTTTATGTACTAAATTTTTGTCCATCTCTTATGATTTAGTAGTTGCACAAAATTTACAAAAGTCATCCCGAAAAAAGAGAAATTCACAGGCTATTTGAAAAAAAGTGAAGTTATGTATTTTACTAGTCATGTAAATATTTGAAAGATGTGGTACTTTAATCAAAATAGAATAATTTTTGAGAAAATAAAAAAATATTGAGAAGGTTGGCAAGCTTTTCAGTACCTGCAACAATCCTAGCGACCGGAGTCTCGCAGGCTGGACACTTCTTATAACCTAGGACGAAAATTTTAATTGGCGTCATATCTGGTGAGGGACATGGCCATTTAACCGGACCGCACGACCAATCCATCGTTGCTCTTAGTCATTGAATGCAAAGTCTACCGACGTCTCATAGTGTTTAAAATATACTTCTGCGACTTTATTGGCCGAGAATCTTGCAGCAGATGAGGCTGAATATGTTCAACGAATAAAATGCAATTATTCGCTAATATGTCGCCACCGAAGACCATGAACTTTAAATCTAAACACTCAGCAAACACCCTTAAATAATCTCCAAAATTTTGTCGTTAAAATTTATATCCGAGCAATTTATGTTGACATGACCAATCAAATTTCAGGCAGTTGATATCGTTAATATACTTCATAAATATTTAATTCTTGGAGTATTTTATGGTACATAATTTCACTTTCCTTAAATTGCCCTATATTTTTTACTTTCTCTAACACGTAGAGTAAGTTGGGGAAGTATTGCATACCACCCAAAAAATTCGATACTGACATTTCACCGGAAACACATGTTTTGAGCCACCCTGAATCCAAAAAAGCGCTTTTAGAAAAAGGTCCATGTGTGTGTCTTTGAACAGCATAACTCAAAAACGAATCGTCGTATGTGATACCAAATTTGTTATTTAGGTTCCGTATCTTCCAAAGGTACGACACGAAGATTTTCAAGAAAATTCCTCCACCCCAGACTACCTTTTACATGGAACATTTTTCAAAAACTTTTATTTTTTCAAAAATGGCTCCAACGGTTTTGATTAAAATATCATATATTTAAGATATTTTCATGACAAATAAAACGTATATCTTGCATTTTCTGGAAATTTCCTCAAAGGTCCTCTTCTTTCTCTATATATTTTGAGCTTGTTAAAACACAATTTATGTCCTACCTTTTTTTTGTGGAGTGAACCACTTCCGAGGTATTGCTTTTTATTTGTTTAAACTTTCCAATACTTTTCTGAAATGGGAATTTGTTATTCTTTTTTTTTATGTCATCGGCATGCAAAGTGAATGGAATGCTCCACATAGCAAAGATTTGACTATCGCTTAAAGCCTACTATATTCCCCTTGTACATACAAGAAAATTAGCAGTAAGATAGTTTCTGCAAATGTTTTACATGAATTAGATGGAGAACAAGCCTTTGTAAAAATAGTTTTACAAGAGTAGAGAAAGTCATGTAAGTGTAAAACAACAGATTTTTAACTTTAGCATCCAAAATTCAGAGTTCATTAGAATTCTGCAGCATCGGGACTGTCATTGTCTTAAAATGTTGATAACCCTCTCGATATTATACTCTAAAAGGGAGATACTGATGGTTTAAAGTCGCAATGATTGTTATTTCAGAAAAAACAACCCTGAATATATTTTAACAGTATAAACTTCAAGGTGGCATAATTCAGCCAAGAGTTCTGGGTTACAGTCAAGCGCAGGACAAGTTTAATGAAAATTGTTGAAATCAATGATGGCGTTAGTTTTCTCTATATAAATCTATGCATGTAGAAAAAACCTATAAATAGTTGTCAAGACAAGAGTTTAAGCTACTATAGTGGTAGTTTATTTCTTCCGTTTATTCAGGTTTACATTATTCCGAATTAAGCTCTAAATACAAAGCAGAGTTATTACATCATCAATTGTGAACCAAGGCAGGCGTGTAAATTATCTTCCTGCTGTCCATGTCCGGTTCGGTTCAGCATTGCAACGTGTTCTCTCGTTAGGTAATCTGTGTTTTTACAAGTGTGCACCGTAATCCTACAATTACTGTGTTTGATTTTGCAACATCCGGTGTATACCAAGCCACTCCTTAAAGCAGTAGCATCATTTCTGAAACAGCATGCCGCAGATAAAACTGAGATTATAACAGTTTCCACTGTCACGTCCCAATGGGATTTCCGCCGGTCTAAACTACCTCAAGGTTTTCTGCGTGATCAGAATCCAAGCAGGCAGCCGCTGGCTGCAGACGTTACAACAGCCTTCTTTCGGAACATTCGTGGAAAATAAAATGACACGGTTGCCTTCCTTTCAAAGAAGATAATTAAGCGAGAAAAGAAAATTTTATCTCTAAAACTTATCCCATACTTGTAGAGATTGCATAACTTTGCTAATATTAGAAGAAATTTAAGAATTACAATTTTCAGCTTATTGGTACTAATAATAGTAGTTTATTACGCAACATGGCCCTGAATTGAATATTTATAATGGTTTACAAATTCTTACCAATCTATTTTAATAGCATGATGAATATGCGCCTTATAAAGTACGAAATGTTTCGGTTTAAAGACCATTAGTAATGAGGTACGGGACCATTTCGACTTTAAACAAGTCAATACCTTAAACGAGCAGATTTAAGTGGGCAGGGAGCAGAAAAACGAACCTGGAGAGCCCAAAACTAATTTAAAAACCTGATGTGTTACATTCACATGACTTTCTCTACTCTTTTACAAACTATTTTTGCAAACGATTATTCTCCATATGCTCCATGTTAATCGAGATGTTAATCATATTGCTAATTTTCTTGTAGATGCAAGAGGAATATGGTAGGTTTTAAGCGACAGCCAAATCTTTTAAGCGTTGGTTGCTATGTGCGCATTCCATCCTCTTTGCATGTCCAGGACATAAAAAAATTCTGATGTGTTACACTCACATGACTTTCTCTACTCTTGTACAAACTATTTTTACAAACGCTTATTCTCCATCTACTTCATGTTAATCGAGATAAACATTTGCACACTCTATCTTATTGCTAATTTTCTTGTAGATGTAAGGGGAAAATATATTTACAAGGGCAATATAGAAAATCAGTAGCCTTTAAGCACATACATATCTCTTAATAGCTGGTTGCTAGGTGCAACACCATTCCCTTTGCCACAGATTATAACTCTTTGCATATCCAAGACAAAAAAATGAATAACGAATTTCCATTTTAGAAAATAAGTATTGAAACATTTAAGGGAATAACAAGCAATATCTCGAAAATGGTTCACTCAACAAAAAAAAATGTATCTGACATAAATTGTGTATTTTAACGCGACCTACATTTTTTGTGTAATAACATTTTGTCTATTTCTTATGGTTTACCAGTTATGCAAAAGTCGTTCACAATGGAGAATACTTTTGGAGACATTCCCAGAAAATTCAAGATATACATTTTATTTGTCATGAAAATATCTTAAACATATGATATTTTAATCAAAATCGTCAGAGCCATTTTTGAGAAAATTAAACTTTTCGATAAATCTTCCATGTAAAGGGTAATCTGGGGTGGGGAATTTTTTTTTCTTGAAAACCTTCGTGTCGCATCTCTGGAAGATACTAAATCTAAATATCAAGTTTAGTGTTTATCCGACTGTTCGTTTTTTGAGTTATGCTGTTCACAGACACACAACAGACATGTTTCCAAAAATGCCTTTTTGGGATTCTGGGGGTCTCAAAACATGTATTTCCGGTGAAATCTCGGTATCGAATTTTTGGGTCGAATACAGTACTTACTTACTATACGTAGTAGAGAAATTAAAAATGTGCAACTGCATTCATTGTACATTTAGACGAAATAAATCAATCCTAAACTTCCATAAGCTTGAAAACGGCAGGCTCTGAGAAACAATGTGGAGAAGAGGACAAATAGTTGCGCTTTGTCGATTTGTTTTCAAAATTTCACATGGAACTCACAACGTGTTGCAACTAAGACACTATGCAGATCGTTTGGGTACATAGAGTAGACGATATTTTTTCTTTCAGAATACCTGATATGCCTAAGCCTGTCTGCTTTAACTTCACAGCAGGATGTGCTGTCCCTTCCATCATCAACCGCCTGTATTTCGGAGGATGCAAGTCCACAATACAGTAATTAGCAAGGGTGATATTTGCAGAGTGTTAAATAGAATTATAGAATCTACTCTGGGTTGTGTTTGCAGGTCGTGTGTCGTCCTAATTACAAATGTAGTGTGTACGTTAAAATACCGACTCAACGGTTGATTGTATTATCGGCTTACGTCGCAGCAATTTTAGACTTTGGTGATGACCGTTCTACTTCACAGCTAGTGGAGTGATTCGACTTCCAATAACAACCAACTCTATCTTATATTACTCGTCTCTACATCTGCGTGAAAAACATGGAAGGACTGTGCGATTTAAGTTGGTAATGAAGTGTGTAGCTTCGCCCTCACCAAGCGCCATCCTTCTAGCTTCCTCACACTTTATTCTTAAGTTTTCCAGCAATGTCACACAATTCAGCACTTCTTCTACCGCTATATCCTGATTGAATGGTGGCAAAAACTTTAGATTTACCCTCTGTTTCTATTACAGGGAAACATTTGACAGCCAGGATTTGAATCACAGATTAACGTGCCGCTGCTCTAACCAACTTAATTTTGCAGGGTAATTCTACCTTTGCAACTTTAGGCTGGCTCGCTTGCTTCTGGCTCCCTCCCCCGCCTCTCTCTCTCTCTCTCTTTATGGAGGTTGCTTTCTTTGATCAGGAGGTACAATACCAAAATCATGCAATGGAGGCAGAAGTACAAGATTACAGGACTGACATTGTTTTATCTATAATAAAATACCCCTTAACACTTGTCAGAAAATGTAATATGGTAAATATAACCTAAAATTCACAAATGCCAAAAAATCTATATATCTAAGTTTTAAAGCATATAATCTAAAATTTTTCATACAATATATTCACAGACTTTTTAATGCCTTCGTACCTAAGAAAAAGGTCAACTGTTCTGCGTCACATGAACAAACTTTATTATAAGATCAGCCGTGTTAAATAAATCAATATGAAAGAACTACGTAAAACCCGATGGATCGAGATCTAGAGATTGCGAAGATAGGTTTAATGGCTAACTTAAAAATTTTAATCTGCCACTAAACTGTGAAATTTAAGATGTTTATTAGGGTATATGAATATATTTACCAAACACCTTACAAAAGCTCAGATGTGTTGCACTCACATGACTTTCTCTACTCTTGAAGGAACCATTTTTAAAAACGGTTATATCTACTTCATTTAAATCGAGATGTCGAGATATTAATCTTACTGCCAATCTTCTTATAGGTGCAAGGGGAATACGGGATAGTCAAATCTTTTAAGAGCTGGCTACTATGTGGAGCATTCCATTCTCTTTGCATGTCCAGGACATTTGAGGAAAAGTAAAAGTATTGGAAAATTCAAACAAATAATAAGTAATATCTCGGGAATGGTTCACTCAACAACAAAAATTCATATGACAAATTGTGTGATTTAACGAGACCTACATTTTTTGTGTAGTAAAATTTTGTCCATCTCTTGCAGTTGTGCAGTTATGCAAAAGTTATTCAGAATAAAGAGGGTTTTTGGGAACATTCCCAGAAAATTCACGATATACATTTCGTTTGTCATACAAATATCTTAAACATACGATATTTTAATCAAAATTGTTAGAGCCAATTTTGAGGAAATCGACATTTTCGAAAAATGTTCCATGTAAAGGGTAGTCTGGGGTGGGAGAATTTTCTCAAAAATCTTAGTGTCGCATGTTTTAAAGATATTGAACCTAAATACCAAGTTTGGTATTTATCCTACTTTTCGTTTTTGAGTTATGCTGTTCCCAGACACACATCCACACAGATACACAACGGACCTTTTTCTAAAAATGCTTTTATTATTCAGGGGGCCTCAAAACATGCATTTCCGGTTAAATATCTATATTGAATTTTTGGGTTGAATGCAATACTTCCCTACTTACTATACGTAGTAGAGAAAGTAAAATGACTCCTGAGGTGGCGTTCTGGTTCAAAGTCCCGTTTAAATGCCAATGTGTCCGATGTGTTGTGGTTTCTCTTAGTACTCAGTTAAATTCTGATTATATGTTTCAATGCTGCGATCAAAAGATCCACTCACAGATTAAATATGTAGAAATAGAATAAATGCTATGATCAGGCCTTCTACTAGTAATTTTCTTATGCGTATGACTACTACGCTACCATAACCATCTGTGTTACGCTGATTACACTAGTCTGCATGATATTGGATGACTGAAAACTAATAAGTGATTCTCGCTCCCTTTTTTATGCTGATTTCAGAACTGCTTTTAGTTTTTTTCTATCACGTACAGTTTTTTCACAATTTCACTTCAAAAATATAGAGTTGAGCCAGTAGATGAGTATTGTTGAAGGGAAATTTATCACTTTTTGGAGGGAAATTTCTCAATACAGACTTTTAAGTCTTTGCGTTGTTACACCTGTAGATGCTGGTTGCTATTTCTAATTTAGGCATTGTTGTTAATATCAGAGGCTTGCATTACCAGTGCTATATCGTGATTGAAGTTATAAATACATTATGTTTACACGCCAGTGTGTGAACAATCCAAATGTTTTTGCTATATTTGTGGAAATTATACAGTGCTTCAGCAGACTTTGTGAAAAAAGTGTACCATACTTATTTTAAAATGAAACTTGGTGACAAAGACAAGGACTGGGCTCCAAAGACAGTTTGCCGCTATTGTGTTGAGAGGTTAAGATTGTGGATAAAAGGAAAGAAATCGTGCATACCATTTGCAATTCCCATGGTGTGAATTTGCAATTCCTTAAAGACTGTTATTTCTGTTTAGTTAAAGTTCAGAGGTGCAATTCGAAAAATAAGAAACACATTGTGTATCCAAGTATTCCTTCAGCCATCAGGCCAGTTTCACACGGAGAAGATCTGTCTGCTTCTCTTACTCCAGCTGTTTTAGAGAACTTGGAAGAAGATGGTGTTGAAAGTGAATCTCATGCAATCACCGAAGATGATTTTGATGAGGTCTACCGCCCTGAATACGACGTGACTCCACAATTGTTCTCTCAGAGTGAACTAAATGATCTAGTACGTAATTTGAATTTGTCCAAGGAATCTGCAGAGTTACTAGGCTCCCGTCTTAAAAATAAGAATCTTCTGGAACCAGGAGCACATTACTCATGGTACAGACTCAAAAAACAAGAGTTAGTTCCTTTTTTCACAGATCGAGTCCTTGGTTTACTGCAATAACATAAACGAGTTAATGCACTTTTATGACATTGAACATGATCCTACTCAGTAGAGACTTTTTATAGATTCATCAAAGAGGAGCCTGAAAGGCGTTTTACTGCATAATGGGAATGTGTATGGGTCCATTCCTGTTGCACATTCAGTCCAAATGAAAGAGACAGTTGAAAACATGAAGATACTTTTAACAAGTATACAATACGAGTAACACAAATGCCGTATCTGCGGTGATTTCAAAGTTATTGGAATACTATTAGCATAACAAGCTGGGTTCACAAAAATGCTTTGTTTTCTGCGCGAATGTGACAGTCGGGCTAAGCAAAGGCATTGGAGTATGAAAGTATGGCCACAGCGGAGAAACTTGTTGCCTGGAACTAAAAACATCCTGCACGAACCGCTTGTAGAGAGACAAAAGATATTGCTTCCGCCACTACATATAAAATTGGGCTTGATGAAGCTATTTGTAAGGGCTCTACCACAGGATAGAACCTGCTTCAAGTACCTTTCCAAGAAATTTCCCTTCCTTACACAAGACAAATTAAAGGTTGGAATTTTTGTTGGTCCTCAAATAAAGAAATTGATGAAGGATGAAGATGTGCATTTTCTGCATCCGCATATCGACAACTTTCCAGAAAATCTGGGACATTATAGTGAAGAGCAGGGTGAAAGTTTTCACCAAGATATTAAGGAAATGGAGAGGAGGTACCAGGGAAGATGGAATGATGGCCGACTGCTGTTGAATGTTGAGGAGGGACAGTCATCTTCCAAGGATCTGCAAGGAAGTCAAAGAAGAGAAAGTTTTAAAAAGTTAAATGAAACACTTTGACTTCTTCTTTTGTTAAAATGTAGCCATGGAATAAATTAGGGGAGTTCTTGAGAGTATTCTTAAAAAAAGTTCTTGAATAAAAACTTACCTTGTATGAAATGGTATTTGAATACTTTTCTACGCTCATTAGTAAAATTGTCAAAACATTACTTCTTATTTTGTTAAAAACCTGACGTGATAAAAAACGGAAGTTATTTCTGGAATCAGAATAAAAACGCGATTCAAGAGCACCTACTTTTAAGAAATCTTTGACAAAAAGTTTGAAAATGCAGAATAGTGTTATGATTACCAAAATCTACAAAACACATCAGTTTTAACGCCCTTAAAATCCACTTTCCGACTAGATCAATAGAAACAAAATGGATGACTCGAACTGAGGCCATAAGTTAGAAAGTTACTCAAGCACATGGTACAGATAGGCAGCTACACTACTAAGTCAATTTATCTGGATACACCGGCCAAAAACAATGTTGTCTAAGTTAACAGATTTCTATTACAGAGCCAGTACATTCCGTCTCTCCAACTTAATATTCGATTAAAATGAGTAGGCTGGTAACATGACAAACCATAGAGGAAAGATACCATACTTTCAGCTACCCATTATCCAAAATCATGGATTACGTGAAATATAACTGGCCTTGGACATCGCAGATTCATTAGGAAAATAATGGTGCTGTTGCAGCTAACGAGGAAAAGGAAATTCAAAATACCTGCGCTGTGCATTGTGTATACTTGAACCAATGTGATACACGTGGCATCGTTGACCGTTTTGGTGGAGAAATAAAGAAAAAGCATAAAAAACATAAAAAATATTTGCGTAACCAGCGGTATCTTCGCGCAGCATTATATACCCAGATATGATTATGGATATTTCGATTGTAAATGCTACTGAGCAAGGCAACGAATTACCAGAGTTACTGCTGCTTCTGAAAATTAACGAATCTTAAGCAAATACAAACAAGACAGAATGTTGCCCTTCGGTTTCCCACAGCTTAATGCTTCAAGGAAATATGTACAATTTGAGTGTTTCACTTCAGTTCCCCGAGGTTTGATCCGCTTCAAGCAATTATAAATACGTTTTGGAGTGTTGCACTTCTGTTTTCCACAGTTTGATCCGCTCCGCTGCAGCTGTTTCTGCTCTAGGTTTTCTGGAAGTAGCAAGCTGAGTCGGAAGTGAATCTATGTAGTGATGCAAATGAATTCACCCGCAAAGGGATTTAACTTCTGCGTAGGACGAGAGATGTAGGATGTTTGTAGTGGTGTATATGGAAGGCAGCGCCCGTTTGTGTACTTCTCGGTTGCCCAATTCAATACGGACTTCTTTTGACTGGCAATAGTGGCTGCAGTCGCTTGAAAGTAATTATGTAAATACCATTCAGATGTATCAAAACTTCATGTCATCTCGCAAAATGATACTGGAAAAATATTGGGAATGGAACAGTCAATATTTTTAATGAATACCAATTTGGTACAAAGAGCGCCAAAGAGAATCTCACTGCACCTCGCGTCTATGTCACATTATTTATCGTTGTACGTGGCCTTGCGAAGCCATGGCTATTTCATTTGTTGCTTTAGTCCACGGTGCAAGGGTGCGCCATTCCTTCTGCTAAACAGTTACACCAATAACCACAACAAAGGTTACAAAATGGCGTAGAAACGAAGTATATGTTTACGGTATTGATCGCATTGGCCAAAACAGAAAGAGGTAGAGTGAGTGCACTCAGTTTGTCATACAGACCTCCTATCGTGATTGGTAGCCCATACCTTATCGGCTTGTGCAGGACACGCCTTTGAAAGGGCTAAAAGCTAAGGGGAAAACTTGATTAGCGCCTAGGTTAGCCAATTTTAGAATGCATTATGTGAGAATATTTTCAGGGATGGAAATTAAAGCTTGAATGGTATTAATTAAATACATAGCAAGGCAGCACTTTATAACAAAAATAAACAGAACTGTATACTCCCAGTGGTATCAATGCTTGTTGCTGCATAGAAGCAAACATAACTAAATGATAAATAAATAAATAAAACCGCATGTTTTCTTTCTAATTCAAATTACAATTAGTTAATATAACTTTGCTAACATGTTGCTGATCATAGGAATGCAACGGGATTATAGACAAAAATATAACCCAATTTTATTGCCATAATATGTGTGTCATATTCGGTAAACCATATTCATATGTATCTCTAGTTTCTAAACATGATCAGTCAATTATAACAAAAGAGTAATTCGTATTTAGTAAACGAATATCATCATCTGTGTATGTTTTACGGGGAGTGTCCACTTTTTGACGAGTATTTAGGCAGTTTTCCCCACTTTCCTGAAATATTTTTATCCAGAAATTTACTATAAAAGCACTTTTATGCACTGTCATTGAAATTGCTGCAACAGTGCGACCAGCCTCCCACATACCCACGATACGTTCACAAGTAATTTTGCTAGTATACGGCATGATTGGTTCTGAGACTGTTTTGGTTTCAATAACACCAGAAAAAACAAAGGCATCAATCTCCCCTCTTTTCCTCCTTATTGCTGTGTTATCAAGCCACCACGCTCTGCGATAGGTAAGGTGAAGGACACGCTTCAATATACTCCAGAAAACGATACAAAATCCGCCGAAGATTTTCTTTGGCGCTCTGTATACGTAGAATGCTGAATGCTAACCGAAAATTCGCAATCGAGATTTTACTATAAATACTTTTCAGATCCCCTGAACGCAAAAGAACAATTACTTTAGGAAATTATCCAAATTCAAATCGTTTAAAGTTGGTTCGCTATGTGATGGCTTTTAAATTCCGTTCTCTTTGCAGGACCACGAGAAAAAAAAAACAATTAGCAACTTAGAGTTGTAAAAAGTATAAATTTCACAATTCCAACCAATAATAAAGAATATCTTGGAAATAGTTAATGCGACAAACCCTTTGATATAAATGGTGTGCTTTAACGGAATCTTGATTTTTTGTGGAGTAAGTTTTGTCTATTCCTTACGGTTTACAAGTTACACAAAATTCATCAATAATGGAGAGGACTCCACAGGCTCTTCCTATAAAATCTAAGATAATAACCATTTAAATAGTGCATATATCTTAAACATGTGGTATTTTAATATAAATCGTTAGAGCCATTTCAAGAAAATAAAAAATAATGAATTTTCTGCGAATAGTCTGTGAAGTCCTCATGTCATTGGGGATATATTTTGTATATTATTGTATAACTATTAGACCGTTAGTAATAGACAAACGTTTACTACACAAAAATATAGAATCTCTTTAAAACACGCAGTTTATTTCAATAGAGTTTTGTGGTGGCGTCACCATTTCTGAGATATTCGTCATTATTGGCATGAGCTCAATAATACATTTGTCATTTTTAAGTGCTATTATCATTCAGTTGTTTCTCTCGATATCATGAAAAGAGTATGGAATTTCAAAGCCACCATATTGACCCGTTTTTTATACATTTGACTATCGCTTCAGCTTTCTATATCCTCTTTTTACCTGCAACGAAATGTACAATGAAACTATTTCTGCAGGCATTTGTTTGGATTAATATGAATTAGATAGACAAATAAGCTTTTGTTTGTTTGTTAGATCAACTCCTGTAATTTTAACCCATCACAGTTTTAAATAAACATAGTTGATACAATTTTTAATTCTGGACCTTCTCTTCAGACTTGCAGTTATCTAACGTTGTATAGCCCAATGATTTTTCACATCGGGAAAACACACAATCATCCCTGATATCAGTATTCAAGGAAATATATACGATACGAGCAATGTGAAGATTTCATACTCACCTCATCCCAAAACTCCGATTGTAATATTTTAGACTTCGTACGTAATTTATTATTCTGCAGAAAAATAATTTTCTTATTTGAAAATATATTGGTTGAGTTATTTCGGAGTTAGGATGCCACAACTTTCTTTCTTTCTTTCTTTCTTTCTTTCTTTCTTTCTTTCTTTCTTTCTTTCTTTCTTTCTTTCTTTCTTTCTTTCTTTCTTTCTTTCTTTCTTTCTTTCTTTCTTTCTTTCTTTCTTTATACAGTGCCTTTGTGTTCATCTGCGCGAAGACTTCTTAACATCGTCGGATGAAATTACCATTAACACGCATAAGTTCTTCTTGCGTAATGTTGATAACTTCTGCTTTTACATTGTCCTTAGGTTCTTCTATGGTGTGGGGATTGTTCCTAAACTTTATGTTTTAGCATTTAGCGATCCCGTTGTTCTAAATGTATTGACCAAACATCTCAGTGAGCTGGATAACCAGGAAATTGCTGCTGAAATTGGCTACACACCTGTCTAAATGGTTTAGTTTTCACGCATGTATCGTACATAAAAATACGCTGTTCAAGCCTGAATTTGTTGGCAGGCATTTCCTGGACTAATAAGAGAATGACATCCCTATGAAAGCCACACAATACACACGTATTGTCGCAACGCTTGAACACGAAGACAAAGCAACGACCGATAAATGTACCCTAGACACGTTCTGCGCCACTTCTGCGCAGTGGCATAATACCATCACTGCCATCTCCGCCGATATGCATATAAGATTATGACCTTGTATACTTAGTAAATTGTAATGAGGTAAATTACAACAAAGATGTAAATTGAGAAAACTTACTTACATGAGGATTATCATCAAACGGTTTTGGCATTATAAACTTCACTGTAGAATTAAAATAAAGGATACTCGGAAGCTTTGATACCTCTTTATTATACACATCTATAGTATCTGATAAATTTCAATTAAAGAAGCATCACATCGTACCACTATAAGGGATCCGATTGTCGTTTGATTCGCCCTTTCTTGTGTTTGTTAGTACATGGAGGAAAAAGTTAGAAAGCATTCAATTATACCATAGTCATCTGTGTCCATACCGTAGGAATAATGTACAATTCGTTGTTGTTTGTATGTGCAATATCCGTGGAGTAACAACTAGAAAAGTCAAAGTCATCCTTATTTTCTACTTTGCCTGCTTTATGGTTTTATTCTAACATCCAGGCCTACGCTTAAAAGACAGTACATGTTAAATGGGGCGGACTGTTGCCACATGTACTATACGTACGCACCCCTCCCACAATTTAATGTAATCTTGGGAATGATAAATCACCAAATAGTGAAAGGCTGCATGGTACGAGTATTTAAGTCTATTGTTAAACGTTTTATTTTCACCTTCACTTTATGTCTCCTTTTGTATTTTAATACTCGATTTTAGAGGCATAAAATATATATTATCATAGAAATATGGAGATATAAAATAATACAGGGTATAATTTCGGAGGTTATCATCATGTTTACGCTTGACAAAATTATATTCAACGTAGGTGGAGTATTTTCAAACAGCAAAGATGCGCCGCACTCCGCTTTGCTTTATTCATCTTATTGCGTTAACCTAGCTGTTTTAATTCGCCTCCTTCTTTTAGATTTCTTTTTTGATGGCGTCCTTAGAGGTCCTTTCATCTTTTCTTTTTTATTCCATTCACTGATATATCTGAACACCCAGCAACTTTAGCTGTTTATTTTACTGCTTTACTAACACCCATTTCATTTGAATACTTTAACACCTTCATTCTCATTTGCGTTTCTTCTTAGTTTACCAAAACTTCGTCTCTTTCTAGCCTCTCCCTCCTTAACTATAAATATTTAGTAAAATGTCAATAAATAGCCCACATGGCATTTCACAGCCTATAGATGTACCCGCTTCCTTACAACTAATGTTGATCTAACTGCCTTCTGCCTCGCGCCTGGCGCCTGTTAGCTGAATATATGGATGACTTTTGTTTGTCATACACAATCAATCCAAAAGTTATCGGATTCCAGCTTCCTTTAAAAACTGTCTCCAAGCATCCTCAACATTTCCTCTCACTTGGTACCCATTGTAAACCCAATAATAAAAAAAGTTTCTCGCCGGCTAACTTTTCTACTGCATAGGTATACAATTTTCGGAAAATATTTAATTTAAAAAATTATTATTATGCTATTAAAGATGGAGAATTCAAACTTGACAGCTATCAGCACTCTATGCTCTATCCTTTAGTTTATTAGTTAGTATGTAATAGGCGTATAGAAAGCAAATATTGGAGTTTTACCGAAAAACTGGTTTTCTTTAGAAATTTGTGCCCACAGAAGTATATGAAGGCTCTAAACTGATATAATCTGATAGATAATATTTGCATAGGATAATGTGTTCAAAGCTGAAAATCATACGAGTAATGCATGAATACTTACACCATGTTCATTAGTAACTTGGCAACAATGCGAGAGTAGAAAAGGACGAAGCTAACGACAACATGTCGACGCAGTATTTTATATCACAACACTGTAAATGCCAGAGTGATTGTAGTGTAAATTTGCATTATTGTATGACAATGATTTGAGATGTTTGTTAATTATAAGCATTGTTAGGAAATATGATTTTAGATGTTTGTTGATTATAAGCATTGTTAGGAAATAAGTTTACACGGCCTCACTGAAACTGAGAATAGGGGCGGGTAACAATGTAGTGAGGGGGTGAGTTGTTTATTAATTAGAAGAGACAAGCAAATGACGTCAGATTAGCGCGCTTTTCTTAGAAATGGAGGGAATATCTTCCCTAGAGCATATGTGTTCGTAATTTTGATTGGATATGAAAATAGACGCTAATGTTGGCGCGTTTTATTAACCAATAGCAGCTCTGTTATAATCTTTAGGCATATCGGGGTGAGGGAGTATAAAAAGCTAAAGCCTGAGACAAGTATTGCCCAGTTCAACAGGATCATTCACGCATTACACGTCGCTCAGTCCAACAGAATCATTCAGAAGTTAAACGTCGCCCAGTTCAACTGGATCATTCGCGCATTACACGTCGTTCAGTCCAACAGAATCTCTCGCGTCGTAAAGTTAGTTATAAAATGTGAAATACGCAAATTAATAAAGTGCGGCAAATAAGTGATTACAGTTACATTCTAAAATATAACAGTTTCAGTCGGGCGTGTATCAAGAGTAATTATGTGAAATGAATAACGTGTGACGGCAATAAAAGTGTAAAAACAAATTCTTTTATCAGTGTTATCTTTTAGTAATAACTCCTTTCCGTTTACACACCTTGTTTAAGATATTTGCTAGACTGAATAATAATAATAATAATAATAATAATAATAATAATAGCTAGCCGGAGGACAAAGAACTCAAAATTCAAAAATATTAATACAATAACAGGCGCTCAGCAATAAGATAACACGAGTTACCGCGACAATATATGCGTTATATAGTGACAGAGATATCCCATTTATCTCCATGCTGTCTTTTAAAGGTTGAGACAAGCTATAGTAAACAGTTGACAATGAGGATTCCAGCCAGAGGCGAAGAGAGCCGAATGCTGATGCCGTTCTCGTCTGTCTGTTGCATTTTTACAATATTTGTCGATATTTCCATTTATGCCATCACTGCAATTTTGGCGGGCATTCTACTGGTCTTCGCAGGTGGAGTGTATAGGGAGGAGGTGGTGTGTGTTTGTGTGGGTGGGGTATCTTTTCGCGCATGCAGTGGCGTCCTGTTTTACGTGCACAATTCTAGATTATTCACATATGAATATACAGGGTAGACTATTTAAGTTGAAATTGTACATAATCTCCAAAACTAAGCGTTGTAGAAAGAAATACCTTAATAAAAATTGCTTGATATTATGGGGGAAAGTAAATGACTTTACCATTAGTCATGTTTTATTTGGAGGACGTTGTGATGGTCATTTTAGGGTCAATTTAATTTATTTAAATGGGAACCTACCCTTTTATGTTGTTTTATCACTCTTCATAAAAAACTAAACACCATTTGTTTAAAGCACTTTGCAATTGTCCTTACAATTAACCAAATTTCAGAATGGTTATGTGCGAAGAGCGCAATGAATGGTTGGACCATCCATGGATGGTCATTTGACGGTCAAGTTACGTTTCGTAATTTGGAAGCATTTTTTTTTATTTTGTTTCCTTATTCCTTATCACAACACATAAAATGTAGGTTCCCATTTAAAAAAATTAAATTGACTCTAAAATGACCATAATAAGTTCCAAACAAAACACGACTAATGGCATTTACTTTTCCCAACTTTTATTAAAGACATTTCTTTCTACAACTCTTAAGTTTTTGAGATATTGTACAGTCTCAACTTAAATATTCTACCTAGTATTAACTTTGAGCAATATGACTACATGCAACCCTGTTTTGCACAGTATCCCCACAAAAAAATATTTCTAATGGTAACATAATGAAAAAACTGAAATTAATTATAGTTTTTGCTCTCTATGAGGACACTTAGTACCAATGCTTTGCCCCAAGCCTAACCTCAAAACCAAAGTAGCATTTTTGCATTAATAATATAAGAATGCAAATCCAAACTTATTTTAAGACAAAATAATTCCATGCATTACGTTTGGCCAAATCTTAAAGCTGTTATTTTAAATTGAATCTCTTGCAATCGGAAACAAATGACGAAGGAGGCAGAGTTTATCGGTTGACAGTTATTATTTCCTTTGAAAGCCATAATTATCCTGTAGGAAGCCGCAACTGGTGATATCCAAGACGTTGTTAAACTCTGTTCGTCTATGCCATATGAGTAGAACAATCTTATTAAAGCTGTATTGGAAAACTTGACCGAACTGCTATAATCGCCAGATTAGTCACTGTTAAGTACAATACGGGAAACACTAACTGCCTTTCCAAATGTAAATGGCAGAAGCAACTACACCAGATCAGACACAGGTGTGGTTGTGATAGGACTTGACCAATAATAACAGCTGACACCTGCCTAGCGATTACCCTATATTCTCTTGTTTATAAATAAAGTGATATATTCCTGCCTGCACAAAACCGGAATAGAAATCACGCGAAGATCAATATCAACACCAAAGTTCTAGAAGGCAAATTGAAAGGATCGCGGAATATACTGCACCTGTGATTATATTCGCCTCATGTTCCTGAGTCCAACTTTCACAAGTGTTTCTGTATGTTCAGTAAAAGGTTCTGTGTAACATCATATTCCAATAAAATTTCCTAACATCACACAACAGCCTCCTTCAGACCGGTTCTTGGAATTATTTACGAGCTATTTAATAAATCACATCCTAAAAATGTCACACTCTCTTTTCACACCAACACTAGTCCGAGAACAATGTACTGGTTCAGCACTAGAGTTTGATTTTCACCTAAGAACAGCGAGAATTTTCACTCAAACTCTTTTCCTTTAAAGGTAAACATCCAATTGTTTACGCGCCGAATTAAAACGCACTTCGGTGGGCAAAGGGTTCAAAAACAGCACAAAATCTGTTTGCCGAAAATTAACATATTAATTTTATATGCATTAAACATTAGTTTAACACCTGCGAATAAACTTAACATGCATATTCCTTATTTGAATAACTTGAAGTTTTAAATTGTAAAAATCAAAATTTAAAAGGAGCTTCTTTTGTAGCTTAGAGCCTTAAGAATCACGTGGGGGTTTTTCTTTCCATTGTGGTTATTACTATATTGAGATACAACGCGACCAAGTGTCCACTTGGCAGTGAGTGCTGGAATTTTTTATTTGTAAGGTAAAGGCATTCTGCATGTTGGCATTTGAAATATTTATAAGTCATAGAGCTTTCTTGTCTGTTGAGATGAAATCTTTAGGTACAATGTAAAAGAAATATATAAAGAGTTTTAGAGGTATTTTTCTGAACGCGGATGGTTAAAAGCTATATAATATTCAATATAAATTGTGTGAAAATATTTTAATAAACTTCCTCGAACAGGAAAACAAAATACATACCGATAAATTACAGAAATAATTCCAAAATAAATGTGAATTATCTACCTGTAGAAGCAAATCGTTCTAAAATATCCTAAAATTCTGTTAAGTAGAAATTCGGCTATTTTTATTATTATTGTTATTATTATTATTATTGCACAGTTTCAACATAAGCTTGCCTTAAGAATAAACCGTATTTCCTCGAAAATATTAGCCACGTTAATACAAACGCTAGACAGAAAGCTAGCTTGTAGATACCTAGGGAAGGGTGTTATTAGAAATATGTACTCTTTTTGCAGTTATAAAATGTTAGGAGACTACAAATCTGCCCTTAGCAATATCTGTGCAACAAAGTGTACCACTCCATAAAACATGCTTGTCATATACCCGTTATAAACGCTAGCAACCGCACTTTATAGAAATTGACGCAGTAATTTGTATCACAAATTATGTAAATGTCAGAGTGATTGTAGTGTGAATATGTATTGTTGTGCGACATTGATTTGAGATGTTTGTTGATTGTAATTATTGTCGAGAAGTAGGTTTATACGGCCTTACTGAAACTGACAATAATAGCGTGCAATAATGTAGCGAGGGGGTGAGCTGTTTATCATTATTAGAGACGAGCAAATGACGTCAGAGTGGCGCGTTTTTCTTAGAATTTGCTGGAACATTTCTCCCCAGAGCATATGTTTTCGTAATTTTCATTGGATATAAATATAGACGCTAATGTTGGCGCGTTTTATTAACCAATAGCAGCTCGGTTATAATCTTTAGGCATATTGGGGCGAGGAAGTATAAATTCAGTGTCAGGGTCAAGTTTCACGTAGTCCAACAGAAGCATTCGCGTATAAGACATCGATGATTTCAACGAAAGCAGTCATGGTGAATACATCGCACGCAGTTCAAGGTTACGCGTAGCAAAGTTATGAAAAATCTCTCGTTCGTAAAGTTAATTACACAAAAGTTGAAGTACGCGAATTAATAATGGGCAGTAAAGAAGTTATTATAACAGTTTCAGTTTGGCGAGTGTCAAGATTAATATGTGAAAGTGAATAATGTGTTACGACAATAAAAGTGTAAAAAAAAAATTTTATCAGTGTTATCTTTTGGATAAAAACTCCTTTCCGTTTACACACCTGTATAAGATAAGAGCTTGACCGAGAAATCATAGCTAGCCGGAGGACAGTGAACCCAAAATTAAATACAATAACAGGCGCTCAGTAAAAGATAACACGAAGTGACCGCGACAAACTGTCTTTTATACGTGCGGCAGACAAACAGTAACATCTTTCGACTACAAACATTAATACCACCGCAAAAACTAAATCACACTACAGCGAACACTTACGAGAAGCATTTGACATGGTGCTGCAGAAAGATCTAAATGAAACCAGACTTATCCTTGTAAATGTATTTTCATAATTGTGCGGTCTGCGTAACCCATGTGGCTTTTCACTGGCTTGTGTTTCTATTTACTCTGTTTACATTTTCTAAAGCCTTTCTGAAATACAACTTTATTCTTTAAATTTTAGCGTTGCTTTAACTTCTTGGTTATACCACAACGGTTATTGCAGGTTCGCTTGGGCCAGGTATCCTAGATATATGACCATAGTTAGGTAATCGCCTTTATGTACTAATTGCTTAGATAACTGCTTGATAGTCGGTCGTAGTTGCGCAGTCGCCTTCCTAAACAATGCATTATAGTTCTATTCATTTTGTTCTGGAGGTGGAACTTTGGGTCGTGGCTTTGAACATCCGATATTTACCTGGAAACTGAAGGAACCACGAAAAACCCGGTCAGTGTAGCCGGTACACGGGATTTGAACCCATGTCCTTCCAAATGCGAGCCATAGACGCTGCCATCTCTCCCGGTAAATATATCTTGTTGAACGTCAATCATTACATAATCTGTAATTTCACACTTTGTTTGTATGCACATTTCAGAAGAAAATTGTAAACGGTAAATTTGAGTCAGTACTGCCTATTTCTGAATGCTTTACTTGATAAAAACTGCTGTCTTGTGTAGAGTTTGTTACCTTTTGAAAACCAGAAGTCGATAAAATTTTGTTCAATATAACAAGTGTTAATCTCACTGTGCTCATTGCTAGTACGATTAAAATTATGTTTGATAGAAAAATAATAATTGGAAATGAACTTACAATTGCAGAAAACATTTCTGAATATTTACCAAGTGCTAGTGAGGAAGAGTTGGTACACAAACATTGACAGCGTTATGAAGTACGAGGGTTGATCAATAAAGACAGACTGATTTTTTCTTGATAGTTTTATGTCTCTACCACGAATACATGAAAAGGGCAGGGTTTCATGTATAATGTCCATAAGCGACAGCACTCTCGTAACGGTGGGTTGGTAGGAATGCTGTATATTGTTGACCCTACACTAATTTCACATACCACAAAATGGAGGTGACACGAGAGGAGCAATACAGCGCAATAACATTTTATTTTCGTTTAAATCATACAGCCTTGAAGCTTTCGAAAAGCTGAAGCGAGCATACGGTGAAGATGCACTACCTCGTGCAACGATGTTTAGGTGGTTCAAGGACTTCAAAGAAGGGAGATTCCTCTGTGCTAAGCAAGGTGGGCCTGGTGTTTCGGAATGGAATGATTTACCAGCATGCAGTTCTCCCCCTCACACTACTGTTACAGCAGCTACTACACGTCAGTATTGGCTACACTGAGGAAGCACATTACACATTACAAGGAAACGTCCAGAACATCATCGGAATGGGTGGCGACTTCATCACGACAACGCGCGGCCTCATGTCGCAAATCAAGTCCAGGAATTTTTGGTTAAATTCAACATTACCTGTGTGCCGCATCTGCCTTAAAGCCCCGGTCTTACCCCCTGTGAATTCTTTTTATTCCCATTACTGAAGGCAAAGCTCCGGGGCATTCGATTTGAGAGCACTGAAGCAGTGCTAAAGAAAAGTGAGGCGATTCTCAAAGACCTGACAAAGAATGGCCTGCACCATGTGTTCGATGACTGACAGAGACGCTATAAAAAGTGCATTCAGTTAGGAGGGGACTACTTTGAAAAATATCATGTCAACATTAAAATGGAGTAATAAATATCTGTGAAAAAAATCAGTCTCAGTCTTTATTGATCTGCTCTCGTATTTCTTTCTTGGTGAACTAGAATACCTACTGACAATACGTGATAAAATGCAAGGTAAACCGTTTGAAAAGATATTAAATGAAAAGGTTGTAACATGACAAAAGTGTCTTTTTTTCTTGTATTTTCTTTTTATATAAATCTCAAATATTTTAGAAGGATGTGATATTTATCAGATTAGATCATAATGTGCCCACAATTAGGTACGCAACAGAATTCTTATCTGAGACTTTTCCCAGCATTTCAACTCGTTCGATAGGTTTGAAAATTGTTTCTCCTTGAGTATCCATGGGATCCATGAATATTTGACATATTGCACTACTCATAAGCCTCAGAGAAAGAATTCTAATAGTAGAGGATATGAAAAACTGTTCATAGATCTTTATTTTTTCTCTGACTACTTTCTCTGATACATATAATATGTAGGGGAAGTATTGCATTCCACCAAAAAATTCGATATCAAGATTTCACCAGAAATACATGTTTGAGATTCCCTGTATCCAAACAAAGCATTTTTGGAAGCATGTCCCTGTGTGTGTCTGTCTGTGAACGATATAACTAAAAAACGAAAAGTCAGATAAATACCAAACTTGGTATTTAAGCTTAGTATCTTCCAAGGAGTGACAAGAAGATTTTCAAGAAAATCTCCCCACCTCAGACTATTCTTTACATGGAACATTTTTCGAAAATTCTGTTTTTCTCAAAAATGGCACTAACGATTTTGATTAAAATGTAATATATTTAAGATATTTTCATATCAAATAAAGTATATCTTGAATTTTCTGGGAATGACCCAAAAACTCCTCTGCATTCTCAATTGACTTTCGTATAACTGGTAAACCGTAAAAGATAGACAAAATTTTACTACAACAAAAACGTAGATCTCGTTAAAATACTAATTTATGTCATATTCATGTTTCTTTTTAGTGAACCATTTCCGAAATATTCCTCGGAAGTTTTGGAAAATTCAAACTAATAACAAGGAATGTCTCGGATATGGTTCACAGGACAAAAAAATGTACAGAACATAAATTGTGTATTTTAACGAAATCTACATTTTTGTGCAGTAAAGCTTTATCTCTTATGGTTTACCAGCTATACGAAAGTCAATTGAGAATGAAGGACTTTTTGGGTCATTCCCAGAAAATGCAAGATATATTTTATTTGACATGAAAATATTTTAAATATATTTTAATCAAAATCGTTAGAGCCAATTTTGAGAAAAACAAAACTTTCGAAAAATGTTCCATTTTAATAATATTGGGGAGATTTTCTTGAAAATCTTCATTTCGCATCCTCGTAAGATAGTAGTAAACTCAAGTACCAAGTTTTATTTATCCGACTTTTTATTTTTGAGTTATGCTATTCACAGACTGATACACATACACACGGACATGTTTCCAAAAATGCTTTATTTGGATTCAGGGCACCTCAAAACATGTATTTTCAGTGAAATTTCGATATCGAAGTTTTGAGTGGAATGCAATACTTCCCCTACTTACTATACGTAGTAGAAAATGTAAAACTTGTTTCCTCAAAATAAAATTGCGTGGAGTATAATGACAACTCTATAAGTAATTATGAGACGTAAAACATCAAAACGTAATACTACGACTTCATTTAGAAGATTACATAAGAATAAGGTTTCGTTAAATCATTTGAATTCCAGCAAAGCACAAATATTTTTAAGATAAGATTGTAGACTTGCAAATTATATTTTGCTTTCCTCAAAACTATTGTAATGCCGCTTAGCATTTTCATACTTGAAGACACAAGATTCTTTAAACTAGCTGTAATAAACCGTGACAGCGTGTAAATGAATATAATTTTATGTACGCATATTTGTAAACATCTCTTCTGTAATACGTTGTATAGTGTGTATGTTCTTATGCATGGCATAAATGACAAAGCTTCAGCATCAATAACTTATAATGAAATAAGGCACAGTTTGAGTCATTTATTAGGCCAGTTTGACTAGTTTTTCGTCATCTTCGCAGCTTCAAATCCAGTTTTTAGTATGAGACAAAAATTAACATATTTGTTGATAGAAGGAGGTCTGCTGAAGTAAGCCTTTCAATGTAAAAGATGTGAAAATACATTAAGATTTCACTTGTTTTAAACGCTCGTGGATGTCGCAATGAAAGTATAGCTGAAGAAAAGCGAACGCCTTATTAAAACAGTACAAGATCATTTTGCAATAAAGTTTATAATTTATGTGCTTGGCTTTTAGAGAAATCCCATTTCAGCGAGACCTAGCATTTTATTTTGGTTGTGCTAATGATCAAACAGATAAGATTTCTGTCACATTCTGGGAACACGTAGACTTATCTGATAAACGTTATTTATTTCTGCTTTTATGGTACAACTACAACCACAGAGAAAGTCTTCAAACCTATCGCCGCCTAAGTTACTTGTTGTTTAGGTTACAAGAGAAGAGAGTTCTGAAAGGAAAAAAAATCTTCATGTAGAAATTTTTCCAATTCAGTAGATGAGGTAAAAATCGTTAAGTTGTTGAACTACCAAATATAATGAGCCGTATGCATAAAATGTAGTAAATTCTTTTCCTACGCTTTGGAAGGAAATACTACCATCGGTGCATAAAAAAGCTTAGTATATGCTTTCCTGTTAGCACATTATCGATCTATTAGGTTATACTACTACCCTTAAAATATATAGGTGCTATGATTGGTCACGCATAAAACCTAGGAAAAGAGTTTGTTTAGCAGGCAATACTAAGAAAAATCATAGCATGCCTTTCCCCAGGCATTGCTTGTTTAGTAAATGCCCATAATAAATTAAAATAGCTTAATTTCTTCAAGTTCGGGCTAGAAAGACATTTAAAAAAGAAAATAGCCTAGAAATTCTGACTTCAAGAAATAATATCGATTCGATAAACAGAATGTGAACTGGTTATGTGATTATTTTATGGGCAACATCGTCGTCTTTAATTCCTGCACTGCTGAAACTTTCTTATTTCTCACTGCAGGGCCTTGTGATCTATTCAGTAGCACTGGTTATTACTTGAGGCAAATTTATACTTTCTCTCCTTGTTTCTCGTATTCTTTCGGCATTTTAGACTTTTTTACATACACTATGTGACCAAAAGTATCCGTTCACCCCCAAAAACATACGTTTTTCATCTTAGGTGCATTGTGCTCCACCTACTGCCTGGTACTCATAATCCGCGACCTCAGTAGTCATTAGACATCGTGAAACAGCAGAATGGGACGCTCCGTGGAACTCACGGACTTCGAACGTGGTCAGGTGATTGGGTGTCACTTGTGTCAGAAGTCTGTACGCGAGATTTCCACACTCCTAAACATCCCTAGGTCCACTGTTTCTGATGTGATAGTGAAGTGGAAACGTGAAGGGACATGTACAGCACTAAAGCGTACACACCGAGCTCGTCTGTCGACTGACAGAGACCGCCGACATTTGAAGAGGGTCGTAAAGAGTAATAGACAGACATCTATCCAGACCATCACGCAGGAAATCCAAACTGCATCAGGATCCACTCCGAGTACTACGACAGTTAGGCGTGATGTAAGAATCCTTGGATTCCATGGTCGAGCGGCTGCTCATAAGCCACACATCGCGCAGGAAAATGCAAAACGACGCCTCGCTTGGTGTATGGAGCGTCAACATTACACGATTGAACAGTGGCAAAACGTTGTTTGGAGTGACGAATCACGGTACACAATGTGGCGATCCGATGGCAGTGTTTTTGTGGGTATGGCGAATGCCCGGTGAACGTCATCTGTCAGCGTGCGTAGTGCCAACAGTGAAATTCGGAGTTGGTGGTGTTATAGTATGGTCGTGTTTTTCTTGGAGAGGGCTTGCACCCTTTGTTGTTTTGCGTGGCACGATCACAGTGCAGACCTACATTGATATTTTAAGCACCTTCTTGCTTCCCACTGTTGAAGAGCAATTCGGGAATGACGATTGCATCTTTCTACACGATCGAGCACCTGTTCTTTCATACTGCACGGGCTGTGGCGGAGTGGTTACACAACAATAACATCCCTGTAATGGACTGGCCTGCACAGTCCTGACTTGAATCCTATAGAACACCTTTGTGATGTTTTGGAACGCCGACTTCGTGCCAGGCCTTACCGACCTACATCGATACCTCTCCTCAGTTCCGCACTCCGTGAAGAATGGGCTGCCATTCCCCAAGAAACCTTCCAGTACCTGATGGAAAGTATGCCTGCGAGAGTGAACGCTATGATCAAGGTTAGGGGTGGGCCAACACCATATTGACTTCCAGCATTACCGATGGAGGGCGCCACGAACTTGTACGTCATTTTCAGCCAGGTGTCCGGATACTTTTGATCACGTAGTGTACATAGGTGATACTAGATTTTCAATTTTTGGAGCTTTCCGCCTTCTATAATCTGTTACTCTAAGTTTTAAATAAGAATGGATGTGACGAGGATGACCGAACAAAACTGGAAGCGTCCGATTAATAGGAAATTCAATTATTATCGAAAGGTAAAACATAGCATGCAAGTATAAACTTAGCATTTGGTTACTACTCATGCATACGAAATGAAGTATATGCTATTCCTTCAAGCTTTTCCTTAAGACAAAAAGGTAATATTATGCATTTACATTTAAAACATTTAGTTGCTGGAGAAGTTAATAAAGATCTCTCAGATTTGGTGCAGATGTGATTGCCAAGGGACTCTATAGGAGTATTAAAATTTGAGTTTTATTTATGGACGCTCTTTAACTGCCGTGGTCCTTAGCGTCTCATTCTATATTGGGCGAGAAAGAACGGAGATTTTGCTCAGAGGCCTCTATCAAGCTTGAGGTTATTTTACCTGCCGTAAATCTAAGACACGGGATCACCGGCTTTACTTTCCTTCCAAAAAGAGCCATACTAATCCAAGAATTCTTACGCATGAAAAAATCCATTGCCCTCCGCCGGGTTTGAATCCGCGACCTCGGATCCTTACGAGTATTGTGTCATAGTATTTTAATGCATATTTACAGAATTAATAGTTGAAAATACAATTATATTAGTGAAAGTTGTTTAATATTGGAAACAACAATCAAAGCTCTTAGAGGGCGTTATGCTTTAGAGAATTGCTCCAAAGACGTACTATTTGCTTTGTTGTCGAGCAACAAGCGGGGCTAATGAGCTCGAATTATCGTACATAACTGCTAGCTATAATGATCCTTTCAAGGAACTATACTTTTGTGATTACTGGACTTTCATAGACAAATAATTTCATGTCTTCCAAATAAAATAAATGCATTTATACAAGACTGGTGACTTAACGGTCTGAATGTAAGCTCAACCCTTAGAGGGTTTTCATTTCGCGGATGCTTGATCTATTTTAAACAACTCTCCAGTGTAAGGATGCTCAAGTAACTATTACATAGTAACAGAGTAAAAGTACTAGATATTTGAAACCGAGCGGTAACGCGTAAGGCTCGCATTCGGAAGGTCTCGGGTTCGATTTTCGCCGAGGCGGCCCCCGGGTCGTGAAGCGAATGCTATGGTGGTTCCTCTTCTACCACGAATTTCCTGTCCATCATTTGCTGACTCCACCATTTCCTATCATCTATTTCAGGGCTGAAGAACCAGGCCTCGGTGTGTGGTGTGTTGACGCTGGGCGGTGAAGGTGAGCTTTGAAAAGGTTTTTCCAGATCGTCGGTTGGACTGCTGACATACCCGGCTTCTAGAACGGCATCCCTGGACCGTAGAGTCCCACAGGGGGCTGTGGGGTTGTGAGTAGCATGACCGGCGTCGGATGCGTTCAATCTGCAATCGATAGGAACCCCGTCCATGCTTGCGTACATCGTCGCCAGGATCTAGTCTCCCGCTCATCCCTCCCTCCCAGGAGTCACGTTAGAAGCACAAAGGGCCACACTGGTCTACGCTCAGTGTCCTGCACCGGTTGCGGGGGCCCCTCCGTAATAGATACTCCTGCTCTTATAAGGTATTTGTTGCTTATTTGACATGCCTGAGGAACTGCATCTCTTGAATAATTGTGATTTCATATTTTACTACTTGTTTTTATAAGGAAATACTTTTGTCTTGGTAAATTATCTGTATACTATACGTTAAAGCAACCTGTATGACGTCCGTGCAAAAAGAAACTGAAGTTTAAAAATAGCCCACAAACGAGTCAATGCTCGTTTGTCTGCTTCTAATGGCACGTGCATGCATTCCTCAGCAATCGTGAATTTCCATTGAAGCTGGTTATCGAGACCCAGGAGAAATAATAATAATAATAATAATAATAATAATAATAATAATAATAATAATAATAATAGTAATAATAATAATAATATACGATCGAACATAGCGACGAAAATGTGCTGAATTCATATTAGGAATGGGTTTGTAGGGAAGACAGAGAAACAAAGTTTGTTTCCTCGAAACAGAGGTATTTTACCTGCGATGGTCAACGAACCTGAATACCGGAAGTCTCGCCTTTATACTTTTGGCTCGGACAGGGTTTACAACGGTTTCAAAGCTTAAAAGGGTGAGGAAGTATATGTGCCTTATCTACGATCTAAGAATGTTCGTGGGAAGATTTTAAAACTCAAAATAAGCTGTAAGAAGCAGATGTGAAAGTTGTCAAGTGGGGGTAGCCAATAATAAAAATCATGAAACAAAATGATAGCCAATCGAAAGATCGCGTAGGCATCACATGATACGTTTGAACTTAAAACAGAACGAAATTTAAGAAAGGGAGAGGGGGAAAATTTTACGTTTGGCGAAAGGCGTGAAGGAGGAAAGAAAACGCCGGGACAGTCGGGTACAAACTAACCATGAGGACAGCTGAGACACATTCCGGTACAAACTAACCACGAAGACGGTCGACGAAACAAAATAATCAGAAAGTTTATAGGTAAAAATGAAGTTATGAAATCTAGGCAATTCGAGGGCTAGTCGGAGAAACACATAAGTAGCGACTTCGAAAGTGATAAGAATAACAGTGGTTTCGACGACGAAGGTGGCGGGTTGACCAGATAGGAATCTACGTAACAAAATAAAGATATAGCTCAAACTTCTCCGGCAGTATTATTAATATCATCAAGGCAGTGTCACCACCCCTGAAAAACAAGAACCTCAGCTCTACCAAAACAAATTCCAAATCCCTGCCATCCAACCATCGAACCCAGGACTCTGAGTCCACTGAAGCAACTGCCAGGAACAACACTGATGCGTCAGAGGTCAGCGTCACCATGTTAATGCCCCAGTTCTCGCATTCATTTCTTCGTCACCTTAAATTACATTTCCATAACATTTACAGTTTTCAAAAAGTTAAAAAACTCAAAATGCAAAATATTGAGGATTGCCAGAACATATCAGCTGTGTTATCGTTTACTGTTTGTATATTTAAAAATTAGAAGTTTCTCTCTATTAGTTTCGTTGCTGGAGTCTTTTAAAGTGGTATGTGAATATTTTCTCTCCTACCTACATATTATATACTTCAACAAAATAACATAACTACTACACATCCGCAAAATCTACAAAATCTAATATTTTACTTCGATTCAAAAATTCAAATAAAATAATGAAGTCCTACTGTATAATACACTACGTGATCAAAAGTATCCGGACACCTGGCTGAAAATGACGTACAAGTTCGTGGCGCCCTCCATCGGAAATGCTAGAAGTCATATGGCATTGGCCCACGCTTAGACTTGATGGCAGCGTTCATTCTCGCAGCCATACTTTCAATCAGGTGCTGGAAGGTTTCTTGGGGAATGGCAGCCCATTCTTCACGGAGTGCGGAACTGAGGAGAGGTATCGATGTACGTCGGCGAGGCCTGGCACGAAGTCGGCGTTCTAAAACATCCCAAAGGTGTTCTATAGGATTCAAGTCAGGACTCTGTGCAGGCCAGTCCATTACAGGGATGTTATTGTCGTGTAACCACTCCGCCACAGCCCGTGCAGTATGGACAGGAGCTCGATCGTGTTGAAAGATGCAATCGCCATTGCTCTTCAACAGTGGGAAGCAAGAAGGTGCTTAAAATATCAATGTAGGTCTGCGCTATGATCGTGCCACGCAAAACAACAAGGGGTGCAAGCCCCCTCCAGGAAAAGCACGACCACACCATAACACCACCACCTCCGAATTTCACTGTTGGCACTACACACGCTGGCAGATGACGTTCAGCGGGCATTCGTCATACCCACACCCTGCCATCGGATCGCCACATTTTGTACCGTAATTCGTCACTCCACACAACGTTTTGCCACTGTTCAATCGTGTAATGTTGGCGCTCCTTACACAAGCGAGGCGTCGTTTGGCATTTTCCTGCGTGATGTGTGGTTTTCACCGGGAATTCGCCATACCCATACGCTGCCATCCGCTTGCCACATTGTGTACCGTGATTCGTCACTCCACACAATGTTTTGCCACTGTGCAATCGTGTAATGTTGACGCTCCTTACACCAAGCGAGGCGTCGTTTGGCATTTCCCTGCGTGATGTGTGGCTTATGAGCAGCCGCTCAACCATGGAATCCAAGGTTTCTCACCTCACGCCTAACTGTCATAGTACTTGGAGTGGATCCTGATGCAGTTTGGAATTCCTGTGTGATGGTCTGGATAGAAGTCTGCCTATTATTCTTTACGACCCTCTTCAAATATCGGCGGTCTCTGTCAGTCAACAGACGAGGTCGGCCTGTACGCTTTTGTGCTGTACATGTCGCTTCACGTTTCCACTTCACTATCACACAGAAACAGTGGACCTAGGGATGTTTAGGATTGTGAGAATCTCGCGTACAGACTTCTGACACAAGTGACACCCAATCACCTGACTACGTTCGAAGTTCGTGAGTTCCACGGAGCGTCCCATTCTGCTATTTCAAGATGTCTAATGACTACTGAGGTCGCGGATAATGAGTACCAGGCAGTACGTGGCAGCAAAAGGTGCCTAAGATGAAAAACGTGTGTTTGTGGGGGTGTCCGGATACTTTTGATCACACAGTATATGTATACAAAATTCCATGCAAGTATTAAGTTAGTTCCCTATATATTACCTTTTTATGTTTTGTTTTGTTTACTCTTTTGAGGAATTGTTCCATCAGATGTAATTCTTTCTTTTTTTAAAAAATTAATATTTTGCAACTAATTCTTTAATAGCATATTAATATTATCCCACAAATTTGGGAGAAACAAATGTTAAATATAAGACTTCAGATTTCTGCGTACAAATTAACACAATGAGTATTATTATTTCATAACATTAAAACTAAACATGTTAACAAAACTTTATTTCATTTTATTATCCTTTCATATACAAGGTAGTCTACAAAATTTCATTTATTTATACTTCGTGTGAAACAATTTGAAAATGAGAATATGCCGACAGATGAAAACTAAGAGTAAAATTTAAACATCAAACAGCATAACTGTTTATGACCTTATGCTGTTAAAAAGATTATTAAGTACATATACACACCTTGCTTATTATTTTTCTGTTCCTCTTCTGGTAATTTAACATTTAAATATTCCTGAGGCCTCTCGAATTGTTTGTTCACTTAAATGCAAGCATAACGTAACGTTTTCTACTGAAATTTTATAGTAATCTAGGCTACAGACAAGATATTTAAATCGTTATTTAACACACTTTAAAAGGTTGTGTAGCTATAGAAGCTACATGAAACTAAAGTAGAATATTTGTGGTGTTAAACAGCACTAATACTTAGAAAGGTTTTGGCAAGTTTTGGCCTTTTTTCACAGTTAGGTATCGTCTGTACTGAGACAAAAGTGTTAATGAATTAATTAAAAGTGCAAGTAAAACATAATAATATTATAATCCAGCAACCTCATCGCTGGTATGAAACTATGTTACAGATGCAGGATTAAACGGTTACAATTTAAATCAGGATATTGATATTTAACTGATAATCTGGCTAAATATATGGGTTGTTCTTCTCTTATATTGTAGGTATTAATTCTGAACAAACACTGGCCCAGTTAACTAGAGAATACATGCTTTTATTATTGTTATTCTTCTTCTTATTGTTGTTGCTATTATTACATACACATATCGCACAGGAGTTTTCCTATTTGCAAGGGATATCCATAATATATGCATAAAATCTATGTACGAGTATAGAGTAATTCTAGGAATTGCGTATGGTGATGATTCCTTTTACTTTCTCTACCACGTACCTATGGTAGAGAAGGTAGGTCTTGCATTCCACCCAAAAATTCGATAGCGAGATTTCAAATAAAATACTAATGTCCCCTGATTTAAAAAAAACATTTTACTCTCTCTCTCTCTCTCTCTCTACTACGTGTAGTAAGAAGTATTCCATTCCACCCAAAAATTCAATGTTCACCGGAAATACATGTTTCGAGGCGCCCTGAACAGCGTAACTGAAAAACGAAAAGTATGATAAATACAAAACCTGACATTTAAGTTTAGTATTCCAAGGATGCGACACGAAGATTTTCAAGAAACTTCCACCTGCCTTTTACATGGGACATTTTTTCGAAGATTTTAATTTTCTAAAAACGGCTCTAACGATTTTGATATGAAAAACAATTACATGACAAATAAAAATGTAATATTTTAATTTTCTGGCAATGCCCTTGGAAGCCTCTACATTCGGAGGAAATTTTGTTTTATGTTGTATAACTTTTAAGGTTAAGCGACAGACGAATACGTACCACACAAAAAATGTACATCTCTTCAAAACACAAATTTATTTAACATAAGTTTTTTGTGCTATAAGCCGTTTCTGAGATATCCGTTATTAAACGTTCGAATCGATTTTCGGTTGTTTCTCGCGATTGTATGTAAACATTATGGAATTTTAAGGCCAGCATATAGCGTCTAGTTCTTAACCATTTGACTATCGCTGTTTCCTTTCTATTTATAGCGAAATTGTATCTATTTCTAGAAATCCAAAAATGTATTTAAATAAAAATGAATTAGATATGTAAATAAGCTTTAGTAAAACTGTTTTGTATGCCCACTAATAAACGATAGAGGATAGAGAAGGCCATGGATATCACACCAGATTTCTTTGTTTCTTTTTACTTTCTCTACTACGTATAGGGGAAGTATTGTATTCCACCCAAAAATTCGATACCGAGATTTCACCGGAAATACACGTTTTGAGACCCCCTTAATCCAAAAAAAGCATTTTTGGAAACATGTCCGCGTGTGTGTCTGTCTGTCTGTCTGTGAACAGCATAACTCAGAAACGAACAGTCGGATAAACACCAAACTTGGTATTTAGGTTCAGTATCTTCCACGGATACGACACGAAGGTTTTCAAGAAAATCCCTCCACTCCAGATTACCCTTTACATGGAACATTTTTCGCAAATTTTAATTTTCTCAAAAATGGCTCAAACGATTTTGATTAAAATATCATATGTTTAGGATATTTTATGACAAATAAAATGTATATATTGAATTTCCTGGCAATGTCTACAAAAGTATTCTTCATTGTGAACGACTTTTGCATAACTGGTAAACCATAAGAGATAAGACACAATGTTAATGCACAAAAAATGTATATCGTGTTAAAATATACAATTTATGTCATATACATTTTTTTTGTTGAGTGAACCATTTTCCAGATATTACTTCTTATTCCTTTAAATTTTTCAATACTTATTTTCTCAAATGTGAATTCGTTATTCATTTTTTGTCTTGTATATGCAAAGAGTATTAATCTGTGGGAAAGGAAATGGTGCTGCACCTAGCAACCAGCTATTAAGAGATATGTATGTGCCTAAAGGCTACTGTATTTCCAAATTGCCCTTGTAAATGTATATTCCCCTTACATCTACAAGAAAATTAGCAATAAGATACACTCTGCAAACGTTTATCTCGATTAACATGAAGTAGATGGAGAATAAGCGTTTGTATAAATAGTTTGTACAAGAGTAGAGAAAGTCATGTGAGTGTAACACATCAGATTTTTTTTAAGAGAAGGTATTGCATCCCACTCAAAAATTCTAAACCGAGATTTCATCGGAAATGTGTTTTGAAGTCGCTGGGTTAAACAAATGTAGAAAAATTGTAAACAAAAACAAAAACAAAAAGTCGAATAAATATCAAACTTGGTATTCAAGTTAAATACCCCTCACCCCAAACTATCCTCTACATGTAATATTTTTCGAAAAATTTTATTGGCTTTAAATATTTTGATTAAAATACCATGTATTAAAGATATTTGCATGAAAAATGAATGTATAAATAAATGTATATCTTGAATTTTCTGGGAATAGCCTTTGAAGTTCTTTCATTCGGAAGGATTTCATATAATCTGGTAAACGTTAAGAGATGGAAGAAAACGTAATACACAAAAAATGTAGAGCCCTTTATAGCACACCATTTATTGGAAATAACATTTGTTGTGGCAATAGCCATTTCCAAGATATCGGTTACTAATGATTCCCATTATTCAATACTTCTTCATTCTTTTCAAGTCCCATGGATATTGATTTGCTTTTCGCGGTTGCATGGGAACGTATGGAATGTTAAGCCCAGCATGTAGCATCCCATATTTAAACACTGAATATCGCCGTTTCCTTTGTATCTCTACCAAAATGTGTAACTTAGCTATTTCTGCAAGGCTTGTCTCGGTTAAAATGAAGTAGATACAAAAATAATCTTTCGTAAGAATAATTTGTATACCCACTAATAAGCGATATAGGATAGAGAAAGTTGTGTGAATGTAGCACATTAGATTCTTTACTATGGAATCGAACAAGACAACAACAAAGATAGTAAATAAAAAGTTCTGATGTGTTACACTCATATGACTTTCTCTACTCTTGTACAAGCTATTTTTACAAACTCTTATTCTCCATCTATTTCATATTAATCGAGATAAACATTTGCAGAAATCTTATTGCTAATTTTCTTGTAGATGTAAGGAGAATATATATTTACAAGGGCAATATAGAAATACAGTAGCCTTTACGCATCGACATATATCCTAATAGCTGGTTGCTAGGTGCAGCACCATTCTCTTTCCTACAGATTAATACTCTGTGCATATCCAAGACAAAAAAATGAATAACGAATTCCCATTTGAGAAAATAAGTATTGAAAATTTAAGGGAATAACAAGCAATATCTCGAAAATGGTTCACTCAACAAAAAAATGTATATGACAAATTGTGTATTTTAACGCGATCTACATTTTTGTGTAGTAAAATTTTGTCTATCTCTTATGGTTTACCAGTTATGCAAAAGTCGTTCACAATGAAGAATACTTTTGGAGACATTCCCAGAAAATTCAAGATATACGATTTATTTGTCATGAAAATATCTTAAATATATGATATTTTAATCAAAATCGTTAGAGCCATTTTTGAGAAAATTAAAATTTCGAAAAATGTTCAATGTAAAGGGTAATCTGCGGTAGGGGATTCTATTGAAAACCTTCATGTCGCATCTCTGGAAGATACTGAACCTAAATACCAAGTGTGGTGTTTATCCGACTGTTCGTTTCTGACTTATGCTGTTCACAGACACACACACACGCACGCACGCACGCACACGGACATGTTTCCAAAAAATACTTTTTTTTGGATTCAGGGGTCTCAAAACATATATTTCCGGTGAAATCTCGGTATCGAATTTTTGGGTGGAATACAATACTTCCCCTACTTGCTATACGTAGTAGGGAAAGTAAAAAAGAGAAATAATAATAATAATAATAATAATAATAATAATAATAATAATAATAATAGTAATAATAATAACAACAACAACAGAGGTCAGCCACATAAGCCCCTCTGGCACTAAACAGTATTAGGTAAAAGCAAAGGTCATTGTGACACTAAGGATATTTTTCCAAGGCGCTGTCGGAAGAGTAGCGAGTCATATGGGAAATGACTCTTGATCCAAGGAACTCCAGCAGTTCTCCCTAAGGAGAAATGTACTGCGCCGAGCACAAAGCTGAGTGGATGAAAAAATGAATTTGCCTCAGAACGAATATAATGTAGAGGTGGTATAAATCCAAGTTCAAGTTGTAGCTTGAGTGTTGCGTGTATACCAAGGGCATTCAATATGAGTCGTAAAATGTTATTTTGGAATAATTGTAGCAGCTCCACTCCAAAATTGACGGGAAAATGTAAGCAATGGATGCTGTAAAGAATTGAACAGAAGAGAATTACACAGTAGCCGCGGTTAAAATTTACAGTTGAAAACAAGATATAACTTGCGTAATCCGGAGTAAAGCAAGTTTAATTTGGAACTGGCATGAGAGTGCCAGGTAAAGCAAAGATCTACGTGGACACCCAGGTATTTAATACATTATACACACATTTCCAGGGTATGGGAACGGATTGTAATGTAATATGAAGTGGAGCAGTAGGACGACGTAAAGTGAAAATCATAGTTTCACATTTTTTTCTCGTTTTTTTTTTTGTGATTTAAAGCAATCCTTCAGTTTTAACCCAAGACACCAGAGTATTGATGGATCTCTCTAAACTTAGAATTCCAGTGTCAAAGTCATAGAGCTACGAATCAGGTACATTGCAACGTGAGCATGTAGCAAGTTCAGTATATCACTGGTGTATATACTAAATGACATATGTGCCAAAATGGAACCTTGAGGCAGGCCATAAATTGCGGATAGCACTTTGAAGAGAGTAGAACCAACTCGCACTTGAAAAGTGCAATGCGAGACGAAGATTGCGATCACTCGTTAAAGGTAATCCAACAATTAAATGACTCAAATTTTATAGAGCAGACCTGCGTGCCATACTCAATCAAAGGCTTGATGGAAACCCAAAATTGCTGCGACTGTGTGTTGTTCTTGCCAAAAAAAACATGAAATAATCCTAGTAGTTGACGGGTTTTAGAATTATGATGTCGGAAACGAAATTGTTGAGGTGGTATCACATCATTGTCCGTTAAAAACTACTCAGTCTGTTTTGGGTGACTTTCTCAAAAAGCTTAGAAAGAGTAGAGAGCAGACTTATTGGACGTTAAGAGGGCAAAGAGGGGATAGTACAGGTTTGGGAGGAACGATAACCTCAGCTTTAGAGGTAAGATGTCTTAGGACAATATTAGGAAGTAGACCGTGCCCAGAAGCGTATTTGTGCGGGAACTGTCGAACAGGTGATAATTGCAGTTTCAATCTCCTGAATTTAGTGTTGACTATGGGATTGGGCATGAAAGTATTTTGAAAAGCATCTGAAAAGAGCTCAGATCTTGGAACTTCATGTTATTATACGTGGTGCTGTAACTTCAATGGTGAACCTCGTAGGTGGTTCTCGAAGCACTCGTTTCGTTTTCTTCCACAGAGCAATATTCTGGAACAATTTGACAAACGGTATTGATACGCTGCATAACGATGCTCAAACAGAGCTTGCCGATTTTGGGCTAATTAATTGGTTGTATCGTAGAGCTACCAAGGCAATCTGTGAAATTGCCATTCCTGTCGCATTTTGTGTTTGGCCTTTAAGAGTGCTTGATACATTAGGAAAGTGCTAGATGGTATGGAGTAGTGCTCCCAAAACTAGACATGCTGCCAGCAGTTCTCACGGAAGTACGCAAAAATGTCGTGAAATTTGGCTGCAGCGTCAATATCAGAAGATAGATAGCTGGTAGTTCAAGGCCCAGCCACTGTTCTTAGCCAAGCTCCTTGACTGATGTTCTTCAGAAGTACTACATCTAAAATGTAAGAGTAGTATGTAGGATCCGTCGTAGCTAATATAAGTAATCCGTTGCTGTCAGCTGCCGAAAGAAGTCGTCTTCCTGCTGGAGTGGTTACACTACAGCCCCAGGCACATGCTTCCTATTTAAGTTTGAGAAAGGTTAATTTTATGGTGGTGTATTTTATTTCGACTATTGGGGAGCCGAACTTGAAGTAGTTGCAACCACACGTATGGTACCCGGTAGCCTTCGTCCCAAATTTCAAAATATTAACTTTGTAATTTGACTGTTTCTTTAAATATTATATATTTATGTTTGCCTCGGCCGCGTCAGGATTATTGTTAGAGACATGGATTTCTTTGCAGGGAGTAGTGCGGCTAAGAATGTAGGCTTACACAGATTATAATTTTACTTCACTCCTTTTATTAATGCTTGACACGATTTAAATAATACTTCACTGATAGAGAGAGCTGTGAGATTTGTTTTTTATTAAATACTTGCAGTTTTTAACACGTAAACTATTTTTGTTCTCACACAAAATACGTATTAAATTTCTCGAGAACGCATCTCGCGTCCGGTTAGGAACACTGTCTTCAAGCAACTGACTTCTGAATTTGTAAATTTTACTATTTTTCAGTTTCTGATTGCCTATTCCTACTCCAATAGAATACTTTTATTTAACTTAAATTTTTTTCTGGTTGGCTATTGGTTGATTGGCTATTTAATAAACTGACTCAAAATTTACATTATTGTTGCTCCAATAATGACTAGTAGTATTGTTAAACTTTCAAATTCATTATTGCCTCACGTTACCTCATTGTTAGCAACGTTTAACCTATTATTCTCACAGCTCCTATATTATTAAATTACGTAATAGATTTACATAACATTATTACATATGTATACAATAATATAAACATACACAATGACTGTGATATACACTTTTATATATATTATTACATACACATATTGCTTTAAGGCGGGCTGTTATTATATTTTATATTATATAATTTGACTGAAATCATTTAAGTGTTAAAAATACTGCCTCAAGTTACCAAACAGCATCACAGGGGAAGGGACAAAAAAGAGAAGCTGCAGGTCTTGCCCATCCAATGCAACGGAGGCTGCCTTATAAGATGCATTAATGAGCGCCTCTGGATAGTTGCAGTGGTGGGGTGTAATACCGCAGACCTCCAAACTGGTTAGGTGGGGCAAATATGTGCTATAATGCGCTAATTCACGTTTGACAATAATGGCACCCCTCCGGAAGCACATCGGGCGTTACGATTGCTTCCATTAACACCGTAACCCGGGAGGGTGAATTTTTTTCCTGAGGAAAAAAGGTGTGTGTAAAAATTGCAAAGCCAGAGCGGAGCGAATACCAGGTTATTCGAGTACAAGGGAAACAGAAGTAATGTCAGCTGCTCATGTGACAGAAGGGACCGTAATGGATTGCACGCTGTTATACATGGTCATTGCCATATTTGTTTACCACTTTGGCGCGGTGCACTGTCTAAAACAAAACAAAAGCATTCCTTACAGACACAATCTAGATAAAGTGTATGCAAATACTTTGATTATATAATACACAATTGGAACACCTTCATGAATATATTATTGCAGTATGAAATAAAGATGTATATTAAAGAAAATGCATGATAAACGAAAAAGGATTCATGTTTGCATTTATGTCTATCTTAGGGCAGGGTCAGCGAACTGAATGCCCGTTGACATAAGAGAGCACGAGTCCTCGTACTCCCAGCTATGACATTAGAACCGAGCGAGAAGTGTAGGGCAAAGGGAAATGCGAAATTACTGTTGGAGAAAGATAAGCTGTGCAAGGGGAATATATGCTGTACTTTGTACCCATTTAATTGTAAGATCCAAAACATGTCCTACCTTCCTTTTGTCCCTTTAACAGTGGATTCTCAAAACGGTGTCATGTCACCAGACTGTGATACGTCACACCTAACTGAATTGGCTGAGTTTGATCTTAGGTCAATCCATTTGAAGTAATAAGGGAAGTGAAGACGACTTCGTTACCGATGAAGTCTGAGAAACATAAGCATAACACCTACCCTGTCCTGTAAACACAGAATACCTCACTGGTTACTTTCAATGTAGGTATATCTCTTATCATCGATAAAACTCTCATGATAGAAAGAAGGTATAAGGTGGCTATGTAATAAACTTAACGAGAATAAAATAACTATGGAACACGACTTCAGCGAAAAGCCTGCTTACTTAAGTGTACAGAAGAAGGCATTGTACAGAATATATTCTATAAGAGCGAACTTGTTTTTAAATGTTCTTAAGAGTATCCTTATCTTTAGTAGCTAGGGGTTGTTAACATTACTAATGTATCTTGATAAATATTGAATCAGCACATTCTTGGAATTCAGAGAACAACAAGAACATTACCTTACATCACGGAAATTAGGATACGTTTGGAAAATCTTCCGAATAAAAGATTTCTTACAATAAAAACGCAAATTACCGAAAATATGAAGAACAATAAGACGATAATAATGTAAAATAATTTACAAATGTTCTGTATATAATTTACAATATATAAATATCGACATTTATACCCATACTTCTTAAAACATCCCTTAAAATTTCAGTTTATTATTCGACTTATAAAATGTGTAATCTACGGAACGAAGAACGTGCAGTCACATGCTGTGTAAAATGGAGATGTGTTTAGTCCAAGAATCCCACAAAATTAATATCATACAACCAAAAGTACAATATCAGACAAGCGCAAACGTCAGGTCCACAGGCCATTTATTAATTTACTTGACATAAAAGAAAAGTAGGCCAAAAGCGTGTCCTGTTCCCAAGATCACGTGGTAGCAATTTCTGCACAACGCCTTTGTGTGGCGGACTCCCTTGCATTCCTAACAGGGCATTGTCGACTACACGTTCTTTCCCATGGCCACGAGAAGATTCCTAGAGAAAGTTATGGCACCGTATATTAAAAATGTCGTTTTGAACATTCCAGTGCCTTCTAGCGCCACGAAAGAACCCCAAAGAATACTGAATGAATCGGCAATCACTGGTGATATCGAGCGAATTTCCATGTTCAGAATTAATATATTATCTATGTTCTGCATTATTCATGATCATGACCAACTATAATCTCAATTTTTAATCAAGATATGTACTGGAATTAACTGTTCTTCCACACAAGCCGTGTGTTTGACAAGGTTAGAAAGGTAGAATCACACAACTGAAAAATTCAATGCCATCGCCGGGATTTGAACCACAGATGTCTCGATTTCCGTCCGGTTGCTCTAACCACTGAGCTACCACATCAACGTGCCGGTACGACATCAAACGCTCCAAGTGAGTCGCATTTTTCCTGGCCATTTCAATACAAATTGAGATCTCCTTGTAGTTTACCGGGAAAAATGCAAATCATTTGGGAATTTAATGTCATACCGGCACGTTGGCTCAGTGGTTAGAGCATCCGGACGGAAATCGGGAGATCGTAAGTTCAAATCCCGGCGATGGCATTGAATTTTTCAATCGTCTGATTCTACCTTTCCAAGATACTTACTCATAAACAGACAAACAATTAAATATGCAGTGTGAACTATTTAAGTTGAGACTGTACAATATCTCCAAAACTAAGCGTTGTAGAAAGAAATTTCTTGAATAAACGTTGCTCGATATTTTGGTGGAAAGTAAATGCCATTAGTTTTGCTTTGCTTGGAGGACGTTATGATGGTCATTTTAGGGTCAATTTAATTTTTTAAAATGGGAACCTACATTTTCTATGATCCTAAAATGGCATATACTGAAACGGCAACCCTAGGCCGAGCCCGAGAACTGTAATTATAGAGAATTTATTAATTAATTTTTATTGATGTTAAATCATACTATGTACATATCTTTTTCTTATACTGCTTGTATAGTTTGAGAAGGGTGATTCAACGTTATGTATGTATCTAGGTTACTAATATTAGAGGAGTTATACATTGTTTAATGTAAATAATTTAAGCGTAATGTTAAAATACTGTCCACGACGAAATGCTACAGGAACAGTGTCTTCGAAGGCAGAAAATCTAGTTTTACGAGGTCTCTCTGGTCGCAGGGGCATTGTTCATACAGCGAGGGTGTAGAGCTTTTGTCCTTTTATACGATAATTCGCCGTGACCAAGTGAGAGAGACAACTAGCTTAACGGTAAATTTAGGAAAAGCCGCGACTTATGTTAAACTTGGACCAATGAGATCCCTGTAAGTTTATACGAAATAGTGAGGCGCGTCGAGTGGCGCTAAAAATGGACCAATAGGAAAGGAAGCAGCCCCAGAAGCCTGCGACTATAAATGGATCTGTTAGGAACAAGTTCGAGGCATTTCATTTTGGCATTTTGTCATGTGTGGGTCATTTGTCATGTAGTCAGGGAGCATTTTGCAAAACTACAGGTAGGGAGAGATGCTGCAGGATGTTGAGATATCGCGCCAAAAGTGAATAAAAACAGTTTTCGAAACACACCTAAGAATCGCTAATCGTAAAGAGATAATAAGCATATTTTAAACTTCGTGTCATATCCGCGCCGTGTTTTAACAGCGGTGGACAGTATTTTAACGACGGCAATATCAGTGTTGAGTACTACGTGGAGTAGTTAAATAAAGGAAATTGCAGTGTCATCTTTTCGTAACCAAAGCACGTCTATTTCTCCTGTTACCACGACCCGAGATCTACGCTTCCTTTACCAAGGATAAGTCCATGCTCCCACCTAGTTTTAAATAAAATTACTGCAGCTAGCCGAGGATAAAAATGCAGAGAACCAGCACACTGCGAACATCTGGAGCCAACATGGAGGATGTAGCAAGGTAAGCCGCGAGCAACGGGCATCAACAAGAACCACGACTTCGGGCAGGAGGTGACTGCCGCAATACTTTCCCCCATAATATAAAGCAGCTTTTATTTAAGACATTCTTTCTACAACGCTTAGTTTTGGAGATATTGTACAGTCTCAACTTAAAGTCCCACCCTGTATATATACAGGGTGGGACTTTTAAGTTATATATATATATACATATAGTGTATAGATTGAGGAGGGTTATTTTTAAATAGAAGTTATAGAAAACCATTATATTATTTTCAAAATAGTTTGCTGCTTGTTTGCTGCTGGCTTCAGACCACTTCTCTTCCTACTTTCAACCACAACTGAGATACAAAATTGTACCTTGGTCTTGGAAAGATGCAGACCGTTCTAACATAAGAAAAGTCACAACGATGTTGGCAATTATATGGAGAAGCACATCAATTAATTGTTCTTCCACAATGGCCGTTTGCAGCCTGAGTTTGGAAAGTTGAATTAGGCTTCAAAAATTCAAAGACACTGCTGGAGCGCGAAGCACGGACTGTTACTCCGTCGAGCTCTAACCCTAAGCTACTCTGAAGGCGCACTAACTTCTCTCATCTGATTAGAGTATTTCACTTAACTTCCAAATTTATCTGAGTTTCTATGATATCGAACCATAAAGGCGATTTGCGATGCCTCAAGTACGTTTAATTATGTTCCTGTCTTGTAGATAACCAAATATAAGTTTAATTTTTATTTTCTCTACTAGGTATAGTAAGTACCCAAAAATACAATATCGAGATTTCCCTGGAAATACATGTTTTGAGGTACCTGAATCCAAATAAAGCATTTTGGAAACATGTCCGTGTGTGTGTGTGTGTGTGTGTGTGTGTCGCATAAATACCATACTTAGTATTTGAGTTTAATATCTTCCAAGGATGCGACACGAAGATTTTCAAGAAAATCTCCCCACATCAGACTACCCTTTACATGGAACATTTTTCAAAAACTTTGATTTTCTCAAAAAATGCTCTAACGATTTTGATTAAAATATCATATGCTCAAGATATTTTCATGGCATTATCTTGAATTTTCTGTAAATGTTCCCAAATGTCCTCTTCATTCTGAATGACTTTCGCATAACTGGTAAATCGTAAGAGATACACAAAATTTTAATGCACAAAAAAGTAGATCTCGTTTAAATATACAGTTTATATCATGTACAGTTTTTTTTTCTGGAGTGAACCATTTCCGAGATATTCCTTGTTATTTTTTTTAATTTACTTTTTCTGAAACGGGAATTCGTTATGCTTTTTACTTTCTCTACTACGTATAGTAAGTAGGGGAAGTATTGTACTCCACCCAAAAATTCGATACCGAGATTTCACTAGAAATATATATTTTGAGACCCCCTGAATCAAAAAAACAGCATTTTTGGAAACATGTCCGTGTGTGTGTCTGTGAACAGCATAAGTCAGAAACGAACAGTCGGATAAACACCAAACTTGGTATTTAGGTTCAGTATCTTCCAGAGATGCGACACGAAGGTTTTCAAGAAAATCCCCCCACCCCAGATTACCCTTTACACGGAACATTTTTCGAAAATTTTAATTTTCTCAAAACTGGCTCTAACCATTTTGATTAAAGTATCATATGTTTAAGATATTTTCATGGCAAATAAAATTTATATCTTGAATTCTCTGGGAATGTCTCCAAAAATATTCTTCATTGTGAACGACTTTTGCATAACTGGTAAATCATAAGAGATAGACAAACTTTTACTACACAAAAAATGTAGATCGCGTTAAAATACATAATTTATGTCATATACATTTTTTTGTTGAGTGAACCATTTTCGAGATATTCCTTGTTATTCCCTTAAATTTTTCAATACTTGTTTTCCCAAATGGAAATTCGTTTTGGATATGCAAAGAGAATCTGTGACAAAGAGAATGGTGCTGCACCTAGCAACCAGCTATTAAGAGATATGTCTATACTTAAAGGCTACTGTATTTATATATTGCCCTTGCAAATACAAAACAAGGGGAACATAGTAGGTCTTAAGCGGTAGTCAAATATTTTTAGAACTGGTCGCTATGTGTAAAATTTAATTCTCTTTGCATGTCAAAAGATCGTTTCTGCAAATGTTTATCTCGATTAATATGAAATAGATGGAGAATAAGAATTTTAAAAAAATATTGTGTAAAAGACTAGAAAAAGTCATGTAAGTGTAACATTTCAGATTTTTTAAACTAGTTCATTTGTATAGCAGCTTTAAGTTATCATGTATCGTGAGCTTCGACCTGAGAAACAAATGCTGGTATTATTGCTCGCTGAACTGCTCGGTTTTATCAGTTTTTAATGATTAAACACACTCGCATACTTCCAGACTCTGTGGGGGATAGGGAATGATTCTGGTTCAAACAAAAATTGCGCGCCTCAGCCGCGAATAGAATCCTGAACGTATGGGTTAAGAAGCCAGAACGTTGACCACTCGACCGCACCGGCAATCAGGCTTAATTTACGTATATTCATTGTTGTTTCTCACTGGCTGTGTATAGGCTAAGTTGGAAATTTTACTCAAATTTGAAGATTTCAAACCAAGGGACTCGAACCATGAATATTTGGCTCTCCATTTCGACGCTCTACCAGTGAGCTACCACCACGAGAGCTAATTTACCGTTCCAGCTTAAGCCTTGGAGATTCGCCGAGACCATCAAATGAGAGAAGTTCATTGTACATGCAGGGCTCCGTCACGTTAGCTCAGAGGTATAGGGACGGCATGGAAAGCTAAATATCATAGTTAAAGCTCGGCAATGAGGTTGAATTTTTCAATTAAATTGTTTCAACCCACCAAAGTAGGGAAATAGTTTTAGGAATGTAAAATCCAAATATGATAACATATTCTGAGAATAGTATGTAAAGTTTAAGATTTACTTATTTTAAAAAGCCGCCTAGTGAGATTTTGAAAGTTATATCTTACATTTTCGAAAGTATAATTGACATTTTGTAGTATCGTTTAGCTTAGAGTTAAAAGCTGCTACTTGAAATGAGTAGATATGCCTAGAGCAGAATAAATATACAAACTTGGATTTCGCTTTGATTAAAGCTGGTAGAGTATCTTTTAATCACTTTAAAAGGAAAAGTGGCAATGAACGTTATTAGAGCATGTTTAGATAAAATACCTGGGATGCACGTAAAATGGATAGAAGGGGTATGTGGAGCAGTAGTTGAGGCAAAAATGCTGTATAGTGCAGAGATCTGGGGTATCGAGGAGGGGTGGGAACAAGTAAATAAAGTGCATAGGAGCTTTCGTAAAATAATTCTGGGTCTACCAAGAGCCTCACCTAATGGGGTTGCACAAATGGAGTCAGGGAGATCTGGTAGCAAGGCTAAAATTATTGAAAGAATAGTGAAATATTGGTTGAGAACTGAGGAATCAGAGAATAATATTGTTTTAAAGCAATGTTTGGAGATTCAGCGAAAGTTAAATAAAGAGGATAGCCTAGAAGCAATTCCCAATGAAATAGGGTGTGGGGATATTTGGAGATATAGGCAATCACGTGAGAAGGAATGTTGGAAAAGAGTTAAGATTGAGGATTGAAGATATGGAAAGACAGGAAATAATTGGTATTTTTAATTCAAAAAGATCATTAAATGTATATACAGAGATTAAAAGGACATGGGAAAGAGAAAACTATGTTTATGTTTGTAATAAAATAGCAAGAGAGGGCTTTGCATGGGCTAGGTCAGGGGTGCTGAGATTAAAAGGCATAGGAGAAGGAGAAAATGAACGCGAGTACCGATTATGTAATAGCAAATTTAATAATTATTGGCATTTAATGTTAAAATGTGAAGGAACAATGAATATGAGGAAAAAGATTGCAAAGAAACAATTGGTCTAGATTACCAAATGAAATTATAGGTAAAAGGATGTTAAGAGTTAAATCCAACAAAGGTTTATTTGAAATAGCAAAATATTTAGGTGTAGTGAGAAATAAATGGCTGAAAAAAATTAGAAATCGGGAATAGAAAGAAAATGTAAATTGTTGAATCATAAAATTAAATAGGACCCAATAACTCGACAACCATGGTATTGGTAATGCAGAACTTAGTGAAAGAGAAAATGATATGTAAAGATTAATGTGTAGAGATAAAATTATGTATTATAGAACGTGTATGAGAATTAATTTATATAATTAATGAGGTGAAATAAAATATCTATCCATCTATCCTAACAGAACGAGGCCTGAAGATAAAAAGTTTAAGAATTACTTAAGAAAACGATTTGGACAGTGTCATGGACATTCTTACATAACATGAATTACTTGACCTTCAACTTGGAACCAGCCCGAAGCGTTACTTGTTTGTGAATCACTGAAGCCTAACTTCTTTCAGAGTTCTCTTTGTAGTCGGCTAACATCAGTTCGGTTTGGAGCACAGTTTTCATAGAGACCTTCAGTTTCTATTTGTTCTGGTCATTTAGCATGTCATTGTTATTAATCTTCAATTTTGTAACTATACTGGTTGAAGTAGATACTGTCTTTACGTTATTTGCATCACGCTTTGGGCGTCAATTTGTAGTAGTTTGTATTGAAGGACTTGTATTATATTTCAACTGTTGGAGAGCCGAACTTGTAGTAGTTGCAACCGCACGTATAGTACCCGGTAGCCTTTGCTCCAATTTTTAAAAATATTAACTTTGTAATTTGGCTGTTTCTTTAAGTATTAAATATTTATGTTTGCCTCGGCTGAGTCAGTATTATTGTTAGAGACACGTTTGTCTTAACAGGGTTGTGGTGCAACTGAAGAATGTAGGCTTACACAGATTATAATTTTACTTCACTACATTTATTAATCCTTGACACAATTTAAATAACACTTCACTGATATAGAGAGATGTGAGATTCCTTTTATTAATTAATTACACTTTTTAACACGTAAATTTATTTTTCGTCTCACACGAACTCATATTATATTTATTGAGGACACTTTTTGCGTCTGGTTAGTAACACTGTTTGCAGGCAACTGAACTCTAAAATTTGTAAAATGTTCTCCTTTTCAGTTTCTGATTGGCTAATCCTACTCCAATAGAATACCTTCGTTTAACTAAAGCTTTTTCTGGTTGTTGATTGGCTATTTTATAAATTGTCACTAAAATTACATTATTGTTACTCCAAGAATCACAAGTAGTACTGTTAAACTTTCTTACTCATTATTGACTCAAGGTTACCTCATTGTTACCTCATTCTTAGCAACTTTTAACTTATTATTCTCACAGCTCCTACATTATTAAATTACGTAATATATTCACATAACATTATTACACATGGATACAATAATATAAGCATATGCAATGACTGTTACATACATTCTACAAATTATTACATACACATATTGCTTCAAGCTGGGCTGTTATTTAATTTGCATATTATATAATCAGACTGAAATTATTTGTGTTAAAAGTACTGCCTCATGGTAAGCGTTCCAAACCTTTCTCACCTAAAAATAGTCCGTCCCATTCATTTCGACTGGAAAATTACGAGGTTTATTTGAAGTTACTTTGCAGTTGAAGGTACAATCAAACGACTGAAAAATTAAATGTCATCGCCGGGATTTGAACTAGGATCTCCCGGTTCTCTAACCACTGAACTACCATAGAAACATGCCGGTACGACATTAAATTCCCCAACTGATTCGACACTTTTCCGATAAACCTCATGGAGATCACAGATTGTGTTGAGATGATATAATCCCAATGGCGACTTACAATGCTGTAAGTACTTTACCGGTAGATCCGTAGTTCAATTCCCGGCGATGGCACTGAATTTTTCAGTCATCTGATTCTACCTTTCCAACCTTCTCCAACCACGGCTCCTATGGAAGATCAATTAATTCCATTAGTTTGCAGTACTTACATGGATCCCATTTTCTTAAATAAAAAATCTGATGTGTTACACTCACATGACTTTCTCTACACATGTACAAACTATTTTTACAAACGGCTATTCTCCATATGCTTCTTGTTAATCGAGATGTTAATTTTATTGCTTATTTTCTTGTAGGCGCAAGGGGAATATGGTAGGCTTTAAACGATAGAAAAAGTATAAGTATTGGAAAATTTAAGGGAATAGCAAGCAATATCTCGAAAATGGTTCACTCAACAACAAAAATGTATGTGACATAAATTGTGTATTTTAACGCCAGTACATTTTTTGTGTAGTAAAATTTTGTCTATCTCTTATGGTTTACCAGTTATATAAAAGTCGTTCACAATGAAGAATACTTTTGGAGACATTCCCAGAAAATTGGAGATAATACATTTCATTTTTCAAGACAATATCTTAAACATATGATATTTTAATCTAAACCGTTAGAGCCATTTTTGAGAAAATTAAAATTTTCGAAAACTGCTGCATGTAAAGGGTAATCTGGGGTGGGGGGATTTTCTTGAAAACCTTCGTGTCGCATCTCTGGAAGATACTGAATCTAAATACCAAGTTTGGTGTTTATCCGACTGTTGCATAACACAGAAACGAACAGTCGGATAAACGCCAAACTTGGTATTTAGGTTCAGTATCTTCCAGAGATGCGACACGAAGGTTTAAAAGAAAATCCCCCACCCTAGATTACCCTTTACATGAAACATTTTTAAAAAATTTTAGTTTTCTCAAAAATGGCTCTAACGATTTAGATTAAAAAATGAATAACGAATTTGAGAAAAAGTATAAGTATTGGAAAATTTAAGGGAATAACAAGCAATATCTCGAAAATGGTTCAACCAACAAAAAAATGTATAGGATATAAATTGTGTATTTTAACGCGATCTACACTTTTGTGTAGTAAACGTTTGTCTATATGTTATGGTTTACCAGTTATGCAAATGTCGTTTACAATGAAGAATACTTTTAGAGACATTGCCAGAAAATTCGGGATATACATTTTATTTGTCATGAAAATATCTTAAACATATAATGTTTTAATCTTAATGGTTAGAGCCATTTTTGAGAAAATTAAAATTTTCGAAAAATCTTCCATGTAAAGGGTAATCTGGGGTGGGGGAATTTTCTTGAAAACCTTCGTGTCGCATTTCTGGAAGATAACTGAACCTAAATACCAAGTTTGGTGTTTATCCGACTGTTCGTTTCTGTGTTATGCTGTTCACAGACACACACACGGACATGTTTCCAAAACTGCTTCTTTTGGATTCAGGGGGTCTCAAAACATATATTTCAGGTGAAATCTCGGTAACGAATTTTGGTTGGAATACAATACTTCTCCTACTTACTATACATAGTAGAGAAAGTAAAAAAAAGCATTTTTAGAAAAAGCTCCGCGCGAGTTTGTGCAGCATAGCTCAAAAACGAAAAGTCTGATAAATACCAAACTTGGTATTTAGCTTCAGTATCTTTCAGAGATGTGATATGAAGATTTTCAAGAAAATTCCCCTACCCCAGACAACCCTTCAATGTAGATCTTTAATTTTCTGAGAATGTCCTTAAAAGTCCTCTTCATTTTAGATGACTTTCGCATAACTGGTAAACCGTATGAGATGGGCAACATTTTACTACATAGAAAATGTAGATCTCGTTAAAATAAAATTTACGTCAAATACATTGTTTTTGTCCAGTCAAAAATTTCCGAGATATTATTATTATTTGTTTGAATTTTCCAATACTTGTTCCTTTTTCTCAAATGGGAATTGGTTATTCGTTTTTTTTTATGTCCTGAACATGCAAAGAGAATGGAATGCTCCACATAGCAACCAGCTCTTAAAATATTTGACTATCGCTTAAAGACTATCGTTTTCCTCTTGCACCTACAAGAAAATTAGCATTAAATATGTTTATCTCATGAACATGAAGTGTATGGAGAATAAACGTTTGTATAGATAGTCTATACAAGAGTAGGGAAAGCCATGGGAGTACAACACATCACATTTTTATTGGAATAAACTATAGCTTTTTATATATCCAAATCTTGAAGCCTGGCGATAAAATTCGCGTCTTTTTGTTATCCAATTGTTTTGTTAATTTTTCCACCTTCCTACAATGCTATCCAACTCACAGCTTCAGCAACGTTTAGCTTTCCAGTTTACCTGAGGCGTTAACCTTTCTAGTAATCTAGAGATCAACGCTCTAGTATGTTACATCACCTGAGACTGTACTCATCGCTTAGTTTATCCCTCCATTGTGTCTAACGTTGTGCAGATCGATGTACGTATGCCTCACAAAGCGTTTTATGGCTGCAGTCTATCTCCTGCCTATTCAGATAACTACTGGTCACGACTGCCTTGTCTCGCAGTCGTAAACTAACTCCATTGTCTACTGCGAACACCAGTGCTGACTCACCGATCCAAATAATTGCGCGGGAAATGCTTTCTGCTGATTTTTACGCTAAGGTTTTAAAGAAAGCGTGGCGGTATACAGGATGTTACAGAACACCACAGTATTTCTTCTAGATATCAGCGACCAATAAATCAGAAGTAGGTATATTATAGTAGGTATAAACTATACGTGTAATATTAGTGGTCAACACAATGACTATTATATTGAACAGGATGGTGAATCCTACTCACTAAGCATGAGTTGTGCGAGACTTTTTAGCTGAAAAATTTCCAAATAAGTGAACAGAATGAAGGGAATCAACTGAATGGCCAGCGAGAGCCTCGGCTCTTACCCATGGATTTTGAGGCAATATTTTATATCATAAAATGCTGTGAATGCCAAAATGATTGTAGTGTAAATTAATATTATTGTATGTATAGGATTTTAGATGTTTGTTAGCCATAAGTATTGTTAGGAAATAACTTTACACGGCCTCACTGAAACTGACAATAGAAGTGGGTAACAACAAACCGAGGGGGTGAGTTGCTTATCACTAAGAAGAGATAAACAAATAACGTCAGGGTAGCGTGCCTTTTTTAGAAATCGAAGGAATATCTTCCCTAGAGTATATATGTTAGTAGTAGTGATTGGCTGACCAAAACAGATGCTAAAGTGGGCGCGATTTGGTATCCAATAGCAGCTCTATTATAATGTTTAGGCAATTCGAGGTGAAGGAGTATATATTCTAGAGCCATAAGAAAGTTTCGCACAGTTCGGAAGAATCTCTCATGAGGTGCACGTCGCACAGTTCTGAAGAATCTCTCACGAGGTGCACGTCGCAGAGTTAGTCACAAAAATGTAAAGTACGCGAAGTAATTGGTGCGCGGCAACTAAAACGACTGTAGTTACATTCGGAAATATCACAGTTTCAGTCAGGCGTGTATAAAGATTAAATATGTCAAGTATTAATTAAGTGTGACGGCAATAAAGTCTAGATTAAATTTTTTTATAAGTGTTATCTTTTAGCAATAACTCCTTTCCGTTTACATACCCTGCTTAGAGACTTGCTCGACTGATTTATAATAGCTAGCCGGAGGATAAAGAACCCAAATTTAAAAATAATTAAACAATAAGCGCCCAATGAATAAGATAACACGAGCCATGAGAACTGCGACAATTTCATCTTGGAGATGTTCTTAAATATAATATTTTTGCAAAACGACTACCTTCTGTTGATGACATGATCCATTTCATTAGATAGGGATGCCAAGAAATTGATAAAAGAACTGAGTAACAAAACGTGTTCCAGTGTAAGATGGGGATTGCAGAAATGTATGAATCTAAAGGCATTTAGTTTGAGTGTTCAAGAGAATATTCAATTTTATTATCCTACTCTTACTCCAAATATACCTATTTTTGCCCAAACACGCACATATTTTCTAAATTTCCTACTTACATATACCCCAAAGTTATGTCAGCTCAGCTCAAATATCTCTACAAACAGGTGAGAAATTTAAAAAGCAAATTTGGTACAACGGTAATCCACATGCCCAAAGTTGCTCCATCTTGTAGTTATAAGATGGCGGACACCCACAATATCTCGCAAGCCATAACTAGAAGTAAGGGTATTAAAGGAAGTTATGCTTTTGGATACACAGGAAAAGTAATGCAACAAAATTGAGTTTCGTGACTGCAGTACACGATGGTTAATTATTCATCAGAAGCAGCACTAGATACGTTACGTCTACCACTATTTTAAGTTTTCAGAGGTCCTGTAATGGTTTTCAGTATGTTTGAAGAATGAGAAACATTTTTGAGTGAGTAAAGCTACTGTAACGGATATGCTGCAGCAAATAGTACAAAATTGGAATAAATAATATTGACACTGATTACATTTTTATTAGTGTCTGATAAAATTTCGATGATATTAATTCGCGCATTAACTGCTCACATACGTAGCTGTCTCTGCTTTAGGATAGGCTCAATTTAGTATCACGCCGTGCCTCTCTCTCTCTCCCTCCCTTCTCTCCTTCTTTCCTTCCTTCCTCTCTCCCTGTCCAACCTGAGGTTTTAAACTATTGCATGTAATAGCGCATTTCGTTTGAAGTTTCCTTCCTGCAAGGTCACGCAATAATTATATTTGGCCACTGCCTAATGAACATTAAACCTAATTACTCTGTAATTATAATTATGAGACCATTTAAAATCAATTATTTTAATCATATTGTAACTATTTAATATCTAATACTTAAATTTCAAGCAGCCTAGAGGATTAATATATTTAGGCATTGCTTTGTTCTTTATGCTTTTCGTTATAGCCTACTGTATTTGGAGATCTAACAGAGGGATTGAACTAAAGGGTAAAAAATACCTGTATGTGAAAGTTCTGTGCATTAATATGTCAATGTGAATTTGTTATAAACGTACAGTCAGCCCCTGTTCTTATTTTATAAATGTTAAATTTTAATATGTTATGTAGCTGTTAAGATTTCAGCTTTTATACTGTAAATAAATTGTCGTTTAAAGAACGTGATTCTATCCTGCCTTTTAAATCGATCTGTATTGGATTAATAAAATGTCGCTATCCGTCTTTTTGTTTTGGGTTGTACAAGTACCTGGCTGAAGTGGTACGCTTCCCAAAAATAGAAATGGTTTTTGTTCTCGGTACGTGGAACTGCACATCTGCGCGTTATCCTGTCGATCTCTCTAATGTTATTCGTTATGGAATGTTCATTTAAAGTACTTACTTAAGGGTACTCAGAAATGTCTATTTTTGCAAATTTAAGCCACTTTGGTTAAGCTTTTTATCACAGTTTTGCTCAATATAGCTAACATAAAATAAATTTTCTTTGTCGCGACAAGAAAAAATGCTTTGTTTTCAGAAGATGAACATTTGATCTCGTGTAAAGTGCACTACGTTATGAAATGAGCAAAGGTTAATGTTTAAATCTTGCATATTATTCCTCTAATATAGTTCTTTAAATCAGAGATTGAATTTTGTGTAATGCTAAACCTTTTCCTAAAAATATTATGAAGTATTTAATACTCTTAGTTTTCTAAAAATTAATTAGGTGTTAAATTACTATATGATATTCCTTAGAGAAGATATGCTGAAAACCTGAACAATTACATCATAGGGAGTATTTGAAAGTGACAATTACAAACAAAAATGCAGTCACCTACACATAGCCATTTTAACGTCGCGTTTGAGCATTTTAAATGGTCAACAATGCAAAAGTGCAATTCAACCCTGTTTCGCATGAAAATTTTCAAAAGGTTTTTCGAAATAGTGTTTAAAATAATGTATCGAGTACTCATAAAACACCATTGACCGATGTGTTAAACTAAAACCATGGAGCACTGATTCATTACGAAAACTTAGGCAGATGAAAAACCTCCCACTGAATTTTTTACTTTCTCTACTACGTATAATAAGTAGGGGAAGTATTGTATTCCACCCAAAAATTCGATACCGAGATTTCACCGGAAATACATGTTTTGAGACACATTTTTGGAAACATGTCCGTGTATGTGTCTCTGTACAGCATAACTCAGAAACGAACAGTCGGTTAAACACCAAACTTGGTATTTAGGTTAACTATCTTCCAGAGAGACGACACGAAAATTTTCAAGAAAATCCCCCTACCCCAGACTACCCTTTACATGGAACATTTTTCGCAAATTTTAATTTTCTCAAAAATGGCTCTAAGGATTTTGATTAAAGTATCATATGTTTAAGATATTGTCATGACAAATTAAATGTATATCTCGAATTTTCTGGGAATGTCTCCAAAAGTATTCTTCATTGTGAACGACTTTTGCATAACTGGTAAACCATAAGAGATAGACAAAATTTTACTACACAAAAAATGTAGATCGCGTTAAAATACACAACTTATGTCATATACATTTCTTTTGTTGAGTGAACCGTTTTCGAGATATTGCTTGTTATTTCCTTAAATTTTCCAATACTTATACTTTTTCTCAAATGCGTTATTCATTTTTTTTATGTCCTGGACATGCAAAGAGAATGGAATGCGCCACATAGCAACCAGCGTTAAAATATTTGACTATCGCTTAAAAGCTACCATATTCCCCTTGCATCTACAAGAAAATTACCAATAAGATTGACATCTCGATATCTCGATTAACATGAAGCAAATGGAGAATATAAGCGTTTGTAAAAATAGTTTTACAAGAGTAGAGAAAGTCATGTGAGTGTAACACATCAGATTTTTTAAAATGTATTTACTGATGCTATTGACACCTATCAGATGTCTACTGACACCTGTGTGTCCTATTCTTTTTCGTAGTGTATACACCGGAGTCGCATTGATTCAGTGTAGTTCATTCCTTGCGGTGTTACTTCAGTAAAGCTCAGGTCCGTTGTATAATCTTGTAGACATGAAACAAATACCAAATACCCAGCATCAAACATCCAAGCCGGAAGCGGGATTCGAGCCCGCGACACTTCACGATGGAGCGCCAACGACAACAGCTACCGGTGCCGGCAGGTAATGCTCGAATATTTCTATGATGGGATCAAATGCTTTTCTAAAAGCTTCAAAAGCTTGGTACTTATACGATAACGAATATGGCCAACTTTCTTTCTGATATGCCGCAATAAAGCAATTCGTGGTCATTTCACAATTACTGGTAAATTCGTCGAATTTATTTGTTTTGAACACTCATGAGGTATTCTCTGAAATTTATTAAGGAAATATATTGGTGCCCCATCCTTGAAACTATGTTAAACCAAAATATCCCCTAAATAACAATAAAGTGTTATAGATAATTCGTTAGCTTTGTACTCACACTGATAAATTCTAATACGGTTTAGTTGGATTAATATATAGTATTTTGATCAAAATCATTACAGGGATTTTTAAAACATGTAATAATATCTAGGTAATAATATTTGTATGACCCTGGGAATTACCTCCAGGACCCTTCCTATTAACTTTTAGCACATGGGTTATTTGGGAAAGTAGATAATTAATACCTAATTTAAATAATGTATGAATATATATGTAGAGAGAGAGAGAGCGGCAGTATTTTATATCACAACACTGTGAATGCCAGAGTGATTGTAGTGTAAACTAACATTATTTTATGACAATGATTTTAGATGTTTGTTAGCCATAAGCATTGTTAGGAAATAAGTTTACACGGCCTCACTGAAATTGACAATAGAGTGGGTAACAATGAAGCGAGGGGGTGAGTTGTTTATCACTAAGAAGAGACAAACAAATGACGTAGGGTAGCGTGCCTTTCTTTAGAAATGGAGGGAATATCTTCCCTGGAGCATGTGTGTTAGTAATTATGATTGGCTGACAAAACAGACGCTAATGTTGGCGCGTTTTAGTAACCAATAGCAGCTCTATTATAATGTTTAGGCATTTTGAGGTGAAAGAGTATATATTCTCGAGCTATAAGCATGTTTCACGCAGTCTTCAAAAGTCATTCGCGAGGATCGCGCAGTTCTACAGAATCATTCACGAGGTACATGGCATACAGTTTGGAAGAATCTCTCGCGTCGTAAAGTTAGTTACAAAATGTGAAGTACGCAGCAACTAATACGACAGTAATTTACATTCGGAAATATAACAGTTTCAGTCAGGCATGTATCAAGATTAAAGATGTGAAATTAATTAAGTGTGACGGCAATAAAAGTGTAAAAACAAATTCTTTTATCAGTGTTATTTTTTTGGTAACAACTCCCTTCCGTTTACACGCCCTGCTCAGAGATATTTGCTCGACTGAGTAATAATAGCTAGCCGGAGGACAAAGAACCCAAATTTAAAAAAAAATAAAACAATAACAGGCGTTCAGCAAATAAGACAACACGAACAAAATACTACGACAATATATAGACCGTAAGTTGAGACTGTACAATATCTCAAAAACTAAAGCATTGTAGAAAGAAATATCTTTTATAAAAGTTGCTTGATATTATGGGGGAAAGTAAATGCCATTGGTCGTGTTTTATCTGGAGGACGTTGTGATGGTCATTTTAGGATCAACTTAATATTTTAAATGGGAACCTACAATTAGGGTACATTTAAATTGACCCTAAAATGACCAACACTACGTCCTTCAAATAAAACGCGACTAATGGCATTTACTTTCCCCCATAATATCAAGCAACTTTTATTCAAGACACTTCTTTCTACAAAGTTTAGTTTTGGAGATATTGGACACTGTCGATTTAAATGGTCCACCATGTATATATAATTTTCGTGCAATTAAATTGTATTTTCGCATACATCTTCAATAAAGACAATTTTGTTCAAAAAGTAACCACTAATTTATATAGAAAATTATGAATATGTCATTAAAAGCGATATGTTCAAAAGTATTATTTTATTTGTGCTTTATTAGTTGAATGTAAATATAAGCTGTATACACATTCAGGAAAATGAAGAGATTAAAGCTAACTTTAGTTTTACCGCCCTCTACGAAAGTAAATGTCCAAAATAAATGCAGTAAACTTATTTTTCATATTCAATTGCCGTATTAGATATTCTCATCCGTCCCTTTTATGATGACGAAAAATGTGTGAAACGTGTAAGTAACTGTGTGCTTGGCATAGTTTGGAACATGTAATGCCTATGACATAGCACGTGTTGGGCAAATAAAATAAAACGCATAAAAGCAAACCACTCAAGTGTTTAGAAAGTTTCAAAGCAATGATGCAGCGCTGCTTAGGAGGATTACATAGTGCCAAACAAAAACGTTTATTAGCACCACAGAGAATTACCTAAGCTCTATTTGCTAGAGAAAACGGTGTTAGGGAAGTACACTCTTCATATTTCCATTGCTATTCTCTGTTTTCGCACCAAGAGTGTACACAGATGGCAAGCGATACGACACTGAATTTCGACTTGCGCGCATGAAGTCACACGGAATACAAGCTCTCTCATTACTCGCTTATTTACATACATAGATGTCTGCGACACAGCTGCCCTCTTTCTCATTCTGTTTGTAAGCACATTTTCACAAACATTTGTTCCATAGCTGTACGTAGGGTGCTGCACTTATTTCAAAACAAAGTATATTCACAACAGACTAGGGGATGCTGTTTATCCCCACCATTATGTAGCGGAAATAATATTAGTAATAGCAAGTAGCGTAGCGTAACAAACATTTTGAGTAGACAGTGTCTATTAACACATGTATAGCTGCTTGCACTGGTATTGACAAATATTCTCCATTAACACCTTACATTTTCATTTTCCCATTGCTTGCCAGAGAGGTTTTAGAACAAATAATGACCAATCCGCTTCTTTCTGACATATAAAGCATGACTGCTTTTTTAAATCGAACTTCTGTTCCCGTGTGCTTCACAATTTTAACTCCAAAGCCTTTTACTAACTCTCCATGGCTCTTCATCGTAGTAGTAACAGCGAAGCATTTTTACTTTATATACTATGTATAGTAAGCAGGGAAAGTATTGTATTGTATTGTACCAAATAATTAGACACCGAGATTTTACTGGAAATACATGCTGTGGACAGCATAACTCAAAAATGAAAAGTCGGATAAATACCAAACTTAGTATTTGAGTTTAGTATCTTTCAAAGATGCGACAACAAGATATTCAAGGAAATCCCCCCCCGCCCAGAGTACCCTTTACATCGAACATTTTTCTAAAACTTTGCTTTTCTCAAAAACGGCTATAATGATTTAGATTAAAAAAATCATTGGTTTAAGATATTTTCTTAGCAAATAGAATGTATATCTTGAATTTTCTGGAAATGTCACCAAAAGTCCTCTTCATTCTGAATGACCTTCGCATAACTGGTAAACCGTAAGAAATAGACAAAATTTCACAACACAAAAAGTGTAGATCTCGTTAAAACATACAATTTATGCCATACACATTTTTTTTTGTTTAGTGAACCATTTCCGAGATATTCCTTGTTATTTGTTTGAATTTTCTAATACTTAGCCTTTTTCTCAAATGAGAATTCGTTTTCGTGTTCTTATATCCTGGACATGCAAAGAGAATGGAATGCTACACATAGCAACCAGCTCTTAAAATATTTGACTATCGCTTAAAGCCTACCATATTCTCCTTGCACCTGCGAGAAAATTAGCAGTAAGATTAACATCTCGATTTCCCTGCAGATGTTTATCTCGATTAACATGAAGTAGATGGAGAATAAGCGTTTGTAAAAAGAATTTGTACAAGAGTAGGGAAAATCATCTGATTATAACACATCAAACTTTTTAAAACTACAACCTATAAATAATCTTTACTTTAGGTAATAATTACTTTGGAATTTACTTTTCACTTTTATGCCTATCTGAAAAGCATCTAGAACTGGCCGAGAAAGTTCAAGTTTTAAACACACCGTTTAATACACGAAAGTGAATTTTGGTAATAAATCTCTACTAATATTCTTAAGAGAGAAAAAGCTTTGTGTGTGTGTGTGTGTGTGTGTGTGTGTGTGTGTGTGTGTGTGTAAGGTAATCTCAAGAACCACTGAACCGATGTTGATAATTCTTTCACCGTGTTACAAATCCTTATTCTTTCTGAGGATATTGGGATATAAAACATATTCTGGCTTCAATTCATCAATTACTAAAATAGTAAAAATATTTATAAAGCCTGTATAGTAGAATATGAACACATTGAACTTATACAAGAGCGTACTTACAAAGAAGGCTTTGACTTTTAATGGAGATGGCCATGGGGTAGAAAATATATTGTTGTTACTCTACAGAACATACATGTAAAACAAAACAAATGCCGCCGATATTTCATTCCAACCAATATACGGTATAGATGGTCACGAGTCAGCAACTAAGATAACGGAAAACGCGGCAACCAACACAGAACCAAATGTGCTTACAATGCAACGATACACATGCGATACCAGTGCCAAATCGATATGAGTTTTATTTCTGGATGCTCTTTAACTGTTGTGGTCCTTAGCGTTCCATCCTATATTGGGCGTGAAATACCAGTAATTTTGCTGAGAGGCCTCTTCCTCAGGCTTGAGGTTCTTTTACGTGCCGTAAATCTAGACACGGGACCACTGTCTTTACTTCCCTTCCGAAGGAAGCCATGCTAAGCATTTTTACGTGCGAATAAACCTATTGCCCTCCGCCGAGCTTGAACCCGCGACCTCGGGAACTAGAGGTTAGCATAGTAACCACTACACCACGGAGAACGACGCCAAAATATTCTAATAATCGATTAAGAAAGTCTTACTTAATTTCTTGTACTTGTAATTAAGTTCGTTAGCAAGATATGCTAAATAATTGTAAAGAGAGAAAATTGATAACATTAGAAATAAGTGAATCGATATTTTACAACTATCAAATGAGAATATTGTTTTTCTTCGTCATCGCAGACTATGCATCTTTTCCAAAAGAAGTTAACTTAGTGGCTTGGGAGTGAGTATATTCATATTCACCAGCTTTACTTCTGTTTCGTTGTATAGTTAAGAATTTCTGCATTATGTGAAAACTACAAATGTAACTTTTATGTTATAAAATCATTTCGGGACCAAAGAGAAGGTACAACGGTTTAAAATTTCACTTACTGTAATCGTCTAACAACTTATTCGACCATTCTAATCGATGGCTGTACCACAAGGTACTTATATCCTATGCAGAATTTCCATAACTTGTATGGCTGTTGAGGGAAGGTTCAGGAAGTCAAGACATTCCACCGATGTTTCACGTCAGGGGATTTTTCATTCGATACTGGAATAATCGGGATGTACTAAATTATAATAAGGGGTAAAGAGGAGGTTTAGCTATAAAAATTCTCATTTTACAATAATTTCATAAAGATCGCCAGGAGATAACTGAAATTAATTAATTCGTCATTCGATTTTAAAAAGCAAACCGTGCAACGTTTCGTAAGCCACATAATGTTTTATAAAAACAGAACTTGCCACATTTAACTGTATTAATACACACCTTAAAAACTCAGAGATACGCTAATAAATCTACCACAAACACTGATAAATAAATACAGAAATAAATGACTAAAATATAAGGCTTAAAAACTAATGATCATTGGAAATATAAGAGCGTCACGACAACTGTGCCAAAGGATGGAATTACTTCAGCTTGCTATGTTCGCAGTGGTTCTCCAGTTTTCAACACAACTGAAGAGAAGAGAAATTTTAAACAAGGGGTAATATGCATTTGTCTCGTTTTAAAGATTAAAGACAAAAGGTGTAGCATAGTAATTGCCAAGTTTTAAAGGTTTGCGTAGATGGAAAATGGACTGTGGCGCAATTACAATATTTCTGGTCAAATTGAACTTTAAATATATTTCTTGAATAGTTTAAACGACACAAGTCACTTACAATGAAAGTATAATGTGATGAAACTGTTTTTCAAATGCCTGCTTTTATTGTAGGTTGTTTTAAATACACATGATAAGAAACACATGTTTCGCCATCTTATGTAAAGTCCGATTCTTTATTTCAGGCAGCCAATGTACAAGAAATGAATAAATAAATATCTCTAGTGAAGAACTTTTCTCTAGCATGCCACCCCAGCAAAAGGCACTGACTCTTAATTAATAAAGTATAGATAATGAAACGTTGAAAGAAAGAAAACAAAAGTTAGCTTTTCATACATAAGCACAATGCTGTAAGAATGAATGTAATTAATCAACAAAATGTAGTTTTACATAATTGACATGTCAACAATCGTCACCCTTAGGAAGAACACAAAATTTTCTAGTGGGTCTCTTGATTACACCAAGTAAGTTCTAATACTGCTACTCTCGTCATAGTATCGTCACCAGGATGAAACATTTATATCGCTCCCTTTCGCCACTGTATAGGAGGCAGGTATCGTCCTTTAGGAATACGATATTGCCATAGCAGAGATTTGGATGTTCCTTGGTCCATTTGTGACGCTGTTGAGGTGTGTTCAGGGATTCCTTCTACCATCTCTGCCAAAAATTCCACGTCATTTTTTGAATATGTTGCCAACGCGACAGGTGATTCAGCATGGCAGCGGTGAAGCCTTGATCAGGAACCGCTGTGAGGGGTTCACCAACAAGGAAATCAGAAGGATCATCATTGAGTCTCGAAAGAGGGCGAGAACTTAGACAAGCTTCTATTTGGGAGAATAAGGTTGTTAATTCCTCAGAGGAGAGCATTGTGTTGCCAATGGTTCTTCGCAGATGATTCTTGAAGCTCTTCACCATAGCTTCCCAGGCACCTACAAAGTGCAGTTCTGATGAAATGCCAGTTGATTTTTTGCCTTGATGCGATTGGGTCATTCAGGAACTTCTAAAGCTCCCTTAGCTCTCTTGCAGAAACAATAAAATTGACCCCGTTGTCGTCGTAGGCGTTAACAGGACAACCACAACATGCTGCAATGGATGCACTTGATACTGATACTGCATAGGGCTTCAAGATGGAGAGGTCTGATTACGAGGCAAGTGGAAACTGCTATGCAGACTTTTTCTTTATTTACTCCTTTGAGTGCCAAATTTGAACAAGAGGGAACCAGTATATTCCACCCCTGCGTTCAAAAATGGCCTGGATGGCGTTATTCTGTACTGCGGAAGATTTCGCATTTTCTGTTTCCTAGGTTATTGCCCTCAGTTTGAAGCAACTGACACGAATTGCGACATGACGTTTATTTTTTTTTCATAGTCTGGCGAACCCTTGGGATGCAGTGTCTTTGTCTAAGGGATACTATAAGTATTGAGGTCCTACGTGGAGTATTCTGAGATGCTCATTTTAGATAAGTTTGATGAACAGAGGGGGCAATATGAGTTGGTGTTTAGCTTCGAATGGTACGGGTGCATTTTACAATTATCCTCCAACTCGAAGATGGCAATTTTTGTCCAGTAAGGGCTCAAACTTCATAATTCGCTGGTCGCGTGTATATCCCTTTGTGCCTTAAAATATTCTATCTCCCTATGGTAGCAGCCGTATTGCACAATTTCAAGACGTCTGTTGATAGCAATGTCCTAGGGCCGTAGCGTCTCAATCTTTGCGGGCTTTCTTGCAGTTGGATATTTGTCTGAGACTATAACCGACTATCCTCAGAAGCTGAATTAACCAGGAAAATTATTCAGAAATGGATCGTCAGATTGGGAGGCATTAAGTAACGTCGTGATCCTTTGTTCTAGGTTGTTGGTAGTTGCTTTAGCTGGCCAGTATAATGGGTCCAGTTACAGATCCATGCCACCACAGTCTGCAATCCCAGAGTAATGTTGGTTGCATACCTCGAGGACCAAGATCTGCGGGGTTATCCTGTAACTCACGTGCCGCCAATGAACTGCTGGAGCCATTGCCTGTATTTCTGAAACTCTATTTGCCACAAATGTCTTTCACATTCTAGAGCATGCCTTTAGCCAGGTCAGTACAATCTCAGAATCGGTACATAGTTGTATTCTGGTTACAGTCATGTGTAGAATACTAAGTGTTTTCTTAATAGCTTAACCGTCTTCCTGTGAAGGCCGCGTCATGTTTGGTAAAATAGCCGACGTATCGCCCTTCGTGTTGAGAGCTTCTTCTGCACACGCTCATATTTTTACTGCCAAAAGGCAGCCCCTCCTATTCTTGTTCCCAATTGGCTGGTAGTTTGCCACTGATTTTATGTTTATAAGCAGTGTTTTCCATGCTGCATTAAGGGGTTTTCCACCATATCTATTCAATAAACTTAGTTTAAAAATGTTTACCCTTTTTCGTACTATTCTGTGCGAAAAGCGGTCACGTACAACTAGGGTCTCAATATTATTGTCAAAATGGATTTGGTAGCCTGTTTTATAAACATGTTCAGCCAATGCTGATTTTTCGGGCTCTCCGTGTTTTAGGAATCTGATATGTTCGTTGCGCCGAGTTAATATTGACCTTCCTGTCTGGCCTACGTATGACGCGCTGCAATTACATGTGATTTTATATACAGCTGAGTTCAGCAGTGGCAAAATCTTATCTTTAACTGGGCCTATAAAGGATATTATTTTTCAACTGATGTATATCTTGTGGCGATGTAGCAATTTTGAAATTCTATTTGTCACTCCATCTACGTAGGGAATAAAGGTCCAAATTTCATTTCTTTTATGTGCTGCGTCGCACGTTTCCTTTTTCCTCACTTTTATTCTTGTTCTTTTTATTTTGGAAGGTTTTGATTAATTGCATATTCGATGAGCTCGCTGATACAAGGTGTGGGCCATTGCCCATTTAACTCATGCTGGGTGGTGTAATGTGGCTGGTATATATCTCTCAGTATGAGTTGGCTAATTTAAGTTCTTCTTAGTTTCGTCCCGTTCAGCAAGAACGTCCAAAAACGGAAGTTTACCGTCCTTATCTAACTCAGACGTAAACTTGATACCTTTATAGAGCTTATACAAGTGTTGCAAAAAATCAGCAATCGCATCCTTCCCATGTTGCCAAATTACGAAAATGTGAACGTAACGTAACCATACTGCTGGTTAAATTTAGTTCTATTTATGGATGCTCTTTAACTGCTATGGCCCTTAGCGTCTCATTCCATATTGGACGTGAAAGACCGGTAATTTTGCTCAGATGCCTCTTTATCAGGCTTGAGCTTCTTTTACGTGCCGTAAATCTACGACACCGAACCACCGGCTTTACTTCACTTCCGAAGGAAGCCATGCTAAATATGTTTACGCCCGAAAAAATCCATTGCCCTCCGCCGTTTTGAACCACTAGAGGCTAGCATGGTAACCATTGCACCACGGAGGGCGACATAATGCTGGTTTTAGAGGGTATGTCTCCATAGGGGTGTTTTCAAAATCTTGCAGGAATAAGTGTGCCATTATCGAGGAGAGAGGCGAACTCATGGCTGATCTCTCCACTTGTTTGTAAAACTGTTCATTATAACTAATATATGATGACGACAGGCAGTGGGCAATCATCTCAAGCCAGTCTTCGGGAAATCCATTGGCCTCAATTCTTTCTTTAATGATCAACAATGTATCTTCCACTGGGATGTTAGTGAAAAGAGATTCAATATCAAAACTAAGAAGAATATGGCGAAATTCTAGTTGAAACTATATTAGTGAGTTCACTAGATGTGCAGAATCTCTTATATATAAGTTTTTCCTACAAGCGTTTGTAGTTTTTTGGTCATAAATTTAGCTAAGGCGTGCGTTGGATATCATAAAGCACTAACTACAGGTCTTAGTATTGAACCAATTTTATGTATCTTTGGCAGTCCGTAGATTGTAGAGGTTTGTGCAGTACGTGAAAACAAGCTGTGTTTTTATCTTTCGGTATGGATGAGATTTTTATCATCCTTTTTTGTAGTATTGGCTATAGTTGATGTAGGGTTCTGGTTCATCTTTTTATATGTTGAATCCTGCAAAATAACTTGCATTTTATCATGGTACTCATTCTTGTCCATTACAACTGAGGCATTTCCCTTATCTGCTGATAATATAACATTATCAGGATTGGAAGTAATATCCCGAGTGCCCGCCCTTCTTCGTTAGTTAAATTGGGCTTCGGGGGCTATTCGTTTCTAAGAATTGATGCAGTATTTTTATCACTTAAATGATATCAGTCTAATTATATAATATAAAATATAATAACAGCCCGCCTTAAAGCAAATGTGTATAATATAATATATAAAATGCACATTACAGTCATTGTATTATGTTTATATTATTATGTACATGTATAAAAATGTTATGTGAATGTATTGCGTAATCTTACAATGTAGGAGCTGTGAGAATAGAAGCAAGTTGCCTTTCGTAGCAAATAGAATTATAAAGCAGAAGCCGAAAGTTGCTAATAATGAGATAAACTTGAGGCAACAATAAATTAGAAAATTTAAAAAGGCTACTAATAATTCTTGGAACAATAATAATCTAATATTTAAAACAGTTTATAAATAGCCTATCAAAAACTAGAAAAGCTCAAAGTTAAATAAAGGTATTCTATTCGAGTAGGCTTAGCCAATCAGAGATTTAAAATAGAGGAAATGTATAAATTCAAGCGGTATACGCTACAAGGAAACGTACCCAAGCAGTTTTTGTACGATACGGGTTCAGTGTGACATGAAAATTTATTGCAGTGAGAATAATATAAAGTTTACCTGTTAAAAGTGCAATTAACTAATCTCACTGCTCTATAGTAGGATATATCAGTGAAGTGTTATTTAATCCTGTGAAGGATTAATAAAAAAAAGGTTAATACAATTATAATTTGTGTAAGCCTTCATTCTTTAGCCGTACCAGCCCTGTTAAGCGATACGTGTTCTGCAAATTACTAATGACGCAGCCGATATATATATATATAATATTAAAATAAAAAGTTTATTCTTAAACGTGGGGCGAAGGCCACCGGAAAGTTTGTACCGTACGTGGGGCAAACACTCCTTAAAACAATCTCCCGAAATTTGGCATCCATTGCGTGTATGATCTAAAACAGCTTCAAACTGGTGCCCAAACGTGATGCAACCACCACCGCAACAATTAAACTCCCGCAGAATCTTGTATGCACTTATTCTTATTTCATTAGCTTCCGTTTCCGGAAGAGAATTTTTTGCCGACTCAACACCAGAAGCTATTTCTTCACATTGAATTTTTGTAGGGTAGGGACAAATTTTAAACTTTTAGCTAAGATCGTTTTTGTAGGTTCATCCAGTGTGGAATTCGAAAGATATATTACCAAACAATCTTCCTCCATACATGGCCCCAGCGGATGTTGAGTCTTGAATGACTTCTCAAACTTTTTTGGCGCGTAGTCGTCGTTAAAAAGAGTAAAATGCACAAGAGGCAGAAACGCGGTCCAAAATGTCCCAGCTATTAGAGGCTAAAAATTACGAAACCATTAAGTTAACTTGTAAAGTTCTATTTCAGTAAAATGGAGCTCACGCCTCGTACTGGCAATCCTTTCACGTAAAAGAGGAGTGCAGGACTTCTATCTTCTTAGTCACCGGAGAGTTTATATGGTGTTTGACCTTGACGACAGTGAGCATGGTATATAATCCCTGCATCGCTTTAGAAAGACCAACTGGCAAAGCAATAGTTGCTTCTTCTTCCAAAGCTCGGAGAATCCTTGTGTTCTTTTATAATTATCCTCCCCGTAGAGATTCGTTAAATGAAACTGTAGACTTCCAAGGCCGTTGTCCATAATAATGGACTGTCTTCCGGTGAAGGCCGCGTCATGCTTGGTAAAAATAGCCGACGTTTCGCCCTTCATGTTCAGAGATTCTTCTGGGCACTTCCACTTGTTTGCGCTCATATTTATACTGCCAATACTCGTGTTCCTAATTCGCTGATAGTTTGTCATTAATTTACAGCTAAGATCTCAATATTGTTGACCAAATGGATATGGTGGCCTGTTTTATAAACATGTTCAGCCAATACTGATTTTTCGGGCTGTCCTTGTTCCAGGAATCAGGTATGATCGTTGCGTCGAGTTAATATTGACCTTCCTGTCTGGCCTACGTATAACTCGCCGCAATGATATGTGATTTTATATACACCCGAGTTGAGGAGTGGCGACATTTTATCTTTAACTGGGCGTATAAAGCATCTTATTTTTAGATCGGACAGTGTAATGGTCCGTTGGCAGTGCCCAGAAGAGGCTCTCAACACGAAGGGCAAAACGTCGGATATTTTATCAAACATGACGCGGCCTTCACGAGAAGGCACTCAAGTTATTATGGACAACGGCCGTGAAAGCGCTATAATGTTATTTAAGATTTTTCTTGATTAAACGGTCTAGTAGTGGAGCCCCGCACAGCTCGAGGCGTTTCAGTAGCGCCACTCTTGATTTGGTGCACAGTAGACGTGGGAGTACATTGTCCTTGTAATTCGTAGATCTTACATAAATGGAAGCTCCATAGGCAGTTTGAGAAGCGTCACAGAAACCATCTCAATCGACGTGGTGCAATCTTCACAAAGAATATATTGAGGCACTCTAAATTAGTTTAGCAAGGGGATCTGCTTGTATAAATCCAACCATGTTGGGTACAGGCTTTCTTACAATCGATCATTCCATCCTGTTTCTTCTTGAAACAAGCGTTGCATGATCTTTAAAAGATTATCTACAGGACTAATCAGTACAAGTGATCGGAAATAGCAGATATTACGGACAGCACCATTCGTTTTGTGTAGATTTAGTTTTCAATTTCAATTTTATGTATGTCTAGACAACAGTTGATTTGAAATTCATCTGTAGAAGGATCCCATGCTACCTATGATATGGAATACACCAATGTCATTGTTGGTCAGAAAGTGGTTTTCTTCCCTCAACATTTCTGGGATTTATTCCAGAAGTGCTGAAATGTTTTTGCACAATTTCCGCAAATATAATCTACCACGTTGGAAAAGGATTTGGAAATCGGTCCGCAACTACAGAGCCTTCTCCAGGGTGTCTGTAACTGAAAAACAATCATCTATGTGAAAGTAATGCTTTAGGACGGGTGCAGCTCTAGGGAAGTGTACTTCCTCTTCTTGCGCAAGCTGTTGAAGGCATCTCGTAGTATGCTGCTGAAACTGTTGCGTATGTGATGGTCGTAAGAGCACAAATATGTATCTCCAGGACGTTCTCTTCATAAGATGCATTGTAAATATTGATGCTTGGGATACACCTTTACTTGTGGATACATTTTCTCAATATCCGCAAGGAAAGCTGTTCTATGGGTTCAGAATCGTGTTATCAATGAGTAGAGATCTTCTTATACCATAGGTCCAGTCATTAATATGTCATTTAGAGATACCCCGTTGTCAGTTTTAGCTGAGGCATCAAAACTACTCTTATCTTGGTTGTGCTGCTTGATTCTTTATGAACAGCATGTTGACGGAAGCAGTATTCTGCCCCTTGAAGAGAAGATTCAATGTTCAGCACCATCATGTGTCCAAGAGATTGATATTCACTCGTAACTGAACGAAATTTTTATGAAGCTTATCTTTTGTTTGCAGTTTTCTCCCCAGAAAATGAAAACGTTCAGCGGTTGTGTCTAATGAATTTGCTAGACTTAATTCTGTCCTTAGAGGTAGTTCACAAACGTCCAGTTTCATATCCTTTAGTAGTTTTGTTGAATGATGATGATGATATGCGGTTTAAGGGCGCTAAACTGCTTTGGTCATCAGCGCCCTTACAGTGTATAAAATATAGTCAAAATATAAAGGACAAGTAAAAGAACCGCATAATTAAAAACGGGACACAAACCCGCGATGTCAAAAAGCTAAAAATAACAATATAACAATAACAATAATAACGATATCAGATATAATAACATTAACAACAAAAACAACAATAACAATAATAACAATAACAATAATAACAATAGAAATATCTGAAAAACCAACACACTAAAAGCATAGCCAATAAAAGATGAAAACGTGTCAAGAACTGTAGAATGCGAGGGACATGAGCGCCATATGTCACTGGGGAGTAAGTCCCTATGAAAACATACAGAATAAAATAACAAAGCTAAAAGACGCTCAGCGCATCAAATGCGACGATTAAAACCAATGTCACTTATAAAACGTAAAAGACATTCTACAGCATGCGCGTCGTCTGCCAAAACGTTGGCTATGCCAACAGGCAGACCCAGGCGAACGCGCAGTGGAGCTAAAGCTTGACACTCAGTTAAAATGTGACGCACCGTTAAGGGCACGTCACACTGCTGACACAGCGGAGCGGGATCACCACTGAGCAGGTAACTATGACTAAAACGACAATGTCCAATTCGTAAACGGGCTAAAAGTACCTCTTCCCGACGTGAAGAACGAGAAGAGGTACCCCAGATTAACGGGAGAGGCTTAACCTCCCGCAACTTGTTCCCCCGGAGGGCCGTCCACTCATCGCGCCAGCGCGAGAGGATGCGGCGACGTAAAATAGCACACGAATCTGACGAGGGAACAACAGAGGTAAAGAATCTGGGTAATAAAATCGCCGATTTCGCAGCGGCGTCGGCAGACTCATTACCTGAGATGCCCACATGACCTGGAATCCACATGAAGGACACGCTGATGCCAGAGACACCAAGCGAGTGGAGCAGGTCATGTATGCGCTGTACAAGCGGGTGGTAATGGTACAGCGCAGTAATAGTCTGAAGGGCACTCAGAGAGTCCGTACAAATAAAACAGTGCTGTAAGGCGTGCCGCTGAATGTATAAAATAGATTGATAAATGCTAAAAAGTTCGGCGGTAAAAATTGAACATTGTCCAGGTAAACGAAACTTAAAACTACAGTGACCAGAAACAAAGGCACATCCAACTCCAGCTTCAGTCTTAGATCCATCGGTAAAGATAAAATGGAAGTCTCCGAATTGAGCCCGTACTTCTAAAAAAGCCGATCTAAAGACTGAAGCAGGGGTCTCAGTCTTCGGCATTGACGTTAGCCCAAGGTGACAGTGGGCCTCGGCGCGGGACCATGGAGGAAAACGCGTTTCCCCCCGTGGAAGGGCCGGCGCTGGCGTAACGTCCAAATGCCGAAGTAGCAGTCGAAATCGAACCCCTGGAGGGAGCAATGCAGAGGAGCTAACTAAATATTGCCGGTCAAGCGAATCCTCTAAAAATACATCGAAGGACGGGTGGTTAGGCAAGCTTGAGAGTCGACAAGCATAGCTGCACAAAAGCATCTCACGCCGGAAGGACAGCGGAGGCTCTGCAGCTTCTGCGTACAGACTGGGTACAGGGCTAGTTGGAAAGGCCCCTGTAGCGACTCTTATGCCACGATGGTGAATGGCATTCAATCGACGTAACACAGATGAACGTGCCGACGAATAAACAATACACCCGTAATCAAGCTTGGATCGGATCAAAGAGCTATAAAGGCGAAGAAGGACGGTCCGATCAGCTCCCCAGGATGTGCCACTTAAAACACGTAAAAGATTAAGAGAACGGTCACACTTTGCTTTTAAAAAGGAAACGTGCGAGGTCCAACACACCTTCCTATCAAAAATCAACCCCAAAAATTTCGCCTCGTCTGCAAACGGAAGTATAACTGGCCCAAGATGGAGAGAGGGCGGAGGGAAATACTTCCGGCGCCAGAAGTTGATGCAGACGGATTTCTCGGCGGAGAAATTAAAGCCGTTGGCGTTACTCCAGGCGTAGAGACGGTCGATACAGCTCTGGAGACGGTGTTCGAGTAGACAGGTCCGCCGTGAACTGCAATAAATAGCGAAATCGTCAACAAAAAGGGACGATGAAATGCCAGGTGGAATACAATCAACAATGGGGTTGATAGCAATCGCAAGAAGTGTGACACTGAGTACAGAGCCCTGCGGTACTCCGTTCTCTTGAATAAAACGACGAGATAAAACCGAGCCCACACGTACACGAAAGACGCGGTCCGTCATAAACTCCCGAAGAAATATGGGAAGACGACCGCGGATATTCCAATCGAGAAGTGTACGTAAAATGCCGCCCCTCCAACAAGTGTCATAAGCTTTCTCCAGGTCAAAAAATACAGCCACGGTTTGACACTTTCTCAGAAATCCATTCATAATATGCGTCGACAAGGACACCATATGGTTCGACGGTAGAGCGATAGCGACGAAACCCGCACTGAGCGTTCGCTAGAAGTTTCTGAGACTCAAGCCACCATGTCAACCGCCCGTTGATCATGCGCTCCATCACCTTGCAAATGCAACTGGTGAGGGAGATAGGGCGGTAGCTGGAAGGTAGTTGGCGATCCTTCCCAGGCTTAAGTATAGGGACAATGGTGGCTGCGCGCCAAACGGAAGGAAAAATGCCGTCTTGCCAAATATGGTTATAGACCTGTAAGAGAAATAGTTTACTGTCGGCTGAAAGGTTCTTTAACATCAGGACATGAATGCCGTCCGGCCCAGGAGCGGAGTGCCGAGAGCAATGAAGAGCGTGCTCCAGCTCCCTCATTGTGAAAAGTTCATTATAACACTCAATATTAGCAGATCGAAAATTAAAAACGTCGGAATCAGCCGGTCTTTGATAGAGCGAAAGCCGGCGGAATAATGGTCTGAATTGGATACCGCCTCAAAGGCAGCACCCAGTGTGTTAGCGATGGCAGCCGGATCCACTATGGTGGCATTAGAAACCTGAAGGCCAGAAACAGTACAATGTGACACTTTACCTGAGAAGCGACGAAGTTTATCCCAAACAACGGATGAAGGCGTAAAACGATTAATAGAATCGACAAAACGAGCCCAAGATGCCTTCTTGCTATCCTGAATAATGCGACGAGCCCTGGCACGCGATTGTTTAAAAGTCACCAAATTATCAAGTGTAGGGTGTCGCCGAAACACCCTAAGTGCAGTCCTACGGGCACGAACGGCGTCCCGACAATCCTCGTTCCACCACGGAACAGGTGGCCGCCGAGGTTGGGAGGATGAACGGGGTATTGCGCGTTCGGCGGCAGAGAAAATAATAGACGTAAGGTGCTGCACTAGTTGGTTAATGTCGGAGAAGGGCTGGTCGTCAAAATGCACGAGGCTGGAATACAAGCTCCAGTCGGCTTTTGCGAATATCCAGGTAGGTACTCTGGAATGCTTTACGTGGTGCGACAGAAGAGAAACGATGCAGGGGTAATGGTCGCTGGAGTAGCTGTCAGCGACGACGTTCCACTGAAGACGACGTGCAAGCTGGAGTGAGCAAATGGCAAGGTCCAGGTGAGAAAATGTACCAGAAGAATCAGAAATAAAAGTAGGTGCACCTGTATTGAGGATGGAAAGATTGAACTGATAAAAAATGTCGGAAAGAAGAGTTCCCCTCGCACAAGCCCTTGGCGAACCCCATAGTGGGTGATGGGCATTAAAATCTCCCAACAGAAGAAATGGTGTTGGGAGAGCGGACAGGAGAGATCGAATGTCCGCGGGAGCGAGGGGAGACGATGGAGGTGTATACACAGAACAAACAGAAACGAAAAAACCGGGTAACTGCAGTCTAATGGCAACAGCTTGCAAGTCGGACGTAAGTGTGATAGTTTGAAAACGAACGTCATTACGCACCAAAATCATGACACCACCATGAGCAGGAGTACCCTCCTCCGGTTCAAGGTCGTAGTGAACCGGAGTATATCCTCGGAGATCAAAAGGATCGTGAGGGCGAAGCTTAGTCTCCTGCAAACATACGACCATAGGCGAATGGGAACGCAATAAAAGTTGCAGTTCCGCCCTATGCGATCGTACACCACGTACATTCCAGGTCAGGATAGCCATTAAGAAAAAGGGGATAAACTGTCTATTTAGAAGGGCGGCTTAAAATTACCTTTTGTTTAACCTTTGGGCTCGGGCTTTTTGTATGGAGTTGGTCAGACTCCATAGCTTCCTCGGAGGGAGGGCCCACGCGCTCAGTGCCAGAAACCGATTCAAGCGCCGTGAATCGGTTCTGGGTGGCGATGGGTGAGGGGTGCCGCTGAGCGCGGCTTGTCCCAGGACCTTCCTGGGACAGCGACCTCCGAGGAGGAGAAGGTGAACTTTTGTTACCGCGCGCACGCGGAGGGTCTTTCAAAAAATCTTCCCTACGTAGTTTCTGCTTGGGCTTCTTTTCAGCGGCTTACAACTTCATTGACTTTGGACCAGGTTTATAAGGCTTGGTAACAGTAGCTTTAATAGACGGCCGGATGGTAGTGGCGGTTAATCCAGTCAAGGTCCAGGTCTGAGTTTCGGCATCTACTCGTGGTACTGGCGAGGCAACAACAGAACTAAATGTGCCAGATCGCAGGAGTGAAGGTTGGTGCGCATGGAAACGCCTCCGGGCTTCGGCGAAGGATAGTTTCTCCTTTACCCGGATCTCCTGGATCGCCTTCTCGTCCAAATACCGCGGACAGTCGGCAAACGAAGCAGAATGTGACCCTTTACAATTAACGCAGACGGGGGCTGTTGAACAGGCACCTTCGTGTGAGGGCTGGCTACATGTTGCACAGATGTTAACGGCACTCTTACATGAGACTTGCGTATGCCCAAAACGTTGGCACTTAAAACAACGCAGAGGTCTAGGAATATAAGGCCTCACAGAAATACGTTCGTACCCTGCGGAGATGCTCGTGGGCAGATCGACGCCATCAAATGTTAGAAACAGGGTACGAGTGGGTACCAATACGCCGTCGCGTTTGGCCTGCACTCGATGAACCGCTGTCACCTTCTGGTCTGCAAGATATTCGACCAGGTCCTCGTCCGATATGCCATCGAGGCTATGCGTGGTGACAACGCCTCGACAAGAATTCAAGGTGCGGTGCTTCTCAACACGGATAGGATAACCGTGGAGAAGCGTGGCACTCAACAAGGACTTACTTTGTGCCTCGGATTTACTTTGCACTAACAACGAACCATTACGAAGCCGAGTGCAGGAAAGAACCGGACCAGCAATTGAGTCAATGCCCTTCTGGATGATAAAAGGGTTCACCTTCTCGAATGATTGTCCTTCCTCTGTACGGGTAATCACTAAGTAACAACCAGCTGTTGGCGGTGCTACTTCTGTTACTAAAACTTTTCGGCGCTTGTTGTTTATAATGGAGAAAGGATGCTCCATAGCGAAAAAAATCCTCCACCATTGCAACCGTCTCCAACCTCGGGCTCTGACTTCTCGGGCGTTACCCCGGCTTGGGTGAGTGGCCTATCTATACCAGACTCACCCCAGGGTCACACCTCCCAGAACATAGACAGAGGGACCCAATCGCCGTCAGAAGTCAGCAGCTCATGCAATGGCCCCCCGCGGGACTGCAGTTGAACAGCGGATACGAACACAAACCCTACATGACGACCCCGGGTGGTGGGGATGACGCCATTACCCACTCACCCAGCTGCGCACGCGGTGCGCGGGTATCCGTCAGGCTGTGTCCACGGAGGATTTAAATAAAAGGATAAAAGAAACTAAAACAGTGTGGGCGTTTCGCACGCAAGGTAGGCCGGCGGGGAAGAAAAAGAGATATGCGAATGTCGTGGTGCGAAATGGTCGGAAAGTGATAAGGGAAGAAAGAAACGATGGTGAGGTGCGGTATGGATGGAATGCAAAGAACACACGAGAGCCTACCTTGTGTCCACCGGTCACTTGAAGAACCCACCTCGACCGGATGGGGGTGAGGGGATGAATGTGGCGATGATTGGCTCGGGAACCCCCGGGTGCGCCAAAAACCCGTACTCACATAAGGTGAGCCCCTGAGGGGAGTTTTGTTGAAGACTACCTATTCAAGACTCCAAACAGTTGAATTCGAACTTCTAAACTGCTGGTCTGATGAAAGAGAATTGTGTACTCGTTGTGTAACTCTGCCTTGTGGACCCCTTTGTGAAAATTCCGTGCTGAGGATCCTCCAAAATACGAGGTGTGATCAAAGTTTCCGGAATGGCTTCACAACAAAGCTGACGCCGAGATTTCTTTAATTCTTACCCAGACTGTACATGCAACGTTCCTTACCGATAAAAATTAGAGGTCACGTGACTTCCTGTGACCATGCAGTGACTAGGTAGACGATCTGAAGTGAACACCTGTTTTGCTTGTGCTGCGATTTTTCCGCGTAGCAAAAATGTCAGATTACAAAGAACAAAGCACGAACATCAGATTTTGCTTTAAACTCGGTAAAACTGCAACAGAAATCTATGAAATGTTAAGAACAGCTTATGGGGAGAAAGTTATGGGCAAAACTCAAGCATTTGAGTGGTTTTCGAAATTTAAAAGTGGTGTGACATCAGTTAAAGATGCAGATCGTTCGGGGCGACCCTGTTCCAGCAAAACTGACGAAAGTATCAATCAGGTGAGGGAAATGGTCTTAAAAGATAGGCGCATTACAATAAGAGAACTTTCTGACTCAGTAGGACTCTCCTTTGGAAGTTTTCAAAGAATTTTGAAAGACAATTTGGACATGAGAAGAATTGTCGCCAAGTTCGTGCCCCGTGTGTTTTCAAAGGACCAAAAGGAAAGTCTATGGTTGCCTGCACAGATCTTAAAGAACAGCTACAAAATAACCCACTATATATTGAGAAAATTATTACTGGTGATGAAGCATGGTTTTATGGGTACTTCACAATGGAAGAGTCCTTCATCTCCACGCCCGAAAAAGGCCAGACAAGTTCGACCCAAAGTGAAGTCAATGATGATTGTGTTGTTTGACACTAAAGGCATTGTACATAAGGAGTTTGTGCCACAGGGTCAAACAGTGAACCAAGTGTTCTACAAACAAGTGCTACAAAGATTAAGGGACAATGTGCGACGCAAACGGCCGGAGAAATGGAGGAGTGGTGACTGGTTCCTGCATCATGACAATGCGCCCGCGCACAAAGCCCTTTCTGTTCGCCAATTTTTGGATAAAAATAGGATGAATACTGTTCCCCATACCGCCTATTCTCCAGATTTGGGACCAACGGACTTTTTTCTTTTCTCGCGACTTAAAATGCGGCTCCGAGGACACCGTTTTGAGGACATTGATGTTCATCCATCGCGAATCGCAGAAGGCTCTGAACATGTTGAAAGAAGAGGACTTCCAGAGGTGCTTCCAGCAGTGACAGAAGCGCTGGGACAAGTGTATCAACTCCCAAGGAGACTACTTCGAGGGTGACAGTGTGGATTAGACAAAACAAACTGTTGTGTAGTATTTAGGACGTCATTCCGGAAACTTTTTGATCACACCTCGTATGTGTTCTGAAAATAGCATGGCCCGGAAGAATCCTTTTATTCAGGCTTCAGCTGTAGGAAAAACTGTGCATCAATTAACAAATCTGCACTCTAAGCAAAGTAGAAATGAGGATCTGCTAGAGTTATCTCACTCGGAATATTCACTCTTCGTAAGTAATAGTTGAAGTGGAAATATTACGAGTAATCTTCGGAGAAACTGTACTTTTCATGTTAAGATGATACTCTTTAACTGTAGAGCGGACGTTGATATTCACCAAAGAATCACCTCGGGATGACAGTTCTCAGAATGCCTGTAGAAAAATTGTGGATATTTTCTTCTTCTTCAGTCTGCACAGCGTGTTCTGAGATGAAGTTACTTTGAGAACCATTGTCAAGAATAACGCAAAATCGTGTGGTTTTTCCATGAGTATTTTCAATTTGACAAGAGCTCTACTTAGAAGCACCTGCATCCTTGATTTACATCAATGATAAGGCGCTTGATGAGAATCATCAACTTCCGATGCCTTTGAACAGTAGCTGTTTGACTGCATTGGCATTGGCGGCTCAAGTTTACGATGGAGTAATGTGTGATGGCATTTCTTGCATGCATTCCATGGCGAGAGGAACTGAAAGAATAACTGCAATATTTATTAGCCATTACAAATTTTGCCCTTTCCTCGGGCGATAGCTTGTGGACGTGTAAACATTTGTACAGTTGGTGTTCTTGCAAAGAAATGCAGAATTGCTGGTACTGTGACGTACAAAGGCTGAGTTGATGATCGTTATTTAGGTTTTTTTTACCTGATTCTGGCTCCGATTCTGCTTGGAAGTTTGAGTTGAACCCAAAGCTGTGGGGTCTGGCAGTAGTTTTTAAAGAACCGAATTGCTTGCTTGAATTTCACAGAATCCACTTGTGAACGGAGGTTTCAAATTTTAGTCTCAATTGTTTGTCAAGTCTGGATAACAAGAGTTCACACAACAGAAGATCCAGAATACTTGGGTGAACATTAAGAGCTTCAAGTGAACCTACACTGCCTTGAAATGTATTTATCAACTGCCGAATCTGTGCCTCAGTTAATCATAACTTGGTAGGGGTTTCTAGTATCTGTTTAATATATCCTTCTGCTATCAATTTCGGAGAGGATATCTATTAACTACAATATTCTAGGCCACTGTAAGGTTGTCTCATTTGCTTATACTTCTAATAGCATCCTTTTCTTCTCCTTTAAGAGTCGAGAGCAAATAGTGAAAGCTTTCAATGTTTGACAGATCATTGTTATTAACGACTAGGTTTTCAATGTGTCCTTAAAATGCAATCAAGCATTCAATGTTCCTTAAAAGTAGGAAGGTATATTTTAGTAAATTTTATATTCCTAGCAAAAGCATGTGATGACTGACATGTTATTTCATCAACCACCCGTGAATCTTTCGTATTTGTATCACTTCAGAGCTTCGATTCTAATAAGTAGACAGCATCATCGAAGTCTTGAGGGTAAGCGGCGTGATCTTCGTCTTCGTTATAATTTAGTTCCAGTTCGTTCTGAATTTGAATTTTTCGTTTATTATAAGTAATCTGTTTAGTTTGACTTACAAGAGGTAAGTATCAATGTTGCTACCTTCTAATTCTAAAATGTTTGTAAACGCCGACTTTCAGAGTAGCTCTCGTTTTAATTCTCTTCTGTTTCTCAGCGTCGTTCATTTTCACTTGCTCTACTACGTATAGTAAATAGGGGAAGTATTGCATTCGACCCAAAAATTCAATACCGATATTTCACCGGAAATACATGTTTTCAGGAGCCCTGAATCCAAATAAAGCATTTTTTAAATATGCCCGTGTATGTGTGTCTGTGAACAACATAACTCAAAAATGAAAAGTCGGATAAATAGCAAACTTTGTATTTGAGTTCAGTATATTCCAAGGATGCGAATCGAGGATTTTCTAGAAAATCTCTTACCCCAACTACCCTTGCTTAGAACATCTTTTGAAAATTTTTATTTTCTCAAAAAATGGCGTAACAATTTTGATTAAAATATCATGTGTTTAAGATATTTTCATTGTAAATGAAATGTATATCTTGAACTTTCTGGAAATGTCCCCAAAAGTCGTCTTCATTCTGAATGAGTTTCGCATAACTGGTAAACCGTAAGAGATAGACCAAATTTACCACACAAAAAATTTATATGTCGTTAAAACATGCAATTTATGTCACATACATCTTTTTTGTTTTCTTTTGGTCCGGAGAATCATTTCCGAGATATTTCTTGTTATTTCTTTGAATTGTCCAATACTTATACCTTTTCTGAAATGGGAATTCGTTATTCGCTTTTTTTATGTCCTGGACATGCAAAAAGAATGGAATGCTCTACATAGCAACCATCTCTTAAAGGATTTGACTATCGCTTCAAGTCTACCATATTCCCCTTGCACCTACAAGAAAATCAGCAATAAGAAAGGTTCTGTAAATATTTATCTGGATTAACATGAAGTAGATGGAGAATAAGCGTTTGGAAAAATAGGTGTACAAGAGTAGAAAAAGTCATGCGAGTGCAACACAGTAGATTTTTGTTACGTAGCGAAGCGTATGCAGGTTAACACGCTAATGATGTTAGTTGTAATTGAGATTTTGGGCGATAAATAGAGCAAGTATGTTACTGCGATGTCTAGTGTTGTGTGGTTGCAACAATGCAAGGAATTTGCTGCTTTAGCTTGCGAATTATGAATCGCTGTAATTTGCTACATATTTTGCATAAACAAGAAGCGTGTTATTACACTCTGCATCACCTTATCTTTCTTGTGACTATCTAATGCGAGTTTTGTAATTAACGCATGCTATGATTCGCTGTAGCATGGCCTGCAAATGACTAATCGTTTTATATTTGCCACTTAACTAATACAATTTTTTATACAAATCTATAACCTTTTTTTTTAATTCTAGTTCATGCTGTTGCAAGGAGAGTGCGTCCGGATTCGGAGGACCAGTATTGTAGGTTGTTTTAAACACACATGATAAAAATAACTCGCATTATTCGCCATCTTATACTTGACGTTAAAAACCGGCGCCGTCCTATGGCTTAGGGTCTCCGAAGAAATCCGTATCGTTACGATGTACAGAGCGTTTTTCTGTCGGGCCGTAGCATTAATATTAATTTCAGTGAATATTGTTCTCAAACTTATTGAAACCGAATGTATATAACTGAATATACATCCATAATTTCAATTTGAAAATTGAAATTGGGTTTTATTTATGGACTCTTTTTAACTGCCGTGGTCCTTAGCGTTGCATTCTATATCCGGCGTGGAAGACCTGTAATTTTGCTCAGAGGCCTCTTTATCAAGCTTGAGGTTCTTCGTGCCGTAAATCTACGACACAGGACCACCGGCTCTACTTCCTTACGAAGGAAGCCATACAAAGGATTTTTGCGCCCGAAAAAATTCCATCGCCCTCCGCCGGTTTTGAACCCGCGACCTCGGGAACTAAAGGCTCCACTACACCATGGAGGATGACATAATTTCAGTTAAACGGTCAGTCTCAGGTACTGCAAGTTCAATTGCTCGCTTAAATTAGATTATTTACAAAATTAAAGCTTTCACTATCACTTACTGCCGTTTCTCTCTGTTGCAACCGACACAAGAAAATAATCGTATGCATATCTTCTAATGAGCTTCAAGTTATGAGTGTATATTCAGTTATATACATTAAGTTTCAATCTTTATAAGTTTGAGAAAAATGGTTCCTGAAATTAATATTATTTACTAAAATAAAAATATAAACATACACATGCAGCTCTCTAAGCTCATAATTTTGCTCTTGATTTGATATTTGTTCACAACTAGTTGCTGCTCTCTCTCTCTCTCTCTCTCTCTCTCTTGCCAAAGATATGCAATGTTCCGAGTTTCTTCTATATCTGGTTTTGCTAGAGGAATGCCATGGGAAGTTCTCTTCTTTTTGGTAGAAAAGAGTCTTCTTGCGGCACAATTTTTCTATTTTTTTATGTCTTCGGCTTTGGGCACGAGTACCTGTTCATTTTTATTCCAAACTGCTGCTGAAGTCAGTTTCTTTGCTAACAGAGAGAGAGAGCAGTATTCAGTTGTGAATGATTATCAATTCAAAAGCAAAATTATGAGTTTAGAGAGGAATGGTGTGTTTATATTTTTATTTTTGCAATCAATATTAATTTCAATGAACCATTGTCTACTAGTCCATTCAGTTTAAACAGTCACTCTCAGGTACTATAAGTGCAATTTGTTTGCTAAAATTAGACTTTTTACAAAGTTAAAGTTTGCACTACCATATGGTCGCTTCCCTCTCTTGCAGCCATTTATTGATACAAGTAAATAATCGTATGCATATCTTCCTATGAGCTTCAAATTATGAAAGTATATTCAATTATACGCAGTCAGGTTCAGTCTTTATAAGTTTGAGAACAATAGTTCACTGAAATTAGGGCCCGATGGAGGAAGGATACTATGAATTCTAATCATTTGGATTTCTTCGGAGGCCCTAAGCGTCAATTTTAACATCAAATCCAGATTATGCAACGTCTGATTCTTTATTTACCATTTAGCCAACTTATAATAAATTTATAATGAATTATCTTTAGTGTGAGCAACATTTCTCTAACAGCTATTTTATAGAAGTGTACGAGGCACAGAGTTTGCTGTTGGTTCTCTTAGCAATACTTTTTTTATTCTCAATTACAACACAAACTTCCTATTCTTGCTCCAAGTACAGTAAATACTTGTTCATGCATTTAAATCTGAATGTTCTCAACAAATTCAGTATTTCAGAATATTTGCTGTCTTGCATAAGAACAAACCTAGTTAATTACAAGGTAGGATCCTTTCCCTTCCTGTAAAAGGTACCCCCTAGCTACCATAAGCGGTTAATACTGTAAGTTGTATGACACACAACCAGCTGCAACTGTACAACGCCTCCCTTCATGCCCATATAATTACCAACGCACAGCCATGCCACCCACGGGAGGCACCGCAGAAGAAAGATAACATTGTATCAGTGGGTCATACACACATGCAATTATTGCACGGATATGCTCGACTATAGACATGTCTACCCTGCCCAGTCACAGATTAGTACTGAACATAAGGAGTGGGGTAAAGAGAGCATATGCAATGGCATTTAAAGGTCTGCTAAAGCTACGCCTATGGAGAAGTGTCTATCCAAGAAGTGCTAGAAGCTGGCTTTAGAAAAATGTGAAGGCAGCAGAAGTAGAGTAGAGAAATACTGTCTCAAAATTTACATTATTGTTGCTCCAATAATGACTAGTAGCATTAAACTTTCAAATTCATTATTGCCTCAAGGCTACCTCATTGTTACCTAATTGTTAGCAAATTGTAACCTATAATTCTCACAGCTCCTACATTATTAAATTACGTAATACATTCACATAACATTATTATACATGTATACAATAATATAAGCATATACAATGACTAATATACACTTTTATATATTGTTACATAAACATATTGCTTTAAGGCGGGCTGTTATTATATTTTTTTTATTATATAATTTGACTGAAATCAAAAATACTGCCTCAAATAACCCTAAATTGTATAGTTCTTTTCCTTTTTGTAGAAGCTAAATGGATTTATATACAGCTGTTTGTATAGCGTATAAAAATCAGTTAAAGTAATACCACTTCTGTTATAAATTTGCTGTATTTTTATTGCTTTGGAGTTGGTGATCAGCTTTAATATATAGAAGTTGAAATTATTGGCAACGAACATGAGGAGTGTGGTAAAGAGAACATGCGCAGCAGCACTTTGAGCACTGCTGAAGGAATTAACTTACAGACAGATGGGACAAGACTTATTTGACATCTAGACATTACACACACAGCGAGCCAACGCGCCTAGGTCCTTAATTCAATAGGATAATTATGGCTGGTTGCGGTAATGTTTTGCAGCACTCCTTTGGACAAACAGTTAAATCCTTAGTTATTTTATGAAGCAATAGAAAGGATGTTATCAAGAAAGTTACAAACTACAACTTCCTAAAATACCAAATAGCTTTAAGTTAAACCAAAATTCAAATACAAAACGCAGAAACATTTCTTAGAAAACTTAATATTCATTTATTGTGTGTGTGTATTTGGAAAGAGTGTACCTTCTGTTTTAATTTATTATTTAAGTATATAGCATAGTTTTATTATTTTAGTAGAAAACTTGAAGATAAGTTAACTGGTGACTTTCAAATAAGCTGAAGGTCACACCTTCGGTTCATCGTTAATGAGAGAAATTCAAATAATATTAAACGTGAACTCACTTCATCGAATAGTTTTTGAGAATAAAACGTCAGAAAGGTTAAGACAATATTATTGACCGAAATTTGTAGATGCTCCAAGCAAGAAAGTTTCGTGATATTCCATTTATTCTTCACAATGCACACAAATGAAAGTTTCAAAGAGATGCTTAAATGTAAAACAGTATAAGAAAATGCGATAGCGGAATATTATTGGTTCTAATTTTGGGATTATTCCGAGAATATGCAATTATTCCACAAGTTTAAAGACAAATACCAGTATATATTCCAGATTTATACCTTTTTAAAACCGGTATAACACATCATGGCCTACTTCGTGTGATGGATTCAATTGCAGCAAATAAAAGCTAATTCTATCCACGTTATTAGAGAGCGCTCATACATAATGTTGTATTCTAGTGTGCAGAATCAACACTCGAAACTATATAACATACCTGATTGTGGTTAATGCCGACTTGAGTCGCTAGTAAAAATATAGGGTAATATTGGAGGTATGACTAAGCAATTTGGTCACGCTAAACCAACCAGCTCTTCATCCCAAGGTTCTTCTGGTCGTTTCCTATACCACTTCCTAACATCGCGGGAGCCGATAGATGACGTCACCCTAGTTTTTTCTATGAAGCTCAGGTAGAGATTGCCGTAATTCTCGAGGCTTGCACAATGCACATCCTGGAGACTTCTTTTATCGAGGGATTAGCAAATCATAATCTTGGATATCCTTTTCCTTGAGTAAAGTGTATGTTACGATACTGTAGCATGGATTAAGTCAAAGTTTAAAACTTTTATCTACGACTATAATAATCAATGATCCTTTAGTTTGTAGTTACTGGGGAAAAAAACTATACTATTTCAACAAAATACGGGTTCAACAAAACTAAAATACACTCTTTAATTTTCCAAACTTACTGATATCAATATTATCATTAACCAAAACAGTTGATCTCATCATGGAATATTCACTCCAAAGACTCGAACCTTTAATGTTTCTCGACTTCTCATAAAAATACGCCAACAGAGAATCTTCAGTTACGCCTGTTTCATTACCCACACACCAGTCCTTGAATTTCGAACAACTACATAAATAAAGTTTCCTTGACTTTTCTGGAAATATATTAATAGTTACGTCCTGGACTGATTTAAAAACTTTTCCTGATGAACCATTACCTTCGCTCATTTTTACTTTAAATTCACGTGTGAAACTATCATCCAAAATTGCAGAATATAACAACAAAGTTTGTTGATTTGTCGTGTCTTTTTATTTTCCAAAGGCCACATTACTCTTTCTCTAAACATATCGTTTGTAGCGTTTTGTGGGGCTACTTTGTTGTGTTGCTCTTACCTCTGCGTCGTTGTAGGGTAAAGGCTTCAGGACTCGACATCGCCGATATCAGTCAGAAAGCACTTATGGACGTCGCATCTCAGGGTCAACTGTCGGCGAGTCGGTCTGAAATTCCCTACTATTATTGTCAGGGTAAGATTGCGGGAGGGGTGACACTAGGATATTATTCTTGAAGAAAACGTTTTCACTTCCTCACTAATATGTTATTTATTATCTTGGATAAAATAATTTCAACGACAATCTAGCACTCTATATAATTATTTCACACGAATTACTTTATGATTGCATTGTGGTGCGGCACTTCGTAAATTTTGAAACTTTTTTTTTACTCAACGTGATGCGCGTTTCCTTACCGGAGAATCATGACAGACTGTTCTAAAACCACGCTCGCATTCACATATCTCAACGACTGCTCTCCTCCAAATTTTATACATGTTACTGCGTATTCCTATGTTTCTATTGGTTCTCGCACTAATTCTCTGCGTTTATTGGTTGCCTGGTTTAAAATTCAAAGTTTAACTGTAAGAAATGTCCGTTGCCTCATAGAGTCTGTTTGCTTGAAAACCTGCCGCATACTCACGAAGTACAAAAGAAGGTTTCGATTTTTATGGCTCCACGCTCGGAAAACATGATGGACAGTCTAAAATGAAGCTACTCTTATTCTTGCCTAAATCTTGCGGTTTTTCTCATGCAATATTTTACAATATTATGGAAACTTAAAACATATTTACAGCTTATGAAGGGCTTTCGATTGATACAATTTTTAATCCTATGGCTTTAAAATTATGGAAATTTATTAAATTGAATATTAATTATTAATAATTCCTAAAATATAATTATTATGGAGTTCTTTTTTATGTGTTCTTAATCGGCGGAAATGCGTTTCAGCAATAAATAAATTTCATTAAATATACCAAATATACAACATATACTAAAATACTCTGAACGTAGATAAAATACTGTTGACAACACGTTACAAATTAGGTTTAGTAACCAGTCCTCTAAATAACTATTAATGAATTTTATGCAATGAAAGAACACTTCAATTAATCAATCACCCAGGCTCTCAGTGTTTAAAAGACTTCACCTTAAGGTCCAGGATATACTGATTATGAAGCAGAAGATGTGGTTCAGCTACATAAAAATTGCCCTGCGTTTTACGTAAATATCCAGCTTCTCCTAGCGACTTGTGAGAAGTAACGGACGTTGATGCTGTTTAACTTAAATAAAAGTTATTATTACGAGGGCTGATCAACAAAGACTGAGACTGATTTTTTCCTGTAGCTTCCGTGATAGTTTCGTATCTGTAACATAAATATTTGAAAACACTGGGTTTTTATGTATAATGTTGGTAGGCGGTAGCACACTCGTATTCGTTGGTTGGTAGTAATGCTCTATTTTGTAGACCCTACGTGCATTTCGTATACCAGTTGCGTCTCTTTGCTGATGGAGGGGATGCATTTTTTAAATCGATTATCACCGGTGATGAGTCATGGCTGCATCATTATGATCCTGAAGGAAAACAAGCCAGCACAGTGTGGAAATCGCCAGGTTCTCTAACACCAAAAAAGGCAAAAGTTGTTTCATCTGCAGGGAAAGTGATGATCACATTTTTTGACTGTAATGGAATGATTTACCAGCATGCAGTTCCCCCTCACACTACTGTTACAGCAGCATACTACACGTCAGTATTGGCTACATTGAGGAAGCACATTGCAAAGAAACGACCAGAGCTTTCTCGGACTGGGTGGCGACTTCATCATGACAATGCACGGCCGCACGTCGCAAATCAAGTCATGCAGTTTCTGGCTCGATTCAACATTACCTGTATATGCCATCCACCTTATAGCCCCGATCTTGCACCCTGTGACTTTTTTTATTCCCATCACTAAAGGCAAAGCTTAGGGGTATTCGATTTGAGAACTCTGAAGCAGTGCTCAAGAAAAGTGAGGCGATTCTCAAGGACCTGACAAAGAATGGTCTGCAGCACGTGTTCAAGGACTGGCAGAGACGCTATAAAAAGAAAATTGAAGTAGGAGGGGACTACTTTGAAAAAGATCATGTAAACATTGAATTGGAGTAATAAACATCTGTGAAAAAAATCAGTCTGAGTCTTTGTCGATCAGTTCTCGTATTTTAAAGTATACTATTTTATACATATTTATAACTCAAATGTATTTGGAAGCTTGAGAAATATTACAGAAATAACAAAGATATAAACAAGATTACATTTGAACACTATGGGTCTTAATGTCTGCTCCAGTTTCAAAGAAAAAGATAAGTGTTTAATACAGAGCGTTGATATAGACTTAGGAGATCTATGGCTGGTGTTCCTCTATTACAAAATTCCCCTAAACTGTTTATATTTTCTGCGTTTTGGTTTCGTTAAAATATTATAATATTCTGAAAACCACAACACGAGAATAGCGTCGTAAAGTGATTTTTAGTTCATTTCAAAATCTCAAGCTCTATAGTTTAAACCAGCAAATTGCACGTTAAGAATTTCAGAAAAAAATGCCAGAAGAGTTTACATTTTGGAACAGCGAGCTCTTAAGATTTCTCAATTTAAGAATGCAGGATAATAGAGTTCGTTTATTCCTACCCTAGAATTTGGAGATATTTACCTATACGTAACAGTTTGTAGAAAGACAAATTAGGTTAATAATAAGCACGAGATCTGTCGCCAAAATTTGATGAATTACAGGCGCCGACGCGAAGGTTGGCCGCAAGGCAGTCAGCCTCATGTCGGTTTTCTACAGCTGGTAATTAACAAAATAGAAGTAATCAAAACGGTTGACTAACGGGATCTCCAAGAATGGACAAGTAGCCTTACTAATCCACTTCACTTAAAAGGAAGGAAATGTCGCGCGACCTTACATATTTCATTTTCAAAAGTATTAACTCATTTTACAGAAACACGTAAATAAATCGGGACACGGATAGCTACTGGTCATTTATTCAATTATCCACTTGTTTAATTCTTGTTTGTTTTTCTTTTTATGGTTATACATGATACCAGAAACATTTGAAAGTATGCCTTAGGCATTTTTATCTTCCTAAGAAAATCTTTCAAAGCACAAGCATCACTTGGTATTTAGGAGCGTTTATAATACCTGTGACAAACCAAATAGGCTTTCAGAATCTAGAGATGCAATACACACCTATGCGATAAGAACCCAGACAGCTATTTAAACTGTTGTACTTGAAGTTAGCCTGTGGATGGTTCTATATTGGCGATCAATGTGGTTTTGACCCAACGTCTGCTATTGTGTCATTAAGCCACCCGCTGTTGGAGTGAGCCCACTTGTTCTCAAGTTCATCACAAAGTCCCATATGATTTTACTGTAATAGGAAATCATTGATATAAAAGCATAAATTATTATAAACGTTTTTACTTTTATTATTAAGGGCCTTCCCGTGCTTATTCAAATGTTGTCCCTGTCTGCCTAAGGACCCTCAAAAGCGCTTTTGCGATGAGATAACAAAAAGGTTTCCTGAGGAATTGCAGCCCAATCTTCGAGGAGGGGGGTTTCTTCAAAACAGCTATGGGTTACGCTGTGCAATATTTGGGCAATTACAATGGTGCATATGACTCATTCTGAAATTATGAAACTGTGTGGATGTACAACTAAGTGTTCGTATGGTATATCTGCGTTCATCCAGATTTTTAACTCTGTCACTTGTCTACTCACCAGTAGAGTGTAATGGAGACATTTTATGTTGGTAAATAATTAGCCGGTATTTCATGAATCCTTAATTTTCCCGCCGACGGCGACATAACAGATTCGATATCGAGGAGCCACACAACATACTATGTACATTTACAATTTATTTATTCCATCATCTATAGCATTACAGTATATTTATCAATAACAGTCTCCAGGAGCTAGTTTTTGCAGTATAACTTCTGGCGAGAGTACAGGACAAAGGTTTACGATCTGAATCCATTACTTCCAGTGCTGCCAGTATATAGGCATACACCAGGGATGATGATCAAATGCAAGATCTCTCTAAAAGAGTTGCGACTGTTGAAGAGATTCACAGGCAATTGATTGCAGTGTTTGGACAGCATTAAGCATGACAGAGAAGCATGTGCAAGCGTATATCAACAGAGGAGACACTTACTGGAGGAGAATGACATTGGATTACTGAAATGGGGTTTCCGTGCTGCAAAAAGCTTTACCCACCCAATTTGACCCCATTTGGTTATCGCATTCTCGAAGTTTTGAAGAAATCCCTGCGAGGACTTCATTTCGCCGGGTTTGTAAACCTGGAATCAGTTGTCCAGTAGTGGGTATGACGCATTCTGGGGGCGGCAGTTCTAGGGGATTTGGGGCCTCAACCAGGATGTAAATCATGTACTTATGTGGAGAAAATTGTAATTCATTACAGTATAATCCCTGCTTCAAACTGTGTTTATAAGACTGCAGTGCTAAATCTAAGTTCCATCACTATAAACTAAGTATTGCAGATGGGACTTCGTAATCTCCACTTGCTCACACTGAAGCTCGCGATACATTCGTCTCTGTGTACTACATTCAAATACTAAGCGCTGTATGCAGCACTCTCATACGCATGTCAAAACCCTATTTTAATTCATTTCACAATTTGTTTCATCGATTACTGTTTCTTGAGTAAAAGAATAAGCTTATTCTCATTCGTTTTGACTGGACCTCGTACACAGCAGATACACTACAGCTCATTAATTTCAATAAGTGCATAATAAGCGCAATTAAAGGGAAGGTAAAAAAAGCAAGTTGTTTTATATTACATAAACATGTTTATTATTACAAAATAAAAAAAACCAGCATATTTTCGAAATTACAAACCAAAGAGCAAAACAAGCAAGAAGTTCGCTTTCAATTACTGCACTATTTAATAGATCTATGACCGTCTAGAACGCATTAGGTGTGAGCTGATGTTAACTGCATGTGCACATAATCCGAATACGATCATTTGAGTGCTGTTCCAAGTCACAACAGGCAGTAATACGCGCCCTGAAGCTCAGCATAAACAGTGAGTAACAACCACAGTAAAATGACTCCAAGGAAGGAAATATCAGTAGAAATAATTATAGCTGTACCACATGTAAAGCACACCATGACTGAAAAAGCTCAACTGCAGAAAGTAGGTATGTCTTGGCGATGTATGCCGTTTCCAGGTATGGAGATGTTGCTCTCTTGAAGGATCACTTAAGGCCTGGGCAGCCCAGAAAGACCTCAGTTCTAACAGAGCAGTATATCACTATCATAAGTAAACGAGACAGTCTGAAATCCGGTTTGAGTTAATGGAAACAAGCGATATACAAATATCAGTTTCAACCATTAACCGACAACTCTGCAGTGAGGGTCTAAATGGACATGTAACATTTAAGAAACCTCTGTCACGTCCTATTAACAAAAAGAAACGCCTAGCCTGTGCAAAACACAGGAATTGGACATCTGAAGAGTGAAATAAAGTCCTGTTTATATCTGAAAGTCAGTTCCAGCTGTTTAGTCCAAAGCTTCGGACAATTGTTCGTCGCTGTGCAGTGGAACCTATGATTCCCCAGTGCATCAAGCCAGCTGTTAAGCATGGAGGATGTTCCCTGATGGTTTGGTGGTGCTTCGGTGATGGCTCCGTCACAGAGCTTGTAAATATTGAACAGAAATTGGAACAAAAGCAATACCATAGAATCCTCTAATATCATGCCATACCAAGTGAGCCTCGCTTAATAGGCAGTAGTTTTGTCTTACAGTAGAACAACGACCTCAAACACACATCACTTAATTGCAAGAGGTATATCGAATGTAAGGTGCAGCGGAGTTCTTTACAAAAACATGATTTGGCCACCTCAGAGTCCAGGCTGCAACCCCATCGAGTTGTTATGGAAACATCTAGACCACAGGTCTCCAAACTACGCCCATCAGTGACATCAATCCGGTCGGCCAATGGTTTACTGCTATTGTCGTTATGATAAGTTGGATAAAAAAGCACATAATCATAATAACTCGGTTTTATTTACTTGCTAGATAAAGCTTAATGACAAGTATAATACGCAGCAAATTTAACTAGGATAATAACTAACAAATATGTGAAATGACTCCCACTAACATTGTAAACGTGTGAACATCCCGCGGTTTTACCTTCGGTAGTTATGTTGGGTTAAGGAGTATCGTATATGTATGTATATAGATGTTTCGAATGTATATAACCTAAATCAGACCTGTCATTTTTATCTTGAAAATTCATCAGGAACGGCAAAGCTAAATTAACGCGAATGAAACCGCGGGGTGTCCACCTATAAAAAATCTGATGCATTGCACTCACATGACCTTCTCTACTCTTGTACAAATTGTTTTTCAAAAGCTTATTCTCCGTCTACTTCCTGTTAATCGAGATAAACTTTTGCAGGTGCAGGGGGAATATGGTAGGCTTTAAGCGATAGTTAAATCTTTTAAGAGCTGGTTGCTAAGTGGAGTATTCCATTGTCTTTGCATGTCTAGGACCTAAAAAAGAACTGATGTATTACACTCTCATGACTTTCTCTACTCTTGTACAAACTATTTTTACAAACGCTTACTCTCCATATGCTTCATGTTAATCTTATTGCTAATGTTCTTGTATATGCAAGGGGAATTGGTAAACTTTAAGCGATAGTCAAATATTTTAAAATGTGGTTGCTATGTGGTGTATTCCATTCTCTTTGCATTACCAGGACAAAAAAATTAATAACGAATTCCCATTTGAGAAAAAAGTATAACTATTGGAACATTTAAGGGAATAACAAGCAATATCTCAAAAATGCTTCACTCCACAAAAAATGTATACGATATAAATGGTATATTTTAACGCGATCTACCTTTTTGTGTTGTAAAATTTTGTCTATCTCTTATGGTTTACCAGTTATGCAAAAGTCGCTCACAATGAAGAATACTTTTGGAGACATTCTCAGAAAATTCAAGATATATATTTTATTTGTCATGAAAGTATCTTAAATATATGATATTTTAATCAAAATCGTTAGAGCCATTTTTGAGAAAATTAAAATTTTCGAAAAATGTACCATGTAAAGGGTAATCTGGGGTGGGGGGATTTTCTTGAAAACCTTCGTGTCGCATCCTTGGAAGATACTGAACCTAAATACCAAGTTTGGTGTTTATCCGACTGCTCGTTTCTGAGTTATGCTGTTCACAGACAGACACACACAGACAGACACACACAGACACACACGGACATGTTTCCAAAAATGCTTTTTTTGGATTCAGGGGGTCTCAGAACATGTATTTCCGGTGAAATCTCGGTATTGAATTTTTGGGTGGAATACAATACTACTATACGTAGTAGAGAAAGTAAAAAACACAGAATCATAATGACTCACTTTTATTTACTTGAGATTAAGCTTAATGACAAGTATAATACGCAGCAAATTTAACTAGGATAATAACTAACAAATATGTGAAATGACTCCCACTAACATTGTAAACTAGTGAACATCCCGCGGTTTTACCCTCGGTGGTTATGTTGGGGTAAGGAGTATCGTATATGTATGTACATCGATGTTTCTAATGTATATAACCTAAATCACACCTATCATTTTTATCTTGAAAATCCATCAAGAACGGAAAAGCTAAATTAACGCGAATGAAACCCCGGGGTGCCAACCTGTAAAAAATCTGATGTGTTGCACTCACGTGACTTTTTCTACTCTTGAACAAACTATTCTTACAAACGCTTATTCTCCATATGCTTCATGTTAATCGAGATGTTAATCTTATTGCTAATGTTCTCGTAGATGCAAGGGGAATTGTTAGGCTTTAAGCGATAGTCAAATATTTTAAGAGCTGGTTGCTATGTGGTGTATTCCATTCTCTTTGCATTACCAGGACAAAAAAATTAATAACGAATTCCCAATTGAGAAAAAGTATAAGTATTGGAAAATTTAAGGGAATAACAAGCAATATCTCAAAAATGCTTCACTCCACAAAAAATGTATAAGATATAAATGGTATATTTTAACGCGATTTACCTTTTTGTGTTGTAAAATTTTGTCTATCTCTTATGGTTTACCACTTATGCAAAAGTCGTTCACAATGAAGAATACTTTTGGTGACATTCCCAGATAATTCAAGATATACATTTTATTTGTCATGAAAATACCTTAAATATATATTTTAATCGAAATCGTTAGAGCCATTTTTGAAAAAATTAAAATTGTCGAAAAATGTTCCATGTAAAGGGTAATCTGGGGTGGGGGCATTTTCTTGAAAACCTTTTTGTCGCATCTCTGGAAGATATTGAACCTAAATACCAAGTTTGGTGTTTATCCGACTGTATGTTTGTGAGTTATACTGTTCACAGACACACACACACACACACACACACACACGGACACACACACGGACATGTTTCCAAAAATGCTTTTTTTTGGATTCAGGGGGTCTCAAAACATGTATTTCCGGTAAAATCTCGGTATCGAATTTTTAGGTGGAATGCAATACTTCCCCTACTTACTATACGTAGTAGAGAAAGTAAAAAAATGAATAGCGAATTCCCATTTGAGAAAATAAGTATTGGAATATTTAAGGGAATAACAAGCAATATCTCGAAAATAGTTCACTCAACAACACAAAATGTATACGACATAAATTGTGTATTTTAATGCGATCTACGTTTTTGTGTAGTAAAATTTAGTTTCTCTCTTATGGTTTACCAGTTATGCAAAATTCGTTCGCAATGAAGAATACTTTTGGAGACATTCACAGAAAATTCGAGATATACAATTCATTTGCCATAAAATATCTTAAAATTGTGGTATTTTATTCAAAATCGTTAGAGCCATTTTTAAGAAGATTAAAATTTTCGAAAAATGTTCCATGTAAAGGGTAATCTGGGGTGAGGGTATTTTCTTGAAAACCTTCGTGTCGCATCTCTGGAAGATACTGAACCTAAATACCAAGTTTGGAGTTTATCCGACTGTTCGTTTCTGAGTTATGCTGTTCACAGACTCACACACGGACATGTTTCCAAAAATGCTTTTTTTGGGATTCAGGGGGCCTCAAAACATATTTTCTGTGAAATCTCGGTATCGAATTTTTGGGTGGAATACAATACTTCCCCTACTTACTGTACGTAGTAGAGAAATTAAAAATACTAATGAGATTTATGTAATTGTGGACCAATTTTACTTGTACCAATTATTAAGAGAGATTTAAGATGCTCATCCGTACTATCACTACCTATCTCCGCTATTGACACCGGATGTCGTCAAATGTCACGGTCGTAACAATACACAATAGTAATTGAACTAGCGAATTTAGTAAGCTTATGCTCGCTCAGGGCGCGTACTCGGTGGCTACTCTAGAACTTATAGATAATACAAAAAAAATGAAAACGGTTTTGGCCCTTGAACTTACTGGAATAATTAGTATGGCCCAAGGCTGGAAAGTTTGGAGACCTCAGATCTAGACCGTGCAGTTCGTTAAATGCCAATTACAAGCAAATCTCTTCAGTGGAGTGTGTTACAAGAAAAATGGAATTAAATCAATGCATTTATTCCAGATAACTTGATAAATAAAATGCCTTGAATATGTATTGAGCTGTTATTAAAGCTCTGGAAGTGTATTTTGATGGGACAAAAGTAGAGTATTATCCTACATTGTAAATGTTATTGCCTAGTTGTATTTATTAAATAATAAATATAACAATAAACGCTTTTATGTGAAATAAGACAAGTTTCATTAACCTTCCCATTTAATTCTGATTATAATGCATATATTTAAATTAATGAACAGTTGTGTATATACTTCTTTGTCTTCTAAACAAAGTTCCATTCAGTATATAAATAAAATACTTTGTATTTCTCACTACAGTGTTTCTCTCTGACAGCACAGTTATAACGAGTAGATAAAACACTAACATTGAGATACCTTCTGCACGTTTTCATTGTCATGGAAACAATAAACGAGGTTATGCTATGGTGTCCCTTCACACAGAACCATTAGATGCACCGATAGTACAAGAAAAACACGTTTAGCGGACTGAGAAACAACCATTATCTTATGTTTTCCTGCTATCATTAAGCGGCGAAATGAGGGTGCAGTACTGACGACTTTAATTGCTATAGAGAAGCTGTTTGCCAGCGAGATATCTGCTGACTTGTTCCGGTTTAGTGGCTAGCCTTTTCCACGAGCTAGATTACTTCACTCTGGGAAATCCAAGAGACAAGTCAATTCACACACAGATGTGAGAAATGTTACAGTTTCGTGGCTTACTCAACAAGTGTCACGCGACTAATTATTGCTTTCCTTCATTCCACCATCTTCTGCAAAAAAGATTCAACGAAACATGCGTACATGTCTGAGGCAGTCAGTGAACGAGAATATCCGTTGGATCGTTATCAAATACTACGTGGACAGCAGTTCATACTTTTTCGTATTTATATCACCCACACATTATGGTCTGAGATAATGTTCCTTATCTAAAAGAAAACATGACTTTCTCTACTCTTGTACAAAATAGTTTTACAAACACTTATTCTCCATCTACTTCATGTTAATGGAGATAAACATTGCAGAAATATCGTATTGCTAATTTTCTTGTAGATGCAAGGGGAATGTGGTAGGCTTTAGGCGATAGTCAAATTTTTAAGAGCTACGTGGAGTATTTCATTCTCTCATACAAAAACGAATAGCGAATTCCCATTTGAGAAAAGGTAGTATAAGTATTGGAAAATTCACACAAATAACAAGGAATATCTCGGAAATGTTTCACTCGACAAACAATGCGTGTGCGAAATAAAATGTATGTTTAACGAGATCTACAATTTTGTCTTACGGTTTACAGTTATTCAAATTTCATTCAGAATGAAGAGGACTTTTGAGCCATTTCTAGAAAATTCTAGATATACATTTCATTTGCCATGAAAGTATCTTAACATATGTTTTATTCAAAATCGTCAGAGCCATTTTTGAGAAAGTAAAAATCTTCGAAAAATTTTTCATGTAAAGGCTAGTCTGGATTGGGGGATTTTCTTGAAAATCTTCGTTTCGCATCCTTGAACTTAAATGCCAAATTTGGTGTTTATCCGACTTCTCGTTTTTGAGTTCTGCTGTTCAGACACACACGGACCATTTTCTAAAAATTCTTTATTCAGGGGGCCTGAAAACATATATTTCCAGTGAAACATCGATATCGAATTTTTGGGTGGAATGCAATATTTCCCCTACTTACTATACGTAGTAGAGAAAGTAAAAAAGTATATTCCTCTGTAGCTGAACGTCCTAAAACAGTGACTATTCATCACTATTAAATTCTGCGCTAAAACAAATAAGCTATAAAGACCTTTAAAATAAATAGGTTGATTTCGGAAGCGTGACAAACCGTTAACGCATTACAGGTGGTAAGAATAAGAAGCTTCTTAATAAGAAGCCCTAGAAACCCCGAGGCGTTTTTCTTTATAAATATTATCGGCGTGCAATGGAGAGCTAGTCTGAGAAACCGCAAAAGAAAAGGATGCTGCTACGCATATTGTCATCCAGCGGAACAAATAACATATTAGCATAAGCACTCACATAACCGACACGGTTAGCCGAGGTCGTTAAGGCACTATCTAGTGAATAATATATCTGCGTTTCAAATCTCGCCAGAACCGTCCACACTAACTGAGGGTTTTTCCAGGTTTTGCTCACTCCTTTTAACTAGCAAATGCCGGGAAGGTACCCTAAACTTAGGCCTGGAATGCTTCCTTCACAATATTCCTTTTCCAATTACAATTTCATTTCATGTATTATCAGTGCCCATCGTTTGTAGTGCCGTATGCAATAAGAACGGTCATTAAGAACTACTAAAAAAATCTGATGTGTTACACTCACATGACTTTCTCTACTCTTGTACAAATATTGTTACAAACGCTTATTCTCCAAATGCTTCATGTTAATCGAGATATCGAGATGTTAATCTTATTGCTAATTTTCCTGTAGATGCAAGGGGGATTGGTAGGCTTTAAGCGACAGTCAAATATTTTAAGAGCTGGTTGCTATGTGGAGTATTGCATTCTCTTTGCATTACCAGGACAAAAAAAATGAAATACTTTTTCTCAAATGGAAATTAATTAAAAGTATTGGAAAATTTAAGGGAATAACAAGGAATATCTCGAAAATGGTTCACTCAACTAAAACAATGTATATGATATAAATTGTATATTTTAGCGCGATCTACATTTTATGTGTAGTAAAATTTTGTCTATCTCTTATGGTTTACCAGTTATGCAAAAGTCGTTCAGAATGAAGAATACTTTTTGAGACATTCCCAGAAAATTCGAGATATACAATTCATTTGCCATAAAATGTCTTAAATTTGTGGTATTTTATTCAAAATCGTTAGAGCCATTTTTGAGAAAATTAAAATTTTCGAAAAATGTTCCACGTAAAGGGTAATCTGGGGTGGGGGGATTTTCTTGAAAACCTTCGTGCCGCATCTCTGGAAGACACTGAACCTAAATACCAAGTTTGGTGTTTATCCGGCTGTTCGTTTCTGAGTTATGCTGTTCACAGACACACACACGGACATGTTTCCAAAGATACTTTTTTGGTTTCCGGAAGCCTCAAAACATGTATTTCCTGTGAAATCTCCGTATCGAATTTTTGGTTGGAATGCAATACTTCTCCTACTTACTATACGTAGTAGAGAAAGTAATAAGCAAACCCTCACGTAACATCCCTGGTAAATTGTGGCTATATCAGTGTACGGGTAATAGCTAGAAGGCGACGCACACTTTACTTGCTTTTCGTGTAAGATTCTCCTTTGTTTTTGTGTGTATTAAGTGCAGATAGTGTCATATGCAATAGGTCCACTTTGATTTGTGAAAATCCAACGTTTCACGCAAGTGATTCTAACTGTATTGCTGAAAATATTTTGGAACAATTTGTGTTCATTTACTTATTAAACATTGTAATGAACGACAGACTACTTCCTAGTTTAACAAGTCCAATAACAAAGGCATCTGAGGGTCATAACAGACAGTTTATCCTTGGCTGCGTATAAAGTGTATTAAACTTTCCTGTACGCCCTGTCTGCTGTTTTCGAAGAAAAAAGTGTATGCATGAAACAATTTTATTGGAAGCATGAGCATTTTCAGAGTAATTCTTGGTTGTGACATGAATTCGAAGCAACATGTCACTTCCATGCGCTCATTCGTCAGGTTTGGCAAGATAATTAACTCACTGTGTGGTACATGTTAAAAGTTTCTTGAGGAATACTCTTTCTTCGACGAAAAAAAGTGATGAATGTCAAAGAAAGTGGATTCTCCGAACATTTTTAATAGCAAAAGAGAAAAAAAATGATAAATAGAAGATGAGAAAAGAATCAACCTTCTTTGTTGTTATTGGTATATTTGTGAAAACAAATTGCCGAGTCAACTTGATCCGAATGTAATCTCTGGATTACTCCGAATGCATAATTTTTTAAACAGTAATAGTAGTGGCAGTAAAGATAACAATTATGAGACATGTGCAACAGCTCTCAAAATATCACGCCCCTAGTTGGCATAGATCTGAAAGCACAGTGACACAGAAATGCTCGTTGCAAAATTCCCAGCAAACATTGCATCTGGGGAATTAGATTAGTCTTCTGAAAATAGTGACGTGTACTCAAAGATAGACTTTCCAAACCTAATGGAATGAGTTTTAAGCTTTTGCTCTCTGAGCCGAGGAGGTTAAACCAATTCTATTTATTATTGTTTTGTGATATATCCAGTGCCGTAAGATAATTTTTATTTATTTAATGTATGCCGAGGAAAATTCACAAATAGTAGTTTTAATTCTTTACGGTCGACAATTAGGAGTAGCTAGTTATATTGGTTATAACTTCAATAATAATAATAATTATCATAATAATAATAATAATAATAATAATAATCCATATATATATAGAAACATCCTGTTCCAAGCCCAACGTTGTAAGAAGGGAGCAGGATTTAAGATACGATGTAATATTGCAACCCACACTTCACTTTTTAGCAGTAATTGAATTATCATGACGCTATTCCGCTAATTTGAAGATTGAATTCCGGCGAGTTTTAAATTCCAATCTAGATGATTTCGATATCACCCCGAAAGTGTACTTTAGAATAACTTCAATTCTATATGGGGTGTTCTAGGGTTATTAATAAACATCACACACTATTAGGTATTCAGTATGAAATCCACATACCATAGTCAATGTCAGTATTTTAAAACAAAATAATTAAAAATGAATTCTATATCCTCCCTGTGATGGGACGGTGCATCATATTTTTGGATCTCTAATTGATCGTAGCTTTTCGCTTCTGTAATTGCTTAGATTCGCTAGTTTTTAAATGATTTTGGATCTCCATACACAATTGGTTCGTTGTTGGGCACGTTTCGTAAATGGGTAGCGACGTATGCAAGTTTATAACAACAGGTTAAAAACGCGATCTCTTGCTGATTCACTAATATACACGTAAGGAACTAGGTCAGAGGAGCAACAGCACAACGAGTCAAATTGCAGCCACAAGTCCCTTTCTGTTATGCTCTTTCTGCATGAAAAACTATGTTGTATTGCACTCAAATAACTTTCTCTACTCTCGTATAAACTATTTTTACTAACGTTAATTCGCTATCTACTTCATGTTAATCGAGAAAAACACTTGCAGAAATTCTGTTATTGCTAATTTTCTTGTAGCTGCAAGAGGGATACGGTAGGCTTTAAGCAATAGTCAAATCTTTTAAGAACTGGTTGCTATGTGGCGCATTCCATTCTCTTTGCATGTCCAGGACATTAAAAATGAATAACGAATTTGAGAAAAAGTATAAGCATTGGAAAATTCAAACAAATAACAAGGAATATCTCTGAAAAAATCTGATGTGTTACACACACATGACTTTCTCTACTCTTGTACAAACTCTTATTCTCCATCTATTTCATATTAATCGGGATAAAAATTTGCAGAAACGATCTTTTGATATGCAAAGAGAATTACATTTTACACATAGCGACCAGTTCTAAAAATATTTGACTATCGCTTAAGGCGTACTATGTTTCCCTTGTTTAGTATTTGCAAGGGCAATATAGAAATACAGTAGCCTTTAAGCATCGACATATATCTTAATAGCTGGTTGCTAGGTGCAGCAAAATTCTATTTGCCACAGATTAATACTCTGCATATCCAAGACAAAAAAAATGAATAACGAATTCCCATTTGAGAAAATAAGTATTGAAAATTTTAAGGGAATAACAAGCAATATCTCGAAAATGGTTCACTCAACAAAAAAAATGTATGTCATAAATTGTGTATTTTAATGCAATCTAGTTTTTTGTGTTGTAAAAGTTTGTCTATCTCTTATGGTTTACCAGTTATGCAAAAGTCGTTCACAATGAAGAATACCTTTGGAGACATTTTCAGAAAATTCAAGATATAGATTTTATTTGTCATGAAAATATCTTAAACACATGATATTTTAATCAAAATCGTTAGAGCCATTTTTGAGAAAATTAAAATTTTCGAAAACTTTTCCATGTAAAGGGTAATTTGGGGTGTGGGGATTTTCTTGAAAACCTTCGTGTCGCATCTCTGGAAGATACTGAACCTAAATACCAAGTTTAGTGTTTATCTGACTGTTCGTTTCTGAGTTATGCTGTTCACAGACACACAGACACACACGAACATGTTTCCAAAAATGCTTTTTACTTTCTCTACTACGTATAGTAAGTAGGGGAAGTATTGCATTCCACCCAAAAATTCGATACCGAGATTTCACCGGAAATATATGTTTTGAGACCCACTGAATCCAAAAAAAGCATTTTTGGAAACATGTCCGTGTGTGTCTGTGTGTGTGTCTGTGTGTGTGTGTGTGTGTCTGTGTGTGTGTGTGTGTGTCTGTGTGTGTGTCTGTGAACAGCATAACTCAAAAACGAACAGTCGGATAAACACCAAACTTGGTATTTAGGTTCAGTATCTTTCAGAGATGCGACACGAAGGTTTTCAAGAAAACCCCCCACCCCAGACTACCCTTTACATGGAACATTTTTCGAAAATTTTAATTTTCTCAAAAAGGGCTCTAACGATTTTGATGAAAATATCATATGTTTAAGATAATGTCATCAGAAATGAAATGTATATCTCGAATTTTCTGGGAATGTCTCCCAAAGTATTCTTCATTGTGAACGACTTTTGCGTAACTGGTAAACCGTAAGAGATAGGCAGAATTTTACTACACAAAAAATGTAGATCGCGTTAAAATACACAACTTATGTCATATACATTTCTTTTGTTGAGTGAACCGTTTTCGAGATATTGCTTGTTATTTCCTTAAATATTTCAATACTTATACTTTTCTCAAATTCGTTATTCATTTTTACTTTCTCTACTACGTATAGTAAGTAGGGGAAGTATTGCATTCCACCCAAAAATTCGATACCGAGATTTCACCGGAAATATATGTTTTGAGACCCACTGAATCCAAAAAAAGCATTTTTGGAAACATGTCCGTGTGTGTGTCTGTGTGTGTGTGTGTCTGTGTGTGTGTGTGTGTGTCTGTGTGTGTGTCTGTGAACAGCATAACTCAAAAACGAACAGTCGGATAAACACCAAACTTGGTATTTAGGTTCAGTATCTTCCAGAGATGCGACACGAAGGTTTTCAAGAAAATCCCCCCACCCAAGACTACCCTTTACATGGAACATTTTTCGAAAATTTTAATTTTCTCAAAAATGGCTCTAACGATTTTGATGAAAATATCATATGTTTAAGATAATGTCATGAGAAATGAAATGTATATCTCGAATTTTCTGGGAATGTCTCCAAAAGTATTCTTCATTGTGAACGACTTTTGCATAACTGGTAAACCATAAGAGATAGACAAAATTTTACTACACAAAAAATGTAGATCGCGTTAAAATACACAACTTATGTCATATACATTTCTTTTGTTGAGTGAACCGTTTTCGAGATATTGCTTGTTATTTCCTTAAATTTTCCAATACTTATACTTTTTCTCAAATGCGTTATTCATTTTTTTTATGTCCTGGACATGCAAAGAGAATGGAATACGCCACATAGCAACCAACGTTAAAATATTTGACTATCGCTTAAAATCTAGCATATTCCCCTTGCATCTACATGTACATTACCAATAAGATTGACATCTCGATATCTCGATTAACATGAAGCATATGGAGAATAGGCGTTTGTAAAAATAGATTGTACAAGAGTAGAGAAAGTCATGTGAGTGTAACACATCAGATTTTTTTATGTCCTGGATATGCAAAGAGAATGAAATGCGCCACATAGCAACCAGCGTTAAAATATTTGACTATCGCTTATAACCTACCATATTCCTCTTGCATCTACAAGAAAATTACCAATAAGATTGACATCTCGATATCTCGATTAACATGAAGCATATGGAGAATAGGCGTTTGTAAAAATAGATTGTACAAGAGTAGAGAAAGTCATGTGAGTGTAACACATCAGATTTTTTTTGGATTCAGAGGGTCTCAAAACATGTATTTCCGGTGAAATCTCGGTATCAAATTTTTGGGTGGAATACAATACTTTCCCTACTTACTATACGTAGTAGAGAAAGTAAAAAGCATATGACAAAGTGTGTGTTAACAAGATGTACATTTTTGTGTAGTAAAAGTTTGTCTGTCTCTTACGGTTTACCAGTTATGCAAACGTCATTCAGAAAGAAGAGGGTCTTTGGGGACATTCGCATAAAATTCAAGATATACACTTTGTTTTCATGAAAATATCTTAAAACATACAATATTTTAATCAAAACCATTACAAACATTTTTGAGAAACTCAAAATTTTCGAAAAATGTCCATGCAAAGGATAGTCCGAGGTGGGAGAGTTTTTTGAAAATCCTCATGTGTCATCCTTGGAAGTTTGGTATTTATCTGACTTTTCGACACACACACCGACATGTTTCCAAAAATGTTTTGTTTGGATTCAGGGTACCTCAAAACATGACATGTCATTATCGATTTTTTCGGCGTTTTGCAATACTTCTCCTACATACTATACGTAGTATAGAAAGTAAAAATTATACAATACAGTTTCGAGTACTCTACCCCTATTCTTGGGCCTTTTACCTATCAAGAGGAAATGCTGAGGTGGTATTGGTTTAACAGGAATTAATGTCGACAGTGGCATATGCAGCTGCTCATTCAATCCCTTAGCTCATTAACCTATAATCCATTCTTACAAGAAAGTAGTAGTAGTAGTAGTAGTAATAGTAGTAGTAGTAGTAGTAGTAGTTGCAGTATTTATTAAGTACTTAGTATTACATTAATTGCATAACAGAGTCCCATGAGTCATAAGACCGTACATGCTCTCTAGAAAAATACCTGGTCTGTATACGTGATTTAGAGAATCGACCAGAAACAACTATGTTTATAATCTCCACATTATATACATACATATAGAATTGAAAAACACCCTGAATCACACACACACACACACACACACACACACACACACACACACACAAGCGCTCAAGCACCACATATATTTAAAGAAAATTTACATAAACACCTTATCTACACACACGCACACACACACAAGTGCTCAAGCACCACATATATTTAAAGAAAATATACATAAACACCTTATCTCTTAGTACACGTACTTCCATTAAGTATGTGCCCAAGCTTGGCCAGTTTTGACTGTTCAGAATCAAGTCCCAGCATGCTGCCCTCCGTCTGTTGGAAGCCAAAAATACTCCCGGTAATAATATTTTCCTAATACTCTCCGTCTGCACGCTTGCTGCCAAAATATGCGTCCAGTCTTCTTGTTCCCCGAAAATGGGCAAATCCTCCTGCCATCATCATCAGCAATCTTGCAAGCTATCCACCATCCCAACCTAAGCCATGCTATTCCCGTCCTCTGTTTTATACCTAATTCCAAAATATATGTTTCCTTACCCCACCTAGTTTTTATTTAATTTTATAGCTTCAATGTTGATCTTTGTCTACATTCAGACTCTATTTTCTGCCTGTTAATATCACATAGTCGTCTTTTTACTTTTTTCACGGCACTGTGTGTATTTTCATTACCCCTTTGCCAGATATCGTTTAAGCCTATTTTTGATAATTCCCGTTGTAACCCCGCCGCCCACCACTTTGGATGCTCTATGTTGTTCATTTGATGATGATAACATATTGCTCTCAGAGTTGTTTGATCACCTTTAATTATTCGCAGCCAGTACCTAACTACGTTTAGTTTAGCAAATACAGCATCTTCCCAGCATCCTATCTCACGAAGAACTCCGTAGTTTGAAGTACCCCTCCCCAACCCTAGAATGCGCTTCCAAAAATTACATTGTACTTTATTTACATTATCCACCCTCTCCCATCTTCATACTTCACTGCCGTATAGTAATAAGGACCTAACCATTGCTTCATACATGGTCTGTAATGTTTTTACTGGCATATCTGGTACCCGGATCAATATCCTTAATACTTCAGAAAGTTGTTCAATCCCTTTGTGTTTTATAAACTCTATGTTCTTGTTCCATTATCCACCCATATCAAAACTTACTCCTAGGTAATCGAAATGTTTGACATTTTGAATTTCATGCTCCCCGTAGGTCCACTTTTCATGTTGGCTACAAGAAAGTAACGATGTTGGCGCAGATTTCTGCCGAGTTTGTATTCAAGTTCAAACGGTTTCCTCGACATCTTTTCTCAGTGCTGTGCGAGTTTCAGACAGAATAAGTTACTATTGTGCTTTCTGCGATTGTTCAAAACGAACGCTGTGTTACTCTCGCAGAATTTGAGGTGAGAAATATTGCATTCTTGATTGCTCGGATGTTGAAACCTGCATAAATTTACAGTCAACTAAGGGAAGTGTATGGCGATACAGTAATGAATGAAAGAAATATAAGAAAGTGGTGTGAAATGTTCAACAGTGAACCAACAAATGTGCAAGACGAAACTCGACCCAGAGTCCTCATCACAGACGATTTGAAGAATCAAATGAACAATAAAATCGTACAAGACAGACATGTAACCCTAGATTATAAAATAAATGAGTCGAAATGATATTAAAAGCCTTCACTTACATCATGATGGTAAAAGATGGATGATCGTTTTCAGGTTTCAAAGCCCCATCATCGGCAGGGATGAATCTCGTATTTTCCTAATTGGTCCTTAAAGACTTCCTTGTTTAGATATTGAAATTAAAATAAGTGTTTTGAATTATGCAACCTGACAGATTAGAGATATGCTGTAGGTCTATCTTCGTCTACTAATAACACATTTAGACACGATAGACACAACACAACACAACACAAAAACTTGATACCCACTGGGAAAAGTCGACTTAAGGGAGACAAGGTGACCACCATCTCAAAATTACTCTGCCCACCTAATGAGAGCTTCACCGGCTGTCATTCATAACAAAGATCAAACTCAAACACAATCCAAACATTCCTTAACATGACTTTAGTTTAGCCATAAAACACTAGTAAGAAAACTACATTTTATTCTGTGTTTGTAAAGATTTGTAAGCCTTAAGAGCAATCCCTTTATTCCCCTTATGATCGTATTCCTTACAAGCTATCGATTGCCATTAACTGCTCTCAGGAATCTCATTTCTGCTGCTTCAGCTGTCTTGAATGCTCCTTAGCAGGCTGCAATCTGTCACCTTGTTAATTTTGGAAGTGCTCTGACGCTGCATCTTGTCAACGAATTTATGTCAAAAGTTTCATAGGAATTGGAAGACGTTGATTGTGTTACGAATGGCATTTCGACAATGCTTGAATATTTGTTAAGGATTAATAATGAGGATGTAAGAAAATAGTCAATGTTTACGGAATGTGATGCAGATATAAATATCGATACTTAGTATCTGTGAATAAATTCATGTCAAATGTTAGGTTCGCGTACGCTGTTATTAGGGCTGGTTTTTGTATAGAAAGCTAATAGTCCTAATTTTTACGAATATTCCACCTTATAAGTAAACCTCGTGAGGGAAATATGGTGGATGTACTAGTGTCTTCTACCCCAGTTCTGCAGAAGTGGTGCAACAATAACAGCTTTGTGTTACTGAGCATTGTCATTCAACATAAGGTCCCTTCGCGTTTTATTCTCAGGTAGAGCAATGCAGCTTAACCAACTGCTTCTTGCAATTCCCAAATACTGCTCTATATTTCTAATGTTTACAAAAATAGATCTAATCTGAGCGTTTAATACCATTCAGAGAGATTTCTGAGTACCGTGATCATTTTTTGAAATGTTGGTGCTACACTGATGGCGGCTGACGATAGAAATGGCATATGTTAGTAGCTGAAAGTCCGCACTATTCGTGATTGGAATGAAATCAAGTTGTGAATCAGAATGAATACTTACTAGAACTACAGGTAGAATTTTGGATTCAGAGAATACTGCAGATCAATAAATGACAGAGTCAATATGCTGATATACAAGCAATCGTGCAAGCAAGAATAACGGGAAAATACAGCTGCCCTGCATGATGTATGCTGTGATACACCTGTCACTAGCTTTAAGTGACTTGTTTCAAACAGGCGATAACAATAAGGTCTATCTCCAGTCCTCCCCTTCTTGTGTAAGGTGATATAAAATCGCCTTCAAGGAATATTCACAGTTAGGACACTACAGATGTTCTTTGTTGATTGGAATCTAACTTTACTTACTGGATCCTGAGAGGTCAATACCTTGATAATTATATTCTGGCACACCCAAAGAAATATCTAAGCACTCAACAGTATCAAAAAACATACTGAGCTTATAATAAGATTACACTAAATATATTCACATGCTTACATCGTATTACACACTTCTAGTATTAATGAGGTAGACGCTCTAAGTCCCACAACCAAATCTCTCATTGTTATGAAACCTACGATCTGCATCACTTTCTGCGATCAACTTTACAAATACTCCTCTAATAAATGCGAATTTTCCATGTTGTCCTTGCCTTGTTAATTTATAGCGGAACGGAAATTTCGAGATCTTTGAAGAAAAACCTTGACTGGCCAGCGCTGCTCTAACCATAAGAAAAGCCATGAGAGAAAATCCTGTAATCACCATTTGGGAAGGGCTGTATCAAGAGTGTAAAAACTGGATATTGAAATAAATTTAGTCAGCAACAGAAAAAAGCTTATTTGAATAAGCAATTCCTAAAAGAATATGTTACCTAATAGAGAAATAGCCAAAATGGAAAGATAATAATGAAATCTGAGGTTAATGCACATTTAAATACTCTTTGTACAATTATTTCAGGGTGAAATATTTTTCATAGTGGCCCCTCTTCTTCCCAAGATACGATATCTTCTTAAGATAATTGCTAAAACAAAAACAAAAGCCAAGTTCTTCATATACCGGAAGGAATACGTCTCGGATTCAACATTATTTCACTTGTCATCAAAGCGCGTTAACCAAGCATGTTCGCTGAAGATAGTATTCGTATATTCTAAAAATCAATTGTGTGCAAATATTAAGACTATTGTTGCATTAGAAAGACGCATCAGCAACACAAAAGCTGGAGACGGTACAAAAGTTGAAAGAAAACTTACAATTTTTAGTAATGTGACCTCTTGCTTCCGGTAACTTCCAATTCCTTCCCTGATTACTCAAGCGGTTATCATGTTGTATTATATTGCAAAATGTTGGTTAAATGTTCGGGTTATATCTTTAAGACTACTTTTAGAACCTATGAGAAAAGAAATGTTTAAGAACTTTAAAAACAAGAAGCTCAATGTCGGATATTAAGTAGAAGATTCCAAGGTCCATATTATTTTCACCTTATCTTATCCTGTTGACCCTAGACAATTGTACATCCAGATCTTGAATGGATAGGAAAGATACCTATTTTCACGAATACGAAATCTCCTGATTTGCCCCACAAATTTCTGAACATTGGCCGTAAAATACCCCAGGACGATTAAATCTAATGTGCCTCATTTAACTACCCTTAACATTAAGCGGTTAACAAGGCTCCGAGTATAAAACAAATCCCTAAAGTGACTACTTGATTTAAGTATATACCAACATGAAATAATAAATTTATTAAAACCTTACACCAATCACATAATGTGAATACTTACTTAGCTTCCGAAAGAACAATTTTCATGGTAATTGCCACAGCATATTGGTGAAGTCTTCGGAGAGTCAGCCGTCGACATAGCCCTCCGAGGACGCACAGAAGCATGAAGATTTTTTTTCTTTGGTACAAAGCAAGTGAGTAAGCCACAGTGCCAAGCGAACAAGAAAACTCAACAAGGTAGCCAGCTTCTGCGAGCAATGCAGCAGAAGACGAAGGTGAAGACACTGGCGAAGAATTGACGGGAAGACATAAATAATTAAATAAAGAATTAACAGTAAGATAGAGAAATAATTGTAATAAATAATTTCCGTGTATTAAATAAGTGTATAATGTAATAAGCTTGGGTTGAAAGATTTTGTCCGGAAAGACGAAGGTAATTAGGAAGTCAGATTAGTCAAAGTCATTAGCAACAGCCGAAGTAGCGAGCACATTAGCTTAATAATTTCCGGGAACGAGTTAGCTTATAAGCTCAGTACGTTTGTAGAGGCACGTAACCAATTCTGGAAAAGAGAATTTCTGAGAATTTTAGCTAAGCCCCTAGAAACAGTGTCACATTCGGATACTTAAAGAGTTTTGAGATTCGGCAGCGTACAAGGTAGAATGTTGGTGGGAGTAATATTAATGTAGACGCGACTTAAGTGATAAGAAGACGTGTAATTAGATAAAAAGTTGCTCTTCTCTGGTACCATCACTGGTACGGATTGACGTTCGTGCTGAATTGTGCACACATTCGATACCTCTCTGGTACCGACAGCGGTATTTGCTCGTGCGATATTTTAAGCGCCCAGTAATGCGTTTGTTTGAGTAGCGGCTATCGCGAGGGATCTTGCTGATAAACATTTTAGCGACTCACGGCAGGTTACGCTTATAGTTTCTTTTATTGCGGAAGCAGTTATTTCCAGCCGTAACTTTGATACTGCGGAAGTTAACAGGTATAATAGTTCAGTTGTTACAATATCAAGTCCTACGATTCAGTAAATTTGAACTGGTGGTGTCCTTCACAATACATCCACGCACACTCTGAGGAAAAATACCACTGGAGCAGCCGGCAGCGGAATCAACAGTAGATATTGGAGACAACTAGAATTGCAACTGCATTCCTGTTTCAAATTGTCGCACCAGCATCGCGGCATTTCGATTCCGGCTTCAAGGCCTGCAGTGTCAGCTGAAAATAAGCGAACTATAGCTAACTAATGATACACAAATTTTACTCTCCCGGTGATCTTAAAACAGAGGGTGGTGTAACATCAATAAAAAATGGGATAATTCTGAATAATGTTCAAAGTGTAATTGAAATGATTAAAGCATTGATTTCAGAAGGGCTAAGAAAGCTGTTATAAATATTCTTCTACCAATTCGAGGTTTGGGCCGATGATCCGTTCCGAGGCTATTACTAACTTTCTGTTGGTGGTTCCGTCTTTTCCGTGGTCTTCCTAAACCCCTTGTTCCGCCCGGTATAAATAATAAAAGCTTGCTTAGAGAATCTGCAAGGCGGCATTCTTATAAATTGCTGTTTCCATTTTCTTCTGAATTATATATTTCTTCCAGTGTATTCATTTCCCCAATTGTGCACGAACATCTTTATGTCTGATTCTATCCCTTCTTGTTTTTCCAAGTAATCATCTCAAAGTAAATCTGCGATGCCTCTATCCTGAGCTCATAGAATCCCTGTTTCGCTACCAGAATTCAAGGCTGGTTTAGAGATTATATTATATAGCTTTTGTTTGATTTCCACTCTCATATTCGTAGCAAAGTAGGTTTTATACTTCATTTAATTTATTATATTTTATCATATTATATTCCAGGTCAGTTTCATACGTTCTATACTTATTTGACACCCTAATAACACAAACAACGATATCTGTTCTACAAGTTGGTTTTCTATTACTATTTTTACTCTGCTTTGATTCCTTCCCCACATAGCCATTGATTTTATTCCTGCAGATGATATGAAAATATCACCTGGAAAAACATCATAATATTAATATTATAAATATCGAACAGCTAGTCAACATCTGTTTACGCTTGGAATTTAATGTGACGAAACATGTCGGTAATTGAGCGTCACAAGACTATGTAGAAAGGCAGCACTCGCCGCCTGAAGGAATGTAGAGCATGAAATGACCTCATGGTGGCAATACTGACATACGTCACCAGATGAAGGATGTCTATCGGAATTCCAAGGTTTCCCAAGAATAGCGCTTATTGCTTGTGCTCACTTTTTTCTAAACTCTATGCAAGTTTGAATGACATACCTCAAGGCGTCGTAGAACCAAATGAAATGTCTTCAAAAGGCAAATGGGCTTCCCACATACACAGGGTGGACCATTGAGAGTTCTTCTAAAGCAAGCGTTGTAAAAACAAATGTTTTTAATAAAAGTTGTTTCATATTATGGGGGAAAGTTTTGTTTGGAGGAAGTCATGATAGTCAATTTAGGCTCAATTTAATTTTTACTTTCTCTACTACGTTTAGTAAGTGGAGGAAGTATTGTATTACACCCAAAAATTCCATACCGAGATTTCACCGGAAATACATGTTTTGAGGTGCACTGAGTGCAAATAAAGCATTTTCGGAAACATGTCCGTGTGTGTGTCTGTCTGTGAACAGCATAACTCAGAAACGAACAGTCGGATGAACACCAAACTTGGTATTTAGGTTCAGTATCTTCCAGAGATGCGACACCAAGGTTTTCAAGAAAATTCCCTCACCCCAGATTACCCTTTGCATGGAACATTTTTCGAAAATCTTAATTTTCTCAAAAATGGCTCTAACGACTTTGATTAAATGTCATATACTTAAGATACTTTCATGACAAAATGTATATCTCCAATTTTCTGGGAATGTCTCCAAAAGTATTCTTCACTGTGAACCACTTTTGCATAACTGGTAAACCATAAGAGATAGACAAAATTTTACTACAAAAAATGCAGATCGCGTTAATATACAATTTGTCATATACATCTTTTACTTTCTCTACTACGTATAGTAAGTAGGGGAAGTATTCCACCCAAAAATTCGATACCGAGATTTCACCGGAAATACATGTTTTGAGACCCCCTGAATCCAAATAAAGCATTTTTGGAAACATGTCCGTGTGTGTGTGTGTGTGTCTGTGAACAGCATAACTCAGAAACGAACAGTCGGATAAACACCAAAGTTGATATTTAGCTTCAGTATCTTCCAGAGATGCGACACGAAGGTTTTCAAGAAAATCCCCAAACCCCAAATTACACTTTATATGAAACATTTTTCGGAAATCTTAATTTTCTCAAAAATGGCTCTAACGATTTTGATTAAAATATCATATTTAAGATACTTTCCTGACAAATAAAATGTATATCTCGAATTTTTTGGGAATGTCTCCAAAAGTATTCTTCATTGTGAACAAATTTTGCATAACTGATAAACCATAAGAGATAGACAAAATTTTACTGCACAAAAAATGTAGATCTCGTTAAAATACACAATTTATGTTATATACATTTTCTTTTGTTGAGTTAACCATTTTCGAGATATTGCTTGTTATTCCCTTAAGTTTTCCAATACTTATACTTTTTCTCAAATTCGATATTCAATTTTTTTGTCCTGGTAATGCAAAGAAAATGGAATACTCCACATAGCAACCAGTTCTTAAAATATTTGACTATAGCTTAAAGCCACCAATTTCCCTTGCATCTACAAGAAAATTAGCAATAAAATTAACATCTCGATATCTCGTTTAACATGAAGCATATGGAGAATAAGCGATTGTAAAAATAGTTTGTACAAAAGTAGTGAAAGTTATGTGAGTGTAACACATCAGATTTTTTTGTTGAGTGGACCATTTTCGAGATATTGCTTTTTATTCCCTTACATTTTCCAATACTTATACTTTTTCTCAAATGGGAATTCGTTATTCATTTTTTTGTCCTGGTAATGCAAAGAGAATTGAATACTCCAAACAGCAACCAGCTCTTAAAATATTTGACTATCGCTTAAAGCCTAGCACTTCCCCTTGCATCTACAAGAAAATTAGCAATAAGATTAACATCTCGATATATCGATTAAATGGAGCATATGGAGAATAAGCGTTTGTAAACATAGTTTGTACAAGAGTAGAGAAAGTCATGCGAGTGTAAAACATCAGATGTTTTTTAATGAGAACCTACAATAAGATCAAATTAAATTGATCCTAAAATGACAATCGGAAAGTCCTCTAATTAAAACACGACTAATCGCATTTACTTTCCCCACGATATCTAGCAACTTTTATTAAAGACATTGGTTTCTACAACGCTTAGTTTTGGAGATATTGCACAGTCTCAACAATGGTTCACCCTGTGTAACCACAATTCTTAGCCGATGCACTTCCAAAATATCAGCATACATCGTGTGAGGTACAGTTAATACACAGCAGTGCTTGGTCGAACAACTAAGGCAGAACGCTGCAGACACATCCCTCCCTTCTATGTACGCACATGTTAAAGTGGATAAATTGCCTCCCGAAGTTGTGGTGATGGCATAAATGGAAGAGAGTGTACTTTTCCCTTTGTGCTTTCATTCTCTAGCGCAGAACTCAGGTTCAAAAGAGAAGAGCTTGAAAACTACCATTTGTAATGTTAGGATGAACACAAGGACGCGGAAAATAGTTGGCGCAACAATAACATCGTATGTTCTGTCAATGAATGTGCTCGTGATGTCTGCGTTCCTTAAATGCTATAACTCGAAAAATATCCGACACTGAATCCACAGTGGTCAACGTAATTACAAAACTATTTTTTTCAAGTCGAATATTCTAAGTCACAGCAATTTCACTTTGGTATCTACTGATAGATACAAAATTAAGGGAGAAATAAAACTGTTTTCGGTCTCTGCACAATTATGCATTATCAAAATGTTTATTAATGTCTTATTTTGTGTGAAAGTTGTCCATATGTGATGTTTTTGTTTTTTAAATGACATTATTTTGAACTTCAAATCTGGCAAATATGGTCAGGCCACCAAGATTCCTATCATCATATCCCTTCAAAGGGAAAGTTGGCAGCCTGTCGATAAACCGAGTTACAAATTGGTTAAAATCCCTCTCCATTGGAATGTGAATTTGGTTCTTTTAATAACTTAATGTACAGCAACAAGTATAATATACAGGGTGGATTATTTAAGTTCAGACTGTACAATATTCCTAAAACTAAGCGTTGTAGAAAGAAAGGTCTTGAATAAAAGTTGCTTGACATTATGGGGGAAAGTAAATGCCTGTAATCGTTTGGAGGACGTTGTGATAGTCATTTTAGAGTCAATTTCATTTCTTTAAATGGAAATCTACCTTTTATATGTTGTTTTCTCACTCCTCATAAAAAACTAAACATTTGTATACAGCACTTTGCAATTGTTCTTACATCAATGTAAACAACAGCGAAAATTCTGAATGGCTGTGTAAGAGCACAATGAATGGTTGGACCATTTGAGGTTACGTTTCGTAATTGGCAACCAACATTTTTTATTTTGTTACCTTATTCTTCATCACAAAATAAACAACTTTTTATAAACCATTTTCTAATGAGAAAGCAACATACAAAATGTAACTTCCCATATAATAAAATTAAATTGACCCTAAAATGACCATCACAACGTCCTCCAACAAAACACGACTAATGACATTTACTTTCCCTCAAATATCAAGCAGCTTTTATTCAAGACCTTTCTTTCTACAACGCTTAGATTTAGGAATATTGTACAGTCTGAACTTAAATGGTCCACTCTGTATATGAATAGTGTTTTGCACAATTATTTTATACTTAGTTCACTTTCAAATATTTAAGAATAGAAAACAAGCACCGAATGCTAAACAGGCTCCCATATAAAAACCGAAACTCTTAAATATACTTAAAATATACCAGGAATAGCTTTATTAATTAGTTTTCTTTTTTATAATACTTGTAAAATAAATGTACTTTACTGTACATTGTGCAGATTGGGAAAAATTTAGAAATCAAATATGTCAACCGACTCGCTCCATGAGAGCTCCTGAGCTACTTTATATTAGAGAAGGTCATTTATGTGATTTCCTGCCTCATTCAAAAATGTTGAGAAGAGACAGTGACAATTGAATTTTAAAATTGAGTGTGGTTTTAAATTAAACAAGAGTTCTTTAAATTATTCAGTTTATTCAATTTACACTTTTAGAATTGCACTTTCTCAATATTAAAATGGTTTTATCCAATAAATACTAAACAGTTCCTCTAAAGGTCACTCTCCCTCTTCTCCCCTCTCTCTCTCTCTCTCTCTCTCTCTCTCTCTCTAAGAGAATACAGCCCATCAAAGAAAAACTATATCTCTAAAGTCACGCAAATTAAATCCTGTAAAAAGAAAAATTAAAGAAGAGAATGCGACGAGAGATACAGAATGCTTCATTATAAAATAAAAGCGATATTTATTAATTGATTTCGAATGACGGACACGTATGTAACCAGAGTGCACCTACCATGCGTCCTCTGTGATAAAAGGGTAGCATTTCCAGAATTCGTGGTTTCAAACCCTGCGGAGGGCAATTTTTTTTCTGTCGTAAAATGCCTTAGCATGACTTCTTTTGGAAGGGTAATAAAGCCGATGGTGCCGCGTCGTAGATTTACGGCACGTAAAAGAACCTCAAAGCTGATAGAGGCCTCTGAGTAAAATTACCGGTCTTTCACGCCCTATATACACTGACGTTTGTGAAAATTGCAACACCAAGAAAGAAGATTATAACGGTAGTTTTTATAATACTATCATAGTTTTCTTAAGAGCAACTGTCAAAAGTGAATTCATTAAAATGGTTCACTAAACCCGAGCATTTCTAAAGGTTTTGATAGTATAACAAGTAACATACTGAAAATGTGTAACAATTCTATAGTAGAACCACCATTAGACATAGTTAGCGCCTATATGTCACCATATTCCCCTTGGGTTTAAAGAAAGGTATGATAATGTCATTATTATAAAAGGATAATCCCAAACATATTAGTAATTATTGCCCAATCGCGCTCACATTTTTATCAAAGGTTATAGGAAAATATTTCTAGACGATTATTAAGCTGCATTAGCAATCACAAATTGCTAACTGACAAGCAATACGGTTTTAAAAATATATTTCTACAGAAGGTGCAACATCTAAAACAATTAATAACGTCATCAATAAGTTGAACAATAAGGAGAAGGTTATGAGACTTTCTCGACATCTCAAAAGCCTTTGACTGCATGGATCATCAGTTATTAATAAATAACTTAGAGGTATATGGCATCAGATGAATAGCCGGAAATTGGATTATACCATACTTGCTAGACAGAAAACAAGCTACAAAAATCAGCTCGGTAGATGGCAATGATAATACAGCATGTCACACATCATTACAATCCATTTAATATGGAGTACCGCAAGGAGCAATGCTTGGTTCCATTTTATTTTTACTGTACATAAATTATTTGCTTTGATCATCTTACGACAAAGATTATCGATGCCACGCAATATGCGGATGACACTACTGTACCCGTTTCATCAGAAATATGAAGCAGCTGAACAGTAAATCTTCAGAGATACTACTAAATCTAGAAAAATATTTTCATATTCACAATCTCGCCCCAAAAATTAGTAAAACAAATTATTTACTTTTTTCATTAACTAGAAATAATCATGGTAGTGAAGACCTTAGCTTGCCCTACAACAATGAGAGTCCAAAACACAAAATTATGTAAACATTGGTGATAATCTCTCTTGGCTAAATCATATCTCAGCTGTATACTCCAAGGTTAATAATACTGTGTTTCTGTTACATCAGTTAGTCAATATTTTGCCAGCTCAAACAATTCGTACAGTATATTTTGCTTTATTTAATTCACATCTGGAATATGGGGCCATGATATGGAGATCCGCAAGAAAATCTATTTCACAGTTATTTGAGTTCAGAAAAGAGCAATAAGAATTATAGCTAAATTGCCGCGATTAGAGTCATGTTGACAATGTTTTAAGCAAATCAAAATTTGTATGCGAGAAGGCAATCGTCAGAATCCCGCACCTAAATAGAGAAATACACAAATGCTCCACTCGAAGAAATACTACCTATTTCTTAAATCATGCAGGATCAGCTTCGGGAATAGAAATATCATTCATGCAGGATCAAAGTATTTCATTTTATTGCCAACAGGTCTGAAGACAGTATCAGATATAACGGTATCCCAAAAAGAGCTCAAAAAGTATTTATCAATGTACTGCTTTTATAATTCAGAAGAGCTTTTAATCCATATTATGTAAAGTTGTATAACTACTATAAATCTGTTTTTAATCTGTAAAGCTTTGTGCATACGTGGTCTTTAAAGTTTCTAAGCTTTTTTATATACTGTGGTCATGTGTTATTCAGGTTTCACTTTTATTAAACTCTTTTATTTCCAAAATTGTCTAATTAACATACTGCTTACAAGGATGTGATACTCGTACTGTTCCGTACCATTTATAATTATCCTCTCACCATTTTTGCTTTCTCTACTACGTATAATAAGTAGGGCAAGTATTGTATTCCATCGAAAAATTCGATATCGATATTTCACCTGAAATACATGGTTTGAGACCCCTAAATAAAAAGATAGCATTTCTAGAAAAAAGTATGTGTGTGTGTCTGTGAACAGCATAACTCAAAAATGAAATGTCGGATAAATACCAAACTTGGTATTTATGTTCAGCATTTTTTAAAGATGCGATGAAAACAAAGGTTTTCAAGAAAATTCCCCCATCCCAAACTGTCCTTTACATGGAACACTTTTCGATAATTTTGATTTTCTCATAAATGACTAACGATTTTGTTTCAAATGTCATATGTTTAGGATGCTTTCAGGGCAAATGAAATGTATATCATGAATTTTCTGGGAATGTTCACAAAAGTCCTCTTCATTCTGAATGACTTTTTCGTAACTGGTAAACCGCAAGAGATAGAGAAAATTTTACTACCCCCAAAAAAATACAGATCCCGTTAAAACACACAATTCATGTCATATATATTTTTTGTTTGTCGAGTAAAACATTTACAGATATTCCTTATTATTTGTTTGAATTTTCCAATACTCAAAAACTTTTTCTCAAATGGGAATTCGTTATTTCCTTTCTTTTATGTCCTGGACATGCAGAAGGAATGAAATGCTCCACATAGCAACCAGCTCTTAAAAGATTTGACTATTGCTTAAAGCCTACAATATTCCCCTTGTACCTACAAAAAAATTATCAATAAGGTAGTTTCTGCAAATGTTTATCTCGATTAACATGAAGTATATGGAGAATAAGCGTTTGTAAAATAGTTTTTACAAGAATAGAGAAAGTCATGTGAGTGTAACTCATCACATTTTTTTCCATAATTGTTACATATTACCTGTAATGTTTTACCATTGTATATTTTGGACATGATCTGCTGTAACGCTGTTTAAGGTGTGTACTATTTGATTGAAATAAATAATAATAATTTATAAGAAGAACGGGCGTTAAACACTACTTAAAAAGGAAATAAAAATTATAAAATATTTCAAAATTTCTCCCTCTCAGTCTCGATAATTTTATACTTAACAGCCTATCTTCAAAAACTCTTAAGGGCTCTCGAGGAATCCCCCGGATTGAATAGTCACTCTAGGAATTTAATAAAAATAGCTGAATATAACAGAACATTAACTGGATTTTCCTTGCTTTTATTCTTCCACCTCGTCAAAAACCACCACATACATTTTAGCACGGATGGTTAAATCTCTGCTCCAGAATAAACTATTTTTTTAATCTCTCGCTTTTGGAAAGCCTATAGTATCTTCCTGCATCAAAGCAAAATCAAACCAGAGATTCAACGGTGTGTTTCCAGTATTTGTAGTCACATTCTGAAGCAAATCCTCATTTGGAGTTTTTGCAGTCATTCTGTGCAACGGACCAGAGCCTGTTTGCTTTTTTACCTCCCTGATCTCGTTCACAAGAGCTCTTCTATTCAGTCCTGAAGCACGTGCACTCACGTACGCAAGTTTCCCTTATATAATTTGCCGTTATTTATCCAACCCCGACGTGCACAGAAGGAATTTTCACGGGCACTTGGCAAAACATTTAAACCCGCTCCCTTCTCCACAACAGCCTTGTGTGGGCGTACAGTGTGACGTAACAGGGAAATGTTGCAACAGATGAAACGCTGACTTATGCAAATGTCTTTGGGTCGCGAAAGGAACATAATCCGTGGGAAGATGCATCTTAAAGAATACCTCCTCCTAGCAATTACCGAAAGTTGCTCTTTGGTTAAACCATTCATGTTTAAACAAATGTAGAGATGTGCTTTTTAAAACAGCCGATAAGTGCGCTAGCACGGAAAGCTAAGATTCGTAGATTCTATTCCTGTGGTTAGCAGAACTTTTCTAGCGACATTATACTTATCTATTCTCAGTGTAACGTGCAGATAACACTAATCTGTATGATATCGGATGACTGAAAACTAATAAGTGATTCTGACTCACTGTTTTATGCTGATTTCAGAACTGCTTTTAGTTTTTTTCTATCACGTGCAGTTTGTTCACAATTTCACTTCAAAAATATATAGTGCTTCCGCCACTACACATAAAATTGGGTTTGATGAAGCAATTTGCAAGGGCTCTACCACAGGATGGACCCTACTTCAAGTGCCTTTCCAAGAAATTTCCCTTCATTACACAAGACAAATTAAAGGCTGGAATTTTTGTTGGTCCTCAAATAAAGAAATTGATGAAGGATGAAGATTTTGAGAAGAAAATGAATGAGAGAGAAATAGAAGCATGGACCGCCTTCCGATCAGTTACTGAAAACTTCTTAGGTAATAACAAAGATCCTAATTACACGGCCATTGTCGAAACAATGTTAGAAAATTTCAAGAAGAGGCGTTGTAACACGAGTGTAAAGGTGCATTTTCTGCATTCACATATCCACTACTTTCCAGAAAATCGGGACATTATAGTGAAGAGCAGGGTGAACGTTTTCACCAAGATATTAAGGAAATGGAGAGGAGGTACCAGGGGAGATGGAATGTAACTATGATGGCCGACTACTGTTGGATGTTGAGGAGGGACAGTCATCTTCAAGGATCTGCAAGAAAGTCAAAGAAGAGAAAGTTTTAAAAAAAATAAATGAAACACTTTGGCATCTTGTTTTGTTAAAATGTAGTGATGAAATAAATTAGGGGAGTTCTTGGGAGTATTCTTAAAATGTTTCTTGAATAAAAATTTACCTTGGTGAAATGGTATTTAAATACTTTTCTACACTCATTAGTAAAATTGTCAAAACATTACTTCTTATTTTGTGTAAAAACCTGACGTAATAGAAAAACGGAAGTTACGAGGAATCAGCATAAAAACTTAATTCTAGCACACCTACATTTAAGAAATCAGCTGACAAAAAGTTTGAAAATGCAGACTACTGTAATCAGTGCATTAGAGAGGAAACATGTCTTCTTTGGCCCACTACAGGTATGTGAAATATAGTTATTTTTCCTAGGAAACGGTGCAGTGGTGGATTCTCTACAGCGGAGAGTATCATTTTTTGTTTAATTTTTGACAAGTGTGTAAATATTTTATTTTACTTAAGCTTCAGTATATTTATGTAGTTACAGCACAATTTCCTACTCAGAAATAAATAAAATGTCTTCCTGCACTTCTCAAGATCAATGCTATCATCACAAAATTAGTGCGAAGCAGAAAGGATGATAAGCAAGGGCTCTAAAAAGCAACTTTCATTTTTTGTTTAAAATGATACCCTTTTCGCCCCTAAAAGTTGTTGCGCCCATCTTTTTCGGCGATATTTAATTTCTCTACCTGTAATTTATGCAGAGAACCTTTTTTTGTCAATAATGTATTCATTTTCTGCTTAAATTAGTTTTAATAGTAATCTATCTTCATTCATTTATTAGTAGCCTTCTATACTTTTAGGACCTTTAATGTGTAACCGATCGAAATAAATTCTTAAGTATTAATGCGCTTACAATCATTCTGTTCCCTTCGACTTCTCTCCTTTAAGCCTTAAGGGTTCTACAATACCACCTATCTACTTTGAAATATTTTTCCTATTCTTATTGAAACATTACACACCCTTATGAGTTAAGATATTCCATTTGGTCTATCATACGATTATTTAAAACAGTTTTGTTTCTTATATTCTGTTTTGTTATACATACATTATGGTGATTAAACATTTTCTCAGGGCTTTAATGCCGTCCTCCGTGGTTTAGGGGTACCATGTTACTCTAGTCTCTAGTTTCCGAGATCCCGAGTTCATACTCGGTTGAGGGCGATGGATTCTTTCCGTCATAATAATTCTTAGCATGACTTCCTTCAGAAGGTTGCTCCCGTGTGGTAGATTTACGGGCGTAAAAGAACAAGCCTGATAATGAAGCCTCTGAGCATATTTTCGGGTCTTCCACGCCCAGTATAGAATGGGGATCTAGGAGCCATAGCAGTTAAAGAGCAACCATAAATAAAAACAAATTTTTTCGCTCTTAAAATCATTCTTGTAGACCGTCTTACGATGTCAGTATAAAAATATGTTTGCCTAAGTTTAAAAGGTGTTGATTATTTAAAATGTTTCAGTTTATATTCAGAGTTGATACCAGCTCTACGTTTGGGATATACGAGGGCAGTCCAGAAAGTCCCAGACGTTTTGGCCTAACGTGGCGATGAGTAGGGCTAGAGCCGCCACATTGGTGTCAGAACGTTCCTACATTCAGTACGCATCCAGCTGTGGTAGCGTCAGGACTATGCCTTCCTTACTGTGTTCTCTGTGAGTTGTTAAAATGTGCACTGCAATAGAAAATCCCGCCACTTGTGAAGTGCGGTCTGTGATTGTTCTTTTTAGCCAAGAAAAACTTAAACCAATTGAAATTATCGTCAACTTTGTCATGTTTATGCGCAGGGAATAATGAGTGAAAGCCGAGTCAGGCAATGGTGCATTGATTTTAAAAATGGCCGTACCAATGTTCACGACGAGGATCGTAGTGGTAGGCCTAGCCTTATGACTGATGAACTGTCAATGACAAAATTCGTGAAAATAGTCGTTTCAGGATTACAGAACTTTCGGAACATTTTACCCAAATTTCACGGAGTTTGGTGCATCAAATTGTGGTGGAGAAGCTTGGTCATCACAAATTATGTGCTAAGTGGGTTCCGAAAATCCTAACGGAAGACCATAAAAACAGAAACTGGCTGCAGCACTGACATTCCTCCAAGATTTCAACAAATATGGTAAGGCTTTACTCGATCGTATCGTAACCGGGGACAAGACTTGGGCGAAGCGTGTCAATTGTGAAACAAAACAACAGTCGATGGAATGGGGACACACACATTCTCCCAAGAAATGAATAAAGTGTTTTCAAACGCTGTCAACAAGAAAGGTCATGGCTACTGTGTTTTGGGACTCTAAGGGAGTGCTTCTCGTTGATTTTCTGGAACATGGAACAACAATAATCTCAGAGAGGTATTGTGAAACACTAAGAAAATTAAGGCGTGCCATACAAAATAAGCGTCGGGGAAAACTTAGCACCAAGGTGTTGTTTCTCCACGACAATGCACGCCCACACATGGCCAATCGTACGCGAACACTCTTGGATGGTTTTGGATGGGAGGTGTTTGACCATCCACCATACAGCCCGGATTTGGCGCCGAGCTACCACCACCTCTTCCCAGCGATGAAGAAATGGCTCGGTACACAACGCTTTGATACTGACGCTGAACTGCATGCCGGTGTAAACCAGTGGTTGAAGTCGCAGGCGGCAGATTTCTATAGAGAGGGTATTGAAAAACTTGTGCCACGGTATGATAAATGCCTCAATTTGAATAGCGATAATGTAGAAAAATAGCTTAAGAGTGTACCTTTCAAATGTAGACAATAAACGTTGATATTTGAATTTTGTTAATTGTTTATTTCAAAACGTCTGGGACTTTCTGGATTACCCTCGTAAAAACTAAATCAGGCATGGAGAACTATAACACCGTATGACCTATTATCAGATACAATTATTGTTAACTCATTCCCTTCCGTTGTGCGAGTTTGTCGTTTACAGAGTTTTAATTCACCATTCCAATGTTTATTTATAGTGTGTGTGTAAATGCGGAAAAACGTAACACCTACCCTTTCGTCTATATCTCCTTTCCAAATCAGCAGCCCCACTCTAAATGAATATTTGGGGTTAGCAGTTAGTAATCAGATGGAGGAGCCTCCTGTAACTGGAATACAATACAGTACAGTATCGCCATAGTGCACCCTTTAAGCCTCCAACGTGACCCTTGGGAAGAAGGTATAATAGGAAGACCCGAAGGGCAACCAGGTCCGAACGACGATGTGCACTAGCAAGGATCGGTCTCTAACAATATTTTGGGCAGTGTGTACCTTTACTGGGCTCCTTAAAATGTCATTTTTTAATTTCTTTACTACGTATAGTAAGTAGGGGGAGTATTGTATTCCACCCACAAGTTCGATATCGAGATTTCACCGGAAATACATGTTTGAGGCCCCCTGAGCCAATAAAACACTTTTAGAAAAGGGTTCGTATGTGTGTCTGTAAACAGTATAACTCAAAAACGAAAAGTCGGATAAATACCAAATTTGGTATTTAGGTTCAGTATCTTTCAAAGATACAAGAAAATCCCTCCACCCCAGACTACGGTTTATATGGTTCATTTTACAAAAATTTTGATTTTCTCAAAAATGCCTCTAAAAAGTTTTATTAACTATTATATATTTAAGATATTTTCATTACAAATAAAATGTGTATCTTGAATTTTCTGAAAATATCCCAAAAGTTCGCTTCTTCCTGAATAACTCCTGCATAACTGGAGATGGACAAAAATTTTCTACCCAAAAAATGTTGAGCTCATTAAAACACACAATTTATGTCCTATACAATTTTTTGTGCAGTGAACAACTTTCGAGTTATTCCTTGTAATTTATTTGAATTTTTCAGTACTTATTCTTTTTCTCAAATGGGAATTTGTTATTCGTTTTTTTTTTTTTTTGTCTTGGAAGTGCAAAGAGAATGAAATGCTCCACATAGCAGCCAGCTCTTAAAACATTTGACTATCGCTTAAAGTCTACCATGTTCCCCTTGCACCTACAAGAAAATTAGCAATAAGATAGTTTATGGAAATATTTATCTCGATTAACATGAAGTAGATGAAGAATAGGCGTTCGTAAAAATAGTTTGTACAAGAGTAGAGAAAGTCATGTGAATGTAACACATTAGATTTTTCAATCAATTTATCATCAACTTTAGTTTTATTATTAGAATCATATCAACGTTGCGAGCGTCTGAGTATGAAAACTATTAACTATCAAATAGGTTAGTGCGATTCTCTAGAGAAGCTCCATTAATTTTATCATCCATAATCTGCGTCTATTGCGTCATAATATTAGCACAAGAGGTATTTCATTATACAGGTTTAAGAAGCAATGTATTAGAAAATATGGTCGTCTGTCAAAGTTAAAGTTAATCTTTTTCTCAGAATATTATGTCTGAATATATAAATATTCGTAGCAATATTGAATTGTCTTATCTATTGCTTTATTTCGATTTCCAATCATTTAACATATTGAGAATTGCGTTTTGCGCATAAGCATCCCGCTGAATATTAAGCTCAAGATGGGCGGGGTAGCTGGAAACAGCTCCACCTGACCTTGAATTTTTTTTTTTTTTTTTTTTTATCATTTTAATGCAACGCACAAGATTTTTACTTTCTGTACTACGTATAGTAAGTAGGGGAAGTATTGTATTCCACCCAAAAATTCAATACCGAGATTTTACCGGAAATACATGTTTTGAGACTCCCTGAATCCAAAAAAGCATTTTTAAAAACATGTCCGTGTGTGTCTCTGTGTCTGTCTGTCTGTGTGTGTCTGTAAACAGCATAACTCAGAAACGAACAGTCGGATAAACACCAAACTTGGTATTTAGGTTCAGTATCTTCCAGAGATGCGACAAGAAGGTTTTCAAGAAAATCCCCCCACCCCAGAGTACCGTTTACATGGAAGATTTTTCGAAAAGTTTAATTTTCTCAAAAATGGCTCTAACGATTTTGATTAAAATATCATATGTTTAAGATATTATCATGACAAATAAAATGTATATCTTGAATTTTCTGGGAATGTCTCCAAAAGTATTCTTCATTGTGAACGACTTTTGCATAACTGGTAAACCATAAGAGATAGACAAAATTTTACTACACAAAAAATGTAGATCGCGTTAAAATACACAATTTATGTGATATAAATTTTTTTGGAGTGAACCATTTTCGAGATATTGCTTGTTATTCCCTTAAATTTTCCAATATTTATACTTTTTCTCAAATTCGTTATTCATTTTTTATGTCCTGGACATGCAAAGAGAATGGAATGCGCCACATAGCAACCACCTCTTAAAAGATTTGACTATTGCTTAAAGCCTACCATATTCCCCTTGTACCTACAAGAAAATTAGCAATAAGATTGAAATCTCGATATCTCAATCAACATTAAGTATATGGAGAATAAGGGTTTGTAAAAATAGTTTGTACAAGAGTAGAGAAAGTCATGTGAGTGTAACACATCAGATGTTTTTATTTGTGTGTTTAGTTTGTGAAGGAGTCCTATTACAAACTTTTTACTGAGAAAAGGCATTTAAATGTTTACATTCCACTGCCCCTTTTCGTCATTGGGCAATTAAATGTTTATTATACGCTTATTTTATAGTTTTCAGATTTTTCTATGCAGTTTGAGAAATAGTTTCTATATACCGTAGATAGATTTAACTGCAGAAAAGCATAAGTTATGCTTACCTTCATTTACAAAATGTTTGTAAACAATCGCTAAAAAGAAACCAAAAGCTTTACTTTTAATAAGAACTTATTAACACTTATATAAAAATATTGGGAAAGAATATTAGAAACTTTGTTTTCACCTCCTACAGTAGATTTCATATTTAAACCAGCGCCAGTAAGTGTTCTCACGTTCGGTGGTTTCATTTAGAAATGTTCAATTACGTTTATGATAACCTCAAACATTTGCTCTATCACTTTTTCTGACAAACACATGTTCAATAAAACAGAATGTTTCTGGAAGTTACGTCTTCCTCTTTTATTTATATTTGAACAAAAATTAAATCCCATTACGTAAATCATTCAGCAGACAAAACAGCTCTCGTATTTGAATATGGTCAGGAACAGATAATATTGCAATTGTTTCGCTGCATCCCTAAATGGAGAACAGAACCTATCATTCCCGGATTAGCAATCTCATATACAAACACAATTACAGTAATGAAAGAGGGTGTATTTTGAACTCATATTTGCTTTCATTTCAAATAGCTGGTGGGGAAGCTGGCATGGTAATAATCTGTTGATTACATCAGGAAAGACAAATTGAAATTGCGTGCATCATGCTCATTGCTAAAACTCGCCAATTCCACTCGTTGTTTCCGTGCGTTGAAAATCTTATTTTCCGAAGCTTAACGAGGGATTTAATGAGAGAGAATATTGAGTTTATAGGACAGAATAACGAACTTTATTTGGAGCGGAACTAAGGATGAAATTGCATGAAAACTCAAACATTGGTTGTAATTCCAGAATGAAGTTGCTAGACTTTCTACTTTGCATTAGAAAATTGGATCTAGAAATGTTATTTCAAGTTTATAATGAACATTTTGTTATACACGTACAGGTTAACATAAAATGTAGAATACATATATAGTGGTTTCAGAACATGTAGAAAAAACTGAATTCATTGAATGAAGCTGAGGCACGGATTGGCAGTTCGCAGGGCAGTGCAAATCACAATGCGAAGTTATAGAATGTTTGCATTGGTGTCAATCGGAGGTAAGCAAATTAAGTAGCAATTATTAATCATTATTAAACAAGTTAAAATCACAACACATTGCATACCCTCGAGTGTTATAAATAAAACTATAATTTAAGATAACGTTAACTGTGGAAACCCCGAACTCGCGACCAGTATGCAAAACTTATATGCCTATTCTAGAGGATGGGATAAGTTAGAGGGTACTATGAACCTGCTGGAGGACAAGAATAATGTAGTAGCTCCAGACAGAAACCCAGCACCTCAGTTTCCGCACTGCGTTACCGCCACAGATAGTACGCTGGTTTCGACACAAGAAAACCTTCCCTAGGACCAAGGACCAAGGAAAACCTCTATCTGCATGTAGCGCCATCTCAAATCCGAAGATCGAGAATCAAAACAGAGACAAAATGCCTTGGATATAAGCGAATGAAATTAAGGTAATAATGGAAATTTAAGAACCTCAACTTTCGCCAAATGAATGTTCTTTCACACAAGCCGTGTGTTGAACAAGGCTGGAAAGGTAGAATCAGACTGAAAAATGCAGTGCCATAGCGGATTTGAACACGGATCTTCCAATTTCCGTCCGGTTGCTGTAACCAACGGAGCTACCATGGCAATATATCAGTAGAACAAATTACTTCCAACTTACCAAATTACTAACTGAAATCACAGAAATGCTTAACCATATTTATAAGTCTTCCAGATTCAACGAGGGATCCTCAACATTGGAATCACAAGAGCGATCGCGTGAGTCATCTTATTCGCTATAAAGCTGAAGCTTACCATTAAAATTAAGGGTATTTTGTTTCATTATTATACGTTGTAAAACTTGCATCCGTGCCTAAAGTAAGGCTTACGTGTTTTTGTAAGATGAAAATAAACGACTCCGCAAGACCGAGCTTCTACAAGAATGCGTCAGACAGTGGTGGAAATTAATAAAAAATTTATTCCACCAACTTGACTCAGTGGAGACATTTTCCTGATTGACAAGGTTTTACTTTAAGCTTCCTCAAAGACTAAAAGTAGCTTTTTCTTTTAAGTTTTGAAGAAGCTTACCTTTCATGGTATACAAGATGTTCCGCTTATAGTTATAACAAAACAAGTAGCTATAACTTCTGAACTAATATCGAATCGAGATGAAACCTCTTACTAAAATAGTGAAAACTGGGAATTTTGTTTTTACCTTATGAAGTTATGGTTCATAAACTTGAACATGGTTGCCATTGCTGGCACGGGAAATGTCCAATCGGTATTCAACCTCAACCCATGTGTTATGAAGCATCTGTGGTGAAATATTCTCCACAGAAGCATAAACTCTTTGTCGTAAGTCTACCAAATTACATGCTAGTGTCCTGTAGACCTGATCCTTAACAAATCCTCATTGAAAAATCTGATGTGTTACACTCACATGACTTCCTCTACTCTTGTACAATCTAATTTTACAAACGCCTATTCTCCATATGCTTCATGTTAATCGAGATATCGAAATGTCAATCTTATTGGTAATTTTCTTGTAGATGCAAGGGGAATATGGTAGCTTTTAAGCGATGGTCAAATATTTTAACGCTGGTTGCTATGTGGCGCATTCCATTCTCTTTGCATGTCCAGGACATAAAAAAAATGAATAACGAATTTGAGAAAAAGTATAAGTATTGGAAAATTTAAGGAAATAACAAGCAATATCTCGAAAACGGTTCACCCAACAAAAGAAATGTATATGACATAAGTTGTGTATTTTAAGGCGATCTACATTTTTTGTGCAGTAAAATTTTGTCTATCTCTTATGGTTTACCAGTTATGCAAACGTCATTCACAATGAAGAATACTTTTGGAGACATTCCCAGAAAATTCCAGATATACATTTCACTTCTCATGACATTATCTTAAACATATGATATTTTCATCAAAATCGTTAGAGCCATTTTTGAGAAAATTAAAATTTTCGAAAAATTTTCCATGCAAAGGGTAGTCTGGGGTGGGGGGATTTTCTTGAAAACCTTCGTGTCGCATCTCTGGAAGATACTGAACCTAAATACCAAGTTTGGTGCTTATCCGACTGTTCGTTTTTGAGTTATGCTGTTCACAGACAAACACACACACAGACACACACACGGACATGTTTCCAAAAATGCTTTTTTTGGATTCAGGAGGTCCCAAAACATGTATTTCCGGTGAAATCTCAGTATCGAATTTTTGGGTGGAATGCAATACTTCCCCTACTTACTATACGTAGTAGAGAAAGTAAAAATGAATAACGCATTTGAGAAAAAGTATAAGTATTGGAAAATTTAAGGAAATAACAAGCAATATCTCGAAAACGGTTCACTCAACAAAAGAAATGTATATGACATAAGTTGTGTATTTTAACGCGATCTACGTTTTTTGTGTAGTAAAATTTTGTCTATCTCTTATGGTTTACCAGTTATGCAAAAGTCGTTCACAATGAAGAATACTTTTGGAGACATTCCCAGAAAATTCAGGATATACATTTCATTTCTCATGAGAATATCTTAAACATATGATATTTTCATCAAAATCGTTAGCCATTTTTGAGAAAATTAAAATTTTCGAAAAATCTTCCATGTAAAGGGTAGTCTGGGGCGAGAGGATTTTCTTGAAAACCTTCGTGTCGCATCTCTGGAAGATACTGAACCTAAATACCAAGTTTGATGCTTATCCGACTGTTCGTTTTTGAGTTATGCTGTTCACAGACACACAGACACACACACACACACACCGACACACACACGGACATGTTTCCAAAAATCCTTTTTTTGGATTCAGGAGGTCTCAAAACATGTATTTCCGGTGAAATCTCGGTATCGTATTTTTGGGTGGAATACAATACTTCCCCTACTTACTATACGTAGTAGAAAAAGTAAAAATCAGGTGGTGTCAGGTCTGGTGATCTGGCAGGCCATGTGATGTACGGTGATTCTCTTCTGATCCATCTTCCAAGGGATTGTCTATCCAAGAACCATGTTGACAAAGTGTGGTGGTGCCCCATCTTGCTGAAAATTGTTCCATCAGGGATCTGAGGTACCGCATACCGCTGCAACATATACAAGTACGTATTTGCAGTAACCGTCTTCTCAGCAAAAAAAAATAGGGACCAATGATTATGTTACACATGATCGCAAAACCAATCATTCCATTTAGGAGAATCCCGCTGGTGTTCAAACACAAGATGCGGAATTTCAGACCCCCAGATTCGACAGTTGCATGCATTTACTTTTCCACAGACATGGAACATTGACTCATCTGAGAAGCAGACTCGACTTAGGAATGTATCGTCATCGTCTACTTTTTCCAACATTGTTTCTGCAAAGCGTTTTCGTGCCAATTTATCATTCGGTGTAATCTTCTGATGAAGTTTCAGCTTGTACGCTCGCAAACGCAATATTTTATGGAGCACTGTATGCACTGTTGTTGCGGGCTGTTCAGCTGCATACTAGCCTTGCGAATGGATTTCCGCGGACTGCTCTGAAATGTCTCGACATTGCTTTCAGACGCTTTACGCTTGGAATGTTTACCTGCATTTGACACCATTCTTCCTGATTCTCTGAGCTGCCTATCCCATTTCATTATTGACATGTACAACGGAACGGCTTCCCTGGCTAAGGTTTTACTGATGACGAAACAGGCGCTAAGAATTACATACTTATGCTGTGCTAATGCTAGCACACTAGACGTTTTGCTGTGGCGTCCACATGTTGACTGATGAACAATCTGATATTGTGGCATATGTAAGCATTGTTGCGTACATGACCTTGGCCGCCTGGATCGGGCATTACGTAAGAGAGTGGTGGGGGTAAACAAGCTTGTAGATAGCGTCCCACGCCGAGTTAGCGTGGCGTGCTTGCAGTCAGTCAGTAGAGTCGCAGCTAGCAGGCAGGTTGTGTGTACGTGCTACCCATACAAAAGCATGTATGGTCCTCACCGACGGACATGAAGCCAAGGAGGTATTGTACCCACTTTTATTAATATACTATCTTACCATCCACGTCTTCTCAGTGTAATTTATCATAGTAGATAGATCCTTTCTCCCATCTGAACCATGTAGTAATCCTTTTATTAGATATTCTCTAATATTTTTCACTTTTCATTTAGCTGCGTCCCTTGTCGTGACCTCGCCTTATATGAATTAACTTTCTGGTACCTCAGTTGCGAGTAACCCTACCTCCCATTGAGTATTTGTTTAGAGGTCACGACATCGTGGTGGAGGCTTCGGGTATTTTGGCCGGATATTCTTGAGATTTTAACTGAATTTTTTTTCTAAAATGCAGGGTTTTGGGTCCTCCACGTGTTAGTTAGAAAACGTAATTTTTTTTTCTTGGCTTAAGGGTAAGGGTTTTTGTTGTATAATTTGTGGTTCCTTTCTTCTAAATTCCTTTTGTATTGTTTCCTGAAAGTCCCGTGTTTATATTTTAATTTTAAGTTCATTTTTAAATTTTTTCCATTGTCTGTCGGTGGTGTAGCGTTAAAACTTTTGGCTCCATTTTTCCCCTTACCTTTGGCTTCACTTCTGCTAATTTCTGTTACTGTGATAAATCATTCGTACTGGTCATTTTAAAGTACATATTTTTGTGAATTGTGAAAATTTGGGCGATATTTGTAACTTTGATAATATAGTTGCATGTGTTAGCTGGTGTACGTAACATTGCGTCATCTTGTGATTTGTTGAGGAGTCGAAAGTGAAGCAAATATTTTAAAGTTGCGTGTTGTGTGTTTAAAATTGCGTGTGTATAAAAAGTGTGGTGCATCTGTTTGAAATATTTAAAATAATAAAACGAAAGAAGTCAAGAGTATATATATATATATGTATATATATATATATATATATATATATATATATATATTGAAAATTCATATTTGTGCATTGTACGCTCGCGGTACGAATAGTGGTAATCATAATGATGATAATTTTGCTTCACCGTTGCCATGTTTGGTTTATCTAGTTACGCAATGAATATTTTTGGGGGAAAATATTTCAAAATGACTAATTTAAGTAAAAGTTTCAGCTACTACCAGCCTTGCCAGTATCTTCACCTAATTAGGTTTAATGTGTCTCCCATCTGAACCATGTAGAAATCTTTTTATTAGATATTCTCTAATATTTTTCACTTTTCATTTAGCTGCGTCCCTTGTCGTGACTCGCCTTATATGAATTATTAACTTTCTGGTACCTCAGTTGCGAGTAGCCCTACCTCCCATTGAGTATTTGTTTACAGGTCACGACAATATGCATCCTCCTATGTAATGATCTGCGCATGCGCGCGCGATGCTTGACTGTTCTAAACTTAACAACATCAATGAATTAAAACGTTCCAAACACTTCTTCCAAATGGTACCAACCATAACCCATTTGTATGCATGGTTTTGAAATTATAAATGTTTCTTTTATTATACTTATAAGCGGAACACGCCTTATGAAGATCTAGGGAAACGTTAGGTAACTTTCTGTTGAGACGGACCATCAAGGGACTATTATTCAACAGGTAAGAATTTCCCAAATGGCCATTGCTGAGCCGAGAGACACTCTTAATCATCGCTCTAATGACGAATAATCTTTGCTTACTTCCTTGGAAGCATTAAGTTGTATCCATTCAGATCTCAATCAGTCCTCTTATGTAACGTTGGAATAAAATTGTTTATAAGCTTTGTCGTATCAATATTTATAGTAAAAGCCAAGATTTTGTTTGAAAACTTAATCACAGATATTGCGTAATGCTAAGACTGGTGGTAATCTTAAAATGCCTTTTGCAGGAAGCAATAAATCCCTTTATACCTTTTCCAACCTTTTGCATCAGCTAATATCGAGCCAGGAGTGAATAATACACACACATGCCACGAATTAAATCGCCAGTTACTTAGCTGATAAACAATCACATATGTTTTCCTGTAGCTCTCAGATTCATGTTATAATTTTGTTTCATATCTCATTTTCCAGTACTGGTCAGAAAGTATGTACCCTAGCACGGAAGTTTCACCAGTCATCCCAGATTGCAACATCAGCTCTTCCTGCGCCATTTATCAGTGCCTTTGAAGCAATATTTTATATCACAACACTGTGAATGCCAGAGTGATTGTAGTGTAAATTAATTATTGTATGTACGGGATTGTAGATGTTCGTTAGCCATAGGTATTATTAAGAAATAAGTTTAGACGGCCTCACTGAATCTGACAATAGAAGTGGGTAACAATAAACCGAGGGAGTGAGTTGTTTATCACTAAGAAGAGACAAACAAATGACGTCAGGGTAGCGTGTCTTTCTTTAGAAATGGAGGGAATATCTTCCCTAGAGCACATATTAGTGATTGGCTGACAAAACAGACGCTAAATTGGGCACGATTTGGTAACCAATAGCAGCTATATTATAATGTTTAGGCACTTCGGGGTGAAGGAGTATATATTCTCGAGCCATAAGCAAGTATCGCGCTGTTCGGAAGAATATCTCACGAAGTGCACGTCACGTAGTCCTGAAGAATCTCTCACGAAGTACACGTCGCAAATTTAGTTACAAAATGTGAAGTACGGAAGTAATTGGTAGGCGGCAACTAAAACGACTGTAGTTATTACATTCGGAAATATAACAGTTTCAGTCAGGCGTATATAAAGATTAAATATGTGAATTATTAATTAAGTGTGACGGCAATAAAAGTCTAGAAACAAATTATTTTATCAGTGTTATCTTTTAGCAACAACTCCTTTCCGTTTACACGCCCTGCATAGAGACACTTGCTCGACTGAGTTGTAATACCTAGCCGGAGGACAAAGAACCCAAATTTAAAATAATAAAACAAGAGGCGCTCAATAAATAAGCTAGCCATTGATTACTGCGACACCTTTAAACATTTGACTCCAAAATCGCCATCCTTTATCATATGAATCCGGGGAAATAAATCTTAAATATTGAACAGTCCTAAAACTAAACCTGCCAAATAGCTGTCTTCGTCTTTTTAGGCACTTCATACTTTCAGTAAATGATGAATTATGATAATGTTTCGCCTGTCGTTTTACTTTTTAATATAATAAAGCATATTTTATGTAATTAAAATAAAGTATATATAATAGTCAGGGATCCTTTTCTGGAAGAAGGCTGGGATATCCATATCCTTAAATCTTCAGTACCCAGATGAAATTAAACACAATAGTGATTTATTTTTAACTTTTTTTCTCACTCAAGTTTATTATGTTGCCACTATGACTTTGATTGTGTTCTTCAGCCGCAGCTAACATAAATGTTTGCTCTCGGTTATGTATGTTAGTGCAATGATTTGTGAGGTGAATAATTCCAACATAGTCTACCGATTTGGTTGCAAACTCCTGATGTTCACCTCCTGACCTCTGATGTATCAGCGTCGTTGTTGATAGACGCAAACATATAATGCGCTTTAGCTGTACTATGCGCCTGTGTTTAAGGTTAAGAGTCATGACCAGCCAAACAACTAATTACGTGCTCTTCAGCAGTTAAGAAATGAACACTGAAGACTGTGAAATGTGCAGCACAATCTTCTGCATGCTGCGGCCATTTATACCTGTGTTGCTCTACTTAAGCTCAGACGTTTTTACTTGCATTTTTTTCATGGTGATATTCCCTTTCCCCATCATCTGTTATGTTCAATGTGATGTCTACGGGCTCAAATTATAGCTCCGCAGCACGTTTCCATTGTAGAAGATTGCACCGTAGAACAGGAAGAGGGATGCTATCCCACTCCTCCTGGCTGACTTTCCAAATATGCTCAATTGTGGTGTGACGTCGAGAAGCAAGGTGTTGCTTCAGCAGACAAATCCGCAAAAATCAATCGGCGAGGCATTTGGTGACTTCACAGGCATGTTTTTACATTATATCACATCTACATTATTTCACCAGCTTTCCAGGGGTGGTAATCCTGGAAAATCTAGAAGTGTGGCTGGATGCTTTATCCCTGTGGATTCAAACATTTCGGGCATCCTTGCCATACAATCGGGGAATCTCTCCATCAAAAATTGTGTCCAGGGCATTCCTTTGGTATTAGGCTGCATTAAGTTTTACATTTTGGAAACTCTGTGAATGTCAAGTTTGCCCTAAGAGCAGTTTCCCGCAACCGCCATGAACCTCTTGGTAAAATCTTTCCTAGTTCTCCTGGATGAAGTTGGAGCGCCCCGTTTGACCAACTTGATGGTAGTAAATGCTTCATCTAAGGAAGCCACGCATTGCTATTTTGCACCTGCCAGGTGGTGTTCAAAAAGTTTTGTGTTGGTGAAGCATTCTCTGATGTGCTGCTCTTTCAACACGGGCCTCGTGGTTTATGCAAATAAAGCCCAAAGTTTTGTGAATTATCCTGTATATGATTCCTTTAGAGTTCCAATGCGGTTAGCAATGCTTCTTTGCGTTCGAGGATTTTCTTGTATCATTGAGCCTTTAGGTGGTGATGGTTGCGCCCGTTTCTTCGTTAGGCCTTAGGTGGGAATCCAGTTTTGTGCAGCTGTATCATACGATCAAAACAGACTTACTTATGGTAACATCTTTCTGTTGAAAGGCTGTAACCGTTGTCGGAAATTCCATTGTCGAAAGTCCAATAATGTATCCCTGCCACAAATCAGCGACTTTAGAAGCCATTACAGAATAATTACCCGCAGACTGCAGGCGCACACAGCGAACTGATACAATAGCTTGCATGTCAGCGTTTGGACAAACAACGGGAGTGGGAGAGCAATTCAAAGTCGCTTAGCTCCGTATTCCACTATAGCATTAAGAGTTGGGTTATTTGAGTTCGTCACATATTCCTGGAATTGCTGTTCATGAGGAAAAACTGTTGGGTATTCGATATGAGCTTCCTGACAGACAAATCATTCAAAGTATCTGGGATTACCTTAAGGAAAGAAAATGTTATTGTCTATCTCTTGTGGACCCAATGATATGTCTCATATCCACCAGCAAGTGAGAACATCATTATGTCGCATAAATCTATCTCGCTTATAAGAGTCGTCCTCCGTGGTGTAGTGGCTACCATGCTAGCCTCTAGTTTCCGAGGTCGCGGGTTCAAACCCGGCGGAAGGCAATGGATTTTTTTCGGGCGGAAAGGAAGTAAAGCCGGTGATCCCGTGTCGTAGAATTACGGCACGTAAAAGAACCTCAAGCCTGATAAAGACGCCTCTGAGCAAAACTACCGGTCTAGAATGGGACGCTAAGGACCATAGTAGTTAAAGAGCGTCCATAAATAAAACTCAATTTAAATTTCGCTCATAAGAGGTTCATTGCACCCTTTTGTGGGTTCCAAGCAAATATTTAAACAATGAAATAAGACAATAAGAACCCAAAAGTAAGCTCTAAAACTCTGCGTGGCTCAGTCATGCCAAAGAGATTATAGCCATTATGGCTAAAAGAGCTAAAAGGCTTGTTACATTGAGCAAACAGCAATTGAAACCATTTACATTGGCGTTTTAATTGAGCAACTTTACGAGAGTTAAGCTAAGAAACGTCAAAACATGTTTTATGTGAACATATTGCGCGCATTAGATTACGGTGTTTTGAAATTCCTGTTTCAAACACCACGGTAAATAGCCTTACTACCACCAAAAACATTATTTAAAATGTCATTAAAAGTATTAAATTTAACGGGACATACAATAATAATAATAATAATAATAATAATAAATAATAATAATAATTTACTGTTTTACAGTAAGTCTATTACAGACACAGTCTTGATAGTTTAATGGTAAAACTTCATGAGCCATTCTAATTTTAATCTCCACTGCAACGTTATGCTGTCATAAATGTGTTGTTTTTCAAGCTTATAGTTCCTTCATGGCACCTATTTAAACTAATGATTTGCGTAAACTGCTGATTCTTTTAAAAGAAGGCACCTTGACAGCAAGAGAGAAGACATGAAGACTACAATTCCGACAAACGAGCTCCATTTGTGACATTCTTATAGAAAAACAAATTGATGATTACTGATTAAGGCTAGTCTCAGACTGGAGTACCGCTAAATATTTTTATAAAAAAAGATAATTTCGACTAATTACCCACATAAATTTTGTCTTAAAATATCCCTTCGTAAAATAAGTACTGCAGATTTTATTGATACAATTTGGTAATTTATTGCTTTAAAACACCCTCTATAAATAATCAGAACGTCGCGTGTACGAATAATGAAACTACTATTATTGCTGTTAAAATTCCAAAACTTATTTATTGAATTGAAATTAAATTAAAATAGAAACTAGGAAACATTTTTTGCAATTGAAAGGAAATCCAAAACTTTTGATTAGATATGCGCTCATATTTCCACATCGTAATTTTACTGTCAGAGGCTGAAATGCATTACATTTCTGGAAGAGGGCTGACAAGAACAGTATGGTATGCATAGTGACCGTATCAAAGCACAAGTTTAACCTCCAAGGTTGGCGAGGCACATGTCTCTCGTAGGACCACTTCCTCCTAGGAGGTGACGTGTTCGCGACCCTGGCATATCTGGAGCCACGCCTTGGACATTTGCGTCAAGGTCGCGTGAGAATACCTTCAGGTTATAGGTCATCATCTTCATCGATGAGGTCCAATCATTCTTCTGACCCAGTTCCGAAAGCACGGAAGCTGCGGTTTTTTGCCATTGACCACGGAAGTATCGTGTCTCGCGTAGGGTATGTAAACTAGTAATTAGCAGACAAATGCATGACTGGAAACATAACACATACACCACAAGGACATTCCTCTGGTGTGGAAAATGCATAGTGAAACCTTTCAATGGCTATCAAGTGAGAAGATTAAATTAAGGATTCGTTGCCCTTAAAGATTAAATAGAGCTTTATTTACCAAACAGTCGTCCTCCGTGGTGTATTGTTTACCATGCTAACCTCTAGTTCCCAAGGGTTCAAACCTGGCGGAGGGCGATGTTTACGCCCAATTTAGAATGGGACGCTAAGGACCATAGCAGTTAAAGGGAGTCCAAAATAAAACTCAATTTAATTTAAGTTTAATTTATTTACCAAATAGATTTCGAATTGGCCGCTTTATGTATCCTTATAGCTACAGAGGGTCTCCATTAGTCTCAGGGCCAATGTGATTAATTCCAACCAAAATACACGAGAGACTTTCGCATATAAGAGCATCTTTGACTCCCGTTTCTTTGGATGAGTGTGCTGTAGAATTCTACACGGAAGTTAACTTACGTTTTATAAATTATACTTCTGCTCGCAGTATCTTATATGTAGATTAGGACTATAAATTTCATTTCTCTGGGAATTTCTTAGGTTTAAATAAGAAATCAAGAGTGCCTTTCAGAATTTCAACCTTCAGATGGCCCATAGACATAAGTATCGCTCGCTATATTTAGAATTATTAGGTTTTCCGCATTGCTTCTCGGCATTTGAATTACGCCAACTACTGGGTTGAACTTTCAATTGCTGCCAGAAGTTTACGTAATACTCCTAAAGGAGTACAATAATTGACCTGAAACACTGTGTATACGTTATGAAATGCTCTATGTGTTTATTAATTTCCAACAGAACCCCATATTTCACCCCAGTCTCAAAAAATTTCCTTCACTATGCCTTTTGTCGAGTTGTTGGCGAACAAATCGCTTCTCCAACATCCAAAGCCTTGAGAGTGCAGTGAAGTGGCGTGATTGTTGATCGGATTGTTCAGGAATCCTTACGCGCAATAATAGTCTCACTGAGGAAACATCTGTCCTGTATCATGCTGTTTTGGAAATGCATCTACGACTAAAGTTGATGCGGCTGCAATATCAAGAGCGTAAGTCTCCTGTCTCTACGACATCAATAGTGTGTCGATGTTATACCTCAACCATTTAATCTGGAGTTCATCAGCTTCGATTTGGTAGAACATAGTGTTTACATCACTTACGCCCGATTCTAATGGCTGGAAGTGTTAGAAAAGGCCCAACCTTTATACGAATACTACAGAATATATTAGCACAGTGCTGGGAATCTTCTTTTTCCTGGAATATTTAAACGTGGGTATTGACAGCCTCAGTACTTACGCAGATTAATGGCAACCCCGGATTCATAATTCTTGTCTTCTGTATTTTCTGCAGTACTTCTCATGTCTAGCCGTATCCGGGATTACCAAAGAAGTATGAATGGCGTCTGTGTTGATTCCCGTCTCTAATTCCATATTTACATTAAGTTCTGTTCATTCTCTCTGCTGTAAAGCGGTAGGAAGAAAGCGGCGCTTATTTCAAGTCTAGCTGAATTAACTCTGATTCTGAAGGGCCGATCAATGTGTGACTTTCGTCTATCATATGGCACATTTGGTACGGCCTCAATACTGCCTCAATGCAATACTCTAACGCTCTCTTCCTAGAAATAGCGCGAAGTAATGGTTACTTTATGGACAACTTTAAGTCTCTTAAATGGGAAATAAAATCAGAAATCAACTGATATATCCTATATGGGATTCCTTTGCTGGAAATTGTGAATAGAAAAATGAATCCTAGGGCTCATAAAATGCTGGAATGTGAATTATTTTTGTACCATGTATTGTTGCGAGTCAACTAAGAATGTTAAAACCAGTTGGGACAGCAATAATTATAGTTGTTCCTGTTAAAATAAGGTCGTGTATTAACATTTATTCCTACTGTAAATATATGATGAGCTCAAACAACAAAATCTAAATCAACTTGGATGTCACTCATCCAGGTGCCCTTCTAAACTGAGGTCTCCTGAATCGAAAAAAGTATTTTTGGAAACATTTCCTTGTGTGTGAACAGCATAACTCAGAAACGAACAGTCGGATAAACACCAAACTGGGCATTTAGGTTCAGTATCTTCCAGAGATACGACACGAAGGTTTTCAATAAAATCCCCCTCCCCAGATTACCCTTTACATGGAACATTTTTCAAAAATTTTTATTTTATCAAAAACTGTTCTAACCATTTTGATTAAATTATCATGTGCTCAAGACATTTTTATGCCAAATACAATTTATATCTTGAATTTTCTGGGAATGTCTCCAAAAGTATTCTTCATTGTGAACGACTTTTGCATAACTGGTAAACCATAAGAGATAGACAAAACTTTACTACACAAAATATGTAGATCGCGTTAAAATACGCAATTTATGTCATATACTTTTTTTTATATTTTCGATATATTGCTTGTTATTCCCTTATACTTTTTCTCAAATGGGAATTCGCTATTCATTTTTTTGTCTTGGATATGCAAAGAGTATTAATTTGTGGCAAAGCGAATGGTGCTGCACCTAGCAACCAGCTATTAAGAGACATGTCTATGCTTAAAGGCTACCGTATTTCTATGTTGCCCTTGTAAATATATATATATATATATATATATATATTCCCCTTACATCTACAAGAAAATTAGCAATAAGATAGAGTCTGCAAATGTTTATCTCGATTAACATGAAGTAGAGCTTGTATCAGAGTAGAGAAAGTCATGTGAGTGTAACACATCAGATTTTTAAAATATGTGAAACGTTTCCACATAATACTGTATAAATTGTGAAATAAGTGGAATTTTTGGAGCATTTTTCTGCAGAAGGGAAGAAAAACATTTTTGTTTAAGTTAAATCAACATGAAAAGAGGCCAGTAGAGGTCTCAGCAATATTATAGGTAATGTAAAAAAAATGGATTTATTCCAACTTAAATAATTTGACATGTAGGACCTTCTATATAGGTTGGACCATTTAAGTTCATACTGTACAAATCTCGACTAAAGTAAATGCTATTATTCGTGTTTTATTTGGAGGATGTTGCGATGGTTATCTTAGGGTCATTATAATATTTTAAATTGGCACCTACAAATAGGGTCAATTTAAATGGACCCTAAAGTGACCATTACGCATTCTTCAAATAATGGTATTTACTTTCCCCCATAATATCAAACAACTTCTATTAAATACATTTCTTTCTACAACGCTTAGTTTTGGAGATATTGTACCGTCTCAACCGTGTATAAACAGTAATTAATAACTTCTAACGTATTTACACCATCTTCATGAAACTTTGTATTCGGTTGTAAGATAACCTTCCAAGCATGTGGTTAAAATTTCGAAATAATTGGTCAAGAATTACAGATTTTGAAAATTTCACCATAGGATTGCCTTAACGGGAATGGCTTCTAGATATTACTATGGTAAAACAAAAACTGCTGCATTGAGGAGGAGGTTCAAACAACAATCATTTATTTAAAATTAGTTGTGTATATGCCAGATATACTGTTTGTACGAGATCATGAGAAAAAGAGCGACTGTCTAACATTTCAGAGTAGTGATTAATATAAACGAAAATTTGGATGAACAATGGTGTATATTTCCGTCATTATTAGTGCAAAATTGCATCAATTTTGCATTTATATAATAATTTATTATAATGGCTTTCGTTTGCAAAATTCAGCGAGAAAGGGAAAAGAAAACCTGAAATCGTTTACAGAAAGATCGAAATCTAGATTTTATTGGCCGTTACATACACATTAGAGCCATTATGGAGAATTAAGCATACCTTTAACCACTAAGGATCACAGAACAGAAATGCCCTGGAGTACAGTATACGCTTATAAAGTCGATTAGTATCATCTTTTCAAAGTTTTGTAGCACCACTAACTAAACTTAGAGAAAGAAAACATTGAAGTACTTTGACCTGATGGCGGTGATGGTGCAAACTATTATTCTTGGTTCTGTCTGTGTACAAAGCTATTTAATCTCTACTTGAATTCAGTTTTAATGTTTTGCATTACAAATAATAAACTAGCAGAACTCTTCTATACGCATTATATGGTTTTAAAAGTTACATATTATTAAAGCAACGCTCTGTATAATGCTAATGGATTGTATAATGGCAGTAATCCAGTGTCAACCGAGTGGAAGGTCAGACGTTTTAAATGGCTCTTTTCTGTGACCTAGCATTGTAGTAATTCTCAATGACAGTTTTATGTAGAGCACACTATTGGTGTCCTCTATCCGAGTTTTAAATATGAGGTGAACATCAATGACATTTTTCTCACTGCTGTCTTGATTATACGCACCCTCGTCCTTGAAAGCTGTAGGCCATTAACGGTTAATAAGCGTGATCTAGCACGCATTTGAATGCAAAGACACTTGTGCTTAATTATCTGGCAAGTTTGTATTTGGCAGCTATTTCATTCTGATGCAAGACGATTTCAGTGAGTTTATGTTCCTAGCACTTCTCTCTGAAGAACGCAACAATAGAAGGCGATTTTACAAATAAAATAATGGGTTTTCAGCAACTCAAATGGTCACAGTAAACTTTTGTAAGCCGCACTGAAAATTTACTACTATTCTTCGTATAATGTTCTAATTTTATTCATATTATGATATTCCACAATGAGTTAATTTTAGTCCAGTGATAATGCCTCTGAAATTTATGGAGATACAATAAATTAACAAAGCAAGGGAAAGAATTGTGAGAATTAGGTAGTATCAGCGTAACAGCAATGATTAGTTTAAAATTTAACACTTTAAAATTTATGAAAAGTATATAAACTTAATACACTGGCTAGTTAAAAATAGTCACCAACTTATAATAAACACAAGGTAACATATGACTAATAAAAGGCAAAATGGAAGACATGGACAGACAACATTTATGAGAAGTGATGAAGAGTTCTCAAATGACATCATAAGAATTTTGAAATTAACGCAAAAAGTGATTAGCATTCAGAAATGTAACAGAGAAAATAAAATGTCATCTATATTTTATTATAAGTCAAAGTACAGTTATCAGGGGAAAAATAACCAATTCAAAAGAAATGGAAAAATAACCAATTCAAAAGAAATAGCCTATGATTGCAAAAATTGTATCAGCTCGAAGAAAATACTTTACTTTCTGCATAGAAGCTGATTTAGGATTATAAAGACATGCATTTGTTCTATAAATCATGCAGAAATTTGAATGCTAAATTAGTTGGCAAACCTTTACATATATAATAACTGTAGATATTATATATGTATGTATACTAAGAACTTAAGAAATGCAACAATTGGATATAAAGACGGATGAGGAAATAATGTGTCTTATTTACTCTTTACTGATTGGTTAGAACCTAAAAAAAAATAGTGGTGGGATGATACCATTATTTCTCGATACATCGATACCGACAATGATTTTTAGCACTGATACTCGATACTCACTTTATATTCATTCATTCATTCTCTGTTTACCCTCCTCTGATGTAGGACCTACACCCCCCCCCAGGACTTACAAACGGGTGCCTGGGGTCAGAGGCCCGTCGAGGAGCAGACACTCATGGGTCAGACAGAGCATCCAATCAGCCCAATGCCTGGTATGGGATGAAGGAAGTAGATGAAACGAAATGTTGGTGAAATGGATGAAAGGAAAGGTGATGATGGAGCAGTTGGTGGAATGAATGGCGGGGGAAACCGGAGAACCCGGAGAAAACCCGCCCAGACGCCGCTTCGTCCACCACAAATCCCACATGCAGGTCCCTGGGATTGAATCCGGGCCGCCTCGGTGGGAGGCGAGCGGTCTAACCACTCGGCCACGGCGCCGCCTTACTCACTTTATAAATAACCTTAAAGGCGATAGCTTGTTCTCTTAATGAAATTCTTAATAGTTTTTTGTGTATAAACGAAGTAACCAATTTTGTATTGTATGCTAATTCCGAAATTGTTTCTGTTTGATATTCTCCAATTGGCAGCATTTTTTATCTTGATGTCCTACGACTCCTACGTTATATAACTTTAATTGTTAGCCAATGCTAATAATAACAATAATAATAGTTTCTTTGTTTTCTTTTTCATGTCACTACATTTTGTGCTGTACATTATCTTTTTAAGGATTCTCTATCCATAGAAAACAAAACTAGAAACTCTTCTTTGTTCTGCAATCTTAAAAATATAAACAAATATATATTTTACCTGAAACTCAAACAACTAAACAAATATTTCCATGCGCTGTGTTATCTCACGACTTAAGTTCTGATTTGTTTCTGCTGGATTCATAAATTTTGGTCACTGGAGTAGGTAAATGTAATAGCTAAGAGTGAGTCACCAACCCAGGCTGTTGCAGAAACGAGATTTAGTGCGTCAGATAAATCAGTTTCATTCACAACTCAGTTAACGCTGCATGTTACACGAGTACCTCTACTCCTTCCCCAGCTGTTTTGCACGTTTTCATTTAGACACAAGAGTCTATGGAAAGTTGCATTGAATCACTCACAGGAAATGCAGTCAAGGTCTATCAAGAATTATCGTCCAACAACTCTTCGAGGACACGTGCGAGGCAATAATGAAATCTCCACACATTTCATTCCTTATCTAGCATAAAGTTAAACGCAACCACTTTCAATAATGCAAACTCGAAAAAGTATCGAAGGTTTATCTCAAAGTATTACACATAATTCGATACCACCGAGTAACGAGAGTATCGAGGCATCGACGATATCGAGGTCCCATTCCTAAAAAGAATGCTGTTTTCAGATTGAGAATTTTTCTCTATTTCAATTAAAAACCTATATATTATATTATGCAAACAAAAATTAGATAGTTTCGGATATCTAATTACAGCCATGGTTAAGATTTAATAAATATATTCCAAATGAAAGACATACTATCTAAAAATGTCATTTTGGAGATACTACGTTCTGACCAATCACCATAGTTTTATTTTGCAAGTCTTGGGATGGAACACGGATTACCGCCGAGACACAAAAACTGTGTAATACCTTAAGTACACATCCCACAAGAAGTAATCTACATCCGATTTCTGATCGTCTGTAAGAGCGTGTCTTAAAATATTCGCTAGGGCTCCTTCACCCTTATTGCGTTGAAGTAGGAAGGGGGCTACAGCGTGCCTCTCTAAGAACATGTAAATAACTAGGAAACGCTAATTTATATGCGAACCTTATAGCTGATGTCTGAGGACGAAAATGCTCACATCTCGAGGGTTAGCTCATATTTAAGAGCATTTCCAAGCGGATATTTGCTATATATTCGCAATTTACCTCGCACAAGTTTCCTCACTTATACCTATTCGTAATTTGCCAATGAGTTGACAGAACTAGCATAGGTATGCTTATTGGTGCGATACACAGCACAAGGTGTAATAGCACCTACAAGGTGACACCACCACCCAATAAAATGAAGTCATGACGTCGTGAAGTACCCTAGAAACGGTAACAAATGCAATTTTTCCAGGAAAGCCGTGTTGATTTCTTCCTTCCATTTATTTACAAACATAAATTCGAAGAACGAATGTTAGGATATATAGGAACAAAAAAGAAGTCCTAGTAGCAAATGTACACAAATATAGCTGACGACAATGTTTCATGTCAAAATGCTGTGCATTCGCAATAGATATTCAGCCCGGCTTTTGTGCAATCTGTTCAGATAGGATATTGAAGCGTACCAAAAATCACTGTGCATGAACTGTTGTGTCTGATCCCACTGCTATTAACAAAAGAACAATATACATTATGTGATGCGATAGTGACTTTCTATAGCAAGTTTATTTTTATATGGCTACTAAAATTATTCTTGTAAAAGCTTGTTTTTCAAATTCCATGTTAATCCAGATAAATGTTTACAGAAGTAGTTCATTACACATTTCGTTACATTACACATTTTGTTGTACCTGCAACAAAGAGAATACAGGAGACTGAAGTGGCAGTCATGTATTTAAATCCTGGACTTGAAATTCCAGACTCTTTCCACGACATCGCAAAAAATAACTGAATGGTAACAGCACTTCAAAATGTATCAACTTTCTGAAAATTCAAAACAATATCTCGGAAACTATTAACACCACAAAGATTATTACATATTAATCCTGTGCTTTAACGAGACCTAATTATTTGTTTAGCATTTTTTTTGTCTAATGTCAATTCAGTTACAAAAAGTATAAAAAGTTAATGGTGAAGAAATTAAATTAAATTGAGTTTTATTTATGAACGCTTTTAGCTACTGTGGTCCTTAGCGTCCCGTTACATATTGGGCGTGAAAGACCGGTAATTTTTCTTAGAGGCGGCTCAGGTTTATAGGGCTTGAAGTTCTTTTACTTACTTTTTACTTACCTTTGAGGGTTTTTTCCAGTTTTCAGTGGTTACCCTATTATTCCAACTCTCCATTCTTTACGATTCTAACAAACCTTCCTCCTCCATACTCCGACTCATCATGTTCACTATATCACTTCACCAATTTTGTCGTGGTATTCCACGTTTCCTCCTCCCTGATGGTGGCCATTCCAAAATAATCCTAGGCCATCTTTCTTCTGTCATTCTTCGGAGGTGGCTATGCTATTGGAGAGCTCTTCTTTCAATTCTGTTTGTAACTGGTTCGTGGATCCCCATTAACTGCCTTACTTCTTCGTTCCTTTTCCTCTCCAACCTAGGCACTCTGGCTACTCTATGTATCCCAGCCATCTCCATGGCTTTATTTTGCTTTTCTGACTCTTAATTAGTATCCAACTCTCTGCTCCATATGTCATAATAGCTTCTACCCTCGTTCTAAAAATAATGTGTTTTATTTATCGAGACATAACCCTGCTCCATAAAACCCCGTTCAACATTTATATAGCCCTTCTTACCTACAACGTTCTGTGGTCTATATCTGCTTTACAACTACCAGCTTCATGTAAAATCGAGTCCAAGCACTTAAATTGTTTTATAGTTTTAATGTTCCCTTGTGGTAGAATAATACTCGGCCTTCACCACCCAGTACTAAATATTTTGTTTTTTCCATGTTTACTTTCAGTGAGATTCTTTTACGTGCCGTAAATCTACAACACGGGACCACCAGCTTTACTTCCCTTCCGAAGGAAGCCATGGAAGGATTTTTACGCCCGAATTTGAGCTCGCGACCTTGGAAACTAGAGGCTAGCATGGTACCTCCAGATTACGGAAGATGACCCGATCGAAGAAGATTATTGTTTTAAAGAGACCTACTTTTTTACTTTCTCTACTACGTATAGTAAGTAGGGGAAGTATTGTATTCCACCCAGAAATTCGATACCGAGATTTCACCGGAAATACATGTTTTGAGATCTCCTGAATCCAAAAAAAGCATTTTTGGAAACATGTCCGTGTGTGTGTCTGTGTGTCTGTGTGTGTGTGTGTCTGTGTGTGTCTGTGAACAGCATAACTCAAAAACTAACAGTCGGATAAACACCAAACTTGGTATTTACGTTCAGTATCTTCCAGAGATGCGACACGAAGATTTTCAAGAAAATCCCCCCACCCCAGACTACCCTTTACATGGAACATTTTTCAAAAATTTTAATTTTCTCAAAAATGGCTCTAACGATTTTGATGAAAATATCATATGTTTAAGATAATGTCATGAGAAATGAAATTTATATCTCGAAATTTCTGGGAATGTCTCCAAAAGTATTCTTCATTATGAACGACTTTTGCATAACTGGTAAACCATAAGAGATAGACAAAATTTTACTACACAAAAAATGTAGATCGCGTTAAAATACACAACTTATATCATATACATTGTTTTGTTGAGTGAACCGTTTTCGAGATATTGCTTGTTATTTCCTTAAATTTTCCAATACTTATAGTTTTTCTCAAATTCGTTATTCATTTTTTTATGTCCTGGACATGCAAAGAGAATGGAATGCGCCACATAGCAACCAGCGATAAAATATTTGACTATCGCTTAAAAGCTACCATATTCCCCTTGCATCTACAAGAAAATTACAAATAAGATTGACATCTCGATATCTCGATTAATATGAAGCATATGGAGAATAGGCGTTTGTAAAAATAGATTGTACAAGAGTAGAGAAAGTCATGTGAGTGTAACACATCAGATTTTTTTATAATAACTTTTGTCATTATCTTTTGGTTTGATGTTTTACAAAATTATATAATATTAATCCCGAATGAAGCGGACCTGAGAAGTTATTCGAAGAAAATTTAAGGCATACACTTTGTACGTCATACTAATATCCTAAACATATAATGGTATAATCAAAATCGTTACAACTATTTTGAGAAAATCATAGGTAACGATATTTGTTACATGTAAATAAACGGTGATATCAGTTTGATGCGATGAGATACTGTTTTCAATCGCACCACATCTTTGAAAGTACTGAACCTAAATACCAAGTTTGGTATTTATCCGTCTTTTAGTTTTGAGTCACGCTATTCTCAGATCCACACAAACGCACACAAACACAAACAAACATAGAAACGCATACATACACAAACACACAAAAACATACACGAACACAAACACACACACAAACAAGAAAGTTTTTCTTTAACAGCTTTTTTGGATTCCGATGACAGCAAAATACGTATTTTCAGTGAAAATTCGATATAGAATTTTTGGGTGGAATGCAATACTTCCTCTACCTACCTATAAGTAAGATGTATAAGATCTACATGACTTCCTGTATCCACTGTCGTTTATTTTTATACAGTTTCTACAAATTATTTTGAAAAAACTTATTTATCTACTTCCTGTTAATCGAAATAAAGGTTTGTAGAAAAGTAATTTCATTGTGTTGTACATACAAGGGAATACGGAAACTGAAACCATAGTGAAATCCTTAAAAGCGGATAGCTATATTTTGGCTCTGAATACCTGTTGTACGACATCGCGAGAAATAATTGAATGACGACAGCACTTCAAAAATGAAAAATACCAAAAACTTCTAACAATATCTCAAAAATGTCCCATTCCTATGGCTTAGCAGTAATACAAAGTTCATTAAAAATAAAACGAAATTTTCAGACTATTCATGGAAAATTATAGATATACATTTTATTAGTCATGTAAATATCTTAAGCATATGTATTTTAACCAAATCAGGTTTAGAAAACAAAAAATAATCAAAATGTTTCTGTAAAGGTTAATTTGGAGAGGGAGAATTTGCTTTAAAATAGGTATCTGACCCATTGGAAGATGCTGAACATAAATACAGGATGCCCATAAAGCCCCAATACATTTTCATGTTCCTGGTCTGCTACAACATAATAAACATTATATTAGGATATAAAAAATTGAAATCGAGTTTTATTTATGGATGCTCTTTAACTGCTGTGATCCTTAGTGTCCCATTCTACACTAGGCGTGAAAGACCGGAAATTTTGCTCAGAGACCTCTTTATCAGGCTTGAGGACCACTGGCTTTACTTCTTCCCAAAGGAGTCCAAAACAATCCATCGCCCTCGACGGGTTTGAACCCGCGATCTCGGGAACTACAGGCTAGTATGGTAACCACTACACCACGGAGGACGAGTATTAGGATAGAATAGACCTTATAAAGCCTAATGCACTTCAACATAACCAACTTCATCATCAACACTGTTCCCCTCGCCTCGTGCTTGTCGGAACACGCGCCGTAAGATTTGAGGGGTTATTAGCAAGCATGCTGCACTTATTTTGTTTCAGCTCGTACACATCTGGCACTTTGGTAGCGTAAACTCGGTTCTTGATGAAGCTCCGTGCAAAAAGCTCAAGGTGAGATCGGGGGAACGAGGAGCCCACATGCGATCCGTCGCTCTTCTGATCCACAGGTTAGATAAGGTCTCATTTTGGTAGTCCAGCACAATGTTTGCATAGTGAGGTGGTGTCCCATCTTGTTGATAAATGACAGAGGCAAGGTGAGGAAGTTATTTTGTTGTATTGTTATTTACCCCACGCTTTGGGAGCCAATTTGAAGAAGTTTTGTTGCTGCTACGTATGGAAAGCCAGTTTGAAGAAAGTGTATTATATTTCGACTGTTGGGGAGCCAAACTTGAAGTAATTGCAACCGTACGTATAGTACACGGTTTCCGGTAGCCTTCGCCCCAAATGTACTTTCCGGTGACCTTTGCCCCAAGTTTAAAAATATTAACTTTGTAATTTAAACTGTTTGTTTAAATATTATATATTTATGTTTGCCTTGGTTGCGTCAGTATTATTGTTAGAGACATGAATGTCTTAGCAGCGAGTGGTGCAGCTGAAGAATGTAGGCTTACACAGATTATAATTTCACTTCACTCCATTTATTCATGCTTGACATGATTTAAATAACACTTCACTGATATAGAGAGATGTGAGATTTTTTTATTAATTGCTTGCACTTTTTAACACGTAAACTATTTTTGTCTCACAAAATACGTATTAAATTTTTCGAGAATGCATCATGCGTCCGGTTAGAAACGCTGTCTGCAAGCAACTGACTTCTGAATTTGTAAATTTTGCTATATTTCAGTTTCTGATTGGCTAATCCTATCTCAATAGAATACTTTTATTTAACTAAAGCTTTTTCTGGTTGTTGATTGGCTATTTTATAAACTGTCACAAAATTTACATTTTTGTTGCTCCAATAATGACTAGTTGTATTGTTAAACTTTCTGATTCATTATTGCCTCAAGGTTACCTCATTATTAGCTCATTGTTAGCAACATTCACATAACATTATTACACATGTATATAATAATATAAACATATACAGTGACTGAAATTACACTTTTTATATCTTGTTATATACACATATTGCTTTAAGGCGGACTGTTATTGAATTATATATTATATAATTAGACTGAAATCATTTAAGTGTTAAATATACTCCTCAAAGGATACCATCCTGCATTAACTGTTGTTCCAGGAACAACTACAGCATATCCAGATAGATCGTCTTGTGCGGATAATGAAGGTGGACATGTTGAACTGCATTAGACTTTATATCCTAATATAATGTTTATTGTGTTGTAGTAGACCGGGAACATGACAATGTATTGGAATTTATGGGAGTCATTTATTTATCTGACCTTTCGTTTTTGAGCTATGCTTTCACAAACGATAAACGGACCTTTTTCTTTAACACACATCTATTCAGCGGACCTCAAAACATGTATTCTCAGTGAAATCTCCATAGAAAATCTCTGGTTGGAATACAATACTTCCTTTACTCTTTAGGTAGGTGCTAGAGAAAGTAAATGGTTCTCATCTCTTTATGATGACGTGAAGCAGGATTTTAAAGTACAGAAAAATAATGTTTGCGGACATATATTGATAGTATACTTTACGTTATATGTGATGCAAGCAATCACCCGAACATTGTCTCCATAAATGTGAAGCATTTGTACTTGCACTTAGGCAGTATTTTTAACACTTAAATGATTTCAGTCTAATTATATAATATAAAAATTCAATAACAGCCCACCTTAAAGCAATATGTGTATATAACAAGATATAAAAGTGTATATTACAGTCATTATATATGTTTATATTATTGTATACATGTAATAATGTTATGTGAATGTATTACGTAATTTAATAATGTAGGAGCTGTGTAAGAATAAAACGTTAAAAGTTGCTAACAATGAGGTAACCTTGAGGCAATAAAGAGTAACAATGTTTAATAATGCTACTAGTCATTATTGGAGCAGCAATAATGAAATTTTTGAGACAGTTTATAAAATAGACAATCAACAACCAAAAAAAGGCTTAAGTTATATAAAAGTATTCTATTGGATTAGGAATAGCCAATCAGAGACTTGAAATACAGAAATTTACAAATGTGGCGGTAGAAATCAAGTCAGTTGCTTGTAGAGATGCTCATAACTGGACGGGTTGGTTGTAGACAGCGTTTCTAACCGGACGCGGGACACGTCCTCGAGAAATTTAATACATATTATGTGTGAGACAAAAATAGTTTACGTGTTAAAAAGTGCAAGTAATTAATAAAAGAATCATCAGCTCTCTATATCAGTGAAGTGTTATTTAAATAGTGTCAACTCGTATTAATAAAAGGAGTGAAGTAAAATTATAATCTGTGTAAGCCTACATTCTTCAGTTGCGCCACAACCCTGCAAAGATAAACATGTCTCTAACGATAATACTGACATAATCGAGGCAAACATAAATATATAATATTTAAAAGAAACAGTCAAAAATTGTAAAGTTAATATTTTTAAACTTGGGGCGAAGGCTACCGGAAACTTTTTACCATACGTGCGCTTGCAACTACTTCAAGTTCTGTTCCCCAACAGTTGAACTACAATATAACTCCTACTTCAAATTGACGCCAAAGTGTGGTGCAAATAACGTAAGGATACTATCTACTCCAAATTGGCTCCCAAAGCGTGGGGCAAATTAGAATAACGTAAAAATAACTTCTTCACACTTATTCCGAATTAATCTCAAATCATTAAAGGCAAGAGCTACATTCGAATAGATGGAAAACTGAAATATTTTTATTCCCCCTCCTCATAAAAAGAAATAAATAAAACTACTTCAATAATCTGAAAATTAAATCTACACTAGTAGTATCTGTGACCGAAGATGAAAATTATGCAATGCCTCAGAGATTATGTCAATGGGCATTAGGAAGGCGAAATCTTCATATGTAAAAGATCTGATGTGTTACACTCACATTACTTTCTCTGCTCTTGTATCTCCAACTACTTAGTGTTAATCGAGATAAACATTTGCATAAACTATCCTATTGCTAATTTTCTTGTAAGTGCAAGGTGAATATGGTAGGTTTTAAGCGATAGTCAAATCTTTTAAGAGCTGGTTGCTATGTAGAGCATTCCATTCTCTTTGCATGTCCAGGACATAAAAATAATGAATAACGAATTCCCATTTGAGAAAAAGTATAAGTATTGGAAAATTCAAAAAAATAACAAGGAATATCTCGGAAATGGTTCAGTCTACAAAAATTGTATAGATAAAAATTTTCCATGTAAAGGATATCTGGGATGGGGGATTTTCTTGTTAACCTTCGTGTCGCATCTTTGAAAGATACTGAACCTAAATACCAAGTTTCGTATTTACCCATTTTTCGTTTTGACTTCTGCTGTTCACAGACCAGACACACACAAACATGGACCTTTTTCTAAAAGTGTTTTTTTTATTCAGGGGCCTCAAAACATGTACTTCCGGCAAAATCTCGATATGGAATTTTTGGGTGTAATATAATACTAGTAGAGAATGTAAAAAGCAAAGAAAGTAGAAAAAAGCTAATCGGTTCACATTAAGTATAAGTTTATCGCAAGAACGTCCAAATGAATCGCATTTATATGGAAGTGGAGCATGCGTACGAAAATAACAGGCTTAATAAGCTCTAATCAATTTTTCTCCTCTGCTGTTCCACTTACGGGTACTTATTCGTCAGCAATTTGAAGGAACCTTTTCACTTCATGCCTCTTATTTTTCAAGGATAAATATTCACAAAGGCTTCCTAATGAACCTGTCATATCTGATAAGAAAACACGTTGATCAAGGAATTTATTAAAGTAATGAAAGGCAGCTGAAAAATAAATTCATTCTCCAAAGTAATATTTGTGCCAGAAAGTTCTCTTATTGTCACTGGATAACTGTTCCTATATAACTAGGTGTACTGCTATCACTTCTATACTGACATGGCATATTTACTGTCTTATCTATTATGTATAGTGTCCCGGCGAAAGTTGATGAAGCGGATGTGTAGATGGGGGTTCAAATCCGGCGTACAAATCTTAACATGGCTTCCTTCGGAAGGGAAGTAAAGCCGGTGGTCCCGTGTCGAAGATTTACGCCACACAAAAGAACCTCAAGCCTGATAAAGAGAACTCTGAGAAACATTTCCAGTCTTTCACGCCCAAAATAGAATGGGACGCTAAGGATCACAGCAGTTAAAGAGCGCCATTACTTACTGACAGTTTTTCAACGAGTGATTTAATGGGAAAATATTAAATCAAAGATAGGTTAGTCAGCAAGCACATCTGCTTTGCCACCATCAGCGAGGAACGCATCCTAACTCGCTCCCGTAGCATATACTGTCAACAACCCAACTCAGTCCCGAAGCCGTAATAATACTCTAAGCATAGTGAAGTGTAAAGTACTGTGGTATCCCTGTTACGAAAAATCAATAGTGGCACTGAGTACAAGTATTTGTTGTGATCGAGATAACACTGGTAGTTTTTCACAAAAGAACAAACGTTATCACAGTTTACATATTTTGAAGTTTTTCAAAATCTTTCATTTGATTAGAATTATAATTATTTTAATAATGCGCCGATTTTTTTTTAACTATTTTGTGTATGGAGTTTACAAAATTATTACATGTATTAAGTAGAGCAAATTTGTATATAACATCTCCTTTTGCGGTTAAATTGGATTTTGTGAAATATGAAACTGCAATTAATTTTGCAGTTGCTATAGATTTGCTGAAATTCCAAAGTCTTTTAAAATGGGAAAGAAAATTGTGGATTATTCTAGATTATATCAACTAGATTCAGATTCATTTCCTACAGGACCGAGTTAGGTTGTTTACATTTTGGAAAACGGAACCAAATTAGGTTGTTTACATTTTGGAAAACGGGACCAAGCTAGGTTGTTTACATTTTGGAAAACGGGACCAAGCTAGGTTGTTTACATTTTGGAAAACGGGACCAAGCTAGGTCGTTAACATTTTGAAAAACGGGTCCGAGTTAGATCGTTTACATTTTGGGAAACGGGGCTAAGTTAGGTTGTTTACATTTTGGAAAACGGAACCAAGTTAGGTTGTTTACATTTTGGAAAACGGAACCAAGTTAGGTTGTTTACATTTTGGAAAACGGAACCAAGTTAGGTTGTTTACATTTTGGAAAACGGAACCAAGTTAGGTTGTTTACATTTTGGAAAACGGAACCAAGTTAGGTTGTTTACATTTTGGAAAACGGGACCAAGTTAGGTTGTTTACTATTTGGAAAACGGGACCAAGTTAGGTTGTTTACATTTTGGAAAACGGGACCAAGTTAGGTTGTTTACATTTTGGAAAACGGGACCAAGTTAGGTTGTTTACATTTTGGAAAACTGGACAAAGTTAGGTCGTTTACATTTTGGAAAACGGAAGCGAGTTAGGATTCTAAACTAGAAAAAGGGACCGAGATGGGCTTCATCATCAGCGAGTTGTTTAGCGGATACCAGTGGTTTCTGAATAAGAGACCTGTTATCGGTTAGTACTTTAGGGAAACAATCGCTATATCTTCAATAGGTACATTTTAGATATAATTTATTTGTGCATGCATATAAGTAACTTCAAGATGGCACCATGCAATACAGATTATGATGTAGCATCCTTAGGTTGACATCAATCTGGGGAATCCCGTCATATATCGGAACTCCACTGGTTGAGCAATTCATAGGATCTACCTATAGAAGTAGAAAGGACTCAACAAATATGAACACTTCTCCATATTAATCTTCTGTAATACAAAGTCAGGCAAAGACTAAATAAAAGGTAAGTGGACAAGTTGAAGCTGTAAATAGAAAGGAATACGTTACGACGCGGTTATTGAACTCTAGAAGGGGAGGAGCTGAAAGAACAGAACAAGCTGTACCCATTGGAGAAGATTGATCAAAATGCTCAGACTTTCTGATAATGAAGATGAGGCAGTGTGTTTAGTCCGTGGTAATGTATTTTCAGCTAATGTAAGTACACTCGCACAAAATAGACGTAAAACTGAAGCCATGTAAATTAGGCATTTTTGCGCAATTCTGACCATAGAGCGACCTGTTCTCAAAACGACTCGAGCTTTGTTATGATCGGCAATGCTAGCATTGTGTACTCCGTATTACTGCTACATTGCACGGTACTTATCTAAGTGCTGAAAGACCCATTGTTCCTCTTTACCTCTCTGTGCGAGTGTACATACTGAACTTTGGGTATAAAGCACTCTGTGTGAATGTCAGAATAACACGAAATAGTAGAAAGCGAAGAATGTTTCCTATACATATAAGAGGACACATAGTTCAGTATATTAAAAAACTTTACTTCCCCTACTGCTTAGATACCTAAGACAGAATAATATTATATTCCATCCATTAAAATCAATATCGGGATTTCGGCGCAATACGCACTTTAAAGTACATCAACGCAAAAAAATATATAAAAACCGTTTTAGAAGAAGGTCTAGGCTTTTGAGAACATCCATGCGCGCACATGGGTGTTGCTGGAGATGTTACTTGAAAATTGAAAGTCATATGATTATCATATTTTATAAAGCAGTCCCATGTATGCCTTTAAAGAAAACAAGAAGGATTTTAAGGAATCTCTCCAGTTCCACAAAGCTCTTACGTGAAGATTTTTTCTTTTTACTTTCTCTAACACGTACCTAGTAGGTAGAGAAACTATTGCACTCCACTGGTAAAATTTCATACCGATTCCACTGGAAATACATGTTTTGAGGCCCCCTGAATTAAAAAAAGGATTTTAGAAGAAGGTTCCGCGCGCGCGTGTGTGTGAACAGCGTAACTTGAAAACGAAAAGTCGGATAAATACCAAACTTAGTATTTAGGTTCAGTACCTTCCAAACATGCGACACGATTTTCAAGAAAATCCCCCCTGCCTTATATGCCTAATATTACCCTTTATATGGAACATGTTTCGAAGTTATTTATTTTATAAAAAATGGTTCTTAAGATTTTTTCTAAAATATCATATTGTGGCATGTGCACAGATGTTAGTCTTGTTAAGACGCTCTCTGGTTACCGGAGTCGGAGGGGGCAGATTGTCTGAGTAGGGGCGATTCAGGGGAAGCAGTGTGTCATTGGAAGGGATATGGCGTTACTGACGCCAACTTGGCGTAGCTTCATTCTGTGAGTAGGCTTCGGGTAAGTCAGTCCGGCAACTGCTAACACACGATGTCCTCGTCGGCAGGCAATGGGCAAAGGTATGTAACTAACTTCATCCAATAAATTGTGTGCCATCCACGCCTTTTAACTTTTAATTATGGTATAATAGAGTTCCTTTCCTCTCCCTTCAGCCAGATAATATGTTGGTGTAAGACTATTTTGTAACGTTAACTTAGCTGCGTCCTCGTCGATGCCTCGAGTTTAAAGTTCTTTGTTTGTTCAACGATCCCTCTCATAAGCGAGTAGCTCTCCTCTGAAGTTAAATAATACTAATAAGTGAGGCATACGACAAATTGGCGTGAGTCGCCGGGTAGAATTTAAATTGTTGTGAGATTTTTAAGTGCAAATTTTTTTTCCTCCAAATTTAACGGTTTGTGCTTCTCCACGTGGTCGCGAAAAATGTAACATTTATTTCTGGTTTAAGGGTAAGGATTTTTATACTTTAATTTGTGATTCTCTTCTTCTAAATTTTGTTTCCATCATATCTGAAAGTCTGGTTTCGAAATTTTAATTTTGAGCTCATTTTTGTATTTTTCCATTGTCTGCCGGCGTGACGCTAAAACTTCTGACTCCATTTTCCCCTTGTTTTGGCTTCATTTCTTTTTAAATTGTATTGCTGTGCTAAGTGGTTCGTGCTGGTTGTTTTCAAAAAAATGTTTTTGTGAAAGTTGAGTTGTGAAACGAGCGAGATAGTTGTAGTTTGAAAATGTGCTCGTCACGTGTTGGCTATCTGTTTGCAAATCTTGTTTTCTGTGCTTATTAGCAGTGGTTTGGAAACGTATAACTATATTCCAGTTATTGTAATTTCTAGCTATTTACTGCACTTTTCTGGGACATTTTTGTGTAACTTTTATGTACGCACGTGTGTTATGTAATTCCCGCGTGGTCGTGCATTTCAGCAATAATTTTAGCTTGTGAAACCAGTCTTCCTCAGCACGTGTTTTGGCGCGTTTATTTGCGTGTGTACATACATTTGTTTTAAGACAAAAAAAACAAAAAGAGAAAAGAGAAGCTTTGTGTGCTAGTAAAAATTACAAGTCTGTATTCTGCTCCTTTTATGAATCTTAACGGTGGTCACAGTAGGTGTGACGTGGTTTTTTTTTAACTTCCAGTTCGAGGTTTCTCACTGAAGCTATCATTTTGTTTTCTTCCATGTGTTCATTCTGATTAAAAATCTTGGTATTGTGTCCAAGTGGCTTCTGTAGACGTGTGTTAGTATAATTTTCTGATATTTCGCCGCGGGCGCTTAATTGTATTCTTTCTGGAACTGTTTTATTTGGCTATGTTCTGATCTTGCTACTTTCATTCATGTGATGCTATAAGTGTTTAGTTTGGTGTAATCTGTATTGCTTGGTCATACTGTTTGTTTACTGGGTGCGTAAACTTTTGTGCTGCAATCATGCCTAAGCGACGTACTGCACAGAAATCTGATATAGCAATTGCTCCAGTTAGCGAGCACAGTGACGTAGAATCTATGTCCAGTGTTAGTACGCCTGTTGTTACTCAGTTACTAGCGATGTCTAATCCGCCTGTCGTGGCCAATGCAACGCAATCAGCTGTCTGCCGCCCGGTCATTGACCCCTCTTACTTCGAGAATTCCAGTACGTTGTCGGCGCGTGAATTTCTGCAGAACTTTGAAATGGTCGCTCCTGCTAATGGCTGGTCAGAAGAAATGAAATTGAAATGCTTTCCATGCTATTTACGAGATACTGCTGCATCATGGTTTGAAACTTTTCGCTATCGGCACCCTCACCATGATTGGGTTTTCTTGTCTACACAATTTTTAAATGCATTTCAGATAACAAACCAGAGTGATATTCTGGAAATGAAACTCAGACAGCGGGTACAGTTGGATGATGAACCTGTTATTAGTTACATCTATGACGTGCTATCTTTATGTGACCAAGTCAACCCTGCTATGTTGCAGTTGGAACAAATTAAACACTTGCTTAAAGGTCTTAGACCTCTGTATGTACAATCTTTATTGCCATTGATTCCTCAAACTGTTGATGAGGTAATACAAATCATTCGACGAGTGGACAAAGCAGCAGGTGAAGCAAAAAGAAGCATTTGATGCTAAACATAGAGATGTGGTTTATAATGTGGGTCAATTAGTTAAAGTTTTCACTCCCATTAGGAAGAAAGGTAAATGTACAAAGTTGTTACATAGATATTTTGGCCCTTTTGAAATTATCCGACAGATCACTCCTGTTACCTACCTTGTTGGTCGACCTCATGCTCCCCGTACCAAACATCAGAGTGTTCATGTGTCACGCCTTTACCCTTACTATGATCCTGTGGGTCCTTATAGACTGTAAATTCTGAGTTTCTGATGCTTAATTAAGCTTTACTTTTCAGGAATATGTGATATGAATGTCTCTGCTAAATTAAAAGTGTATTATTATTGTGGGTGTAACTTAAATTTTGAATTATGTTTTGGGAACTGCAAATCATTTTTTGTTGTATTATGCTGCAGGAATGTGTTTCAGGTGTACTATGTGCTTAATTGAGCTTTCATTTTCAGGAATGTTATGTGACAATATTGTTTTGAGTAATGATGTGATGTTGTTTTGTTGCATTCGATTTGATTTGATATGATATGATTTGATTTGACTCGATTTGACTTTGGGTTTCATAATGATGCTGTGATTTTTATTTGCAGAAAATTGTTGCATGAATAGTGTGTATTTGAGGTTATGTGATATATGTGAGATTTGCCTCGGTGGGAGTGCCAAAGTGTTACCCCGATGGCGTAGTGTGAGGTTATGTGAGGAATAAGAGTTGAGATTTGCCTCGGTGGAAGTGCCAAAGAGTAACCCCGACGGTGTTAATGAGATGAGGAGAGATGAGAAGAGATGAAATGATGTCAGCTTCGGTGGAAGTGCCACAGTGTAACCCCGACAGTTGTATGTTTTCAGAGATTTTGCTTATTGGTGTTGCTGTAACGTGCCCAGTATAGCGTGTATGATGAATTCACACGAGAGATTAAATGGATGGAAGTGAATGTAATGAAAATAATTTTTTTTTCTCTGTTTATGCAACAAGTTTATTACCATCTTAGATAGCAAATTTTAATACCACCTGGTTTCCAGCTTAATTTTCATTTGGAGGATGTGGATGCAACAGTATAGTGTCATGTTATTTGTGTCATTCCTGAATTGTTAATGTGATTTCTTGAAGGTTATGCCTATGTTAGATGTTTTGTTTTGAAGAGAAAATTGAAAGATGGTGATGATTGAAGTAATGATGATGCTGATGATGATTATGATTGAGTTGATGATACTAATGAGATGAAGAAGATAGTACTGTGGACAAGAAACTGTATTAGTGACAAGAGTAGGACAATAGTAGTTGAAAGCATGTCACATGGCGTAGTTTAGAGATGTATTGTGGATGTAGTTTGTAGTGATGCATACACTAGTTTGAGTAGATAGTTAAGTCAGTGTTGTGTGTAATTTGGGCCATGGTCAGTGTGAATGAGTTCATTTCATTGTCATGTGTGATTGTCTTGTAAGTGCACTTACTTTCTTTTGTTAGTGATACCAGCTGGTTATTAAGATGTAATATTGGGATCCCAAAATAAGGTTGTTTCATTTCTGTCATGTTCATGTATTCTGAGTCTGTTGTACTGTTTTATTTGGTTTGTGAAGCATTGTAAGTTAAATTTTGGATGGCAACTCTGTAAAATTTCGTTCTTATGCCAATTTGTACTAATTTTTTTTCTCTTTCTTTGCCCCATGTCAAAAGAATTTTTAGTGTAAACTTTTTAACCTTTAAAATCTTTAATTGTACATGACATACCATTCTTTTATGTGTGATTGTTTGTGGGAGCACCCTGTTTATTGTGTGGTGGTTTTGTTTTAGTATTTCGCTGTGGCGGAGAGCGAGAAAATTCAAGAGCATCCCCGGGGCACACCAGAAGTCAAGAAACACCACAGGGAAGCTGTCGGGCAGCCACTACACTGCCGTGGCATAAGGAGCCACCATGTCGGGGGGCAGTCCAAGCCAGCGACTGCCCACCCTGTTGTCATCACCAGAGACCTACGGTGATAATTCTACACCAGGAAAAATCGTCGTTGTGGGCACTGTCTAAAATCACCCACAAACAGTTACGGCAGACCATCGATATTTTGCGCAGTGTAGTGTGCCTGTGAACTGAGGCAGCGTGGTGTGTGCGTGTGCGGGGTGCTAAAGATAAGTGCATTAACAATACTAGTCGACAGCACTTACGTCTCTCGTATCTCGTCATCGCCCAGCAATATTGTGTCGTCGGCTGGGTGCTTACCACACATATATATTATTGTTATATTTTGGTTCATCACACATGTGTATGTCATTTTTGTATGTCATTTTGTTTTGTTCTTTTCATGTTTATTATATTTATTTTCCTTATGTCGACGAGGGCGTCGACTTCGGTGGCCAGGGGGAGATGTGGCATGTGCACAGATGTTAGTCTTGTTAAGACGCTCTCTGGTTACCGGAGTCGGAGGGGGCAGATTGTCTGAGTAGGGGCGATTCAGGGGAAGCAGTGTGTCATTGGAAGGGATATGGCGTTACTGACGCCAACTTGGCGTAGCTTCATTCTGTGAGTAGGCTTCGGGTAAGTCAGTCCGGCAACTGCTAACACACGATGTCCTCGTCGGCAGGCAATGGGCAAAGGTATGTAACTAACTTCATCCAATAAATTGTGTGCCATCCACGCCTTTTAACTTTTAATTATGGTATAATAGAGTTCCTTTCCTCTCCCTTCAGCCAGATAATATGTTGGTGTAAGACTATTTTGTAACGTTAACTTAGCTGCGTCCTCGTCGATGCCTCGAGTTTAAAGTTCTTTGTTTGTTCAACGATCCCTCTCATAAGCGAGTAGCTCTCCTCTGAAGTTAAATAATACTAATAAGTGAGGCATACGACAATATTAAAGATATTTACATGACAATCATGTATATTTTGAATTTTCTGGGAATAGCCTGTGAAGTCCTAATTATTCAAAAGGAATCGTGTGTATAATCTTCTATAACGTTAAGCGATACACGAAAACGTAGTACACAAAAAAGTAGCTCTTTAAAACGCACAGTTTATTTCAAATAACCTTTTTGTGACATTTCACAATATATTCGTTATGAATGGTTTGATTTGTGCAATACTTTTCCATTATTTTTAAGTCCCATTCATGTTCTATTGTTTCTGGGGATTGCATGGAAACACTAAGAATGTAGCATGGATTGCATGGAATTTTAAGATTAGAATATAGGGTACAGATGTTAAACATTTGACTATCGCTGTTCTCTTTGTATCCTAACGAAATGTGTAATGTAGCTACTTCTGCGAATATTTGTCCGGATTAAAATGAAGAAGATATAAAAACAAACGTTCTTAAGAACAATTTGTACACCCACTAATAAACGACAGGTACCTTTGGAGGTACTTGAATGTTTACGAAAACCTTATGAAGTAGACAAAACTTGCAGAAGAAAAAATGTGTAACTCCTTAATGCATTAAGTGATTTTGGGGTTATACATTTCCTTTGAATACCTTTACAATTTAAACGTAGAGCATCAAATAGTAAAGTGATCGGTCCTTTTACTTTCTCTACTACGTAGAGTAAGTAGTGAAGTATTGCATTCCATCCAAAAATTCGATACCCAGATTTCACCGGAAATACATGTTTTGAGGCCCCCTGAATCCAAAAAAAACATTTTTATAAAAATATCCGTGTGTGAACAACATAGCTCGAAAACGAAAAGTCTGATAAATACCAAACTTGGTGTTTATGTTCAGTACCTTTCAAAGACGCTACACGAACATTTTCAAGAAAATTTCTCACCCCGGTCACCCCTTTACAGGGAACATTTATCCAACGTTTTGATTTTCTCAAAAATGGCTTTAACGATTTTGATCAATATATCATATATTTAAGATACTCTTATGACAAATGAAATGTACACCTTGAATTTTCTAGGAATGTCCCCGAAAGTTATCTTCTTTCTGAATGGCTTTTGCCTAACTGGTAAACCATAAGAGATAGACAAACTTTTACTACACAAAAAATGTAGATATCGTTAAAGCATACAACTTATGTCCTATACATTTTTAGTGAAGTGAACCATTTTCGAGAAATTCCTTGTTATTTGTTTCAATTTTCCAATACTTATACTTTTTCTGAAATGGCAATTAGTTATTGGTTTTTTTGTCCTGGACAACAAAGAGAATGGAATGCTTTACATAGTAACCAGCTCTTAAAAGATTTGTCGTCCTCCGTGGTGTAATGGGTACCATGCTAGCCTCTAGTTCCCGAGGTTGCGTGTTCAAACCCGACGAAGGGCGATGGATCTTTAGCATGGCTTTCTTCGGAAGGGAAGTAATGACGATGGTCCCGTGTCGTAGATTTATGGCACGTAAAAGAACCTCAAGCTTGATAAAGAGGCCTCTGAGCAAAATTACTGGTTTTTCACGCCAAATATAGAATGGGACGCTAAGGACCATAGCAGTCAACGAGCGTCCATAAATAAAACTATCTTAAAAGGTTTGATTATCACTTAAAGCCTACCATATTCCCCTTGCACCCACAAGAAAATTAGCAATACGATAGTTTCTGCAAATGTTTATCTCGATTAGCATAAGTAGATGGAGAATAAGCGTTTGTAAAAATAGTTTGCACAAGAATAGAGAAAGTTATGTGAGTACAACACATCGGAGTTTTTTTACATACCTAACCCTAAATAAATAATTTGTAATGTTGCGGCTGCCATATAATTATAGCCTCCTGCTTTTTTTAACGGCAATAGGTTGCGAAAATTGCTCAAAAATTAAACTTCTTATATATTCACAGTTCTCCTTATATTGCTGCATTTATCAGTACGTTAGTTACGCGATATTAAAATGTGACTACGTGGCGCAGGAGTCCGAGCAATACAAGACCTACCGACCTGCTGCTGCTTTCTCTGCCTTCATCCACACAGGATATCATTAAGTAATGGAGGTGACATGTGGTCAATATTCCGCTCCTCTTCCACTGGGAATTGCTAGACCGGACTGCTCCCCCGATACTGGTTCCCAAAAAGTGCATCCCGTACCAGGTCTCCGACAAGTGGAAAATTACCCACATCCTTAGCGATAATCGAATCTCTGACCCTCGTACCCCAAGAAGTAATGTTACGGTGACGGCAACACTCGTAAGTATTTTAAATTGGAGAGATTTCCTTCTGAATTAATTAAAGTTTAATCAAATAATTAAAATTCTACACAGCTTTTATATATTCTTTTTATTTTCTCACGTATGAAGTAGGTAGAGAAGGTCTTACATTCAACCAAAAAATAAGCTACCGAGAGTTCTCCGGAATAAACGTTTTGATGCCCCTAGAATCCAGAAAAAAAGAATTTTTAGAAAATGTGTGTGTGTGTGTGTGTGTGTGTGTGTGTGTTCGCGCGCCCGCTCGTCCGTCTCTGGGCAATCATAACCCAAAAACGAAAGGTCTACTAAATACTGGTATTTATGTTTAGTATATTCCAAAGCTACGACATAAAGGTTTTCAAGAAAATCCCCCACCCTCAACTACCCTTTAATTGGAAATTTGTTTTTGTTTTCTCAAAATGGTCCTAACGATTTTGATTAAAATACCATATATTTAAAGATATTCACCCGACAAATAAAATGCATATCATGAATTTTCTGAAAATAGTGAATTCCTCTTCATTTGGAAGGAATATTATATAATCTTGTACAACTGGTAAGCGTTAAGCGATAAATGAAAATGACTACACAAAAAATGTAAATTTCTTTAAAACACATTTTATTTCAAATAACTCTTTGTGACAAACCATTTTTGAGATTTCGTTGCTAATGGTTCGATTTGTTCAATATCTTGTCATTCTTTTAACGTCCTGTCGATATTCAGTTGTTTCTCGCGATTGCGTCGAAAGCGTACGGAATTTTAAGGTCAGCATATAGCGTCTAGTTCTTAAATATTTGACTGTCGCTGTACCCTTTGTATCTATAACAAAATGTGTAATATAGCTACGAGCATTTCTGTAAATGTTTATCTCGATTAACAATAAGTAGACAGAAAAACAAACTTTTGTCATAATTTTATAGTCACTAATAAACGCAAGAGATTAGACAAAGCCATTTGAAGGTAATACATTAGATTTTGTTCCATCATATTGTCAAAACAAAATGTATTAGTCCATTCATTTTGTACAACGAACTTTAGTATTTTTTCTTTCTTTCCCTTTTCCTATCGTAGCTTATGTATTCCCATATGTAAGGCGCTTTTGATGCCGTCTCCAATAGCTCCGTCGGTGATGAATCTATTGCCAGCTGCTACAGTGGTGAGCTATGAGATCTTTCTCTGAGAGTACGCGCGAGGAGTGTAAGGATACACAATATCAGTTAAGTTGACTGATAAATTTAATAGAGGCTAATACATGAGCTATTTTAAAAAATTACATTCAGTTTTATTTATGGATGTTCTTTATCTACTATGATTTTTAGTGTCTCATTCTATATCGGGGTGAAAAGCTGGAAATTTTACTTAAAGGCCTCTTTATCAGGCTTGAGGTTCTTTTACGTGCCGTAAATCTACGACACGAGACCACCGGTTTTACTTCCCTTCCGAAGGAAGCCATGCGAAGAATTTTTACGCCCGAAAAAATACATCGCCCTCCGCGGGCTTGAATTCACGACCTCGGGAACCAGACGTTAGCATTGTACCTCTAGACCGCGGAGAACGACTATTTGAGTTATTTGAAGCGAGTTGCCATCAGTTTGAGGATGAAGAAATAAATCTGTTTCTGAATCTTAGCAAGAGAAACTGATACTATTGAAGTATTATATCTGCTGAAGTATCAAGAAATTTACGGTTTAAAATAACTGTTTCCATAATAATAACAACGAGAACGTAAACTGAAATGCTAAACCGCTACCGTCAATTATGTGAGAATCCGAGTGCGATCTTTATGCGCTACGGATACTGCCGAAACACTGGACTACAGAACCATTTGTTTAATAATCCGAGATGATTTAAAAACATTTTTAATCATCGGAGAAGAAAACAAACTTTTCTAAACCATTTAAGTACGCTAATTTTAAAAAGGATCTTAGTTAACTTGTATCAGGTGCAGTCCTTTAGTACAGCATACAACAAACTTAGTAAATGGCTTGCACTGGAAATTATTTGCAAGAAATAATAAAACATTGTTGTCAGCCTAATGAGAAATACTAACAAAATGATACTTAATCACTGTATTTCACACATTCGCATTGAAAATCACATTGTGCTTTTTTGCGGTGTTCCTGGTTTCAGTTTTTTCGGTACAGCGTCCAGCAAAAGTCTACCACTTAAGAGTCATTCCAAAATCCCTGATATCTTTGCTCCATTGCCTTGATATCTTGGTGAAATCTTTCTCCTTGCTCATCACTGATTTTACAAATGTTATATGGGAAAACAAACCCAAATGGGAATGTAGAAAATGCAGCTTAGCGACATCCGACATCCAATAGCTTTGTGGCAACCCAAAAATTTTTCCACTCCTTTGTAATCTGAGGATGTGTGTTTATTCAAGAAATTACTACAAACCCACACAAAGCTCTCCCAAGTAATCTTTTCTTCATACAGAGTTTCCGCAAAAGCACATTCTTTGAACATCTCTCGTATTTGTGGTCCCACAAAAATTCTTTCTTTTAATTTTGTTGATGATACTTAATCACTGTATTTCACACATTCGCATTGAAAATCACATTGTGCTTTTTTGCGGTGTTCCTGGTTTGAGTTTTTTCGGTACAGCGTCCAGCAAAAGTTATGGGAAAACAAACCCAAATGGGAATGTAGAAAATGCAGCTTAGCGACATCCGACATCCAATAGCTTTGTGCAACCCAAAAATTTTTCCACTCCTTTGTAATCTGAGGATGTGTGTTTGTTCAAGAAATTACTACAAACCCACACAAAGCTTGTCGTATGCCTCTCTTTAAATTACTTTACAAGAACAGATGGGAGCTACTCGCTTGCAAGAGGTACGGGCAAATTAAACAAGAACTTCACATGGGAGGCTACGACGAGGGACGCAGCTAAAGAAAGTACCAAAAATATTATTAATCACTGGCAAAAAGGGACGCTACATGGCTTGGAAGGAAGAAAGGAACTCTACACTATCATAATTAATATAAAAAGAGAATAGATGGATGGTTATTTATTATATGAAAATGGATTTCTTACCCCATGTGTCTGCCGGGCGAGGACGCCATGCTTGCCTTTGCACGGAGATGGCAGTTCCACGACTTTGCTACTTGCAGGTTGCCCACTGACTCTCAAAACAACGCTAACACACAAGCGTCACTGACGCTATCCCCTCCCTTGACACTTAGTTCCCCTGACTTACCCCTACTCACAGACAAACTGCCGTCTCTGATCTCGGTACCCAGAGAGTCGTGTATCATATTATCTGTGCACATGCCACAATATGGGAAAACAAACCCAAATGGGAATGTAGAAAATGCAGCTTAGCGACATCCGACATCCAATAGCTTTGTGGCAACCCAAAAATTTTTCCACTCCTTTGTAATCTGAGGATGTGTGTTTGTTCAAGAAATTACTACAAACCCACACAAAGCTCTCCCAAGTAATCTTTTCTTCATACAGAGTTTCCGCAAAAGCACATTCTTTGAACATCTCTCGTATTTGTGGTCCCACAAAAATTCTTTCTTTTAATTTTGTTGATGAAATTTGGGAAATTTTCCACGCAGATATTTAAATCCTCTAGAATTTGTCTTGCCCACATCGTTAAGTACAACTTTAATGAAGCCCAATTTAATATGGCGTGGAGGGTGATATATTTTCTCCCGATATTTTCAATACCATGTCTTCCTGGTTCATACTCATTCCTTAGATCCAAATCTCGTTTCTCATAATATAACTTTGTAGCACGGCTACCCACAGACATAGGAAGCATCAGACCTTTGTGAAGTCTCCTTGCATGTCCACCGATGATTTTGAAATCCGCACAAATACTGCATTAGTGAAGGTTATTGTATGGCATCCAAGAGTATCTTGATATGTCTCCTTCAGGTGAATCGAGTGACACATTGGAATAGATGGTTTTGTATCTCCATTGTGCAAAAATACAGCTTTCAAACTTCACGCTGAAGAAACAATGAAATGCTTTCAGTCAGTAGCAATGTGTTCCTCTTTCAACACCTTTAAGAGACCACTGACATAATTTCAAAATACCATAGGGCAATCAATTGTAAACAACTTTTGAACACATGATTTCTTTCTCGATAGAAAGACACTTCAGCTCGCCTCTCCAGAAGATTTTTTTCTTTTAGTCTAGAGGCAAGTAACTCTAATGTTTTCTTTAGAAAGAGACATCTCTTATGAGGTCATTCAGTTCCTTCTGATTAAATGTTTTGATGTTGAAATCTTAGCAAATTGTGCGTAATTACCGCCACTCACACTTTCGACTGAATGTGGATCTCCAAATTCGATTTCCTTTATATAAAATTCCTATCTCTGGTGGTTTAGGAACTAGCAAATTTTGCAATGAGGAGCTGGTCTTATAACAGTCTAGTATACACTATCTGATGTTTCATTTTTAAAGTAAAACCAGCAATGTTCACACTACAAAAGTAACAATCGTTATGATTCTTTGGCTCCCGCCAAACCATGAGGATGGCAATTGGCATTGCTACTCTTCCTTTGTTTAACAAATTATAATTTTAAAAAGATAATTCTTAATTTAGAAAACATTTTAATCATTTCTGTAAAAATTTCATGTAAAACATGGTTCATCTCCAACTCTATCTGATACCGAAAAAATAATTGCATATTGAAATCAGCACGTCGATTTACGTAAGATCCACCTATTTTTATTTTCGATGATTTTTTGTTGTTAACCAGTGTAATCGATCATTGTAACACACTTCTGTAAAATGTAAGACTGTAAGACCCTAATTTTAGAAATACACACGCTTTTATCAACTTAAGTCCCACCTAATTCATAAATATCCCACCAAAATTTCTATGTTATACTTTGGCAAATCTTACGCTTCTTATTCGCAACTAAAACACAATTTTTATCTTTGACTTGCTAAATTCTAAGAATTCTTTCCCTTTCCAATTTTCAGAACTAGTATGCGTGTATTTTCATGCAACTCTTTGATTTCTGAACTTCTTCCTCTTTCCCTTCTGTCTTTACAGCGTATGATAGCTCCGTCAATCTATCTTCTCCATTCATTCCTATCCCTCATCATTCTCTTCATTTCTACCACCGTCTTATTCCTTCGTCTCACAAACTTCCATTCTCTCTTCCCACATTATTCGAGGTCTTCCTTTGCCTCTCCCGCCTTGTACCCTCACTTCTAGTGTTTGGCTTTTATATCCCCTGCCATGTCCCCAATTCAATTGTCTTTGTTCAATTATCTCCTCCTGTGATCTTTTGCCTACTCCTTCTCTAATCCTCTCATTCCTCACCCTATCCCTCCTAGTTTTATATACAGGTTTTCTTCAATATTTTATCTCACTGAAGTGAATTTACTTATTTGCTTATCTTTTAATGGTATGCTTTCTATTCCATATGTAAGCAACAGTACCAGTATCGATCGATATAATTGCATTTTTTGTTTTCATAGCTACTTCTTTTTTTTCAGGGATAGTTTTATTAAATTGATAATACATATTGTTTGCTTTTCTTTTCCTATTTATCATTTCTCCATCCCCATCGTCCTGATTTCTGAACTACTGAGTTATAATTACCTGAACCTTGAACTAATGGTTGAGTTAGCCGGAATACCCAATTCCTTAGCTACTCCGACTTCTAACTAGCTGCTTTGCTTCAACACGTTACTTGCCTGGTAATGATTCCTTATCCATTGGCAGAATTGTAACTCGTTCTTCTTACATTATGCATTGATTTTAATATATAGAAATATTTATTGCAATTATTTATCCATATCTTTATAAAATAATTAATCTTCAAGTCAATAATCTCGGTATCACCTAGCTCTGACCTCTACATAAAATCGCATTGATTACCTGTAGATTCTTTAATACACACGACTTACTACGCAACAGAAATATAGCCTTAGTATCGTTGTCACTTTTCTGTAAGCTTAAGTAACATGAGTTCGACTACGTTTTAACCTTCCTATACTACCTAGGAAGTAGTCGCTATTGATTTAATTGAAAGGTGAACTTTTGACTTTGTAAGATTCTATGCTGCATGCTATGCGAAACAGTATTATGTCGGATAGATTGCGTTAGTTGTGTAGTCACCTCCCTGTACCATCTGTTTTGTTTTTATGTTCATTTTATTTTTTGAAAAAAAACCTTGGATCGTGGCATCCAAACCAGCACTTAACTGGTGACTGAGGAAAAACTATGATAAGCAACCCAGTCGAATTGGCCAGTACACGGGATTCAAAACCGTGGATTCCTCAAGCGAGGTAATATGCTACACAGCCCTTTCGCTGGGTTCAAACAATATTCTCAGTATAGAACTGGAGAAATATAGAATCTAAAAGCTTGGTGAATACTGAAGTATTTTGTAGAGATAGCTTCTAAAAGCTTTCTATGCCACAATATGTTGGAATATGCATACCAAAATAATATTTTGACATGTTCACCGAGTTTTATAAATTTACAGACAAGAGGAGATTGTGAAAAGTATTATTCAAATTCAGAGTGCCTTTTACTGACAACATTATTGTCGTTAATATATATTTCTCTTTTTTGCTGCATTTATATGCAGCTTTTAACATCTCGGGTCATATTGGCAGACCCTTTGGAACAATTGCTTATCAGCAATGATGTTCACTCGATTTACACTGGAGTAAATCTTTGAATTGCTATCACTTTTCGTTATTACAATAAATTCACATATATGTTCACACTCTTATTCATACTTCCAAACTCTAGAGAGGATAGAGAATAATCATGGCTAAAGAAAAATTACCATCCTCCAGCCGGAAATCGAATCCAGGATTTGGAAGTTAGCATGCTAACCACCAGACCACAGAGGCAGTCTTTGTTAAAATTGTCGGTCCATAAAAGGTATAATAATTAGCATAGAATACCAGTTTTAATACTGAAATCATCTCAGATATTAATCTGGTTACTAAGAGTTAGATAGGAAACCAAGCTTTTGTGTAAATATTTTAGAACAGTCGTAATTATAAAATACAATGCCCAGAGAAATTCGTGTGATTTTATACAGATTTTTAAAAATAGTTTCAAAACTTAACTTTGTATAGTTCCAGCTGCAATTTGAAGACTATAGGGAAAAAGTTAGGCATTTTCATTAAATATAATTTTATTGGAATAGCTTTCTAAACCTTGAAACTCAAGCATAGACACAGTGTAAGCTACTATTTCGAAATGTCTTATGAATGGACTAATAGTAAATCCCCCTAAAAATAGTAAATTTTTCAAATGAATATTAGTACCATTTATGAGCTAGAAGATAGTAGTGTTCTCATGAATGAATGTGAGACTTCTCCCGCTTTCCTGCAGTCTTCGTATATGAAAGAGCAATAAATTACTAGCTATTAAGAGATTTTTGTTTTTATTAATCCCTGGTTTATTATGCAGGGTTATTCAAAACGAAGGAACATAGTTTAAATATTTATTTCTAATGAACGACAATAAATGGCGACACATGCGATACATCACTGAATAGAGAAAAGTTCAAAATTTTATTTTATATGTTCAAAATGAGCACCATTTGTTTTTCGGGGACGGCCAATGCTTTTCCGTTGCATACGCAACCATCTTCCACGAATTCATTGTATCAATTGTTGGCTCTTTGTTGAACTTACAACAAAATGCAGGCTGCAATGAAACAATGGATTCACTCTTTGCATACTGCAGCACACAAAACTTTTCCTGTGGCGTTGCCATTTTCTCGTAAACAAACCCAGCGCCACTGTAGGTACTGATTGGAACTAATAGGTGGGGGCTTAAAACTTTGAACTTTCCTCTATTCAATGATGTTTGGTATGTGTTCCTATCTATTGTCTTTCATTAAAAATGAATCTTTAAAATCTGTTCTTTCTTTTTGAATACCCTGTACATTTGGGTTCAGCGTAATGGACTGCCATATTTTGTTCAAAATAGCTATTTTTAATTTATTTTAAGTAGTTATAGCTAAAAGTGCAGTTGAACGTCAAGAGACCAATTGAAATTCTTAAACCGGACACGCAAGAAGTGTCTCACGCATCGCTACGAGAAGAACGATGTACAACTGAGGATCCCGTTATGACGTCTATTGGGTTTGGCACAGAAACCACTTGAAGGCCGTCGTGACCTCATAGGTAAATTATTCGCTCACCTCATCACACGCGACCAAATTTACTCTCGCTTTGGCTTCGGCTGAAAAACGAAAGTGACCTGGAAGGAGCAGGTATAATAATGTGCATAGGGCCTGGGCGTAGTCCTGAATGAACCAATGTGTGTTTGGGCTCGGTCTCCAGTCTTCAAGTGTGATGACGCCTCGATCTCCAACAGCAAGTGATTTAATTATTGTGGAATAGATTTCCAACGTTTGTCTCAGAGGACAAACATTCAGCTACGTCCTTGGTAACTGAACCTTCATGGAATGTTTCTAGTTGAATCATAAGAGCACGCCTAGGTAACCGTTTTAATCCCTTTAACGTCACATGCGTACGATGATTCATAAATGACGCTGAAAGATCTAAACTCAATAGTTCCGTTCCCCTAAGGTATAGGACTGCTTACGTAATAAGCACTCACACATAGCCCCAATTCCAATACTGTCCGGCATGTTGTTAATAAGGAACGTTATCTCAAGAGCTGCTAAAGTTTGCTAGCAGTAAACTGCTGCGATTCCCTTTTATGTAAAACAGTTTTTACTTTCTCTGCTACGTATAAAAAGTATGGGAAGTATTGCATTCCACCCAAAAACTCGATATCGAGATTTCACCGGAAATACATGTTTTGAGGCCACCTGAATCCAAAAAAAATTAGAGAAAGTTCCGTATGTATGTCTGTCTGTGAACAGCATAACTCAAAAATGAAAAGTATATATTACAGTCATTGTATATGTTTATGTTATTGTATACATGTAATAATGTTATGTGATGTATTACGTAATTTAATAATGTAGGAACCGTGAGAATAATAGGTTAAAAGTTGCTAACAATGAGGTAACAATGAGGTAACCTTGAGGCAATAATGAGTAAGAAAGTGTAATAATGCTACTAGTCATCTTGAAGCATCAATAATGTAATTTTTTAGACAGTTCATAAAATAGCCAATCAACAACCAGAAAAAGCTTTATTTAAATAAAAGTATTCTATTGGATTAGGAATAGCCAATCAGAGACTTGAAATACAAAAATTTACAAATGTGGCGGTAGAAATCAAGTCAGTTGCTTGTAGACAGTGTTCATAACTGGACGCGTTGGTTGTAGACAGTGTTCCTGACGCGAGACACACGTCTTCGAGAAATTTAATACGTATTCAGTGTGAGACAAAAATAGTTTACGTGTTAAAAAGTGCAAGTAATTAATAAAAGAATCTCACAGCTCTCTATATTAGTGAAGTGTTATTTAAATCGTGTCAAGAATAAATGAAAGAGGAGTGAATTAAAAACTATAATCTCTGTAAGCCTACATTCTTAGCCGCACTACGCCCTGCTAAGACATTCATGTCTCCAAAAATAAATACTGATGCAGCCGAGGCAAACATAAATATATAATATTTAAAAAAACAGACAAAAATTACAAAGTTAATATTTTTTAAACATTTTTGGGGGGGCAAAAGTAACCGGAAAGTACATTTTGGGCAAAGGCCACCGGAAAGTACATTTGGGGCGAAGGCTACCGGAAACTTTTACCATACGTGCGGTTGCAACTACTTCAAGTTCGGCTCCCCAACAGTTGAATTACGATACAACACCTAAAACAAACCTCCTTCAAATTGGCTCCCAAATTGGCTCATCCCAGACTACCCTTTACATGGAGTATTTTACAAACATTTTGGTTTTCTCAAAAATGTCTCTCACGAGTTTGTTTAAAATATGATATATTTAAGATATGTTGATGGTAAATGAAATGTATATCTTGAATTTTCTGGGAATGTCCCCAAAAGTGTCTTCATTCTGAATGAATTGTGCACGACTGGTAAGCCGTAAGAGATAGAAAAATTGTTTCTACACAAAAAATGTAGAGCACCTGAAAACATAAAATTTATGTCAAACTTTTTATGTCGATTGTACCATTTCCGAAGTATTCTTTGTTATTTGTTTGAATTTTACAATATTTATATTTTTTCTCAAATGGGAATTCGTTATTCGTTTTTTTATGTCCTGGACCTACAAAGAGATTGGAATGCTACAATTAGCAACGAGCTCTTAAAAGATTTGACTATCGCTTTAAGCCTACCACATTCCCCTTGCATCTACAAGAAAATTAGCAATAACATTAACATCTCGATTAACATGAAGCATATGGAGAATAAGCGTTTGTAAAAATAGTTTGTACAAGAGTAGAGAAAGTCATGTGAGTGTAACATCAGATTTTTCAACAAGGATGATGTTACAAACATAATCAAATTATTGGACTACTGGCAATTATTCGCAAGGCTTTCATTTATCTTCTTCTAGGAAGAATTGAAGTTAGAAGAGAACTGTATGTGACCAAAATGCCATTGAATATTAGAATGTTATACAGAGAATAATCGTCCGCAATTTCATTCCACAGCTGTGGATAAAGTTTTCTATGCTACGAGGGCACTCCCAGAAGTATCCGACCTAACGTATATATAGCGGTTTTTGTTTCAAACAAATGACTACGGTAGAAAGTACCACCCTTGTAAAGCTTAAGTTTGATGATGCTACGTTGTTTAGTAATTGTTTGGCAGCGAATATTCAAACATGGATAAAACTGACCATCGTTATGTGATACAATGCGTTCATTTGAAAGATCTTAGTCCAACTAATATTAAAGCTAAGCTTGGTTCTACTCTGGCGGAGTCTGCTCCTTCGTTTACAACAGTAAAATATTGGGTGGCAGAGTTTAAGCGAGGTACGAGCTGCCAAGACGAACATGGTAGTGGTCGACCAAATGAGGTGACCACGCCAGAAATTGTGAAGAAAATCCACAAAATGGTACCGGATGATCGTCGACTGAAAGTGCGTGAGTTGTCAGACATTGTAGGCATTTCAAAAAGTGCTGTACATCGCACACTAGCTGAAAATTTAGACATGAGAAAGCTGAGCGCAAGATCGGTGCCGCTTTATTCACCATGGTCAAAAAGCAGCGCCGTGAGGATGTTTCGCTGCAATAAAGCAGAGTTTCGCTCTCCGTCGATTCATAACCTGGATGAAACATGGGTCCATCACTTCACACCCGAGATGAATGAACAGTCATAACAGTAGATTGAAAGGGGAGAACCGGCTCCAAAGAAGCCGAAGGCAGTTCAATCTACAGGCAAGGCCATGGCGTCAGTTTTTTTGGGATGTGCGTGGGATAATTTTCATTAATTATCTTCAAAAACGAAAAACAATCAATGGCGAGTATTATACAACCTTATTGCAGCCTTTGAATGGTGAAATAAAATAAAAACGGCCGCATTTAGCGAAAAAGAAAGTGCTGTTTCATCAAGAAAGCGCATGTTCAAGATGTTCACACATCTATTATCGCTATGCCCAAAATCAATGAGTTAAAGTTCAAACTGCTTCCTCATGCACCCTATTCAGCAGACTTAACCCCCCCCTGTGATTATTTTCTATTTCGAAAGTTGAAGAAATAGCTTGGTGCTAAGAGATTTGCCAACAATGAAGAGGTGGAGTCTGCAATTGATGGCTATTTTGCAGAACTCGACGGTTCTCACTATAAACAGTGCATCAAAGCTATTGAACATGGCTTGGAAAAGTGTATCGAGCTGAAAGGAGACTATGTGGAGAAATGAAGATATCTTTTCCCCAACATCTTTGTGGTTTCTTTAGGTCGGTTACTTCTGGGACAGCCCCCGCAAGTATTTAATATTTCCATGGCAGGATTTTGCCTCGTTTAATCTGTCATATATATAATAACCTATGATAAGCTCGTTTAATAACGAATGTTTTGATCTGTGATGCTACTCACCACCTTGTATAAAGAGTTACCTTATGTCTACATTCTTCTTACCGAAAATAAGGTGTAAAATATTTCACATGATGTGAAATTTGGACTACGCATCCTTTCAATAATACAGCACACATTGGAAAAACAAGGAAACGGAAATGCTATGTCACCTTGAGTTTTCATTTACTCAGTTTCTTATAGTGAATTTTAACGTAAAAGTGAAACAGATATAGGAAGGCGAACTGTGGAAATTAATTGCAGTCTGATGACAATTGTAAGGCTTAAGAATAGAGTGATTCAAGTCAAGTGTGGACACGCGATGAAGTGGATCAAACAGAAAAAAATCTGATGTGTTACACTCACATAACTTTCTCTACTCTTGTACAAACTATTTGTACAAACGCTTATTCTCCATATGCCTCATGTTAATCGAGATATCGAGATGTCAATCTTATTGCTCATTTTCTTGTAGATGCAAGGGGAATATGGTAGGCTTTAAGCGATAGTCAAATATTTTAAGCGCTGGTTGCTATGTGGCGCATTCCATTCTCTTTGCATGTCCAGGACATAAACAAATCTGATATGTTACACTCACATGACTTTCTCTACTCTTGTACAAACTATTTTTACAAACGCTTATTCTCCATACGCTTCATGGTAATCGAGATGTCAATCTTATTGATAATTTTCTTGTAGATGCAAGGGGAATATGGTAGGTTTTAATCGATAGTCAAATATTTTAACGCTGGTTGCTATGTGGCGCATTCCATTCTCTTTGCATGTTCAGGAAATAAAAAAAATGAATAACGAATTTGAGAAAAAGTATAAGTATTGGAAAATTTAAGGGAATAACAAGCAATATCGCGAAAACGGTTCACTAAACAAAAGAAATGTATATGACATAAATTGTGTATTTTAACGCGGTCTACATTAATCGTGTAGTAAAATTTTGTCTATATCTTATGGTTACCTATGCAAAAGTTGTTCACAATGAAGAATACTTTTGGAGACATTCCCAGAAAATTCGAGATACACATTTCATTTGTCATGAAAATATCTTAAACATATGATATTTTAATCAAAATCGTTAGCCATTTTTGAGAAAATTAAAATTTTCGAAAAATGTTCCATGTAAAGGGTAGTCTGGGGTGGGGGGATTTTCTTGAAAACCTTCGTGTCGCATCTCTGGAAGATACTAAACCTAAATACGAGGTTTGGTGTTTATCCAACTCTTCGTTTCTGAGTTATGCTATTCACAGACACACATACATGTTTCCAAAAATGCTTTTTCGGATTCAGGGGGCATCAAAACATGTATTTTTGGTGAAATCTCGGTATCGAATTTTTGGGTGGAATACAATACTTTCCCTACTTACTATACGTAGTAGAGAAAGTAAAAAAATCATTTGCATTAGAGAAGAAACAGGAGCATGGAATGGCAGAAATAAAATTAGGGTCTAAAGCCTTTAATGCCATGCGTTAACCGTAATATCACTATATTCTTAAGGTTTTGAGTCACTCTATTAAAGCCAAAAAGTTACAAACATCTAACAGGAGCTATGACATAATGATAAGGTTTCCAAAAAGGGAGGGACACATAATTTTAAGCTAAAATCAGAAACAGAGATGAAACCAAATACTGTAGAAACTTTCAACTCAAATGTAAACCGAGTATAGGCTATGGATGCCACTACATGACTTTAGAAACCCATACTGAATAAAGCTAAAGTGCTTTTAGAAAGGTTGAAATCCAAGAAATGGCAGAGTATCAGCATAATTTCTGCAGCCAATGGTCAATGAATACAGAAAGAGATTAGAGTTGGAGAACACTTCTCTATTCAACGTGGGTACAAAACCTTTCTCTGAATGGCTGCTCGAGAGCTCATATTCCGTCCCATTGCATTATGCATAAGAGCTTAACGCGAAAGAGATTTGGTTCCAAACACAGCTTTAAGGTTTCAAGGGTTTACTATGAAAATCTCCTCTGTAGTACAAATTAATTCTGGTATCTGGCTTTATTCTGTTTGTTTATCAGCAATAATATAAAATTTCAACTATAAGTTTTGTTGATATCTAATAAGCATTTTATTTCGCAAAAATGAAATCACAGTTTAGTTTTATAAATATGCTGTAAAATACCAGAAATTATTTCGGTGTATCCTGTCTGATGTAAGCAACTTGAGATGGGCATACATAGTCCATTGCTAACATAACACAATTTGTAACGGTTTTTATGTTGTATTTATTTAACATTATTATTTAGCCCCACGTTGTGGTAGCCAATTTGTGACGGTATTACTTACAAATGTTTGTGTATGTGTGTTTACTTCATGGGAAGCCATCTTGTGACGTCATTCATTTGTTCGGTTTGTAGCTCCATCTGGTGTTAGCAATTTGCGGCAGTATTAGTGTTCGAAAGAATGCGACTGTTATTTGATTTAATTTTTGTTTACTGTCCTTCGGCTAGCTATTATTTCTCGGTCGAACATGTCTCTTGATCAAGGTGTGTAAACGGAAAGGAATCTTTTATCCAAATATAACACTGATGAAGAAATTTGTTTTACACATTTATTGTCGAACACGTTAACTATCACATTTATACATTGATCTTAACACTCGCCAAACTGAAACTGTTATAATAACTTCTTACTGATCACTCTTAATTTGCGTACTTCAATCTTTTGTATAATTAACCTTACAATACTTTAGATTATTCATAATTCTGCTGCGCGTAACTTGTGAATCGATACCCGACGTTTGAGGTACAAATACTTTCGACGAACTGACTGACTGAAGACGACGTGTAGTGTACACAGATTTTTGATGAACTGGCATCAAGCTACCTCTAACCTACCCTATTTATACTCCTTCATCCAGATACGCCTAAAGATTATAACTGAACTGCAATTGGCTAATAAAACGCGCCAACATTAGCGTCTATTTTAATATCCAATGAAAATTATGAATACATATGCTTTAGGGAGAAAATATTCCAGAAGTTTCTACCGAAAAACGCGCCAACATTACGTAACTTCCTCGTTTCCAATAATGATAAACAGCTCACCCCCCTCTTTGCATTATTGCGCTATTATTGACAGTTTCAGTAAGGCCGTATAAACTTATTTCCCAATAATAATTACAATTAATAAACATCTGAAATCAATGTCACATAAAAATGCATATTCATATTACAATCATTATTTACATTTAAGTAATTTGTGATACAAATTACTGCATCAAGTTATATGATGTTAAATATATTCTTACCAGATGCTGATAAGTCTGTTTTAAAACAAATCCGGATTTAAAGTTGGCTTAGAATGTCTTTAAAACTGCACAAGTATGCAAATATCAATTTCAACAGCCGCTATTAGCTCAAGATTTAATACCACAAAAATCTCTCAAATCTTGAACTGATCACTTGACAGGGCGACAACGATCATGGATTAATAACCCTTTTGCGTTATACAGATTACTCTAGAAGCGTTTCTTTAACCGCTCATGTGGCTTAATGCGTATCGCCAAAAGCTCATATCCCGAAGGCCATAGGTTCGTTTGCTATCATGCTGTTAATTCTTTTTAATTCCATACGAAAAAGTGTTGCGATACGCTCTGTGACTTTTCAACTGTCACTTTTCTCAGATCTCACTGTCACTAACTCGTTTTTATGTAGTTCACCTTCACTAATGTGAACTAGTTCAATTCTCTCTCACTTCACCTCTTCTTCCGTGACGCAACTTCCTAACGCCCGACGGTTCAGTTTACTCGGAGTCGAGCACAAGACCTCCACAAAACGTCGCTCCGCAGTAGCACTCGCTGCATGTCATAACAGTCGGCACCAATTCGCTCGGAGAAACACCAGTCGCCACTGACTTCACACTCTAGTCGTAAATCGACTACTACCGACTGCGTCAGAGCGTTCGCTTATATACAGCTACATAATGTTTTGTGAAAACCGAGAATAACAGAAAGATCCAGAAATCAAAGGTTGCTACTAAATTGAGAGCGAAAATGCCTATAGTAAGGCCAACAACAGTATCATTTAAAACAAATGTTCTAAATTTGGCAACGAATTACACAGAAAAGCCTGTAAGAGACTGGGTAAGGTACAGAGGTTGTAAAATGCGAAAAAACAGTTGCATGCTGCTGAGAATTCCACTAAAACAAATGGTCAATAAGACCAGTAATAATGTTACTGTTAAATGTATCAAGACGAATCAAATGGGCAGAACTTTTACTTTCTCTACCACGTACATAGTAGATAGAGAAGGTATTGCATTCCACACAAAAATTCAATACCAGATTTCACCGAAATACATATTTCGATGGCCTTTTAGCATTTTAGAACAAAGTCCGTGTGTGTATCTCTGTGTGTATGTGTATATGAACAGCATAACTCAAAAACAAAAAGTCTGATGAACACCAAACTTGGTATTTATGTTCAGTAGCTTCCAAAGATGCGACACGAATATTTTCAAGAAAATCCTCCCACCCAAACAACCCTTTACATGAAACCTTTTTCGAAAATGTTCATTTTTTAAAAAATGGTTCTAACGATTTTGATTAAAATACCAAATTTTAAACTTATGTACATGGCAAATAAAATGTATATCTTGAATTTTCTGGGAATAACCTGTGAAGTCCTCTTCATCAGAAGGAATTTTATATATCTTGCATAATTGGTAAACGTTAAGCGATTGACGAAAGCTTTAATATACGAAAAATGTAGACCTGTTTAAAACACACAATTTATTTTAAATAGTTTTTTTGTGGCCTAAGTGTTATCTGAGATATCCGTTATTAAAGGTTCGATTTGTTCATTATTGGCCATTCTCTTAAACTTCTTTCAACATTCAGTTGTTTCTCGCGAGTGCATGGAAACAGTATGGAATTTTAAGGCCAGCATATAGCGTCCAGTTCTTAAACATTTGACTATTGCTGTTCCCTTTATATCTATAATGAGATGTGTAACGTAGCTATTTCTGAAAATTTTTATTTGGGTTAAGATAAAAAAGCTTTACTAAGAATAGTTTGTAAACTCACTAATAAAGATAGAGGGAAGAGAAAGTCATGTGAATGTATCACATCAGATGTTTTACTTTCTCTGGCATTTAACTGAAGTAAAGAAAGCACAAAATCCTTTCATCGAGCGAGGTGGCACCACAGTTACTTTCGGGAGGTCTGGGGTTCGATCTCCGGGGACCACCCACTCTGACCCATAGATTTTTCGTGGTTTTTTTCGGGGTCCGCAGACGAATGCTATGATGGTTTCTCATCAACCACTATTTCCTTTCCATCATTTCCCTTTCATTCAGTTTCCTTCTCAGGTGTGCTTCTACGTTTCCTGGTGTATGGCGGAGCCGGACAGATGGTGCGGATGCATGCTCAATGGAAAGAGTACTCCCCGTGGACACCAGAGGGCTGCTTGATTGGGGACTGGTTAGTCGCACTCTCTCGGCGGCTACTGCAGTGGAACGGGTCTGCGAGCTTGGAAATGTTAGGGACGTTCGCGCGTCTCTGTGGCTTATCTACCTGCGCCGATAGCCTCTCGTGGTTCCTTCACCTCATTCCTTCTTCCTGTGAGCTAGTAGCCACTAGATCTCTGTATATCTTAGTGTACGGGGTGTCCCACTCCGGTGAATAACCTATACCCATACACAATTCATTCAAAAATTCTAACACTCACTGAACCCAAAACGTATTTTAGAAAAGGTCCTTTATGTATGTGAGAGCGAGAGGAAGGCGAGAAAGGGAAAGGGAGAGAGAGAAAAAGATAAACGTAAACGTACGTAACAGGAGATACCCCGGAAGCAGGACAGAGCACCGCACGCAGGCCAGTCGGCCCATTATGCTGCCATCGTGACCCCTGGGAGGGAAGGTTGAAGGGGAGAGACCCGAAGGGCTACCAGATCTGGATGCCGACGGGCGCAAACATGGACGGGTTCCCTAACGTTTCCAGAGAGAACGCATCCGACGCCGCACGGTCTCTGCCCACAAGCCAGAGACCTAACTGAGTGGTACCCAGCGACGCCGGGAAGAAACCTTTACAAAGCGTAAGCCACCGCCCAACCGCAACCCGCCGAACACAGTCGCCTAGTCCTATAACCCTGAAACAGAGAACAAGGAAGATAATGGGTACAGGAAATGAGAGGAAAGAGAGTCGTGGTAGAAGATGAACCACCGCTCCAGCATTCGCCTGGCGACCCGGGGAAACCACGAAAAACTACGGTACAGAAAAGGCTGTCGACGGGATAGATCCCGGGACCTCCCGGGATGCGGGTCACAGACGTAACCACCTAAGCCATCTCGCTGGATGTGTGTGTGTGTGTGAGAGAGAGAGAGAGAGAGAGAACAGAATAAGCTACCGCCAAAGAAAAGTTTTAAAAATATATGATAAGTTGGATATGTATCCATTTTAATTACTTTAAGTCGTCATTTTATAAGAATGTAATTTGTAGATTTAAAGGAAATCCCAACCACTCTAAACAACCCCTGCATAAAATAAGATCAATTACCTTATTTCCCAAAGTTGTCCAAACACTTGTGACGTCATATATCCCTGTTACATTGGTATGAAAAATAAAAAGACGGGAGTTCTTAAGTTTTTTTTTAGTTCCATTTATACCCGCCTTTAAGTACATTGGTCTCACCGGCGACCTTGCCTTAGGAACCTATTGTCTATTGGCAATGGTATTAACTCGTATTCTCTCGTCGTTGGGTTTCTTGCACTTTTTGGGTTTAATCATTAGATAACACACACATCCACACTTCCAGACTCTGGGGAGGATAGGAAACAATCTTGGTTAGGGAAAAACTCCCACCCCCAGCCGGGAGTCAAACCCGTGACCCCTTGCACAGCAGACGAATGCTCTACCTACTGAGCTACGGGACCAGCCCTAAAGTTTCATTTATCGTCTTAGCAACCATCGAAGGAAAAACGTAGATATCGTTAAAATAGACAATTTAAATCAAATAAAATTAATATTCGCTGTTGTCCGACTGTATGTCTCAATAAAACAATGCTAAGGAACCGTTCTTATGGATCTCATGAACTCTGCGAAGGGAAATACCAAAGTTAGACCTTAGGCATTTAACTGCATGCTCAAGTTTACTTGCAACAAGTGCCTATTGCAGCCTTTCCTGTATCTTTAGCTGCAGACAGATAGGAAAAGCCGTTCTCGTGTGAATAATTTGTGGGATAAATATGAAAATAAATCATAATGGATAGAGAAATTCAAATGATTGTTACATGTGAGGAAATTAGTTCAATTCATGTCCCTCCCTGAAGAACTATCACAATACTGAAAGAACTTCTGCAGTTACGAGAGCTGATCTTGAGAAAAGAAAATATATCCCCATGTTACGATTTTACCAAAACTTTGTTCTTTTTGGAGAATTTATTAATTATTATTATTATTATTATTATTATTATTATTATTATTATTATTATTATTATTATTAAGTCGTCGTAGGCCGTTAGCATCCACACCTTGATCACAATTATCAGTAACGTTGAAGAACGAACATCTTGTAAAATTGTTGTCAGGAATAAGTTAAAAAACTGAGTTTTATTTATGGACGCTCTTTAATTGTTGTGGTCCTTAGCGTCCCATTCTATATTGGGCGTGAAAAATCGGTAATTTTGCTCAGAGTCCTCTATAAGGCTTGAGGTTCTTTTACGTGCCGTAAATTTACCATGGGACCCCGGCTTCCTTTCCGAAGGAAGCCATGCTAAGGCCGAAAAATCCATTGCCTCCGCCGGGTTTGAACCTGCGACCTCGAGAACTAGAGGCTAGCATGGTAACCACTACACCACGAGGACGACAGTGCCAGGATTATCCTGAAATTTTATAATTCTCTACAGGATTATGCCACTTCGGAAAACACTTGTATATTTCGAACAATATTCATTGGCAGAACAATATGAACTTCTAATATCGTGGTCCACGCTTTAAGGTAATGAGCACCAGTGAAATTCGTCATGCTATTGTCGGAATGCGAGTTTTTAATACTTGTGCAACTAAATTAGCTACAGTAGCTGTGCTATAAAAGGTCATGCACCAACGTAACGTTCTTTCAAAACTCTCGTAAGCCTCAAGGAAATAATTACACCGCTTACTACGGAGCACAGAGGTGACAATGAATCATTCCTTAAAGCATTCTCATTAGGTACGTTCTTTACGGGAGATTTGCTGACGTTGATCTTACAAGATTTATGGAACTTTATTCGCCTGTCAGATTCCTTCCTACCAGCCATTCGTACACACAACACATTTCCTCATCCTGGAGTCACACAGATGCCAGAGATAAGCTGGTTTTCGCAACCAAAATTCGCAGGAGGCAGACCCTCCAGCTATCTATTATTGTGCTGAAATTAATCCAGCCGGAACTTGCAGCTGGTTACAACATCGAACTGACATGCTTCAACTGTCCATTCCAGGTTGTTGTACTATGTGGTTAACAATAGACTGCAACAGATTCAGCTGTTGACTCATTCATGCAGCGTTTCCTACTTCAAATAGTACAGCTTTCATTCAAGCTTTACCCAGAATGTTCATTTACTATTTTTTACTTATTATAGGTGATGAAATATTTAGAGTTTATTATCATTAATAAGGCTACTCCAAATTTATGGTGATAAACTTTCGGCTAGTAAAAATTAGATCAACCTAATAATTAATGTATGCGTGGATAAGGTGAGTGGAGCCGCGGAAAGAATGTGAACTAATGCGGTGAGGCATGCGCAACGCAAAGACCACATGGTTTAATATCTATGTTATGCTGATCACGTCAAATCCATTATCAGTGACGCTATGCCGTAGCACATCGCTCGCCTCGGTCGGGTACCGTGTATGGGAAAGTCAGACAAAATAGAGTACTTAATAAATAACTTCAACTCTCCCATAAACTCTGCACAATACGTTGTTGATCATTTAATGATTAATTGCTTATATGTCTACCTCAAATTCGTAATGACATAATAAATTTTCTCTGAATTTATGCCAACGATCCCGCTTTGTCAGACTAGTTGGATAAAACGGAGTACTTAGATTATAGTGTAAATTTCAAAATATAAAATAACTTTTAAAAATGTTCAAATTCACAAAACCTGCTTTATTGCCTTCTTCCTCTTCTGATGACGCTACAATCCTGTACTATGGCAGTTTTCTTTGGCTTCTTCTTTCCTCCGTTATTTTTGTTGCAGTAGATTTTGTAGTATTTGTCTTCATTGAAGGTTTCTTTTTTACAAGCTTCTCATCCTTTATGGAAGGAATTAGTTCATTTTGGTAAGGAGAATTTGTTAGGATAGCAATATTTCCTCTTCTTCTTTTGGTGATTTTCTGTTTTCTTTCCACCAGTCTTCCTTGTTTAGGGCGTATAATAATAGCAGAGTTGTCAGGTACTAATGAATTGCAATGAAACTTACCAAAATAATAATAATAATAATAATAATAATAATAATAATAATAAAAATAAAAATTTCGCCTGAGTAAACGAACGTTTCGAAGGTTCAAAATGTAATTTTAAACCTATTGGATAAAACGGGGTACCATCCTGTTTCATTCAACAGCACTATGTTAAAACAGCAACTGAAAATTATCCGGATATACATTCTGAATCACACGTGTTTATGTAGTGCATACAGAGCTAATTTATGTAATACTTTATAGTCTTGAAAACTATGTCTTCGAGGCATAAACTTAATTTTTAGAGTCCGAAATTGCAACACAACTCTAAAAAGTACTTCTGATGCACAGAATATACTCTTGCACAAAACAGATTGTGGCTACCCTAAAAATGGTGGTAAACGAATGGCAAAGAAGTCACTCTGTTTAACGAAAGATGTCAGTACATGAAAAACAAGGAAAGTTCGACACACTGTTTTAGTAGACTATTCTGTTTCATCTAACTCTTGTATATTTCTTATACTTCAACCGATTGATATACATCCCAATAAAATATGCTATAATTGGCATACTATTTTTTACTTTTTCTACTACGTATAGTAAGTAGGAGAAGTAATGCATTCCACCCAAAAATTCGATACCGAGAATTCACCGGAAATACCTGTTTTGAGACCCCCTGAATCCAAAAAAGGCATTTTTGGAAACATGTCCGTGTGTGTGTGTGAACAGCATAACTCAGAAACGAACAGTCGGATAAACACCAAACTTGGTATTTAGGTTCAGTATCTTCCAGAGATGCGACACGAAGGTTTTCAAGAAAATCCCCTCACCCCAGATTACATTTTACATGGAAGATTTTTCGAAAATTTTAATTTTCTCAAAAATGGCTCTAACGATTTTGATTAAAAAATCGTATGTTTAAGATATTGTTATGACAAATAAAATGTATATCTTGAATTATCTGGGAATGTCTCCAAAAGTATTCTTCATTGTGAACGACTTTTGATTAACTGGTAAACCGTAAGAGATAGACATAATTTTACTACACAAAAAATGTAGATCGCGTTAAAATACAAAATTTATGCCATATACATTTTTGTTGTTGAGTGAACTATTTTCGAGACATTGCTTGTTATTCCCTTAAATTTTTCAATACTTATTTTCTCAAATGGGAATTCGTTATTCATTTTTTGTCTTGGATATGCAAAGAGTATTAATCTGTGGCAAAGGGAATGGTGCTGCATATAGCAACCACTATTAAGAGATATGTATGTGCTTAAAGGCTACTGTATTTCTATATTGCCCTTGTAAATATATATTCCCCTTACAGCTACAAGAAAATTAGCAATAAGATAGAGTCTGCAAATGTTTATCTCGATTAACATGAAGTAGATGGAGAATAAGCGTTTGTAAAAATAGTTTGTACAAGAGTAGAGAAAGTCATGTAAGTGTAAACATCAGATTTTTTTTACTTATTATAGGTGATGAAATATTTACAATTTATTATGATTAATAAAGCTACTCCCGGCTCGTAAAATTAGATCAACCTAATAATTAATGTATGCGTGGATAAGGTGAGTGGAGCCACGGAAAGAATGTGAACTAATGCGGTGAGGCATGCGCAACGCAAAGATCATTTTATGGTTTAATATCCATGTAATGCCGATGATATCATATCCATTATCAGTGACGCTGTGCCATGTAGCACATCGCTCGCCTCGGTCGGGTACCGTGTAAAGGAAAGTCCGGGAAAACAGGGTACTTAATAAGTAACTCCAACTATCCCATAAACTCTGCACAATACATTGTTGATTATTCAATTATTAATTGCTTATTTGTCTACTTCAAATTGGTAATGACAAAATAGATTTAAAATAATCACAAGTATAGACAATAAGTTTTCTCTGAATTTATGTCAACGATCCCGCTTTGTCAGACTCGTTGGATAAAACAGGGTACTTAGATTATAGTGTAAATTTCAAAACATAAAATAATTTTTAAAAACGTTCAAATTCACAAAACCTGCTTTATTGCCTTCTTCCTCTTCTGATGATGCTACAATCCTGTACTATGGCAGTTTTCTTTGGCTTCTTCTTTCCTCCGTTATTTTTGTTGCAGTAGATTTTGTAGTATTTGTCTTCATTGAAGGTCGAAAACTGCTCATCCTTCATGGAAGGAATTAGTTCATTTTGGTAAGGAGAATTTGTTAGGATAGCAATATTTCCTCTACTTCTTTTGGTGATTTTCTGTTCGCTTTCCACCAGTCTTCCTTGTTTAGGGCGTATAATAATAGCAGAGTTGTCAGGTACTAATTAATTGCAATGAAACTTACGATGATGATAATGATGATGATGGTGATGATGAAAATAATAATAAAATTTTCCCTGAGTAAACGAACGTTTCGGAGGTTCAAAATGTAATTTTAAACCTATTGGATAAAACGGGGTACTGTTAAGAACAGCAACTGAAAATTATCGGAATATACATTCTGAATCACACGTGTTTATGTAGTGCATACAGAGCTAATTTATGTAATATTTTATAATCTTTAAAACAATGTCTTCCAGGTATAAACTTACTTTTCAGACTCCGAAATTGCAACACAACACTCTAAAAAGTACTTCTGATGCACAGAACATATTCTTGCACAAAACAGATTGTGGCTACCCTAAAAATGGTGGTAAACGAATGGCAAAGAAGTCACTCTGTTTAACGAAATATGTCAGTACATGAAAAACAAGGAAAGCCTGATACACTGTTTTAGTAGACTATCCTGTTGTATCTAACTCTTGTATATTTCTTATAATTCAGTCGTTTGATATACATCCCACTAAAAACATGCTATAACTGGCATACTATTTTTTACTTTCTCTACTACGTATCGTAAGTAGGGGAAGTAATGCATTCCACCCAAAAATTCGATACCGAGAATTCACCGGAAATACATGTTTTGAGACCCCCTGAATAAAAAAAACATTTTTTGGAAATATGTTCGTGTGTGTGTGTCTGTGTTTGTGTTTGTGAACAGCATAACTCAGAAACGAACAGTCGGATAAACACCAAACTTGATATTTAGGTTCAGTATCTTCCTGAGATGCGACACCCCATATTACCCTTTACATGGAATATTTTTCGAAAACTTTAATTTTCTCAAAAATGGCTCTAACGATTTTGATTAAAATATCATATGTTTAAGATATTTTCATGACAAATGATATGTATATCTCGAATTTTCTGGGAATGTCTCCAAAAGTATTCTTCATTGTGAACGACTTTTGCATAACTGGTAAACCATAAAAGATAGACAAAATTTTACTACACAAAAATGTAGATCGCTTAAAATACACAATTTATGCCATACACATTTTTTTGTTGAGTGAACCATTTACAAGATATTGCTTGTTATTCCCTTAAATTTTCCAATACTTTTACTTTTTCTCAAATTCGTTATTGAATTTCTTTTTGTGCTGGTAATGCAAAGAAAATGGAATACTCCACATAGCAACCAGCTCTTAAAATATTTGACTGTCGCTTAAAACCTACCAATTTCCCTTGCATCTACAAGAAAATTACCAATAAGATTAACATCTCGATATCTCGATTAACATGAAGCATATGGAGAATAAGCGTTTGTAAAAATAGTTTGTACACGAGTAGAGAAGGTCATGTGAGTGTAACACATCAGAATTTTTATCAGAGAAGTGCTTATAATGAGATACCAAGTCAAAAATATCTCACTTGGGATTTGAGAGAAAAGTTACATGAATGTCTTTGAGAAAAACATGGATAAGTTCTGTTATTTACCATATCTTAATATGCTGAATATAAAAGGAGTTAAACAATGCATTCATTATTTCTCGCTTATACATATAAATGAACTGAAACACTCGTATCCCCGAAAAATCAGACTGAGCGTGGATGCGGTGTGTTTCATAAAGAAAGCAATATAAAATATAATGTAACCAAGGTAACCGAATTAATATCAAGTATGTGTTCATAAAATCAAGACCGTTTCTTAAAAGGCAGCTACATACATGAAAATAAAAAGCTGTGTAATCTATAATAATTGTGTAGTGAGAAACCACCAGTTGATACGTACACCCAGATGAATGAAAAGCTCGCAAAATAAACAGTGCCTTTATGTTGGTAATGGAATTTTAAAATGCCCCTACCCTGCCTTTAAATCATTCTAGCAATTTTCTTGTGTTGACTAGCAGCCCACTCTTGCCTTATGTCCACGAAAGGACAAATGAACTCGGAGTTGGAAGATGGAGGTTTAAAATTGTATAAATCGCGAAACCTTTATGAACAACATTCACGGCTAATAATATATCCATTTAATTACGTGTAATATCAGGTACACATCCTTTTATTTACCAGAAAATAATGAACGCAAATATTTCAGTCCCTTCCATGCAGTGCGCATTGCCTATGTTTGTATCTTTTGAGACAGAATGTGCCGGAATTAATTTTATTATGTACTAATTTATTCAGTGTTCAATTTAATCTATAAATTATATAAGTGTACAATGTGAAAACAATGTAAATAGTAATTTTTGTATAATGTAATATTTGTCGTGTACATAATGTTCCTGTTTCACTAGGTTTAGAATGACTTGAAAGCTGCAGATAGGATAGAAACATGCTGTTTCCAGGTGCAGCTAAAACGGTATCTTTTGTGTAAGAAAATAAAGGTAAAGGTTTTATGACTCTGTTTGTTTCCGCTCCGGGTGTATGGAGCGAGGCAAATATTATAACGGCAGTTTTACCGTTGACTTTTAGTAGAGGACCGTCCACAGTGTAAGACGGACAGTTGAGTTCACAGTATACAGTTGAGTTGAGAAGGCAGTACACAGGGGAAGACAGTGGTGATATGTGAACAGGAACAGTATGTAGTGTTAGAGTGAAGAAGTAATAATAAATAGTCCTAAAGCAAACGTTCCAGTGTGTAATCAATTCCTCTATAAGCTCCCATTGCCACAACTGAGATCGACGAGCTTATCAAATGTCATGATAGGCAGAGTCCATGCAAACATCACCGCTGAGATCCATCTAGCCAGGGTAACAGCGAGAAGGACTACAAGACGAAGCCACGTCGAAACAATAGGCAGGGATACCGACGCACTTTATATTTAACCGATACTAAATATTTAGTTAAACATTAAATATTGCAATATAAAATTGAACACATCATACGATTTGAAACAGTTTTGTTGTTTCATAAATATTTTGAAGTATAAATGTGAAAAAAGAACATAATTATGGAAAATTAGGGTATCTATTTTTATTTCTGCACACTTTATCCCCTTAAATAGTTTAAACTCGCAATAAAAGTTTAATATCGTAGAGATAAGTAATTTTACCATTTAAACTACAACAGACCGAGCGTGATGGCTCAGTTCGTAATGTCTGTGGCCCGCATTTGGGAGGTCCTGGGTTCAAATGTCCGGAAGTGACCAATCTGACCGAAGGTTTCTTCGCGGTTTTCCTCGGTCTCTAGACGAATGCTGGGTTGGATAATTTTATCCGCAAATTTTCCTAACATTCCTTTTATCACTACGTTTAATTCTCCTCTTCTTCTTCGCCACCATACCAGACATTGGGATGATTACCCATCCTGAATATGCTATGATCCAGAGTCTGCTTGCTCCTCGACAGGCTACTGACTGAACACATTGACTTGTAAGTCCTTGGGGGTGTAAGTCCTACAAAGAGGACTGAAGAAGAAACTGCAACATAAATTGTAAAATTTGGCTTAATAATAATAATAATATCACAAAATCTTAAATTGGATCAAGCATTGTTTCGGCACGCTCAATTTTGTATGTTTATTATGAATAATATCATAGGCTTATTTAGAATTCTCGTAGTTGAAAAACCTCAAATTATGAAATTATCATGTTTCTGAGCAGTGCATTTTCAAACGAAAGTAATGATTTTTGGCATCCTGTCAATGTTTACTTCGTAAAATATCTGGACTTTAAGCAGTAGCGCCATTAAGGCACTCAGATTAAAGTTTCGTCATTCTTTTCCTTTCACTTCTCACCTAGAACTTGCCTTTGTTCACAGGTTAATGTCTGTGTGTGTGTTATTTACTTCAAACCAGTAAGAAGCTGGTTCATTAAGGGGCAGGTTGGATTGGAATGAAGTTCTGCCAACATAGGAAACTATATGCATCGTCGCGTTTCCGTACAGCTTTACAATTTATCGAGAGAGTCTTAAAAAGCATCCATATATTACAAAACATAACAAACGAAGTATCACACACTTTACTGTGAAGCAATGATACGTTATTTACTTGACATAGTAATTTTTGAAAATACAAATGGTCAAAAATAGATATAAATAGGTATATAATTATACATGTGCTATTGTGGGTGAGCAACACCGTGATGAGTTCTATTTTCAGCAAAATGGGGCTCCTGCTCACTAAGCATGTAGTTGAATCTTTTCAGCCGAACATTTTCCAAATAAGTGAATAGAACGAAGTAACTCAGCTGACTGGCCACCAAGGTCTCTGGATCTTACTCCTATGGATTTCTTTAATAAAGATGTTCTTAAACATAGTTTCTGCAGAATCCCACGTACTGAAGAGCCTTGGTTCGGTTTCTTAGGAGCGCATATCACGAAATTGACACAAAGAACTGAGTAATAACATGTGCTTGATTGTCAAATCTAGATTAAGCAGTGTGAAGACCAACAATTTGAATATTCAAAACAGTGATCTAATATTATGTGTTACTTCATAAATCTATATCATATTAAATTAGGAAATCTTTGCATATTTAATGTTCCATTACAGTTTTCCCATCCCTCTACATACAGATACAGTTTTTACTTTCTCTACTACGTACAGTAAGTAGGGGAAGTATTGTATTCCACCCAAAAATTCGATACCGAGATTTCACCGGAAATACATGTTTTGAGACACCATGAATACAAAAAAAAAGCATTTTTGAAAACATGTCTCTGTGTGTGTGTGTGTGTGTGAACACCATAACTCAGAAACGAACAGTCGGATAAACACCAAACTTGGTATTTAGGTTCAGTATCTTCCGGAGCTGCGACACGAAGGTTTTCAAGAAAATCCCCCCACCCCAGATTACCCTTTACATGGAAGATTTATCGAAAAGTTTAATTTTCTCAAAAATGGCTCTAACGATTTTGATTAAGATATCATATGTTTAAGATATTTTCATGACAAATAAAATGTATATCTTGAATTTTCTAGGAATGTCTCCAAAAGTATTCTTCATTGTGAAAGACTTTTGCATAACTGGTAAACCATAAGAGATAGACAAACTTTTACTGCACAAAAAATGTAGATCGTGTTAAAATACACAATTTATGTCATATACATTTTTTTTGTTGAGTGAACCATTTTCGAGATATTGCTTGTTATACCCTTAAATTTTTCAATACTTATTTTCTAAAATGAGAATTCGTTATTCGTTTTTACTTTCTCTACTACGTATAGTAAGTAGGGGAAGTATTGTATTCCACCCAAAAATTCGATACCGAGACTTCACCGTAAATATATGTTTTGAGACCCCCTGAATCCAAAAAAAGCATTTTTGGAAACATGTCTGTGTGTGTGTCTGTGTGTGTATGTGTCTGTCTGTGTGTGTATGTGTCTGTCTGTGAACAGCATAACTCAGAAACGAACAGTCGGATAAACACCAAACTTGGTATTTAGGTTCAGTATCTTCCGAAGCTGCGACACGAAGGTTTTCAAGAAAATCCCCCCACCCCAGATTACCCTTTACATGGAAGATTTATCGAAAAGTTTAATTTTCTCAAAAATGGCTCTAACGATTTTGATTAAGATATCATATGTTTAAGATATTTTCATGACAAATAAAATGTATATCTTGAATTTTCTAGGAATGTCTCCAAAAGTATTCTTCATTGTGAAAGACTTTTGCATAACTGGTAAACCATAAGAGATAGACAAACTTTTACTGCACAAAAAATGTAGATCGTGTTAAAATACACAATTTATGTCATATACATTTTTTTTGTTGAGTGAACCATTTTCGAGATATTGCTTGTTATACCCTTAAATTTTTCAATACTTATTTTCTAAAATGGGAATTCGTTATTCGTTTTTACTTTCTCTACTACGTATAGTAAGTAGGGGAAGTATTGTATTCCACCCAAAAATTCGATACCGAGACTTCACCGTAAATATATGTTTTGAGACCCCCTGAATCCAAAAAAAGCATTTTTGGAAACATGTCTGTGTGTGTGTCTGTGTGTGTATGTGTCTGTCTGTGTGTGTATGTGTCTGTCTGTGAACAGCATAACTCAGAAACGAACAGTCGGATAAACACCAAACTTGGTATTTAGGTTCAGTATCTTCCGAAGCTGCGACACGAAGGTTTTCAAGAAAATCCCCCCACCCCAGACTACCCTTTACATGGAAGATTTATCGAAAAGTTTAATTTTCTCAAAAATGGCTCTAACGATTTTGATTAAGATATCATATGTTTAAGATATTTTCATGACAAATAAAATGTATATCTTGAATTTTCTAGGAATGTCTCCAAAAGTATTCTTCATTGTGAAAGACTTTTGCATAACTGGTAAACCATAAGAGATAGACAAACTTTTACTACACAAAAAATGTAGATCGTGTTAAAATACACAATTTATGTCATATACATTTTTTTTGTTGAGTGAACCATTTTCGAGATATTGCTTGTTATACCCTTAAATTTTTCAATACTTATTTTCTAAAATGGGAATTCGTTATTCGTTTTTACTTTCTCTACTACGTATAGTAAGTAGGGGAAGTATTGTATTCCACCTAAAAATTCGATACCGAGACTTCACCGGAAATATATGTTTTGAGACCCCCTGAATCCAAAAAAAGCATTTTTGGAAACATGTCTGTGTGTGTGTCTGTCTGTGTGTGTATGTGTCTGTCTGTGTGTGTGTGTGTGTGTGTGTCTGTCTGTGAACAGCAAAACTCAGAAACGAACAGTCGGATAAACACCAAACTTGGTATTTAGGTTCAGTATCTTCCAAGGATGCGACACGAAGGTTTTCAAGAAAATCCCCCCACCCCAGACTACCCTTTACATGGAACATTTTTCGAAAATTTTAATTTTCTCAAAACTGGCTCTAACGATTTTGATTAAAATATCATATGTTTAAGATATGTTCATGACAAATGAAATGTATATCTCGAATTTTCTGGGAATGTCTCCAAAAGTGTTCTTCATTGTGAACGACTTTTGCATAACTGGTAAACCATAAGAGATAGACAAAATTTTACTACACAACAAATGTAGATCGCGTTAAAATACACAATTTATGTCATATACATTTTTGTTGTTGAGTGAACCATTTTCGAGATATTGCTTGTTATTGCCTTAAATTTTCCAATACTTATGCTTTTTCTCAAATTCGTTATTAATTTTTTTTTGTCCTGGTAATACAAAGAGAATGGAATACTCCACATAGCAACCAGCTCTTAAACGCTAAGCCTAGCAATTTCCCTTGCATCTACAAGAAAATTAGCAATAAGATTAACATCTCGATTAACATGAAGCATATGGAGAATAAGCGTTTGTAAAAATAGATTGTACAAGAGTAGAGAAAGTCATGTGAGTGTAACACATCAGATTTTTTGTCTTGGATAAGCAAAGAGTTATAATCTGTGGCAAAGGGAATGGTGCTGCACCTAGCAACCAGCTATTAAGAGATATTATGTGCTTAAAGGCTACTGTTTTTCTATATTTCCATTGTAAATATATTTTCCCCTTACATCTACAAGAAAATTAGCAATAAGATAGAGTCTGCAAATGTTTATCTCAATTAACATGAAGTAGATGGAGAATAAGCGTTTGTAAAAATAGTTTGTACAAGAGTAGAGAAAGTCATGTGAGTGTAACACATCAGATTTTTTATGCATGTATACCACTGTAGATTTCACACCACAACCGTGGGTTAATCTTAGTTGTTTTTGCGACCAATGCTGGCCTCTATATGCCATAAATATCTTGTCCGACAGAAATTAGTTGTTCCTGGCACATAAAAGGCATGTTTGAACATAAGTTTTACATTGCAAAATTCCTCCCTACTTGAGAAGCACAAAAATGTTTTTACAGCGTGAAACATATGTTATGAAAAGTGTAGATACCACCTATTTGTACGTTTGGAGCTAATTTAATTAAATTATAATGTATATTATCGACCTGAATGACATTTTACCTCCGATTCTGAAAGAAAATTTCTTAAGATAAAGTATTTTTACTCATTAATACTCTGAGAACTCAAAGAGTTAATGGGCTGATAATATATAGGTTGCACCATCTAAGTTGAGACTGTAAAATATCTCCAAAACTAAGCGTTGTAGAAAGAAATGTCTTGAATAAAATTTGCTTGGTATTATGGGAAAAAGTAAATGCCATTAATCGTGGTTTATTTGGAGAATGTTGGGGCGGTCATTTTAGGGTCAATTTAAATTAATTGTAGATTCCAATTTTAAAAAGTCTGATATGCTACACTCACATGACTTTCTCTACTCCTGTACAAATTATTTTTGCAAATGCTTATTCTCCATATGCTTCATGTTAATCGAGATGTTAATCTTATTGCTAATTTTCTTGTAGATGCAAGGGCAATTGGTAGGTTATAAGCGATAGTCAAATCTTTTAAGAGCTGGTTGCTATGTGGCGCATTCCATTCTCTTTACATTACCAGGACAAAAAAAAATCTGATGTGTTACACTCACATGACTTTCTCTACTCTTGTACAAACTATTTTTACAAACTGTTATTCTCCATCTATTTCATATTAGTCGAGATAAACATTTGCAGAAACGATCTTTTGACATGCAAAGAGAATTACATTTTACACATAGGGACCAGTTCTAAAAATATTTAACTATCGCTTAAGGCGTATTATGTTCCCCTTGTTTTTTAATTGCAAGGGCAATATAGAAATACAGTAGCTTTTAAGCATCGACATATATCTTAATAACTGGTTGCTAGATGCAGCACCATTTTCTTTGCCACGGATTAATACTCTTTGCATATCCAAGACAAAAAATGAATAACGAACTCCCATTTAAGAAAATAAGTATTGAAAAATGTAAGGCAATAACAAGCAATATCGCGAAAATGGTTCGCTCAAGAAAACAAATCTATATGACATAAATTGTGTATTTTAACGCGATCTACATTTTATGTAGTAAAATTTTGTCTATCTCTTATGGTTTACCAGCTATGCAAAAGTCGTTCGCAATGAATAAGAATACTTTTGGAGACCTTCCCAGAAAATTCAAGATATACATTTTATTTGTCATTAAAATATCATAAACACGATATTTTAATCAAAATTGTTAGAGCCTTTTTTGAGAAAATTAAAATTTTCGAAAAATGTTCCATGTAAAGGGTAATCTGGGGTGGGGGGATTTTCTTGAAAACCTTCGTGTCGCATCTCTGGAAGATGCTGAACCTAAATACTAAGTTTGATGTTTATCCGACTGTTCATTTTTGACTTATGCTGTTCACAGACGCACAGACACACACGGACATGTTTCCAAAAATGCTTTTTTTGGATTCAGGGGGTCTCAAGCATGTATTTCCTGTGAAATTTCGGTATCGAGTTTTTGGGTGGAATACTACGTATAGTAAGTAGGGGAAGTATTGTATTCCAAGACTTCCCCTACTTACTATACGTAGTAGAGAAAGTAATATTAAATTGACCCTAAAATAAACATCATAATGTTCTCCAAACAAAAGACGACTAATGGCATTTACTTTCCCCCCATAATATCAAGCAACTTTTATTCAAGACATTTCTTTCCTCAACGCTTAGTTTGGAGATATTCTATAGTTTCAACTTAAATGGTCTACCTTATATAGGTATATTAATATGACTGTTATGATTTCTCCTTGTGATGCGCTAAAGAGCTATACGTAGCATTGGGATTCTCGAGTTTCTGTTTTCACGATGTTGGATCTTAGAATCATTCAGATGTCGCCAAGGTTCAACGTACCATCTCCAGGTGTGTCAATAGCACGAGGCAAAGGCGATGGGCCTCGAAATGCCAACTGTTTTCCACTTTCACTTTCCAGAAGCAAGCCACATCCTCCGCTAACGCGTTCTGCAGGAACAAGCGTGAGTTATGAAATTCAGAGACATACCACCCGTAACCAATTCGATTGTACGAGGCTGTACTTCCGACGCAATGCAACAACCGATAAATCACGTTGCAATTTCTTGCACCGTTATCGTTTCCCAGCCCCGCCAAGTTACATATGTATGCACATCCGGTTATTGTCTCACGTGTGTGGTCTTTATTGACAACAGCTGCTGCCGCTGGTCGGTGATTATGGTTCCCAGCATCTGATTTCCACAAAGGCATGTACATGTGTTTCAGGCGCAAGAGAACTAGCGGAATGCCAAACTGTCTGGGTATGTCTACTCATTTTAGGCAAGTTCCCAATGCGATATTGAAAGAAAATATAGTGTTTGTACATTCTCTACCAGTGCTTAACAGAAAATTCGACCACGGGATTTCACAGAAAATACATGTTTTGAGACCCGTGAACACAAAAAAGCATTTTTAGGAAACGTTCCGCACGTGTGTGTAAACAGCATAACTCAAAACCGAAGAAGAATCCGATATTCCTTCAAAGATGCAACAGCTTTTCTTGAAAATTCCTATAATAATTTTGATTAAAATGCCATATTTACTTTCTCTACTACGTATAGTAAATAGGGGAAGTATTGTATTCCACCCAAAAATTCGATACCGAATTTCCGCGGACATTTTTGGAAACATGTCCGCGCGCGCGCGCGCGTGTGTGTGTGTGTGTGTGTGTGTGTGTGTGAGTGAACAGCATAACTCAGAAACGAACAGTCGGATAAGCACCAAACTTGGTATTTAGGTTCAATATCTTCCAGAGATGCGACACGAAGGTTTTCAAGAAAATCCCCCACCCCAGATTACTCTTTACATGGAACATTTTTCGAAAATTTTAATTTTCTCAAAAATGGCTCTAACGATTTTGATTAAAATATCATATGTTTAAGATATTTTCATAACAAATGAAATGTATACCTCGAATTTTCTGGGAATGTCTCCAAAAGTATTCTTCATTGTGAACGACTTTTGCATAACTGGTAAACCATAAGAGATAGACAAAATTTTACTACACAAAAAATGTAGATCTCCTTAAAATACACAATTTATGTATATATCTTTTTGTGGAGTGAACCATATCTGGGATATACCTTGTTATTTGTTTCAATGTTCCAATATTTTTTCTCAAATGGAAATTCGTTATTGGTTTTTTTTATGTCTTGGACATGCAAAGAGAGTAAAATGCTCCACATAGCAACCAGCTCATAAAAGATTTGACTATCGCTTAAAGCCTACCATATTCCCTTGCACCTACAAGAAAATTAACAATTAGATAGTTTCTGCAAATATTTATCTGGATTAGCATGAAGTGGACGGAGAATAAGCGTTTGTAAAAATAGTTTGTACAAGAATATAGAAAGTCGTGTGAGTGTAACATATCAGATTTTTTATTTCTAGTTGTCATGCCAAGAGAACGCGATTTAAAAGCCATCACATAGCGACCCGCTCTTAAAACATTTCACTATCGCTTTTGCCTACTGTATTTCTCTAATCCCCTTGTACGTACATGGAAATGTGCAATAATATAATTTCGGCAAACATTTATTTGGATTAACATGAAATAGAGGAATAAGATTTGGAAAGAATAGATAGTTAAAGAATGGGTAGGGAAAGTCGTGTTTATGTAAAACATAGATATTGTTTATCATGATATGCCTGTAAATCGTTTTTCCGGTATTCGTCACAGTCAATCTAACCTACAACCTTTTTTGCTGGTTTTCAACCCTACAGATGCTACTCATATTACTATAAGTTTTTAATGTGTTTATTATTATTATTATTATTATTATTATTGACAGAGAATGTAGCCATGCGTTTAGTTAAAGCTTTGCCGTTTTAGTCTTCCCTCTGTATTTGTGTGTTTATTTCTTAATAAGAAATTAATTTGTGCATCGTATTAATTTTCAATTTAGCACACCAGACAAAGCTAACCGAATAAGCTGTGTCCATTCTTCTCACCTAACCACTTTTTCAATGTAGTACAGGTGTTTCCAAAAACATAATGCCATGTTCTACACGGCGTCCGTTATTATCTACTGCATACATTGCGTACAAACATGTCAACACACTGATGTGGAGTTATATTCCCTATTATAGACTCAATGTTTGTCTTCGGTTTCGGAAGGGTACGTGGTACCAAGGCTCAAATACTCTCCATTTAACATGTGCCACAGAAACACATCATACACCGTGATGTCCGGGCTTCTGGGAGGATGGAGATCCTCTTGAAACCACCCTATTGGGGAAGAGTTCCTGCAGGAACGTAGGTGCGGTCCTGTTTTTCTAGAAGACTTGCAGTTCAAAATCGATACCATTTAGGTGGCAAAAAGTCTGTAAATCAGCATGGAATCGGATGATGACCTCCCAGTAAACAGCAGCATTGATGTTGATCGTCTCATTCCCAGTTTCGATTAAATATGGACCAATGACACCATGGCTGCGTATTGCTGCCCATGCAGTGACATTTTTAGAGTTTAGGGGTTTCTCGTCAGCCTGCTGCCACTCAAAACATCTAATGTTCTGGATATTAACGTGTCCACTAGGAGCACATTGTGGCGGGAGAACACGTAGGCTCATGTATCTCCCGAAACGTCTAGAAAACAACGGAGATTCCGGAGATACATGAGCCTACGTGTTCTCCCGAATCTCCGTTGTTTTCTAGACGTTCTTGCCGGCTGCCAAACGAAGAGCTGAGGAAAGAATTCCTATCCCACCTAGTTGGATAATCATCTCTGGGATTTTGAGAGTGAAGGCAAAATAATAAACTGATTTTCCCATAACCTTGTTTTATTGAAGAGAATTATGTCTATTCAGACGGCTAGCAATTTTCCTTTATGAAGTGTTTTTTGAATCTTATAGCTTAAACCCTCCCGCTACCATTTCATGTCATTATGGACCTAATTAATTCGTCACACGATCTTCCACCTGGTTGTACAATTTAATTACATCACTAATTCTAATATTACGGTAGTAGCACGCAAACTAATGCCAACAGAATATCTCAGAGTCTTCTAAACTCTGAGCCTCCCTCCCTTTTTATACGTTTTCCTATGACACCAGAATTTGCGCCTTTATTTGTTGCAACAATTTCCGTTGGTTCCATGCATTACGTGGCATGATATGACAATAAAGGTGCCAAATTTCTGAAGTCACGCGTCCTGCTGACTAATCAGCAAAACTCAAGGTCTCTGTCCTTCTCTTAAGTACATGTTTCCTTTTCTATTTTACCAACTCCCTCGAGTTCCGGGAAATGGGCTACTTTTTCTGCCTCTATTCTCTGCCCTCTCTTTCTATTTTCTGAAGTTTAGCGTGAACCCTGTGCGCATTAGAACGTGTGTTGATGGACTTTCACCTCTCGTTTGCTAGCTCGCCTGTTCTAATTCCAGCTATGTTACAAGTTGGTTATACACATTTTAAATTACTCCCAATATTTTAACATTGATTCTTAATCCTATTTCCAGTATTTTATATGCTGTTATTTCCTATGCTTGTTTGCTCGGGTATGCCCTCTTATAACATGGCATTCATCTGATCACCACCAATTATGCAGTATATGTTCATCCTCGTAGGGCAGATCAGTACATGGGCACAATGCTGCATTCGTTGGCGATAATCTGGAGGCGTTAATCCATGCAACACCTGCATCCGTATGAGCGGGCCCCAGTTACTTCGCTATGTACCACACACTTGTAGTTGGCAAATGCAACTCCTTACACGTTCGCCGCAAACTCCTCTTCAGTGAATGCAGAACTTCATCCATAACACGACCAATATTCTCATTCATCCTGGTAGTGTGGAGTCTTCTTGAGTGTCCCACATTATGATTATCCATGAACCCTCTTTGCCAGAACGTCATCCAAAACAGTATTGTCTTCTTTGGTGGTGCAGATCCCTGGAAATGGTTCTAGAACTGCCACTCAGGGAAAGACCTACAATTCCGCCCTTTTCCCTTAACTCCGGAAATAATCTTTGACACATCATGCGCGTTCCAGGACGTATATTGGTTGTCACCTATCTCACCTCTAGAACATAAATAAATAAAAACACGGTTTCGGTTACCTGTTTTGTAACACCCTGCATATTCTCTATCGCTCTATGATTTGGATTTATTATGAACCAAAGTAACACATCCCATTTGCATGTTTCTTCAATTTCCGACTTAAAGTTTTCCTCATACCAGCAAAAGTAATCTATAGCAATGAATTTTGTGGCTCAATTTCAGTCGATCTGACGTTTATTTAAAGAAACACTTGCTCATAGAACAGGCATCCATATGCATTACTTTTAACGTTGGTACTGATTAGTATGAAATATACGTGTGTTAGGTGTATAACAATCATGGAAACAGAAAATACTCGAATTCGTTTCGTATTTTCAAACTTTTTCTCGATTCTGTTAAGAGTCATCTACCACCTTATATTCCAATATACTATTATTTAACAGCAGTATAAATTCGATGTATGCAGTACAAAAATGTATAATTTTAACAAGAAGTAAGTGATTAGATTAGTAGCTGTTTCATTGTATACTTTTAACAGAATTTGTCTTAATTGCTACATATATTGTCACAAAAAGAGCCCATACTTTATTATTTGTGTTGAAAAGTGTTTACATAGTGTTCATCAGGGGACAATTCCATACACAGAATCACCCCCTCAGAGGTGACATGTATATCCCTTCCAACTTTTGGATTCCTCTGCGCATCGGATTACATTGCGGGTCCAGCAAACCTACTGCTACAATCGCTGTCATGTAAATCTGATGGCGGTAGCAAAGCGGAGGGGAATTCTTGAAATGGTTTTAGTGGTTTGAAACGTCTTAAGCGCGGCTTCATATGAAAGAGCTGGCCGATAGAGATTCCCCTTAGCCTTCCCCTTCAGCATCTAGTTAACCGAGTTGAGCGATATTAATGTCAGCTGACTCAGTGCTAATGAATTCCGCTCTCTATACCCGACTCGCACCTTCTAATTGCATAGACAAGGCTAGACCCAGCATGTACTCCCTTACACTCTCTGGCCGAATTTATCAAATAGAAGAGAACTATTTTTATTGTTATATATATATAATTAAAATTAATTATAATTCTAGAGACCTTAGCCTGGTCTTGGCAAGTTTTTAATATAGAGTGTACTGAAAAATTCAATGCCACAGCCGGGACTTGACTCTCTTGACAGCCGAGAGTTGACTATATTAAACACTTGCCAAGACTAGGCTAAGGTCTCTGAAAGCTCTAATTAATGATGTATATAACAGTAAAAAATAAAACGCTAAGAAACCCATAAGCACCCAGTAAAAACTACTTACCACGGCAGGTCGCCATTGAGATTGTCATCTCTAGTGAGATGCCTTGGTGGTCTATCTGGGAAACAACTCGAGTAAATTTGGGAATTCAACTCCCACCGGCATAATCATTCTAGTTCAATGGTTAGAGCAACCACACGGAGAGCGGGAGAATCGTGTTCAAATCCCACCTGTGGCAAGGCCCAATCTGGTATACTGATGGTTCTAGAACCAAATCAGGAACGGGGGCTGGACTTTACGGTAATAGCACCAAGATTTCTTATAGTCTGGGTACCTTAGGTACAGTTTTCCAGGTTGAGGTTTATGCAATCCCAGCCAGTGTCATGGAAAGCATTAAAATGAGATATAATAATAGAAGTGTTCTTATCCTATCAGACAGTCAAGCTGCTCTTAAAGCACTTGAATCACCATCAATAAAATCAAAGTTCGTCTCAGAATGCCGGGAATCCTTAATGACACTGGCTGAATACAATAAGGTTCAACTTATGTGGGTGCCAGGACATACAGCTATACCAGGAAATGAGAAAGCAGATGAAGCAGCCAAGATTGGCAGCGAAATCCCATTTTGGGTCCGGAGCCTTACTGGGGGTGTCCTACAGACCAGTGAAACAGGCTATCAAGTGCTGGGCTCAAGCAGAACACAAGAACTACTGGAACTCCATTGAGGGTTGCAAACATTCCAAGTTGTTTATTACACACCTGGATAACAGCAGGGCAAAGTACCTGCGCGGTCTTAGTAGAAGAAGGCTTGCATGGGCAACAGGATTCATTACAGGACACTGTGCCCTAAAGTTTAATCTATACAGAATGGGATTGTTTATCAACCCTATCTCTAGTAGATGCCTAGGAGGAGATGAGACTGTTACTCATCTACTATACGATTGCCCTGCTCTTGCGAATCAAAGAGCAAGTATTTTTGGCAATCACTTTCCAAAGATAAATGAACTATCGAAAGCCTCAGTTAGCAGTCTGGTTAAGTTCATAACGAGCAACAGACTACTTAACTGATGAAAGGGGGGATGCGCAATAGATCTTTAAGGTCGCATAAAACCCACCCCCTTTTCAAACTACAACTACAAACTACCCACCTGTGGCATTGAATTTTTCAGTTGACTCTATATTAAGAAGTGAACCATTTTACGTTTCTTATATTTTCTATGGGCCATACGTTTGGCCATAACAAAGAAATATATCGCTGACTAAATAATTTTACATGAAGACATACAGGTTTTCTTGTACAGTACACACATAACGCTACCAAAATTCAATACAAGAGTGTGCTCGAATTGCTGTTTTGATAAAACAGCGTTCGAATACTTACTTTCCATGCTCCTATCTCAGAATTACTACAAAATGAAAGCAATGGACATGATTGTAATTTTTCTGGTTTATGCCAAGGAAACTAGCGTTTGAATGCGCATTTCTCATATCAATTTCAAAATACGCTTGTATTGAATTTGGGAGCGAGATATCATCATAATCATCATCATCATCATCTTGTAGTAGGACTAATAAACATATTACTCTCTAAGTCTATAAGTAGCTATCCCGAAGCCATCAGGTTGCATTATATTCTTTACAAAGGTAGATTGAGCAGTATGGCAAATCCACTAGACGTCAATTCAAGTTTTACCCACAGGTTACTTTCTATATACAAAATGTGACAGTGAGTGCTGCGCAGACACAGCACAATCATGACCTCGAACTCCAAAAATCAGATAAGACACCAAATTTGGTGTGCTAACAGAAATAATAATAATAATAATATTAAAAACTTACAATCCCATGACTTTATCTACTCTTGTAAAAATATTTTTACAAATGCTTATTCTCCATCTACTTCATGTTAATCGAGATAAACATTTGCACAAACTATCTTATTCCTAATTTTCTTGTAGGTGCAAGGAAGCATGATAGAATTTAAGTTATAGTCAAATCTTTTAAGAGCTTATTGCTATGTGGAGCATTCCATTCTCTTTGCATGTGCAGGGCATAAAATAACGAATAACAAATTCCCATTTGAGAAAAAGTGTAAGTATTGAAAAATTCAAACAAATAACAAGGAATATTTCGGATATGGTTCACTCCAAAAAATACACAAACTGTGTGTTTTAACGAGATTTATATTCTTTGTGTAGCAAAATGTTCTTACGGTTTACACTTATATGAAAGACTTTCAGAATGCAGAGGAACTTCTGTGGACATTCCCAGAAAGCTCAAGATATACGTTTTATTTGACATGAAAATATCTTAAACATATGATATATTAATCAAAATCGTTAGAGCCATTTTTGAAAAAATCAAAATTCTCGAAGCATGTTCCATGTAAGGGGTAGTCTGAGGTGGGGGGGACGTTTTTGAAAATCTTTGTGTCGCATAGTTGCAAGATACTAAACTCAAATACCAAGTTTGATATCTATCGACTTTAGTTTTGGAGTTATGCTGTTCACACACATCATACATACATTACATTACATACATGCATACATACGGACATGTTTCCAAAAATGCTTTATTTGGATTCAGTGCATCTCAAAAAATGCATTTCCGGTGAAATCTCGGTAACGAATTTTTGGCTGGAATGCAATACTTTCTCTACTTACTATACGTAGTAGAGAAAGCAAATACAAAGACATTTTATAAATTTTACCGGCTGCCACTGCAAGCCCCCAGGAGGGTTTGTGCATATTCTACTTTTCAGGACTTTCAGCAACAAAAATAGATGTAGGATACGAGCGCTGACGTTATGAATTGCTAAATTGTTATATGTTATGCAGCAGGTTAGTACGATAAAATCAGAGCTTTCCTCATTTGAGCCCCTGGAAATAAATCGCCTAACTTCTATAGTACGTTCATACTTTATCAATTATGTCAATAGTAATTCTGCATCTTTGCTGTTGTTTAAATGCCGAATATATTGTGACATAATGCACTGAAATATGTGTCTTATTTTCGTTGTTCTTTCACCAAAAAATGAAAACATTTTACATGGTTTGTTTGAAAGTAAAGGTATTTCTGTTATGCTTACGTTCAGTAAAACCTTCAGTTGAAATCAACTTGGCAACATGACCTAGGTGAGATATGAACCTGTATTTGCGGATGCGGCCCATTAGAGCCCACGCCCTGCACGACTGAATCACAAGAGGTAGATGAAGGATGTGATGGAAGACTTGAATGGCGTGTACAGAAAGGCGTAAAGTGAAGATTCTTTTACTGCTGATAACGTCAACGCCTTTCCGGGAAACTTCACCTCAACTATTTCGAAAGTAATATACATTGTAAGGTTCTCGCTTGCAAGAAGATTCTGATTAACTCATGTCATTGTTTTTATGAAGAAATACCCCATTCTGAAGTTAATTTTTCCAATTCGTTTCCGGCTTTGTTAGTAGTTATATTATTAAATGAAGCGTTGGTTGTATCACTTAAGCAAAACTATTTTATTTTCTCTGGCTAACCTAATACTTTTGTGAATTACTCACCTTGTGCATTTATCCCCGAGTGTGCTTTTAATACTTAACCGCAATCTTAGGAAGGAAGCATCATGTCGAAACCTTCCAAGAAATAATAATTAGTTTCGCTACAAAAAATCGAAGTCGGTGTACGAATCCAGGAACCACATTATGTGATGCAGTTGACATCCCTCTCGTAGTGCCGAAAGCCACCCGCTTGTTTGGCTTCTATACGACAAGCAAGCCAGTTTAGTCAATCAGGGCAAGGTTGCTTCCCAATAGCTTAAATGGACGATCTAGCACTCGTTTTCCGAAACTTGTGCTAAAGCTAGCAGTTATACATAATTTCTTTTCATCACAACGTTTTAACCGAAACTTCCAGGTGGGAGTTATCTTGAAGGGTTGAATAATTTCTAAACATATACAAGTAAATGCACTCTTTCTAATTATCTACAGCCTGTTACAATCCCAGGGAATCCTGGGCTTCCCTTTACAGCTTGAAGTAGTAGATGTATTATAGTTCTTATGTTGGGGAGCCGAACTTGAAGTAGTTACAACCACACGTATAGTAAACAGTTTCCGGTAGCGTTCGCCCCAAATGTACTTTCTGGTGGCCTTTGCCCCAAGTTTAAAAAAAATTAACTTTGTAATTAAACTGTTTTTTAAATATTATATATTTATGTTTGCCTCGGCTGCGTCAGTATTTATTTTAGAAACATGGATGTCTTGGCAGGATTGTGGTGCGACTGAAGAATGTAGGCTTACACAGATTATAATTTTACTTCACTCCTTTTATTAATGCTTGACACGATTTTAAATAACACTTCACTGATATAGAGAGCTTTGAGATTCTTTAATTAATTACTTGCACTTTTTAACACGTAAATTATTTTTTGTTTCACACGAATACGTATTAAATCTCTTGAGGACACTTTTTGCGTCTGGTTAGTAACGCTGTCTGCAACCAACTGAATTGACTTCAACCGTCTAAACTTGTACATTTCTGTATTTCAAGTCTCCGATTGGCTAATTCTATTCCAAGAGAATCCTTCATTTAACTAAATATTTACATTATTGTTGCTCCAATAATGACTAGTAGCATTTAAACTTTCAAATTCATTATTGCCTCAAGGTTACCTCATTGTTAGCAACTTTTAACTTATTATTCTCACAGCTCCTACATTATTAAATTACGTAATACATTCACATAACATTATTACACATGGATACAATAATGCAAACATATACCATGACTGTAATATACACTTTTTATATATTGTTAAATACACATACTACTTCAAGGCGGGCTGTTATTGAATTTATATTTTATTTACGACCGAAATCATTTAAGTGTTAAAAATTCTGCCCCAACCTTCTCACCAAGATGGAAAGTTCTATAACATTTTAATCATGTAATGCCACGGCAGGGACCCGAAACATATGACTTGGTTTTCCTGTCTAAGTAAGTGTTAATCCAATACTTTCCGCTCGCCATCAATTATTTCTCTGTGTTTGAACCAGCTGTATGGATAGTGACGTCTCTGTAATGTTGTTGCGGTTTTACGTTTGATGAATTCACTTTTACATAACTATAAAAGGAAGTACGCATTACTCACTAACAAAGGAACTGAATTTATACTTTTTTTTTAATCATGTAGATTTTAAGTTGCTAGCTTTGAGTGAAAAATGTTCAATAATTTTGCCCTCTGAATGAAGCAACATTAAAGGTGAATGCTTTTAGCATGCTGTCACATCTGCCACTCCGCATACACTTCTTACTTTCTACCTAAAAGTTTTATATCGATATTTCCCCGGAAATACATGTTTTGAGGCCCCCTGAATCCAAAAAATGCATTTTTTGAAAAACGGTCCGTGTGTGCGTCTGAACAGCACAACCCAAAAACGAAAAGTAGGATAAATACCAAACTTGGTATTTAGATTCGAAGATGCCACATGAAGATATTCAAGAAAATCCCCCGTAGACTACCGTTTATTTTTCGAACATTTGGATTTTCTCAAAAATGGCTAACGATTTAGATTAAAATATCATATGTTTAAGATATTTTTATGATATATGAAATGTATATCTTAAATTTTCCGAGAATGTCCCCAAAAGTACAAATAATTATCTTATGAAAACATGCACGAGTTTGAAACTGAAATTCAATTGTCATGTAAAACTAGTAGCACGAGAACTACTCTGCTAGACAATCACACGAAAATTGAGTTTTATTTATGGAAAATTTACTATGAACTTAACTAGTTAGCCACTGCAGTGTAGATTATGATGCATGTTTGTCAAACGGAAACAAATGCTACGTGATCTCACTCACGGCATTCATACAAATTAAAAAAAATCTGATGTGTTACACTCACATGACTTTCTCTAATCTTGTACAAACTATTTTTAAAAACGCTTATTCTCCATATGCTTCATGTTAATAGAGATATCGAGATGTTAATCTTATTGCTAATTTTCTTGTAGATTCAAGGGGAATTGGTAGGCTTTAAGCGATAGTCAAATATTTTAAGAGGTGGTTGGTATGTAGAGTATTCCATTCTCTTTGCGTTACCAGGACAAAAAACTGAATAAAGAATTTGAGAAAAAATAGAAATATTGGAAAATTTAGGGAAATAACAAGCAATATCTCGAAAATGGTTCACTCAACAAAAATATGTATTTGACATAAATTGTGTGTTTTAACGCAATCTACATTTTTGGTGTAGTAAAATTTTGTCTATCTCTTATGGTTTACCAGTTATGCAAAAGTCGTTCAAAGAATACTTTTGGAGACATTCCCAGAAAATTCGAGATATACATTTTATTTGAAATGAAAATATTTTAAACGTGTGATATTTTAATCAAAATCGTTAGAACCATTTTTGAAAAAATTAAAATTTTCGAAAATGTTCCAAGTAAAGCGTAATCTGGGGAGGGGGGATTTTCTTAAAAACCTTCGTGTCGCATCTCTGGAAAATACTGAACCTAAATAGCAAGTTTGGTGTTTATCCGACTGTTCGTTTCGGAGTTATGCTGTTCACAGACAGACAGACACACACACACACGGACATGTTTCCAAAAATACTTTTTTTTTGGATTCAGGAGGCTTCAAAACATGTATTTCCGGTGAAATCTCGGTATCGAATTTTTGGGCGGAATGCAATACTTCCCCTACTTACTATGCGTAGTAGAGAAAGTAACAAGTGCACCGCCATGCAATACTATCAGTGTAGTATTCGAAGGTGAATTACTATCAGTGTAGTACGGCTTTGATTGGTCAACTGACTAGCATACTCTACTGTCATTGGCTAATGGCATAATGAGTGCTATTATCGTTATGTAGTAACAAAATATGTACTTAGACATAAAAACTACATATAAACAAACAAAAGCCTCATGATAAATAAGGATTTGGAACAATGAAGAATCAAGTAATCTGGTTTGTGTGCTCTGGAAGTGAGATATAATCTGCTATTTAATACCACGTATACAAGCAGTAAATGTTATTTGGTCGGCCTCCATGTCCATGACCGCTAGCATTTTTAGCCTTGGTGTTTCATCGCGTGGGAACTATGGGTTTGAATCCCACCTCGTGTGCGCGCGCGCGCGCGTGTGTGTGTGTGTGTGTGTGTGTGTGTGTGTGTGTGTGTGAAGGGAAGAAACAAACAGTAGAACGGAAAATCTAGAAAACAAGCAAAAGCAACAACAAATAAAAACAAACATTTTGAAAACGCCTTCACCTACATACGAGTGTCTTGGTCGATGTTACAGTTTTTGTATGCTTTCTGCTCTCCTTCCGTTAATCCAAGTAGCACATCGTTCCGCGATAAATGTGCTTCTGAAGCACCCGATACAATGAATATAGTCACTGTAGTTAAAAAAGATTGCTCATGCTTTGAAACTTCAGTCACTGATGTTGGTCATTTCTTGGACGTAAAACTAAAATGAAGAACCAAATCCCAAACATCATCACTCCACTTTTTCAGAACCAGAATTTCCGCTTGCTTTTGTAAAGCCCTTTGTACGCGATCAAATGCTTTTTTTCCAATTCAAGAGTTTACAAGAAAAATTGAATATGTGACAAGATTGGACAAGACTTGACAATGTCAAAATGTGTATTTACAAGCTGTCTTTTTTCAAACTGAAACCCTTAGAACACATTAATAAATAATTTATCACGTACAAAGCAATTTACTATTTGCGTCACAGTATAACAGTTTGCAATGAAATACTGTTCTCCAATATTATGTAGCACATTTACGTATTATTTCCAGTGAAATCACATTACGATTATAGAATACCATGGAAATAACGCCAACTGATAAGTTAACCGCACTATAACATTGCACTAATGTATACTTAGTTATAAATCTACCTGGCAATCATTTCTTCATGTGCCTTCATCTTGTGGTAATCCATAGAGTCCTAACATACAGACATGACCAGCTTATGTATAACCTAATCAGTTCGCATACAACATACCTTGGCCGGGCAGCCACTTTTGTTTATTTTTCGCTTTCCGCCATGTTGTAGATTTCGTGACGCTCTGTAAATACCGCATGTCATTGGCTAAAGCCATAAAATTGTCAAATCTTTGATCGTTTAGAACATGTCCTTATTCATTTTCAAGACTTTCAAAGAGTTTAAACGTATTGAAAGCAACTTGACAAGAAAAGTTGTAAAGTTGTGACAACTCTTGAAAGGCCTTGTAAAGAATTGAATTTTACAAACATTTGATCGTGTACAGGAGGCTTAAGACTCCCTACTACGTGGAGTAAATAGGGGAAGTATTGCATTCTTCCCAAAAATTCGATACCGGAATTTCATCGGAAATGTATGTTTTGTGGCCCCCTGAATTCAAAATAAAGATTTATAGAAAAGGTGCGTGCGTGTGTGTGTGTGTGTGCGCGTGTGTGTGTGTGTGTGTGTCTATCTCACTTGTCTGTGAGCAACATAACTCAAAAACAAAAAGTCGATAAATGCCAAACTTGCCATTTAGGTTCAGTACCTTTCAAAGATGCCACATGAAAATTTTCAAGAAAATCCCCACCCCAGACTACCCTTTATATAGAATATGTTTTGAAAATTTTTATTTTCTCAAAAATGGCTAACGATTTTGATTAAAATGTATATTTAGGATATTTTCATGGCAAATGAAATGTATATCTTGAATTTTCTGGGAATATCCCCAAAAGTTTTCTTGATTCTGAATGGCTTTTGCGTAACTGGTAGACCGTAAGAGAGAGACAAAATTTTACTACACAAAAAATGTAGATCTCGTTTAAACACACAATTTATATCCTATGCTTTTTTTCTCGAGTGAGCCATTTCCGAGATATTCCTAGTTATTTGTTTGAATTTTCCAATACTTATACTTTTTCTCAAATGAAAATTCGTTATTCGTTTTTTATGTCCTGGACATGCAAAGAGATTAGAATGCTCCACATAGCAACCAGCTCTTAAAAGATTTGACTATCGCTTAAAACCTACCATATTCCCCCTGCACCTACAAGAAAATTAGCAATAAGATTAACATCTCGATATCTCGATTAACATGAAGCATATGGAGAATAAGCGTTTGTAAAAATAGTTTGTACATGAGTAGAGATAGTCATGTGATTGCAACACATCAGAGTTTTCTCTAACGCTCCTAGGCCTTACATGAGTTTCATTTTAAGAATTATGCAATTTCTACTTTTATCATAATCGTATAGGCAGATTCTCTAATTTATGGCAGTGCTGTGATGGACCCAACCGCGTGTTTTAGTGCCAGGAAATAGCGAAGATACGAGCATACCTTGGAGGTAGCTTTTATGGCTTTAGTTTCTCTCCTTAATGTTAAATGAAACGGCATCTCCGTGTGTAACAATGGAGGCAAGACACTAAATGACAGCTATAGTGAAGGAAAGCCTACGTTATATTATACATATCCATAATTTACAATAAATAATGTTTTCAAAACTCATACCTAGCGGTTACTGATGTCTTAGTCTTATAAACCGGTTACATACATTCAAGCTTTAAGAATCTGCAATGAAAGAAAAAATAAAACAAATTATTCATATCCGGATAACAATTTCTTTGTGTTGATTGCGTCAAATTTCTTTAGAAAATAACATGCATATAATCATAAACTTCGAACAAAAATAATAAATAACGCAGATATATACTGCTAAATACATTAAAACCATAAAAATATTGGAGTAGACGTGTCCCGTCCCCCGCAAGAGTCGCTTATAGTCTGAAGCTATAGCATGAAAGATTGAAAGCTCCGAGGTGTTTTTAGTTTCAAAAGAATGGAAATTTTAATTGAATTGCGCATACAAAATGTTCTATTTTTTTATTATTTATTGACATTACCTTTTTGGTTTCTTGGTTTGTTCTACGTGTTTAGCAAGTGTTAAATATAGTATTAAACCAGTTAAGTATATTTTTATTCCTACCAATATCCAGTAATAGTAATTTTAGTATCACTTTTGAGAGCATCGTGTAAACAGATACCAAATGGAAAGATAAAGAGCAGACAAAGAGAACGGTTTGATAGTTTTATACAGAGAACCTTTCAAGGTGAAAGTAATAGCAGAGTCGGGATTTTCATTAGCTTTTTTCTTTCTTTCTTTCTGTATTGCATTCCAACCAAAAATCCGATACTAAGGTTTCACCGGAAATAAACGTTCTAAGGCTCTCTGAATCCCCCTCTCCCCCAAAAAAAGGATTTATAGAAACAGTTGCGTGCGTATCTGTCAATTGCAAAAACCGAAACGTGGGTGAATACGAAAATTTGTATTTTAGTTCAGTATCTTCCAAGGGTGCAACTCGAAGATTTCCAAAAACTTCCCCCACCTCAAACTACCTTTTACATGAAAATATTTCATTATATTTTATTTTCTCAAAAATAGCTAAGATCTTGATGAAACTGCCATAAGACATTTGCATGACAAATAAAATCTACACCTCCCACAAGAAGTAAACTACATCCGATTTTTGATCGTCTGTAAGGGCGTGTCTTAAGATATTCGCTGCCGCCTCCTTCATTCTTAGTGCGGGTAGGAGGAAGGGAGTTAAAGCTTGCTTGTTTTGAAAGCATGTATACAGTTAGGAAACGCTAATTTATATGAGGATCTATAACTGATATTTGAGGACTAAAATGCCAACACCTCGAGTACTGACTTATATTCAACAGCATTTCCAAACAGGCATTTGCTGTATATTTGCGATTAACCACTCGAAAGATCGACATAATGGGTCTCCACCATATTAAAACGAGATACAAGCTACGTCCTTCCCTTTTCTAATTGAGGGAGGTGGTCATTCGTCACCTATGCCAATTCGTACCAAATTTCTTCCTGTCGTTTCTGTACGTCTCGAATTTTCTGCGCCTGTGAAGTCTTCTTCATTCTGAATAACTTGTGTATAACTGGTAAACCGTAAGAGATAGATAAAAATTTACTGCACAAAAAATATACATCTCATTAAAACACACAATTTATTTCATATGCATTTTTTGTCCAGTGAAATATTTCCGAGATATTCCTTGCTATTTGTTTGAATTTTCCAATACTTATACTTTTTCTCAAATGGGAATTCGTTACTCGTTTTTATGTCCTGGACATGCAAAGAGTAGCAATTTGTGGCAAAGAGAATGGTGCTGCACATAGGAACCAGCTATTAAGAGATATGTCTGTACTTATATTGCCCTTGCAAAAACAAAACAAGGGTAACATAGAAGGCCTTAAGCGATAGTCAAATATTTTTAGAACTGGTCGCTATGTGTAAAATGTAATTCTCTTTGCATGTCTAAAGATCGTTTCTGCAAATGTTTATCTCGATTAATATGAAATAGATGGAGAATAAGAGTTTGTACAAGAGTAGAGAAAGTCATGTGAATGTAACGCATCAGATTTTTTGTCCTGATAATGCAAAGAGAATGGAATGCGCCACATAGCAACAGCTCTTAAAATATTTGACTATCGCTTAAAGCTTACCAATTCCCCTTGCATCCACAACAAAATTAGCAATAAGATTGACATCTCGATATCTCGATTAACATGAAGCATATGGAGAATAAGCGTTTGTAAAAATGGTTTGTACAAGAGTACAGAAAGTCATGTGAGTGTAACACATCAGATTTTTTTATGTCCTGGACATGCAAAGAGAATGAAATGCTCCACATAGCAACCAGCTCTTAAAAGATTTAACTATCGCTCATTCCCCTTGCACCTGCAAGAAAATTGGCAATAAGATTGACATCTTGATATCTCGATTAACATGAAGTAGATGGAGAATAAGCGTTTGTAAAAATAGTTTGTACAAGAGTAGAGAAAGTCATGTGAGTGTAACACATCAGATTTTTTTTATGTCCTGGACATGCAAAGAGAATGGAATGCTCCACATAGCAACCAGCTCTTAAAAGATTTAACTATCGCTTATTCCCCTTGCACCTGCAAGAAAATTGGCAATAAGATTGACATCTTGATATCTCGATTAACATGAAGTAGATGGAGAATAAGCGTTTGTAAAAATAGTTTGTACAAGAGTAGAGAATGTCATGTGAGTGTAACATCAGATTTTTTATCCTCCTTTCATCAATCGTGATACATCCGCTAACATAATTTGCCACACACGTTTACAGAACTTCAATCGGTACTTGTTTATGAATCAGGCTGTACATTCAGCAAAGAAACTCCCTCCTTTGATCTTTGGGTTGCTGCGACCTTCATCTACCCTTTGTGTCGATGTGGCAACAAGTACCTAGGTATGTGCTGCACGGTAAACTGAATGTCTCTCTGCAAGGCCATCTAGCATTGGCTTCTCCCTCGGTTATTTAAGGAACAAAACTCACTTAATGCTCGTAATCGTCACTCATCAGTCAAGCGTTAGGTCACACTTCAGTGAAATCATCGGAACCTTGGATTGTCATGTTGCAGTTTTAATGGATCCATTGTCTGCACAAAAATTAAGTGTTGTCGTTTGTGTCAGAAATGCACATAGCGGTCTATGACAGCCCTTTTTTCTGCGTAAAATATTACTCAAGTGCTCATTACTGTTGTAGAAGCGGTTTCATAATCGTCGCTTCTCGAAAGGTTAACACCTAATTCGTTGGCATTTAAAAGGTGGGTGTTAAGGGATTTCCTGCATTTCTCCTTCCCGAAGATGTGTTTTGCGACTATTTTATGCACTTTCATCTTACAATGGTTCAGAATTGTTTTTAATGTTTATTTACTTTTAGTTTATGTTTGGCAAGCATCTTTTCGCGATTTCAGGGTAAGTGGAGTATTGCAAACGTATTACGATTGCATACAGTGCATCTCTTATGCAATTAAAATACTTTCATCAACATTAACAGCAATAACCTGGCAATGAAACAGCTACAGAACTACCAACACAAGATACTGATATCAAAATACTTCTCCAAGATGCAGTCACACACTTTAAGAAGAAAATACACAAAGAATGTACGGACAATCCTACAAGTAAACTTCAAGATGTAGTGGAACTTCAACTCAAGAATATCCAATAAGACAGCTACAGCAGCGAAGCCAAATTGTAATATCCATGACTGCAAATTGGGCATACCAAACTGACACACTCTTATTTGTTAAACAGAAGGTCTGCACCAATAGTAGACTAATGCTGTCATGTCCAAAATTTGTAAATCAACGTAGTCAGGTTAGTATGCCCAGAAATATTTCTGCAGCACTCGATGATGCAGCTTTCATCAGAAAGTAATTAGTTCGCTTAAAGGAATTAATATACATGAATATATTTAACCAAACTGTAACCTGTATATGTATACATAATGTATAAGCATTATTATTGTGATCCAAATAGGAAGCAACTGTACATGGAATGTCGTGATAAGACCTAGGAAGGTTAAAACGACTCTAAATAAAACCTAATAAAAATAACAGCGTTGTTTAGTGCTGTTGACCTGTTCCGACCTCAAAGTATGTCGACTTGATCCTTGCATGTCTTCAAAGGAGGTAGCCTCCTGTTTGTAGATTTATGTATATAAGCATTTTTGGAGGAGTCGATGGTCTTCTATTCTCAAAATGTATTCATAATTTATGTTTTGATATTGTTTTATTTTCTCATTAAGGCCGAGTATCTTTAACTCTCGTTAATGTTTTCATTTTTCTGTCTATTCTTTGACATCCTGCCACCGTTCACAGCAATTTTATCTCTGGGGACTCAAAGGATTATTTCCTTTCTAGCTTTCTTTAGTAAAGTTCCTATTGTTCCTCATAAATAATTGAATCGTTGAATTTTTATTCGCAAGTCTTCGTATTTATGCTTCCAATTTCACATCCTAAGTAATTAAAACTTTTTGCCCGTTATATCGTATTATTTATTATTATTTTTGCTCTTGATGCAGTTTTCCGTTTAAAAGTTAGTATTTTAGTTTTAGATGTTGATGCCGTTATACGTATTCTTTTGTAATTTAATTTAACTGGAAATGAACTGCTGCAGGGAGCTCTGATACAGTAATTAAAACTCGATCGTCTGCAAAGGGAAATATTGTCAATGAACTTCTATATCTATATTGATAAATTAGTTCTTGCCATTTATTGACGACATGGTCCAAGTATAAATCAAACAATACCGGCGACAGTGGGCAGCCCTGTCTGACTGACTTATTAAAGTTTAATTTTACTAATTCTTTCTCCATAGTCTATTGTAAAGTTTGTATCTACAAAAAGGCTCTGGAATACTCATATTAGACCTTTTTTCTAGGAACTCAATGACATTAACAAAAATAATTTTGTTGGGAAAACTAATGTTTGTTCAGTACAAGAAAGATATCTTTGGAAATAAGTTTCTGAATTACAGTTATGTGGAAGTTTATCTTAGATTCATTTCTTAAAACGATTTCGTCACATAAAGCAGGAATTTTAATTATACAGGAAATTACTTTGTGATGCTGCTCTTTCTTTACTAAGGAATCGCAAAGGAAATTCTATTATTTCATTAGATTGTCTCATATGTAACGTTCGGTTTTTAAGTTTGGCGTTTCATAAGATAGAATTGGTTTTCTTTGGTTCGCCAATGCTATTTACAGGATGCCATGGCGAGTATTGCGTATATTGCGAGAATGTGTCAGTCGTCAGTTGTTAATACACAAATCACAAAATGGAAGTTACAAAGTTTAAGATTAGAGTCCTTCTAAAGCACTACTGGAAACAAGATTATAAAGCTGCTGCCTCGGCTCGAAGAATATTGAAATGGAAGGAGAAGGTGTGTTAGTGAGCGTGTGGCACAACGATGGTTCCAAGTTTCAACACTGAAGAAGAAAACACTAAAGATTTACCACTTTCCGGAAGACCTAAATTATGGAATATTAATAATACACTCAAGGTTTTGGAGGAAAATCCGCAAACAATTTACTCGTAGGTTGTCAGAAGAACTTGGTCCATCAAAAGATACCATACATCGAAAGATTAAGAAACTTGGAAAATCAAACAAAAACTGTAGATCTCATGAACTAAGACCTCAACAGGCTCAACGTAGAGTGGGTATCTGTCGTCAGGTTATCGCTAATCCCATGGATGATAGATTTATCAGAATTGTCACATGTGATGAAAATGGATATATTACCGCAACCCTGACGCCTCGAAACAGTGTCTCAGTCCAAGTCATTGTTAAAAAGAATCAATTCGACCCCAAAGTAATGTGTGTCTGGTGGAATTTTGAAGTAGTGATTCACTGGGGGGTTGTTCCAAACGGACGTGCAGTCAATGCGGATTTTTATTCTCAACAACTGAAACGATTTCATGAAATTTTGAGACGGAAATACCCAGCATTAGTTAACTGAAATAGAGTTCTCTTGCGACAGAAACAATGCAATACCCCATACTGCACGAACAACCATGACAAAAATTCAGGAATTGTAATGAGTCGAACTGCTACCACATCCAAATTACAGCCCTGATCTTGCGCCTTCAGTTTACCATCTGTTTCGATCCATGTCCTATTTCTTGCATGGAAGAATTTTCGAAAACTGTAGACAAGCTGTAGAAGTGGGTATCACCGAATTCTTCGCATCAAAAACCAGAGACTGGTACCGTCGCGGGATAATAAACCTCGCTGAAAGATGACTGATGACTAAAGGCTATAGAATCTTATGACCTCTGCTTTGAAGAGTAGTTTAATTTCTTGTCAGAAAACATTACAATTTTTTTTTTAAAAAAACCGACATTACATATGATACACCATATATACAAAGGAATATGATACACTCTAACAATGTTAAAATAGCTCGTTCTTTAAGTGTAAATATAAGTTAACCAAGAGTTATGCAAGTTACCGTGGAATGGACCTTTTGTTCTTTATTATTGGTGATTTAAGTGTTCACGTATTAAAGCATGTGAACTAAATAACAGCTTAACATTATTTACTTGATAAACAACTGCTTTTCTCTAAAAGGCAAGGATGAATCATTCCAACATTTTTGCTGCAAACTTCCGAGCATGAAACCACAATGAATACGTGAGTAGGAACCTCGCTGTAGATTATATCAACCTTCCATTTGTGGTTCATCATAGCTAGTCTTCTTTCTGCTATATAACCAAGTGTAATACGGTATTAACAAGTTTGAGAACAAAATGTATGAAGACGTTCATGGACTTGAATCACGTATGCAGACTTTGGCTCTTGTATCAATTACATCAGCGGTTCTCAAACTTTTCCCTCTCCCTCTCTCTCCCCCTCTCTCCCTCTCTTTCTCTCTCTCCATTTCTTATGCCTCTCTCTATTTTTTTCGAAAATGCATTCCAATAAAATCATACGTTTCAAAACTCACGTTTTACTCTAGTTAATTTTAACAGTAACTAATGATGTATACATGAAACAAAAATATCAATTTAAATGTATAAAAATAACAAACAAAATCTCAACCTCAACATTGAATTCATTATTTTGGTCTGAAGAGATGTTTAAATAAACACATAACCGAAGAACCCGTTATTTTCATTCACATTAATCCATCAGCAACTTAAAAAGAATCGATTTCATTTCACTGGAATAAATCTCCTCACTCTTAGCAGGACTTCCTTCGGAAGGGAAGTACAGCCGGTGGTCCCGTACCGTAGATTTACGGCACGTAAAAGAACCTCCGAGCAAAATTATGTGTTTCATGCCCAGTATGGAATGGGACGCTAAGGACCATAGCAGTTAAAGAGCGTCCATAAGCAAAACTCTATTTTATTTTATTTTTCACTCTTAGTGCCCTTTTTACTTCGTTAAATTCGTATCAAAATGTAATGAATCCTAATATTGCAATTACAGGAAGAGCATAAGTTCAAATCAACAAATATTATTTTCATTCCAAATAAATAGATCTATTGGAACGGTAGAATCAGACGACTGTAAATTCAATCCCATAGCCGGGATTTGAACCACGGATCTCCCGGTTCTCCCCTGGTTCAAATCCCGGCTATGGCATTGAATTTTTCATACGTCTGATTCTACCTTTCCAGCCCTGTCCAACACACGGCTTGTATGGAAGAACAATTAATTTCAATACATCTATTGAATGAAGCATTACCTCCCTCCTACAGAACATATTTGTACCATAATTATATTTATTGTTTCAGAAATCTTTTTATTTGTATTATTTTTTAAACTTTTTATGACAGAAGACTTGCTCGTATTATACGCGTATTCCCTTATCAAACGGGAGTAAAAAACGCCAGTAACGGGATGCATGTAACACCGGAGTATGTAAAAGACCTATACAGATAACTTTAACACCGAGTGGTCCTTGGGTCACTGTAGCGTAACTGTTCTATAAATTATCAACATATATAAGAACGAAAGAAGGAAATTTTTAGAAGATAAAAGCATTAGTATATATTCCATAAAACGAATTAAATGCAATTTGGAATGGAATTAAATGTAAATAGAAGTAATAATTGTTTCAAGTCTTTTAATGGGATTTACAAATTGGCAATGCCAGTATAATTGCGTAAAATGTATTATTGACAGTGAAAACACCATCAACAGTAGCATCATCTCGAACAGATCATGTTTTCTTTTATACTCTGAGTAGATTTTTTCTGCAAGTCGCACTGCCAACACCACAAAGTTTGGGAACCATTGATTTATAACCTGTATAACATACACGAAATGCATGAAACTTTAGAAGTTTAGTGGTGTAAATCAGGCAGGAGTTGTTCTACACTTAGATAATGGAAATTATTTAGTGTTTGTTCTTTCTGACAATTTCAATACAAAATTATTGGGGAAAGGTGTAGGGAGATATTTTAATGATTCCCAGCACAAAGGAGTAAATAGGCAAACTTCCAATATTTTAAAATTGAGTTATCGGAGGGTAGAGTTGCATAACATATTCATATCACGATTCCGATTCCGCTGAATATTGTTAATCAAGAAATAATTTAGATATGATTTTGACAAAGCTTGGTATACACTTGGGTTTTAGAATCGGCCAAAAATATTAAGCTAACCTAAAACTTTAATGATCATCTGCTACTCTTACTTCAATTCCTATTTTCAACCAGTAATATCAACGGTATTTGGCCTAGACAAAACTACACCATAGGAACCAACGAAAATTACAGGCAACCTTACATCTCCCAAACGCTACCCTATGGTAGAAATCTACCTTTATTTGGTAAAAATATTGTATAATTGCACTATAGAATCGCAAAACCTGCAAAGGTACAGTACATCGAATTTTTTAAAAACTATACTTTCGCTTTATTTTCAACCCCTTGTAGACCAAAATATGATGCTTGCCATTAGGATGCAAATTTATGCATTGAACTATTATAGGATACTACAACTCTGAACACTACACCTACACATGTTTTCTTGCACCATTGGAACCTTTAGACCGTTAAGGTTTAGATACGAATAAAGATTGTATTTCTTTTTTAAACCACTCTTATGCTTATTTTCAACCTCTTACTTACAGGTTAAGACAATGGTTAGCATACATTTAAAAATTCGAAATTGTCACTTGTCTTGACTTGTTCGATGATTTCCGTCATTGTTCCGGACGTACTTCAGCCTTGAACCTATTGTAAAAGTAAAGAAAGATGCGTTTCACGGAGGGGCCTAATCTCAAAACCTTTACTATTAAAACTTCTTTCTCTGTTTACCCACCCCGTTGTTAGAGCTTACACCCCATCCCCCCAGGATTTACAAGCGGGTATCTGGGGTCAGACGCCTGTCGGAGAGCACCACTATGGATCAGAGAGAACAGCCAAGAGAGGTGATCAGCCCGAAGAGAGGAAGGAGATGATATGAAATGACGCTGAGAGGAATGAAAGGAAAGGTGATCTTGGAGCAATTGATGGAATGAATTGCGGAGGAAACCCGCACAAACGCCGCATTGTCCACCACAAATCACACATGCAGTTCCTGATATTGAACCCGGGTCGCCTTGACGACAGGCGAGCAGTGTAACCAAGCGGCCACGGCGCCGCCTACTATTGAAACTTACTGGGTTAGTTTGAAACATGGAACATAGGAGAGAACAACCAACACCCGCTTGTAACAATATGAAAGCCAAAAGTGCAGTGTCAACTACAGCTGATACTGAGAGAGTAGGCTGTGAAGATGGACTGTGGCAGGGTTTATCAGCACTCGGACCGTCATTAGCGCACCTTTCCCCTTCTAGACCAGTCAGGTAGCGTCAAAACCTCACGTATTGTAAACTAACCTTTATATGAAAATGCTTACCAATTTTTATTTTCTTAAAAATGGCTCCAACGATTTTTATATTTACATGACAAATCAAATGTATATCTTGAATTTTCTGGAATAGCCTGTGAAGTTCTCTTCGTTCTCAATGCATTTATATACTCGTGTATAAGTGATAAGAAATAGATAGAAACTTACTATAAAAAGCTTAGATTTCATTAAAACACACAATTTATGCCAAAAATGTTGATGGCATTAACCAGGGATAATCGTTGTTATTGATTTCAATTTTCAAATACTTTTTATATTTCTTTGAAGCGCTTAAATCGTTAATTGCTATTTCCCCCTGGTCGTGCAAAGGATGGAATTTTAAAGTCATCATATAGCAACCCACTTTTTACAGATTTAACTATATCTGCAGCCTCCAGTATCCCCTCTCCCACTTGTACCTACATGTATTTTGAAAACATTTCTGCAAATGTTCATCTCTATTAACATGATGTAGTTAAAAGAATAATCTTTTATAAGAAAGGGGGTAGAGAAATTGATGTGAACTTAACGAGATTTTTTTGGTATTTTCCTCCAAATTCATTTATATTTTTCCTTAAAGTTAATCATCATCATCAACATTCACGAGTTGAGCCTTTTAAGGGTCTGTGCTGGTCTCATAGGTTTTCAATCATTCATCTCTTCTTCAGTCTACCACGTTCCTTTCACTTTTTGGCTTATAATCCAATATAATATTTGGCATGCTATGTTTTTTTTATTCTTTGGACATGTTTCCAGTTCTTATCCACCAGCTTAAAAATGATTAACTTATTTCTAATGTCTTCACTTTTTCTTCTATCTATGAGTGTACAGCTGGATACACTTCTCAAAAATCTCATTTCGGCTGTCTCTCTTCTTCTCTTCCAGTTAAAACCCAAAACTCGCAACTATACAGTAATACGGAAACTGCCATACCCTATAAAACTTTAGTTTCTTTTCTAGTATTTTAACATTCTCTTAATTTCCCCACATATTTAGTTAAATTTGCCAAGTTATTGAAAATATATTATTTTTAAAATTGGAGATATCGCAACCCAGGTAATTAAAACTATTCACCTATTCAATAGATTTTCCATCCAGAATTAATTTGGCTCTTATGGGAGCTAAACTCTTAAATGCTAAAACTTTGGTTTTCTTGATTGATATATTAAAATTTTATTTTATAATATTGTTTAATTGGTTTAGAGCTTTCTGTAAACCATCCTCTGAGCTAGATATGAGAGCCTGGTCATCCACAAAAAGTAATGTGTCTAAAATGTGATTTCTTATTTTAATATTAGTCTAAAATTATCTGCCAATTATACCAGGTATTAAAAAAAGTATTCCATATTTTGAGAGGTGGTAGTATGGACCAAAACAAAGAAAACGTTGTCCGTAAACATGGACTCTAAAATGCATACCTTAAGAGCTATGAGAACTTGTTCATCTTCATTACTGTGAAACATCTCTTCTATTGCAAGCTCTTTGCTATTACGTACAACCTACAGAATGCAGTAAACAAATGATGACACATTACTCTGTTATTGTCCATGGATACAGCATGCAGTAAATATGTGTTAGTGTTGTTACATTCTTATTAATTCTAATGGAATCAGTTTGTGTTTTGACAAGTTTGCGAAATGCTTTTACATTGCACTTTTATCTTTAAACCTTTGGAGTATGTAACCCCAATTAATGAGTACAAACACTACAGGAAGGCGTCATCAATGCCTGCCAGAGCATCCGTGAACAACTTGGAGTGGTGAGAGTGCGTGATTGCCTAAGACGTCGAACAGAAGCATACCTTGCTATGAATGGCACCATATTGAGCACCTCGTTTAGTGATGGTTCACAAGTGCAGGTTGTATGTGATCGCAAGCAGATTACATTAGAAGCTATGAACAGTAACAGAGTAACGTGTCATTTGTTTACCGCATTCTGTAGGTCATACGTAATAGCACAAAGCTTGCAGTAGAAGGGATGTTTCACAGTAGCTAAAATGAACAAGTGCATTAAGGTATGCATTTTTAGCCCATGTTTACTGGACTTTGTTTTCTCTCAAAATATGGAATACTTTTTCTTTAACATCCGTATATGGCATAGTCAATATATAAATTAAAAAGAGACGGGAAAAAGGGTAGGCCTACTACTAAAATATACCACTAACTCAGGTTATCATTCGTAATTTCACATTCGCAATTAAACGAGTCTTGTACTACTTTACAGCTGGAGTACGTGCTGTCGCTAAACTGTGGCGCACACGTGCATGCATAAAGCGGGAACTCAATATAAAATGCACGCTTAAACGTACACAATGCCTGTAGCGTATTTAGCGACAACTCTTCCTGTATGAAACCAGCTCTCTGACCTTTTTTCAATTACGCAAGTCGTGTCTACTGCGCCTGGGCCGAGGTTACAATGAAAGTGAGGGTGGTCACAATCATAAAAGCAAGTCGCCTTCTCGCTCTCGTATTGGCAAATACTTCACTCTTTTTGTTATAAACGTTAATTTGTAGCTTTCTTCCCAAAATACAAAATGAGTTTCAAACAACCATGAATGGGCACAGTTTATACTGTATGTAAACTATTTACGTCAAAAATATCTCAAACAATGGAATCTCACATTGCTCTATATATAATTGGAAGCTTCTATAAAGACGTTAGCATTTTGATTTCTGGGTTTCTACTAAATTATTCAGAAACCTCTAAAGCGCTTCAGTGAGCCTTGCAATTAGTAAAGAAATGCCCAAATGAAACTCCTTGTTGTGAACTTCCGTCATACAAACAATCAAAACCGAAATATGCTATATTCTGCCTTACTGCATCTCTAATAGAGGAATCCAGTAATAGCTCCAGTCTTTCCAGATGACAGTATCCTGTCAGTAATCTCTAACAATCTCCGAGTCTTAGCTATTCTTTTTCAAAGTCCTCCCGAAACATCTGCGCCGGTATTTTAATAGAATGGCTAGTAGAGATGAATTGTGATTACTTAGCTTTGCATGAATGATGAGAATCTCTTATTTTATCATCAGGGTGTGCTAAACAAGAGTGTTTGAATAACTTTTACGAAGTATGGGTTCCAAATAATCTATTAATCAGTTCGTATTTAAATTCAATACATCTCATATATATATTAATAATTCAAATGCTGTACAAGAAACCAATTACATTAATTAGTTCGCTAATGTGTTGACATCATTCTCGCTAACATATATACCGTAATTAACGTTGGAGTGGTCCAACGTAATTTTATCTAGCGTGCAGCAGTACAATCTGTTTCCGACGAAATCTTTGAGAGAGAAGTGGTGAAAATGTTTCGTTACTATTGATAAGTTATTACATCGTCATGGCCTAGGCCGTAGAACAATCACTTTGTTGTATTATGTTGATTCTCCACGGAGGAGTAGTGACAAGACATACGGGCATTCCGCTGCATATAATTTGTGTGTCAGCGATAGCCATAGCAACTTAATATAGAATAAAGCACATTAGTTTCAATGTAGTTTTTACTTTCTCTACTACGTATAGTAAGTTCGGAAAGCATTGTATTCCACCCAAAAATTCGATACCGAGATTTCACCGGAAATATGTGTTTTGAGACCCCCTGAATCCAAAAAAAAAACATTTTTGGAAACATGTCCGTGTGTATGTGTGTGACTGTGAACAGTATAACTCAGAAACGAACAGTCGGATAAACACCAAACTTGGTATTTAGGTTCAGTATCTTCCAGAGATGCGACACGAAAGTTTTCCAGAAAATCCCCTACCCCAGATTACCCTTCACATGGAACATTTTTCGAAAATTTTAATTTTCGAAAAAATGACTAACGATTTTGATTAAAGTATCGTATGTTTAAGATATTTTCATGACAAATTAAATGTATATCTCGAATTTTCTGGGAATGTCTCCAAATGTATTCTTCATTGTGAACGATTTTTGCATAACTTGTAAACCATAAGAGACAGACGAAATTTTACTACACAAAAAATGTAGATCGCGTTAAAATACACAATTTGTCATATACATTTTTTTTTGGTTGAGTGAACCATTTTCGAGATATTGCTTGTTATTTCCTTCAATTTTCCAATACCTTATACTTTTTCTCAAATGGGAATTTGTTATTCATTTTTGTATATCCTGGTAATGTAAAAAGAATGAAATGCTCCACGTAGCAACCAGCTCTTAAAATATTTGACTATCGCTTAAAACCTACCATACTCACCTTGCATCTACAAGAAAATTAGCAATAAGATTAGCATCTCGATATCTCGATTAACATGAATATGGCGAAAAAGCGTTTGTAAAAATAGATTGTAAAATAGTAAAGAAAGTCATGTGAGTGTAACACATCAGATTTTTTTTAACATGATTCCAACACTAAAGCGATTCACAATGTACACAGTTAATAATAACATACAATTAATATCGATTAAATTAACTAATAAGTGTCAATGTGAAAATATATGAAAATAATTTGCATTCATTATCACATATAACACATTAATAATCATATAAAACTGTACAGTCGGATGCAAAAAATCATGCCGATATGAGAAACCTGGTTTAAGTTGGCAATCAATAATTATCACACCTTTGCCTCGCCTTCCATCTCTCATTCGGTTACAGAGGTTAATGCTTGAGTGCCGAACCAATAAGAGCCGGACTCATTCAGAGGCTAGCATGGACAGTCTTTGGGAGCCACATTGTTTCAACCATTAGTGACATATACCGATTCTCCACCCCTTTCATCGCCCAGCTAGGCATGATCTTTCTTCATAAGGTAATGCTAGCGTATCAGACTTCAGCTTAAACCAATTAGACGATAGCTGAACTAGGCAGGCGCGGAACACAAATTATGAGGAGATTCTGCCAACATTCAAGAATGGAAAACGCTAAAAGTAACCAAAAGCATCAGCACGGTTTTTTTCCCCACTCGACTGTACAATCTCCATTACTCCCTTTTTTATGGAAGTTCAGATTTGACTGCCTGGCATACTGAGACACGTTGACGAAGGACCTAAAGAGTTTAGGTGCCTTTATCACCGAGTTAAAAGTTATGTTTTCAATATTCCTTTTCTATAAAACTATTAGTAGAGCGGTGGTTTCTTCAAACAAGGAAATATTATTATTTATAGTCGTCCTGTAACCGATATTTTGAAATAACAATGAGAAAAACGTTAAAAAGTCCATAAATGTTTGCATTTTAGTCTGTAAATACACAATTAAGTGACCCTAATGAGCACTAAAAATGGAGAAACAGTAAAAATGTTTTATGAACAAAAGGAATTCAAAACTTTGAATATTTAAGATAATTATTTATGTTACAATAACGTAAAATTTGAAATTTTTATTCAGAGTGTTAAAGTACTTTAGGAATGTGTGTTACACAACCTCTTCTCTATGATAAGCTGAAAATAACGTCATTTTGAAACCGATTTTCAATTTTGAGTTTACGTACACTTATTTACAGAAGAAGCGGCCTGTTCTCTTAGATTTCAACAGTGATTTTCTCGCATAAGGTTTCATATTTATCTAAGAGATATATATTTATTTATCTGAGGCATACGACTCAGTCCAACCCCTTACACTTCTCTTCTATCTGAAACAAACTCCAGCAAACAAAAATGAACCAATGAGCGATGTTATATATAACGAAGAGGGACTGTCTCTTTGATTGATGTAAATAACCAAGGGTTGGGTAGCCCAATGTTATAAATTAGAGACCAGAACATGAAAAGGACCAGTGAGTGAGTAATAAGTTATCTATAGCATTCACTGCACAACAGCCTCAATATCCACTTGAAGCAAACCTGGAAACAAAGTCTAGGGTTGTAGCGCTTAAGAAGGATGCTGAATTGAGAGAGATGCCTCCAAGAGCCAAGGCTATGGTTTGATTTAAAATTTACAGAAATCCATTCGCATATATAAGTAGGGTTTTCTTTATGATCCCCATTTTTATTTCTTCTTCCTTGAGCTTATTTCTTACTAATGATTGTGTATCCATTTGTGGTTAATTAAATTGTAGTTTCTGAAATGAAACAAATTTATAATTTTCTTAATAATCACTCGTGCTAGAAATTTAAAATTTCACTCATATTCAATACACTATTAAAATAGTGGATCTAAAATGGATGAACCTTAATGATGTAAAAATGTTAACTTAAGCAGCAATGTAGAACAATAATAATAACAATGAAGTTCAGAGTTACAAGGATCTCCTACTTTGAAAGGAGTGCCTCTAGAGTTCTCACATGGCAAGCCAGGCCAAAAAGTGTCCCTGCCTCCTTTGACTTTATATTCCTTGGCGCTTTAGTCGTATACTAACTTTGATCTGTACTTAGTCAATATACTGTCATTATCATTTCACTAGAATCTGTATTTCTCAGGCTCTTGCACTACCTTTCACTATAACCATTCATTATGTCCAGCCAACCCTCACTGTTTTTCTCATTGATGAGGTAAGCCATTCATTCACCGGCGGTCTCCTTCCTTCTCTTTAGGACAAATTACTTGTTTTAAAAGTACATTAATTAAAGTACACCAGTAAATACCTAAAACATTGTGATACCTTGCTAAGGAAACCGTAACTTAACATTAGCGCAAGAGCCCAGTTTATCTTCCCTTAAGCTGTGCTGTGATGCCAAGTTCAAACACTGGTCAAGTTTTCGCTGAAGACTCAGTGTAAGAAGGACAGTGTATGAAGGATAATTATTTTACCACTGCAAAATAGAATCGACCACAGGAAGCTATAGAAAAATAAAAATGACCCTAAGTACCTTTTCTACAGTAGCATCCCCAGCCGGAGAAACCTAATGATTAGGAAGACTAGACCACTTAATGCTCTCATGCATTAGAAAGGTGCATGTTTGGAATCCTGCTTTTTTATATTTGGGTTTGAAGTCGTTTTCCCTAAAAGGTGTGCATGTTTTACACACAAAATCCGTTGAGGACTTCTTCAAATTAAGTTTTACATTGTTTCCGAAAAGGGAGTTAATAATATTTTGGAGGCCCCGCGTAGCTGCGGTCGTTGGAGCGTCTGACTTTGGCACTCTGTTCCGCAAAAGGTCGTGGGTTCGAATCCCGCCATGGGCATGAGTATTTGTGTCGGTAAGTTCCCTACTAGGTGTAAGGAACAGTACAAAGGATTTCTAATGGTCGAGGTGTGAGGGTATCTGAATCTTCCCTCAAACTACACTAAGAATAATTTTGCGACTTCTTTGTTTCAGGATAATCCAGTAATCCTCAAATAATATTTACTGTTTAAAGTTAGAAATTGTATAAAGGCAGTGTAACGTGATTATTTAGAACAGCTACATTTTTGCAGGTAGGAAACAGACTCCGTTCGCTTTGTGTTCTTATGTAAGAGGAAGAAAATTAAAACCTATACGAATTTTTCTGTCGGAAAATAATTACAAATTTGTGTTAAATTGATAACAGATGTTGATTTTTTATTTACTGTCAAAATTTTTGATATTTTGTGCAGTAAAGGTAATGAAGACACATCTGGCAACTTTTGGACTACTTTGTTTGCGTTATTCAATAGGCATTCTATCCGATATGTAGAGAAAATGTATATTCCATTTTCGTTGTAAGATATCAAATGCTAGCTATTTTTGTTTTATTTTATGGCAGTAAATATCTAGAAATTAAACACGAATCTCATAGCAAGGCCAGTGGAGGGAAGAAAACCTTGGTTACTATGGACCATGTCATAACAGATGACATGTACTGTTTCAAAGCATTGATAAGAGTGGGTTATGCCTTACGCAGATATGGGATTTTTGTAAGCGTTTTTATATATGAAGCAGTATGAAGGACGTAGTGAATATAAAGTAGATTAGATTTTCATTCAAACAAAATGTTAGGCATCTTTCCTTGATTCACTCGTAAGCTTTTATTTCAGCTCATTTGTGACAAATTTCCCTCTGAAAATTGAATATAATCATTGATAAAATCAGCTTCTTTTATTTCCTTACGTATTACTTGCAGTCAACAAATAAATAAATTGTTCATGTGTATCTTTGAAGATTCAGTTTCCAAGATAATTACATAATTGTTTGTGATATTTCGATATACACAACAAAGTAATTTACGTCCTTGCGGAATATTCTTCTGAAAGTGATATGGGTAGATCAAGGTGAAAGAAAAGGCACTGTGCAACCTTGAACATGACCATGAAATTTGATTCCGCCGTGCGCTACAGAACGAGGTAATCACAGCACTATAGTAACACCACCACAAAAACTTCACTTTTTTCTTCACTTCATTTCTCAATAATATGCAACTACGCGTTCGAAAAACCAAACAAAACGTGAAATACTAGAATTAACTAGTGCCCTTATTTATGAAGTGATAGAAAATAAGATTAACAATCATAAACAGTATTGTTCTTCAAATCGATGCTTTGCCAAATGAAAACATCTTCTGAATTTTATTTATAATTTACGCAGAAATAACGAGTCAAATATTTTCTCGCAAAATAACAAAACTCCAGATTTTAGCTTTTCTACGTAAACTAAACATGTTTGAAAATTTAACAGTCACATACGGTGCTTGTAATAAATATCTGATGTTTTACGCTCACATAACATTACTCTTGTACGAATGCTTATTCTCCATCTACTTCTTGTTAATCGAGATGAACCTTTGCAGAATCTATGTTATTTTTAATTTTCTTGTAGGTGCAAAAGGAATATGGAAATTTCATTCTATTTGCATATCCAGAACATAAAAAATAGAATAACGAACTCCCATTTGAGAAAAATAATAAGTACTGTAAAATTCAAACAAATAACAAGAAATATCTTGGAAATGGTTCACTCGACAAAAAAACTGTATATGACATAAATTGTGTTTTGACGAGATCTACTTTTTTTTGTAATAAAATATTATCCATCTCTTACTTCACCAGTGATGCAAAAGTCATTCAGAATGAAGAGGACTTTTGGGGACATTCCCAAAAAATTCAGATTACACATTTCATTTGCAATGAAAGTATCTTAAACATATGATGTTTTAATCAAATTCGTACAGCCATATTTGGGAAAATTAAAATTTTCGAAAAATGTCCCATGTAAAGGGTTGTCTCGGCTGGCGAATTTCCTCGAAAATCTTCCGAGTCGCATCTTTGAAAGATGCTGAACTTAAATACCAAGTTTGGTATTTATCAAACTTTTCGTTTTTCAGTTATGCTGTTCATAGTCACACACACAGACACACAGAGACACGCACATGGACCTTTTTTCTAAAAATGCCTTTTTTGAATTCAGGGGCCTCAAAACATGTATTTCCGGTGAAATCCTGATATTGATTTTTTGGGTGGAATGCAATACTTTCCCTACTTCCTATACGTAGTAGAGAAAGTAAATAAACAAGGTTATTGTATTATATTCCCGGGTAAAATGTGCGTAACAGCCACATGAGTTTCTCTGACCATTATAAAAAAACATACATTTTATTCAAATAAACGCACCTCTTTATGTTAATTACAACTAACTTCAGCTATAAATGTTCTCAAATCAGACAGATAATACATATTTTCTTGAATATGGGATAAGGAGACATTTAAACCACACACCAAAGTGGACTTCAAACTGGGGCAAAATTGAACTTCCAATGTTTGGAAAGAATATAATCAATGAAAAGAATTTATTCATTGCCATGTGTATTTTAACGAGCTTAGAATTTTTCCTATAATAAATTAATGTTTATGTTTTATCTATATAAAATTCATTGAAAATAAATAGACCACGGCATATTTACAGCAGATGCGCCTGTATAAATACACTTTTTTTGCTTTCTCTACGTATAGTAAGTAGGGAAAGTACTGTATTCCACCCAAAGATTTTATGTCGAGATTTCAACGGAAATGTGTTTTTAGGCCCCTTGAACCCACAAAAAAGCATGTTTAGAAAAAGATCGTTGTGTCTGTATGTGAACAGTATAACTCAAAAACGAAAAGTTGGTTAAATGTCAAACTTGGTATTTTGAGTTCTCCATCTTACAAGAATTCGACATAAGGATTTTCAGTAAAATCACCCCACCCCGAACTATCCTTTACATGAAATATTTTTCGAAAATGTTTATTTTCCAAAATGGCTCTCAACGGTTTTGCTTAAAATATATCTTTAGGATATTTTAATAAGAAATAAAATGTAAATATTGAATTTCCTAGGAAAATAACCTCTGAAGTCCTCTTCATTATGGATCACCTTTGCGTAACTAATAAACGTAAGAGATAGACAAAAGCTTATACTACACAAAAAATGTAGAATAAAAGTTTTTGTGTAGTCAACGATTTCAGAGGTATTCCTTTTTATTAGTTTGAACCTTAGAATACTCATACTTTTCTCAAATGGGACACCGTTATTCGTTCTCCCCCTCCCCCCCCCATTGGTCATGCAAAGAGAACGGAATTTCAAAGCCATCACATAGTGACCAGCTGTTAACACGTTTATCTATCATTCAAGCCTGTTGTTTTCCCCTCTTATTGTACCTACAAGGAAATATGTAATCAAACTATTTCTATACATGCTTATCTCGATTATCATGAAGTAGATAGAGAATAAGCTTTTATATTCATACTTGTTGACAAATGGGAAGAGAAAGTCATGTGAATGCAACAACAGATTTTTACTTTCTCTACACCTACGTTTAGTAACCAGAAGAAGTATTGCATTGCACACAAAGATTCTTTGTCGATATTTCACCAGAAATATATATTTTGAGGTCCCCCGAATCAAAAAAGCAGTTTTATAAGAAGGATCTTTTATAAGTCTGTGAGCTACTCAAAAACGAAAAGTCGGTTAAACCAAACTTGTATTTAAGTTCAATATCTTCCAAGGATACGACACAAAGATTTTCAAGAAAATCCCCACCCCATACTACCCTTTACATGGAAAATGTTTCAAGAATTTTGATTTTCTCAAAACTAGCTGATCATTTTCATTAAAACACCATATGATTAAGATATTTGCATGACAAATGAAATGTATATCTTGGATTTTCTGGGAATAGCCTCTGAAATCGTTTTCATTCTGAATGAATGAACTTTGCATAACTGGTAAACCTTCAGGGATAGGCAAAATCTTGCTGCACATAAAATGTAGATCTCATTAAAGCAGCCAATTTATGACGTAATTTTTTTTTTACTTAGCCATTTGCGAGATATTCGTTGTTAATGATTTGCATTTTAAAATACTTACGCTTTTCTCAAATGAAAAGTCGTTATTCCCCCCCTCTTGGCCATGAAAAAGTAACATAATTTCAAAGCCACCCACTCTTGAAGGATTGACTCACTTAAAGCCTACTGTATTCCCCTAATCTCTTTATACAGAAATGACAGGAAGAAACCCACACACTTCTCTGGACAAACGGCATTTGTTACCATTTCTAGGGTGTCATGACTTCATTTTATTGGGTTGTGAGGTCACCGTGTAGGTGCTATCACGCCTTGTGCTGTATATCGCACCAATAAGCACACCTATTCTAGTTACGAATAGGTGTAGGTGAGGAATGGCGACTGATTTTGTCAATATTTCGCGAGGTTAATTGGAATATACAGCCTATACAAAGTCTATTTGGAAATGCTCTTGAATATGAGTCAGTTCTCGAGATGTCAGCATTTTCCTCAAACATCAGTTATAGTTCCTCATATAAATTAGCGTTTCCTAGCTAATTATATGTTCTTAAACAGGCAAGCTATAGTCCCTTCCTCCTTCAATGCACTAAGGATGAGGGAGGCGCCAGTGGATATCTTAAGTCACGTCCTATTAACGCCCTTAGAGACGATCAGAAATCGGATGCAGATTACTTCTTGTGGGATGTGTATCTACAAGAAATATGTAATAAGACAACTTGTACAAATGTTTATCTCGATCAACATGAATTAGATAGAAGAATAAGAATTTGTAAGAATAGTTTGCAATACATCAGATTGTTCTTCTCCATTTGTTTTAGAGTATCCGAAAGGTGCATTTCAAGTGAAATGTTCCATATCAATTTTTGGATCGAATGTAGCACGAATGAGTACGAATATAGAATGGATGAGTAGTTCAGAAAGTAAAAACGTTTGCGTGATTTGGAAAGCGCGATTACGAAATACGCGCAGTGTTCATTTGCAAACTTTCCATTCTGGGACCTGAAATATAACAAACACATTTCATTCCGCTTCTAAAAGAAGATTGCAATTAACGACCCGAGTACTACATTTTGTTTATGCAAATGGCTGACTGGATTGGAAAGTTCTGAAATTAAAGTTAAATAATTCAATATAGGCAACGTTGTACAAATAAAACTTATATCGATGGACCTTTATCAACTAAGAATTCACTTAGATCAGAATTTCAAATTCATACCTATTATTGCGCATTAATGTTCACATTTTCTTTCTTTCCCAAAGATATACACGCTATTGATTATGCAATTGGGATGCTACTTCATTTAAAAAATCTGATGTGTTACACTCACATGACTTTCTCTACTCTTGTGCAAACTACTTTTACAAACGCTTATTCTCCCAACTACTCCATGTTAATAGAGATAAACGTTTGTAGAAACTATCTTATTGCTAATTTTCTTGTAGGTGCAAGGGTGCAAGGCTTTAAGCGATAGTCAAATTTTTTAAGAGCTGGTTGCTATGTGGAGCATTTGATTCTTTTGCATGCCCAGGACATAAAAAAAACGAATAACGAATTCTCACTTGAGAAAAAGTGAGTATAGGAAAATCCAAACAAATAACAAGAAATGGTTCACTCGACAAAAAGACGCATACGATATAAATTGTGTGTTTTAACGAGATTTACATTATTTGTGCAGTAAACTTCTGTCTATCTCTTGCGGTTTATCAGTTATGCAAAATTCATTTGTCATGAAACGTATGAAGCCTAAATATATGTTATGTTAATCAAAATCATTAGAGCCGTTTTTGATAAAATCAAAATTTTCGAAAAATTTTCACCTAAAGGGTAGCCTACGGTGGGGAATTTTCTTGCAAATCTTCGTGTCGCATCTTTAAAAGATATTAAACACCAAACTTGGTATTTAGGTTCATCTGACTTTTCATTTTTGAGTTATGCTGTTCACAGACACACACATACACGCGGAACTTTTTCTAAAAATGTTTTTTTTTTATTTCGTGAGCCTGAAAACATGTATTTCGAGTGAAATCTCGATATCGAATTTTTGGGTGGAATGCATTGCTTCCCCTACTTACTATACGTGTAGAGAATGTAGTAAGAAACGTGCAGAAGGCGTCTACTGAAGATAGAAGGTACTGAAGATAAGGTAAATAAATGAGGAGCCAGTTTGAATCCCACGAGATTGAGATATCACGATCATTTGAATTTTGAATATGCATTCGGTTCAGTAACGAGGACTGATTGGAAGGGAGAACCAAAGAAGAAAACACAGAACTTTTTGTTGATTGAAATTCGTGAAACCTAGAATTATTATTTGTTTTTGCTTACAATAAGTTAATGAAAATAGTTGAGAGGAAAATTAAAAAAAAATATAAAATGAACAGTTTTCTACGAAAAAAGGATTGTTGTACAAGGAAAAGGTTTCCTAAAAATCTTTTCAAGTCCTTCACACAAGCGCACTCCCGTATAAAAATGATTTGTTTCTATATGCAGGTAAATGGAAGAATTATATATCAATATTTCACCCGAAATTTGCATTCTAGGCGTCTTAAACCAAACAATAGATCAAACTTCCGGGAGGTACGGGTGTGTGCCTCTGTGCATGTAAACATTATAGTCAAAACTAAAAAGTCTTATATAAACATCAAAATATGTATTTAAGCTCAGCGTCTTTCTAGAGTTGGAGAGCTCTATTTGAGGGGGTGAAAATATCTGAACCCAAACAATCCTTCATGTAGAGGTGGTTAATATATTCAATTTGCGTAAACAAAATAAAGTTTTTAAATTTTGCGTTTTCATAGTAGCGTTTTTCGAGATATTCCATGTTGCATTCATATATTTTTCCATGTCAAAATACTGATTCTTCTGAACTTCTAGAATATCTGCATTTTTTCTTTCTTTTCCTTCGCAACAGCTCGTTACTACGACTTATGATATATATGCATATATATATGCATATATTTTTAAGTTCTCTACTACGTATAGTAAGTAGGGGAAGTATTTTATTCCACCCAAAAATTCGATACCGAGATTTCACCGGAAATATATGTTTTGAGACCCCTGAATACAAAAAAATCTGATGTGTTACATTCACATGACTTTCTCTACTCTTGTACAAACTATTTTTACAAACGCTTGTTCTCCATCTACTTCATGTTAATCGAGATAAACGTTTGCAGACTCTATTTTATTGCTAAGTTTCTTGTAGATGTAAGGGGAATATATATTTACAAGGGCAATATAGAAATACAGTAGCTTTTAAGCATATACATATCTCTCAATAGCTGGTTGCTAGGTGCAGCACCATTCCCTTTTCCACAAATTAATACTCTTTGCGTATACAAGACAAAAAAATGGATAACGAATTCCCATTTGAGAACATAAGTATTGAAGAATTTAAGGGAATAACAAGCAATATCTCGAAAATGGCTCACTCAACAAAAAAAAATGTATATGACATAAGTTGTGTATTTTAACGCGATCTACATTTTTTGTAGTATAATTTTGTCATCTCTTATGGTATACCAGTTATGCAAAAGTCGTTCACAATGAGAAATAATTTTGGAGACATTCCCAGAAAATTCGAGATATACATTTCATTTGTCATGAAAATATCTTGAAAATATAATATTTTAATCAAAATCGTTAAAGCCAGTTTTGAGAAAATTAAAATTGTTGAAAAATGCTCCATAAAAAGGGTAGTCTGGGGTGGGGGGATTTTCTTGAAAATCTTTGTGTCGCATCCTTGGAAGATACTGAACCTAAATACCAAGTTTGGTGTTTATCCGACTGTTCGTTTCTGAGTTATGCTGTTCAAAGACAGACAGACAGACAGACACACACACACACACACACACACGGACATGTTTCCAAAAATGCTTTTTTTGGATTCAGAGGGTCTAAAAACATGTATTTCCGGTGAAATCTCGGTATCGAATTTTTGGGTGGAATACAATACTTCCCCTACTTACTATACGTAGTAGAGAAAGTAAAAAGCATTTTTGGAGACATGTCCGTGTGTGTGTGTGTGTGTGTGTGTGTGTGTGTGTCTGTGAACAGCATAACTCAGAAACGAACAGTCGGATAGACACCAAACTTGGTATTTAGGTTCAGTATCTTCCAGAGATGCAACACAAAGGTTTTCAAGAAAATCCCCCCACCCCAGATTACCCTTTACATAGAACATTTTTTGAAAATTTTAATTTTCTCAAAAATGGCTCTAACGATTTTGATTAAAATACCATATGTTTAAGATATTTTCCTTAAAAATAAAATATATATCTTGAATTTTCTGGGAATGTCTCCTAAAGCATTCTTCATTGTGAACGACTTTTGCATAACTGGTAAACCAAAAGAGATAGACAGAATTTTACTACACAAAAAATGTAGGTCGCGTTAAAATACAGAATTTTTGTCATATACGTTGTTTTTTTTTTGTTGAGTAAACCATTTTCGAGATATTGCTTGTTATTCTCTTAAATTTTTCAATACTTATTTTCTCAAATGGGAATTCGTTATTCATTTTTTTTTCTCTTGTATATGCAAAGAGTATTAATCTGAGGCAAAGAGAATGGTGCTGCACATAGCAACCAGCTATTAAGACATATGTCTGTGCTTATATTGCCCTTGTAAATACAAAACAAGGGGAACATAGTACGCCTTAAGCAATAGTCAAATACTTTTAGAACTGGTCGCTATGTATAAAATGTGATTCTCTTTGCATGTCAAAAGATCGTTTCTGCAAATGTTTATCTCGATTAATATGGAATGGATGGAGAATAAGAGCTTGTACAAGAGTAGAGAAAGTCATGTGAGTGTAACACATCAGCTTTTTTATGTAAATACAGCGCTTTATCTTAAGCGACAGACAGAAGAAAAATTTGTGTGATGTAAATAAGTTCGTAAAATAGAACGAAAATGTAGATTTTGGAAGGCAGGAACTGGGGGAGAGAAAAAATATTACTTAAATTCCTCATAGCATGCTCTACAAGGAAAACAAGACTGTAAAAACAAATCCGAAGCGAGCACATTGTGTAACGGACATGTTTTTCCACCAGGCCTTGAGGAAATGTGAACTAAGTAGTTCTTGGTAGTTATTTTCCCGCAATGTGCCCTTGAACTTTCCCATCCGGAGGCATAAAAACCAAAAACATCATTCACATACTTTGGAGATACAATCTGAAATAAAAAAAATGTTTTTTCAAACACAACTTAGTGTTTTGTTTTAGACTATTGCGCCATCTTTTCCCTATTAGATGCTGCTAACTCTGGCAGGAAATTAGACCAGCTGCAGAAATTAACAAAATTTCACTCTTTACCTACTGTTGTGTTCACAGATAAGCTGCATTTATTTTACAGTATTCATGCCATTTAACAGATAAACTGCCTGTGCCCGATATAGTTTCATTTAGTTATAAACTTCCTCGGGGGCCACACTACCATGTTTACTTTACCCGCCTTTCTCATGTTTACCTGGTCATTTGATATTGCTCATATTAGTGATTGTCAGTTTTAATTTTTGCATATCGTAAAGCTTAATTTAAAAAAAAACAATTCCATGTTGCCTTATTTCTTATATTAGCATTCTATTATTACGGTTATTACTATTATTTATTATATAATAATTATTTATATGTATAGAATTAATGAGATTTCTAGAATAAAAACAACTAATAGCATCCTCAAATATTTCGATAAGAAAATTCAGTCAAAATTGAAAAAACATGATAATTATTAGAAAAATTCTAATGTGTTACAGTCACATGACTTTCTCTACTTTTGTACAAACTGTTTGTATAAACGCTTACTCTCCATCTACTTCATGTAAATCAAGATAAATATTTGCCAAAATAGCTCATTGCTAATTTTCTTGTAGGTGCAAGGGAATATGGTAGGCTTTAAGCGATAGTCAAATCTTTTAAGAGCTGGTTGCTATGTAGAGCATTCTATTCTCTTTGTATGTCCAGGACATAAAACACTAATAACGAATTCCCATTTGAGAAATGCATTGGAAAACTCAAACAAATAACAAGGAATATCTCGGAAATGGTTCACTCCACAAAAAAATGCATATGACATAATTGTGTGTTTTAACGAAATCTACATTTTTTATGAAGAAAAACTTTGTCTGTCTCTTACGGTTTACCAGTTATGGAAATGCCATTCAGAATGAACAGGTCTTTTGGGGACATTCCGGAAATTCAAGATATGTACTTCATTTATCGTAAAAATATCTTAAATATGATATTTTAATCAAAATCGATAGAGCCATTTGAGAAAATCATAATTTTCGAAAAATGTTTCATGTAAAGGGTAGTCTGGGGTGGGAGGATTTGCTTGAAAATCTTCGTGTCGCATCTTTAAAAGATAGTAAACCCAAATAACAAGTTTGGTATTTATTTAACTTATTGTTTTGAGTTATGCTGTTCACAAACACACATCCATACACATACACACACACGAAACTTTTTCTAAAAATGCTTTTTTTTTTTATTCAGGGGGCCTCAAACCATGTATTTCCGGTGAAATCTCGATATCGAATTTTTGGGTGGAATGCAATACTTCCCCTATTTACTATAGTAGTAGAGAAAGTAAAAACACGAACTTGTCCAAAACAAATATGTATGGAATTATAATAAGCAAAATATAGGAAAACAACTTAAAATAATATTTTTAGCAAGTTAATATCTCCTCTTTTTTGAACTTTAAATTAGCAATCCTTTGAACCATCATCTTTGCTTAGGTGAAAGTAAAGGATGAATCCAATTTAACAGCAAGACTTGGTTTAATACAGTTTATATCCCACAAATAGCTCCTTCCCTTTCGTTTCTGAAGAAATTAAGCGTTTATCAGCGAGATCTTGCATTATTTACTCAAAAATGTAAGATTTATTTTGACTAATTGCTTACTGCATAAACGAAGATTACAAGGAAATGATTACACCACGTGCTAATTGTGTATTTTTTATTTATTAGCTGCGTATCGTGTAATGGTGTTTGTATACTCACGAGACCTTAATTCCTTTATCCACCGAAAGCATTATCGCCGTGCTCATTACTCGACATCGGTGCCTTATACTGTGCTTATCTTTTCATCCCTAAACCTGTCTGTCAAGTGAATTGTTGCCACGTTTCGTTCTGCTCTCATTTCAAGGAAATGGACTGGGTTATTAAGATGTACCAGAAAAAAAAACGTGGCAACGGTGTACTGCTAGTACGTATGGAACCGTCAGCTGCAAAGACTTGCAACTATTGACTTGGGTAAGAATTTCATTGGAGAATAATTATCCACAAAGACCCAAGCTCTAAGCGATAAGCGGTTCGGAAACAAAGAATGTCTTGCGTTATCCTTAAGAACGAGGCGATAAAAGTACGTGCAACCATGACAACTAGTGTCTGCCAAGTCGTTTTCCGACCCTCAGCAGTTGTGTTATGACTGCATTCACGGTTTACACCTGCTCATACTTATCTGCTCTTACTAATACATTGGTAATATACAATTGGCTGTGTGCACCATCCTCATTAAACAAACCCTTCAGGGAACTTCAGCTTACCGCGGTAAGAATTTCACCGGGGTATTACATCATAGTTCATTGCAGGTAGAGTCTACTGAACGCACCCGGATGTACATTATGTCGTCTGTTTTTCACTTGTTCTACCTCTTTGCTGAAGCGCATGCAAAACCAGACCCAAGTTTATCTATTATGTTATTCAACTTAAAATTCTTAAGAAAAGATAGAAAGTACACATATAGAAGCAATAACTTTAGGACGGACACGCGGGAAAAGCTGACCTTATAATTTAGTAGAAAAATCTGATGTGTTACACTCACATGACTTTCTCTACTCTTGTACAAACTATTTTTACAAACGCTTATTTTCCATATACTTCATGTTAATCCAGAGGTTAATCTTATTGCTAATTTTGTTGTACATCAAGGGAAAATGTTAGGCTTTAAACTATAGTTAAATATTTTAAGAGCTGGTTGCTATGTGGAGCATTCCATTCTCTTTGTATGTCCAGGACACAAAAAAATGAATGACGAATTCTCATTTGAGAAAAGTATTGAAAACTTTAAGGGAATAACAAGCAATATCTCGAAAATGGTTCACTCAACAACAAAAAATGTATATGACATAAATTATGTATTTTAACGCGATCTACATTTTTTGTGTAGTAAAATTTTGTCTCTTATAGTTTACCAGTTATGCAAAAGTCGTTCACAAGAAGAATACTTTTCGAGACATTCCCAGAAAATTCAAGATATGCATTTCATTTGTCATGAAAATATCTTAAACTTATGACATTTTAATCAATATCGTTAGAGCCACTTTTGAGAAAATTAAAATTTTCGAAAAATGTTCCATGTAAAGGGTAATCTGGGGTGAAGGATTTTCTTGCAAACCTTCGTGTCGCATCTCTGAAAAATACTGAACCTAAATACCAAGTTTGGTGTTTATCCGACTGTTCGTTTCTGAGATATGCTGTTCACAGACACACACACAGACAGACAGACAGACAGACACACACACACATACACAGACACACACACACACGGACATGTTTAAAAAATGCTTCTTTTGGATTCAGGGGGTCTCAAAAAATATATTTCCGGTGAAATCTCGGTATCGAATTTTTGGGTTGAATACAATACTTCCCCTACTTATTATATGCAGTAGAGAAAGTAAAAATGATGAACTTTTATAGACGTTTATCCTTTCTTTCCACACCTAATTTTCAGTTAGCTTAGTCGATATTCACTTACTGAAAGACAGGCAGAAAGAAGAAAGGAAAAAAGAATATTATTCCCAGATACGATTTGAATCCGGAACCTCTTGAATAAGAAGCGCATACTATACCCCGATACCACGATGACGATTTCAGATTTCAGACATCGGCACTGACCTCTTCAGGTTACCGGATTCCTATATCTGTGCAATTAAGTACCTAATATTCCTGACAATATATTAATTGCACTAAATCCATTCATTTCTCCCCTTATTTCTGCCTTGTTCTTGGAACTATACTTCAACTGATATAATTATGATATATAACGCCGTGATTGTGTGGATTTTCGTTACGTCTTCGATCAGGATATTTAAGGCATCTGTCGCACAAAAAGCCTTAAAGCATTAAAAATTACAAAATATATTAAAGTAACTTAATCAGGATGTATTCATTGGCGAAAATGGAGTGTATTTTATTTGTTGGGAATTCTAACCTATAGCGTTCCGCCATTTTAATATTTCAGCACAAGTAACGTTGGAAATAATCCACGAAAACCGGCTGTTCATGGTCGGTCAGATTTAATGGTAAAATCCTCGATAAACTTTTATCGGCGTCGATGCACCACAAATGACCGTTCACCGCGGTAAAGTCAACATTTTACCACGGTAAAATTTTGATCGAGAATGGTGCACAAGGCAGAATAACTTGGAAATATAAATAAAGGGTTTACAATGAGAATGATTAATTATTTCTTAACAATGATAAACCTGAGAAAGAAGTGTTATACAGTGTTTTTCCTTCACACTGTGGCCACCGCAAGGCTGCCACGCCAGCTGCCGCAGCTCGGATACCCGCCAAAACGGTTATAATATCCCCGGAAACGCTTCACGTTCTCACAGTTACATTTACAGTGAAAATAAATACATACCTTATCACAAGATGTTAGATTCGTTGTCGTTTTCTATCTTCACATTTTTGGCATCTTCTGGGGAAGAAGTGAAAATTCAATATCCGAAATTCAGTTAATTTCCCGCCTCGTGTTTTCTTTTAGTTCTTCCAATGTACAGGGGTTGGTTCGTTGCATACACTTGATTTTCCACGTGATCATCAGAAATTTCCGTAATTGGATTTTGCGGAATGTCATTGTTAGAGTACATCACCCACGCTTAATATTCTTCTCTGACGAAGCATGGTTTATTCATTATATACCTATATTCTGCCGGAAAATAAACCATCAGAAAAACCCGATTTACACAGGAGATTCCCCTGCACCACGCGAAAATTGATGTGCAGTAAATACATACAAAATAATAGCATTTATATATTTTTTGAACAAACAAATGCAGAGAGATACAGGAATTTATTACATCATTCAATTACACATTATAGTTGAATGACTTAGAATTTTTCCAATAAGACTCTGCTACCGCGCATGCCTCAGATGAGTAAGGAAATTTAATTTAGGAAATGTTTTTAGATGGAGTATTTAACAAAGGATTATGGCCCTCGCTATCCCACGATTTAACTGTATCCTATTTTTACTTTCTCTACTACGTATAGTAAGTAGGGGAAGTATTGTATTCCACCCAAAAATTCGATACCGAGATTTCACCGGAAATACATGTTTTGAGACCCCCTGAATCCAAAAAAAAAAGCATTTTTGGAAACAGTTCCGTGGGTGTGTGTCTGTGAACAGCATAACTCAGAAACGAACAGTCGGATAAACACCAAACTTGGTATTTAGGTTCAGTATCTTCCAGAGATGCGACACGAATGTTCTCAAGAAAATTCCCCTACCCCAGACCACCCTTTACATGGAACATTTTTCGACAATTTTAATTTCCTCACAAATGGCTCTAACGATTTTGATTAAAATATCATATGTTTAAGATATTTTCATGACAAATGAAATGTATATCATGAATTTTCTGGGAATGTCTCCAAAAGTATTCTTCATTGCGAACGACTTTTGCATAACTGGTAAACCATAAGAGATAGAGAAACTTTTACTACACAAAAAATGTAGTACGCATTAAAATACACAATTTATGTCATATACATTTTTTTTTTGAGTGAACCATTTTCGAGATATTGCTTGTTATTTCCTTAAATGTTTCCATACTGATTTTCTCAAATGGGAATTCGTTATTTATTTTTTTGTCTTGGATATGCAAAGAGTTATAATCTGTGGCAAAGGGAATAGTGCTGCACCTAGCAACCAGCTATTAAGAGATATGTATGTGCTTAAAGGATACTGTATTTCTATATTGCCCTTGTAAATATATATTCTCCTTACATCTACAAGAAAATTAGCAATAAGATGGAGTCTGCAAATGTTTAACTCGATTAACATGAAGTAGATGGAGAATAGGCGTTTGTAAAAATAGTTTGTACAAGAGTAGAGAAAGTCATGTGAGTGTAACACATCAGATTTTTATCTATAGGGGAACTTGAAAAATAAAGTGTGTGCAACAAACACTGTAAGAACGAAAAGAAAAACAAGAAATTTACTAAATTACGGATATTGAACCCTCGAGTGTGAATGCAAAGTGGATAGAGGAGGACGTTTAGAAGTAGTTATATCGTTGTAGGGGTTGTATTACATTTCAACTGTTGGGGAACCGAACTTGAAATTCGTTGCAACCACACGTATAGTACACGGTTTCCGGTGGCCTACACCCCAAGTTTAAAAAAAATTACTTTGTAATTTTGACTGTTTCTTTAAATATTATGTGTTTATGTTTGCCTCGGCTGCGTCAGTATTTATTTTAGAGACATGGATGTCTTGGCAGGGTTGTGGTGCGACTTAAGAACGTAGGCTTACACAGATTGTAATTTTACTTCACTCCTTTTTAGTAATGCTTGACACGATATAAATAACACTTCACTGATATAGATCTGTGAGATTCTTTTATTAATTACTTGTACTTTTTAACACGTAAAACTATTTTCGTCTCACGCGAATGCGTATTAACTTTCTTGAGGACACTTTTTGCGTCTGGTTGGTAACACTGTCTGCAAGCAACTGAACTGATTTCAACCGCTAAACTTGTAAATTTCTGATTTCAAGTCTCTGATTGGCTATTTTTAATCCAATAGAATACCTTCATTTAGCTAAAGCTTTTTCTGGTTGTTGATTAGCTATTTTATAAACTGTCACAAAAATTACATTCTTACTTTCAAGAATCAGAAGTAGTATTGTTAAACTTTCAAATTCATTATTGCCTCAAGGTTACCTCATTGTTACCTCATTGTTAGCAACTTTAACCTATTATTCTCACAGCTCCTATATTATTAAATTGCGTAATACATTCACCTAACATTATTACACATGTATACAACAATATAAACATATACAATTATTGTAATATACACTTTTTATATATTGTTTCATACACATATTGCTTTATGGCGGGCTGTTATTGAATTTATATATTATATAATTAGACTGAAATTACTTAAGTGTTAAAAATACTGCCTCAGTTTCCAACTTTTATGATAAGGTATGTGCTTATTGCCATTGAAATTGTAGCTTTAAGAACCTGCAGCTGTTGCGGGGATATTTTACTTCTTTTAACCGAGGCGGCCGGGACATGAGCCGCCGAGCGGTGGACGCAGTGTGAGGGAAAGGCACTGTAGAAAAAACATGAAGGCATTAACAGAGAAAATATTAAATTCCAAACAACAAAATCTAGCATAATTCTCTAAGTTTACCAATAGCGCCCATTAAGTATGTTCATCCTATGCTGTGATGCATTGCAGAGGACGCTTTTCCCTGATTTTCCTGTGTCCTACAATTCTATGGGATATGCGGCCGGGATTCCTCCAACTCAGACTCTCAAACCATTTCCTTCGGCGATCCCTATGAATCAAGTTCCTGGTTAAGTGAATTTGTCACTTGCTGCAACGTACATCCCACTCGGATGGTAGCATGCTGTTTAGTCAAACTTAGCTGGGCAAGTAGGCTATAAAGAACTGCTAACCTTTGACGCAGAGCCTTGATGTCAATGCTTGCCCGCCTTGAACTTAATTCCACATCCAAGAACATCATTGTCACTATATCGATGTCATACTGCGTGGAAAATATAGAAGTAGAACACATTTTACTTTTATATTAAGATGCCTACAGGATTCTCTATATAAACAGGTTAGAAAAGCAGACGCGGTATCTTCAGAACATGTACTTTTCAGCTAAATAGAGTACTAGAGTGCAATAATCACGTATAATTAAAGAGTTGGAGCTATCTTCTCGAGAAAATAAGTAACATCAGCTGCCATTTATTAAAACTAGGTTGAAGAGAATAAATGACAACTAAGAACCTTGGTAGTGCGAGGTCGTCGATATGAAGTACATAACCTTAACGCAGAAAAACCTGAAGTGGGATGTTTGAAGAATACGTGGTTGTAGAATCTGCCCAGTGTTATTTCAGCTTTGGCCTTCGATAGCTTATAAATTAATTTGCATGTCAGGTTAACGTAGTCTTTATTTAAATACTGTCACTAGGATCGAATTTTAAAGAGCTAAAAATGTTTGAAAACGGCTTATAAAATGACTATTACTTTTTAAAATGTAATAATTGCAAAAATACTCATATTTATTTAGTTTGTTAAAATTGGTGTGCAGAAAGTTATAAATCAGTTTATACGTGTGTATAGTTGCTATACAAGTAGAAAAAGTAGTTAAAATCTAATGAGATAATTTTAAAAATCTGATGTGTTGAACTCACACGACTTTCTCTACTCTTGTACGCACTATTTTTAAAAACGTTTATTCTCCATTTACTTCGTGTTAATCAAGATAAATATTTGCATAAAATAAAGGGTAGTCTGGGGTGAAGGATTTCCTTGAAAATCTCATGTTGCATCCTTGGAAGATACTAAACCCAAATACCGAGTTTGGTGTTTATCAGAAACTTCTTTTTTGAGTTATGCTGTTCACAGATTGACAGACACATAACGGACATGTTTCCAAAAATGCTTTTTTTGGATTCAGAAGGTCTCAAAACAATTAATCCCGGTGAAATCTCGGTATCGATTTTTTGGGTGGAATACAATACTTCCCCTACTTACTATACGTAGTAGAGAAAGTAAAAATGTAGCCTAAGACTTTCTAAGTGGAATTTATTGTTTCTAAAATTCCATCCCAGGGACTTCATCTTGTTTACTATAAAGTCGGAAAGCTATGCTTCTTATCAACATTGCAAAACTTTCGTTAAAAAAACATCACTTTCTCGCGAATTTAAACATATTTTCGTCGAAGTTTTGGAGTTACAAATTAACGAAGTTATATTTATTAAATATATCTGTCAAATAAGGTAGTTAGCACATTCACTCATCTTCAATGTGCGACATCAGATTAGACCTCAGTTTTTAAGGAAATATTTTACTCATTTTTACTTTCTCTACTACGTATAGTAAGTAGGGGAAGTATTGCATTCCACCCAAAAATTCGATACCGAGATTTCACCGGAAATACATGTTTTGAGAATCACTGAATCCAAAAAAAGCATTTCTGGAAACATGTCCGTGTGTGTGTCTGTCTGTGTGTCTGCGTGTCTGTGTGTCTGTGTGTCTGTCTGTGTGTCTGTGAACAGCATAACTCAAAAACGAACAGTCGGATAAACACCAAACTTGGTATTTAGGTTCAGTATCTTCCAGAGATGCGACACGAAGGTTTTCAAGAAAATCCCCCCACCCCAGACTACCCTTTACATGGAACATTTTTCGAAAATTTTAATTTTCTCAAAAACGGCTCTAACGATTTTGATTAAAATATCATATGTTTAAGATATTGTCATGACAAATAAAATGTATATCTCGAATTTTCTGGGAATGTCTCCAAAAATATTCTTCATTGTGAACGACTTTTGCATAACTGGTAAACCATAAGAGATAGACAAAATTTTACTACACAAAAAATGTAGATCGCGTTAAAATACACAACTTGTGTCATATACGTTTCTTTTGTTGAGTGAACCGTTTTCGAGATATTGCTTGTTATTTCCTTAAATTTTCCAATACTTATACTTTTTCTCAAATTCGTTATTCATTTTTTTATGTCCTGAACATGCAAAGAGAATGGAATGCGCCACATAGCAACCAGTGTTAAAATATTTGACTATCGCTTAAAAGCTACCATATTCCCCTTGCATCTACAAGAAAATTAGCAATAAGATTGACATCTCGATATCTCTATTAACATGAAGCATATGGAGAATAGGCGTTTGTAAAATTAGATTGTACAAGAGTAGAGAAAGTCATGTGAGTGTAACACATCAGATTTTTCAGTTAAAAACGTGAGTCGATATTATCCTCTTAATTACCAATGAAAAAAGAAACAGTGGGATCCCCATCTCCGCGCGTTTTTTCCTTTGCTTTCTTTACTACATATAGCAAGTAGCGGAAGTATTGCATTCCATACAAAAATTCGATACCGAGGTTTCGCCGAAAATACATGTTTTGAGGTACCCTGAATCCAAATAAAGCATTTTTGAAACATGTCCGTGTGTGTGTCTGTCTATGAACAGCATAACTCAAAAACGAAAAGTCGGTTAAATACCAAACTTGGTATTTGAGTTTATAATCTTCCAAGGATACGAAAAGAAGATTTTCAGGAAGATCCTACCCCCCAGACTATCGTTTACATGGAACATTTATCGAAATGTTTAATTTTATCAAAAATGGCTCTAACGATTTTGATTAAAATATCATATGTTTAAGATATGTTTATGACAAACTAAATGTGTGTCTTGAATTTTCTGCAATGTTTCCAAACGTCCTCTTCATTCTGAATGACTTTCGTATAACTGGTAAACCGTAAGAGATATAGATCTCGTTAAAACACACAATTTATGTCATATACATTTTTACTTTCTCTACTACGTATAGTAAGTAGGGGAAGTATTGCATTCCACCCAAAAATTCGATACCGAGATTTCACCGGAAATACATGTTTTGAGACCTCCTGAATCCAAAATAAGCATTTTTGGAAACATGTCCGTGTGTGTGTCTGTGTGTGTGTGTGTCTGTGTGTGTGTGTGTGTCTGTGTGTGTGTCTGTGAACAGCATAACTCAAAAACGAACAGTTGGATAAACACCAAACTTGGTATTTCGGTTCAGTATCTTCCAGAGATGCGACACGAAGGTTTTCAAGAAAATCCCCCCACCCCAAACTACCCTTTACATGGAACATTTTTCGAAAATTTTAATTTTCTCAAAAATGGCTCTAACGATTTTGATTAAAATATCATATGTTTAAGATAATGTCATGAGAAATGAAATGTATATTTCGAATTTTCTGGGAATGTCTCCAAAAGTATTCTTCATTGTGAACGACTTTTGCATAACTGGTAAACCATAAGAGATAGACAAAATTTTACTACACAAAAAATGTAGATCTCGTTAAAATACACAACTTATGTCATATACATTTCTTTTGTTGGGTGAACCGTTTTCGAGTTATTGCTTGTTATTCCCTTAAATTTTCCAATACTTATACTTTTTCTCAAATTCGTTATTCATTTTTTTATGTCCTGGACTTGCAAAGAGAATGGAATGCGCCGCATAGCAACCAGCGTTAAAATATTTGACCATCGCTTAAAAGCTACCATATTCCTCTTGCATCTACAAGAAAACTAGCAATAAGATTGACATCTCGATATCTCGATTAACATGAAGCATATGGAGAATAGGCGTTTGTAAAAATAGATTGTACAAGAGTAGAGAAAGTCATGTGAGTGTAACACATCAGATTTTTTTTTTATGTCCTGGACTTGCAAAGAGAATGGAATTCGACACATAGCAACCAGCGTTAAAATATTTGACCATCGCTTAAAAGCTACCATATTCCCCTTGCATCTACAAGAAAATTAGCAATAAGATTGACATCTCGATATCTCGATTAACATAAAGCATATGGAGAATAGGCGTTTGTAAAAATAGATTGTACAAGAGTAGAGAAAGTCATGTGAGTGTAACACATCAGATTTTTTTTTGTCGAGTGACACATTTCACAGATATTCCTTGTTATTTTTTGAATTTTCTAATGCTTATACTTTTTCTCAAATGGGAATTCGTTATTTTTATGCCCTGGGCATGCAAAGAGAATGGAATGATCTGCATAGCAATTAACTCTTAAAATGTGTATTTTACTATCGCTTAAAGCCTACCATATTCCCCTTGCAACTACAAGAAAATTATCAATAAGATAATTAGCAATATTCTGCGTTTAGTGAAAATTAAGAGACTTTCCTTTCGCAACTGAATTTTCTCTGTGTATATTGCAATACCAATGGGGCAGCCCCTCTGTAGATACACACAACAAAATTAATCTCAATCTTATGAAATAATCAAGTTTATCCTTTCCCTTTGTAGTTGATTATATGCTATAATCTCATCAGAAATGCCACAGTTCATAACGTTAAAATACTGAACATATATAAGTAGCCTGGCATCGTCAGACGCGCCTATTGATTGGAGTGCACACAACAGTCGCGAAATACAATATTAAACCAATCAGTGAGATACATTTGCAAACGGTGTTACTGTCATTGGCTTTTGAAATAAACAATTCAAACAATAATAATATAGGAACACAAATAGCATAACGAGCGCAGTTGCAATATTTCATTTTGCGGTAGATAGCACAGTCATAAACAAAAGGGATAGGAAGGCGGTACACGTTCTTTCTGGTAAAGTTTTGTATCATTCACGAAATATTATTAGTGTATACAGTATGCTTATTACTTTCTCTACTACGTATAGCAAGTAGGGGAAGTATTGCATTCCACCCAAAAATTCGATACCGAGATTTCACCGGAAATACATGTTTTGAGACCTCCTGAATCCAAAAAAAGCATTTTTGGAAACATGCCCGTGTGTGTGTGTCTGTGTGTGTGTGTGTGTGTGTGTGTGTGTCTGTGTGTCTGTGAACAGCATAACTCAAAAACGAACAGTCGCTTAAGCACCAAACTTGGTATTTAGGTTCAGTATCTTCCAGAGATGCGACACGAAGGTTTTCAAGAAAATCCCCCCACCCCAGACTACCCTTTACATGGAACATTTTTCGAAAATTGTAATTTTCTCAAAAATGGCTCTAACGATTTTGATGAAAATATCATATGTTTAAGATAATGTCATGAGAAATGAAATGTATATCTCGAATTTTCTGGGAATGTCTCCAAAAGTATTCTTCATTGTGAACGACTTTTGCATAACTGGTAAACCATAAGAGATAGACAAAATTTTACTACACAAAAAATGTAGATCGCGGTATGTCATATACATTTCTTTTGTTGAGTGAACCGTTTTCGAGATATTGCTTGTTATTTCCTTAAATTTTCCAATACTTATACTTTTTCTCAAATTCCTTATTCATTTTTTTATGTCCTGGACATGCAAAGAGAATGGAATGCGCCACATAGCAACCAGCGTTAAAATAGTTGACTATCGCTTAAAAGCTACCATATTTCCCTTGCATCTACAAGAAAATTAGCAATAAGATTGACATCTCGATATCTCGATTAACATGAAGCATATGGAGTATAGGCGTTTGTAAAATTAGATTGTACAAGAGTAGAGAAAGTCATGTGAGTGTAACACATCAGATTTTTTTTAATATGATGTACACCTTAAGAAGTCATCGTGTAACCGAGGTTGAAATCGACTGTTTTAGACCATCTCCTATTGTTCGACACGTAGCAAATTTAGTTCCGTATACCAAGAGCAAGGAACGCCAAGTCCATCCAAAGCCATCGAAGCAAAAGAATGGAGTACTTTGCCGAAGGAATAAGATCTGAAAAAGAAGTGACGAAGAAAACAGTTAGGAGAACAGAGTATTTTAACCATTTGATTTAGGAATATTAAAAAATTATTCAAATTTCGTGCAAGTACTCGTGTTTGCCAACGGTTCAAAATCTCAGTGAAACAGGTTTGCTCACGAGTGCTGCATCACCACATGACTGATTACATTTAGACATGTTCTACAAAAATTGTTCTCTCTTTTGTCATCTTATCTATTTATGCATAGTACTGGCAATGGTAACATTTCTCGCTATTTTTACTTTCTCTACTACGTAGAGTAACTAGGGGAAGTATTGTATTCCACCCAAAAATTCGATACCGAGATTTCACCGGAAATACATGTTTTGAGGCCCCCTGAATCCAAAAAAAGCATTTTTGGAAACATGTCCGTGTGTGTGTGTGTGTGTGTGTATGAACAGCATAACTCAGAAACGAACAGTCGGATAAACACCAAACTTGGTATTTAGGTTCAGTATCTTCCAGAGATGCGACACGAAGATTTTCAAGAAAATTCCTCCACCCCAGATTGCCCTTTACATGGAACATTTTTCGAAAATTTTAATTTTCTCAAAAACAGCTAACGATTTTGATTAAAATATCATGTGTTTAAGATATTTTCATGACAAATGAATATTATACATTTTTTAATATACATTTTTTGTTGAGTGAACCATTTTCGAGATATTGCTTGTTATTCCCTTAAATTTTTCAATACTTATACTTTTCTCAAATTTGTTATTCATTTTTTTGTCCTGGTAATGCAAAGAGAATGGAATACTCCACATAGCAACCAGCTCTTAAAATATTTGAGTATCCTTAAAGTCTACCAATTCCACTTGCATCTACAAGAAAATTAGCAATAAGGTTAACATCTCGATATCTCGATAAACATGAAGCATATGGGGAATAAGCGCTTGTAAAAATAGTTTGTACAAGAGTAGAGAAAGTCATGTGAGTGTAACACATCAGATTTTTTTAATTGCGACAATAGTAAACATTGCTAGCATTCTATACTTTTCAGCTTAGCGGCTTTATCGAGTAGTGCTATGCAGGCAGGGTAGATCAATACCGATACATATCATCAGTATTGTCTGGTTTACCAGCCGTTTACTCGTGACCTTCCGTGAGGGCAATGCCGTGCGCTGGCACGTAGTAGCAATGGTGCAGGATTGTCAACGGTGTCGAGCTCATTTTGTTCCTTCTGACGAGTTCTCTTTGCAACTTTACGAAGGATGATCTATGCATTATTTCGCTAACTTCCTAACTGTTGCAGTGTTTGCAAATTTTCCTTAAATTTGTGCATAACTGCATAGTTTTGTAAAGTTCTTAACGATTTCGCTTTGAATTTTTAATATGATGTGCTTTTTGAATAGCTGTATGGAGTGGTTGTAAAGAAGTCATCGGCTGACTTTTCCAAACAAACAAATAAATAAATAAATAGTAAGCGTCTTCTGCATTATCAAACTGAGAATCGATGACGGTAAGAATAATCCTGGAAAACATATCTTGAATGTTCAAATTGTTTATTGTATCAATTGCGAATTATACAATTGAAATTTCGAGCTTTTCGAAGATATGCTCCAAGTATCTTCCAATAACCATTCATCTTTATACCAAGCTCACTCCACCATACTACATGCACGTGCAACTTTAATAAGCTGAATTCTAAGTAACTCGTTTTCAATATAAAGAATACCTATTAGATATCAAGATGCACGAAACACGCTGGTGCTAAGCCTCTTTACTTTCTCTATTAAGTATAGTAACTAGGGAAAGCACTGCATTCCACCCAAAATTTTGATACCGAAATTTCACCCTAAAATACATGTTTTGAGGGTCTCTGAAACCAAGAAAAGTGTTTTAGAAAAAGGTGTGTGTATGTGAACAGCATAACTCAAAAACGAAAAGTCAGATAAATACCAACTTGGTATTTAGGTTCAGTATCTTTCAAAGATGCGACACGAAGATTTTCAAGGAAATCCCCACCCCAGACGACCCTTTACATGGAACATTTTTCGAAAATGTTGATTTTCTATAAAATTGCTCTGACGATTTTAATTAAGATATCATATATTTAAGACATTTTATGACAAATGAAATGTATATCTTCAATTTTTTGGGGTTATCCCAAAAAGTCGTCTTTATTCTGAACGGCTTTTGCATAACTGGCAAACCGTAAGAGATAGACAAAGGTTTACTACATAAAAATTGTAGATCTCGTTAAAACACACAATTTATGTCATATACATTTCTCTGTCCAGTGAACCATTTCCGAGATATTCCTTATTATTTGTTTGAATTTCCAATACACTTTTTCTCAAATGGGAATGCGTTATTCGTTTTTTTTATGTCCTGGACATACAAAGAGAATGGAATGCGCCACATAGCAACCAGCTCTTAAAACATTTGACTATCGCTTAAAGCCTACCATATTCCCCTTGCATCTACAAGGAAATTAGTAATAACATCGTTTCTGCAATGTTTATCTGGATTAACATGAAGTAAATGGAGAATAAGTGTTTGTAAAATTAGTTTGTACAAGAGTATTGAAAGTCATGCGAGTGAAACAGATTTTTTTTCTCTCCCGCAAGGGGCAGAGGATGATTTAAGCGCTGCGGCCAGAGTCTATTATCCCGTATGCTACCTCCGGAAGGAAGGGATGAATTGAAAGATCCGAAGAGTTGTTGCCGTGATCAAGTAGCAGAAAATGCGGATATTTCGGGGTCCCTAAAGTTCACAGATGGAAACACTCTTGTAGGCACCCTCGCGCTCCTCCTAACGAACAGATCCGAACTGCCCTGGTTTCGTACCAGAGGAAAAATACCATACACCACCAAACTACCCGGCCAAGCGCCGTACCCCGAAAGACGATATGAAATGAAATTATAGGGAATGAGGGACCGGAAAAATTCGTGGTGTTACCCAGTATTCTCCTGGCGACAAGAAAACCAAGGAAAAAAATCTTATGTGTTACACTCACATGACTTTCTCTACTCTTGTACAAACTATTTATACAAACGCTTGTTCTACATCTACTTCATGTTAATCCAGATAAACATTTGCAGACTCTATCTTATTGCTAATTTTCTTGTAGATGTAAGGGGAATATATATTTACAAGGGCAGTATCGAAATACAGTAGCCTTTAAGCACATACATATCTCTTAATAGCTGGTTGCTAGGTGCTGCACCATTCTCTTTGACACAGATTATTACTCCTTGCATATCCAAGACAAAAAATGAATAACGAATTCCCATTTGAGAAAATAAGTATTGAAAAATTTAAGGGAACAACAAGCAATATCTCGAAAATGATTCACTCAACAAAAAATATGTATATAACATAAATTGTGTATTTTAAAGCGATCTACATTTTTTGTGTAGTAAAATTTTGTCTATCTCTTATGATTTACCAGTTATGCAAAAGTCGTTCACAATGAATACTTTTGGAGACATTCCCACAAAATTCAAGATATACATTTTATTTGTCATAAAAATATCTTAAACATATGATATTTTAATCAAAATCGTTAGAGCCGTTTTTGAGAAAATTAAAATTTTCGAAAAATCTTCCATGTAAAGGGTAATTTGGGGTGGGGGGATTTTCTTGAAAACCTTTGTGTCGCATCCTTGGAAGATACTGAACCTAAATACCAAGTTTGGCGTTTAATCGACTGTTCGTTTCTGAGTTATGCTGTTCACAGACAGACACACAGACAGACATGTTTCCAAAAATGTTTTTTTTGTATTCAGGGGTCTCAAAACATGTATTTCCGGTGAAATCTCGGTATCAAATTTTTGGGTGCAATACAATACTTCCCTTACTTACTATACGTAGTAGAGAAAGTAAAAACTGAGTCAGAGTGGGCGGTTCGCCGGGACCTCCCGAAAGCGAGTCGCGCGCGTTACGACGGCGGTGCGCTAATACTTTAACATGCGCCAAAAGATTTTTTTTTAATAATATGAATCACACACCAGTGTCCTCTCATACACTAGAAGACCGAGCCAGTTTGAAAGGCTGCTAAATGGACAGCAATTACGGAAATTGGATGAAACACACGATATGGTGTTGCAACTTCCCCGTATTAACGTTTGCGTGACGGTGAGGCTCTGAGCAGAAATTAAATGGGTGCGTCATGTCCTTACTCAATTAGTCGTACACAAGGTCTGTGCAAGGTGATATCGCGTTCGTTGACATTGGAAGAACATGTCCGAGTACAGCGAGAAACAAAATATCGTGCGTTCATACAGCGCTCTAGTATTGGAGAATTAAAACGAAAGAAAGTCATTTTTATGAAATATTCAAATACCTTTAATTAAAATAACTGCAGAATCAGTTTGCTACCGTTCCTGTGGAATACTTATAGTTAATCATTTTCTACAGCATCAAATTATAAATAGTTTAGTTTCCGCGGGTATGATAAGCAACGCTAATGCCAAAGCCGGGATTTGAATCACGATCTTCGGCTTACCGTACCGCTGCTCTAACCAAAAGAGCTACCACGATGCGACATTAAATTCCCCAAATGATTCAAAAGCATTCTTCAAATACCTTTCAGTCTAACCCTACCTTTCCAACTTCAGCCTACACAAAACTTGTGTGAAATAATTAATTGCCATAGTTTGTACAGGTAACTACTTTCCAAAGTAGTTATCTGCTAGTGTATATCTATTACTCCGCAATAGAATGGCTTATAGCGGTGCATCACGTTTGTAACACAAATTCTGGACAAGTATTGTAGCTTAACAATTTAATTTTTTTTAAGTTTAGCATCCTTTAACTGGTAGCTTATTACGGACAATGAAGAAATGGGTGAAATGATACTCAAATCAGCCCGGGGTCCATAGAGCTTAAAGTTACCCGACATACTTTTCAGGATAAGGGGGGAAAAATCTGGAAAAAGGCTTATCCGGGTAGCTCACCCTAACCAAGATTTAACTCGGGACCTCTTGAATGTGAGGTAGAGACACCCACACAACAGGGGCGGGCATTTAAATAACTTAATTTAATATTAGAAATGTTACCCGCTTAATTTGTTTTCATAATTATTCACTGATTCAGTATTATACGGTCATTTATTTTCTTTCCTCATACATTACATTTTATATAATTAACTACACCTACATATTATGAAATCAGTTCTCATGCCTTTACCATTTAAAATGAAAGTTATAAATGTATATATACATACTACTGCTCATTAATTTCAATAGAAGCATTATAATCACAATTAAAGGGGAACGTGAATGAAACTAGTTGTCTTATTTCACATAAAAACGTTTATTATTACCTGATAAGTACAATTTAAAGCAAAAAAGCTTACAATGTAGGATAATACTCTAAGTGTTTGTCTCGTCAAAATACCCTTCCTGAGCTTTGATATCAGCAGTACATATCCTAGACATTCTATTTATCAAGCTATCTAAAATATCTGCATTGATTTGATTCCATTTTTCTTGTAACACATCTCACACATGAGATTTGCTTGTAATTGGCAGCTAACAAACTGCACGGTATAGATGATTCCATAACAATTCAATTGAGTTGCAGTCTGGACTTTGATGTGACCAAATCATGTTTTTACTTTCTCTACTACGTATAGTAAGTAGGGGAAGTATTGCATTCCACCCAAAAATTCGATACTGAGATTTCACAGGAAATACATGTTTTGAGGTGCACTGAATGCATATAAAGTTTTTGGAAACATATCCGTGTGTGTGTCTGTTTGTCTGTGAACAGCAAACTTGGTATTTAGGTTCAGTATCTTCCAGAGATGCGACAGGAAGGTTTTCAAGAAAATCCCCCCACCCCAGATTACCCTTTACATGGAACATTTTTCGAAAATTTTAATTTTCTCAAAAATTTCTCCAACGATTTTGATTAAAATATCATAAATTTAAGATACTTTCATGACAAATAAAATGTATATCTTGAATTTTCTGGGAATGCCTCCAAAAGTATTATTCATTGTGATTTGCATAAGTAGTAAACCATAAGAGATAGACAAAATTTTACTGCAAAAATGTAGATCGCGTTAAAATACACAATTTATGTCATATACATTTTTTTTGAGTGAACCATTTTCGAGATATTGCTTGTTATTCCCTTAACTTTTGCAATACTTATACTTTTTCTCAAATTCGTTATTCATTTTTTTGTCCTGGTAATACAAAGAGAATGGAATACTCCACAGAGCAACCAGTTCTTAAAATATTTGACTATTGCTTAAAACCTACCAATTCCCCTTGCATCTACAAGAAAATTAGCAATAAGATTAACATCTGATATCTCGATTAACATGAAGCGTATGGAGAATAAGCGTTTGTAAAAATAGTTTGTACAAGAGTAGAGAAAGTCATGCGAGTGTAACACATCAGATTTGTTTAAAGAATCTCGCTACACCTTACAACGACATAACTCTTGCACTACAGTGATATGTGTTTGAGGTTTGCTGTTCTGCTGTTAAGACAAGACCACTGCCTATTAAACGAGTCTCACTTGGTATTAGAGGATTCTACGGTACTGCTTTTGTTTCAATTTTTCTTCAATATGTACAAGATCTGCGACGGAGCCAGCACCGAAGCATCCCCACACCATTAAGGAATCTCCTTCATGCTTAACAGTTGGCTTGCAGGGAAATCATATGCTCCGCTGCACAGCGACGAACAAATGTCCGAAGCTTTGGACTAAACAGCTGGAACTGACTTTCAACTATAAGCAGGACCTTTTTTCACTCTTCCGCTGTCACATCCTGTGTTGTTTTGCACAGGCTAGATATTTCTTATTGTTAATAGGACGTAACAATGGTTTCTTGGCTGTTACATGAACATTTAGGCCCTCACTGCAGAGTCATCGCTTAATGGTTGAAACCGATATTTGTATATCGCTTGTTTCCATAAACTCAGACAAGATTTCAGACGCTGTTTTGAATCTGTCTCGTTTACTTATGAGCGTGATGTTCTTATCTTTTGAACTGAGGTCTTTCTGGACTGCCTAGGTCTTGAATAATCCTTCAAAAGACCAGTATCTGCATATTTGGAATCTGGTATTACACATCGCAAGCTCCTGCAGTTGAGCTATTTTAGTGTGCCCTGCATGTGGTAGTGCTGTAATGACAGAACGTTTTCTGCTGATATTTCTTTCCTTGGAGTCATTCTATTATGGTTGTTACCCACTGTTTACACTGAGATTCAGGCAACCTCTGTACGCGTATTACTACCTGTTGTGACCTGGAACAGCCCTCAAATAATTGTATTCGGATTGTGTGCACATGCAGTTAACATCAGTTTACACCTAATGCCATCTAGACCGTCATACAACTATTAATTAGTGCAGTGACTGAAAGCGAAATTCTTGCTTGCTTTGCTCTTTGGTTTCTAATTTCAAAAATATGGAGGTTTTTGTTTTAGCTCGTTTTTATTTTGTAATAATAAACATGTTTATGTAAAATAAAACATCTTGTTTCATTCACCTTCTCTTTAATTTCAATTAGTATGCATTTATTGAAACTAATGAGCGCTAGTGTATACAGAAAATTCTAATTATTTATATTATGAGCTGCAACTGCAAGGGACTCCAAAGGAAAATGCAGCACCACCGTCAACCCATTGTACAAGGACTAAGGATACACGATGTTATTTACACTGATATAATCTATTGGCATTCTAATATTTTTAAAAGATGATGCTTTTAGCAGACAGACAGTTGACGGAACACAAGTTTCTAATAGAGTAATTAATACAGTGTCATTATAGTTACAGCAATGCAAGACGCAAAAGACTTAAATGATATATCTATCACAAGGTGGTATAACACTGTAGTGCGTCGTGCTGCGTGGACTAGTGGTACCACTATGGCCCTAGTTCCCAAGGTCGCGGGTTCAAACCTAGTGGAGGGCAATGGATTTGTTCGGGCGTAAAAATTCTTAGCAGGCTTCCTTCGGAAGGGAAGTAAAGCCGGTGGTCCCGTGTCGTAGATTTACGGCACGTAAAAGAACCTCAAGCCTGATAAAGAGGCCTCTGAGCAAAATTACCGGTCTTTCACGCCCAATATAGAATGGAACGCTAAGGACCATAGTAGTTAAAGAGCATCCATAAATAAAACTAAAAAACATAAACAAAACAAAAAACACTGTAGTGTCAAGCTATTCGAAGAGCAGTGTAATGCCATTAATGTCACTCAGAAAAAGAATTTCACCAATAAATTTCCAGTAGCTTTACGCAATTTATTTTTCATGGATTCCCAGTTACGATACATTGAAACACAAAAAAATTGCTTAAAATACCAAAAGATCATAGGAATTGTGTATGTCACTTTTGAGACTACTTTAATTTCTCCTTTAATTCTGCATCTCTAGCGTTGCTTTAATTAGGTCACCTTGGGACGGTAATTCTGTTTATGCTAGACTTAGCTTTAGTCGATTCCGGTTCTATTTACTTCATTTATTTTTATTTTAACCTGAAAATGGATATTTGGGTCGAAACATTGAACAACCGTAACTAACTGGTTCCCTCAACCGTGAGAGAAAAGCAATTCATTCAGACATTTCTGTACAAGAGTCGAATCCAATGCATCAGAATGTTAGCCCGAGACATGTTTTTGCGATATAGGCAAATCGTTGCTTACCTTATCTCAAAAGTCTACGTTTGCCGACAGTAAAGAAACACTGACTTGACTATAAAACTGTAAAATGTGAGCTACAATAATTTTCTCTGTGTATGTAAAACTTCATGTAAAGTGACGTCTTGGAAGTACTTAAGATTCAAATTCATAAGAAAAGTGCACCAAGCTTCAGATGGCATGAAATGAATAAAAAATTTAACTGTTATTGCATCGGCATACTAATGTATTGCAAGTGCGACAGCACGTTCTGCGCAGCTAGAAATATAAAATGATAACCACAATAACGTGAAAATAAATATTAGTAACAGTAGCAATAATATTATTAAATAAGATCGGTAAATGAATTTTACTTGTAAAGATGAATGTGGTTGGAGAAACAGTGAAAGCAGCAGGCAGGAAACGGGGTAGGTTTATCCCCATTATAGCCGAGTAAGGGAGAAAACACTTTTGTTCATGCCTGAAGAACAGGTGCATAGAAACGAAGGTCAGTACTCTGATAGCTGCAGGCAGACGAGATCATGTGGAAACTTAAAGTAGACAACCAATAGGAAAGAAGGTAGCAATCACGTGATAGCGAAATGGGGATAGAAGAATTCGAAATAAAGAAACAGGAAAGTTTTTAAAATCTCTTGTTCTTGGTATTCCCTTGAAGATTGTCCTAAAAAACCAAATTTGGGTGCAGTTCAAAGCAATTGATAGAAAAGTGTCAGCGGGTGGGCGCGATAGTTTGAAAGTATAGCAGTAAATGCGGCGCCCAAAGAAATGCGTGCGTGTGGGTGACGGAAAATAAATGTGTAGAGAAACGTAGTAGTCATGTTATGCACCACACCCTAGATCCAAGATCTCTGAAAGAACCTGAGCTAGCATCAAACCCGGGATCATTCCTACTAATCCCATGCTGCCAAATTGACTCACATCACTTGCCGCATACCCTCTCACAAGAGAGCACCAATGAGAGTTGACTAGTACAGGTGCCAGTTAAGAGATACGGGCCACAGTTGTATAGAAGAGGTTTTGGTGAAGACATACAAGAGCTTCATGAAACGAGCCTAAGCGCTGCTGATGACGATTTTATCCAATTATTTATGAGTGCTAATAATATGAACATAGTTTTCATCTGATAACTGCCGTTTAAGATACTAGAGTGCTGTGCAGCCATGATTGAAATATCAAGCAAGTGAAATCTGTCGTTTTCTAGCCCTAAAACCAATAATGCCTTCCTTCTTAATCCGGGTACCTTCAGCGGCAAAGAAATGCGTCACCCTGCCTCAACCCTCCTTCCCTCACTCAGCACAGTTAATACGTAAAGAGGCAGCACACCATAGCTGTACCGATACGATATGACCATCGCAAACACAAAAACGGAAGCAAACCTTCCAAGAGGACTGGGGGGGGGGGAATCTTCAGTTCATGAATATTTATTTGATATTGCTCCTTTTGTAGACAGTGCATAGGAGAGGACTTATTTAAAATAGTATTTGGTGCATTAGAAAATAAAATCTGTCGTGTTACATTCCCATGGTTATCGTTTATTAGTATATATGCAAATTATTCTTATGAGGGCTTATTACTTTCTCAACTACGTATGGTAAGTAGGGGGAGTATTGCATTCCAACCAAAAATTCGATACCGCGATTTCACCGGAAATACACGTTTTAGGTGCACTCAATGCATATAAATGATGATGATATGGGGTTAAGGGCGCTCAACATTAGGGTCATCAGCGCCCTTACAATGCAGAATGCATATAAAGCATTCTTCATTGTGATCGACTTTTGCATAATTGGTAAACCATAAGAGATAGACAAAATTTTAGTACACAAAAAAATGTAGATCGCGTTAAAATACACAACTTATGTCATATACATTTTTTTTGAGTGTACCATTTTGGAGATATTGCTTTTTATTCCCTTAAATTTTCCAATACTTATACTTTTTCTCAAATGGGAATTCGTTATTCTTTTTTTGTCCTGGTAACGCAAAGAGAATGGAATATTCGACATAGCAACCAGCTCTTAAAATATTTGACTATCCCTTAAAGCCTACCAATTCCCCTTGCACCTACAAGAAAATTAGCAATAAGATTAACATCTCGATATCTCGATTAACATGAAGCATATGGAGAATAAGTTTGTACAAGAGTAGAGAAAGTCATGTGAGTGTAACACATCAGATTTTTTTTCTATCTACTTCTTTTTAATCAAAGTAAACCTTTGCAGATAAATTACACAATTCGTTATAGATACAAAGGAAACAGCGATAGTCAATTGTTTAAGAACTAGACGCTATGTGCTGGCCTTAAAATTCCATACTCTTTCCATGTAATCGCGAGAAACAATAAGACTCAGGGGCAAAAGCCCCCGCTGAACCCAGGGAGGAGGGAGTCATCCGAGTGGCTCCCCCACCCGCGAAGGCTTTTCCAGTAGACCAGCACCTGAAAAACCGACCACCCATTACAGGGTGGAAGGGGATACGCCACTTACGCGCGTCAACCCCTAAAGGGGAAGACTACCGAATAACCTCGGTGGGGCCGACAGCGCACTAGCGGTCTGCATGCCGGCTCTCCAGGGCGGTACCGGAGAACCTCGAGGCCTCTCACAACGCCGCCTACACAGAAAACCATCCAGACGTACCCAATCTCCCATGGGCATCGGGAACCACTGCCCCGCCGAGTCCAAACCAATCCAAACAACATCCTCACGTATGGGGCTCGGATATTTGGCCCAGCGTACTTCTAGTAACGTCCGAAGTACTACGAATGCTCAGGGTCCACAGCGCCCACATCACGATAGCTGAAGGGTTCGGAACCCCCCTTTACAGGGAATCGCGAGAAACAAATGAATATCGACAGGACTTTAAAAGAATGACGAAGTATTGAACAATGCGAACCATTATTAACGGATATCTCGGAAATGGCTTGTACTATAAAAAAAGCTATTTAAAACAAATTGTGCGTTTTAAAGAGATCTACATTGTATACTGCGTTTTTGTTTATCGCTAAACGTTTACCAGTTATAAAAGGTTATACAAAGTTTCTTCCGAATGAAAACGATTTCACAGGCTACTTCCAGAAAATTCAAGATAAACATCTTATTTATCATACAAATATCTTTAATATATGATATTTTAATCAAAATCGTTAGCCATTTATCAGAAAATCAAGTTTTCTAAACATCTTCGATGTAAAGGGTATTTGGGGTGGGGGATTTTCTTGAAAACCTTCGTGTCGCATCTTTGGAAGATGCTGAACTTGAATACTTATCAAGTTTGGTATTTATCCAACTTTTCGTTTTTTAATTATGCTGTTCAAACATACGGCCTTTTCCAAAACTCTGAGTGTTACACTCGTATGACTTTCTCTACTCTTGTACAAACTATTTTTACAAAGGCTTATTCTCCATCCACTTCATGTTAAACGAGATAAACATTTGCAGATAAGCATTTGTAGAGCCATTTTTTAGAAAATCAAAATTTTCGAAAAATCTTCCACGTAAAGGGTAGCCTGGGGTGAGAAAAGTTTGTTGAAAACCTTGTGTGGCAGTTTTGGAAGGTACTGAACCTAAATACCAAGTTTGGTTTTAATCCGACTTTTTTTTTGAGTTATACTGTTAATAGACAGACACACGCACATGGACATGTTTCCAAAAACGCTTTATTTGAATTTATGGGGCCTCAAAACATGTATTTCCGGTGAAATCTCGGTATCGAATTTTTTGGGTGGAATGCAATACTTCCCCTACTTACTACTTAGTAGAAAAAGTAAAAAAGGAGTTCTAAGATTTTTCATGATCTTTCATGACTTCAGAGCAATAACAAATTATAATCAATTTGACACAAATCCTTTCACTGTGGATATTCAAATAGTAACACCACTATCATTACAAATGGATGTGGTGAATTTACAAACACGTTTTAGAAATCACAAGTACAAAATAAGATTTGTTTAGATTTATATATAGGACCTGATTTGGCAACATTTGCTTCTCTCCGTTCATTTGCTGCGAGTGTTAGTGCTATGTTTATCTCAACATAATATATTTGTGATAACTTTTTTCAAAACTGAAGACTGTACAATCTAAACGCGGAGCACTGTTGACAGATGAAAACTTACGTACTGTGTTGAAAATAAACACTTGTGAGTTAACATTAGGTTTTGTGAAACTGAAACGCTCCATTTTTTGAAGAACAAGGCGAAAAATCAATGTAAAAGCCCCTCTCTGTATTTGTGTATTATGCATAAATAAAATTAAAATTGTAGTAGAGAATTTCCAGTGCCAAACCGTCACTGCGTCTTAAGAAACCCACTCTCTGAACTGTGACTGTAATTTCGCCTCGTATGCAGAATTACGTGTCAGATGATAGAGATATGCAAATATTTATGCAGAAGATTGTTTATCATAATAATTTTAATCTTTTAATTCTAATTTTATTAGGTTAAGACTATTATAAAGGGTACTAAAATTAGATTAAACTGCATATATTCGTAAGCTAATTCTAGGAAACTGTCTGGAATCACCAAGCTTTAAGTGCAGAAAAGTTGCATCCAGCAAGAAAAGCTGACGTTTTATGGCGCAGGCTAGCAAGAGAATATCTTGTAAACTTGCAGCCAGAGGTTAAAAATTTTTGTGCTTGTTCAATAATTCGCCGTGACTAACTTGAAGAGGGGTAGGAAAGATCTTGTGTATATCTTGGGGAATAACCATCGCCAGGTTAGAAATGAGTCGTGTGATGTTAGGATTAGCAAGTAAGTTGTAGAACTGAGCTACGTAAGAACACGACGCGTTCAAGAGCGCGAAAATTTCATCCAAACTGAGATTAGGGAGATCTAAGAGGCGATTCCTATAAATATCAAGTCAAACAGAAGATTCGTGGCATTTCTAAAAGTACTATCGTCTAAGCAAACATGCTATGCCAAGTTGAAAGATTTGCAGGAAAGAGTTGAAAAGTGCAAATAATATATATCGTAGTAACTCAAATACATCGATGTATTCAGTACTTATCGTCGCAAATAATGTACATTTTCAAAGTGTTAGAAGTAGAAATTCTAAACTATTTCCGCCGCATTAGTCAAGAATGCAAAATAATGTGTAATTACGAGCAAAAGGACCAAAAGTAAAGTGTGCATAGTAAAGGTAGCATTGTAAAGAGTGAGAAAATAGTTTCCTGGATTAGAATGTTTACGATAGCCATATGAATAACAGTTAAGTGTAACCGAGCCTAAATTCTTGAGCTGTCACACGCCTTGCAGATCTACGACATCCTCTACCAAGGAACCAGAATCCATGCTCGTCCTAAAATCCAGAACCGTATAATACGTAATATAATCGAGGCGAGAACACGAGCAGAACATCACGGTCGGTGAAGGAACCTAACCGAACTTCAGCAACGGAGAACGAGAGGCCGAGGATCCAGATTCAATACTGCAGCAATCGACGCTGAGCTGGTAACTCGCCTAAAAAATTCGGCGCCGCAAACGTGGTGCCGCAGAAACCGTGCGTCATGCGATTGCCGGGTTGCGTTCAATGACGTCACAGTCCTGCAATCGCGATGACTGATTTGCCGATTACTGATATATCGGGATATGAGTGTAGGGGTGCATTATTACAGAATCAAGAAATATTTTGAAAACACGAGACAAATCTCTATTACCGAAATTCTTTTATACACTTCACACACATGCATTGTCGTCCTCCATGGTGTAGTGATTACCATGCTAGCCTCTAGATCCCGAGGTCGCGGGTTCAAACCCGGCGGAGGGCGATGGATCTTCCGGGCGTAAAAATCCTTAGCATGTGTTCCTTCGGAAGGGAAGTAAAGCCGGTGGCCCCGTGTAGTAGATTTACGGCATGAAAAGAACCTCAACCCGATAAGGAGGCCTCTGAGCAAAGTTACCGGTCTTTCACACCCAATATAGAATGGGACGCTAAGGACCACACCAGTTAAAGAGCGTCCATAAATAATAAAAAAACACATGCATTGCAGACTATTTTTTGCACGATCGTATGTTTTATTATTTTCAACCTGCACTTAATAAAAAACAATTTTAATGAACTTACCCATCGTCACCTCGGATTTCCGGCAACGTACTGATTCAATCCAACAGTTATAACTAATATGATAGCTTATTTTAATTGAGTTTTTGTTTATGGACGCTCTTTAACTGCTATGGTTCTTAGCGCCCCATTCCACATTGGGCGTGAAAGACCGGAAATTTTGCTCAGAGGCCTTTATCAGGCTTGAGGTTCTTTTACGTGCCGTAAATCTACGACACGGCACCATTAACTTTACTTCCCTTCCGAAGGAAGCCATGCTAAGGATTTTACGTCCGTAAAATATCCATCGCCATCCGCCGCGTTTGAAGCCACGATAGTTTAGTAATATACTGTAATTTAGGAGACTTTTAACCAACTGTTTGATGTTTGATGCCCGAATTCAAACCTGGTTGTTTGAAAATAAATATGGACGATAACAAAGATTCAGTATTTCAAGAAGGATTTGAAGTCGGAGACGTGGATTATTAAGAATCAGATATTGAAGAGGCAGAGAAAATAAGGTTGTATTTACTTCCTGCCAAATTTATATTAGTAGTCATGGGTTTCCTTGAAAACGCATTCATGTGTTGGAATTCTGAATTTGCTTCTCTGTAAATATCATTGGGAAGAAACAGAAAACAACGATCGTGCAAAAACAAACTTCCTTTGCCCATTTCCATGGGACATAATACACCTACCTTGTAACTCGTAGGACCCGGATTTAAATCTCGTTTGGGGGCGACTTACTTGATAACAAATCTTCCAAAACTTTCCGCATAATCTCAGAATACCGTCCGCTCTGTAGACCCTGGGCTCATTTTGGCATTAATTCCATACCTCGTCGTCCCAGCGAAAGACAGTTACAATTCCTCGAGGTAGCCTGCAAGCTCAATACTTTTGGCACAAGATATTTGAAAAAATTCCCAAACTCTGCCTTACTCTACATCATGATGCTTTCTTTAATGTTCATTACATAATGAATCACTGTATTACTTTCTCTATTGCGTACAGTAAGTAGGGGAATTAGTGTATTCCACCCAAAAATTCGATACCGAGATTTCACTGGAAATATATGTTTTGAGATCCACTGAATCCAAAAAAAGCATTTTTGGAAACATGTCCGTGTGTGTGTCTGTGTGTGTGTCTGTCTGTGAACAGCATTAACTCAGAAACGAACAGTCGGATAAACACCAAACTTGGTATTTAGCTTCAGTATGTTCCAGAGATGCGACACAAAGGTTTTCAAGAAAATCCCCCCACTCCAGATTACCCTTTACATAGAAGATTTTTCGAAAATTTTAAATTTCTCAAAAATGGCTCTAACGATTTTGATTAAAACATCATATGTTTAAGATATTTTCATGACAAATAAAATTTATATCTTGATTTTTCTGGAAATGTCTCCAAAAGTATTCTTCATTGTGAACGACTTTTGCATAACTGGTAAACCATAAGAGATAGACAAAATTTTACTACACAAAAATTGTAGATCACGTTACAATACACACTTTATGTCATATACATTTTTTTATTGAGTGAACCATTTTCGAGATATTGCTTCTTATTCCCTTAAATTTTTCAATACTTATTTTCTAAAATGGGAATTCGTTATTCATTTTTTTGTCTTGGATATGCAAAGAGTATTAATCTGTGGGAAAGGGAATGGTGCTACACCTAGCAACCATCTATTAAGAGATATGTATGTGCTTAAAGGCTACTATTTTTCTATATTGCCCTTGTAAATATATTTTCCCCTTACATCTACAAGAAAATTAGCAATAAGATAGAGTCTGCAAATGTTTATCTCGATTAACATGAAGTAGATGGAGAATAAGCGTTTGTAAAAATAGTATGTACAAGAGTAGAGAAAGTCATGTGTGTGTAACACATCAGATTTTTTTTTAGTCGAATAATACAAAACTTAACACAGTTTATAACCGCGTTTTTGAATGCAAATATTTAACATTAAATTTTATAATTATGTTCAAAACAAAAAATACCGTTATCATCAATTGTTTTCATCATATCATCATCAACCTTGAAGATAGGCCATAGGCCTGTTTTCGGCTCAGAAAGTATCTTCCCAGCGTCTGCGTGGACCTCCAACATCTCTCGTCCCAACTGGTTTGTATTGCAAACCCTGTTTTGTCAGTCTTTCTTCTGGCATTCGGGAGATGGGATTTCCTGTTTAGTCATATAAACTGTTCTCCTATTGTTTAACTTTTAATGTGATCTTCCAGGCCACATTACGTACCTCAAAATATCGGCCGTTTCAATTATTCTTTTATCATTTCTGTTCGTAGCCCAGGCCCAGATCCCTAGATATAATAGGCACTATTATAGTTTTATAACATTTTAATATGACATCTCTTCTTGCTTTGTTTTTCAATGTTCGTTTTATGGTGTCATATATGTATTAAAGTTTATATACCTTTGTTTTAAATTTCTTTCACATTCATATGAAATATCACAACCGAAGTAGTTAAAATATTTCACCTGCTCAATTAGATTGTATGATGACGACGATGTCGATGAACAAAAGTATGCGTTAGACTCTCGGGCGTTAGAAGTGAAACTTAGGTTCTAGCATTTGTTGACGATTTTACTATTTCAGGATTAGCAAATGGTTATGTGGTACTTGATTGAAGAAAACGTTTAATAATTAAATTAAATATTTTATTTGTAAAATTTCCATTAAGTCATACTCTAAACAAGAAATTATGGGTTTATGATAGCTAAAGTATGATGTAAATAATTTAGACTGTAAATTTTCTAAAAAATAATTAAAGAATACTGCGTCCTGATAGTGCCTGATCTGGTTGTAGACTGAGCTTTGTCAGTGTTTAATTTTAACTTCATTTTTTATCCAAAAATATCTTATCAATGGTTCAGCTTCGTCTGAGTTGAAGCTGATGTTGAAATCACCACTCATTGGTAATTTTGCCTAGATATTTTCCCAACAATGCTGCACCTTCAATAGTGTAGGTCAATAAGACTTTAAGAATGATATCATTAACTCTTGCACTGTGTTTCATATGTAGATGGCCACCATCATAATCATCTGACTATTTTTACTTTCTCTACTACGTATAGTAAGTAGGGGAGGTATTGTATTCCACCCAAAAATTCGATACCGAGATTTCACCGGAAATACATGTTTTGAGACACCTTGAATCCAAAAAAAGCATTTTTGGAAACATGTACGTGTGTGTGTGTGGGTGTGTGTGTGTGTGTGTGTGTGTGTCTGTGAACAGCATAACTCAAACGAACAGTCGGATAAACACCAAACTTGATATTTAGGTTCAGTATCTTCCAGAGATGCGACACGAAGGTTTTCAAGAAAATCCCCCCACCCCAGATTACCCTTTACACGGAAAATTTTTCGAAAATTTTAGTTTTCTCAAAAATGTCTAACGATTTTGATTAAAATATCATATGTTTAAGATATTTTCATGACAAATAAAATGTATATCTTGAATTTTCTGGGAATGTCTCCAAAAGTATTCATTGTGAATGACTTTTGCATAACTGGTAAACCATAAGAGGTAGACAAAATTTTACTACACAAAAAATGTAGATCGCGTTAAAATACACAACTTATGTCATATACATTTTTTTTGTTGAGTGAACCATTTTCGAGATATTCCTTGTTATTCCCTTAAATTTTCCAATACTTATACTTTTTCTCAAATTCGTTATTCATTTTTTTTATGTCCTGGAAATGCAAAGAGAATGGAATGCGCCACATAGCAACCAGCGCTTAAAAGATTTGACTATCGCTTAAAGCCTACCATATTCCCCTTGCATCTATAAGAAAATTAGCAATAAGATTAACATCTCGATTAACATGAACCATATGGAGAATAAGCGTTTGTAAAACTAGTTTGTACAAGAGTAGAGAAAGTCATGCGAGTGTAACACATCAGATTTTTTTTGTCCTGGTAATGCAAAGAGAATGGAATACTCCACATATCAACCAGCTCTTAAAATATTTGACTATCGCTTAAAACCTACCATATTCCCCTTGCATCTACAAGAAAATTAGTAATAAGATTCACATCTTGATATTTCGTTTAACATGAAGCATATGGAGAATAAGCGTTTGTAAAAATAGTTTGTACAAGAATAGAGAAAGTCACGTGAGTGTAACATCAGATTTTTTATTTGAGCTTTGGCTGTACAAATGTCAGCAATTTCCGTACTCAGCAAGTCCAGTGCATCGGTTTGATGTACATTTATATCTATGTTAGGAGTCACAATATTCACCCTATCATTAGCGTTTCTATAGATAGGTACTCCTCCAGCTCTGACATTTGAACGTTTAAATTGCACAACAAAATTTAAGTTAGTGACGTCCAGCCTCTCGTCATTATTAAACCAGGTTTTTGTTATCAGTAAGAAGTGGGAAGGCTTTATGAAAGCATCACCCCTGTCCAGAAAATGAACTCGCAGACATTTTATTAATAACAAAAATAGAAATAATAGTCTAAAAGACACCAATACACAATCACTTTAAAGCTTTACTTTATTTAAAACAGAAATCTCGCTAATACAATAATAATATTACGTGTTCAGCTAATGTACAGTATAATACGCTAGTGTCTACTGGTTCCTTATGCTACGTATTAAAACAGTACACGCGGCGCATGCGCGCAGATGGTCTATGACGTGTGCGACGGAGAGAGTAGAAACGGTTCTCCCTCTCTTTCTTCTCAACTGTCGGTTGGAATCTCTCGATCAGGCCAACTCATGCATTTCACTCTTCGTCTGATCCAGGCCATTTACCCTACCGCGACTAAAGAAGTTTCACCTCAAAACAGTTATCTTCAATTCAGTTTTTCAACCTCTAATGAGGTTTCTAAGATTGCTTGATGTTCTGAAAAGTTTCTATAGCATTTGTTCTTCAAAGAGAACTAATGTACCCTGCATGCATATGTTTAACTTTGGCCCTAATTAACTAATGGGTATAGATTAATAATCCCCGACAAACGTATTCATTCCATTTTGCAATTACACAAAAAACACTGCGCATGATGACAATATTAAAGTACGAGAAGTTCTAACAATTAAAATGAACTCGCAGACATTTTATTAATAATAAAAATGGGAATAATAGTCTAAAAGATACCAATACACAATCACTTTAAAGCTTTGCTTTATTTAAAACAAGAAGCTCGCTAATACAATAATAATATTACGTGTTCAGCTAATGTGCAGTATAATACGCAAGCGTCTACTGGTTTCTTATGCTACGTATTAACACAGTACACAGCAGATGGTCTATGACGTGTGCGACGGAGAGAGTAGAAATGGTTCTCCCTCTCTTTCTTCTCAACTGTCGGTTGGAATCTCTCGATCAGGCCAACTCATGCATTTCACTCTTCGTCTGATCCAGGCCAATTTACCCTACCGCGTCTAAAGAAGTTTCACTTCAAAAACAATTGTTACCTTCAATTCAGTTTTTCAACCTCTAATGAGATTTCTAAGATTGCTTGATGTTCTGAAAAGTTTCTATAGCTTTGTTCTTTAAAGAGAACTAATGTATCTTGCATGCATATGTTTAACTTTGGCCCTAATTAACTAATGGGTATAGATTAATAATCCCCGACAAACGTATTCATTCCATTTTGCAATTACACAAAAAACACTGTGCATGATGACAATATTAAAGTACGAGAAGTTCTAACAATTAAAACCTAAAAAAAATACTTGTTCTTTCACAGAAAATGTATAGCTACCTCAGTTGGATCCACAAATCATATCTGTCAGTGATGCTTGTTGCTACCACGAGGTGCACTGTGAGGCAGTATTTTTAACACTTGAATAATTTCAATTAAATTATATAATATGTAAATTCAATAACAGCCCGCCTTAAAACAATATGTATGTAATAATGTTTTAAAAAAATGTATGTAACAGTCATTGCATATGCTTATACTATTTTAAACATGTTCAATAATATTATGTGAATGCATTACGTAATTTAATAACGTAAGAACTTTGAGAATAATAAGTTTAAAGTTGCTAACAATGAGGTAACCTTGAGGCAATAATGAGTTTGAGAGTTTAAATGCTACTAGTCATGATTAGGGCAGCAATAATGTAAATTTTTGTGACAGTTTAAAAATAGCCAATCAACAGCCAGAAAAAGTTTTAATAAAATGCAGGTATTCTATTGGACTAGGATTAGCCAATCAGAGACTTGAAAAACAGAAGTTTACGGGTTTGGACGGCTGAAATATGTTCAGTTGCCTGCAGATCTTGGTAGTAACCGGATTGAAGATGTGTTCTCTAGAGCAATATTACGTATTCGTGTGAAACGAAAATCATGTATACGCGTTAACAAAGTGCAAGTATTAAATAAAAGAATCTCACAGCTCTTGAAATCAGTGTAGTGCTATTTAATTTGTGAAAGAAGTGAAATTAAAACTTAAAATCTGTGTAAGCCTACATTGTTGTCGCACCACGCCCTGATTAAGAGAAACGTGTCTCTAAAGTAATACTGACGCAGCCGAGGCAAACAAACAAATACTATCTATAGAAGCAGTTTAATAACAAAGTTAATAAATATTTTTTTCAAATCGGCTTTTCATACGTATCAGCATATTACGTAACAAACCAAAACAAAGTAAACCAAATACTACTTCAACTGTAACTCATGTAGCCATTCTGTTGTTTGTTTAGCTCGTTAGAGCGAATACCTCATTTCCTGGCAGGGAAACAGCAAATAAGGGCCGACTTGACAACATGCTATCTCCCAAGACTGCTACTCTAACCAAGATGCTTGAAGTAGAGAAGGCAGTGCAGCAGTCGTGAAGAGCGATATAACCTTTGAGTTTAACTTAAGTGCATTTATTTTGTGTTTCTGTTCTCATCATGCAATATTTACACCAGCGCCTTAGAAATTAGGTTATACGCAGAACTGATCAAACCTCTTTATAACCTCAGTACAAAGAAGTTAAAAGTAGGTAACACACCAGAGACAATGTAATATGATAGTGACAAAAGTACTCCACGGCAGAAAGAGCCTAGAGTATTCCCAGGTTAAAGGAAACTCAACGACAATTTACCCAAATGGGTAACTCGGAACCACCAAACTAGTAAGCAGACACGTGTCTTAAGCGAAAAAGGCGTACACACGACACTAAATGACGTGGTATCACACTTACTGTAACTCTGACCTAGTGGTTTAACTGGATACTATGTTGGTGGCACTGCATATCATTCAGTAGCAAGTATTGCTTGCAATTTTTGCCAGGTAGGTCATATCGACGGTGAATGAACGAAATGGTTGTATGATGCCCAACTGAGCTCGAGGTAAGCTTAGAGTTGTCCAATTTTCGTCTTCTCCGGATAAGGGAAAACCCTGAAAACAGCCTTATCCTGGTAATTCATTCTAACGAGATTTGAACTTGGAAATCCTCTGAGGTGTAATAGGTATAATATGTGCATAAAATGAGGCCCATAATGGAAGGAGCTGTTTGTGTTGGTATTGACAAAATCTAGCCATAGCCCCTACTAGAGTGGTCACCTCTGGTTTTTTTTCGAGCTTAATTCTAGCCACTGGATTGGCAGCAGTTCACCATACTTTACCTCCACCAAAGTATGATCGAACTTCTGAACGGTAACATTTGAGGCACTATTTTTAACACTGAAATGATTTCAGTCAAATTATGTAATATAAATATTAATTTCAGTCCGCCTTAAAGCAATATGTGTATGCAATAATATATAAAAGGTGTATATTACAGTCATATTACTATACACATGTTCAATAATGTTAGGGGAATGTATTACGTAATTTAATAATGTAGGAGCTGTGAGAATGGTAGGTATGTCTGGGAAAACCACTTGAGTCAATTGGGGAATTCAATGCCCCACCGGCATGTTGTCACAGTAGCTCAATGGTTAGAACAACCGCACGGAGAGCGGCAGAACCGTGTTCAAATCCCGGCTGTGGCGTTGAATTTTTCAGTTGACTCTATATTAAAAACAATGAGGTAACCTAGAGGCAATAATGAGTAATAAAGTTTAACAATACTACTAGTCATTCTTGGAGCAACAATAATGTAATTTTTGAGACAGTTTATAAAAATAGCCGATCAACAACCAGTAAAAGCTTAAAGTTAAAAAAAAAGTATTCTATTGGATTAGGAATAACCAATCAGAGACTTGAAATACAGAAATTTACAAATTTAAGCGGTAGAAATCCAGTTAGTTGCTTGTAGACAGTGCTCATAACTGGACGCGTTGGTTGTAACAATGTTTCTAACCGGATGCGAGATGTGTCCTTGAGAAATTTAATACGCATTCGTGTGAGACGAAAATATTTTTACGTGTTAAAAAGTGCCAGTAATTAATTAAATAATCTCACAGCTCTCTATATCAGTGAAGTGTTATTTAAATCGTGTCAAGAATTAATAAAAAATTAAAATTATAATCTGTGTAAGCCTACATTCTTCAGCCGCATCACGCCCTGTTAAGAGAAACGTGTCTCTAACAAAAATACTGACGCAGCCGAGGCAAACATAAATATTTATTACTTAAAGAAACAGTCAAATTACAAAGTTAATATTTCTAAAAACTGGGGCAAAGGCTACCGGGTACCATACGTGCGGTTGCAACTACTTCAATTTCGGCTTCTCAACAGTTGAAATATAATACAACTCCTTCAATACAAACTACTACAAATTGACGCCCAAAGCGTGCTAATAACAATACAACAATACATCATCTTCAAACTGACTTTCCATACGTAGCAGCAACAAACATTCTTCAAATTACAACTTAAATCTTATATTTTCATGCTACACTACCGTTTTCTTATTGTCGTTTAGTAGTGGCAACAACATTAACGTTCGTCTCCATGCCGCTGATGAAACCTCTCATATACGTAAATATCGTAACTGTCGTTCAGTTTATCCTCACATGCTAATAATTCTTCACCACTTCCTCTAGAAGGCCGAATTATTTGTAATTAGTTTAGCCTTTCCTTGTGTGCCAATCGTAGCGAAACTCTTTCATAGAGGTGATATCCGAATCACTCCTTCATTCCACATAGGTTATAAGCATCGTTCATTGGTTAGTTTGTATGTCCCTGAATTGTTTTTCAGGCCAAACATATAGAGAACTGATACTGACTGGGTAGAATCTAAAGCTGGTTACCTGAAGGTGGAAACATTACGGAGAGAAAAACACTAGGCGATTTAGGGGATTGGGCCACTTTTTATGCTCGACAGTGTACATGTCTAAATTGTCCTGTTCTGCATTCAAGAAGGCCTAGAGAACCCCATGTCAGCATTCAGCAGCACTACTAGCGAAAGCGGCGGATGTAAATGAGACTAGTGTCCGAAATGATGTAAAATGACTAAATGGCTACAGAGAAGAAGTGAAGTATCTACAAGAAAGTAAATATAAAGGTAATACTGTACGTTGTTGAACTTCTTAACACCAAAAGTAAATTCTGAATGATAGCAAAAGGAATTTTATTTTTTTCCAGAAATAAAGATGTGCATGTGTGTAATGTATCTTGTTTCAAAATATAAATACTAGTTATATACATACTTTTAGTTATATAAAATTAGAAGTATAAGGATGTAGTTATTGAATACAAATCCACACAGTTACATAGATTCCGTCCAAATTTTTCATTGGTAAACTTTCACACAATATATATATATATTTTTTCACAAGCTGATATACCAAACCTTCTTCTCGTCTTCTCCTCCTCCGCTTTCTTGTTGTGTATTGAAGCAAAATAAAGCATTCAATCTCAACCTATACTTAATTTGTCATTAGCAATAATAACTCTCTACGAGATATTCAAGCACTGTCATGTAAAAATAATAAGCAGTCACAGAATAGCTTTTAATTTCACCTCCTAGAAGTCTAGAAACGATTTACAGAGCCTAAATACTATACTGCAAGGATACTGAAGTCATAAAGAAATAAACTTGGGAAAAACCAGCTAAAGTTTCATTGATAATGCCGCGGAATAAAAAAGTTTTTTTTCTACTACTATAATAATCGGTGATGCTTTAGTTCTTAGTTACGAGGCAACAAAACCTATACTTTATATTCTAACAAATACAAAACACGTAAAATACACTCTTTAAAAATGCCTTTAATTTTTAAACTTACTGATATAAATATTATCATTAATCAAAGCAGTTGATCACCACGGAATATTCACTCCAAAGACTCGAAGCTTTAATACTTTTCGACTTCTCATAAAAATACACAAACAAAGTATCTTCATTTACGTCTGCTTCATTACCCACACACCAGTCCGTTAATTTCGTATAACTACATAAATAAACTTTCCTTGACTTTTCTGGAAGTATATTAATACTTGCATCTTGCATTGCTTTTAATTTTTTTTTCTGATGAACCGTGAAAATCACCTTCTTCGCTCATTTTTAATTTAAATTCATATATGAAACTAACATCCAAAATTGCAGAATATAACAAAAAAGTTTGCTGATTTATCTTTTTTTTCAAAAGCCCACATTAATCTTTCTCTAAACATATCGGTTCGGCAATAAATAAATTTCATTAAATATACTAAATATACAGCATATACTAAAATACTCTGAACGTAGATAAAATATTGTAAACAAAGGTACAAGTTAGGTTTAGTAGCTCGCTGCGTTTAGAACATTCTCTTATAGCTTGAGCCTCTCGTTACTGAACCTCTATTTTGGCAACTAGTTCTATTATTGTGCTACCACAGAACACGTAAAAACAAAACACTAGCCGGCGGTATTTACATCCAAGTAGCGAGTTTTATAGACAGCCACGATATGGTCCCAATTAATAACTAAGAAGACAATCTGATCCTGCTTGTAAGGCCATGATATGTATGAAATACTTACTTCTTTGACAATATATTCAAACATGTATATATGCAGGATTTAGCATCAAAGCCTCAGAGCAACTTTTATTGCAATTCTGCTAATATATGAAATGAAGTTTCTGGATGCCAAAAACCTTTAATAACCCTATGCAAGAACATTTTTCACCATTTCCTCTGCTTGTTATAACAAGCTCATTACCACTGTGTGCCAAACAATTATAAAGACGCAAAACCGTGTCCATTGTAATATTAGAAATGACTCAACACACATTTATGATTAAAAATTCATTATTTTTACTTTCTCTACTATGTATAGTAAGTAGGGGAAGTATTGTATTCCACCCAAAAATTCCATACCGAGATTTCACCGGAAATATATGTTTTGAGGCATTTTGGAAACATGTCCGTGTGTGTGTCTGTCTGTCTCTCAACAGCATAACTCAGAAACGAACAGTTGGATAAACACCAAACTTGGTATTTAGGTTCCGTATCTTCCAGAGATGCGATACAAAGGTTTGCAAGAAAATCCCCCCACCCCACATTACGCTTTACATGAAACATTTTTCGAAAATTTTAATTTTCTCAAAAAAGGCTGTAACGATTTTGATTAAAATATAATATATTTAAGATACTTTCATGACAAATAAAATGTATATCTCGAATTTTCTGGGAATGTCTCCAAAAGTATTCTTCAATGTGAACGACTTTTGCATAACTGGTAAACCATAAGAGATAGACAAAATTTTACTACACAAAAACTGTAGATCGCGTTACAAAACACAATTTATGTCATATACATTTTTTTTTATTGAACCATTTTCGATATATTGCTTGTTATTCCCTTAAATTTTCCAATACTCAAATGGAAATTCGTTATTCCTTTTTTTTGTCCTGGTAATGCAAAGAGAATGAAATACTCCACATAGCAACCAGCTCTTAAAATATTTGACTATCGCTTAAAGCCTACCAATTCCTTCATCTACAAGAAAATTAGCAATAAGATTAACATCTCGATTAACATGAAGCATATGGAGAATAAGCGTTTGTAAAAATAGTTTGTACTAGAGTAGAGAAAGGCATATGAATGTAACACATCAGATTTTTCTCCATGTTATAGACTATATACCGAGCGAGGTGGCGCCGCGGTAATTTGTGGACTCGCATTCGGGAGGTCCCGGTGCCGACGCCCGGGACCGACCAATCTGAACGAAGGTTTTTCGCAGTTTTCCTCGATCGCTAGGCGAATGCGGATTGAATGATTTGACCCGCGAATTTTCTTATCATTCCCTTCATCACTACGTTTCATTTCCTTCTTGTTGTTTTTCTTCTTCTTCACTACCATACCAGGCATAAGGCTGATCACCAAATGATCACTCTGGACATGCTATGAGCAGAGTTTGCTTGGTCCTCGATAGGCTACTGACCCAAGGCATTGACTTGTAAGTCCTACAAAAGAAAGGGTAATCTTTAAAAAAGATGTTATACACTATACGCCATTTTCAAAATGTTTATATTGATGACATGAAAGTGACAATTCTTCATATTCAACAGTTTCGCTCACATTTTGTTGAATATTAATGTTTCTATGTTATGTGAAAACTATGGAGTCTTTATGTTATTAAAGGATCACAGGACTAAAAAGAAGGTATAAACATTTAAAGGTTAATCTCCTGCAATTGTATTACGTTGTCTCATAAGTAATGTCGGTCTTTAAATGTGGTGTTTTATAAGATAGAATGGCTTTTCTTTGGTTCGTCAATGTTATTTACAGGATGCCATAAGGAGTCGTTAGTGAGAGTGTGACACAACGATGTTTCCAACGTTTCAACACTGGGGAAGAAGCACTGAAGATTTACCACGTTCTGGAAGACCTAAATTATGGGATATTGAGAATATACGCAGCGTTCTGAAAGAAAATCCGCAACAAAGTACTCGTAAGCTGTCAGAAGAACTTGGTTCATCAAAAGATACCATACATCCCCAGATTATGAAACTTGGAAAATCAAACAGAAGCTGTAGATCTGTACCTCATGAATTGACACCTCAACAGTCTCATCGTAGAGTGGGTATCTGTCGTCAGGTTATCAGTAATCCCATGGATGTAGATTTATCAGAATTGTCACATGGAATAAAAACTCTGTCTATAACCGCAACCCTGATGCCTTGAAACAGTGGCTCAGTCCCCAACAACCTATCAAAGTCATCGTTAAAAGAAATCAGTGGAGCCCCAAAGTAATGTTGTGTGTCTGGCGAAATTTTGAAGGAGTGATACACTGGGAGTTTGTTCCAAACGAGCGTGCAGTCAATGTGGATCTCTATTCTCAACTGGAAAGAGTTCATGCAATTTTGAGGCGGAGACACCCAGCGTTAATTAACTGAAATACTCTTAACTGAAAAACGCTTACAACAGGACAATGCAACATCCCATACTGCACGAATTGCAGTAAAAAAAATCAGGAATTGCATAGGGTCGAACTGCTACCACACCCGCATACAGCCATGAGCTTGCGCCTTCAGATTACCATCGTTTCGATCTATGGTCCATTTTTTTTCATGGAAGAAGTTTCGAAAACATTGACGCTGCGGAAGTGGGTGTGGTCGAATTCTTCGCATCAAAAAATCCAGAGACTGGTACCGTCGCGGGATAATAAACCTCTCTGAAAGATGGCTAAAGACCTTGGAATCTGATGATCTCTACTTTGAAGTGTAGTTTAATTTTTTGTCATAAAACGTTTCAAATGAAGTTTTGCTTAAAAACCGACATTGCTTATGAGACACCATCTATATAAAGCTTACTCAATGTTTCCAATTTTTTTAATTTGATTTATTTTGGGTCGGTTTAACAGCATGGTCATATCGCGAACTTTTAACTTTACAGGTAGATAACATGATAGTAAGTTACAAAATAGTAACAATTACGCTTTATAATAATTCAGTTTATTACTTTCTCTACTACGTACAGTAAATAGGGAAAGTATAGTATTCCAACCAAAAATTCGATACCGAGATTTCACCGGAATATATATGTTTTGAGACCCCCTGAATCCAAAAAAAAGCATTTTGGAAACATGTCCGTGGGTGTGGGTGTGTGTGTCTGTGAACAGCATAACTCAGAAACGAACAGTCGGATAGGTACCAAACTTGGTATTTAGGTTCAGTATCTTCCAGAGATGCGACACGAAGGTTTTCAAGAAAATCCCCCACCCCAGATTACCCTTTACATGGAAGATTTTTCGAAAATTTTAATTTTCTCAAAAATGGCTCTAACGATTATGATTAAAATATTTTAAGATATTTTTATGACAAATTAAATGTATATCTTCAATTTTCTGGGAATGTCTCCATTGTGAACGACTTTTGCATAACTGGTAAACCATAAGAGATAGACAACATTTTAATATACAAAAAATGTAGATCGCATTAAAATACACAATTTATGCCATACATTTTTTTTGTTGAATGAATAATTTTCAAGATATTGCTTGTTATTCCCTTAAATTTTTCAATACTTATTTTCTCAAATGGGAATTCGTTTTTCATTTTTTTGTCTTGGATATTATTTATCTGTGGTAAAGAGAATGGTGCTGCACATAGCAACCAGCTATTAAGAGATATGTCTATACTTAAAGGCTACTGTATTTCTATATTGCCCTTGCAAATACAAAACAAGGGGAACATAGTACGCCTTAAGCGATAGTCAAATATTTTTAGAACTGGTCGCTATGTGTAAAATGTAATTCTCTTTGCATGTCAAAAGATCGTTTCTGCAAATGTTTATCTCGATTAATATGAAATAGATGGAGAATAAGAGTTTGTAAAAGTAGTTTGTACAAGAGTAGAGAAAGTCATGTGAGTGTAACACATTAGATTTTAGTGTTTTATAAACATCAAAAGTCTTTCATTGTTAGGTGGTTATTTGTAGCACTTGGTAGGTGAATGAAGCCAGCCTGAAATCTCCTTCTGGTGTACCTTGGACATTGTAGTAGAATGTGTTGCACAGTAAACGTTGCATTGCAGATTTCACATTTAGGTGCTGGTTTTTATTAAGGATGAATGCGCGTGTCAGTTTGCAGTGACCAATTCTGAGGCGAGAAATTACTATTTGTTCAATTGTTCGGAGAGGTTCAAAGATTTCCGAAATTCTTTCGCCGTTAAAAGATAATTGCAGATTATATTTCATTTCCAGAAGTTGGAAGACTGTCATGTGTGGGAGGGTTAAAGAAATCCCAATACGACATCGATCGATGTTTCATGCCCATTTCCGAGAGTATCATAAAATGTTTCGTCCGTTTTATGAATGCCAAAGTTCTAAGGGGTGAATAGGGGGATTCCCTATAAAGGCTGGTTCACAACCGCCCGAGAACGGTAACCAAAACGGAAACGAGAACGGGAAGCAATGCAACATACAAGATTTAGATTCACAACAGACCGGTAACGAGAACGGTAATGCATATCCATCATCATATTGATCACAAAGTAGAAAGCCGGTTTTTTCGCATTGGGATTTCATTTGTTTTTAACTGACCAATAATATGTTTTCACTTACATCCAATTCAGCCAACATAATGTTAGTCACGTCAAAATTCGATTGAATAAACATTATTTAAGTGACTATTGTGGCGAGCACATGTCAGGTTGGTAGGCCCTGTGTTGAGTCAAGCCTTCGTAAGAACTAGTGTGGTACACCTGGTTACGTTTGTATACTTGAAGGCTTGATTCAAATGTTGGTCCTACTGATTAGTTAATTGGATGTTTGGAATGCTCCAGTAGATTGGAGTTTAACAGGAAGTTGGGGTGGGGATAATGAAATGTAAAAAGAATTGAATTAGTGTGTTTCGCTCTTTTTTGGGTTTGTGTATAGTGAGAGCATGTGAGTGTGGTCAACCTTCGTTGACCTCGTGGCGGGACATGGCTTCAGAACTATCTTGGAGGTTAAAGGTAATTCTGGAATTTAGTAATAAATTGTGTTATTTGTGAGTTGAATCCTGTTTATTTCGGCTTCCCATACAATGTTTTCTGGTCCTCGGTATTGCACAGCCAAGCAAGTAGTGTTAGTTTTTACGTCCCCTTTGTCCGGCTGAGCTAGGAGGTTAGGATTTCGGAATGATTATGATATAGCCGTGACAAGATTCATTACATTTGCTATTCTTCCGGTCGTTCCAGTCTTACCAAGCTTTCATTGCTTTGTATAATGGCATACAGTAACCTTGTTTGCTATTTGTGAATTTCTACCGGATTTTACTGTTCTTTGTAGCTTTTGCCATTGCTTTTGAGCAATAGCCGATTTTGAGTTGCATAAAAACGAACTACAGACTTTCACTAAAAGAAAAAACGCTCAATGGATCTGTGGGTGTCAGGATCTGAGGTAATTTCTTCCAGTTTCATGTTGCCTGCTTGCGACTACAAAGAGCACTAGCAGTTGTTTCATGTCACGGCCGCCTAGAACAACCTCTATAGTGAAGAGTCTGATATGCACAATATGGATCTAGTACACCGTGCCTGAAAACGAGAAAGTTAAAACTTCACCAAGTCTTCTTTCCGTTCCCTGGGCCTGGGAAGGCTTCCCGTCGATTGTGAACGCTCCCATTTGAATGCATGTATTTCAACTTTCTCTTCTCATTCTCGTTACCGTTCTCGTTGGTTGTGAACCAACCTTAAAAGTTTTCTACATTATTGCACAGTAGTTTCATGTAATATTCGGACAAGATCAATGAAATCAAGTAATTATACCGAGATTTAAAAAGCCGCCCATACGACGAGTAAGATCTTGTTATTAAAGTTTTAAATTTTTGAAACCATCTGTACAAGCAAAGAGTCGCGTGAGATAGACGGTCATGCCTCATTGCTCTTTTACAAGCATCAATACAAGTTAACCTTGCAGGGCCATGGGGCAAGTTTTCCATATTATGATCCATCTGTATCGACTAAAACCCCGATTTGCAGCAAGACTTCGGGAGTATAAAACTGATGTTTAAATAAATCATATTCTTTACAGTTACAGAAATCCTATGTATAACAATCACAATACTTTCTCAGCCCATTATTTTACAGAGAATCTGCAAAACTTGCTATTTTCCACCCAGATATAGCCTCAGTGCGCATGCTTTTTTATTGCCATTTATACCCCGCCTTTAACTACATTGGTGTTATCGGAGGCCTTTCCTTTGGAACTTATTGCCTAAGGCAATGGTGTTAACTCGTATTCGCTTGTCGTTGGGTTTCTTGCGCTTTGGATTTTAATCATGTGATCCACACTCTCATTCATACTTCCAAACTGGCAAGATAGGGAATGATCTTGGCTAGAGAAAAATGCCCACTCCCAGCCTGGAATCGAACCCGGGACCCCTCGTATAGCAGGTAGGTTCATGTTTTTGTAGATACAAAGTAGTGCGTAGGAGGCGAAGACTATAGTCAAATGTTTGAAACAGCAGGTTGGTACACGCTGGTCTTAATGTTGCATATTCCTCAGATGATCCCGTGAGATACAATGCAACGACCACTGAATATTTCAGATAGCACTACTGAAAATATTGGGACATTCAAATCAACAGAGAATATTTCAGAAAATGTTGCTTTTCCGAAATATTCAAATACTTTGATTTGATAAATTTTGAATCTGTTAACGGATCTGCGCTTTCTGTTAGGTTTCTATCTCTCATACATCAATCCGAATAGTTAGGAGCCATTCATCAGTAAATAAAAACAATTAAATGTTTTCATTTGAGGATCCTTTTGGGAGGGGGGAATTTTTAAAAACTTTGCGTTGCTTTGTTGAAAGATATCCGACTTGAGCTTGAAATCTTTTCAAGTTTTTAATTATGCTATTTTTTGTACTTCCATTCCTCTGTTCCCTCTTTCTCTCTCTCCTTCACTCAACTCACACACACACACACACACACACACACACACACACACACACACACACACTTGAAGTGCCTAATTTAATTTATGAAGCTCATAAGGTGTATTTCCGGTGAAATCCTGATATCAAGTTTTTCGACGCATTACAATACCATGTCTGCCATAAATAAACAATGTAAAAATATCGAAAAGTATACATAATTTTCATGTGGATCCTCATAAAAACTGTTCTTAACTTTGTACTAATTTTAACCAAATGTTAAATGTTCGGATAATTATTCTTCGAACGTTTATACACAAGACCCCAACATAACAACTGCAAAAGCAGTTCATGTGCTCTATCAGTAGTTTGAGAATGAAATATTATAATATCTCTGAGCTTAAAAGCCAACATCCAAAGGTTGGTGATGCTCCCATAAAATGTTTCTATTGAAACTCTTGTCTGGAATTTTCAGACATTTGTTGGGTTGTTTTCTGGCGGAACACTAACCCCTAAGCTCAGAGAACTGCATAGGGCCGCTTGCAAAATCCACACAGGTACACAGATTTCAGTTAGACGTCTAAACTTCACCTAAATGTTGACTGGTAAATCGATATGCAGGCAGTATTTAAACAGACAGTACACAAATCGCGTCTAGTCTGAAAGAGGAGCTTACACTGCATTTCAGAGCTTTCCCAATTTGGCACTACGCGCCACAGTGGTTTCCAGCGGAAGTAACCAAAGATCTCCCATCACAGAGAGTAGAGTGTATTTACACACTCTGCTGTTTTAACAGATAAAACGGATTTGCAAATGGATGAGCATTCCATTTCAAAGGTAACAAACACTACGTGGCAAACTATTCCCCTATAGTAGAAGATAAACTTTCCAACAATTTGTGGGATCACCTTGACAGTAGATTTCCGCAGAAAAAGTAAGGTGATGCTGAACCCTATAAAGTGGAGATTACCAAACACAGAATGAACTATGCTACAAGAATTGTTATTCTGTTGCTATGACATCTGTAGTTGTTGTTTTATAATACCCATATTCGCATTAAGATTATTTTACTTATGAAAGAGTTCAGAAATTTCAACAGATACATTGCTCCATTTACAAATAGCCGTGTTTAAACTTCGAAACCATCTCCGAAACAGTATCTAAAGACAGCCATTTTCACTTTTTCTACCACATATATATATATATATATATATGAGGGAAAGTCAACAAATTTGCGCACACAGTTTTTTAAATAATTACCTCACTTTTCAACGTAGTCCCCTTGCTTCTCATTGCACATGGTCCATAGTTTACAAGCTTTCTGATGCCCTCAGAAAAAATGCTTTTTTGTATGAGCAGCAAGCCATGTATGCACAGCTTCCTTCACTTCTTGGTCTGTGGTGAAGCGACGGCCCCTTAAGGCATTTTTAAGTGAACCAAAAAGGATGTGGTTTGCCACTTCTTCGACAGTCAATCTTCTTTTTTCTGAATTAGGATACGGACTTGCTCATTGCCCTTTTCTTTCTTCGTCTTTCACATTGTCCGACCATTTTTTAACTTTTTAATCCATTCGTACACATTTCGCAGGTAAACATGCTCCCATATTGTGCGCAAAGTCTTTGATGGATTTCGTCTCCTGGTACACCTTCAGACGACAAAAAATGGATAATCACGCGTTGTTCTTCTTTGGTGCAAACGGTGAGGGTTGCCTCTATGCTTATTATGTAACAATGCAATACTCACTGGAGTGATAATGGACAAACATTCCACAACCGGAGACAAAGATGTTTATTGACTTACTCTTGTAGTAGGTAGAAAAGGTATTTATTCCACCCAAAAATATTCGATATCGAGCTTTCACCGGAAATACTTGTATTGAGGCACCTGCACCAAAAAAACGCATTTTTAGATAAAGGTCAGTGTGTATGTGTGTGTGTGTGTGTGTGTGTGTGTGTGTGTCGTATGTACGCGCGCATGCGTAGCTCAAAAACGAAAAGTCGGATCAACATCAAACTTGGGTGTACCATCCAAAGATGCGACAGGAAACATTTGAAGAAAATCCCCCGCCTGAATATTGCTTTACATGGAACATTTTTTAGAAGTTTCTTATTCTCTAAATAATGGCTCAAACGATTTTGATTAAAATGTCATATATTAAAGATACTTACATGACAAATAAAACGTGTATCTTAAATTTTCTGGGAATAGCCTACGAAGTCCTCTTCATTCGGAAAATTGTTGTATAATCTTCTATAACTGGTAAATGTCAAGCGATAGACGAAAACGTACTGCACAAAAATTGCAGATCTCTTTAAAATACAGAATTTATGTCAAATAACTTATTTGTGGCATGATTCATTTCTGAGGCATCCGTTATTAATGATTAGAATTGTTCATTACTTGGTCACACTTTTAAAGTTCTGTCAACATTGTTGTTTCTCGCGATTGCATGGAAACAATTTCAAGGCCAGTTCTTAAGCATTTGACTGATGTGAGGAGTATGTGTGCGTGTGTATTGTCACGCCACACACAGTATTGCTTTGCTAGCGACAGTATTGTTGGGGTAATTCTTTCGGCTTGGCTTTTGAATTTCGTCTGGCGTGGCGAAGGTAAGGGTGGGGGAAGTAAGCGTTACTTTCTTTGTGTAGTGTTCTGAGCGTCACTTCAAGTCGAGTGTTTGGCATGGAAGGGTGTGTGTGAATCGTGTGAATGCAGTCTCGTGTGTGTAACATCTCCCTCCAATTTCTTCCTTTTAATCTTTTGTGTATGACGTAGGGACACCGTGTTTAATATTCAATAAACCACAGGTAACGTGATTAATGTGAAATTCTGTGTATTTTGTGATAACTATCCCACGCCCGCACTCAAAAGTGTTGTTAAAGTTCCTGGTCCTCTTGTTGTCTCTGATACTACGTCTCAAAATGTTTATGCTGGGGTAACTAAAATTTAATATCTAGCTGCAAATCTTTTGGCCTCACCTCCGAATATAACTATCTAAAGTCATTTTGTATCTATAACGATACGTGTATAATGAAGCTATTACTGCAAAGGTTTATTTGGATTAAAATGAAGTAGATAGAAAAATCTGGTGTGTTACGTTCACATGGCCTTTTTACTCTTGCACAAACTATTTTCACAAATGCTTATTCTCCATCTACTTCATGTTAATCGATGTAACAATTTGCAGAAACTATCGTATTGCTAATTTTCTTGTAGGTGCAAAGAGAATATGGTAGGCTTTAAGTGGTAGTGAAATCTTTTAAGAGCTGGTTGCTATGTGGAGCATTCCCTACTCTTTGCATGTCCAGGACATAAAAAAGCGAATAACGAATTCCCATTTGAGAAAAAGTATAAGTATTGGAAAATTCAAACAAATAACAAGGAATATCTCGGAAATGGTTCATCCGACAAAAAAGAATGTATATAATACAAATTGTGTGATTTACATTTTGTGTGTAGACAATTTCGTCTATATCTTACGGTTTACCAGTTATGCAAAACTCATTATGAATGAATACGACTTTTGGAGAAATTCGCAGAAAATTCAATATATATGTTTGATTTGCTATGAAAGTATCTTAAACATGTGATATTTTAATCAAATCGTGAGGGCCATTTTTGAGGAAATCAAAATGTTCGAGAAATGTTCCATGTAAGGGGTAGTCTGGGGTGGAGTAATTTTCTTAAAAATCTTTGTGTCGCATCTTTGAAAGATACTGAACCTAAATCCCAAGTTTGGTATTTGTCCGACATTTCATTTTTGAGTTATAGTAACACATATCCACACACACACACGGACCTTTTTCTAAAAGTGCTTTTTGGGATTCAGGGGGCCTCAAAACATGTATTTCTGGTGAAATCTTGATATCAAATTTTTGGGTGGAGTAGGGGCCTCAAAACATGTATTTCTGGTGAAATCTTGATATCTAATTTTTGGGTGGAGTGCAATACTTCTCCTATGTACTATATGCAGTAGAGAAAGTAAAAATAAGCTTTAGTAAGATTTATGTAGTATACCACTAATGAACGATAGAGAGTAGAAAAGCCATGAGAGTGTTGTCACATCAGATTTTTTTACTTCGTTCGGGCCAAAACTCGCTTCTACCACACGGTTTATGAATTTAACCAGTATCTATCTCATCATCAACTGTCCGGAGGCTCAATTCTGAGCAAGGTATTTATGAATGTGGAGTTTTGTTGAGCAAATAGGTAAGTAGCGTCCCCTCAGAGTGGCGGTTTGACTGAAGTATGGCGAATGAAGTTCCTTCATAGATGGTTGTGAAAAATGGCGTGTTACAAAAAATGATAGGAAAGTCCATGAATTTAACATTGTTATTATTACTATTATTATTAAAAGCCGTTGAATGAGAGTTGATGTCAATACGATTTTACAAATAAAATTTGTACGTAATGAAACTACATGAGGGGACAAATTTTATTATAATAAATAGAACCAAATACGACTCTTTCTAAAATAAATCCATAATTTCATTTTGCTGTTCCCGTCCTAATTTAGCAATATATTTTCGACATTTTAACCTGCTGTTGCTAAAAGTAAAATTAAGTATCTATTTTATTTATAAATTATAAAGCTCCAAAGGATAATACACTACGTGATCAAAAGTATCCGGACACCTGGCTGAAAATCACGTACAAGTTCGTGGTAATGCTGGAAGTCAATATGCTGTTGGCCCACCCTTAGCCTTGATAACAGCGTTCACTCTCGCAGGCATACTTTCAATCAGGTGTTGGAAGGTTTCTTGGGGAATGGCAGCCCATTCTTCACGGAGTGCGGAACTGAGAAGAGGTATCGATGTAAGTTGGTGGGGCCTGGCACGAAGTCGGCGTTCCAAAACATCCCAAACGTATTCTATAGGATTTAAGTCAGGACTCTGTGCAGGCCAGTCCATTACAGGGATGTTATTGTCGTGTAACCACTCCGCCACAGCCCGTGCAGTATGAACAGGTGCTCGATCGTGTTGAAAGATGCAATCGCCATCCCCGGATTGCTCTTCAACAATGGGAAGCAAGAAGGTGCTTAAAATATCAATGTAGGTCTGCACTGTGATCGTGCCGGGCAAACCAACAAGGGTGCAAGCCCCCTCCAGGAAAAACACGACCACACCATAACACCACCACATCCGAATTTCACTTTTGACACTACACACGCTGGCAGATGACGTTCGCCGTACCCACACCTTGCTATAGGATCGATACATTGTGTACCGTGATTCGTCACTCCACACAACGTTTTGCCACTGTTCAATCGTGTAATCTTGACGCTCCTTACACCAAGCGAGGCGTCGTTTGGAATTTTCCTGCGTGATGTGTGGTTATGAGCAGCCGCTCGACCATGGAATCCAAGGTTTCCACCTCACGCCTGTCATAGTACTTGGAGTGGATCCTGCTGCAGTTTGAAATTCCTGTGTGATGGTCTGGATAGATGTCTGCCTATTACTCTTTACGTCCCTCTTCAAATGTCGGCAGTCTCTGTCTGTCAACAGACGAGGTCGGCCTGTTCGCTTCTGTGCTGTACATGTCCCTTCACGTTTCCACTTCACTATCACATCAGAAACAGTGGACCTAGGGATGTTTAGGAGTGTGGAAATCTCGCGTACAGACTTCTGAGACAAGTGACACCCTATCACCTGACCACGTTCGAAGTCCGTGAGTTCCACGGAGTGTCCCATTCTGCTGTTTCACGTCTAATGACTACTGAGGTCGCGGATAATGAGTACCAGGCAGTAAGTGGCAGCACAATGCACCTAAGATGTAAAACGCATGTTTGTGGGGTGTCCGGATACTTTTGATCACATAGTGTATACTTTTAATTCTTATTTGAATGTGTGGGGAATAATATTTATCGCTGATATTTTCGGATTTGTATTAAATGTCTTAAATAGGTATGTGGTTCATACATTCCTTTCCCTGTGGTTGTATAGCGATTTCAGAAAAGATTTTCAAACTCACAACTGCTATAAAAATGGCTATATCGTTGGAGTTTATTTAAATAAGAGAGCCTGCACTTATTTCCGTCAAAATAAAGTCTATCTGGCATTAATTATGATGTCTGTTCAGTTATCTGTACAGCAGAACGCTGCGGTGTTCCGTCCCTCCGCTCTTTCAGTCTGTTCATTTATAATATTGCCCATATACAGTCCATTCGCGTTCTTTTCGGCCAGAAAGTAGGGGAAGTGAAGGGAACACACATTTGTAGAGCTAGGCGCCCTCCTTCCAGACCTGACCAAAAAGAATGTCAATGGACTGTAATATCAGAGTAAGAGAGCACCTTGGCTATGCACCATGGAGCACTGAGTTGATAGTTCCTGGTCTGTGTTTAAACATTTGTCGGCCTATTATGTTTCATTCTTAAGATGCAGTAATTGGAAGCCCAAGCTGATATATACGAGTCGTTTATTTTATAAAACAATTCATATAAAAATAGCTAATTACTGCATTTTAGAGTGAGGCAGTATTTTTAACACTTAAATCATTTCAGTCTAATTATATAATATATAAATGGAATAACAGCCCACCTTAAATCAATATGTGTATGTAACAATATATAAAAAGTGTATATTACAGTCATTGTAAATGTTTATATTATATGTACATGTTCAATAATGTTATGTGAATGCATTATGTAATTTAATAATCTAGGAGCTGTGAGAATAATAGGTTAAAAGTTGCTAACAATGAGGTAACCTTGAGGCAATAATGAATTTGAAAGTTTAACAATACTACTTGTGATTCTTGGAAGCAATAATGTAATTTTTTGTGACAGTTTATAAAATAGCCAATCAACAACCAGAAAAAGCTTAAGTTAAATGAAGGTATTCTATTGGACTAGGATTAGCCAATCAGAAACTGAAATATAGCAAAATTTACAAATATAGAGTTCAGTTGGTTGTAGACAGTGTTCCTAATCGGATGTGAGATGTGTCCTCGAGAAATTTAATACGTATTTTGTGTTAAAATAGTTTACGTGTTAAAAAGTGCAAGTATTTAATAAAAGAATCTTACAACTCTCTATATCAGTGAAGCGTTATTTAAATCGTGTCAGGCATTAACAAAAGGAGTGAAATAAAATTATAATTTGTGTAAGTCTACATTCTTCAGTCGCACCACGCCCTGCTAAGACATTCGTGTCTCTAAAAATAAATACTGACGCAGCCGAGGCAAATATAAATATATAATATTTAAAGAAACAGTCAAATAACAAAGTTAATATTTTTAAACTTGGGGCGAAGGCTACCGGAAACCGGGTACTATACGTGCGGTTGCAACCAACTTCAAGTTCGGCTTCCAACAGTTGAACTACAATACAACTCCTACTTCAAATTGGCTTTCCATACGTGAAGCAACAACCTACTTCAAGAGATATGCCAAACTAAGGAATAACCGCAGAATTAAATCGTTCAAAACAGAAAAAAAATCTGATGTGTTGCACTGACATGACTTGCTCTACTCTTGTACAAACTATTTTACAAACGCTTATTCTCCATCTAGTTCATGTTAATCGAGATATGAGATATTAATCTTATTGCTAATTTTCTTGTAGGTGCAAGGGGAATATGGTAGGCTTTAAGCGATAGTCAAATCCTTTAAGAACTGGTCACTATGTGGAACATTTCATTTTCTTTGCATGCCCAGGACATAAAAAAAGAAATACCTTTTCTCAAATGGAAAACATTCAAACTAATAACAAGGAATATCTCGGAAATTGTTCACTCGACAAAAAATATATATATGACAAACTATGTGTATTTATGGGATCTACATTTTTTGTGCAGAAGAATGTTGTCTATCTCTTACGGTTTACCAGTTACGCAAACGTCATTCAGAATGAAGAGGATTTTTATGGACATTTCGAGAAAATTCATGATATATATTTCAGCTGCCATGAAATTATCCTAAACATATGATATTTTAATCAAAATCGTTAGAGCTATTTTTGAAAAAATCAAACTTTTCGAAAAATGTTCCATGTAGGGTAGTCTGAGGTGGGGGTTTTTCTTGAAAATCTTCGTGTCGCATCTTTGAGAGATACTGAACCTAAATAAGCAGATTGGTGTTTATCCGACTTTTCGTTTTTGAATTAGGCTGTTCACAGACACACAGACCTTTTTTTTCTAAAAATGCTTTTTTTAGGAGGCCTCAAAACACGTATTTCCGGTGAAATCTCGATATCGAATTTTTATGTGGAATGCAATACTTCCCCTACTTACTATACGTAGTAGAGAAATTGAAAAGGACTCAAAAGAATTATCATTTGACGTACATTTTCAGTCAAGATGTGATATACGGTGAACTATAGCTACTTATTGAAATAATTTTAGTATTTTGATAAAACACTCGCAGAATTCTGTCTTTTACGAAGAATCAATTTGGAGGAAACGGCAGGTTTTATTATTCAGGAATATAAAGCCATTGAGAAAACCAATGTATTCAGCCCTAAAGAGATTGAAGAATGGAAATTTATACTAGAATACGATCATATCTCTGATAAGTGTGCTAAGGTAACGCGAGATATTTTGTGTGAAATAGGTACTGAAAATAGACATTTTATTTAATGGAGAATGCGGATATACACGCTACCGCTTTCGATCCACCCCACGATAATGTGCAATAGAAATGAAGGAAATGTCTACTTCACAAATATGGGACCGACATTAGAATAACTATACAGGGTGGACCATTTAAGCCGAGGCTGTACAATATCTCCAAAACTAAGCGTTGTAGAAAGAAATGTCTTGAATGTCAGAATTTTCGTTGTTATTTACGTTGGTGTATGAACAATTGCAAAGTGCTTTATACAAATGTTGTTTAGTTTTTTACTAGGAGTGAGGAAACAACATAAAAAGGTAGGTTTGCATTTAAAAAAATTAAATTGACCCTAAAATGACCATCACAACGTCCTCCAAATAAAACACGACTAATGGCATTTACTTTCCCCATAATATCAAGCAACCTTTACTAAAGACATTTCTTTCTACAACGCTTGTTTTGGAGATATTTTACATTCTCAACTTAAATAGTCCAGCCTGTATACATATTTTTCGCAGTAACTATATAGTACATTTACTTTAAGTTGAAACTTGGAAAGTAGAAAGAGGTAGCACTATATTCCACACGACAGTTGATGATCCTTAACTGCCTAATCTCAAAATCTTTACTATTGAAACTTACTATTTAAAATCTAGGTTAGGTTGAAGCAAGAAATTTAGAAAAGAACAACCAACACCCGCTTGTAACAATACGAAAGCCAGCGAAGCAAGGACGGCCCAAGATATCAGTGGCAGTGGCAACAACACTACAGCTGATACTGAGAGGCTAGAGCGGTCAGGTAGCGTCAAAATGATCATGTTCAACTTAATCCTTAACGTAACTTGTATTAATTATTTCTACGCGCTATTTACAGTTCTGGCACTGGCTTATCAGATGAAATGAAGTTTGTTGCACACTATGACAAAATGCATTCCATTTCCAAAGTAAACACAGTACGAAACAGAATTCTACGCTTCGGTAACCACTTCAGCATTGGATGTTTACCAATATACTCGTAACATTATGGCGCTGTTGCTACGTTGAACGTTGTGTGTTGCTATTGTCGTTTTTCTCGGGCTAATTCGTCTCGTGGGTATGGATAATACTGTGATTTTGAAATAATGACACTTTTATGGCGTTTTATCGTTACAATTTTTATTTATTTGCCGGAGTCCAGTGAAATAAAATATTAATAGTTACGCCACGTCAATTTATTTACCTGAATAAAGATTTCCCTTTTGTAGACGTTAATTTCAAATAATAGGTGATCCAAGAACACTACACCAATTCACACCGCCGCCAGTCAAGTGAGATGAATACGTGATAGACGCGGACTGAGTTCTGAATGCTGACTGTTCTCAATGCTGATGGAATAAACTAGGCCCGAAGCATGTTGGCAGGCTGAGAGCAGCCCGAAGAGGTGTTATAAAGCGTTTGTAAAACTATTTTGCACAAGAGTAGAGAAAGTCTGGAGTGTAACACATCAGATTTTTTAAAATCAGAATACTTAAATTTGTATCATTACCTATCCGTTACACAATAGTAAATAATAATGATATTCTCAGAGGTAACTTTACTGTGATTTCGAGTTCTCCTATAATTGTGAAATACAAACAACTAAAATTTGTAATCTCTTACATTTTAGATGTTTTTGTCATCAAAAGTTTATGAAAATCCTGGTGTCGTCAGGTTACTATAAACACAAGAAATGTAAAGTTTTAAATAACGAATCGATAGTATCTATGGCAAATGAAAGAAACCTACAAAAATTTACGTGAATATCACCAGTTCACTAGATCTTTGATTATGCTGTTCATTATAATTACTTGGGAAGAAAAGTTTCTTGCTTAGAGCCTGACATTCATTCTCGACAGAACATAAATGCGTCATAAAAATAAACGGTGCTTGTTGCCTTAAGGAACGGATGTACACACCCCAGTAAACAAGGAGGAAACTAGGTTCAGCATACTTCAAGCTCATCCTGTTCACAAGTTCATGTGCTCAAAGCGAATTTAAAAAGTGAAAATACGTTAATTAATCTTATTCTGGTTATCCCTTGAGGGGTAATCAGTGATTTAACCAGCAAAACACTTCCAGTTCGATTTCTTCTCATCAGGCTCACCAATAGAAGATGTGTGTGAAGAAGTTTTATTCCCATGTACTTATCAGGGAAGGATTTCAACACAAACAGAGGATTTGTTTTCAAAACTTCGACATACTGCAAAGACAAGCCATACTTCCGAAGTAAACTACTCTTAAAGTCAACACCATATACAAGAATAATCTGTTAACTGGCTAAAATAGTCTGTCATAGTGGGCATATTTGGCAAAGGCACCATAGCATCTGTCACAATTATATTCCTTTATTACTTGTCCATTGTCTCAATCGATCACGGTTTACTGCCCCAGCCCCCTCTATTCTTCCCATTTTCTCTGTTCCTCTCTAGCTGAGTATGAATAATTTATCATAATGTTGTCCACCATCTAGTATTTTCTGCAACTTTTTTTCTCCATTCGGCATTCCTTTCCATCCACTGCTTATCAAAAAGTTTCTACACAGCCAATGGCTCAGCCAATCGCTTTTTCCTGTTCTTCATATGCTCTCAAATTGTGCTTTTAAATGTATGGATGCAAACCACATCTAAATGGCGGCAAACATGTTTAGCTATAATGTCATAAAATAAAGGTACATACGTGCAAAGGACCGTTTTGCTTCGATCGTGACCCCTGAGGAGGATAGATGAGGGGAGAAACCCCAATGGCGACAAGATCCGGGAGACCAGCATGAATGGTGTCCCTAACGATTCCAGATCGAATGCATCTGACTCCGCTTAAGTCCACCCACAAGCCCCTAACTCTCGAGGGTCCTCTGAAGGGGAGCCTGCTCCAAAAGCACCCGAAGATGGTCCATGAGCAGTCCGACCGACGCCAGGCAGAAACCTTCACAAAGTTCACCTTTACTGCCCAGCCGCAACACACCGAAACAGGATCCTTCAACCCTGAAACAGATGAAGGGAATTATCGGTACAGGAAAGCCACCTCCAGCATCACATATAGACTCGGGGAAACCACGAAAAGCCCGTGTTTCAGAGTGGCGGTCGCCGGGAATCGATTCCGGGACCTCCCAAATACAAGCTTCACACGTTACCCGAACCATCTCGTCCATTCAATTTCAAGAAACCTAATCTATCTGTCAGTAAATCTCTATCGCAACTAAAAGAAGGAACATTTGGAAAACCATTAAGCCAAAAGCATTAGAAATTATCATTCCAAGGAAAATGTTAGTTGAAGATTGTGGAAATGCTACAAACTGATGCTATTTAAGCAATATACTGACACTACAAAAAAAATTCCACTTAAAAGACTTATAAGCTGGTAGCACTTCAAATTCCAATAAGGATAACTAGTTCTGGGGCTAAGCAAAGCCTCATATTTGAATGCCTTTGTTTAGAAATTGAATAGAACAATAAATCCAAAATGCTGATGTTCCAGAACTTGTATAACTGTTCTCTGGATAGTTTCTATTACTACCTACAAGGAGCAATATGGATCTTTTATAAACTTCATTTTAATCTAATACGTACAGAGATAAGGAATTGGGTTTTTATCACAAAAATGTACTGCATAATCTACAAGTAATTCTCCGATTCTGTGTTATATTCTACATTGTAATATGGTGTTCTTTGAGAGATAGGGATCTTGGTGATGGCACTGCATATAGTGCATAGTGTAAATTTCGTAGGAGTATAAAATAACTGACTGAAGGGAGTAATGTTTTGGAAGACTACGTTTGACTTTCGCTATTTTTTTAACTTCAAAAACACATATGAGTGTTCAAATGACTGTTTATATAGATAGTGTATCGTAAGTAATGTTGGTTTTTAAGCAAAACTTTATTTGGAACATTTTCTGACAAGAAATTAAACTACACTTCAAAGTAGAGACCATCAGATTATATGGTCTTTAGCCATCTTTCAGCGAGGTTTATTATCCCGCGACGGTACCGGTCTCTGGATTTTTATGCGAAGAATTCGGTGAATTCCACAACTTCGCTGTTTTCGAACTTTCTTCCACGCAAGAAATGGGCCATGGATGTAAATAGATGGTAATCTAAAAGTGCAGGATTAGGGCTGTATGTTGGGTGTAGTAGCAGTTTGACTCCTTCGAATTCCTGAATGTTTGGCATGGTTGTTCGCGCAGAATGGGGTATTGCATTGTCCTGCTGCAAGAAAACTAGTTCCGCATTGACTGCACGTCGCTTTGGAACAAACTGCCAGTGAAGCACTCTTTCAAAATTCCACCAGACACACAACATTACTTTGGGGCTGAACTGATTTTTTAACGATGACTTTGATACGTTGGCGGAGACTGGGCCACTGTTTCCAGGTGTCAGGGTTGCGGTAACAGACGCATTTTTCATCACTGAGGCAGTATTTGTAACACTTAAATGATTTCAGTCAAATTACGTAATATAAAATATTAATAACAGCCCGCCTTAAAGCAATATGTGTATGTAACAAGATATAAAAAGTGTATATTACAGTCATTGTATATGTTTATATTATTGTATATTTGTTCAATAATGTTATGTGAATGTATTACGTAACTTAATAATGTAGGAGCTGTGAGAATAATAGCTTAAAAGTTGCTAACAATGAGGTAACAATGAGGCAATAAAGAATTTGAAAGTTTAATAATACTACTAGTCATTCTTGGAGCAACAATAATGTAGTTTTTGAGATAGTTTATAAAAATAGCCAATCAACAACCAGAAAATGCTTAAGTTAAATAAAAGTATTCTATTGGATTAGGAATAGCCAATCAGAGACTTGAAATACAGAAATTTACAAATTTAGGCGCTAGAAATCAAGTCAGTTGCTTGTAGACAGCGCTCATAACTGGACGCGTTGGTTGTAGACAGTGTTACTAATCAGACGCGAGACGCGTCCTCGAGAAATTTAATACGTATTTTGTATGAGACAAAAATAGTTTACGTGTTATAAAGTGCAAGTAATTAAATAAAAAAATCTCACAGCTCTCTCTCTCTATATATCAGTGAAGTGCTATTTAAATCGTGTCAAACATAATTGGAGTGAAGAAAAACTTAAAATCTGTGTAAGCCTACATTCTTCAGTCGCACCGCTCCCTTCTAAGACATTCATGCCTCTAAAAATAAATACTCACGCAGCCGAGGCAAACATAAATATATAATATTTAAACAAACAGTCAAAATTGCAAAGTTAATATTTTTTAAACTAGGGGCAAAGGCCACCGGAAAGTACATTTGGGGCGAAAGCTACCGGAAACCTTTTACCATACGTGCGGTTGCAACTACTTCAAGTTCGGCTTCCCAACAGTCGAAATATAATACTTCTTCAAACTGACTTTCCATACGTAGCAGCAACAAACCACCTTCTTAAAATTAGCTCCCAAAACCTGGGGCAAACAACAATACAACTCCTTATAAAATAACTACTTCTCAAATTGGCGCTCAAAGCGTGGGCTTATAAAAAACGTAAAAAAACAAACTTTCTCATCACATGTAACAATTCTCCTAATAAATCTATCATCCATGGGATTATCGATAAGCTGACGACAGATATCCACTCTACGTTGAGCCTGTTGAGGTGTTAGTTCATGAGGTACAGATCCACAGCTTCTGTTTGATTTTCTAAGTTTCTTAATCTGGCAATGTATGGAATTGTTTGATGGAACAAGTTCTTTTGATAGCCTAGGAGTACATTTTTGCGAATTTTCTTCCAAAACTCTGGGTGTATTCTCAATGTCCCATAATTTAGGTCTTCCACAACGTGGTAAATCCTTAGCGTTTTCTCCTCAGGTGTTGAAACATTGGAACCATCGTTGCGCCACACGCTCACTAACGACACCTTCTTCTTCCGCTTCACACATTTTTCGAGCCACGACAGCAGCTTTATATCTTGTTTACAGTAGTGCTTTAAAAGGACTCTAATCTCAAACTCTGTAACTTCCATTTTGTGATTGTGTATTAACAACTGACGACTGACACATTCTCGCAATATACGCAATACTAGCCATGGCATCCTGTAAATAACATTGGCGAACCAAAGAAAACCAATTCTATCTTATGAAACTCCAAACTTAAGAACCGACATTACTTATGAGACAACCTAATGTTACCAGAAAAGTATTTTATTAATGACTTCCCCTCAGTGAAGCACATATAAACGGAGAATATTCTTTAAATTCTTATAAAACTGGAAAACAATGATATAAATTATCATACTATGTCTAAAAGGACGGGTTTTAGCTACTGATACTAAACGAAAACAAAATTTCCGCGACTATTTTAGTCTGTCCTTTGCATACACAGCGTATATATGGAAACTTTTATCTTCAAGGTTTGCGTTTCCTGAGTAATTTATCAATTCATTCCATCATCCTGCGAGAAGAATAACAAAGAAAAATGGCAAGTGCTACTTAAATAACCTCTCAGGTAGAAATTAACAAAGTTTATGGCTGACGAGCATGAAGACCAGATAAGTATAAACGCCTGGTTGCTCTGTTAAGAGCCCCTAAGTAGTGCTTTTGCCAGTTGAAGAACTTGAGATCTTGCATGAAGATAAGAGAATTTGTGTCACGTTTCCTGGATTCAGCGTATTTCGGATAAGTCGTACACTGTAAGATCATAGACAGAATCGGTGGAAGATTAAGATGGACTAAGCGAATATGGATTGGATCTTATACGCTTGTTCTGTCATCGGTATAACTTCCTTCTCTTTAGCTGCAAAATACTGCATGCAATCAGGCCTTGGGACACAGAAGTTCAAAGATATCCATGTAAACTTAATCGCACAACGGTTGCTTCTGGTGAAACCCTTTTGAATGCGGAGATGCTATGTGGCTGCACTCATTAGATTACCTTTGATGCTAATGATAACACTTAACCTCGTTTCCTCAATACTCGTAGTTGCTGCCGGTGCAAGGACTGCAACTTGTTGCTCTAAACGTCAGGCTCCTCTTTGTTGCAGTATGTGCAAATTCCCATAAGTAGAGACTTCTTATTGTTCTTTACGGAGACGCACTTGTCTGGTGGCATCCAGCAGCAACCATTCGAGCAGCGCCATCTCTTAAATGTAACACATCCAAATGAACAAAGTTTATCAGAGCAAAACCCGTTGTTGATTACTAGACATAAATGCATTTTAATCTAATCCAAAAGTACTACAAAATGAACGTGTAGTCATAATAAAATTACTGTCAGCAGTTGGCTTAACGCTGGATTTCTGCACCGAATGTTCGATTCCGGCCCAGGAAGAAGGAATTTGTAAGTTTAAATATGACAACCTTTTACCAATATAATTATAAAATTCCGACAAAAGATCGAACTCTAGTATAATGCCGGAAATTGCAAGCTTCGTTAGTAGGGATGGCAAAAAGCTTGAGTTAAAGTTACCTTATAACCATTAATTATTACACCGATTTCACTGGAAACGGGAATAGAAAAAAACTAGTTACTCAGTAACGGTTAAAAAGCAACGGGAACAGAAATTAGCCAATAACGGATACAGAAATAACATACACAATCACTGCATAGGCATAAATTTACTGGGAACTGTAACTAGATAGCTATAAGGCATTAGATAGTATTGCACTGTTTCTGAAGATAGCGAGGCACTATCGTTCCATATGGCGGGAGAAATAATGTATGCTTTACACCACGCAACATACAATAATTAGAATTACTTGTAACACACCTTTGGCCTCTCCTGCAATCTAAAGGAATAATCCGGTCAGGAACTTCAAAATATAGTAAGATTTTACAATTATACAGCCAGACTTGTCTGGAGTAAAATACCTCCCTGATTAAAAGTTTCAACAAACCTTGATTCTGCTGGCGGACAAATCAGACAAATATAGTAATTAATTTAAGATAGTACCATTTTAGGTAACCAATAATCCTTTCCTACATTATTTCTTATTCAGGCTAATAACCGGACATGACTGCCCAGCTAAACACCTGCGTGGGATCAACATTTTCACATCTCCTAAATGCATCTTATGCAACAATACAGAATAGGATAGGGACGAACACCATCTGGACAATTACATTGTATTATATTGTATTGCAGGACAGCAAAGTACTGGAGAGTAAGACTGCTAATGACTTTGGTGTCAAATGCAGCACTTTATAAAACAACAGCAAAACATTATTTCTTAATTCTAAACCTTAACTCTGGAGCAAATCGTGGGCAAACCGAAAAACTACCGAAAGCCCAAATTATAAAATTACATACCTATGGTCTAATATCTCATGAATTTCTCTGCCCATTATTACTTATTTTCATATATCGTCTGTTTATTTTTCTATCTACTTTATGTTAAACTAGACAAACTTCTGCAGAAAGGGCTTCATTACATATTTTGTTGTAGATACAAAGGGGATACAGGATACTAAAGCCATAATCACATTCTTATAGAGCGGATCGCTATACTTTGGCTTTGAAATTTCATACTCTTTGCACGACATCACGAGAAACAACAGGATAGTGATCAAGCGTATCAAAAAATACAAAGTATTGTGAAATTCAAACTAAGAGCAATACATAGCTATATCTCGAAAGTGTTAGTGCCACAAAAAAGACTTGTTCTACGTAATGTGTTTTAATTAGATCTACAGTTTTCGAGCAAAGTGTTTTTGTCCATCTCTTTACCAGCTATACAAAATTATTTGAAGTTAATTTAGAATGAAGAGTATTTCACAACCTATTCACAGAAAACTTAATATAAACACTTCATTAAACATACAAACAATCTTAAATATGTGGCATATTTTATCGGAAACGTTAAAGCTATTTTTAAGTAAACCAAAAATAACGAACAAAAATTCCATGTAAACTGTTCGGAGGGCAGGATTTTCTTGAAAACTTATGTTTAATTTCTTTGGAAGATGCTTAAATCAAATACTAAGCTTGGCATTTTTACATATTTCATTTTTAGTTATGCTGTTCACACCTACATAGAGGGGGGAGACGGTCATTTTTTTTTAAATTGCCTTTTTATGAGTTTCTCTCTTTTAAAGAGAGGAACTCAACCCATGTTAAACTTGTAAGCATACCTTTCATGCATTTTTTGGTGAAAGATACAAGCGCTTGGCTTTATTTCCAGAGCAATGATCAGCATTTAAAGTATGCCCTTCTTAACATAACTTCGCCTCTTCTTCCCTTTGTTGCAGCCGGAGGGGTCACCTGCTGGATTCTGCTTGGGTAGTACTTCCTCCAGGTTTTATTATTTGACAATACGGCTGAGGCTACCTCGGGATACTCCTAAAATAAATGAACCTTTTTATACAAATTTCAAAGGTACACATTGTAAACGTTCTGTTTAGGCTATAAATAAAATCAGTCTTACCCATAATTTTTCTGAATGTTGAGGCGCATGCAGGAATCTCTTGATCCTCTTCATCATAATAGGAGACTGACACCGATTAATGTTTTTTTTGTTACTTCCTTGCCTCTTACATTTTTGCACAAATTTAGTCTCCTATATCCTGGTAAGATCGACCGGGATGGCTCAGGCGGTAACGTCTTTGACCGGCATTTGAAAGGTCTGGGGTTTAAATCCCCGGGTCGAATAATCTTACCGAAGGTTTTTTCGCGGTTTTCCTCGGTCGCTAGGCGAATGCTGTGTTGCATAACTTGATCGCAAAATTTCCTATCATCCCTTTCATCATTACATTTCATTTCCTTCTTCTTCACCGCCTTAGCAGGGATTATGCTTATCACCATCCTGGATATGCTATGATCCAGAGTTTGCTTGCTTCACGACAGGCGACTTAAAAATTAAATTGAGTTTTATTTATGGACGCTGTGGTCCTTAGCGTCCCATTCTATATTGGGCGTGAAAGGCCTGTAATTTTGCTCAGAGGCCTCTTTATCAGGCCTGAGGTGTTTTACGTGCCGTAAATCTACGACACGGGACCACCGGCTTTACTTCCCTTCCGAAGGATCGCCCTCCGCCGGGTTTGAACCCGCGACCTTGGGAACTAGAGGCTAGCACGGTACTACTAGTCCACGGAGGACGACGACAGGCTACTGACCAAGGTATTGGCTTGTAAGTATTTGGGGGTATAAGTCCTACAAAGAAGGGGGTAATCCGTAAATAAATAGAATTCGCGGTAAGAAATTGACCAGTTCAACATGTTTTACTTATTCATATACAGTGTCTCTTGTGTTCTCCATTGGGTTCGCTATCAAAACATGCACTTCATTAACAGGTTTTTCTCCAAAGAGCTTCCTCAGATTTTAGTTTTCGTTTGAGCTGAACTCAAGTCTCTTCTGTTGGATTTAATCTATGGCATGCTAGTAGCATAAAAACGTGTGTTCATACTCTAGAGCTAATTGATATATTACGAACGTTTTTTCTTTGCCTCGTTTATATGTGGTTAGGTGCAGTAGCTGAAACTTTGATTTAGAGATTTGTTCAGGAAACTAAACTTCTTTTCTGTATGTTTAATGAACAGCTACTGAACTGTATGTTCTTGTTTTCCTGTGCCATGGCAAAGAAAACGCGGCCTGGCATATTGAACTTCGCTCATAGTGCAAGTATTAGCTGGGACACGACCACTCGGATTCCAACCCCCAACACTCGCAAATGCTTCCGTGACCATATAAGTTAACAATATTTTTATAATATATATTTACCGTTACCTTATTCACAACCCATCTGGAAATAAACTACAGTTATATAACTCAAAATCGCATCAGATGAAACTATAGATAGACATTATAATCCGCATTAGTTTCACCTTTGTAATTCAGTCACTGATATCGCCTCGTGACTCCCCGAGATGTGCGAATCCAGATAAGAGAATTTAATTGAATATTATTGTGTCTAGTTCATGGCAACTGAACAATAGAGCATCATCGTGGAAATACGAAGATCCGGAAGTAGTACTGAATATTTAAAATCTGATTTAACGTTCCATCCACAACAGAGTCAGTAAGAAGGAGCGATTAGTAATCGTTAATAATTAATGTTAAAATTACCACTTCTGATTTCTGAAAACTTAACATCTTTACTCTTTTCTCTGTAATTCTCCAGTATATCCGAAATTAAGAGAAAAGTAATTTCACGATGGCATGGGGTGCTATAAGTTTTATGATTAATGGATAGCTGTGTTATATTTTTAATGCGGAGTACTATTCCCAGGTTAAAGCTTTTACGGGCTAAATCTTAAGTTAACACTAACAAAAATGGAATATCATTTACATGAGATTATTCAATATTATAGTTTATGGTAGTTAAAACATGAGCTCAGATATATACAACACATATAGATACTTAGTAAATCACCTTTAGCTTTGAAGAACCGTCGCCACCAGAAATGCTAAACGGTCACTTGGATTCCTTCTGGTACAATAATAAATAATAGATTCGTATCCGTATAATGTACCATCGAGTTAAAATTTTGCTTGCAAGATAGGCTTGTCATTTTATGTTTCAGTCGCTTTTGAAATACTTAGTATTATTATTTATTCTACTATTTTATTTTACGTCGCTTTAAATTCTTGGTCATATCCCGACGGATCTGTTGGTGGATAACTCGTAGAACGATACGTGATGGACAGTTAGCCTTCTAGGTCTCATCCCTATAACCACCCGCTCCGTCATGTGTCACAGAGACCCTAGCGCATAGCTACCGAATCTTCTGCTTTCGTGCTGACGGCATTAGGGTGCCGTCCAGTCCAACCGCCGCCCCCATACAAAGGCGGACAGTTAGCCTTCTAGATCTCATCCCTGTAACCCCTGCTTCATGCCGTGCAGATCGCATTAGGGTGTTGTCCAGTCCAACCGCCGCTCCCACGCAGAAAGGCGACTAGCCTTCTAGGTCTCATCCCTGGAAATGCCATCTTGCTTCGTCACGTGCCCACAGAGACCCCCACCGCATGGCAGCCGGATCTTCTGCTTCGTGCCGGGCAGATGGCGTTAGGGTGCCGTCCAGTCTAACTGCTTACATTGTCTGCAGATGGATGTATTCGCTATTACCACTTATTTTTCATTTTACTATTGTTTTAGACTTAAGATGGAACTTTGGGTCGTGGTATTAAATATCCAATCCGGTATTTACCTTGGCGACTGAGGAAATCCACGAAAAAACCACCGACAGATTGGTCGGCCCACGGGACCTCCCGAATGCGGGCCACAGACTTTACCGCCTGAGCCATCCCGCTCGGTATCATTTGAGGCTGTCATAATGCAAGTATTTTTATGACATCCATCACATTGTGTCGTGTATACTTAGGCTTACATAGTGAACCTTAAAACAAAGAATAGTAGTAGTAGTAGTAGTAGTAGTAGTAGTAGTAGTAGTAGTAGTAGTAGTAGTAGTAGTAGTGGTGGTGGTGGTGGTGGTGCTATTTATTAGTATCTAGTATTACATTAATTGCATAACAGTCACATGGGTCATAAGACCGTACATGCTCTCTAGAAAAATACCTGGTCTGTATACGTGACTTGCAGAATCGACCAGAAACAACTATGTTTATAATCACCACATTATGTACATACATATAAAATTGAAAAACACTCTGAATCACACACACAAACACACACACACACACACACACACAAGTGCTCAAGCACCACATATATTTAGAGAAAATTTACATAAACACCTTATCTCTTAGTACACGTAGTTACATTAAGTATGTGCCCAAGCTTGGCCAGTTTTGACTGTTCAGAATCAAGTCCCAGGATGCTGCCCTCCATCTGTTGGAAGCCAAAAATACTCCCGATAATAATATTTTCCTAATACTCTCCGTCTGCACGCATGCTGCCAAAATATGCGTCCAGTCTTCTTGTTCCCCGCATAATGGGCAAATCCTCTTGCCATCATCATCAGCAATCTTGCGAGCTTTCCACCCTCCCAATCTAAGCCATGCTATTCCCGTCCTATGTTTTATACCTAATTCCAAAATATATGTTTCCTTACCCCACCTAGTTTTTATTTAATTTTGTAGCGCCAATGTTGATCTTTGTCTACATTCAGACTCTACTTTCTGCCTGCTTATATCACATAGTCGTCTTTTGACTTTTTCACGGCACTGTGTGTATTTTCATTACCCCTTTGCCAGTTATCGTTTAAGCCTATTTTTGATAATGCCAGTTGTAACACCGCAGCCTAACATTTTGGATGCTCTATGTTGTTCATTTGATGACGATAACATATTGCGAATATTAGCACGGATACAATGTCATATACAATACTGGTGAATTAGTGTAGGATGCAAAACCCGAAGCGTTAGGTCATATACAAGTCACAGAGTTTCGAGGTCGCTTCATGACACAGCCTTGAAACATTACAAACACAAATTCAGACACCCAGGCAAAATGATCTTGAATGTTGTCTGTGTCCAGCTCATCAATATTATCTGGAATTGTGGTTAGTGTTTTACAACTTTTTGGGCTTTGCTATCAAATATTTTAGAAAAAGTTTAGAATGCACATTCCTGGAAGAATCTGGCAATGGAAGGAGAAAAGACATTGAATAGCAATCATTTGCCAAGAAGGAAAAGGTTTCTCCATCATTCGAGAAGCACAGTTCATTGACAGCGGCTTCAAGGCCTTCTGAACCTATCTCTTCCTTGGCCAACACTAATTAGTATTCATCAAACATCCCTGTAATATGCAAATGATAGACTGTAATTGCAGGAGATGCTCTCCTGCAAAGCAATGCAGCAAAAAAGCTGCGCTACAACCTTTAAGAGTAGTTTGTGCACTTAAAATAAAAACAAGATCTTGCTTATAGGAATAACTTACATTAATCAAGCCTTGGGTTTCAAAATCAGCATCTGTTATGTCACTTGCCGGAAAGTTATGAAGAAATAACCAAGAGCTAAAGTAATGAATAGTATTATGCTAACAACTAAGGAAACGTTTCACACAACTTGGCTTTAAAATTAGTTTAAGAATGTTGCACAAAAAGCTAAGGGAAAAAAACTTTTGGCCTTATATGGGTGACTTTCAATGCGGAGCTTTCTGTTATGTTGAAGAAATGCTATTCTCAGCTGATTCTCTCACGTACAATAACTGCATCCATCTGGGATTTCCCACAATTCTATTCTTCATTCACCTGTTGTGACGGCAGATCAATTTTCATTGAATATGAGCAATTTATCAACTTTTCTTATCTAGATATTTGTAAACGTTGTGATTTATTAAAGCAATATGTTTTGCTATAATAAATTAAATATATAATTATTCCAATGTATTTGAAACGGTATTTTCAAAAACTCCCCGCAAAAAAAACGCCATATCAGATTAGGTACCCCTTTATGCCTTAGTTCTGATTTTAAGGTACTTCATTTTTACTTTCTCTACTACGTATAGCAAGTAGGGGAAGTATTGTATTCCACCCAAAAATTCGATACCGAGATTTCACCGGAAATACATGTTTTGAGACCCCCTGAATCCAAAAAAAAAGCATTTTTGGAAACATGTCCTTGTGTGTGTCTGTGTGTGTGTCTGTGTGTGTGTCTGTGAACAGCATAACTCAGAAACAAACAGTCGGATAAACACCAAACTTGGTATTTAGGTTCAATATCTTCCAAGGATGCGACACGAAGGTTTTCAAGAAAATCCCCCCACCCCAGAGTACCCTTTACATGGAACATTTTTCGAAAATTTTAATTTTCTCAAAAATGGCTCAAACGATTTTGATTAAAATATCATATGTTTAAGATATTTTCCTTAAAAATAAAATGTATATCTTGAATTTTCTGGGAATGTCTCCTAAAGCATTCTTCATTGTGAACGACTTTTGCATAACTGGTAAACCATAAGAGATAGACAGAATGTTACTACACAAAAAATGTAGGTCGCATTAAAATACACAGTTTATGTCATATACATTTTTTTTGTTGAGTAAACCATTTTCGAGATATTGCTTGTTATTCTCTTACATTTTTCAATACTTATTTTCTCAAATGGGAATTCGTTATTCATTTTTTTGTCTTGGATATGCAAAGAGTATTAATCTGTGGGAAAGGGAATGGTGCTGCACCTAGCAACCAGCTATTAAGAGATATACGTGCTTAAAGGCTACTGTATTTCTATATTGCCCTTGTAAATATATATTCCACTTACGTCTACAAGAAAGTTAGCAGTAAGATAGAGTCTGCAAATGTTTATCTCGTTTAACATGAAGTAGATGGAGAATAAGCGTTTGTAAAAATAGTTTGTACAAGAGTAGAGAAAGTCGTGTGAGTGTACCACATCAGATTTTTTACTTTCTCTACTACGTATAGTAAGTAGGGGAAGTATTGTATTCCACCCAAAATTCGATACCGAGATTTCACCGAAAATACATGTTTTGAACCCCCTGAATCCAGAAAAAACATTTTTGGAAACATGTCCGTGTGTGTGTCTGTGTATCTGTGTCTGTGTGTGTGTGTGTGTGTGTGTGTGTGTGTCTGTGAACAGCATAACTCAGAAACGAACAGTCGGATATACACCAAACTTGGTATTTAGGTTCAGTATCTTCCAGAGATGCGACACGAAGGTTTTTAAGAAAATCCCCCCATCCCAGATTACCCTTTACATGGAACACTATTCAAAAATTTTAATTTTCTCAAAAATGGCTCTAACGATTTTGATTAAAATATCACATGTTTAAGATATTTTCATGAAAAATAAAATGTATATCTCGAATTTTCTGGGAATGTCTCCAAAAGTATTCTTTCTTGTGAACGACTTTTGCATAACTGGTAAACCACAAGAGATAACACAATTTTACTACACAAAAATGTAGATCGCATTAAAATACACAATTTATATCATATACATTTTTATTTGTTGGGTGAACCATTTTCGAGATATTGCTTGTTATTCCCCTAAATTTTCCAATATACTTTTTCTCAAATTCGTTATTCATTTTTTGTCCTGGTAATGCACAGAGAATGGAATATTCCACATTGCAAACACTTCTTAAAATATTTGACTATCGCTTAAAGCCTACCAATTCCCCTTGAATCTACAAGAAAATTAGCAATAAGATTAACATCTCGATGTCTCGATTAACATGAAGCATATGGAGAATAAGCGTTTGTTACAATAGTTTGTACAAGAGTAGAGAAAGCTATGTGAGTGTAACACATCAGATTTTTCACTGAATATTGAAAAGGAATAGATTACAAAAGGAACAGAATTAATTTATTGTGTTTTGGATTTATTTTATGCACTTTCAAATGTGAAAGATTAGAAGTATTAGTATTTAATGGGATAATTGGTAAATTAAAATACTTTTCTGTAAAAATCATTCCATTCATTTTAAAGTTATTTGCTATATGAGCATATAAAGGCATATTTAATTCATAATGAAGTGAGTTTATATTAAGTTATAAAAATGAGGTTAAAGAAATAAGAAAAAGCAATCCTAGACTTCAGTTAAAACAAGGGAAAACCAGCTGGATTACATGTAGCACATGAAGCATATGTGGCATAAGACTACAACAACGGAATAGTTCTTGGTAAGCGGTGCATAGGGTAGAGTAAGTCGGCTGCGTCGTACTTTACAATCACATATGTACAAAAGGCGGCAAAGAAAATCTCACTGCACCTCGCGTCTACGTCACATTCTTTATCGTTGTCCGTGGTCTTGCGAAGCTATGGCTATTTCATTAGTTGCTTTAGGCCTCGGTACAAGGATGCACCAGTCCTTCTGTAAAACAATTGCACCAATAACCGAAACAAAGGTTACAAAATGGCGTAGAAACGAAATATATGTTGACGCTCTTGAGCGTATTGGCTAAAAGAGAAAGAGGTAGAGCGAGTGCGTTCAGTTTGTCATACAGATCTCTTATAATGATTGGTGCCATACCTTATCGTCTAGTGCAGAACACGCCTTTGAAAGGGTTAAAAGCTAAGGAGAAGAAGCGAAATGTAGAATGTGTAGTGTGAAAAGATTTTCAAATTAAAGCTTGAATGGTATTCATTAAATACATAGCAATACTTTATAACAATAAATAAACATAACGTATTCCTACAATGGTATCAATGCTTGTTCCTTCATAGAAGCAAACATAACTAAATAATAAATAAATAAATAAAGCAGCATGTTTTCCCTCTAATTCAAACTACAATTGGTTTCCTTTAAAAAAATCTGATGTGTTACACTCACATGATTTTCTCTACTCTTGTACAAACTATTTTTACAAACGCTTATTCTCCATCTACTTCATGTTAATCGAGATAAACATTTGCAGACTCTATCTTATTGCTAATTTTCTTGTAGATGTAAGGGGAAAATATATTTACAAGAGCAATATAGAAAAACAGTAGCCTTTAAGCACATACATATCTCTTAATAGCTGGTTGCTAGGTGTAACACCATTCCCTTTGCCACAGATTATAACTCTTTGCATATCCAAGACAAAAAAATCTGATGTGTTACACACATGACTTTCTCTACTCTTGTACAAACTATTTTTACAAACGCTTATTCTCCATCTACTTCATGTTAATCGAGATAAACATTTGCAGACTCTATCTTATTGCTAATTTTCTTGTAGATGTAAGGGGATAATATATTTACAATGGCAATTTGGAAATACAGTAACCTTTAAGCATATACATATCTCTTAATAGCTGGTTGCTAGATGCAGCCCCATTCCCTTACCCACAGATTAATACTCTTTGCATATCCAAGACAAAAAAATGAATAACGAATTCCCATTTGAGAAAATAAGTATTGAAAAATTTAAGGGAATAACAAGCAATATTTCGAAAATGGTTCACTCAACAAAAAAATGTATATGACATAAATTGTGTATTTTAACGCGATCTACATTTTTTGTGTAATAAAATTTTGTCTATCTCTTATGGTTTACCAGTTATGCAAAAGTCGTTCACAATGAAGAATACTTTTGGAGACATTCCCAGAAAATTCAAGATATACATTTTATTTGTCATAAAATTATCTTAAACATATGGTATTTTAATCAAAATCGTTAGAGCCATTTTTGAGAAAATTAAAATTTTCGAAAAATGTTCCATGTAAAGGGTAATCTGGGGTGGGGGATTTTCTTGAAAACCTTCGTGTCGCATCTCTGGAAGATACTGAACCTAAATACCAAGTTTGGTGTTTATCCGACTGTTCGTTTCTGAGTTATGCTGTTCACAGACAGACACACACACGGACATGTTTCCAAAAATGCTTTTTTTGGATTCAGGGGGTCTCAAAACATGTATTTCCGGTGAAATCTCGGTCAAATTTTTTGTGGAATACAATACTTCCCCTACTTACTATACGTAGTAGAGAAAGTAAAAATATAATCTCCTTAGAGCACACAATTGCAAATTTTTATGTCATTAGGCATATTTCATATATCCGTTATATTGTATACTGTAAGCATTATTTTAATTGCGTATCGTCATTCAATTGTGAAATTTCAAGGCCAGCATATAGCAACCCGCTTTTAAACATTTGACAGTCACTTTGGTCTAATTTATGTCACTACAACGAAATATGTAATAATGGTAGAGTATTATACAAGTGTTAAAAGTGGGGTTTGATTTTGCGAGTAGGAATGTCCTACGAGCAAAATAAAACCACGTTTGACACGTGTGGCGTATCCTATTTATAGACAGCGCTGGAATTTGTAAAATATCAACAAAATAATATTATAATTACTCCCGAAACTACAAGAAAGCACATTTAGAGCGAGATCAACTCGTATGTATGACGAGATTCTTAAAACAAGAGAAATGGCGTTAAAACGGGGATCAACTGTCATGTGCAGAGAGATGTCAGATGTTTTGATGTTTTGTTGATTCGCTGGAAATCATTTTCAGTGAAATTATTTTAAACATGTTTTGCCTTACACCATGCAATGACGTGATTAAATGCTGTACCATATTGCTTTCTGGATTTTAAGTACTTCTAGTGTTATTCTTTCTGCTGCTTCTGTAATTTCACCTGGCTCTTTCATTTCAGCTTCTTCTGAATTCATAATTGTTTCCATTTAATCTTTATATAAGTTGTACTGGATAAAACAATAACGGTTTAGATAAAAAAAAACAAGGCTGCCAATATAAGGTATAGTTTAACTCCTCAACAAAATGCCATAAATTGAGGTATAACGGTTTGTATTGTGAACAGATGTGACCGTTATGAAAAATTAATCGTGTAGAAATACATAATGAAATGTAAAGCCTAAACACACCAAGCCGAATTATTAAACATGTGCATATACAAAGGTAACGTGTGATTGGACTTGAAACCAAAGTTGGTCACAGTGGAGTGGTATAAACATTTTATCGCACTATTGCGATAATTTAAGCTTTTAGTTCGTGTTAAAAGTTCTACTTTTAGGCCATGCTGTCTATAAAATTAATTTTGCAAACGTTTATTTCGATTAACATATAGTAGATATACAAACGTATATGTGTAGGAATAGTTTATAGAAACTATATAAAAATAGACGATAGTGGGTAGGACATAACATCAGAATTTTTATTTATTGTTTAGTTCTATCCGTTTGTTGGACATAATTTGGAATTCATACATAATCGTTAAACCAAAGTTTTCGAAGGAAATAATTAATTAATTTGTTATTTGATAAACGGGCTTCTTACTTCGAAGTGAGCTTGAGTATTATTTTAAAAAATTATATAAAAATTGTTTTGCCGCCCAGAACAGAAGAAAACCAAGTCAAAAAATAATTGTTTCCCTCAATATAATGTTTGTCCATTTTTGGTATTGAATGAATTATAGAATCAGCTAATACGTTAAATTCCTAAACAGGTTTTTCTTTTCGATAATTGAGGTTTTTATCTGTATGGATTGGTTAATATGTTTGTTTCGGAGAATAGAACAATTAATCCATCATCTGATGCCCTAAATAAAATCAGCAACAGCTTCTTTAAGATGGATTGATTAGAGTTTGATAAATATTAGAGTATGAGAATTTGATTATGTGTAAATATATAATGACACATAAATAAATGCTAATCATTAAATTGTTTTTTGCAAATGCAATGTAACAAACTGCCCTATCGTTACAGTTTCCTCTGGCAAACATTCCAATACCTAGCGAATAAAGCAATGCTTACTCTAGACTAGAATTCAAATATTCCTAAATAATATTTAAAATTAATTTATTAGTGAACTACGATCAGTATAAATCCATGTCGAAATAGCTTACATGCGTTATAGAAACTAAATTGTGAATTTCTGAATATGAACTTTAATAATTACTTTTTCTTCAACCACAGGACAAAGAAATAGGTGATGTATTATTTCGTTCGGATTTTCAGTAGCATTTAACGAAATTTGGAAAAGTTCTCTCAGATGTACCCGGTCCATACCAGCGTAGAATCTTGAGTATAACAGCACACTGTTTATGCTAACAAAATTCTTCTTGTATTAGACGTTTCTGTCTGCAGGAATCTACATGTTCTGTCCATGCCACCTTTTATTTAAACTTCGAACATTTCTTTTCCCTATTGTCTTGTAATTCTTAAAATGGACTAGTAGTCTTTCTGTATTCAGTGTTTGAAGATGACTTATCCACTTAGTTTTATATTCGTTAAATCTTTTCATTCAAGTCCTATTTATCTAATTCTTTTCTTATATCTGCATTTCTTTTATAATCTGCCCTCCCATATACAGACACAGTCTTAAAATCTTCATTTCATTTACTTCGAGTCTCATTTTGTTTTTCTGTATCATTATCCATGCTTCACTTCCATACAGTAATTTTGGCACCGACATTCCTTTATAAAATTTTAATATTGTGTCTTTTCTTACTTTTTACAAACACCTTTTTAAAGTGCCATTAAAATAATTCAAGACATCTATTTTTACTTTATCTAATACGTATAATAAGTAGGGGAAGTATTGCATTCCACCCAAAAATTATATATCGATATTTCACCGGAAATACATGTTTTGAAGTCCCCTGAATCCAAATAAAGCATTTTTGGAAACATGTACTGTGTGTATCGGTTTGTTTTTGCGTCCACCTGTAAACAGCATAATTCAAAAACGAAAAGTCGGATAAATACCAACTTGGTACTTGAGGATATGACACGAAGATTTTCAAGAAAATCCCTCGCCCCAGACTACCCTTTATATGGAACATTTTTCGAAAATTTTTAGTTTCTCAAAAATAGCTCTAACAATTTTGATTAATATATTTTATTTTTAAAATATTTTCATGGCAAATAAAATGTATGTCTTGAATTTTCTGGGAATATCCCCAAAATTCCTCTTCATTCTGAATGACTTTTGCATAACTGGTAAACCCTAAGAGATAGACAAAATGTTACACACACAAAATGTAGATCGCGTTAAAATACACGATGTATGTCACATAAATTTTTTTTGTTGAGCGAACCATTTTCGAGATATTGCTTGTTATTCCCTTAAATTTTCCAATCCTTATACTTTTCTCAAATGGGAATTCGTTATTCATTTTTTGTCCTTGTAATGCAAAGAGAATGGAATACTCCACATAGCAACCAGCTTTTAAAATATTTGACTATCTCTTAAAACCTACCAATTCCCCTTGCATCTACAAGAAAATTAGCAATAAGATTAACATATCGATATCTCGATTAACATGAAGCATATGGAAAATAAGCGTTTTTAAAAATATTTTGTACAAGAGTAGAGAAAGTCATGTGAGTGTAACACATCAGATTTTTTGTCTTACATACCTTCTTTTCGTCGAATTTTTTTTATTTACTTCTTCGTCTTCTTCTTCTATTTTGTTTCTGTGCTATTTATTGCCGGTTTCTGTATTTTTCTCCGATTCTTATAAAACAACACTAACTTTTAAGTTCAGTGCGACAAATATAGAGTGTAACATATGGAATATCGTGTATTATATAAGCACGTATGGTCTATCTGAAGCATGCGATGTTGAATCTCAACGTGTAAAATGTTTTAAGACCAATAAATACACTACTCTACGCTATTCTATTTAGGGAGGTTGTCACGTTATATGCTTTTGCTATTTTATTTAATGAATAAGTTGACTTTTGTATCAACTCATCTGCGAACATTAAAGTTAATGCACAGTCTTTTTATTACAATTGTTTAAATATAAAGATATACCATTAATCCATTGTCTAGTAATTTCATCAGTGCATGTTAAAGAGTAGTGGAGACATACTACATTCTTGTCTTACTCTTATATTAGTTTTTCTGTTTTTAACTCTTAAGCTCCTAAGATTAGTATTTTAGTTTCTTTAAAAATATTTTAATTACTTAAATTAGATGTAATTGAATTCCGTTTGATCATTAGTTTTCAAAGTTTGTGTCTTATAATTTTATCAAAAGGTTAACAAAAGCAATTATGTAAATATATCGGAAGAAATCAGCAACAGAGTAGAATGAATTACTGCATAAATAACTTAAAGCATTTTAATTGTTGGTATTCTTTAGTTATTACATTACAGCCCGATAATCTGATGTTCCGTATAATACGGCCCATTTAAATCTTGATGTAAGAGTGTAAACAATAAGAGACCGCAGACAAACGATCGTTAACAGCATACGTACCTTTACAACTGAAAGTAATCAGCATTGGGCTGGTAAAAATCGTAGTAACTTCCTATTTCCGCTATTTTACAATGGATTTTTTTCGTCAAATCTGAATAACTTCCGTTATTTCGCAATTTTCCGTGTTAACAGTCTGTTAGCTAAGTTCACTGAACGATAATGCGAGAAGGTACAACAGAGTTTTACAGAGGTAATAATAATTACTTGAAAAACTAAGATGTTACCTTCTGTCCTATCCATCTCCGCTCTGTCAGTTTTGAGTAAAGCATTAATCACAGTAATTACTTAATATCCTTCCGTGTTATTACAGGTTAAAGCAGAACACGTTTGCATTATATCATGCGACTTGCATATGCCGCCCCTTGCGTCATCATATTTTTACTTCCCTTACTACGTAGGGAAATATTGCATTCCACCCAAAAATTCGATACCGAAGTTTCACAGAAATACAGGTTTTGAGGTGCTCTGAACCCAAATCAAGCATTTTTGAAAACATGTCCGTGTATATGTCTGAACAGCATAACTCAAAAACGAAAAGTCAGATAATACCAAACTTGGTATTTGAGTTTAGTATCCTCCAAGGTGTGACACAAAGATTTTCAAGAAAATCCCCTCGCCCCAGACTACCCTTTACATGGAGCATTTTTCGAAAAACTTTATTTTCTCAAAAATGCCTCTTACGCTTTTGATTAAAAATCATAGGTTTAAGATATTTTAATGGCAAATGAAATGTATATCCTGAATTTTCTGTGAAAATTCCTCTTCATTCTGAATCACTTTCGCATAATTGGTAAACCGTAATAAATAGACAAAAATTTGCTATACAAAAAACGTAGTTCTCGTTAAAACACACAGTTTATGTCATATACATTTTTTTTCTCCAGTGAACCATTTCCGAAATATTCTGTGTTATTTGTTTGAATTTTTCAATACTTATGTTTTCTCTTAAATGGGAATTCGTTATTCGTTTTTTATGTCCTGGACATGCAAAGAGAATAGAATGCTCCACAGAGCAACCAGCTCTTAAAATATTTGACTACGGCTTAAAGACAGTTTCTGCAAATGTTTATCTCGATTAACACGAAGTATATGGATAATAAGCGATTTTAAAAATAGCTTGTACAAGAGTAGAGAATGTCATGTAAGTGCGACACATAATATTTTTATACAAGGCTATCAAAACGTCTAACTTAATCTACGGAATAACGCATGAATTACCCAGAGGGCGTGTCAGGAGAAATTGTTTAAAAGTGTTCATAACAATAGAAAGCTTAACACAGTCACTCTTAACGTCTAATTATTCTTATAATGCATCGCTTTTCTAATTTTAGATTCCTTGATGTACCTCTTTGGTTCTTTCGTCTTTATCGTTTTACGACTTGACTCATACAAGGGCTGATCAACAAAGACTGAGACTGATTTTTTCACAGATGTTTATTACTCCAATTCAATGTTTACATGATCTTTTTCAAAGTAGTCCCCTCCTACTTCAATGCACTTTTTATAACGTCTCTGCCAGTCCTTGAACACGTGCTGCAGACCATTCTTTGTCAGGTCCTTGAGAATCGCCTCACTTTTCTTGAGCACTGCTTCAGAGTTCTCAAATCGAATACCCCTAAGCTTTGCCTTTAGTGATGGGGATAAAAAAATTCACAGGGTGCAAGATCGGGGCTATAATGTGGATGTGATACACAGGTAATGTTGAATCGAGCCAGAAACTGCATGACTTGATTTGCGACGTAAGGCCGTGCATTATCATGATGAAGTCGCCACCCAGTCCGAGAAAGCTCTTGTTGTTTCTTTGCAATGTGCTTCCTCAGTGTAGCCAATACTGACGTGTAGTATGCTGTTGTAACAGTAGTGTGAGGGGGAACTGCATGCTGGTAAATCATTCCATTACAGTCAAAAAATGTGATCACTCACTTTCCCTGCAGATGGAACAACTTTTGCCTTTTTTGGTGTTGGAGAACCTGGCGATTTCCACAGTGCTGGCTTGTTTTCCTTCAGGATCATAATGATGCAGCCATGACTCATCACCGGTGATAATCGATTTAAAAAAATGCATTCCCTCTCGCGTCACCTCCATTGTCTGGTATGCGAAATGCACGTAGGGTCTACAAAATAGAGCATTACTACCAACCTACCAATACGAGAGTGCTGCCGCCTACCAAAATTATACGTAAAAACCCGCTCTTTTCAAATATTTATGTTACAGATACGAAACTATTACGGAAGCTACAGGAAAAAATCAGTCTCAGTCTTTATTGATCAGCCCTCGTAAATCTGCTCTTTGCAGCTTAAAATCGGACGATTGCATTGGGGAATAAAATAATTTATTTATGCTTTTGTTTAATAATTAAAATGCAACTAAGAATGCTTTGAAGCTTATCTGTGGTAGAATACGTAAGCTGTAAGCAATTAAACCAGTATGGACATATCACGAGAATGGCAGAGGAAAAAATGCCCAGAAAAGTTAGGGAATGATGTCCGCCTGGGAGAAGAGGAAGGGGTAGACTCAAAAATACTTGGATACAGGAAATAAGGACGGGAATAAAAGAAAAAGGACTGGAGGAGGAAGAATGGAATGACAGGAATGAGTGGAGAAGAAGAATGAACAGAAATATATGTAAACATTGTAATTTTGCTTATATAAATAAAAATTTAAACTTGTTATTATTATTATTATTATTATTATTATTATTATTATTATTATTATTATTATTATTAATTCTATGAAAGAAGGGTAAGATAAAATTATAAGGTATTCTTTGAAAATGCAAGAAAATGCTGTATTTTCGGATTATTGCAACTATAAATTACCCATTATCTTCCAGGTATTCTCTCTAACCTTTTATTTCCTCAACACTGCATTTCCTCACTATTATAATCCTATAAATAAAATTAACAAATTATAGCCTACTAAATTACTTATATCGAACAACTCTCAAACAAGCAGGTCAACAGAGGTCCAGTCGCTAGAAGCGCTGTGTCTAAGTACAAAGATGCCCATCTATACCGTGCTACCTTTGTAGTCTTCTATAAGAGAACAACAATGAACGTTCGACAGTAGTGAAACAAAGAAAATACTGAAAACATTGGCTATGTTCTGGAATATTACCTAGGCTTAATGGTCTAAGTAATTATTCAACCTCAGCATCATATTTCGGGTGTATATGGGATAAAATACATTTCAAAGGCTAAGGAATATGTTCGGAACGTTAATTACACTTGTTTCTGTATTTCATACCTTGACCAGCATGCAGAATATTTACTACATCCATTTGCCACACCCTAAGGAGTAACAGATTGGGGATATTTTAATGAGTGGAATATTGTCAGGGCAAATTACTTTATAATTTTGTGGTACTTTTATATTGCAAGTTATAAACGATATTCAGATTTAAACTTTGGTAAATCTTGATAGTTAAAATTCATAATGCAAACACGCAGAAATATAAGAGTTATGCTTCCTGCTATGTGTTACATTTGTCGCAGTTCTCAATGGCTTGTGTTATCTTATTTGCTGGGCGCTTATTGTTTAATTATTTTTTAATTTGGATTCTTTGTCCTCCGGCTAGCTATTATAACTCAGTCGAGCAAGTGTCTCTAAGCAGGATGTATAAACGGAAAGGAGTTGTTGCTAAAAGATAACACTGATAAAAAAATCTGAATCTAGACTTTTATTGCCGTCACGCTTAATATTTAATCTTTATACACGCCTGACTGACACTGTGATATTCCGAAAGTAACTATAGTCGTTTTAGTTGCCGCGCACCAATTACTTCACGTACTTTACATTTTTGTAACTAACTCTGCGACGTGCACCTCGTGAGAGATTCTTCAGAACTGTGCTACACTTGCTTATGGCTCGAGAATGTACACTCCTTCACCTCGAATTGCCTAAACATTATAATATAGCTCCTATTGGTTACCAAATTGCGCCCACTTTAGCGTCTGTTTTGGTTAGCCAATCACTACAACTAACATATATACTCTAGGGAAGATATTCCCTCCATTTTAAAAAAAAAATAAAAGGCACGCTACCCTGACGTCATTTGTTTATCCGTTCTTAGTGATAAACAACTCACCCCTCGGTTTATTGTAACCCACTTCTATTGTCAGTTTCAGTTAGGCCGTGTAAACTTATTTCTTAACAATACTTAGGCCTAACAAACATCTAAAATCCTGTACATACAATAATATTAATTTACACTACAATCACTCTGGCATTCACAGCATGTTATGATATAAAATATTGCCTCACATTTTAGTAATATATTATAGGTCATATTTTCACGCAGCTCAGCATTAAAGTAGAAATTTTAAGCAATCATTCTCTACCGTAGGGATTGGCTGTTGATGACAGATTCTTAAGATCATTCAAAAGGTCACTCCTCAAAATAGAACTTCGTCTCATTTTGGTGTCCGGGCGTGCTCGACAGTGAACACGTTTCGACAATTTAGATTTATAACTTTCGTACTTTGAGACCCGGCAAGACATAGACATATCGTAAATGTTTCGACCGAATTTATAAAATTGTCAGCGTGGTTTCAGTGGACATCGGCAAACATGCGTTATGCGTTAACCAAAACTAAAGGTTTCGGAAGTTGTAAGCAGAATTTAAGGTTATATTAGGAGTTGGGGTGTTTTAAATGTATCATATTGCAATGCTATGTTTAAAATAAGAAGCATGTTCGAATGACAACTAGACAAAGTAAAGCGCATTCACTTGTTTTTATCTGGCGGAGTTCTTAATTTTATGGATATAAGCTTTAAACTACGGAGAATTCCGCACAAATCAATACAGAAAAATTAACAAATTTTAATTATAGTAATTCTGTTAGAACTTATTATATAGCTATTAAAAAAAGGTACATAAAATTTAAAGTAAAAAATAAAACTTGGCTGTTGGCAAAAGTTAAGTAGAAGAATACCTTACTGTTGAGGCAGTATTTTTAACACTTAAATGATTTCAGTCTAATTATATAATATATAAATTCAATAACAGCCCACCTTAAAGCAATATGTGTATGTAACAATATATAAAAAGTGTATATTACAGTCATATGTGTTTATATTATTGTATACATGTGTAATAATATTATGTGAATGTATTATGTAATTTAATAATGTAGGAGCTGTGAGAACAATAGGTTAAAAGTTGCTAACAATGAGGTAACCTTGAGGCAATAATGAGTAAGAAAGTGTAATAATGCTATTAGTCATTCAATAATGTAATTTTATGACAGTTTATAAATTAGCCAATCAACAACCAGAAAAAGCTTTAGTTAAATAAAGGTATTCTATTGGACTAGGATTAGCCAATCAGAGACTTGAAATACAGAAATTTACAAATTTAGTCGGTAGAAACCAAGTCAGTTGCTTGTAGACAGTGCTCATAACTGGACGTGTTGGTTGCAGACAGTGTTCCTGACGTGAGATGCGTCCTCGAGAAATTTATACGTATTCGTATGAGACGAAAATAGTTTGCGTGTTAAAAAGTGCATGTAATTAATAAACAAATCTCTCTCTCTCCCTCTCCATCTCCCCCCCTCTCCCTCTCTCCTCTCCCCCTCCCTCTCTCTCTCTCTCTCTCTCTCTCTCTATATATATATATATATATATATATATATATATATCAGTGAAGTGTTATTTAAATCGTATCAAGCGTTAATAAAAGGAGTGAAGTAAAATTATAATCTGTGTAAACCTACATTCTTCAGTCGCACCACAACCCTGCAAAGCGAAACATGTCTAACAATAATACTGACGCAGCCGAGGCAAACATAAATATATAATATTTAAAGAAACAGTCAAATTACAAAGTTAATATTTTTTAAACTTGGGGCAAAGGCCACCGGAAAGTTCATTTTTTGGGGGAAGGCTACCGGAAACTTTTAACAATACGTGTTGTTGCAACTACTTCAAGTTCGGTTCCCAACAGACGAACTACAATACAACTCCTACTTCAAGTTTGGCTTCCAAAGCGTGGTGCAAATAACAAACAACAAAATAAGTTCTTCGCTGTGTAATCACATTTTGTTCATTGTCGTTCATTTTTATATTTGGAATTTCGGTTTATTTTAGTAAAAGCCTATTTCTCTCATGGTTTGGTATGTATCTCTTAGCGTGGTATCACAGGCTTTACTTTAGCGAATCACCATTTTACCAGCTTTTAGCTGAATTACGTAAACTAATTTTCCGACAACGAAGAGAATTCAATCCAATTCAATTTGTTACTCTCGGCTCTTGCATATGCATGTGCGCGCTTACAATAATGCTGGTGGTGGTCGAATGGAAAATACCGGAGATACAGTAGGGCAGCATGAGTAGAAATAGATTAGGGTATGAAATAATTACCTGCGCCTCCATGATTTGAGCCTCTAAATTAATATTTGAGAACTCTTTAAGAGACGCTGACAAGAATTATCTTGTTCAATAATGCACTTTTGTGACCAAACCACACTATAAAACCCAACAGCTTAGCTTTTCTTTCTTTAATTTAAAACAATCGCCTGTCACACTGAAAATAATAGGTCATACATTCCTTCTTTCTTCCGGTCACTTATTCTACTCAAATACCCACGGTCCATGTTCATTTTAGAAATTTTGATGACTTACGGTTTATTAAGCAAGGTAGCTCTGACAATTCTAATTTAAAATATGGTACCAATAGGCACCGTTCACCTAGAAGTCTGGTCTGATACACATGACTTCAAGACTAACAGTGGATCAAGAATATTCAGGCGGAAAAAAATTAAACTAAGTTTTATTTATGGACGCTCTTTAAATGCTGTGGTCCTTAGCGTCCCGTTCTATATTGGGCGTGAAAGACCAGGAACTTTACTCAGAGGCTTCTTTATTAGGCTTGAGGTTCTTTTACGTGCCGTAAATTTACGACACGGGACCACCGGCTTTACTTCCTTTCCGAAGGAAGCCACGCTAAGGGTTTTTACACCCGAAAAGTCCATCGCTCTCCGCTGGGTTTGAACCCGTGACCTCGGGAAATAGAGGCTAGCATGGTAACCACTACACCACAGAGGACGGCGTTTACGCGGGGGCACCAAATATGAAACATACGCGAATATAACCTCAATTTTGGGAGCACCTAAGAAGAGTCTACCAGGATAGTAACATCTAAATTTTCTGTCAGTCAGGCGACTATTAAAGCACTTGCAAGCTGCCAAATCAAATTTAAATTTATTTATAAATACCTACAAAACCTTTATTAAACTGTCAAAAAACAATAATGTTACAACTTGCTGCGTGCCACGGAAAGAATTCAAGAAAACTATAACTGTATCTGATTCAGTTTTGGGAATTCCCTTAGGCTACATACACGAGTGGGTTACACAAAACCATCAGGATCAGAACGGATGGGAATAAGCATAGAAAAAAAATAATAAGCCTTCGTTTTCGAAAACTGAAGACCTTCTGGGACTCAGCAGAAGCCAAATGAGATTGACTGGTAGTCTGTCGCTTGACAGGTCATTGCGCTCTCAGGAAACATCTACACTCATTGGCAATATACACATGAGGAAAACCCCATCAGCAGATATACACTACGCGATCAAAAGTATCCGGACACCTGGCTGAAAATCACGTACAAGTTCGTGGCACCCTCCATTGGTAATGCTGGAAGTCAATATGGTGTTGGCCCACCCTTAGCCTTGATGACAGCGTTCACTCTCGTAGGCATACTTTCAATTAGGTGCTGGAAGGTTTCTTGGGGAATGGCAGCCCATTCTTCACGGAGTGCGGAACTGAGGAGAGGTATCGATATAGGTCGTTGAGGCCTGGCACGAAGTCGGCGTTCCAAAACATCCCAAAGGGGTTCTGTAGGATTCAAATCAGGACTCTGTGCAGGCCAGTCCATTACAGAGATGTTATTGTCATGTAACCACTCCGCCACAACCCCTGCAGCATGAACAGGTGCTCGATTGTGTTGAAAGATGCAATCGCCATTCCCGAATTACTCTTCAACAGTGGGAAGCAAGAAGGTGCTTAAAATATCAATGTAGGTCTGCGCTGTGATCGTGCCGCGCAAAACATCAAGGGGTGCAAACCCCCTCCAGCATAAACATGACCACACCATAACACCACCACCTCCGAATTTCAATGTTGGCACTACACACGCTGGCAGATGACGTTCACCGGGCACGTTCACACCCTGCCATCAGATCGCCACATTGTGTACCGTGATTCGTCACTCCACACAACGTTTTGCCACTGTTCAATCGTGTAATGTTGACGCTCCTTACACCAAGCGAGGCGTCGTTTGGCATTTTCCTGCGTGATGTGTGGCTTATGAGCAGCCGCTCGACCATGGAATCCAAGGTTTCTCACCTCACGTCTAACTGTAATAGTACTTGGAGTGGATCCTGATGCAGTTTGGAATTCCTGTGTGATGGTCTGGATAAATGTCTGCCTATTACTCTTTACGGCCCTCTTCAAATGTCGGCGATCTCTGTCAGTCAACAGACGACGCTTCTATGCTGTGCATGTCCCTTCACGTTTCCACTTCACTATCACATCAGAAACAGTGGACCTAGGGATGTTTAGGAGTGTGGAAATCTCGCGTTCAGACTTCTGACACAAGTGACACCCAATCACCTGACCACGTTCGAAGTCCATGAGTTCCACGGAGCATCCCATTCTGCTGTTTCACGATGTCTAATGACTACTGAGGTCGCGGATAATGAGTACCAGCAGTAGGTGTCAGCACAATGCACCTAAGATGAAAAACGTATGTTTGTGGGGTTTCTGGATACTTTTGATCACATAGTGTATTGTGATGAAGAGGAGACAGTCTCTCACATTATCTTAGAATGCGAATGCTTAGCTGATAGAAGGTACAAACTCGTTGGGATTATCAACAGAGAGGACCAACTCCTAAACAGAAACTAATTATCAATCTCCTGGCTGTAATAAGTGGAGTAGAGCTTTTGTAGACTAGAAGTAAAGGAGATTGAAAATAATAAAACAAACCAAAAGATATAACTAACTGTTCAATCTTCATTTCAGTCCAAATCAAACCAAGCCACTCCTGCTCACTTCCAGAAGGATAACCTAAGTATGGTTTCAAGGAAAACCTATTGTGATTATGTTACACGTTACAATAACACAAGATTAGTCTTCTAGGATTTGTAATTTGCTAATGATAGAAAACATAACCTGAGATACATCAAACTTCACTCCAGCTCCTTAACTTTTCCTATACTTTGATGCTGGAACATTAGGTATATGAATAGCATCTGAAGGATTTAGAAAGTTGAATATCAGAAAATGAGATTTATAGGAGCAAAAATTAATTTTAAAGATCGATATAGAGCTGTACTAAGAAACATGGATTAAGAAATGAATATATCATGCAAGATTTAAAAATATGTATAATATGCAGATAAAGTACAATTGCATAGACATAAAACCCATGTAAATAGAATTAGATACCTACAATTAATTCTTATTGCATTCCAAAAGAATAAGGCATTTTGGTAGACTTAGGAGCCAATGTGTTGAAGTTGGAATATTTCTAATAACCTAACGAATAAACAAAGGCGACAAATTAACGTTTTATTTAATTTTTTCTTGGCATAGAGTCCTCATACAAAATTCCTGCAAAAGTTCAGCCTCTAGTTCCTTCGGAAGCGAAGTAAAGCCGGTGGTTCCGTGTCATAAATTTACGGCACATAAAAGAACCTCAAGCCTGATAAAGAGGCCTCTGAGCAAAATTACCGGTATTTCACGTCCAATATAGAATGGGACGCTAAGGACCACAACAGTTAAAGAGCATCCATAAATAAAACTCAATTTAATTTTAATTTCCATCCATTGCCCCTTATTTTCTAGCTATTCTAGCTTTTTTTTGCAAAAAGTTGTTTGTGCCTATTTCTGTTAATACTGATACATACTCTCAACAAATACTTTCTATCACGCAATTCTACGGTACGATATATCTACAAGGGAATAATGAGAAATGCTTTCAAACGTGTGTTTAAAAAGCAGATTATGTGCTAGTCATAATTTGGCATAGGTACTCTCATGAAAAAGGAACGACCGTTTACATTTTAAAGCGTACTGATTAAAAATGTGGCAAATTTCTTTGACATCGGTGAATATTTCGGAAACGGTTATTGCTAAGAAAATGTTTGACATATATCCTTTATTTTAACGAGCTCAACGTTTTACTCTTTGTTTAATTAATGACTTCCTAATTACATAATTTTCAATAAGAATTAAGATGGCTTCGTAAATCCAAGATGCAGTTTCATTTACGATATTTTGATTGTTAAATGTTTTTCAAAACCGAAAGCAGTTTCCTTGGGAAGGTTTGTTTGGGTTGGGTGAAATTTTCTGAGAATATTCGCACTTCCTCCTTAAAAGATACCACTGAACGAAAACAATTTGGGGTTTGCCCGTTTTTGAGTCATTGTATTCAAATATAGCAGGCACATATTCTAAAATCCATTTCATTTTCTTTTAAAAAATACTTTATTTTTTATTCATAGGATCACAAAAGACGTATTTTTTGGTGAAATTTTGATATCGAGTTTTTGGATACAATGCCACGCTTATTCTACCTTAGTATTTAAGCTTAACACTTCTTATTGCCATTTTGTGATTTTTAAAAATCTTAACTACATATATCACCACAAAGTTACAGAAAGCAATAGAGAAATTACATATTATTAAGCGTAATCAAGCAATTAACTGGGAACTCCAAGTTTTTAGCCACTGTATATTAATAAAGTTATACATTTAAGTTAAGAATGTACAATATCTCCAAAACTAAGCGTTGTAAAAAGAAATGTCTTCAATAAACGTTTCTTCATATTATGGGGAAAGTAAATGCCATTAGTCGTGTTTTGTTTGGAGGACGTTATGATAGTCATTTATGGTAAATTATTTTTTTAATGGGAACCTACAATTAGGGTCAAATTAAATTGACCCTAAAATAACCATCACAACGTCCTCCAAATAAAACACGACTAACGGCATTTACTTCCCCCCCCATAATGTCAAACAACTTTTATTCAAGATATTTCTTTCTAAAACGTTTAGTTTTTGAGATACTGTACAGTCTCGACTTAAATGATCCACCCTGTGTATTAGCTAGCATTTCTCTATATTAGAGATTGACAATTTATGTGGTTCAAACTTTACATAAATCCTATTTCCTGCTAACCTGACAAAATCCCAAAGTCCGGTTTTGTCAGATGCTGTCAACGTAATGTGTTTGAATCAACTATCCAAGTTTGATCTGTCTTAAAGGTTTTTGCTTCTATCAACAATAAGCAGTTGTTATCTCTGATTTCTGAAGTAGCCGCCATGATATGCGTTTAATGACGTGACACTATTCTAACTTTGTTTTAGTCCTTTAAAGTCAGTTCCATTGATGGCTTTGAAACAATCTCGTTGTTCTTGTGGACGCTTATCAATCACATTCCTCAAGGTTTCCATATCTGATGCAGAGCGACGACTTTTCCATAGAGGTACTGGAAGGACCTCTCAAGAAGAACATCCTCTTTGGAACCAAGATGCTATTAATTTACAGCAATCTTGTATCTGAAGGAAAGGACCCTCAAATTTTGGCCTCGGTGTGACTGTGGCAGTTGTAGCGACGGCATCAGGGCGGGCTGCAGATGAAAGTTTCAGGTTGGCGGGCGAGACGTGCGGTGGGGCAAACAGAGTAGGTCACGCGGGGCCTTCCAGGTATAAAACTCTGTGACAGCGTAGCAAGGCGATCAGTCTGTCAGTGCTAGGATCGACATCGACCACCTACAACATAATGAGGAGCTTTATCTTTGTGCTAGTCGCTCTTGCCGCTGCCGGTACGTACCTTACTCATTTCTGTAATGTCTTTATCTCTCCCCAACAGTAACGTGACAGTGAATATGAGCCAGTGGAGATGGATGTAAATGTGTGTTTTCGTGAGTGATCATCTTACTTTGTATTATATGTGATATTATTACCGCCCGTGCAAGTGACCAGCGCTCTGAACAAAAGACTATTGCTCTAGATGGTCAAGTAGATTATCCTTGTGATATTTCTAACAACGTGATTCTTTTAAATGTTGAAAGTGAACCTCAATTACAGTCCTTTCCGAAAAGGCATACTTAATTCTTCAAGGAATTTAAAAATGCCTTGACGAATATTCGCGAATTTGAACTATTTAAAGCGAAACCAGACCAGTGACAGTTCTTCAGTGGATGTTTCGCCAGTTCTGAACAGCGACAAGTAGCTACAATTTTAAGGCAACACAGTTCAACGCTTTCAGAATGGAAATATAATAATGTAAACAGTTGTTTTGTATCTAGAAACAACATGCACATTTACTTGGAGCTGGAAAACTATCTGTGGAGCTCCCCTTTTAATATTATCACCAAATTGATGCCGAATTGTTAGTCCAGGACTTTAACATGTTCAAGCCTATTCGTTCTGTCTTGAGTTACTAACTTAAGAACTTAAAGAGTTCTAAGTATTCTGACAATGAGAAACCTTCTTAAAATTAAATATTAAATCCACTGAAGATGTTACAGTATAGTTCTATTGTTCTTGTTTCGCAACACTTGTAATTTTGGGCCCTTTAAATCATAAAATAAAGGTTACTCCATATTGGGAATAGGGACTCAAATCATTCTCAGAAGTATTGATAATCTTTAAATTAAGTATATATATATGCAGAATTATTTTAATGAAGCTACACAATACTTTCAACTCGTATATACGTTCCTTCACGAACGTTTAAAGAAAAAAATTCAGTTCGCAGTCTTGGATAGCTTTCAAATGAAGCGTGTTTGAACCGGTTTCAGCACTTGCATAAAAAATGCACCAACCCGTTAACACACTTTTCACTCGAAAGGTTTTACGCTCTTCCTTTCATGGAAGATGTTTCATGAGAAATCTCAGTTTCTATGTGGCGTGACGAGGTGCGTAAAAAATATTCTTCGAGGCTTTCCTTACAACACAGGAATATTTACTCCTTCATCCCTTTTACAATTTTATTGACTTTTTAACTTGATCATACAAGCTAGCGGATGTATTTCTGTTACAGATTCGGTAACGTTACATAAAAACAACGCATAGCTTAAAGAGGGTACAGGGCTCAAAATGAATATTGGCTGACGCATTTACGGTATATTTCAATGCGTGTTTTGTCTTCCTCATAGAGCCTAGGTTCGCCACTGAACTGCTTGTATTTAACATAGATATATTTAAAGCACGTAACACCTTTTAGGGCAACAAAAGAGTTTTGTAATGCAAAACCTTTATTGAAAACATGGGTTGTGTTTTCATCCGTGGACTTGTTTCACATAATCTTGGAAGAAAATATCGAAAATCTCTTGTTGCTCTTTTATTTTTTAGGTTATTTTCAGTGGACTTCTTGGTGGAATCATTCAAGTCCTTCTGATGCTATTAACAGCAATAATTATTCTAATTATAAAAGCGTAATAAGGATTAATATCTAACTCGACTTATTGCAATTTACTGTCTCTATATCCCGTTTTTGTATTTTAAAACAGCTTTACTACCAAAGATTTGGTTTCAAAATTCTGATTACGTATTTTTTTACTCTTCCTCTTTGCTAATCCACCAACTTCTTTTTGAAAAGTTAACGGTAATATACATAGATTTTAAAAAGAAGGGATGCGCCAAACATATATCTATAATTTTCATAGTTCTATAAACTAGAACATCATAAATTATAATATTTAAATCGGTTGTATTACCTTCAGTATTTGCTCTTATAAATTTGGAGTTCCAAAGAGTCAGGTTCAAATCTATAAGCACTGTCCTCTATATTTTATGGAGAAGAAAATATTTCTAGATTTTTTTTATTCTGGCAACTCACCTATATAGAGGTGAATTCGAGCGTTTTGGATTACTAGGCCAACACGCTACCCAGTATCTAATGGAGGTCGATAACAGTGACTTCTAAACAGCTTCAAAAACATTTCAATACAGAGGCCATAAAACTGATGAACGATACTTGGCGCTCGACAAGTAAACGGAATGTGTTATTCTTGTTAGAACGATAGCGCGCTTTCACCCACTCTCCCCCACGTGGAATTACATCCAAAATACCATGTCCATGGTCGCCTGCCTTCTTCCAACGCTTTCACTTCACTGAACTTGAACAGAGAGTAAAAACAGAACAAATGCCTGCCAACGCGTAAAAACATTTGCGGCTTCCATGTGTAATATAATATTGCATCATGAAGCTCTAAAACGCGGAACAAACGTGATAATTTACAGTGCTTCCAACTTCCTAGAACTTCCTGGCATTACACGCTTGAAATCTTCGACGACTGGAGAACTTGGTTCAATGACACAGCAACAAGACTTTCTTGTTAGTGTTTAAATGTGAATTACCAGATGCTTAATGTTTAATTTTAGGGAGTATTACATGGTTAATTCTTCACCAAGAACTTCTAAGCCCCATATTTAATCATTTGAAATGTCTGCAATAATTATTCATGTGCTCTTCTAGATCATAGATGTTAAGTTTCAGCCACTTATTTAATTAAGTTATAAATATGTAGATATGCGAGAAGAACCGTTCAGAAAAGGCTATCTTGATAACCTTGAAGTGTTGGGAGTCTCCGGAAATACTTTCACAAGCTCTTGCAAGACTTCGCTGGACCTTGGCAATTGATTGATTGCAGACAAAAACGTTTTAAAAATTCTTCTATCCTTTAGGCACTTTTGGATACTTATGACAAAATGCAGCTCTCTGGAACTTTATTGTAAAATTATTTTTATATACCTATTTTGATACATTCAATAATATTAATTTTTTAACAATTTGATAAAAGAGGAGGTTTTTTTTAGAAAATGTTGAAGAAAACCTATTTTCAGAAACTTATGCTATATTTTATTACACAGTTCTGAGGAGTATTTCTGCAGTATTTACTCTAAATCATACTAAACCTTTGACGCAAGGAATTTTTGCAAAAATATGTACTAATGAAATGCTACTAACTTTGGAACTAATAGGCTTTCTTAGTTCAAATTCAGTAATTCAGTTTCCGCTCAATGAAAATGTTATTAAATGTTCATTTTTAAGTATAGCTTTAAACGTTTATAAGTGGAAACGTTCCTTGAAGTCTACTAAAGTTTTCAAGACCCCGAAGAAGTTGGAAAAGGTTCCTTGGAGACAGCGCGTCAGTGATAGTCTATCTCCCTCACCGTTTTCCAGTGCTTGGGCGAGGCTGTAGACACAGATGCCTTAGCTGTTACTGCATACAAGTCAGGCCATTAATTCGACATAGACGTCCACCCTTTCTCTCGGTTGAGGAAGAGTTTAATGCAAGCTTTCATGAACGCTAAATCACGTTTCACGCAGCTGTTTGCTCACGTTTATAACCGCTCTCACGTGGAACGAAGCGTGGGGTACCAAAGTTCCGCGTTCAAGCATCTTCTGAAACTTGCCGTATCTAGCAGCATATTTTATTCTTATGCACAAAACCTTAAACTTTGAATAAAAGAAGCCTCATAAAGAACTTAATGGAGGTCATTAACTATTCTTGTCAGTTTGTAAAACGCAGTCCGTAACGTCAAACCAAAAGAAAGGTTGCAACTCTGCTGATAGAGACTAAACAGGGGTTTTTCAGTCCCAATAACTTATGTAAATAGTACTAACGGTTAGGTTTAGCCAATATTTCATTGACGGTTATAACGAGGTAAAGAATAACGTGTTTAGAGTATTTTCTTGGCCCGTAGTGAATTATAGCAGATGGATCTCCTCAAACAGAAAGCAAATTACCGAGATCCAATCCATGTTGAAGTGAGTCGAAACAGCCTTTTTTAATTTTAATGTTTCTTAAAAATTACCACTAGTTTATAGTTTACAGCAAATTTAGCTGATTTTATGAGACAATTTGAAGAGTTCGAAGATATAGGCAAATTTAAATTATTGTTCTTGAGAGTTGGTCAAAGATAAAGCTTCCGACTTTTGGGATGAATAAAAATTGTGTGCAACATATTTCATATGAGCAATTAACAGCTATTCTTATAAATCCAACACTAAAACTATAGACACTGCTGTGTACTTCAGTGAAGTATTACTGTTTTTAAACAATCATAGCTGTAAGCACAAAGACCAATAATTCTTAGAAGAACACTTTGTATACTATAATATTGCTAAAAATATAATTAGAATTATTTTATTTACTTTTTAATTTATAATGAGTAATTGTTTCTTTGAATTTAATTATTTTTATTTAAAATATTTATGTGAAACAGCATACACACATCTTTTCACCAATATTCTTTAAATTTTTACGATCCAAAATTTCTGAAGTTATTACAGGAAATGTTTATGAAATTAATCTTTTAGTAAATAAATCCTCACAGCATTTGTCTTGTTAAATGCATAGTGTTTTAGTCATGTCAGAAGTATTCACTTGTTAAAATTCTGCAACAATAATTAAAAAGGGAACACGTACCCAATTTAGGATGAACCAAGTGTAAGAGGCGACTGAAACAAACCCATAGACAATATTTTGGTTTCCATCCATATGGAATGACGGTTGTATACTTCAAAACGTGCTTGTCTTATTAACCCCTGCAATCATGTAATGACATTGATAGCCAAATACTTCAATAGTAGTTTTATGATATTTATTTATTTTGATTAAGATTCTATGTTGATCGTATATCTTTTTATGTGAATGTGTAGAGAACATCATTCCTATTTTAATGTTATTGTTTAAAACTTTGGTGGTCTTAGGAACCTTTGCTACTAGGCAGAATACACACCATAGCCAGTTTAGTTATAACCGGAGATTCAAATCCATTTCATACCAAATGTGACCCTCAAGATTGACAGAGCCATCCTACTTTGTTTCGTTTTAGTTAATTGGCAATATCCTCTGTCATCGAGAACGTATTGCCTGCTTTCGTGACCATTAAAACAACATTTTGTAGAGGAATAATTAACTACAAACCATTCCAATTGAAACGTTTTTACTAAAGCAAATAATGTTAATAATATACAGGGCAAAGCTTAACAATGAATGCACGAAAAGAAGGAAAGAAAGAAAGAATGAATGGAAAATTATACGTGACAGAAACGCGCAGAGCGTGGGCTGGTATTATTTTACGAAAGCCTAGAGATATTACGTAACACAACTTCAGCTCTGGAGTTATAAATGCTTCTAACGCTTCTAGTTATAACGGCAAAAATGACGGCGCCAGTGTGTGTGTCGAATAGAAATGTAACAGGTGGAAAAAAATCGCTGGAGGGAAAGTTAAGACAGCTAATGGTGTTATGTAAGCAGCAAGTTGGCCAACTTTTGCAATAGGAAAGGCCGGTACGTCGCTAATGAAAAGGTCATCATTACAAGTCATCAATCTGTGCTGCACCTTGCGCTTCTCGGCTACAGCTAGATTATATTCCAATGTTTATAAGTACAAGCAAAACTTAGGTATATTTCGCTATCGATATTACCTTTTGTGCAAACACGTTTCTTTCTCTTCTATTCGGTATATCAGTTCATCTCTCCCGCAACTCTCGTAAATAGTTGGAAGTCTTTTAATATGTGAACTGGATCTTAGATACTTATATCCAACTACTAAATATTTTGTTTGTTCATTTTTGTTATATAATTATGACAAACTACAAGTAATTCGTAATTATAAACTACAAATATTCTACGTAATAACCAGCTACAGAAAAAACTCGGAAACAAAGTATAAACATTTATCTTCTATACAAGAATATGCTTTTCTACGATTAATCGAATTGTTCCCAATCTTAACCAATTCTTTGCCTTGATAAAAATTCAGACTGTTTCATGTTATGTTTCAAAAACTTTTCTAAAAGCTAATGATTTCCTACATGTTTCAAAGTGTTCATGTAGCCATTTGCTGTTGGGCATTCTAAAAAAATATAATTATGTTGATACATATGAAGTATATTTATTGATAGTTGCTTTATATTAACCCTCCCAGTAGGTCTCTAATTGCATACATTTATTACATTTACACCATAAGAGCATTTACAGAAGATAACAACCGTGCAAAATGTTATGCAGTAAATATTGCACAAGTCGCTATTAAAAAACTATTTAAACTCATTTCTATAAATTATATATTGATACAAGTAATTACTACATGATCCTTCAGAGTTATCCAGATATCAAGCTTTATTTGGGAATAAATCTCTTAGCCAGTACTTTAGTGACGAAGTGTTCTGGTTAAAACATTAAAAACTTCAAGTCTGTACCAGGCGAGAGGTTGTCAGCTAATCTTGTTTCTTGCAAATCACTGTTACACAAAGGGCTGAAACAGATTTACGTAACAGCTGCATACTCTATGTAGCGCACCCAGTAAGGGACTCTTGCTTTCGTTTTCTGCAGTCACCCAGTCTCCACCAGGCGTTGCGAAATCTCCGCAAAACATTCCAAATACGCTCTCCACAAGGCCAACAGGTTGGCATAAGCTGAAAAACAAAAAAATATAAAGCGACAAACCGGTGCTCGAATGCACACAGGAGACGGTAGCCAAGCTGCAGACTTCACAAACTTGTATCTGTGTCTGGTTTTGGTAGTAGTTTTGATCGCGCAATGCGATCCCAATACATACTCGCCAAACTTGGCTTTAGGTGGGTTTGCAATAACTGATTTCACCTTTTAGATTTCGTATACAAATAGTGGATAACTGGATAATTCTCCGAAGTTCATCGAGTGTTAGTTTTCTGGGTCAAAGAAAAAAAACAATCTTTCACCTGTTTTACTCTTCGCATACGATATCAGCTCAAAATTCATTCGATCTAAAAGCTCTCCATTCGCTCTTTTTGTGAATTAAATATTTATAGTATATACCACTGAATGTACCTTAGTATGTTAAACTAGTCGATGAAAGGCTTTAGACTAAAGCAGTCAAGGCCAAGGTGAAGAGTATACCATTCATCAAGGTCAATGTCGGATTTGTATGAAGCTCCTCTCAGACACAGCTATTTTCTGAGATGATTATACACTTAAGACATTAACTACAGACATTAATTATACTCTTGACTGAATATTGGCATCAGCACACCTTCGCACCCTACGTGGTTTTCATATAGACGTGTTTAGTAATAATTGCGGCCAGTGGGTAAATGTAATGCTTCTTGAATTCTCTACAGAATCTTACCCTATGTTTTGATTTTATCGATAGATGACGTAATTCTGAGTAAAAATATCTATAGAAGCTATAAGCTCGAATTGGAGTCAATTAAGATTATTTACGAATAAAATGAGAGGTATTAAAAACACAATAAAGCTTAAACCAAACCTCTATGCAGAGATGCAACAGTTACCGCAGCTCGTTCATTCTCTGGAAATGTTTATAAACCAAAAGCCAAGAAAGTAGTACAACTACTGAAATGGAAGAGTCGGGATAAAACTTTGAATCTTGTGTCCAGCCTCGATAAGTGTTCAGTCGTCTCGTGTGCTTAAACGTCTGTATTCCATTTCTACTTTTAACCAATACTTTAACGATGTTCAGGAACTCTGCATTAACATGTCAGAATTGCAAAGATTGGGCGACCTGTAAGGTGCATCAGGCCAGCAAAGATAAGGGTAAAGATGAATATGGGAATGGTATATCAGAGACATTAAGGTACACATATACGTGCCGAGAAAAAAATCCATAGTTTTTGGCCAAACAAGTGTTTTTTAAGTCCTTGTTGCATTCAAATACGGTATTAAAATTTACAGTTAGGTTTTACACCACTGTAAATTTTGTTTTTATGTAAAAAGGGTATTTCTTGTAAACTTCACATCAAAGACAATTTTAATCAATTGTTTCCAATTATATACAGAATGTTGTGAAACAGAACTGCTCATTTCTATTAATTAATCAAACATCTGTGATTTTATTGCAAATTTCGGCTTTGTTTTAATTGTAATTTTTATAAACAAGCGTAATTTCTTGTCAATCTTTAGCTCAATCATTCTGCTTCAGAGCACCCCTCGTTTTCTTACAATTAATTTCTATACACATATGGTGGTTTCCTTAATTTTTAGAATGCTGTTTTTTTGTTTTGAATGTCGCAAAACGTAGAAATATTTAGTTTTGAGAAAATGAGGAATTAAAGCTTATCATATAACTAGTTATTACTTACAATTTAATCATCTAGAACTCTCCTGCACCATAAATGGGACCTTCTTCAATATTTTTGTCCTCTTAGGAATGCAAATGTGCCACACCCCTTTTTCCCCAAAATGCTAATGTGAGTAGAGTAACATGTTTCGAACATTTACAAAACAAGTAACACACTCGACCTGCCCCGTCATCATTCAGGTTTTAAAATTACAGAACAAAAACCAAATAAAAGCAAAAAGCTATAACAGTTCAAGGTGCCATGCTCCCTTTCAATGCAACAGTTTAAATCACTCTAAATACGAAAATATATATCAGATTCAAATAAATATATATATATAATTTGAAAGTAGAAGAATGAAGCTAATAAGTGGTGTAAAAGCAAACTTTTAGTCCAAAAATGGCATTTTAAACGTATATGTGTACCTAAAACCCAGAGCCAACTTGTAGAAGCCATTGCCATTGAGGATTGCCCACAGAAATCCCTATGGCATGGCCGGGAATTGAACCTGGGACCCCGGAAATGGCAGCAAAACCGCTTGTCGCCAAGCAACTTTACTGGCCTTCTCATGTTGGCTCTGTATTACCTTTGTTGTACTTCTCCCCATATTACAATTGTGGTAGAAGCTTTCCTGTTTCAAAATCTCTATTTCTGTGATGGTAAAACTAGTGCATTCTGGGATACAAATATAGTATGGTGACAAGATGAGCAAAGAACACAACTTAAGCTTCATTCATATCCCACCTCCAAACATATTGATGTTACATGTATGGCATGTTGGCATGTTACTGATTGGAATGACATGGAGTATGTCAGACTCGTGAGGATTCATGTCACGTTACAACCACAGGCGCTGAAGTTCTAATCCCCAGCGTTGCCATGGAAATTCCTTTTTTAGCTTACGGACATACCCAGAATAAAAAAAATATATCAGCGGCAGAGGCGTGGACAGTCGTTGCACACTAAAGCGCCATGAATAATGTAAGCGTTTCTGCATGCAACGGTCTAATTATCTTTAGTCTTTGCATCAAATTACAAGCTTATGACAAGGATCTTCAAGAAACATTTTGGATGCTGTATCTCCTTCGGGCGAAGTAGAAAATTACAAGTTTGCTTACATGTCGTGGAAATTCATGATGGCTTTAAAGAACACACCTTAGGGTATCAGCCCACTTCCTAGAAAGCATTGTTTGTTATTTTGGACGCGTCGCCCCTCTTCGCCACCGCCTCTTTCTCGGCATAACTAAGTACTGCACGAGGAAAAACATTTCCAAAGACTGCAGTTAAGCTGTTGCTTTCTCTTTCGCACTCTTATGAAATTAACTTATAAACTTCGAGGATGGTGTGGTGGTTTATGATCAGTAATTACAAACTTCCTGTTCTTGATTGTGCTTCAATCAGGGATAATCGTGATTTTGAACTATCGTCAGGCCACCCGCTGGCATAAGCAGCATCATTATCATCATATACGAGTGCTTAGTAACAGCTAAATACAAGTTCAGGATTACTTTGCTTTCTATCCTAAAAATGTGTGTAGCCCAAGACAGAAATGACTTTAAACGTCATTGAAGCTTACGATAAACATGTAATAATGATGCACTACCCTAACCAACAAAGGTAGTCTGCAGTTATAGGCGGGACTAAGAGGAAATTAAATTGAGTTTTATTTATGGACGCTCTTTAATTGCTGTGGTCCTTAATGTCCATTCTATATTGGGTGTGAAAGACCGGTAATTCTGCTCAGAGGCCTCTTTATCACGCTTGAGGTTCTTTTACGTGTCGTAAATCTACGACACGGGACCCCGCCTTTACTTCCCTTCCGAAGGAAGCCATGCTAAGGATTTTTACTCCCGAAACAAAATCCATCGCCCTCCGCCGGGTTTGAACCCGCGACCTCTGGAACTAGAGGTAACATGGTAACCAGTACACCACTGAGGACGACGGGACTAAGAGGGGATGTAAGACTTAAGTATAGAAAAACATACTGATGGTGTTGCTTTGGTCAAGTCAAAATCAACCTCGTATTTCCACCTTATTTACCTAAACCAGATGGCATCTGTTTCTTCACAGTCAATGAATGAATGTACCATACTGGTGGACTATACATATCTTAAAAATACGTTCCACTAATTCGAAAAAACAGATAAGCCTAATCAAGTATGCTTTGTATTTATTATTAATAGAAACCTCTGAATATAAATTAAGCTCTGAAATAATATGATCAATAACTTACAGTAAAACTGAGTAATCAAACTACTTAAAATATTGCATATAAAAGGCATCTTTATTTAATAAACCATAAGTTTTCTCAGTTTAAATTCAATTAACAATATTGCATCCAAAGAATAATTCGTGGATAGCTTACCTGATGTTTGAAAATTTAGCAATGAAAATGATCTATTACTGACTGTATTTTTTTCATTGGTAAGATATATTTCAAAATGTGTTATCCTCTCCCTAAAGGAATCCTGGATCGGCCCCAAACTTAAACTCCTGCAAAAGCAGCCGATTGTGTAGTTTGACAATCATTGCTGTCATGCTACTGCTAGTGTTGCAAAAGTAGGTTGGGAGAGACAAAAGAACCCAGCATATTAACCTCGTATTGCTCCATTTGATTGTGGCTTGTTTCGGAATATTAAGGAGCCATTATGGAGTCAAAGATTCCCCAGAAAGATAGCGCATCTTAACACCAGTAGGATAGTAATTGCACTCTATCCAAGAAAATGAGTTTCTAATGGTGTACTGCTCTTTCAGCAGTGTGGAAAATTGTGACATGCACGTATCTGTAGGAAAATGCAAGTGTAACACTAACAACTGTTGATCAATTTATGATATAACCTCCTTATCTATCCCATATAACGTTATTATCAGTTCGACAGACCACATCACCCTGTTTTGTGGTAGGAGAAGGATTATTACTATTCTTTTTACCCATTCATCGCGTCCTTAATGTCCGGTTGGCTTCTAATACCATTATATTACTAATACAAATTGCCTATATTTACCTATATTCTTCTCAACACTAAAATTCATTTGTGAAATCGAATACAAAGGCAAACAAAATAAAATTATTATTGTAATCGCCGATTTTTCTTAAGGATCTAAAAATTATCTTCCTGGGGTATTTTTACACAGTTAGTTCTTATTACCACCAAAAATTATTCTAAAGTTGATAGGTGTATTATTTTAACATTGTTGCCTATTACTTATTTTTCTTTCTTTTCCCGGTCGTTCCCTGTAAAGCTTCTTGAGGCTATAAATGAATAATTCCCTAAAACCTTTCGGAAGCATAGAACATCTACGCCTGAGAAATAATACTCCCTGTTATAAAGCCCAGTACCAGCTGAAGGAATGAAATGGGGTCACGCAACAGCTAAAATCCATGTTTATGACCTCAGCTTGCGTCTTTCTATCAGCGAAAGAATAGCAGGTCTAAAATCTTCGGTTATCAGGTGTCTCGAAGGCGTCTATTGTTAGAAGACAATGGAATTTCCTCTATTGCTGTTCCACATTCACTTTTACGGTCTCTGTTCTCGGTATATTGGATAATAATGTTACATAACGGCTCAACATCTCGGCCTACTGTTCGTAGCTTTATAATTAGTTACCGCTCCTTGGTTCATAGAGGTGGTCACGCCTCCTTCGGTTGCTTTAGGAGCTGCCGTGGAAGAATTCAGAATTGCGGAAATACCTAACCAACGATACTTGTTTATACAAGTATGTTGCACTCCGGATCGACACAGTTTAACTTATTTTCAAGGTATGCCCATAGACTTCTGATAGTATTCGATTGTTTTCATTTATTACCATACCGTGGATATGGTCACTTATTTTGATAAATATTACTGTAATTTTATATACTTTGGAAGTGAATTTAATTCCCTGCTTTAATGAAGGAATACAAACTGTAAATTAAACAGCATTTTCGAAGACATTTCAAACAACGCCGTGTTGCTTCGCAGTAAAAGTAATTTCTGCCGTATCTCTCATGCACTACAGTCGGCTAATGCGTCCGATTCATATGTATGACATGTATAATTATTATAATAATGACTATACAAACATAGGAAACTATCCTTCGTTACTTTTCGCAAGTAAAATTTTTAAGTTAATTTACCATAAAACATTCATTTAAAACACATGGCTTTGTAAAATCCGGTATCACAGATTAAATTCATATTACTAGTGTAATTATTGGTTCACTTTTCTCAGAAACTACTAAAAATAAGGATATGAATGTTTATATACGTATAAAATGTTTATTCTCATACTTGACGTTTAGAGCTTTCCTTTTCGTGAACGTTCATCGCTTCCAAAAATTTACATTTTAAATAAACTTGTGTAAAATAATTTAGAATACGAATACTTTAAGACAACTCAGAATTACTTTGAAGGACAAAAGTTTACTTCAAAACATGAAAATGACTAATGAGTTACTTTAAAATCTAAAAACCCTCAGATGAATAGCTTCTTAGAAAGACTACCGTTATTTGTGCATTGAAAAATCTTAACTTTTGCATTCCATTTTAAGAGTTGTAATGTAAACAATTAAAAATAGCGATTAAAAACACTTAAATTTAGAAGGAGATTTTAATCAGGGATAACGATTTAGTAGGTATAATAATTTTTCAAAGTTCTTAATTTCTTTAAAGATTATTTTAACAGAAGTCATCACACAGGGCCTTTTTTTAGTACCCAATTAAAGTTTAATAGCTGCTAGAGCTATTGGAACCAAATGTTATAGTTTTCATCTATAATATTACACAGATGTTTCATAGAAATTAAGAACGGCTGCATCACTAGTTCTTTAAATATTAACATTACATTTTACACGAGAAAAATCTGGTAATATTTATATATCCTTTTTTCTCAAATATTATACACCCAAAAAGGAATAAAATGCTGCACATTTACTTCTAACAGAACAGGAAGTGACGAAAAAAACACTGTTTGGCTGTTTAAATAAGTCCAGCTTTCTGAATTTTTTATTTATTTTATTATTAATTATTATTATTATTATTATTATTATTACTTTCAGACTGTTATACTTTAGAAACTAGACGTGTACAAAGTTGCATTTATTTAGCTACTGTGCTTTCCGAGAGAAAATATGCATTGCCTCATTAAATAAATGATCTTCTTTCTCCGTTTACCCTCCTCGTATATATGACTTACACCCCAAGGACTTACAAGCGGGTGCCTGGGGTCAGAGGCCTATCGAGGAGCAGACACCTTGGATCAGAGAGATTTTCCAGGATGGGGATCAGCCCTATGCCTGATATGAGAGCGAGGAAACAGATGATATGAAATGAGGGTGAAATGGATGAAAGGAAAGGTGGTGATGGAGCAGTTGGTGCAAGAAATGGCGGGGGAAACCCGAGAAAACCCGACCAGATGCCGCTTTGTCAACCACAAAAACCATATGTAGGTCCCTGGGATCGAACCCGGGCCACCTTGATGAGAGGCGAACGCCGCCCATATTTAATAAACAAAAAACAAAAATGAAAGTGTTTGTTGACATTTGAAGTTTAAAATGTAAACAGTTAGCAACGCAATCTTATTCACACTTGTATGCAGTGTCCGCGTGATATTTTAGACTATAAAAGTAAAACTAGGTTTCTGTAGCTCTGGAAAATGTTGATCGGCGTTAAAAAGCAGCCCATTTATTCTCATAACTCTCCTTAAGCATAGATTATTTTCACATTAACTCATCTATTGGAGCTGTCCCATTGGGCTCATCCGGGCCTCTCGTCTTGACTAGCATAGGGCAGGTAAGTGAATGGTTTATTGGAAAGCAGACTACACTCAGTCAGAACGAAACTAGAGAACAACACACAAGAATAACTCAGGAATGGAATGTTTGGGGAATTTTCACTCCCGAAAAATAGCTGTTTAACACATAGCTCGGGCAGTTGAAAATGTGTGCAAAACCAAACTTCTGCGGATTTATGACATGGGGTACAAAACACGGAATATGAATGACGTACACGTAAACCAGGGAGATTAAGTATGAAAATTACAACCGTCCATTTAAATAGTCCATTCATAAATTCTGTCATCAGGCAGCGCGATCACACGAGTCATTAACGCTGTGCTTCGTGTAAATTTTTACAACACGATCTCTACGAAGGAAAGTCGACAGCGGGTCACGTTTAGGACGTCTTGCTAATGATGTGACAGCTCATCTGACACACTTCAGCAAAGTTTTTGTAAGACTTGCTTAATGTGTGAAAATGTCTTAAGACTTTTCTACACGCCTTAACAAACCTGTACGCCTTTAGATAATTTAGCAAAGCTTGTCCAGTTTTATCTTTTACACCAGTTAACAAATATAGGGTGTGTTTCTCTGCAACACAAAGGATTGCTTCACTCAGCAATCTACGCAAACAACGCAAGGGCATGTTTTAAGTCGCATTCACCTAAACTGTTGTAAAATTTGAGCGTTCTATTTTCATTTACTCAATAAGGTACCGCATATCTCCCAATTTCCTCAGCTAATATTTTCAGTGTGCCACAAATTAGGTCATTATTGAGTTTTATTACATTTTAAGCATGTAAAGTTGCCATAAAATGTTACTGCTCACTTTAAACATTTAATCTTCAAAACAAAAACTTCAAATAAATTTAATAGGTGGCTTCTAGAACTTTCTCTGTCAAATGCGATCTTATGCTGTGCACTGTAAATAAAATTTGTCATTTTATAACCCTTCAAGCTTTTTACTCCGACGTGTATATCCACTATCTTTTTTCGTGGTCGTCTTCTGCAGTTCTGTTTGATTTATTTTTCCCTCACGACATATGTGTAGTTTGAGATGCTCTGTCTGTCTTCTGAATGATCTTAATTCTTGAGCCCAAGTTTTGGCTTTTGTTTAGAACACAGATACGATTTCAGAAGAGTACTCTGTTTGTATTCATTTTATACAGGTATTGCTATCTTGTTTACATTTATAAATCGGCTAACTCTACGTCGCAAATGTTGATATGGCTCCTATTTGCTTTCTGTGAAAGCAGAGTGGACATGCATGATCTGCAGGATGGAAATGCGTTGCACTTGCACATCCTGTTTGACCCAACCTGCATTCACAGTCATTTCAGACTTATCAGATGCAAACGAGACAAATAATCTAATGAACCGCGCCGCCGACTAAGAACACGACGCAGTATGTAGCAGTTAAAGGGTTAAGGGAGTTCATAATGGGCTAATATATGCAATTAAAATATATTTATATCCACATCAGTAATAAAAGCGCTTGAGAACAACTAAAATACAAGATTTTTTTCGCTGCCATTACTTTCAAAATTAAATATTAATATCACGAAATTGTATTTTTCGTTAGCGGTAAATATATCAAACTTAGTTGGAGATTTTATTTTCCAGAGTTTCGCCTTCTCTTTACCCAGATTTGTATTCAGCGTGCTGTTAGTGTTAACTTTATAGTCTTCCTTCTTTTTATATCCTGTTTCAAATATTTTGTATGCGTATTTGTTACCTAACTTATTATGTATCTTAGTACTATTTATCATTGTGATAAATCTCATACAAAATGACTGGAATATGTATTCAGGCATATGCTCAGCGACAGTCCTGAAATACGCAAGATAGTCGAGCGGAAAACACACATATTCACACTCCATATTCTGGAAATATCTTAATCAAAGAAACATTTGCCAATACCAACTGGGAATGGAATCCGGAATCTTAGGTACATCTCCCACTAATTGAGCTGCGAGATGTCATGTGCTGCAAAGGTCATTTGGTCATGGCCTGTATATGCAAGAGGCATAAACAAACCAAACGTTATCTTCTATGTAAAATTATACGGTCAGAAGTAGAATGCATTTCCGAAAAGCTCTCATAGCAAGCATAAGTTTAAAAAGTTCAATCATGGCATTTATATGAATGCTCCAACAACTTCTGTTTTGGAATTTAACTTAAACACCAGTTTGAAGATTTTGGGCTTTCATATATTCCTATATTCGGTTCATAACATGAAACTGCTATTGCATTCTAATATTGCACTTTCTTCTATTTGAAAGCTCTTAAAATTAACTCATTCTCATAAAAGTTATAAGTTCTCAGTAAATAACAAATAAGAAGAAATGAAGTTACCATTCAAAATTAAATGTCATATGATCAGCTCACGATTTCAAGCGATACTGTGCGACGGGTATTCTTTATCTCTGCGTGAGATCTTCCTTATGGTTGTCGCTACGTCGCATCTCCGTATTGGCACCGATTTCCTAGACTTGAATGCTGCCTGATAAGTAGAGCGGAACTGGTTTCTTGTTCCGTCCTGTTTGTAATCCACTCATCGAAGATGATCTCTAACGCACTTTCATCCTTCTTACGCATTTCAGTGGAGCTTTCTTACCAGGACCCCCTTTTCTAAACTTACACAGAAATGTCATGCTCGTAAAGCAAAAATTTAAAACCGTTTCACTTCACTTTACATTAAAACTGAACATAAAATGGGGAGATTGCTTTAAATCATTACAGTATCTAAATGATGCAATAGCACTAACATATGATTTTTATGAATGGCTATATCGCCCCTACAGTATAGAGAATTCTCATTAACATAAGCTAAAATTTCAGCATTTGTAAGAGGTGCTAAAATTACTTATTGAAAAATACACTAATCAAATTAAACTTTCTAAATTACTTTGAATTACTTAGGATCTACATCTCTTTTTAAAACGGAATAACTCTCCCAAAAATTGTTTCAAACTCAGGTGTAATTGTATGCAGAATTTCTGACAATGTTAAAGCTGCTTTAGAATATCACTTAGCTGTCTTACATTGATGAACTGAATAATATAAGTAAACAATAACAAATTAACAACCACCTACTACCTTAATTTTGAAACTTCATTTGCATGCTTGTGAAAGAGCACTATCATACAGTTCAGCTAGGCAACAATGCAATAAGCAGTTTGTTTACGCTGACATGAGGTAACAATAGACACTAAATATCGTTTCCCCCTCTTATATAGTGTGTAAATAACATTTTTTGCATTCATATACTTGCTCCGCAAAGGCTTATACTTAAAAGTCCGTATCAAAATAGATACTTGTAAATGTCTGGACTTGAACGGGGGGATTAACATAGGTAGATAGAAGCAGATTAAGTACACACATAAATTACTGTTTAAGCATGAAAAAACTAAACAAGGAAATAATAATAATAAAATACCCATAGCATTAAAATGCGTTGGTTATGTGACGAAAGTGTTCTTGTACATTTTTAAAGCTTTTCATTTACAAAATCCTTAATTTTGTATCCACTTCCACCAAATTTGAAAATTGCGCAAAAGCTCTTTGAAATTTTTAATATAAAACAGTGACTAGCATAAACATTTTAAATTTTTATGAGGCTAATTTAACTCCGTATCAATTTCAACCAAGTAGCTCTTGTATATAAAATTTGAACTTCTTACTTGCAGCACTTCAGCTAAAAATCCTAAAACTCTAGAAAGCTATCCGTCTCAGTCAAAATTAAAATGTCTTTACAACGTTTCCTCACATTTTTACATAATCCGTACGCGCAGCGTTTTATGAATTACTTCATGCGCACAAAGCGACGCTAAGTAAGGAATGCACCAACATTAAGGAGCAGGGTATACGTTGCCGTATTTATTACCGCAGTATCACTATGCAAGCAACATTGAGGACTATCTGTTTTACCTCACAGTAACGAATATAAGACAGGCTTCACGCCTTCGGTAAAATATGGAAGGCCTCTCTACGTAATGGAATATTACCTTCTTATCCGTAAATTTTATTCCAAACATACTAACTCTGATGCAAAGAACGAAATATACAATTCTTTCTCAGAAGTGTCCAAAACACAGTAGTGATAAATGAAGCGCTAAGGCATAAAGAATAGAAGAAAAATAAAAATGTAACTGCTTCGAAAGCTGAAGATGTGAATGGACTATTTTATTAAAACAGAAGAACTTCGCAAAACATAAATAAATGAGAACCGCTAATGAACCACTTCGGTTGTCTTTATTGAAGCTCTCTGTGAAAGCTCATCCAATAAATACCAACTGCATAACATTTTTCGCGTTCATTTGAAACCATAACAACTGCTCTATGGATAACAGATTTATTTTTAATTAGGAATAGCAAAGGGAAAAAAACTAGCACTGCTTTTTACTAGATGTGAAAAAGCAGCTCTTTTCTAAGACCGGCGCACTATTATGAACTTCATTGTGAGAGAGGAAAATTTATGGCATAATAAACATAGGAATATTAAACGAGCAAAAGAAGTAGGCCGTAATATCCGCTCTCAGGATCTTTCTACCTTATTAAAGCAGCACAATTTCTAACAAAAGGTCTCGATATTCCTGCCATGTAATCAGCAAATTGCTTCTAAAATTGCATGGGTGGCTATTTTATAATTATGAATGCGTAGACTCAAACAATAGCTGTACGATCATGCTGGTCGATTATCTCTCGATTGGAGAAGATAAATACTACTGCTTATTGCGTATTCTATGCAAGTCATGGAGAGATTTGCTTATAATGACAGTCTTTATAAGTTATCGACAGAGACTTGGAAGAACTTTAGCCAGAACAATAATTTGACGCTGAATCAAGAAGAACAGAGCAAGTAACGAAATTTATAAAATCGAAATGTAGCATGCAACCTTGTAAGTGTTTTCTGTTGATGAATGGAGTATTGTTGTGCTTAATAATGCGAAAGAGAAATGAGTGTCCTACATACCTCCATTCAACGAATAAGAGTTCCGCAAGCTGTGAGAAATTAATGACCAAGTTTTAGCAACGCACAAACCTCAAGTAACACGGCAGAAATATTAGGATTTTTTGTATTTAAATATAGCATGTTTTGGTTCCGCAGATACCAAAATAATTGTACAACAAAGAACAATTTCAGACGAAGAAGAATAGGGCCTAATATCTGCATTCAACCATACGATAAACCATATAAATGAACAATCAGTTCGCCAGCATCATGTATTACTTCTTCATAAATGGAAGCCATACTGTACTTATGGATTAATTTATCTGACAAACATTTATACCGTCTATAATATACTTTGTTATATTATGTTTAAAGCGCAAAACACTGGGAATTCTGAAGTCGCTTAATTATGACTGCTTAAATAGATAAACTGAAAAGGTTAAAAGGCGTTAAGAGTAGTCAAGAGGGGCCTTCATTAACTGTGGCACTGCACCACACATAGGACATGAAAAACATAGTGAACACATAACTACACAATTAACAATATAGCAATTCAAAAATAATGCATCCCGCCTAAGCCACTGGTGCTTATGATGCCTTAGAGTCCCTTAGCAGCAATACCATAACACTGTAATATGCTGCTCTTGCCATTAACAACGTAATCTTGAGGTAAGGTTAATGATACCTGCCCAGCAAACGATACCTAATCCAACCGGGGATCTCGCAAAAAGAGAACCTATCACATTTATTACGTGTAAGGAAAGCAGAGAATTTCTCAAAAATACATCTGAAGTGCTTTTGAGAGCAATAACCACAAACATCGATGACAAACTCTGTATTTAATTCAGCGCTAATGTTCTAATATTATCAAATGGAACTGGATGCTACGTAAACATATTAAATTACCTAGAGGCTTGCAAAATTAATGTAAAAGCAATAAAGATATCTTACTGTTCATGAAGAATAATGCCACTTGTCCTATTTGCCTCATAGACACAGCACCACTACCAGCTTTCCTGTGAAACACTCCAACTATGAAACGCAAGGTTATCTCTAAACAGAAACATTACACGCCCTCTGTCACGGGGTGAAGCGGAGAAAAAACAGTTGAAGGTAGCTATCAAATAAACAAGAGCGTTGATAAGGTACGTCAAATGAGTAAGTTTCATTTTCATTTATTTCGGATACGACTTTCACTACGCAAGTATTATTTATAGATAATTACGGGGTTGTCATTACCTTCATATAAAGAAAATCATTGGCCTAATCTAGAAACCTACTTGGCTAATGACGTTCCATTTATTGGGCTATTATGTGACCCTGAGATCCACAACTTCAGGCAGTAGTGATTGCCAGGCAATTAAACGCTTTACCAAACACATCTGTTTTTAGAACTCTCGCGCACTTTAAAGAAGAGAGAAGTTTAAACTGATTGTCTCTGTGGACGAGTGATCTGTATCTGGCATCTCGAGCCAGACGTCTCGGGTTCAATCCCGGCTGAAGTAAAGAATTTTTTTTAACCAGAATCCTTACCTATCCCTAAGAGTCCGGAAATATGAATGTGAGTTTATTTGATAGTGAAAAACTGATAAACCCAACGTTAAAACACTTCAATGATAATAACACCGTCACTTATTTCTCAAGTTGAAGCCCGCGATATGACCAAACAAGTTAAAGTGGACTATAGAAGTTAAACAAAAACAAAGTTTAAACTATATAGATTCTTTTAAGAGAAATACATTTTTACTTTCTCTACTACATACTTACAGTAAATAGAGATATTATTCTATTTCGCCCAAAACTTCAATGTCGAGATGCCACAGGAGATACGCTTTTGAGGCTCCCTGAATCCAAAAGTAGCGTTTTTATAACACGGTCCGTATGTGTGTATGTGTGTCTGTGAACACCATAACTAAAAAACGAAATGTCGAATAAATACCAAAGGTGGTATATAAGTACAGAATCTTCCAAAGATATGACACGAAGATTTTTAAGAAAATCTTCCCACACCAAACTACCCTTTACATGGAACATTTTTTGAAATTTTATTATCTCAAAAATGATTAACGATTTTGATTTAAACACCAAATACTTAATAGAGACAGACAAAAAAGTACCACACGAAAAGTTAGAACTCTTTAAAACACAACTTATTCTAAATAACTTTTTGTAGCATCAGCAATTCCGAGATGTTCTTATTGGTTTGAATTTTTCATAATGTCATTTTTAAAGTGATGTCGCTATTCAGTTGTTTCTCGTGATATCATAGAAGAATATAGAACTTCAAGAACAACATATAGCGGCACGCTTTAAACATATGACTATCGATTTGGTTTCCTGTAACCCCTTATACTTATAACAAAATGTGTAATAAAACTAATTCTACAAATATTTAACTCGATTTACATGAAGTAGATAGAACAATAAGCTTGCGTAAAAGTGGTGTATAGAAGTTATATAAAAATAAACAATAGTGGGTAGAGAAATTCATGTGAATATAACACATCAGATCTTTTTTAGAATTCGTACAGCTTAAAAATAGTCTCTACTTTGACGGAGAAGTCCCGCCGCGTGTCAAACATCTTAGAGCCGGTGAATAATGTATCACTGGAAAAAAAATGTTATAAAATATATCATGTAAAGATGTACTTGTTTCGAGGCTGTGAAAGGTCTAAATTCCAATAATTAACAAGGCTAGGTTTATTCTAGAAAACTTTGAAATGTATTTGCTTATAAGTTATAACAACACATTCATGATTTGATGACAATGATCATTTATTAATTATCCATCTAGTGTTGTATGTTTCAAATTTATTTTACATAAATACTTCGTTGATTAAGCTACAATATTCGCTAACATATTGTTGCCAATTACGACTGTGTATTCAGTCCTGCCTTGGATAGAATATAATATTTTATTTAATACAAATTTCAAATGATTTTATTGCTTCAGACATTGATAACCAAGTATAAATAACTTTATACATGGAATTATTTTCCTTCGAGTTTAAATTTTACACTCATTTCCAAATTAATTTTGGACCTTTTCCTAAGCAGGATAAGACATCTTTCACCTAAATGTACTCACGCCAATACCCTTAATCGCTAAAACGTCCTCGAGAACACCGTGATGTTATTTGGATTTAATGAGATGTTTATCATGTTCCCCGAAAACTTGCCAATGGGCTTGACTCCAAGCAAGATCTGAGAGTGATTGTCCGATGTGTCATTGTCAAGGACAGTTTCTCTGCATCAAAAGAAGATTAAAGAAATCGTGCACGTAGAGGGGGATCTCAAGTTTGAGGCCAACAAACACTTTCATCTCGTTGGGCATGTCCTGCATTCAAAACTCTTGTGGTGGTAACGTCTCAAAAGTTTCACTGAATGAATATTTCAACTGCTCCAGATCAAACGCCGAACATTAACACTCTCTAATGGAAAGGAAAGGATGTTAATTTACGTCTTTGCCGTATAAATTAATTATGAACCTATGCCTAACTGTTTCTGTTGGTATTAGTGTTCCTTTTTATATATTTCTGGTATCCTCGTTTAATATCACTTTTAAACTTTCATGTATGCAAATGCCTTTAAAATACTACCTCCTTCTCGCGTTACACAGTACTATACACCTTTAATTCCTTCTTTCTTGTATAACATCATCATTATTTGTATGTTGCACAATAATTCTATGTTATGTCCCCTAGTGCATTACTAAATACGAAAAAGGGAAATACAAACAAAATCTAACCAAAAGTAATTTTTTCAAAATTAAAAATAAATAAAAACACTCTCACAAAACTAGCAATCATTTTGCTTCTCACACCATTAAATGTTTCGGAATTCCACTGAAAAAAATAATATTTAAACTTTTAAGCATCCTAAAAGAAATAATTATTCCTTTTGGCACTGGTTAAATTTCTAAAATGTGAATTGTGCATCAGTAGCCCTAGTTATTAAGTTAACACAGTGAAAACGTAGCAGAAAAAGGCATTATATGGAAACTGATGTATCCTATATTTTCCCAGCCTCTTGTGCAAAACACACTTATATGAAAAAGGTTTTCTGATATACACCAGTTCACAGGAAACTGGCACTTAAAAGCAGAGACAAATTATATCCAAAAATTATAAAGCAATGATGATTTCATTAACCTGTCGAAAGGAGATTTATAACTAAAAAAAATATCACAGTAAACACGAAACGATTTTTAGAGAAATATTTTTAATTAAGATTAAATGTTTATTTATTCGTTTTAGACTGAGACTGTTCCTAAAAATGAACGCAATATCCAAGAAATTTGTAATAGTAAAGTACGTCTGTTTTCAAGAATATCTCCTATCTCCTCCAAGGAGATCCTATAAGAGTTAACAGCAAGTGTTTCACGCTGCAGCAGCATGGAGGTCATCTTTGCTTGCATTTCTCTCGCGGTGAAAACCAGTGGCCTGGATATCGGATTTTGACCTTCATACTTACTACCATGAGCAATTAAAGCAGGAGTCGCTAAACGAGACACGTATTTGCATGATGCATTAAGAAAAATGCTGGCCAGAAAAGATTTTTCCATGGAAAGGAAGAGCACAATCTCTAGCATAATAATCAAGAAAAAGAGAAATATAAAAGACACTATTGTGAAAGTTCGTTATATCAGAGAAACGCATTTACATTAATCTGTGTATAAATACATCAAATACAATACATATTTAACCTATTTATTTCCAAACCAAAGCTGAGATTGTAAGTAATGTATAACCTATTTATTACGCAAGCTAATCTATGTCTATTTGAAGGATTCGGCTGGAAATAATCTTAACAAACATTCAAATGAAAATTTAATTAGTAATTAGTTATTAGTCAATGGCACTCTAGAAGAAATTTCCCTACATAAACGAAGAAGACCAGAAACCTGTCTTTCACTTCAGCTTCAAAAATAAATATTTGATAGTATCCACACCAAGGCAGCTAAATTGATTAATGATATACTTGGTTACTTCTGTGCATAATTACGGTCTGAATTTTACTTTTGTATGCATACATTTTGAACGAATAATAAGATTTTATGTTTTAAACAAAATTAAACAAATTTAGAACAAAATAGCGTTAATATGAAGGACAATACCAATTATCTGAGCTTGGAAACACTGTTAAGCTCTTTTTCCACTTTAAACCTAAAGCTCTTAAAATACATTATTTGGAGAAAAAATTCACTTCCCATTGGTGTATGTTACTACATATAATTAAACTTTTCAGAACTTTGTGCATGCACCTTATTATTGCTTACAGATTCTACCTTAATTTACTCTCGTCTTAACTCCTACAGATGTCACGCTCATATCCCGACATCTGTAGGTCAGTGGCTCACGTGTAATTTCTAGATAGTTCAATTATGCTGGATAAATAGTGTTAGAGTAATTTCCTTCATAAATTATACAGAACCTCCCACTTCAGTTTTATTACTTTATGGGCATGGGAATTAAGGCAAAAGGAAAGCATGTCCAATAGTACGCTTATGTTTATGGTCAGAAAAAACAATGATAACAATTAGGGTAATTTTCACCTTAGCTCCAAAGGAATACATTACCATTGAGCTAGCTTTCTCGATTCTTGCTCCTTTTTACTTTCTCTACTATGTATAGTAAGTAGGGGAAATATTGCATTCCACCCAAAAATTCGATAGCAAGATTTCACCGGAAATACATAATTTGAGGCCCCTTGAATAAAAAAAATCTGATGTATTACACTCACATGACTTTCTCTACTCTTGTACAAAGTATTTTTACAAACGCTTATTCTCCATCTAGTTCATGTTAATCGAGATAAACATTTGCAAACTCTATCTTATTGCTAATTTTCTTGTAGATGTAGGGGAAAATATATTTACAAGGGCAATATAGAAAAACAGTAGCCTTTAAGCACATACATATCTCTTAATAGCTGGTTGCTAGGTGCAGCACCATTCCCTTTGCCACAGATTATAACTCTTTGCATATCCAAGACAAAAAAATGAATAACGAATTCCCATTTGAGAAAATAAGTCTTGAAAAATTTAAGGGAATAACAAGCAATATCTCGAAAATGGCTCACTCAACAAAAAAATGTATATGACATAAATTGTGTATGTTAACGCGATCTACGTTTTTTGTGTAGTAAAATTTTGTCTATCTCTTATGGTTTACCAGTTATGCAAAAGTCGTTCATAATGGAGAATACTTTTGGAGACACTCCCAGAAAATTCAAGATATACATTTTGTTTGTCATGAAAATATCTTAAACATATGATATTTTAATCAAAATCGTTAGAGCCATTTTTGATAAAATTAAAATTTTCGAAAAATGTTCCATGCAAAGGGTACTCTGGGGTGGGGGATTTTCTTGAAAACCTTCGTGTCGCATCCTTGGAAGATACTGAACCCAAATACCAAGTTTGGTGTTTATCCGACTGTTTGTTTCTGAGTTATGCTGTTCACAGACACACAGACACACACACAGACAGACACACAGACATACACACGGACATGTTTCCAAAAATGCTTTTTTTGGATTCAGGGGGTCTCAAAACATGTATTTCCGGTGAAATCTCGGTATCGAAATTTTGGGTGGAATACAATACTTTCCCTACTTACTATACGTAGTAGAGAAAGTAAAAACATTTTTAGAAAAAGGTCTCTGTGTCTGTGAACAGCATAACTCAAAAACGAAAAGTCGGATAAGTTCCAAACTTGGTATTTAGGTTCAGTATCTTTCAAAGATGCGACACGAAGATTTCCAAGAAACTTTTCCTATCCCCAAACTACCCTTTAAATGGAAAAGTTTGCTAAAATTTTAATTTTCTCAAAACTGGCTCTAACGATTTTGATTAAAACATCATATATTTAAGATATTTTCATAACAAATAAGTTGCATATTTTGGAATTTCTGGGAATGTCCCCAAAAGTCCTCGTCTTTCTAAATGGCTTTTGCATAACTGGAAAACTGTAACAGATAAACAAACTTTTACTACACGAAAAATGTAGATCTCGTTAAAACACACAATTTATGTCATATACATTTTTTGTCGAGTGAACCATTTCCGAGATATTCCTATTGTTTGTTTCAATTTTCCAATATGTATATTTTTCCTCAAATGGATTTATTCGTTTTGTTATGTTCTGGACATGCAAAGAGAATGGAATGCACCACATAGCAACCAACTCTTAAAAGATTTGACTATCGCTTAAAGCTACCATATCCCCCTTGCACCTACAAGAAAACACAGGGTGGTTTTACTGGGATTTGGGGATTTATTTTGTTTATTTCACATGATTTATTGTTTAAATAAAAGTTTTTGGGTGAAATGTGAGATCTTTCCTTTTCCTACTTTTATTCAATTCATGTGCAGGCTCGATATCGATGCATCCAGAATACACAATTATATAAACCTGCTGTCTTTATATATTCAGATTTGAAACGCCGTATATTCTGCAGTGAAGTATTTTCAGACAGAATGATGTAACAATAACGAAAGCAGCTCTGATATGTGCGTATCGTGGCTTGAATAAAATTTTTAGAAATGAGGCACTGATTGCGCAACTAAGCATGGGGAAGACATACCGCGCCTGCAAAGCCTTGCATAGAGAGCGTGCAACGCGAGTGTGACGGAGAAGTTGCCTAACAACACGGAGATTTGCGGATCAAAAAAATAAAGATGCCATGTACCCGTATGTATGCCAACCAGCGTATACTCGTCTAATGTCTTTAACAGCCTGCATCCGTCACGTATGAGTTAATTAAAAAATCTGATGTGTTACATTCACACGGCTTTCTCTGCCCTCTATCGTTTGTTAGTGGGTACATTATTCTTACGAAAGTTTGTTTTCCTGTTTACATTTTAATCGAGATAAAGTTTTCCGAAAATAGCTGCATTACACATTTCTTTATAGATACAAAGGGAATAGCGATAGTCATATTTTAAAACTGGACGCCATGCGGTATTCCATACTCTTTCTATGACATCGCAAAAAAAAGCTGAAAAAAATACAGGACTTCAAAAGAAGGCATTGAACAATTTGAACAATTTGAACCATCAATAACGGATATCTTGAAAACGGCCTATGCCAAAAGAAAGTTACTTGAAGTAAATTGTGTGTTTTAAAGAGATCTATATTGAACAATTTGAACCATCAATAACGGATATCTTGGAAACGACCTATGCCAAAAGAAAGTTACTTGAAGTAAATTGTGTGTTTTAAAGAGATCTATATTATTTGTTCTCGCCTATCCCTTAACGTTTACCAGTTATAAAAGATTATACAGAATTCCTTTCGAATGAATGGACTTCACGGACTATTCTCTAAAATTCAAGATATACATTTTGTTTGTAAATATCTTTAATATGTGGTATTTTAATCAAAATAATTGTAGTCATTTTTTGCGAAAATCAAAAATTTCGAAAAATGTCCCATGTAAAGGATAGCTGGACGTGGGGAATTTTCTTGAAAATATTCGTGTCGTATCTTTGGAAGATACTGAACTTAAGTAGCAAGTTTGGTATTTATCCCACTTTTCGTCTTTGAGTTATGTTGTTCTAAGGCATACACATACGGACCTTTTTCTAAAAATACTTTTTTGGATTCAGGGACCCTCAAAACATGTATTTCCTTTGAAATATCAGTATCGAATTTTTAGTGGGCCACAATACCCACTATGTACGTGATAGAGAAAGTGAAAATACAAACAAATTATCCTTTGTTTCCACACGAAATGAAGAGTAAGAAGTAATCATCCATAGAAAAATAGTTGTTCAATCCATTTGAACTGACGCTTGAATACCTCATTTCTAAAAAGTCTGATGTGGACACTCACACAACTTTCTCTATCCATGACAAATTTACCTATATCCATTTTATAATAATTTATATTTCGTGAAAGAGCCCTTCTTCAGAATCACAGAAAGAAAAATTAGCACACTATGTAAAAAATGTCAGCTGACTCTGTATTCACACAAAAAATTATTCTTCTATAGGTGTTACTTTATTTAGGATATATGTTTACCTAGGATTGGCCTAGTATGTCCGTCAGATGGCACACACTTGGGAAAATATTAACGTGTAACATGGAATATTTCTAAAACGGTTAAAATTACCAAGGAACGTAATTGATACAAATTGCATGTTTTAATGAGCCCTAAATGTTTTCCTCGGTAAGCTTTTGTCTCTCTGATGATCTCTTAACTACACCGAACTATATGAAATGTAATCAGTATGAAGATTGTTCATCCATTGGTTATTCAAAGAAAATTGTGCTTAATTTGTCTGATGAATATTTCAACTATATTATATTTTAAATCAACATCCTTAGTAATTTTATAAAATTAAAAATAATCAAATTTATTCCACGTAAAGGGTAGTTTGAGGTGGGGAAATTTTACCGAAATTCTCCTGGCATGCTTAAACAGTGTATGATTTAATTATGGACTTAAATAATTTTAGTTTTCTGTTTTTAGTTATGCTGTTCACTAACAGACATGCACACACACATACACACATGCGTATGGCCTCACCCACATATACATTTTTCTATAAATGACATTTTGTGATTCAGTGAGCGTCTATGATTTTCGGTCACATCTCGATAACGAACTTTTGGATGGAATACAATACTTCCTCTACCTAGCACGGGTAATTGAACGAGAAAGCAAAAAGAAACCCGCTCTAGTTTAACTCTGGTTGATATGGGTTATGTATGCACTACTGGGAATATTCTAATCACAGTCTTTTACTCAAGCGCATTAATTTTGCGACAATAGACAACAAAAATTAAAATGAAGAAATAAAATTAATTAAATTGTGTTTATGCTAAAATATATTAACAGACGTAAAAATATATGCAAATGAAAAAGATATTTTGAGACAAATCTTATCAGGGCACTTTCTTGTAAATGATCGAAATTTTCAAAACGTAAACTACAAATACACATCACGCAGAGTTTAGGAACCTAGAAGTATCTATACGTTTAACATGCCGAGGTGATTTAAGTTATTTTAAATGATATACTCCCAGATTTATTTATAGTCCTAAAACATCTTTGTTTACGTTAGTTTAAAAACTAACGTAAACAATCACAATATAAAGTTATGTCAAAATAGAACACTTGAAACTTATGTAAAGTTTCATTGCAGATTGTGATCCAAGGACTCCAGAATTAATTCTTTTGAAATGTAAAATTGTGTTTTAATGGAATACGTTTACAACTGATTTAATTTTGCAGTTCATTCTGCTTGTAATTTATATGTCGGTAATTTAAGAGAAAAAGTAGTAGCGTGAATCTGTATAAGGTTTTTCCTTCACTTTAAACAGTCCTTAAATTCCTTGAATGGAACAATTACTGAGGCGGCATTAATGAACAAAACAGCCTTCAGATTTTCCATGGTTCTCAATTTTCCTCAAGTACCACTAGCCTTGCATTTCCCTGCTATCGGTGCTCAGTTATTCTTCTTCCGACTGCACTCTCGATTGTTCGATTCGACCTTGTATTGCTCAGCCTTCATGGTGACGGAAGTAATACCCACGCGGCCTTGTATTCCTCTGAGACGCCGGAGGCAGTTAACTTCTCTGACAAACAACGCAGCATCGGCTCCTGTTAGGAAACCCAAAAGAAAGTGAAAACCTGGTTGACGACTTCCAGTGACAGAATAGCCCAACCCAACCATAAGAGCTACACAAATATGCTGTACCGTTATTATTTATTGCTGGTGTGTCCCTTTCCGCCTACGTCTTTCTCCTGCTCTGGTCGTGCCCTGCATCTTAACAACCATACATCACTAAATTGCCGTGTGCACTAAGTTTAACTTTCACTGCCCTAGAGTTGCAATAAGAATTGTCAAAATCTCTACAATGATAAAAGACAACAACTGGCACACTAAAACTCACTTCACGTATAGCATAAGTACTGATATACTGTAATTACATTCCTTTCTTCTGAAGAGTAGGTATTATATTTTAGGTATAAATGAAACACTATTAATATAGCTGTCTCATAAGTTATGTGGGTTTTTAAGCAAAACTGCAACTGTGTTGTTACAGGAAATGATTCTAATCTTTAAAGTAAAGACCATTAGATTCTATAGTCCTGAGCCATCTTTCAGCGAGGTTTGCTATCCCGCAACTGTATCAGTTTCTGGTTTTTGATGCGAAGAATTCGTCGATACCCATTTCAACTGTTTCTATTTTCAAAATTCTTCCATGTAGGAAATGGGCCATGGTTCTAAACAGATGGCAATCTGATGGCACAATATCAGGGCTATGTGCTGGATGTGGTAGCAGTTCGATTCTTTCCAGTTCTTGAATTTTATCCATTGTTCTTTGAGCTGTATGAGGTCTCGCACTGCTGCAAAAGAACTATGTTTCTGTTAACTAATGCCGAGTGGCTCTGTCTCAAAACTTGATGAACTCGTTCCAGTTGTGAGAATAAAGATTCGCATGGACTGCACGTTCATTTGGAACAAATTTCAAGTGAGTCACACCTTCAAAATTCCACCAAACACATATCATTATTTTGGGGCCGAACCGACATTTTTTAACGACAACGTTTGCACTGGTTACAGATACCCACTCTACGTTGAGGTGTCAGTTCATTGGTACAAATTGCCTCACTTGCACCGTAATTAGCTACTGAAGTGGTCTTAGATGTCCAACAGATGTCCCTGGATGTCCTATAGATGACACTGTATCTCATTCTCTGACTTTAACGCAATGCTGGCAACATATCAATAATGCCACCGAAGCCAGTAAGATACTCAGCCTCAAGGCGTAGCCGAGAGATTGAGGGCCTTCAGCCTCAAAGCGTAGCCGACGGATGTTTTTTAGAAGGAGAGGAGTGTAGCAAGTTGCGGCTGATGCGAAGCGACGATAGGGCGTAGCCGAGGGATCTGCGCGTCTAAAACTCGAATGATTCATTCACAGAAACAGCACATCGCATATTAGTGCATTTCACTTTTTATTTAGGTAGTACCCACTTTGCATGTGATTTATTGGGAAAATGGCTACGTTTGCTCTGTTCCTGACGCGATTTGCCTATATCAGTAAAGCACCTAAAAGGGGCGGGCAGGTGGGCAACAGATATAGAAGAGACTACGTCATGTTCTAAACTCAATCCTAAGGTAATTTATTCACTTCCTTATACCTAATATAGTTCGGTGCAAGTAAGGCAATTTCGCCCAAATTTACAGCTTCTGAACGATTTTAAGTGTCTTAATATGGCGTTGTATGGTATATTTTGAAGCACAAGTTCTTCTGATAACCTCCAAGTGCTTGTCTGTGGATTTTCTTCCAAAACCCTGCGTGTATTCTCAATATTCCATAACTAGTGTCTTCCAGAACGTAAATCTTTAAGTTTCCGTCCCCAATATTGAAACGCTGGAACCATCGATGTGCTACTCGCTCACTTACGACACCTTCACCTTTAACTTCACATATTCTTCGAGCCGCAGCAGCAGCTTTATAATCTTGTTTCCAGCGGTGCTTCAGAAGGACTCTAAACTCAAAATTTGTTGCCTCCATTTTAAAATCTTGTATTGCCAACTGCTGGCTGCCAACATGTTAACAATACGTAATAATAATCAAAGTATCCTATAAATAGTATTGACAAAAATAAATGCATATATACGTACGATATAGACCGAATTTAAAAAACCGACATTTATGAGACGATATAATAAAGGCTGACCCCTAGCTCAGTCGGTAGAGCAACTGCCAGCTGTGCGAGGGTCCCGAGTTCGATTCCCGATTGGGGAATTTTTCTCTATCCAAGATTAATCCCTATTCTCCCCACAGTCTGGAAGTATGAATGAGAGTGTGAATGTGTGTATGATCTAATGGTTAAAAAGCCAAAAGTGTAAGAAACCCAACGACAAGAGTTACACGAGTTAACACCATAGGCAATAAGTTCCAAAGGAAAGGCCGTCGATAAGACCAATGTAGTTAAAGGTTCTTGGGTATAATTGAGAACCTCAACAATATTATTATAAAATATACAGAATCACAGATCTGAGCAAATCGCTAGAGAATAAGAACAGCAAACGCATTCTTAAATGACAGTATTCAAAAGCAATATTAAGTTGAAATAATTCGCAAATGCTGAAAAGAAATAGAAAACTAAATTTTAAATACATTTTAAGAAAACTCATATTTATTATTTGGAAATAAAATTAAAGCCATTCTTTTTCTTTCTTTTGTTATCCGATACATTTAACTGCACAGAGCTAATTACATATTACAGAGCAGTACATATATTTATTTTTCATGAAATAAATAGGTATGGCAAAAATGCTTGGAAATGATTAGCCGTCTTGTAATGGGAGGATCTATTAGATATACTGCGAGAACAATTGCTACTCTGTGATTGTAAAAAAGCACTGAATATATTCTGCAGTCAAAGTGATATTCAAATCTTATAGAATCGTATAAAGAGAAAATGAACTCGACCACTATGCATCTGCTCCTCCGCCATGACCAAAACGTTCACTGTACATTTTACTGGTTTAGCAATATTCTTGCTCAGTAAGTTTTCAATTTTTCAGAATTAAAAGTTATGTAATTGCAAGCTCCTTCCTAAATCTATGTAAATAAAAATATAATTTGATTTGTTTTCCAAAATTAATTGATGCTATTTTAATGTTTCTCTTTGATTTATAAACAAAATTACCTTTAAAATCATGTTATAACTGTGTCATTTTAAGAACTCCTCAGAAAGCCTCAAGCATTTCGTAACAAAAACTGTCAACCAAATCTAAGGACCCTGACAATACCATATATGAATCTTCACTTCCTACATATTAAAGTAATTTTAGGCCCAGCGTGTGACTGCTTTCTATACTTGGTGGTCGGAGAAAGCAGCGGCATAGTTTTAGAAAGTAACAAGAGACCAAGTCGTGCATAAACAAAGTTAATTATATAACACTATGAGCAACCCTTGAAACCAACCAAAGATGAGAGATTTGTGACCGTAAAGCTGACTGCTTTCACATATTTACTATGGATGTCGTAACCATACCAAGTCAGCAAACACAACGTTTATTTTATAATGTTATGTAACATCATTAGCTGCTAATGGTAAGATTTTTCTAATACTTCCGTATTAGACATACCAATCAGAGGTTACAAGAACAAAACAATCAGTTTCTCATCTAGTAGGAATAACTTCAAAAAGGTGTCACCTGCTTCCGTTTCAAAATAGGGTCGTGGGCTTTAATAAAATGAGTAAAAATATAAATTGGTAATTTGAGACAGTATAACCCTAAGTAACAAACTAATAACTTCCTAGCTAAATTTCCCATAACTTTCAGCATGGCAGTATTTGTTTATATTAAATATTTCGTTTCTTGGAAGACAAGGTTCGAAGAATTTATGTCCACTGGTATACACGTTTCGAAAAAAATATTCTTCTTAAGTGAAACTCCATACTTACTTTTGCATCTCTGGACCATTCTTCAATTCTGCACGTGTATAGATATACATATTCGTCATTATTTTGTTTATTTTACCACTTGTCTGATTTTCTGTAGCAATTGCTGAACCAAAGGCACTAGCCGATTTCCATGAAAGACAAGCTCTAGTAGTAAACTATGCTAATTTCGTGCATTTGCTGTAAAGCTAAGAGCAGTCAGAAGGACGTAACATGTTTATTCTTTTTAAATAAAAGTTCGCCTTATACAAAAATAGTACAATTCAAACATCAAAAAAATGAGTTTTGGTTGCCATTCAAGAACATTTGACCCATCCTGTACGTCTGAGGATGTAGATTTTCCAAATTAGGCACATAATACTAAAATGTATAGGAACAAAAAATGCAACATTCGATAATTTAACCAGTACTTAAATGGGAATATCATAAATAGCATTCCATATGTTTCCCATGTTGTGCAAAACAAAGTAACTTTAAAATAAAAACAAATTCATTACGTCAGTTTCTCAACTGGCTTAGTAGAATTTATGTTTTAAAATGTAATGGTTTACTTATAAACTTACACCTGAAAAATAAACACGCCTTTCAACAGTTAACTGATCGCGTACTATGTACATGATTGTATACCTTTAAAGTCCGCGCTTTGGGTGCGCTAAGCAACAGCTGATTGAAGGTCAAGAAGCAGGAAGGCACACAATGTGTGTCATGAGGCTCGCTTAGCAAAATAATAATTTGCCGATATGGACCTCTGGGCTGCATGTCTTGGGTTTGTGCCCGACCAACTGTTACAGCGATATGACCTAGATTCCAATCTGTTTGGGAAACTTAACCACACCTTCCACGCACCACACCCGATTTAGATGTAGCAATCCGCGTTGACCGACGGGTTTCTGTAGCCACAAAGTGTTGCAAACTTGATCCACAAAAATTGCCAGCCTTTGCGCGAATTCCTGAAAAGCAATTGTTTAGTTTATTCTTAAGAAAACTGTCAAAACAGCGTCATCATTGAAGCGCTTTTTGAAGGGCTCGAATACTGACAGCAACAAACATGAAGTAGAACTACTTTACCAGATGAAAGAAAAACAGTTTAAGATAACACTTGAAGAAGTTCCGGTTTCCCTATGGCAGAAATGTAGCAAATATTATTCAGCAGATCTTTCAAGGACATTCCCCATAATAAATAACCGTCGAAAACAGTGTTCTGCCCACGTGTTCATTGAAAATAGCACTGTTTAAAAATAAAACCAAAATCATCCAAACCTTTCAAATAAAAAATAAGTTGAATTGTACGTGAAACAATGGAAATATATACCTCCATTTATTCAGGCATGAGGTAATAATACTTAAAATTCAGAAAATGTTTTCTTGAAAAGATTAGAAAGACTAAAAACTATGACTATCATTAATATTATTACGTTTTTATTTCCATTCTAATACATTCCCTTTGTCGTATAGTAAAAAAGAGTGAACTACGAGGTAACGTTTAAACGTGCTAACTTGCCAAATAAACTGTACTAAAAACAAAGAATTTGTAATACTCAGGGATACAAATGAGCAAATGACGTAACAACTTGAACAGTCGCGCCGTACTGTAAAACTCGGCCTATTAAATAATTATCTGGTTGATATAATATGAATTATCGTAATTAATTCCGCAACATTAAGGAACAATTTTATCGTTAGACGATAAAATTGACCCTGCAGATGTGTCAGTCACTGAAGATAAGAGCGACAGTGTCACATGATAAAATATATAAAATAAAAAGTATAGATAATTTTTTTTTCTCTCTGAAATCCTCAAGACGCAGACTTGAACTTACAAACTGCGAATTGCCTGCTAGATTTAACTAATACATTTATTTTGCCTCCTCGACAGCCCAACAGAGCTTGCAAGGTGTACTTACTTCTTTATTTAATCTTACGAATAGGAGTACTGTAATTAGAAATATATGTTTGTCAAAATTGATTCATTAAGAACCCTTATTCTTTTAGTTTTAAAAAATTGCTCGGTTACAGACCAGTCCATTGAACGTATTCAAAACCTAGCACTGTTTTGTATTTTTAATTAAATCAAATCACATTAGTACTGTAAAAAATTTTGTTTTGTCCTAAATACAAAGAAGTCACGCTTTTCAGAATAAATATGCTTACTGGCACAGCTAATATCCTGATGTGAGCACAGAGGTGTGTTCTAGTTAACAGCGTATGCCTAAGCATGTTAGGGATTGTATTTTGGTTTTGATTTCTTCTTTTATGAAGTAAAAAGATTCAATAAGAAGATGTTAGGATACCATCATGTGACGCGATACCATGGCGTGAAAACGATAGCCATGAAAGTGAAAGCATTTTGAAAGAAAGAAGCCATGTGCTAGCACTTTCACCTTCATACTGGGTGTGGTGTCCGCCTTCTGAACAAGCTGGAATTCTTCACATTCCTGTGACAGCTGGACCACGCTGCTTTATTGAATTAAACGAGGCCGACGTAATTCCTGCGGCCCTTCTAGAACGTCCACTTCTGGAATTTCCTGAATGAGAAAAATACTGAAGCGCCTGGAAGGGTTAAAAAGTGAAGAAGAAATTAGGAGAGGGAAAAAGAGAGAGAAGTTAGAGGAGGTACAAGTAAATGGAAGGATAATTTCGAAATGCTGGCATTATTACGCGGGTAGTTCAAACTAACCAGCACGAGTATGCGTTAAAACGATTCAATTCAGCGTAAAATGTACGCACATGCTGTTCAAATACCTTATTGATTAAACACCTATCCAACAAACATATTTTCGAAAGCCCAAGATAAATCACATCAATTCCCATATTTACAAAATAACAGTTATATAAAAAATTTTACACAGTACATGAATAAATTTAACTGGATATGAAACATGTACCTACCTGGAATAGGTGAATTAATGTAAAGATAAGTTCTTATTACTTTCTCTACTACGTATAGTAAGTAGGGAAAGTATTGCATTCCACCCAAAAATTCGATACCGAGATTTCACCGGAAATACACGTTTTGAGACCTCCTGAATCCAAAAAAAGCATTTTTAGAAACATGTCCGTGTGTGTGTCTGTGTGTCTGTGTGTGTGTGTGTCTGTGTGTGTGTGTCTGTGTGTGTGTGAACAGCATAACTCAAAAACGAACAATCGGATAAGCACCAAACTTGGTATTTAGGTTCAGTATCTTCCAGAGATGCGACACGAAGGTTTTCAAGAAAATCCCCCCACCCCAGACTACCCTTTACATGGAAGATTTTTCGAAAATTTTAATTTTCTCAAAAATGGCTCTAACGATTTTGATTAAAATATCATATGTTTAAGATATTTTTATGACAAATAAAATGTATATCTTGAATTTCCTGGGAATGTCTCCAAAAGTATTCTTCATTGTGAACGACTTTTGCATAACTGGTAAACCATAAGAGATAGACAAAATTTTACTACACAAAAAATGTAGATCGCGTTAAAATACACAACTTATATCATATACATTTCTTTTGTTGAGTGAACCGTTTTCGAGATATTGCTTGTTATTTCCTTAAATTTTCCAATACTTATACTTTTTCTCAAATTCGTTATTCATTTTTTTTATGTTCTGGACATGCAAAGAGAATGGAATGCGCCACATAGCAACCACCGTTAAAATATTTGACTATCGCTTAAAAGCTACCATATTTCCCTTGCATCTAAAAGAAAATTACCAATAAGATTGACATCTCGATATCTCGATTAACATGAAGCATATGGAGAATAAGCGTTTGTAAAATTAGATTGTACAAGAGTAGAGAAAGTCATGTGAGTGTAACACATCAGATTTTTTTTATTATTTTTATTTAATTTTGGTTAAAATTCAAAAGGGAAAATCTAATCTTAATTCTATTTGAAAATCGCACCTAAAGCGAATACAATCATATTACAAATAAATGGATTGAGGAAATGCCTCTTTTTTATATTTAGATATATTTTGCAGAGCTACTAATTGACTTGCTCAACTGAAGAAATCATGGTAATGACCATACTATTTCCCAGTATCTGCTGCTGATCGTCCATCTCTGTCTTGTGTGTGTGTGTGTGTGTGTGTGTGGGCGTGAGTTCGTCTGCCGGGTTGATAGGCGAAGGGCCAAAAAGGGCTGTTATATTAATAATTTCCCCCCCACCAAAGAATAGGTAACCAATTGCAGAATCACTAAAACTTAACAAGAATATAAAATCAAGAATTGTTGAAATTACACACATAAAACTAAAATATTTAAATACTTACTCCAATTTGATTCAAGCTAATCTTGAAAATAAATAATGTATTTCTAGAACTATGTACCCCTGAACTAAAGTTAAAATTTAACATGAAAAGTCATTAATGTATTCTGTATACGCTAATGAGCTTGAATCTGGAAGCATATTAATCGTAGTCTTGGTGGGTTTTGGGGGGGGAGGGGGGATCCGGAACAACTGCTGTCATAATTCGTATTAGAAAATGTGAAACGAATCAACACCGGAATTAAAAAGCTCTCGACTAATATTTCGTTAACTCGTATACGGAAACTATACTTGCATAGCAGTGCCACAGATAACCAACAAACATCAGTGGCATCCATCTTATATAATTTGATAGAAAGTTGAGCATCAGGCACAGCAATCTCATTTCGACAATACCACACTAAAGTCGGTCATAATTAGCTGGAATTAAAGAATTTTTTAAACTGTCTTCGTCATTTTCAAATTTCTGCACATGAAAGGAATAGTCAACAGTAAAGTGCATTGGAATTACGAATATTTCCAATTTATTGCGCACGCAAATGTAAACACTAACTTGAACCGCAGAGTACTGAATATCGCCCTATTATGTGTTGTTTATCCACTAACCTAATGAAACTGTTTACATCCGTCTCCTATAAAAGTAATTTTAAGAAAAAAGCTCTAAATGTTTTGTTTATCAAATCTACTATATTTTATCTACTTAGATCAATAACCAATGTCTTCTTCTTGCAGTAACGGCGCAAGATAACTTCAAGTGTCCTGATGACTATGGTTTCTACCCACATTCTCGATCGTGTGATAAGTATTGGAAGTGTGACAATGGAGTCGCGGAGTTGAAGACTTGCGGCAACGGTCTCGCCTTCGACGCCTCAGATCCCAAGTACCTGACCGAGAACTGCGATTACTTGCATAATGTTGACTGTGGCGACCGATCGGAGCTTGGTAAGTCTCAGAAATAAATAAAAAATATGTATATGTATGTATATATACCCCCTTGCCATAAATATTAATCCACAATTAATATTGAAAGCATTTGTTTGGCCACCTTCAGTGTTCCCATAAACCCTCCACTTTTTTATGCTGCTGCAAAGTGTACAGAAATCTTCAGCAGTGTTTTTTTCCGGATACAACATAACTCTATTGCTCCTGCAAATAGCAATACCCTAGTTGAGAATCTTCGACTTTGCAAAGGCTCATTCAATTTTCGAAACAAATCAGAATCATAAAGCATCCTCAAGAGAGTGTGATGAATATTCTACTGTTTCCCAGTCCCACTTCTGTAGGAGTACTGCAATATTAGCAGCCATATGGCAGCAAGCATTGTCATGCAACACTGGTTTCACAGGAGTTGGATTTCTTGCGTCGCGTTACAGATGCCCATGGGTAGATTAATGCAGTATTATCATGTGCTTCTCAATGTCCCCTATGGTATCGCAGCGCATTTTTGCCAAGGGATTGTTTAATTTTCGGAAAACAACGCTCTTCTGAATTAGTAAATACGATTTTAAAGCAATTACCAAGCATGACTGTCATTTGCTGCATTGCTGATGCCAACGAAGGCCTGGCAGTAGAAATGGTCAGCCCCTGAATGTGGCAAAATGAACTTTTATAGCCAGAATATGTATGTATGTATGTATTTATTTATTCTACAATTGGGTACTTCCCGGTGGCAGAATTAAACCGTACAAAATTTACATCACCATGACTAGCTTACAATAATAATAATAATAAATAAGACTAACAATACAAAATGATTAATTTTAAATATTAACAAAGCTTTTAAAATCCCTAATTACTGAACCATTTATAATTTACTTAACTATTCACAATTACTTAACTATTCACCATTTACTTCACTATTCACAATTTACTTAACTATTCACAATTACTTAACTATTCTCAATTTACTTAACTATCTACAAAGTACTTAACAACTTACAAAGTACGTAACTATTTTCGAGGTACTTAACTATTTACAATTGGTCCTTATATTTAGTTACCAGTATTTTCAACCTGGTAGTGTCAACTTTAATAGTATAGTTTGTGAAATGAGTACACTAGTTAATTAACCAACATTTATTCTGCTAATATTATTTCTGAACTGCTTTAAGGTCAGAGGACAGCCCTGAAAGGCTGCTACAGGCAATTCATTCCATTCCTCAATGGTTCTATTAACAAAAGAAAATTTTCCCACGTCGGTTCTGCACTTTCTACCCCTAATTTTAAACAGATGATCGTTTCGACCGTAGTGTGCTGGATTCTCTAACCTTTCTCTAACATCCGCCCAAGCATTTGAACCAGTATAAGCTTTAAATAACGCAACTAATCTATGTTTTTTACGCCTAACTTTTAGCGGTTCCCATTTATTCTCTTCACCTTTTGTAAACCCAAAATCTTTACCTCTCCTTATGAATTTTATAGCCCTTCTCTGCACTTTTTCTAAGGAATCAATCTGATTGACTCTGTATGGGTCCCAACATGCTACTCCATATTCCATAAACGGCCGCACTAAAGATTTGTAGGCTAGTTCCCTGGTCTTTGCGCTCCCCTTTTTCAGTATTCTCATTACGAAATGCAATGCTTTCCACGCTTTCCTAGATGTACTATTTATCTGTTCCCCCCATCCAGCATTACTTGACAAGCACACTCCCAAATATTTGCAGCTGTCCACCTGTGGAATTGGTTCCCCGCCCATTTGATAGTTATGTATAATCTTCCCCTTAGTTCTGCTAAAAACAATGGACTTACTTTTCCCAGCATTAATTGTCATTTTGTTCGCTTCGGCCCACCACCATATGATATTAATTATTACATCGCCGTAGTGTTTTGACACATTTTCTAATGACAATAAAGCTCTTAAAATTGTTTTATGAATACAGTTTAGTAGCCGAAAGGTGACGTTGGAACAAACACTCACAGTTTCTCCTGTAGATTTTCTCAATGAAGGCGCATCGAAAGCATAAACAATCTCTTGGCTTTCACCATGTAGGCTGTGGTTTCCCGGAAAAAGAATATTCGTGGATACCTTTGATCCTATCTTTCAATCTGTAAAATATCGACTATTTATACAAACTGAACTTATATCATTTTCAGTGTTACAAGATTCTCACTAAATAATTTATGGGAAAAAACAAAGAGACAAATAAACGACAAGTTTACTCTGCTGAAAGACCAAATCTTCCTTATGAGTCAGCCTAAAATAACCTTCTTTTATGCTGCCTTATTAAGCCCATTCCATTTTTTCATTGTTTTAACACTAGGAGATAAAAATAGCAAAAATAAGTAATACCTAATTAAAATTAATCCAAAATGTAATTTTCAGAAGCTAACATAAATAAATTTACAAGCTACACTAAAGTGAAAGTTGTCTATCAAAATCACTTTTTTAATGTTCATTATATCCCAAACTACTCAAGATATTTATTTAAAATTACACACAATGAAACTGAAAATATTTCTTGATTCTATTCTTTTTAAGTATTCCAAACTAAGATTCCAAATTTAAAAACGTTTATGTTGGTAAAGTTTTGCAGTTTCTGTAACTGAGAAGCTTCGTTTCAGTTAATTTTACATCTCTTTTCCAGCTCTGCTTCATATCTATGCCAGAAAACCTATTTAAAATTCCACTGTAGTCTCAAAAGGCAAAGTGTGCTACTTGAGTTATCCAGGTATGCTGATATTAACATTTGTATTCTTTCTTTGATATAAATACGATTACATTTTCTTGTTTTCACACTATAGAACCACCAATCAGTGCCACTCACTGCCCTCGTCTGTACGGTATCTTCGCTGATGAGTCCAAGTGTGATGTCTTCTGGAACTGCTGGAATGGTGAATCTAGCAGATACCAGTGTTCTCCTGGACTTGCCTATGACCGCGAGGCACGAGTCTGCATGTGGGCCGATCAGGTGCCTGAGTGCAAGAATGACGGTAAGTCTTTCCCTTCACTACCATCCTGTCCACTTGCAATGGCATCTGAGTGCTACCCTTTTGTTTAACTAAGAGTTCCAGTCCATGGCTCTTTTACTTAAGGTGACAAACTAGATATCACAACATGATTCAATTCTGGAGAGAGACAGTAATGAAAGTAAGGCTCCTGGTGTATTTTCCCTTTCACTATAATTTTTTCATGTTCTGCTGCACAAGATTAGCAGAAAAGCTTTTTTTACTTAATTTTAGTAACACGTCATTTATTATTTTCATTGGATGCAAAGTGGATGAGTAACACAAGCCATTAATTATGAAAACTGATTTATATTACTCCACTTATCAAATTACTAAAAGGACATGTTACAAGGAAGGGACAATTGTTCTTCAAAACATGTCCTGCCAGTAATTTGGTAAGTGGAGCAATATGAGAGCTTACCAAGCGGGATGGCTCAGGCGGTTACGTCTGTGGCCCCATTCGGGAAGTCATGGGTTCAATTTCCGTGGCCGACCTTCCTGACCCATGGGTTTTTTCGGGGTTTCCCCGGGTCGCCAGCCGAATACTGGGAAGGATCATTAATCCCCCGAATTTCCTGTCCCTCCATTTCATCTCCACTCTCATTTCACATCACTTTTCGTCTACTTGGCCTCTTTCAAAGTTGCAAGTGTTGGCAGGAGGTCTCAACGTGTGCAAGACAGGGGAAAAGGATACTCTAAGGAAACTGTCTCCTGGGCTGCGAGCGGTCTCCGGGTACGGTCTCTCCAGGGGATGTGTAAGCTCACAGGGGGAAGGGGCACCGGCTGCACCAGCCAGCACCCGGGGAGTTCACATGTGTATATGATAGGGACCCTATCGTTCCTTCTGGTCCGGCCGCCCTCTGTCTCCTCTCCCTCCCTCCCCTAGGCACAAAAGATCTGCATAGGTCAAGGTGCTAATAACATTCACTTTTTAAATTTCCAAGAAACATGTTTCAGAGACTAGTTTCCTCAATTGTCAACCAGACACTGACTGATCTTGGCTGGTGAAGCTGATCCATCCATGCACTGCTCTGGTGATGGTTCTAGGGACTTGTACAATGGGTTGCTCTGGGAAATATCAAAATTGAAGACTCTGGTCTTATTTTCCCAAATGAAAATCTGTTCCCATGTTAACAATTTTTATATTCCCATGTTAATTTTTTATAGTTTTGGTTCTAGATTTTTGTTGTGATTTTTCGTCCAAAAATGGATGGCAACTGCTGATTTATCTAGATGTTTGCATTTTACACATCTAAAATGCTCCTTGGCCCTTGTTTCCAAGTTCCTCTTTATTTCCCCTATATAAATTTGGTTCCAGTGATTATGCTGAATTTTTTATTTAAAGGGATGCTGTCTATAGTAGTAGAATCAAGTATGTTTTATAGTGCATTTGTTAACTAGAGCCAAGTGGATGTTGTGTTCTCTGAAAATCTTTTTGAACCTGTTGAATGTCTGTAGGTGATAACTGAATTTTTTTTAAAGACATGTTGTGGGAAATTAAAAAATTGAATGTTGTTTTCAATACTGTCATCAACTTCTAGTATTTGAAGATATGTAGGGGTAAATGTTTGTATTCATACCACACAAAGGCACAAGTGCTGCTAACAACAATGTATACTAAATTAACTATGGTACAAAGAGTATAAGGAGAATAAATTTTATTTTTGATTGTCACAGAGGTTGCTGGAGGATTTAGCTGCCCAGCAGCAGGTGAAATAGCCCACTCTGGTGGCTCATTCTCTCGCCATGCCCATCCTGATGACTGCAGAAAGTACTACATCTGTCTTGATGGTGTTGCCAGAGAGTATGGCTGCCCTATTGGTACTGTATTTAAGATTGGTGATTCTGATGGTTCTGGTAACTGTGAAGATCCCGAAGATGTACCTGGATGGTGAGTATGATTCTGTGCCAAAACCTTATTCATTCAATTAAAAATGTTTAGTTTCAATTGTAGCAATATTTTTTTTTCCTTAGCAGTTTGTATGTATATATAAATAAGACTGTAAATATTCATAAAAATGATAATGGGATTTTCTATAAGGTACTGTTCCTTTAATATTTGGGTTGTTTGCTTATAATCTTCGTAACCAAAGGACTTCCAATAAAGGAAAAGAGGTTTGAAGGATAAAGCATCTGTCTGTTGAATTCAATATTATGTTATAAACTTTCATGGGATAGTTCATCCGTCCCTACACTAATTATTCTGAACAGAATGTAATAATATTTAAGCCAAAACAATCAAATTCCCTTAGCAGCCATAGTGATCATTATCAACTCATGTATTAGTTCCCATATTACAAAGAAATCGTATTATATTTGGCACTAGATAAAGTTACTCCCTAATCTAATTTAGAGACTAACCCACATGACTTTGACATGCTCAGTAATTGTAGAAAATTCATCTGAAGTTTCCAAAATTGGCTACTTAAGAAATTCCACATCATCTGAATGTCTTAAGGATGAATTTCAAATTTCATTTATTTGGATTTATTATGTAATAGGAATTAAAATACAACATAACATTTGAACATCTGTTGGTTTTACCAGAAGTGACGCAAATCTTTTATTTTAAATGGAACACCACAAAATTGTTTTACATCATTGAATAGTGTCTGTTGTTAAAGTAACTTTCAGGATTTGACAAAATCTGACATGAGCATGTTGCATTCGGTATATTTAAAACATAGAGAATTGGGGTCACAGAAACATTGAAATTATGTCCTTTTTTCAAGAGATTTACATACACCCACATATCAATTTGCAAATAAATAAATTCTTCAAAATAGTTTGAATGGACCCACATTGTTAATAAACTCCATAAAATATTTAGTTATCTCCCTACAGAAAAATTGTACTGAATCAAATTCACGTTTTAAAAGATATTTAGGTGTTGTGGAACTTCTAATTAACTCTATATAAAAATGCTATAGTTTTATATTTTTCAATATATTTGTTTGTTTATTGAATGGTTTATGATATAAAGGCGACACAATTTTCAAATACAAATGATTTGACAAAATACAACACTGTATACAGTTGTGCAGTTGGTGAATACTGACAACCTCATAAAGCAATATAAATAAACCATATCAAATCTTCAGCAATTGTTGCTACCTCTAACTTAGTCTTTCTTACCTTTCAATCACATTCAGCACTATTGGCTAGTTTAGATTTTAGCTTAGTGTAATTTTAGTTTATTTTCTGGCCTAGCTTGACCTAGTTTTTGCTTGGATTTAAAAAAGACTGCTTTGGTATGTTATTCTACACTTGATGGTGATGGTGGATCTTGTTTTGGCATAATTTAGTGCTTTCTATTATTAATACCTTAACTAATTATAAAATATTAACTGCTATGTATATTACATAGTGAATTTATAAGCCATTTTGAAGTAGTTCATTCTTATACCCAAAATAAAAATGTTCTCTTTACTGCTGGCAAAGAGTAAATATACTTTATAGTGTTAGCATGTTCTTGCAAAAGAACCATACTTTGTTAGACTTTTAGATTGGAGGCATTTATTGCTATACTATTGCAAATTCTACATTTTGCTACTGTTCAGATGCATTTTTATTACTTTCAGAAATGAGCTTTTCAGTAGTTAACAAAAGTATGCAAAAAGCCTAGGAGCTTGCTAGGCCTTTTTGGATCATTGTAGTCATAATAATGGTTGATTACTCTAATTAAAAGTCTTGCTAAATTTTAAAACTAAAGGGTATTTCTAGAATTATTGCAATGAAAAATGCTACTCTAAGGGGGAAAACATTATAAGATTCTAAGATGCTTTACAAGTAAAGCAGTAAACACAGATAACAATTTGTTCAAAGTTTTTAAAACATTCAAAAACCAAAACTGCCTAAAGAACTAAAGCAAACAAAGAAATGAAAGCATACTTCTCTTTGTTTAAGTAAGCTTCTGGAAAAACAGCTGCCAATGAAAATGGTGCACATCCTAGTTGTCCCACACACCAAAGCTTAGTCTAAAATATTATACTTTTCATTAATTCGTTCCGTAGAATTAACTGCTATTGTTTAAAATCCAAGACAATCTTATATAAAAAGTAGTAGTATGTTTTTAATACCAGGAAAGACTGGGTCCACATAGGCTAGAAGCATGTGCATGGCACTGACTTTTCTCACACTTTGTTTTCTCTTTCTCTCTTCCTTCCTCCTTGGTTCCCAATTTCTTTCTTTCTCTCTCTGTCTCTCTTTACTGGTATCGCAATCCCCTACCTTGTAACAGTGAGGACTACTATGGTGATCTGGACCTCAAGAGCATCAGGAAGAGTGAACTACTAGCTGGCCTTGAGAAGAATGGGCAGACACGCAACCTGCCCGCCCCCTCGCCCAAGAACAAGCCCCGTCCCAGCCAGGGTGTCCCCAACCGCCCTCAGGACTCTGCATAAATGTGGTTCTTAATCTAGGTGCAGAATCCCAGTAAGTTTCATGGAAATGAACACAAAAATTCAAATTATGAAAGTGTCTGACATTCCATTTCTGTAATATCCATATCAAAAAGAAAAAAACACAACACAGTATTTTATACACCAAAAATGCTGATGCACATAAGTTACAATACTAAATTCAAATGTAAATTTTAAGTACCTCCAAAGGCATTTACTAGCAGATTGAAAAGTACACAGTCAGAAAATTAATTTTCTAATGCTTCTGTTCTTTTGTTTTATTGCAAAATGATTTTCATACTTTAAAACAAGCTTTAAAAAACCACATTACCTTTAAAAATAAATAAATATCATACCAGTTGAAGATGATATAACATGAAAAATGTTTTTTCTAATTTCTCTGATTCAGCTGTCAACCTTAAACTGGTCTAATAGATTAGTTAAGGATCTATTGTTTTAAAAATGACCATAAATGCTTCTTCTTCTAGATTTTCACAGATGGTTGTTGCTTTATTACACTCTCTTAAAAACCTCTTCAAAGTAAGCTGAAAGACCATACTCATCACAGAATAGTCATTATCAACACTCATTAAATCACCTCATACTATAACATTGTAACATAACTTTAAAACAACAATGCATGACTTTAAAAATCCATCATTCAATATGACTGAAACAGTAACCTAACTACAACCATAACATAAAATAAACTAATATGACAGAATGTACTTATGAAACTGTACAGATATTTATTATTGATAAATAAATAAACTTAACTATTTTAACAAATCGCAATTACCAATGTAACTGTATATACATTATTACCCACTCGAGGAACATTGGGTATTCCTATAACAATTGTTTTTTAGAATTATTTGTTTATTAATAGTTTAATACATAGATAAAACTGAATTTAAACTTTCTGGTATTTTGTTTTCAAAAAGAAAATATTTTACAAGTGATATCAAGATTTAATCTAGGAGATTTTGACATGATAACAGATATTGTCTCACTTAAATAAGTTTGGCAGCATAAGAATAAATATCATTTTGGTTTATACTGTAAACCTTTAAATATACTTTAGTAATTAAAACTTTGTCTTCTCTGCCATTTATTTTCAATAATTTCAATTATGCTAAACTGTCCACTTCATTTAGATTAATAAAGTTCAAGATGCAACACCTGCTTTGAAATTGGGAAAAATAAATGACATTATTCAGATTAATACCATGACAAAATAGGTGTAACATCTGTGACATGGGCAAAAAAATTTTAAAAATATTTTCTTATAGTATTTGTGAACTGCTTTCTAGTATACTTCCATATGTTTCAGATAGACACAATGAATATTTAGTCCTTTTGTTTAAAGTAAAAACAGTGTTTTTCAATTTCTGCTTATGGTCTATTAAATAATTTTAAAATTGTAACATCCATAAAATATATATAGCCTAAGAGTAAGAATGCAGTAACTATTATAAATGGAATAGCTCTGATATCATTTCATATATTTAAAAAATCAGAGAAAACTGTAATTCATGTATTTTGTTTTCTTTCCTGAAATCTGCAGTGAGGACTACTATGGAGAACTTGACCTCAAAACTCTAAAAAAATTGGGACTTAAAAAGTGAGAACGTGAAAGTGAGTACCTAAGGATGCAAAGGAGAATAAAGAACAATTTGTTCACTGCTGCAAGTGCTGTTTCAAGCAGAGAAGGCGAGTGAGTGCAAATTACACAGAGAGCCCAGAGGCCCACTGCATCATCTACTTTAATTCACTGATCACTGAACCATTCAGTCATCTTTTTAAAGCCAACAACATACAAAGTGAGACAACAATGATGTTAAGAGCTATGAATTTACATGATTTATAGCCAAAGTGAATTTGTAATTTAAATCCTAAATACTTGTGCAATAATGACATTGCTGGAAAAATTAAAAGACTAGTAATATACATACAAAAAATTGACTATCCATTTTAGTTGTAAAATGTAATCATTAACTTATATACATTACAGACAGTATATCTGATAAATCTCCGCTCATTTCATAGCGTTTACTGTTGTGATCTAGAGAAAATGTACGTATGTGAGAAGTGTTCATTTTTATAGCGGACAAATTTAGAAAATCTTGTAAATTAGTAATATTATTGGTTCAATATTTTTTCATATTACACTGTCTACATAAAAACATCTGCTTTGCAGTTTAGATGTACCTATAACAAAGCAATGAAGCACAATGTTTGCTTACAGTGTGAACATAAAAAATGTGTGTATGTTGTGTGTTTGTGTGTTTTTTGTAAATAAAATATCAATTTTAAACACTTTTTCTTGATTTTATTTCTTTAATTTTTAGTTCCTTTATACTCATATCCTTCAAGAAATGCTAGTTCCTGACGTCAAATCCAGCAGAAAGCAATGGATTTTTTTGGACGTAAAAAATCCTTAGCATGGCTTCCTTTGAAGGGAAGTAAAACCAGTGGTCCCATGTCATAAATTTACTGCATATAAAAGAACCTCAAGCCTGATAAGAGGCCTTTAAGCAAAATTTCTGATCTTTCATGCCCAATATAGAATGGAACACTAAGGACCATAGTAGTAATAAGAGGGCCCATAAATAAAACTCAATTTAATTTTTTTTAAGAAATGCACTGTTATGAAAGCCCATCTAAAGAACAAGAACAGTTTTTATACTTGTGAATCTGAAATATCATAATAGTCTTGGCAATCAAAAATATAATTCTGGATATCTTTGAACACTAATTAAATTTCAATTTATGCCATTACATTCGCCATGATACTACAGTTCTACAAGCATAATATTTGTTTAACCTCTTCGTTATTATGGAGAAAACTGTTCCATAAAGCATTTCACATACATTCCACAGATGAAATAGTTTCGTCAAGTTCTATGTGCAGTTGGAAGCCTAATCTTAGTGTATTTGGATTATGCATATTTTAATGAAACAAATGCAATATGTTGCCAATGAGTTATGCATTCCCAGGCTTACATTTTATGATTTATTAACATTCAAACATTTCTCCATGTGCTTTTTAATGTTGAACCATTTATGCTATTTTTACAGCAAAAGCATATAACTACTGTTTGAGATTAGTTCTATACAATGATATTAACTTCAGCTTATAAGTAAGCATTATTCAAAACCTCAGGGTCAAAAAGCTTCCTATAGATTTAGAGAAGAGCAAAGCATACTTAGAAGCATTTGTTATATTGCTTACTTACAGTGGTGCGAGGAAACAAATAAAAGGTGAATTAATTATAGGATTAAAAAGAAGTGTTATACATAATTTGGCTTTAAGGCACAAATATTTTAATTCATATTTTGGTAATGCATTGGATTAATTAATAAAAACAATCTGATGTGTTACACTCCCATGACTTTCTCTACTCTTGTACAAACTATTTGTACAAACGCTTATTCTCCATATGCTTCATGTTAATATATCGAGATGTCAATTTTATTGCTAATTTTCTTGTAGATGCAAGGGAAATATGGTAGGTTTTAAGCGATAGTCAAATATTTTAAGCGCTGGTTGCTATGTGGCGCATTCCATTCTCTTTGCATGTCCAGGACATAAAAAAAATTAATAACGAATTTGAAAAAAAGTATAAGTATTGGAAAATTTAAGGGTGTAACAAGTAATATCTCGAAAATGGTTCACTCAACAAAAAACATGTATAGGACATAAATTGTGTATTTTAATGTGATCTACATTTTTTGTGTAGTAAAATTTTGTCTATCTCTTATGGTTTACCAGTTATGCAAAAGTCGTTCACAATGAAGAATACTTTTGGAGACATTCCCAGAAAATTCGAGATATACATTTCATTTGTCATGACAATATCTTAAACATATGATATTTTAATCAAAAGCCTTAGAGCCATTTTTGAGAAAATTAAAATTTTCGAAAAATCTTCCATGTAAAGGGTAGTCTGGGGTGGGGGGATTTTCTTGTAAAGCTTCATGTCGCATCTCTGGAAGATACTGAACCTAAATACTAGGTTTGGTGTTTATCCGACTGTTCGTTTCTGAGTTATGCTGTACACAGACACAGACACACACACACACACACACACACACACACACACACACACACACACACACGGACATGTTTCCAAAAATGTTTTTCATATGGACCATCGAACTTCCACAACATTCTGCGCAGCTTTCGCATAGTATATGCTTTGAGGTATCAAAGTCCCTCACACATTTCCGACATACAGGGCCTTGTGTAAGACACATTATGTATAGAGGTCTGCGCAGAATGTTGTGGCGCGCAAGACAGCCCACAACCTCTCTGAGCTTAACTCTGGTTAAATTCAGGAGAAACTCACTCACTTTACGGTCAGGCCCTGGTATCAGATCATGAGCTTGCCTGGTAGTGTTTGCTTACTCCAGATCTCAAGATGAGGCCTTACCATTAGCTGGGTGATCTCACTTGATGTTACTAGAGACATTCCACAGAAAGGCTCAAGCCCAATAAAACTGAGCCCCAATCCCCTCTTTGCAGAAGTGTCTGCCATCTCATTTCCTCTAATACCAGCATGCCCAGGAACCAAAAGAAGTGTAACCGGGCAGCTGGTACATAATCTATCCAACATCCTCTGGCATTGCCACACCAATCTGGATGCGGTTTTAACTTCCCTAAGGGCTTTCAAAGCTGGCATATTATCTGAGCAGATATACACATGTGCACGTCTGCAAGGCTTAGTGTAAATATGCATAGTGCAGGCTAAGATTGCATAGACGTCAGCCTAGTAAACTATGGTAACTCGATCAAGGGGAATGACAAGCTGATTCTAGGGCCCCAGGCCTCAGTCCCCATTCTACCCCACTGCGGAACCCATCCGTGAACCACATTCTATGGGAGAGGCCCCATCTCAGGGTCCCACTCCTCCCTGGAAGGTATTATCACAGTATAGGATGGGCTTAGGTTATGCCTAGTCCCTCAAATCCTCTATTATCTAGGTTATAGGATACTTCTCCAGTAATCTAGAAAGGATCAGTGAGTGTCCTTCGTGGGGTAGCTTAAAACACCACCCCCATAAAGTCCAGAGATGGTGTGCTTTCATCCCAGCTACCTCCTTCACAAACAAGTACAAAGGAGGAAGGTTCACCAGAATCTGTAAGGCAGACTGAGGAGTCGTCCGCACGGCTCCTGTTATCATCATACATACCAATCTTTGCAGTGAATTCAACTTGGCAGCCACTACCTTCACAAGAGAGGCAGACCACAAAACCAGCGTCGAATAAGATATTGACAGTCTTATAACCGAGCGTATAACCATTTGACCATCTTAGGTCTAAAACCCCACTTCAGTCCTATGGATCTTCGACAGGCCCACAAAGCATTGCAGTCCCTCCTAACTTTGTAATCAACATGCTTTTTCCAGCTCAGCCCCGCATCCAGAATGACTCCTAGATACTCGACTGCTCCGGAAAGCTTCAACTTTTTCCCAGAAAGGTAGGGCTCTACCAAACCTAGCAACTTCCTCCTCCTCCTTGTGCAGATCATTATTTCAGTCTTTCCCGGGTTAATGGACAAGTCGTTTCTCCACACCATTCCTCCAGAGTCTGTAGGGAATCCTGTATGAGCTCCAAAACAGTACTAGGGAATTTTCCTCTTGCTACAAGGCATGTATCATCAGCATAGACTTGAGCATGAATCCCCCTGTTGAGTCTGTCCAGCAGTACATCTACCACCAAACACTACGGGGTAGGTGACAAAACTCCCCCTTGCGGGTAGTCCTGGGGCACTGTTGCCCTCACGGACTAATTCCTCAGGGTCGTCACAGCCTGCCGGCCTTCCAAATAGGTCATAATCCAGTCGTAACCACCGGATTGACTCCCCTGTTCTCCAGACATTTTTGAATGGTGCCTAAAGTGACGTTATCTTCAATGTCCAGGAAAATTGTCATGGCGAGTTCTCCAAGTCCAGCACCCTCTCCAGCCTCACCACAAGCTGAGGATTGCCGTATCTGTATCCATGGATTTCCCCGGCCAATAGGCCTGCTGATGAGGATGTATGGGTCTGTCCACCAGTACCCTGTCCCTCAAATATCTATCTACCAGTCTTTCCAGAACCTTTAACAGAAAGGATGTTAGAATGACACAACAAAAATCCCTAGGTCTGTGGTAGGATTGCCTATGTATCCGGCTTAGGTATAAATATCACTTTAACCTGCCTCATAGCCAGACAGGCCCTGCATATTCTCACTAAGTAGGATGAAAGAACCTCCCAGCTCTCCTTCCCCCATACACAACTGCGTTTTTATAGGGTTCTAAAGTGCAAATGGACCATTTAAGATTTTTAAATGTAACAATCTAGGTGACCACTGCTCAGCCTTCTCACGAAGACCGACGTACCCTGCCCGAGTTTGGTTCTTGATTTATAACGCAAGTCTGCGGAAAAGGGGTCTCAAGCAACAGCCTCAGAGTTTCCCCCTCTGACTGTGTTATATCACCAGATGGGTCCTAGAATGAGGCAAACATGGCCCTAGCTCCAGGAACTAGCAGTTTCTGGAAGAGAGCAACGTTCGACTGCTTCTGTATTTTATAACAGAAGAGCCTCCAAGATTCCACGAAAGCCTTCCGATTTCCATTTTATAAATTCTTTGGGACTCATAGGAGTTCCAAGTTGCCTGACACTTGTTGGCCTTATGCGCAGTGTATAACCTTCATGTCTTTTTCCTGATGGATCTTAAAAAAGAATATCATCTGAATTTATCTTTAGCCCGAACCTATGTACGAGGAAGCAGTTTCTTTCATAGTAAGACAGCAGGATTTTCATGAAAAACCGGTTTTCATGAAAATAACCCACATGTCCCTCAAGGTCCTCCGCATTTCTTAGCTTGATTTGGGTTCATTCCTCAGCCCGCCTTCCAGGTCCCTTCTAAAGGAGTCCCAATTGGTCCTCCTAGTGTTCCTGTATAGGGGTCCTTTCCTTTTCCTCCAGACCAAAGAGTATATGTCTACGGTCGACATGGAAGGATCCAAACAAGCCCTCCATCCAGTCCAGTATCCCAAAGGACACTAGTGACAAGTCTAGAAACTCCTCCCTTTTGATAATTCACAAAAGTCGGTACATCCCCTTAGTTCACAATCTCAAGGTCTGTAGAGCTCTGATACTCGAGCAGCTTCTCTCTTCTCCCATTAATGTCCATGCTATCAAAAACGCTATGAGGGCACTGGAGTCACAGCCAATCAGCAGGTTGAGGTTTCTATCCTTGCAATAAGTCACAAGGTCTCTGAACTCCTGAGGAGGTTTTGATTCCTCGGAGTCATATAGGAAATAGGCCGAGTAGACTACCACCTGATGTGGCACTCTGCCCTCATCATACTTCACTAGGACTGCTACCAAGTCTTTGGTAAGAAATCTCGGCAGTTCCCAGGTATTGCTGAGACACATGTTCTAGGTTTTACTTCAGACAAAGCACTGAAAATAGTAAAACCTGTTATACTTAGTTCCATGATAAGAACCTGCCAAAGCCAGGGTTCTTGTATCATGGCGACATTATTTCATACCTCATTACATTACTCAAGAGAACTGATGAGGAAGCAATATGTGTTGCAGATTAGCCTGAATGAATGAAATCACCATAGCTTAACCTACCCCACTTGAGCATCGAGGGTTCCAAAAGGACCAGGTCCCCCAGCCCTGTCATGGGTTCTGCATGATCCCTATTGCTAAGGATATCACTTCCCCCATGATCCTGGCCAGTAGCCTAGTCCTTTTTGCGCTCCTCTTTGGGTACAGGATCTGCTTCTCCATATCTCCAGGAGTTGCAGCAAGGTCATGCAGCTTCTAGGGGAGGGTCATGTTCACGAAGGCAGGAAAAACCAAACTGGGAAAAACCTAATTGATCTAAAATGCATTATCACTGCATTGAATTTTTGGTCAGAAAAATAATGGAGGCCTTTGAATACCTTCCAGAAACATTGCAGGTGTATGCTGTTAATGTGAGAAAACCATAAGATAGTAACTGAAGGAAAACTAAACTGCACCAGCAGTTTTATTCGTGAATAAGTTGTCTCATGGTTAAGTTTAATATATGTCTAATACAGCTTCAGTTTCATTTGTTTAAAATTTACCTAGTTTGTTACAGTGATTACTTTATTAACTGATTTGAATTTAAGGTTTGTTTACTGAAATATTTCAGGAAGACCAAATCATATGCCCATGTAATGTAGGTTTTATTAATATATTTTATATACATAAAACATAAGTATATCATACACAGTAACTAATGAAATGCTTGTTTTTTATCTTAAACTATCCCTTATCAAAGTGGATTGCAGGTTTTTAATATTATAATTATTTTCTTTTTATATTGTAATATAATGTTGCTAAAGCTGCTGTGTTGAATAACATACGTATTTATGTTATTCATAATACACATTCATTATGTTATATTATATTTTTTTCCTGCCTATATGCTACATTAACAAATAAGTCATATTGGCAGCTCTGACCTTAAAAACAACTGCTAATATTCATCACTTGGATTAGTTAGCTGAATTAAATAATAGGTTTGTTACATTGTGTCTGTTTAAACATAGTCACATTCATTCTGGCACTCATATCCTCACACTCTATGAAAAGTGGAGAATACTTCTAATTAAACAAAAATTAACTGCCAGTTGGATCCAAACTGATAGATTTAGGAGCTGTCATGTTTCGCCACACTGAAAAGTCATCAAGTACCATTCATAAGCTGTTTGTTGAAGATTTGATGCAAAAAGATAAAAAGTAAAACGTAAACTTAGCATCATCTAAATGGGTGATGAAACTGTGAGAAACAGAATAAATAAGCTGAATCCCTCGCTCTGTTGTGCTTAAATTTCTCTTTTGTAAAATATTAACATTTTAAATGCAGATATGCAATACTTGAGTTTAACAGTATTGTAGCACTCTAGGATAGTTAGCTCCAAGAGACGCTGATAACCAGGAGAGTGATAACGTCAAACAGTAGAGCTAGTAATCCGGGATATGAAGGGATTAGCAGGATTGTTGGTAGGTTGGGGAGGAGCATTGAATAATACCCCGGGAGTGGTATAAAAACTAATAACTATATTTGTATACAATTTACAGTGTTAGCAGGGGAGGGTAGCAAGGCAGAGATCAATAGAGCATATGAACAGGAGCTTATCACTATAAGCTTATCAGTTATAGAGAGCATCTTACCTTGATTATAAAGGACAGAAGTATTGTTAATTGTGATGTTATCATATTATAAATTAATATGTAACGACTCACTTTAATTTATAATAACATCTTACCTGTGTGCCACTGCAGTCTTGAGGTTCACACTGATTGAATGGCTGATGCACCCCTGTTGGCCGGAACTTTGCTGTACGAGTATGTTGACCAAAAATGAGTGAGAGATCAGTGAGAATATGACCTAAATCTATGACTGTTAAATACTCTTTGGTCTGTTGAGAGGGCAGCCCCATGTCCTACAAAGTCGTGTCTCCATCATTTCACATCTTACTGAATATTGGAAATACTGATGCAACCTTTGATGTTCGAACCTCCTCTCTAGCACACTACAGTATTATTCCTTTTGTTTTGTTCAACTATGGATTCAAGTTCTGTCTTGACAATAGAATGGATTTTATTTTGCTTGGAACAGATATTCAAGAACTAATCGTTGTGCATTGATGTTGATGATGACAAAGACAGCAGTAACTGTATTACTTTCAAAGGTTTGTTTGCCAAGCAATTACTTTTGAAATAAATTCTATGATTTTCCCATTGCTTCTCCTGCTGTTACTATCTTTTGCCTTCCAGCTGGACAGCTTACTGGAGCTTCAACTTGCTCCATGTCACATGTTCTGCTTAGCCAGAGAGAGTGAAATGTGAAACAGCATTCCTACAGTTTTGTTTCACTTTAAGTAAGGACACCCTGTATTGTAATTGCTGAATTGTGGTTTTAATTCATCTCAGGAACCCCATCAGATTTCAACATAGGTTTTGGCAGGAAGAATTAAATACTTCTCATGTAGGAATATATTAACCTCTCTGTCACAACAAGGATTTAGAATATAGCTTTGCAAATGAAATTAGTAGCAGCATCCTAAGAAAGGACATGGTTTATATTGATGCTTAAAATAAAAACAGTGCATAAGCAAAAATTGTCTTGAAAACACACAAATGAATTGTTACTTGCCCATGCTCTCTCTCTCTCTCTTTGTGTCTGTTTAATGACCACTTTCTTGTTAACAAATTAAATTAATGATAATATAGATGCACCAGAACCTGTAGAATGTTTACTCAGAAATTTTAAGTCAAACTATTATAAGTTATCTAAAAAAGATACAATTTCTTAGTTAGTTTTTTTAAATGAAATTAGTTATTGCGACTAAATATTACATAAATAAAGCCAAATAATTGTCACTTCACAGTTTTTGGTTCTGTCTTCTGATTAGAAATTCCTAAAGGAAACATAATGTTCATATCCATAAACTCTTAACATGGTCATAAAATCCATCTATTTTCTCTATTTCTTATGTCGTTGAATTAGGGAAAGCAATGCATTCAACCCAAAATTCCTATTGCATGATTTCATCAAGTAATGGGCAATTGAGTGAGAGCTCAAAAATGAAAAGTTGGATAAATATAAATTTCAGTCAGGCAGCTTTTAAGGATGCAAAACAAAGGCTTTCAAGTCATTTCTCCTCAAACAATCCTTTACATCAGAAAAATGTTGTAACATCTTATTCTTTCAAACATTGCTCCAACTGTCATTAAACCAACATAATATGTTTGTGCGGAAATGAATAAAATGTATACCTGCAATTTTTGTAAATAGTCTATGAGTTTTCTTTCTTCTCACTGAATTTGATATAATTGAGAGCCTAAAAGTTATACAAAAACTTACCCTGGAAAAATTGTAGATCTCATTAAAATACACAATTTATGTTAAATAACTTTTTCATGACATTAACAACTTCCTAAATTTGATAACATATGTGAGTCGGTTTATTGACACTACATTACTTACTTTATTTAAAACGGGACATGTTTCAGCTCAATTGCTCCTATCATCAACCTCAACATCACACTATATAAACTTCCATTCAAAAAAGTAGAACTTCCTAAATGTAAGCATTTTCTGTAGTTCATTTAAGTGTTTCACCACAGAGAGCAGCCAAGTCAAAACAGCAAAAAACAGAAGCAGACGTATCATATATGTACTTCTTACAACAGTGGGCAGCTAATTCACCTTCTACAGAACACATGGAGAACAGAAATTGTGTGGCAGGATCAGTCGACGTCCTGCACTGAAGATGGGAAAGAATCTTCCCGAAAACGTTCCAGTGTCCAACAACATCAGAGCCAAGTGATATGAATTAGAAAAGTCAACCAAGTATTACTACAATGAACTGGACAACACTTTTAGAAATTCTTTTTGTAATCATTTATAGCTTTTACAATGCTGCAATGCTGGAAAAGGTTCATGACTTGTGATATTAATATTTTTAAGACACTAGAGGCTTTACATTTGAAATATGTTATAAAGGTCATTCAAATGAAACCCGGTCACTTGTGTAAAGTAACGGTAATGATTTTATTAACTCAAAAATAGTCACCAAAACTGTTGGCACATTTATCCCATTGCAATACTAGCCGGTCAATTCCATCTTTGAAGAAGCTAGTAGGCTGCTGTCAGATCCAGGCCTGGACCCATTCACACACTCCGTCATCCGTTGTGAATAGATGTCCGCGAATAGCTTGTTTTAGAGGTCCATAAACATGAAAGTCACACAGTGAAAGGTCTGGTCTGGACTGTACGGTGGATGTTTCAGCGTTTCCCGTCGAAACTGCTGCAATGTCGTCTTCGCCGTATTGGCAGTGTGTGGGCGGGCATTATCATGCAGGAGAATAACGTCATTGGACAACATGCCTGAGCGTTTCGACTTGATGGCTCGTCTAAGGTTCTGTAAAGTGGCTTGATAACGCTGGGCATTGATGGTGGTTCCCCGTTCCAGGAACTCGACAAGAAGTGGGCCCTTGTGGTCAAAAAAGGACATCATGACCTTACCAGATCTGGTATGCACGGCCTTTGATTTCTTTGGAGGTGGTGAAGTCGCATGTTTCCACTGCTTGCTCTGACGCTTGCTTTCCGGTTCAAAATGGTGACACCATGTTTCATCACCAGTGACAATATGCGACAGAAAGCCGTATTCCTCCTCATGATAACGTTGCAGATGACTCAAAAACAGCGCCATTCGAGTATTGCGCTGTTCGGCGGTCAGTTGGTGGGGAACCCATTTCGAAATTGATGCATTATGGTGTGAATGGTGTCCATGCTAATACCCAGTAACCAATGGATCTCGTCCACGGTGATTCTGCGGTTGCCCAAGACTAAAGCATTCACTTCCGCAATCATTTCAGGTGTGATGATACGATGAGCCTGTCCACGACGAGCATCGTCTTCCAGTAACTCGCGCCCCTCAAGGAATCTTTTGCGCCATTCCACCACACTTGAACGACACAGACTGTACTCACCGTACACAGCCTTCATTCGTCGATACATTTCACGGCCTCCAACTTCTTTCGCCGCTAAAAATCGAATCACTCCTCGTCGTTCCTGCTTACTGGCCTTCATGTTCAGTAGTAGACGATAACTTATGTGACCACCTTCTCTTCGGCGTGAAACCACACTGTCGCTATGCAACGTCAAACGTTGCGCACGCTGCAGTCGCTCTACCAATAGATGCTGCCACCATACACGCAGTTACGTGGTGCCACCTTACTGTAATGCAAAGTTAGACGCACTGACCAGGTTTCATTTGAATGCCCCTCATACATTATTTGGTTTTGAAGACATTATTACTTCTTTGACATTTCTGAAATTTGTCCAGATTTTAATTTGGATAGTTTTTTTGAAGAACTTTCTTTCCATAAGATTCCATTACATGATGCTGGAGCTAGATATACCTGTAGTGACACTGATAGTGGTCAGAGTTGTAATGCGAACTCAAAATGGGTGAAGTGTTTTCTCTGAAGTTAATTTAGATGCTCTTCTAAAGATACCTACTTATGTTGATATCTAATGTTCTAAGTATACCTGGTTCAAATACATTTGTTGAAAGAGTTTTTTTAATTCTTAAAAACAAATGGAATGACGAAAGGAATAGATGTTCAGGAACTCTGATAAGGTCAAAAATTCAAGTATAACTTAATTTTGATGATAGTAGTCAGAAATGTCATGACTTGATTAAGAGAGATTCAGCAATATTGAAAAAAGCTAAATGTGAAGAAAATGCAGGTTTAAACTTTTTATGTAAAAAATGAAACAGCAAAATACTGTGATAAAGTTTATGTCTAAAATGCAAGTATAGCAAAGTAAATTATATCTCAGTGCTTTCTTGAGCAAATGTCATTATGATGTGTCAACATGACCTGTCCCTTATTACCATTTCAAAGACCTGGTAAACCTATAGTGCAAGAGATGGTAATATCAAGGTTAGCATTTATAGACCTGCTTTTGACAAAGGATTTACTCTTGTCTCAGTGCTCTTACACACCTATAAAAATGCATATTGGAATTGTCCATACTTAGTATTTATCATAATTAGCAGGAAATTAGATAGAAAAATTAGCCTGTGTATGTATAATTGATAGAATAAGTAAGAAAATAAATAATAGGTAGAGAAAATTGCCTGACTGTTGCACATTGTTTTGAATTTATGCTAACTACACATTGAAGTTTTTCTAACTTACTTCCTGAAAATATTATTTTCTTTCCAACCTTCGTGCTCCCTATAAATTCATTTTGTGTCACAACCAAATCACTTCCTTTTTAACTATCATGCATGCAAATGTACTTAATTGTAATTTTACTGTTTGTATATAAGTATATGCTACAGATGCAGCATCATCAGTTTTACATCATTCCGTACTTCCAAGGATACTACTTCTTGACAACTTCCTTTCTCTTTTCAATGATGAAAACCTATTTTGAATAGTAACAAATATAATTTCTATGGAATCAACATAAATGCCTTCTGCAACTGGTACTTATATAATTTTTCATTGGATTCCTCTGTTGGAGTTGGATCTTGAAATATCTACCGACCAAAGCATCAATAATAATCAGACATTGTATTTTAGGGAAAATGCCTCTTTTGTTCCTTTAGAAGAAAACAAAAGTAATTATTAATACTTACATTTCAAGAAGATTTAAAGCAATTCATAGAGTTTTATAGTGTCCTAAAATGACTGTTAGAGCCTAATTGTTTAATATTTGCCTTAAAATCTCTAAATCAATGTAATATTTACTTTAAAATGCCTAAATCAATGTACAGTTTCATTATTTTACTACTTATTCACATATTTTCAACCAGACACAAAAAATACATAAAATAAATTCATACATGTGAGAATATTTCAAAGGTAAGCTTTCATGGATTAACACTAGATAGAAATGCAACAATGGGTGGAACATTGCATTGTCATCGCCTCAGATAAATTTCAACAATACTGTATAAATGGTTATTTTGAATGACTGTTAACTGTTCTCTTTCCCTCTCCTTATTTGTGTTGAGAAGTTTTAAGTAGCAGGGTGTCATCCTGTGAAGTTTAATGTGATAATATGCCAAAAGATAAAAATGTAAAATCTGTGCTGATCCAGCAATGACTAACAGAATATCCAGAATTTACTTACAACAGAAAAAAAAATCTGATGTGTTGTACTCGCATGGCTTTCTCTACCCTTGTATGAACTACTTTTACAAATGCTTACTCTCATCTCCTTCATGTTAATTGAGATATCGAGATGTTAATCTTATTGCTAATTTTCTTGTAGGTGCGAGGGGAATATGGTACGCTTTAAGTGGCAGTCAAATGTTTTAAGTACTGGTTGCTATGTGGAGCATTTCATTCTCTTTGCATGCTCAGAACATAAAAAAAAGAATAACAAGTTCCCATTTGAGAAAAGGTATAAGTATTTGAAAATTCAAACAAATAACAAGGAATATCTCAGAAATGGTTCACTCCATGAAAAAAAGATGTACATGACATATATTGTGTGTTTTAACCAGATCTACATTTTCATTCATTCATTATCTGTTTACCCTCCTCTTATGTAGGACTTACACCCCCCAGGACTTACAAGCGGGTGCCTGGGGTCAGAGGCCCGTCGAGGAGCAGACACTCATGGATCAGACAGAGCATCCAGGATGGGTGATCAGCCCGATGCCTGGTATGGGATGAAGGAAGTAGATGAAACGAAATGTTGGTGAAATGGATGAAAGGAAAGGTGATGATGGAGCAGTTGGTGGAATGAATGGCGGGGGAAACCGGAGAACCCGGAGAAAACCCGCCCAGACGCCGCTTCGTCCACCACAAATCCCACATGCAGGTCCCTGGGATTGAACCCGGGCCGCCTAGATGGGAGGCGAGCGGTCTAACCGCTCGGCCACGGCGCCGCCAGATCTACATTTTATGTGTAGAAAAATCTTCTCTGCGTCTTACGGTTTACCAGTTATGCAAAAGCCATTCAGAATGAGGACTTTTGGGGACATTCTCAAAAAATTCAAGATATACATTTTATTAATCATGAAAATATCTTAAATATGTGATATTGTAATCAAAATCATTAGAGCCATTTTTGAAAAAATCAAAATTTTCAAAAAATGTTCCATGTAAAGGGAGTCTAGGGTGGGGGGATTTTCTTGAAAATCTTTGTGTTGCATCTTTGAAAGGTACTGAACCTAAATACTAAGTTTGGTATTTATCCAACTTTTCATTTTTATGTTATGCTGTTCACAAACACATATCCACACACACACAAATGGACCTTTTTCTTAAAATGTTGTTTTATTCAGGGGACCTCAAAACATGTATTTCCAGTGAAATATCGGTATCAATTGTTGGGTGGAATGCAATACTTCCCCTGCTTACTTTATGTAGTGGAGAAAGTAATAGCATACTGCAAGATTTGTAGCAAACATATATGTAACAATAGTTGAAATATAGATATTTGATTATTCTGACAGTTAAAGTATTTGCAGTTCATTGAGATTTTTATTGCTCTAACCAAGTAATGGCACTTTCTGATAAAAATATGGTAGCCCAACATTTAGGATTTTAATTTAGTTAATTTTACACTTTTAGGTTTCTCAAGAAAAGGAGTGCACCTAAGGCACTGAGGTTCCTGAGTGGAACATAAGGTTAAAACTCAGCAGAAAAATCAAACGAAACAAACTCCACTGACACAGCCAACCTCAACATAGTGGCAACTTCTATGTTGACTCAACGAATGTGTTGGTTGCTGTCAACATTCCATGGAATGCAATTGAAAATTTGGTTTTAAGACAGTTTTTTACAAAAATACTGAAAATATCCTCTGAATGAACCCTAAGAAAAATTATTTAGACAAAATGCACAATGAAACTTTAGCATCCATTCGGGAGCATATAGGTGATTCTCGCATATATGTTCTCTGTAGATGAAACTTCAGACACTATGAACAAGTACATAGCAAATTTGATAGAAAAAAAAAAATTGAGTTTTATTTATGGACGCTCTTTAACTACTATGGTTCTTAGCGTCCCATTCTATATTGGGCGTGAAACACCGGTAATTTAGCTCAGAGGCCTCTTTATCAGGCTTGAGGTTCTTTTACGTGCCGTAAATCTACGACACGGGACCACCGGCTTTACTTCCCTTCCGAAGGAAGCCGTGCTAACGATTTTTACGCCCGAAAAAATCCATCGCCCTCCGCCGGGTTTGAACCCGCGACCTTGGGAACCAGAGGCTAGCACGGTACCACTAGTCCACGGAGGACGACAAATTTGATAGAAGGAAAACTTGGCTCTAATGGACCTTCAATTCTGCACATTGTATGTGTTAAGGAAATTGCAAAAGTGAATAGCCAGACCATTGATTGTTTTGTAAACAAAAACCTACAGTCATTATAGTCTAGCAATGTAAATGATTCTAAAGTTCTGTTGTTTTGTATTGACGCTGCCTCGCCATGGCCGCTGCAGCTCTACATCTTAAAACCTTTTATACTAATCCCATGTATCTAACCTGCCTAGAACATGCCTTCACAGGATTTCTGAAACAATCAGGTACAAATTCTTTCTTCTTAATTTGCTAATTTTCAATATGAAAAAAAATGCTTTTGTAATAAAGATCCATCCGATTACAATATTAAAAGAGAAATTCCTGCTTATTCCACTCCCATCTTAGTTTGTTGTTATCTGATGGGGAACATTGAGTTGGTGGTGTATTATTCCAAACATTTTAAAGAAATGGTCACAATTATTGAAGAATCGCCTGAATCTGATAGTGAAGCAATTGTGATAGCATTGAAAGAGTAAATGACCTGTCAGTGAAAAACAATAAGCATTGAACAATTACAACATAAAAAGTAATATCTTTGTAGCCAAATAGCAATAGTAAGGATGTCCAAGTAGAGGATATATGTGCTTTGGGTAAAACTGGGGAAAAGGTTAAAAATACGTAGAACAATGTATTAAATAAGAATGTAGGGTTTTCATTGTTGGAAAAGTATCAAGAGTGATGTTGGGAGAAAATGTAAATTTTCCAGTGAGTATTGATATTTCTACTCATCTAATTTAAAATTTGTTCCTCTCACATCAGTTTTGGTAGAAAGAAGTTTTTCTGCTTTCATAATGATTTTCACAGACAAAAGAATTTAAAAAAAACAATTCTGGTGATTAATTGTCAAAGCAGATACCTAACTATGAGAAAGAATGAGCATGGAACTGAATTTCTTCTTCTTTTTCTTTTTGTTCATCAGATTACCCTTCTCTTTGGAGGGCTTAAACCCCCAAAAGTCTTACAAGGAACTGAATTTCAATAACTTAAAATAAGTAATCCTGATATCAATGATCATTTATTTTCAATAGGTATATTAAATTTGTGCAGATGTGTTTGTATAAATATGGTACAGTTTTCTACCTCCATTTCTTAAACATACCTTTTTGTGATATCCTTTGTGTATTTTAGTGCATAACTTGAAATTTCAGTGAAATAAATAGGTTTGATGCCTTGATTGTAATTCTTCTTTGAATCTTTTTGTCGTTCCCTTCTGTGGAATCGTTTCTTCTTATTCAATGTCCCAGCTAATTTACTTTTCCTCTTGCTGACGAGTTTCGATATTGCTCTTTCGTTACCTACTGTTTCTATAACAGATCCATTATTTGTGACTAAAATGGCTATTTTTGATTGAATAGAGCCTAATTAATTAAATTTTGAGCTTATTTTAAGCACCTAAAACTGAAATTTTTAGTGCTTAAAAATCTGTATAACTTTTGGACTTCTATCTGCCACCATTGCACAGGTATGAGTGTTTTCCACAAAAAGAAATAGTAAACATTTTGTTTCTACTCACTTAAGCTCTTCCTCTTTAGTGCTCTTCAATTAATTAACTTAATATTTCAGCAGAATGCAGAAATTATGCAGGGTGTAAGTATATGACTACACATCAGATCTTTAGACCCCCAAATCATAAGTTTTAAATGGGAAAAATGCATAAAATTGATTACTATTGTTGTTTTAAAATAAACACAATAAATTAATGAAATACATCTGAAGGAATACTGTACAAATAGAACTAATGCAGTGTGTTTGTATTTTTAAACAATACTGAAAATACAGCATGCAATAAATTATAAATTAATGTAGCATGTACATGTAATAGTTTAAATCTGGTTGAGATGAAACTGCTAAAACCAGCAAATAGTTGATCAATGTAACAACAAATTTATTCATGTATAATTGCCATTCTTCCTGCTGTTTCTACCATCATAATTTTATGCACACTAAATCACTAACAACATTTCCAAGTGTTGTGGTGTAGGAACCTGTAACCATGTACTCCAACTTGTTAAGATAGGTCTGGAGGCAGGGACAGACTTGGGCACTATTCTTTAAAAGCACCAACTCTAGTATTTGAGTTTAAAAATACTCTCTTTACTGAAGAGATTAAATTATTTTCTTTTGGGAGCTGATTTTTAATTTTTTCTACTACTCAGTGTAGTGCATGTGCAAGATAAGTAACATGTATTAAGTTCTGGAGAATTACTTTTAGTAACTTACCAGCTGCTAAGATATACTCGTATGCTGTTGCAACTGTGTAAAGTATTCACACCTTTTCATCTTTGACACCATTAGGATACAAGAGCTTACCAAGTAGGCAACTGATGTAGCATTTTTACTTTGTCTACCACGTACATAGTAGGTAGAGAAGGATTGCACTCCACCCAAAACTTCAAAACTGAGATGGAATACATGCTTTGAGAACCTCTGGATCCAAAAAAAGCATTTTCAGAAAAAGGCTGTGTGTGTAACTCAAAACGAAATGTCAGATAAATACCATACTTTAGTATTTAGGTTCAGTACTATCCAAAGATGCAACACAAAAAATTTCAAGAAAATCCCCCATCCCTAAACTACCATTTACATGGAATAGTTTTGGAAATTTTTTATTTTCTAAAAAATTGCTCTAACAATTTTGATTAAAGCACTATATATTAAAGATACTTACATGACAAATAAAATGTATATCTTGAATTTCCTCGGAATAGTTTGTGAAGTCCTCTTCATTCAGAAGGAATTTTGTATAATCTTGTATAACTGGTAGAAGTTAAGCGATAGACAAAAACGTACTACACAAAAAATGTAGATCACTTTAAAACACATAATTTACTTCAAATAACTTTTTTGTGGCATCAGCTATTTACAAAATATGCATTGTTAATGGTTCGATTTGTTCAATACTTGTCATTGTTTTTAAGTCCCATGATTTTCAGTTGTTTCTGGCAACTGCATGGAAACAGTGTAAATTTTAAGGCCAATGTATAGCATCCAGTTCTTAAACATTTGACTATCACTGTTCTCTTTGTATCCTGACGAAATGTAAAGTAGCTATTTTTGCAAAGTTTTACCTGGATTAAAATGAAGTAGATAGAAAAATAAACTTTCGTAAAAATAATTTGTATGCCTATTAATAAACAATAGAGGATAGAGAAAGTTATGTGAATGTAACACATCAGATTTTTCTTCTTATTCTTGGAATATATTACATGAGAATTTTGAGGTTACTCTTCATACAACTTTCCTACAATTAAATTTGATATGCTCCATCCTAGTGCATTGTGATTTCATCTACTGATACCGATGTGCAAGAATCTCCTATTTAGACCCTTATTCTATCAAGTAAGGACTTGCACACCTCTTCAAAATAATTTTTTCTGAGAGTTGACTCAGATGGTATTCTTTCTTCGCAATACTTTTCCAGCAAAGACTTCATTGCTGGATTTTCAATTAGAGAAGAGCAAAACATTGAAATAGCTGCACATCAGAGGTCTGCCTAGAATGGCTCTCTCATAGCAAAGGAGAGCAGCACCTGCGAGTGGGTTGATCCTGCTATTGATATTGCAGTCGGATCAAGCTTGTCTGTCTAGTTGTTCCTTATCATTAATATATATTTTGATAGAACAGATAAATGGCTGATAATTTGCAACATTTGCTTATTGAACTTCAAAACAAACTTAATACTGGAGTAATAACTGGCATGCCCAACCCTATTTAATTAATAACCATTAAAATTTGGAATGACCTTTATGCATTAGTGGTTAAAAAAGATACTGTTGTTCCAGCCTTTATGCAGTGTCATAAATGTCAGCATATACTGGGATAAAAGTCAAATTGGGTAACAAATTTTGTCAGGCATGCTACATCTTATCTTTGCATGATGAAAGCATTGACAAAGAAAACCAGTGCATGCCAGTAGCAGTGACAGGTATAACTATGTTGTCATGTTTCATGTTAAAACTACTTTCTTGACAGAATTATTATTTATTACATAGGTGTTTCAATATTGATCACCCTAATTTCCATAAGCATTGTTATTTTCTGTTAGGTTTGTGCCCCTGCCATTAGAGGTGTGCAAGTCTTACAAGAAAGTTACAGTGGAATACATTGCTCTTGATGTGACCTTTTCATGCTATAGAGGAACTTGGTTTCACCAACATCATCCAGGAGGCAATTAATGTGGGTGCCTCTTTCAGAAGGGTATATCCCAAAGAGTTCCTCCCACATTCTGTTTCCCAAGTACTCGAGGTCACTGCTGCTAGTACACGACTAATCTTTCTACCAGAAGTAATTACAGTAATGAAACAAAGGAACTGTGCAGCCACTACAGATATGTACACAGTGGGGGCCTCTGGAGTGGCATAACTCCATGCAAGCTCCTAAAGTTGGACCAAGAGTGAATGTCAGATGCATTGGTGGGTGGTGAACTGTCGGGACCTGTACAGTGGTTTTGGTTGATCATCAAACCACTGTGTAGGTTTGTCTATAGAAGACAGTGAATCAACTCACCAACTGCAAGGTGTTATGTGTTCCCATGCTAAAGGGGTGCATGGCACATGGAAGATGTGTCGCTAAAGAGCCTCTGGGATACCAAGCAACTTCCCAGAGTATTCAGTCTTGCTCCAGTATAGGGGGCTCTGCTGGGGTCAACTGTCTTTCCTCCAGACTCATGGGACTTAAATGGACACAGTAAAACAAAACCCTGAAACTGTTCAGAAGAAGACTTAACATACAAAGCATCTCTGAACCATCTACAGAGGATCTGGCATAGGCATTGCAAAAACGAGATTACAGGCCAAGAAACTCTCAGGGGCTCAAAGGAACAAATGTCTATAAGAAAAGAAGATGAAAGAGGGAACCTGGACGATTGAAATACCAACTAGAAAGATCTCATCTGATAGTGCTGAACCTAGTGGTAGAATTAAAAGGCCCTACTCAGACTCCAGCACCCCAAAATCTGTAGAACAGGAAGCTAAAAAGCACAGGAACACCAAATTGGAACAGACTGTGTCTTTTTGTGATGCTAAATTATAATAAAAATGATGGATTATAAGCCAATGCCATTCTGATCTAAACTGAACCTGGAACAAGCTGAACTGATTCAGTCCATACTGATTGAAGTCGTGGATGCATCTTCTATGGAAAGATCTCTACCACAATTTATTGGTACAAAATGTGAGCACGGTCCTATGGATAACCTGTGCAAATGAAAACACAAAAGATTGGTTAAACCAGACAACTAGTAAACTTTGGGAGGGAGCAGAGTTGAAAGGAGTAGACTCCAAGGACCTCCCAAAGAGACCTAAGATGTTAGTCTGGATACCAGATACTTCAGAGACAACTTTAGTTGTCAAAAGGTTCAGAAAACAAAATCCCAAGCTAAAAGCAAAGGAATGGCTGATATGAACAGGAAGGTATCCAGAAAGGACAAACATTGGCTATCCCAATTGACTTCCACTCATACAAGGCACTTCAAAAAGCTAACTTTAAGGCCTTCTGGAACTTAGCATCTACTGCCCTCTGTGTGAAGATAAAGACCTGATGTAACACTCATCTAGGAACCCTGGTCTTATAAAGGAGAAATTAAAGTCTTAAGGAGGCTGGCAGGAAAATAATTTATAACAGGGCTGACAACATTTCAAGAACCTGCATCTTAGTTAAAAATGAATTAATTATACTGCCATTAATGAATTTCTGTTCCATGGACCTTACAGCATTAAGAGTAAAATCAATGGGAGAACTTGGATCGGTCTATTGCCCATATGACGATGTAATTTTACCTCCTATGAGGGAATTGTAGCTGGTAGCTATCTGTTGCTCCGATGGACTACAATTGGTAATTGGCTATGATGCTAACTCCCATCACATTATGTGGGGCACTATGGATATAAATGAAACAGGTGAGTCTCTTTATAATTTTATTGTATGAAGTAATTTTGAGATACTGAATGTAGGTAACAGGCTACCTTTGTTATTACAAGACAGGAAGCTATCGACATAACTTTAGCAATCAATTATGTTGGAAACCTTATTAAAAATTCACATGTGTCTAAAAATTAAAGCTTTTCAGACCACAGATACATTCAATTTTAAGTAAGATGTATGTCTAAAAAAATCAGAACTTATCAGAATCTAAAAAGAACTGGCTGGGATTCCTACAGGAAAAATCTAGTCAGTAAGATGAATGATAGTTTGTAAATTTTCATGATTGTGAAGATTTATAAATTGCTGCATGGCATTTATAGGATGCAATACTCTCAGTGTTTAATGATAACTGTTCTCTGAAAACAAGGCAAGCCAACAGGAATGTGCCCTAGTGGAATTAAGACCTTGCAAGTAAAAGGAAGAAAATTTGCGATTGTTTAATTTTGTGAAACAAATCAAACAATGGACTGCTTAAAGCAGATCATTGACACAATACCATGAAGCCTTGAGGAAGGCTAAGAAGAACTCCTGGAGGAAGCACTGCAAGGAGATAGAAATGGCCCCAGAATGTACTAGACTTCAAAAGGCTCTTAGAAAAGATTCACAGAGCTTTATTAGCAATCTTCAATTGGAAAATGCAAAATATATTAAAACAGAAAAGAAGACAATGGAAGAGCTACTTTGAATTCACTTCCCTGGATCAATTATACTTGATGAACCTGAGGAAGGATGGGACAGTCGAGGACTAAACTCTCTAGGAAGACAGCCTCCAGGGCAGACTGGGAATTTGTCAAGAAAGTCATCAAATATTAAAAATAAAATGGGCAGTGTTTTTTCATTTCAACCTTATAAATCTCCAGGAAGTGATGGAATAATGCCCATTATGTTTAGTGAGGTTTTGATGAATTATCAAACATTTTAATACAAATTCTAAGAGCAAGTTTGGCCTTAGGATACATACCAATGAACTGGAAGTATCTTAGGGTGGTATTTATACCAAAGCTAGGAAACCCTTGACCCCAGCTAAGTCGATAAGACCCAACATCAATAATTCTCAAAACTCTTGAGAAATTAATAGATATGCATATAAGAGGAAGTGCTTTGGAAGTATATCCTCTGCACCAGAATCAACATGCCTATCATACAGGCAGATCAATTGAAACTGCCCCTTTTTAGGTTGCTTATAAACTGGAAAAGACATTTCAGGAAAAGGATGTGGCACTTAGTGCCTTCATTGATAATGAGGGTGCCTTTGGTAACACCTCCTTTAATGCAATACTAATGCTGCAAGGAAACACGGAATTGATGAAACCTGTTATCAGTAGATTCAATCCATGCTGAGAGGCATACAAGTCTAATGGATAGTAGCCTAACTGCAAAGGTCATGAGGGTTGCCCACAGGGTGGGGTGTTACCACCCCTATTATGGAACCTGGTGGTTGATGGCTCTAAGGTAATATCAAGACTGGTTTTAAACTGACTAAACATGCTCACAAGCTTGGCAGAGCGGAATGAAGTTCAACTAGTCCAAGTGGCAGGGCAGAGTGATATAGAGGGAAATAAAAAAGCTGATGAACTTGCAAGACAAGGAGCAGCTTCGCAGTTTATTGGGCCAGAACTGGCTCTAGGAACATCTCAATGTTTACTAAGAAAGGCTATTAAGAACTGATCCAAAGTAGAACACCATAAAACCTGGCTTAAAACTCCAGGAAATAAAAATAATAAACTATTTATTAGAATACCATGTAACAAAGAGCTAAAAACTTACTTAAATGCACCACACTTCAGCTGAGAACAATTATTGCATTTCTCACAGGACATGCTCCCAGAAAAGCATCTTAACATGATGGGAGTTTTTCAGGATAACTAAGATCGCAGACTCTGCAAGAAAAAAAATGAAACCACCCAGTAGATTATATGCTCCTGTGAGCCAAAGCCTCACAGGAGATACATTGCTTTTGGGGAAATGTTTTAGAACCAGAAGAATTTCAAACCACATCTGTTATGAGACTGTATTCCTTAATAAAGTGTGTAAGCATAATGAACTGGCTTTAAAACAATACAGGTACCACAATAAGCCCCAGGATGAAGTGTGTCTGAAGCAATGACAGACATCTATATCGAACAAGACAAGACAAGATTATAGATATGTGAACTGACAACTACAGGAAGTTCCATTATCTGACAGTTACAGTACATTATATTGATGAACAGCGGCACCTTGTCAACAGGGTGTTTTTTATGCAAGAGTCCCCTGATGATCCTAAAACAGAAATAGCCATTCTTCAGGAATTATATATTAATGTGATTTGCCTTGTTAGGCATAAATGAAGAAGAGTTGCTAAGTTGACATGGGTCACAGATCAGGTTTCTTCCAGGTTGCATAGTTTCTGTTCTACAGGAATACTTCAAGAATCTTGTATTTGCCATGTTCTGGCCACTGTCCTATGACATACTTTTGAAAGAAATTTCTGGGTGAAACATAATACACAACCCACAGAATGACTTACAAAAATGTCATAGCATACATGAAGAGCACCAGGTTTACAGCAAAACTAGAGAGATCCCTATAACAGGTATGTCAAACTCCAAGGTTTCAATGTTGAAATCTGTCTGGTTGCAGTTCAATTCCATTTAGGAGCTCTTAGAGCAAAACAACCATTTGTCAAAAATGGATGGGCTTGATTGGGAACTCATCGGATGTCTCATACATTTCCTGAAACCCTTTGAGCAGGAAACAGTTAAACTGCAGAGTGAAAATGTTCCTACAGTACAATATTATTTTTTAGCTTATGCCACAATAGAAAAGCATATTTTGAAAATTGTTTTCCATTTTTCTGGTAGTTCCCTGATGTTGCAGCTGACAGAGGGTTGAGCATTTATTTTATAAGGTTCAATTTAAAACCAATCATAAAATTGCCACATTTCTCACATTCCAACATCTAACAATGTTTTCCAAGTCAAATAGGGAAGACATGTGAAATACTGCACAGTCTGTGATGTTACATTAATGCAGGTGAGAAGGCTATTGAAGATTTCAGTAGCAAGAAACACAAACTTAGATATAAAGAGCTCAGAAGACATGTCATGATGAAGTTACGTTGTACTTTTCAATTGATGCAAGTGGCCCCAAAGATGAACTCCTGCTAGAATGGTGGAAAAAGAAACCAACAGTGCTTCCATGATTATCTCTGGTGGCAAATCATATCTTTGCAATTCTGGCCACTAGTGCTCCTAATGAGCATACTTTCAGTGCAGCAGCAAACATAGTTAAAAAATGTAGATCTAGAATTCATCCTGAACATGTGGATGACCTGTTATTCCTTATAGCTTTTATAAAAGTGCTAAGTATAATAATGCATGCTTCTCCATGTGTAGCAGCTAAGCAATACTTGATGACAGCCCATAAAGAAATGCAAATGTAAGGCTGACATTTAATGGAATGCCCAATTGTACTTAGTTTATTTTCTTACAATAGATATATCTGAAAGAAATTGATAATTGAATTTAACGATGCAAGTGCACTTATGAATAAAATACTTGTGTTAACTTTCATTAAATACTTGAAGGGAAATCTATTTTAATTTTTTTTTTTTTTTTTTTTTTTTTTTGACGATCATCCGAAAGGGATCTACATCGCCTCCCCTACCATGCACTAACTACAGCTAATGGATGGGAGAGGGAGTGGTGCTAGTGGTGCCAGGTACCGCTTGCGCAACCTGGGGTTAGTGGGTAACTCTACGAAAGACGCCGGCCTACCAGGGGGTAGACAGGCAGAGGTGGATCCAGGGTCATCACTTGGCTCGTGGCCCAGTGCTGGTGCCTGGTGTATGTTAGTGAGGTATTCATGCTCATGCAGGTGGAATTTTGTGTTAGGTGTCGTGCTTAGTGATAGAGTAGAAGTGACCATGCTTACTTACGTGTCGGGTCTCTGTTGGTGTGGGTTCATCCTGAAAGGAAACATAGAATGTGAGTTTCAGTTACCTATTCGTGTTCCATGTTAGCGCGGTGGTCGTCATAGGGGTGTTCAGTCCTCATGGCGGGATAAGATGCATTAGGTACTGTGTGACAGGGTCGGGGCCAGTTTGCTTGGTGATGGGAAGAGATCTGTCAAAAAGAGACAGGGGTCGTTTGTGCTTGTCTGCTTCTGTAGTGTACTGGCCTAGGCCTTGTATCAGAGGGTTGTGGTGGGTTTTGGATCGTCTGTATAGATCGTAGGCGAGTTTCTTAATAAATTCCTCTATTGTGTGTAATTTGAGTTCGTCGTGCAGTATGTCTGCGGGTGTGCTCTTTGGTACTCTTGAGGCCATTCTGATTATTTTGTTTTGTATCGTCTGCAGCGTGCGTATGTGCGAGGGGGCACAGTGTCCCCAGACCGGTGCCGCGTATGTCATTATCGGTCTGATTAGGCTCTTGTACAGTGTGATGCTAAGGGCCGTGCTTAGTTCCGTCTTTCGGTTAATTAATGGGTAAATGCGCGTCAGTTGTGCGTATGCTAGTCTCTTAACTTGTTTGACGTGTGGTCCAAAGGTTAGTCCGGTGTCCAGTGTCACGCCTAGATATTTCACCTTGTTGGTCCAGTGGATATCGCTTTGTTGAAGTTTCAGCGGAGTTAAGGGTTTCTTGTGGGAGGTTCTTTTTGTGAAGAGCATTAGTTGTGATTTTGTGGGATTGACTTTAATGCGCCATTGCCGGAGCCAGGGTTCCAGGTCTTGAAGTGCCGTTTGTAGCCTGGAGTGGATTAGCCTCGGTTGAACGGATCGTGCTGATATGGCAGTGTCGTCGGCATACATGTGTAGTGTTGTGTTGGGTGTTTTTGGGATGTCATTTACGTATATCGTGAATAGAACCGGCGAGAGTATACTTCCTTGTGGGACCCCAGCATGGAGTTGCCTGGGCTCCGACGTTGCTGTTGACGTTTTGACCGCAAAGGTGCGGCCGCTGAGGTAGTGCGCAGCTAGTTTAACAAAGGTGTCCGTGAGATTCAATTGCTTTAGTTTGTATAGTAAGCTCGGGTGGTGGACGGAGTCAAATGCGCGCTGTATGTCCAGAAAGAGTATTCCTGTACTTTGTTTTTGATTGAATCCTTGAGTTATGCTCTCTGTGCAGCGAAGTAATTGGTGAGTGGTGGAGTGTTTTGCTCTAAAGCCGAATTGCTCCGGTATTATCGTGGAGTGTCGTATGAGATAGGCGTTCAGTCTCTTTAATATTATTTTGTCTGCTAGTTTGCTCATCGTGTTTAAAAGGCTAATCGGCCTGTAGTTATTTGGGTCGTGCCTGTCTTTTCCGGGTTTGGGGAACATTAATACTAGTGCATGTTTCCACTGTTTTGGAAAGTATCCATGCTGCAGGCAGTAATTGCATATTTCCGTAAAGTGGTGTATTGCTGCGGGTGTCCAGTGTTTGAGTACCAAGTTTGGTATCTGGTCTGGTCCTGGGGCTTTGTGGTCTCTCAGATGGGCTATTAGCCATTTAACTTCGGACGGGTGTGTTTTTCTGAGTTTGTTGTGCGTGGGCGTGGTTGTTAAATTTCTAGTGCAATCGTCGATCATGGTGGAGAAGCCACCGGGGGGTGGCGGCTCGTTTGGTGAGCAGGCTCTTTCAAAGGTGACCGCTAGGGTGTTCGCCTGTCCCTCCGGCGTTTCTGCCATCTGTCCTGGGTTGTCGGTGTTACGGAGGGGTGGTATATTGATTGTTTCTCTTATGAGGCGTTTAGTGAGTTGCCATATCTGTGAGTTGCCGGGTTGCATGTCTGCTAGGGTCTGGTCCCACTGCTGTTGGATCTGTTGGTTTATGCGTGTTTTGATGTCGCTGTTTAGGACTTCCATATTAACTTTGTGCACGATGTTTCTCGTTCGTTGCCATTTTCTCCGCTCATGGTCTCTTTCATTCATAAGGTATAGGACCTCTGGTGGTAGATTTATTTCTCGTTTAGGGGGTGGTTTAAACGGCGTGGCTGCTGCGATGGCTAGTTGTGTTGCGGTTTCTAGCGCTGTTACGGCTGTTTCTGTGTCTTCTGGGTTCGTCAGTTCCGTCGCTGTTGGGAGGTTGGCATCCAGTATCTGGGTAAATAGCGGCCAGTTTGTTTTGTTGAAGTTGCGACGGGGTGCTTCTGGGTGTAAGGTGGGGGAGTGGGTGATGGTGAGCTTGATTGCATAGTGGTCGGAGGCTAGTGTTTCGACTCGGTTGAGCTTGTATTGAAAGAGGGTATTTTTCAGGATGGCTAGGTCTAGGATATGTGGCACGTGTTCGGGCCTGTGGGGCAGGAAGGTGGGTTCATCTGTGTGGGCTATGATGTAGTTGTTTTCCAGCATGTGGTTGTGTAGAAGGTTCCCCTCGTGGTTGTTCTTGTCGCCGCCCCAGATTTCGTGTATGGCGTTCAGGTCTGCCATGGCTACTACTTGGTCGCTGAGTGAGGTGATGGTGTCTAGGTCATCGGTGTTTAGCGTTCGCGGTGAGCTGTAAGCCGCTACCACTGTGATGTCTTGTGGGCCTATGGGTATTGTGATTGCTGTAGCGTCCATCTGTTTTAGTGTCGGTATGTGTTTCTGGCTGTGCTGCATGTTGTTCTTGATTAAGATGGCGGTTCCTCCTGTTGGGGCGCGGTTGGGCCGGTCCGATCGGTAGACTCTGTAACCTGGTACTGAGAATCGGGCTTTGGCGTTTAGGAGTGTTTCGCCTAGTAGCGCTATGTCTGTATTGTTGGTGTTCAGGTAGTGTCGGAGTTCTTGTAGTTTAGACCGGGCCCCCCTGCAGTTCCAGTAGAGGACTGTAAGAGTGTTGGGTGTTAGTGTGTGTCCTGCCATTTTAAGAGTGTGTTGTGTTTGTGCTTTATTTTTTTTTTCTTCTTCTTTCTTTCTTACTTTTTTTTTCTCTCCTTTTTTTTTTCTTTGTTTATTTATCTCTCTCTTGCTTTTTTTGTCTCTCTTTTGCTTTAAAGCCTTCTTCCTGTCTCCAAGGTGAAAAGCGTTGCGGCAATCGCCTCGAGTATGTCGAAGAAGGGCATGTTGCTTTCTATGCTGTATGTTTGTGCCAATTTCTCAACTACTGCTCCAATGGCTTGTAGTCCTGCGCTCAGGCTTTCGTTGCCCATATTGCGGAGCAATTTGAGTATGTGTGAAGGTAAAAAGTTTGTTCTGAAGTGATGCTGCTTGTATTGGATTTCCTTTTCAGTTTTACTTGGCAGTGGTGAAGCTAGCCGTGCCAGCATCCGTTTTTCTGGGCTGTCCGGCACATTTGGCAGCGTCGTCTGCTTTGCCGTCTTATTGGCGGGTGTGCTTGCTGCAGCCGCTTGAGCGGAGCTTTTTCTTGGTGTCGTGGGCGCTGCTGGCGGTGCCGTGGGTGGCGGCGGTGTTACAGGTTCTCTCGGCTGTGTGCTTGGGCCCTGGATTTGTAGGTTTAAAATGATCTATTTTAAAATGTATATGTCCCTTTATATAGAAATGATACATATACATCACATACAGTGAATAAAACATTGACACTGCTATCACAAGTGCCTCACTGCTTGAGTTGGGTCTTGGGTAGCACTCAGACAGGTCTAGATAGGCACAGATCAAGTTGGGTTCAGATTGGCTTTAATACGTTACTGACCCAATGTACTGTTACATTACACTACCAGACCCACCCACCCAATGCAGAACACTGGTGCATAGAGGCACAATAACATTTTATTTAGTGTGGTGATAGGTATAATCATCATCATCATCATCGTCATCATCATGACGACAATGACAACAATGGTGTTTTATTTCCATAGACTTGTATACAAGTCTCAAACATTGTAATTTGGATTGCATTTATATTTTTCTATTTACAAGATTTACATTGATCTAAAAAATACAAACATTTTTCTGTTAAGTACTTCTCTAATTGGTTTTTGCTTCTGCAGCTTGTTATGTAGTATAGTGTCAACTACATTTATACCCTTAAATACAATTTGCTTATTACTGTGTGCTTCATGCTACTACTTGTATATACCCATGAATATCAGTTTTTTTTCTTTTAATTTAATTTATATACAAATAAAACACAACCCTGAATAAACTGTTAACATATTTTGCTCCTTAAAGGCATTCTTACAAGATTCCAAATTACAAATAATTCCAATCCATTTATTTATTCATATGCACCTTTGCTGTACACCCTCACACCTCAGTCCCATAATGGGGATGAGGGTAAATTACACTAGAAATCATTTTTAATTACTCACTCCTTAACAAATATTTTTAAATCTTAGAAGATAAATTTACTTATACGGATAGTTGTCATATATAGCCTTGATGGGGTCTTATGGAAAACCTAAAGATGCAATGTCTGTATATAACACTGTAATACAATGCTTTAAAAGTATACCTGTGTATTGTAAGGATAATGTGTTTGTTTCACATTCAAGAGGTCCTGAATCTCAGCTAGGGTGAGTTTCCTGGATAAGGACTTTTCTGCAATTTTGTCCTCAGAAAACAAAAGTCAGGTAACACTAAGCTCCTTGGAACCCAGGCTCATTGGAGCATCATTTGACCCATTTCACTTATTCACCACCTAATATCAACTAAAAAGTTAAAGGATATTACACTCTCCCCATCAAAAATAAATAAAAATTTCATGTAATATTAATTTACAATTTACTATATTCTGGAATTAAAACACTTCATTACAAAAGCACTGTTAGATGCAGTTTATTTGTTTTTCAATTCATTAATGCATCAGCAGCATTATCTACAGTCCCAAATTTTAACAAATTGTTTCTTGCTCCTTTACTGTCCACAATTTTGTCATCTGGCAAAGCAGTGTTTTCATTAATCTTCTGCAGGAAAAGGGTACTTTCAAATGCAAATTATTGTGTATATTTGAGAAAACTGGTTTTGTCTCTGCTTACCAGCTTGGATAAAGCAATGGAAACAAAAATCAGAGCAGATCTTCATCCAGTATAACTTTCAGTTTTAAACTGATGTTACTTTCATTTTACCTTGTTGAAGTTTTCACTCTAAAAAAAGTTGGATAAAATTTTATACTGTGCAGAAAGTTAAAATGTCATGTCAAAATGATGAGTACTCTATGCTGGCCAAGAAATTTCCAGGGCTCTTAACTGGTCGTCATATTAAATATTTCCTACAGTGCTCCCATTACTTTTCATTATCTGCCCTGTGTTACAGTTGATGCATCCACCTGCTTATGCTACCTGCTTATCAATATGAGGAACACTAATGTAACTTCCAGATGCTGGAAACTTTCAAAACTGCTAGTTTCTTGTTGGCAGCAACAGAAAGAGTGGAAAGGTAGAATCAAATGACAAAAAAAATTCAGTGCCATCACCGGGATTTGAACTACGCATCTCCTGGTTTCTGTCTGGTTGCTTTAACCACTGAGCTACCATGGCAAAATTAAATTCTCCAACTGATTCACATTTGTTCCAGTAAGCCACAAGGAGATCTCAAATTGTATTGAGATGACATACTCCAATGGCGACCTACTTTGAAGTCCCGGGCTTCATAGTATCAACCACTATTAGGTCAATTAATGGAATTAATTGCTCTTCCACACAAGCCGTGTGTTGGACGAGGTTAGAAAGGTAGAATCAAATGACTGAAAAATTCAATGCCATCATCAGGATTTGAACCACAGATCTCCCAGATGTTCTAACCACTGAGTTACCATGGCAACATGCTGGTATGACATTAAATTCCCCAACTGATTCACATTTTTCCCAGTAAACCGAAAGGAGATCTCAAATTGTATTGAAATGACACACCCTAATGGCGACCTACAATGCTATAAGTACTTTAAGTCCTGGGCTTCATAGTTTTGACCACTATTAGGTGAATTAATGAAATTAATTCACCTAATAGTGAAAAATTAGTCATCTAATTCTACCTTTCCAACCTTGTCCAACACACAGCTTTTGTGGAAGAACAATTAATTGCAACAGAAAGAGTATCTCCTGATTGGTAAATAACAAGGAAAGTATTCAGCACTGGTTGTTGCCAACTGTCTTGTGATTGCTATCTGCTGTTTTAACATGGAGCTGACGGAGCACCTTCATTCGGAAATTTCTATTATAAAAGGAAGTACCATCCCTGGAGTGTTTGCAGGGATCACTTTTAACTTCCCCCATTATAAACACATATTTACTGGTAGTTTGCAATATTCGGAAGGACGGAACACATTTCTTAAGATTCACAAATAAAAATAAGTGGACTGTAGGCACCCCTTCACTAGCCATGCACACATTCTGCACCAACATCTCTGTGCACGCTAAGTTTATTCCCAATGGGAATAAACCCACTGTCAAAAGACCAGCAGTTTGGATAAAATAAATATACATGATCTAAAGATTTGAAAATGGAGTCTCGCAATGTATATTATACATCATAATGGGTGTTGACAGCTGGATATACTGGCATGATCCAGAAACCAAATAACAGCTGGCAGTTTGGATACTTCCATATAAGGAACCTATACCTATTGAAAGCGAGTGTACATTCTGCACTGACTGGCAAATGGCAGTCATTTTTTTCAGATAACTCACTTTTGTCCCCCTGGAAGCGAGAATGAGGTTATCACTGATTATTTTCTGAAAGTTTATCTTCCAGAAGACAAGAAAATGCATGAGAAGCAACCAAAACAGGTCTCCAAGATTTTCTCATCCATCGTGACAATGTGACCAATTTGAGTATTCATGTGGATACTCACCCTACTTATAGTCCTGAGTTAGCTCCATGCAACTTCTTTCCATTCCCAAAAATGAAAGAAAATCTCTGGTTTAGCAGTGCAAAGGAAACTAATAGAGCTCACTAACAAGAAAATATAACCATACCAGAAAGCACTGGCATGGTTGCTTCTACTTGCTTTTGAAGGGTGCAAAGCTGCAAAGACTGAAGTAAAGTATTTTATAAATATGACGATTATCTGAAAGTTCTCATTCTAGAGTTTAAGTGGGAAATTGGTGACCACTCCAGTTAATTGTTACATTTCTGTCTGCTACATGGCTAAAAACTGGGATCTGATTGATTACTATTCCCTAGTGTTTTTTTATATGCAATAAAAATGACAAAGGAGTCACACTGATGTAAATCATCTGAATTTTATTGACTATTATTGAAATAATACTCAACTGTAGTGACCTTTTCCAGCCACAGGCGTTAAAATATTTACTTGAAATTTAATATCATATAAAGCTCACAAGAACTTGTGCTTATGCAGTTTGCTAGATAAATAATTGAATTGAATGCAGAGCATTTATTTAGATAACCCACGAGTCCTAGCTTTATTAAAGTCAAAGTAGCAAGCTGTACTTACCTTTACCAAGTAAGAGTTGTTCCTCTGCATAGCTATTGCTGCAAATTAAGTATATCTTTAGAGCATTTACACATAAGATGCAAGTGCTGTTGAGTATGATATTGGCCTCTTCTTTTTAATTATATTAACACGATTTAAAAAAATACATTTATTTTTTAAAGCTCTCAAACTCCTACTGGTGGTAGTAACAGGTTCAGGCCAGATATGCATGGCATTTATACCAAGTCTAGGGTTAGACCAGGCTGTACAACAGCTTTGGATTAGGGCAGCGATATTATTGATATGAAATTAAATTTATATTATTTTCTAAACTTTCATAAAGATTAATATTATTATTCTTCCTGTATTGCCTAAAAGGGTTATTGAAAGATGTCCGACAATTGAACACACCTTGGGTGCTTAGCATGCCCATAAGAGAAGTGCATGTGTGCTGCTGCTTGGAACACTGTAAAACAGGGAACATGTACAGGAAAGCAAAAGTAAAGTGAATTCAATCCAGAATGGGCATAGTGTTTTTAAGTAAGTTGGAGATGCCCAATGCCTAATATGCAAAAGGCATATGATTACCTAAAAGTGTAATGTCAAAAGACACTATGAACACAAGTGGAGATCATAATGTGCAGTTACATTATGTTATATTGCATGACTGGTGTATTTCATTTTGAATTGTAAGGTTAAAAGTTAAATAAATATTCCTTATCTTTCATGGCTTAGTTTTGCACTGTTAATTTGTTCACGAAAAATGTCTTTATTAACATTATTATTATAATACATATTAAAGTGTTATTACCACACAATGTATGGAGATAAAATGAAAACAAACAAAAAGCATAGTAATAAAAAGAGTTCTTTTCATATTCCCTTCAGAATTTGTACACCAATGTTTTCCTAATGCCGCTGCTACCTTGGAGTATACTAAGAGTTCTTCCTCCTAGAGCTTCATGCCTGCAAGTACTATCAAAGTCACAGAATTGCTCTTGGGTTGAAATCACTGGATTAGGAGACAGTAGTAGCACCTATTGTCACACTCATTCAAGCTTAGGGATAGGGATTAGAACAGCAAGAGGATTTCAGCTCTGCAGCCAAGACTAGGCCCATTGCATTTATTAAACTTCTAAGGAAGGGATGAGGTGAGAGAGTACACAGGGCAGCCAGATGTGATGTCAGTAGGCTCAGTGCAATGGAGTCCCTAGCATTTCCAGATAGAATATCCTGATCTGCCTCTTCAGTGCCTCCCCCATCCCCACTGCCAAAAAGTCCCATGTCAGGGAAAAAAATGTTCTCCTCAAAGCACATCCATCATACAACCATCCACACCTAGAACTGCTACCCTGCAAGATGAAATGAAATGACACACAGGGAAATCCCTAGCATATGCCTATCGACCTGGGAAAACCACAAGAACCCAAAGTGAAGGGGGCCAGTCCAATGGAAACTGCAGAACCTCTACCACATGAACCATTCCACTTAGTTTCATTCAAGCCTATAGCAAATAGAACAAGCACTTACCAGCTACATTCCAGCAGTTGCTTGGAAGTTTGCTGTGCTTTAAGAGTACAATTGTGTTGTATATTACCAATAAGCTATTCCTTATAATTGGGTATATCTTACAACAGAGTATTTTTCTGTATGGTGTGTATGAGAAACACTTTTCTGTAAAAGAGACTGTCAGACAAAATTCTATTGTAAGTTTCTAAGTATTACAATTCTTACCAGGTTCTTTATTAAGGTCCTGACAATGCACACAGTGAGTTGAATAGTGGTGGTCAAGTATGACACTTTCAGAGCACACACAGTTAAGACACAAATGAACAGGTCTTCCTTATGTGTATAGATACAAGTTGGGATGGAAAAATAGTTTGAAAGTTTTGTTATGCAAAATATTTTCTCTTAAAACTTATGTTTACATTGCCATCATGAGTAGTTCTTTTAATAATGGAGCTACATAACTCAGGCTTTTTATAAAGGAATAAGAAGAAAAACAACTCTCTTCACTACTTTGGTACTAACAAACAGCAAGACATACCCAAGTCTTCTGCAAACAAATTTTATCATGAACTCAGCTTCCAAAATATTGCAAATTTCTTATCATGTTCTGTAGTTCCTCTAATATAATTGAACTTACAGAATTACTCTTTTTTTGAGGGGGAGGCATTTGAGGATTATTTTCCACATACCAATACTTACACTTAGGGATACCTGTACCACCATTTGGAAACAGTTTCACCTCAATATTGGGTAAAAAGTGAATGACTATGATTAAAAATTATCCATAAATGTCCAACAAATTAGCATGTGCCATTTATTATATAGCTCTTTCCGAGCTGAGGGGCATGCGGGTGGCGTGATGGAAGTTAAAGAGGTAACACTGAATAGCTTGTTCCACGAAGTGTCATGGAGTGGTCTTTGAGTTCAGGTCTTTAATAGGATGGTTCGTTGGTTATGTATATGAGCATGCATCTTCCTATGGGTGCTAAAGAGGAAGTCCACTGTTACCTTCCACTGTTATTCACCTGTCACCATACTTCTTACATTTTTGCCATCTAGCACACATGCACCGCACTATACATCCATACTGCACACACAGCTTAACACTTTTGCTGCCTACGAGGCTCATTGCAACTCTTATGGAGTGCCTGACAAACTAGGTCCCTGCTTACACTCGCATAGTAGTGCCAGTTGTCTTTATGTCTCTCATTGAACCTCCAAAATTGTTTTCTCCTCAAAACTTACATTTTGATTACTCCTACTGCCATAACACATACTTACAACTTCCCTTTAATTGGACCTGATCTTCCTTTATTTCCTATTGTTTAATTCTTAAATTTCTATTCCTAAAAGTTAGCTTCATGGATGCAAAGAAGCATTGCGCTTTCATTTTTCAACCGTCTGTCTTACTTAGCATGTAACAGACTTTGTTTCCAAGTCTTTGGCTATAATGCTAACCAAAAATATCCTGTAATGGGAATTATCCAACAAAAGCAACACATTCATTACACTGCATCCCTTTGAACCTTTCTCTCTCTCTTAAGTGTAGTTTCATATGGTATAGGTAATTCTAAATGTTTAGTATGCACATTTTCCTCAATATATATCCTCAATATAATCTTTGAGCATATAATATTTATTATTATTATTATTATTATTATTATTATTATTATTATTATTATAGATACTACAAAGCACATATTGCTCAGTTCAAAACATCTTTAGTATTCAAAATTATTTCCACTGCCAGTTACAGTAAGTTAATTCATTCTTTATTGTTTAACTGAAGCAAGTTTGTGGAACATTTGAATTTGGCACAATTCTACATTCTTCTACAGTAACAGCTTCCTAAATCAACATGTGGCAGCACTGACATTAACATCTGTATCAAACAGCATGCTGTGATTGAATTTCTGATTGCAGAAAGATGCCCATTTACCTTCATGAAAATGTGACAGTGATGTCACCAATGTTAGATGACATCAATGCTAGTGATGAAAAGCAGAGTGGTTGGCCAAGGACTTGTGACTCCATACAATAGCCAGCGAGTTGATAAAGCATTTGTAATGACCACCAGGTAACAAATGAATTATCTCTCATACTCTCCATCAGTAAACACGGTGTATTTAAACTGGACTATTCAAAAATTTGTTCATGGTTAGTAACAAACTTGTTAAGTGACCAAAGTAAAGAGGCAAGGAAAACAATACCCTCCAATCTGTTGCAGTGTTTCAATGTGGATGTGAAACAATTCTTGGTGAAAATGGACTGGAGACAAGGCTTGTGTTCATTCCGAGTCCAAGAGGCAGTCAATGAAATGCATCACAAAATGTTGTCAAGGAAGAAAGCCAGGAAAGTTAAGGTAACAGTCTTTTGGGATACAGAAGGTATGATTCTGGTTGAATTTTTTGGAACAGATTAATACCCTCAAGAAGCTTACAGAGGATCAGCAGATGCTCCATGTCAGTCACCACACCACTAGCAAGATTGCAAAAATTGGCTGGGGAAGTCTTGCCTCATCCCCATACTACCCTGATCTCGCACCATCAGATCTCCCATGTGTTTGGGCCACTAAAGGATGCTTATCCTGGGCATCACTTTAAGATGAAGAGACACTGAAAAATTCTGTGTACCAATAGCTGAGGAAGTTGGACCATGATTTTTACCATAATACATTTTAAGATGGATAAAAGCTGTGGAAAAAATATGGAGATTATAGTGAAAAATGACAAATTAATCATGAATGTGCCACAATGCATATGCCATCTAAAGTTCATTTAGTTTTCTTGTAAATTAAAAGTGAAAAAGGAAGAAAAAAGAACAGAAAAATAAATAGGAGGCATTAGTTTCAGACTGCTGTTCATATGACTACAGCATTAAATTTCTTGTTTCTGCTACCTGCAACATTGAAGCAACCATCTGTGAAAAGAAAACATGCCAAGCTGTTTCATTTAACTCTCAAAGAGTGAAACGTGCATACTATTTGGCAGTTTTGTGTAAATAAAAAGTGTAGCATAAAAGTTTATTAGAAAAAAATCTTTTCATCCATCTTGCATACTTTCTATGTGACCATAAGTATACGATTGGCTAAATTTTAATGTATCACAAGGATCTTTTTGTTCATCTCTCTGCAAAGAATTAGTTCTTACACCCTGCAAAATTTGCTGCAAGAATAAACCAAGTTCGAAGAGAGGAAGCAACTGTCTTAAAAATTTGTTTGGTCTTAATTCAGACTCTCTCCCTCGTGAAAATGTGATTTCATGAATAAATGCACTTGAAAATTATCACAGATTTTGATTTAAATTTAGAACCAAGATGTCATTTATTCATCATTATACATCACTTCTGCATGTAAGTATATATAGTAGAAGCTTCATGGTGACATCTTTCATCACTTCTGAGAATTCTAGTTTTCCAATTTCCCTGCAGATTATTTAAAATGCTGTTGAGCACTTAAAAGTAGAATATATATAACGATAACAGCAAACACTTGTTCTCCTAATGGATGATTATCTATTAGATAGAAATTAGCACTTGAAAGCTCACGCTCATTAGGAGTACTGCATAGAATATGATAGCCATGTTGAATAATAAATCTGCATATAATGCATTATAATGCTTTATTAATAATAGATGGAGATATTTTTACTATATATCGTGTGATAACTTTGCTTTACTTCTGAAATGAACCTATTGTCTTGCTACCAAGATAAATACACTTGTACTTCATGCTTTTTGCCATGTGATTTTACTGATTATTTCTAGATATTCCAGGTGAATACAAGAGCAAATGACCATTCTATTGTATTAACCCCACAAATAATCTAGAAGCAATACAAATTCTTAACACCAACAGTTTCTTCTGAAGTCAAAGCCATTGCAGTTAAAAGTCTTACATATGAAAGAATTTGGAGAATGTAGTAGAATAAACTTCAGTGTAAAATGAATATTTTAATTTTGAAGGCATGAATTGCATGAATGGTAAATTACTGTACACCACCAAAGTATATTGAAAGAAACAATATTGCATAACTGGCATATTATGAATTTTATATTTATGTTGCATTTGTAACCTTGGAATTGGAAGCACAATTTACAATGTTAATTTTCCTGTTTAAACCAACAAATCAACATTGCCCAACTCAATGCCTCTCTTACATAAGTTAATAACAGTACAATTTAGTTTGTTTCTATAATTGGCAGTGAAATACCATGCAACTGCAACATAATTAATTAAAGAATATACTTTTGATGTGTTTCATATCACAAACTGAAAAATATCCCTTGTTCTACCCTAAAGCTAACTGACAAGACCAATTGCAAAGTTATAAAATAGCCTAACGGTCAATAAACTCTAAACTATTTACGTTCTGAGAACCAGAATGAGATTTCCACTAGTGTTTTGCTTTTTCCTTCTCCACAAATTGTAAGTTATATGGTCTGTTTCAAAAATATACTTTCTGGTGAAATAACACTATTATGTTCAGAACTATTTGTTTACAGACATGACTTTACATGCCTATTAAGAAGCTCTTGAGAAGTAAAAGAATTGCCATTGCTTAAATAGCATTAAACTTTGAATTCACATCTGTGTTCAATGATACTATATTCTACGAAAATTATTTTTTTTTCTACTCATAATCCTCAAAATATATATTTCCAGTGAGTTACAATTCAATTTTGGGGGCCAAATGCAATAATTATATCTATACCTTATGTATAATTACCTTATGTAAATTGTAAACAGTAGAAAAAATAAAATAGCTGCAAGGGAGATGCTTTAAGATCAAATGATGCACAATCACAATATCAAAGCCTTCGTGCAGAAATCTACCTTTAAATTCTTAAGGGATATATAGGATAAGGGGGCTATATCTTAAGATCTAGGTGCCCCTTTCCACAGCAAAATCTTGGAACTGATGCCAAATTAATCAATAAAGCAAAGCAAATGGAGATACCTTAAAACTCCCTTGCTTCACATCCAGTTATCACTTAGTACTCGCAAGTTCTGCTTAATTTGGCGATTTAGAAATGGATTTTGGAACCTTGCAGGCAAAACTAGTGGCTATTTTTTTCACATACAGCCTTTTTATGACAAACTGCTACTGTAACCAAAATTTCTAAGCATAAAGGCTTTGATACTCTGTTAACAACAGTGATTAAAATGAAGTACTGCTTTGAGTTTTTATTATTCTGTAGACACTATTTTTAACAAAGAAGTTTTCTACTTTTCTAGCCTTTGAAAAATGTTCTCAAAAAAATGTTAAAGCCGAAGCAGACAATAATAAATGATCATTCCATTTCTTTACATAAACACACAAAATCAACAGCTAAATTTTATTCACATTAAAGCATAAATGAGATACAAACAGTAAGATAATTACAACAGACATGTATTTACGTATTATTCATTAAAATATGTATAATGTAAACAATTTATATTCCAACTAAAAGTTGATTCATTTCTCTCTCTGAATAACACTATCATAATTATGTATAGCATTTCTGTCCACGGGCATAAACACTTGATGCATAATACTGCTGTTCTGAGCCCTCAATGAAACCATTGATTCACTTTCATCCTGGTTGAGAAAATATTTAGTCATGAAAAAGAATTTTGCTACCACACATAATTTCCTTTTCTTTATTTTCCACCAACTCACCTTTTTAATGATACAAATTTTCAATGTTCAACTACCTGAATTTTAGAACTATCCATAGCACAAAGAACACGGCCACTGAGAACAACAGAAGATAACATATGTAGTAGTTGTGGCTACCTTTGGCCATACGCTTAACTCTGTTCATAGTATTTCCTAAAAATCCACCAGTCTTTTCAAAATCATCATCCAGTTCATTTAGTACTTTATCTTGGTACTTTACTTCATCATTTATGTCAAGTGTCAAAGACTTTAATACTCGCACTTTATTTTTTAGTTCATCAGCCATGATGTCATTTTCTGCTTCCATGTCTGTGGCATACTGTGGGACTGGCTGATAGTAAGGTCCACTTCCATTAGCTCTCCTCATTTTGGTCTCCTGAAAAAAAGGAAATGTCCATACTTCATTACTGTTATTAACTGGGAAATAAAAATCATGATGTCCCTATGACTGAAGCTGTGAGTCCACATTCAAATCCCTACTGGATTAAGCTACTTGCTTGGGGTTTTTATTCAAACTTTATCCTCAGTTTTTTAAATGAAGTAGCAATTCCTTCATGCCGAGAACTACTTAGAAACTTTAATTGTAGAATTTATTTGCTATAAGATGGCCAGATGCAAACATTCACTGCCAATTTTAATTGTAAGGTTCCAAAAAAGAGTACCAGATTTGATCTACAGGGAAACAATAATACTTTATACTAACTGACTGGAATGTGTAGAACTAACAACCTGATCTAAGGCTATCTCTGTAGCAAGAAAGTGAAGTGAATCAGAGGAAAATGCATACATTTCTGCTCCATTTCAAACAGTGGAATGGATTGGACCAAATTTAGGAATCAGAGAATTTAGGTTCTTTAGCCAATGTTGACTTTTTTGTGTCCATCAAACCTCTGAAAGGGATTTAAGGATTAGATGAGGGCTTATTGGCACCATATATGCAGGTTGTCATTTTGTACCATTCTGGAAATTAACATATTACCTCACTTCCAAGATAATAATTATATTTTCATGTTTTACACCATGCCTCTGCTTATCATTCCAGATGAAAGCAAGAGTGAATGAATGTGTTTCCATGCATTTTTTTTAATGTTATTAATCCCTACAGGTAATCTAAAAGTATAACAAATTACAAATGCCAACAGTTGTTTCTTAAGCTGAGCCATTGCAGTTAGAGGTGTCAATATTAGAGAAACAATACGGAGAATTTAATATAGTAAACTTCAGTATAAAATGAAAAATATTGCAACTCTGAAGGTTTTAATGTCATGCATGAATGGCAAATTAGTGCAGTACACAACCAACACATGGAGCATATGTAGATAACTATCTGGCTTACCAGATTGTAAAAGTGACTTTTCAAACCTTGAATGATGATTTAATTTAATTTACATTCCCCATATTCTTTATAAAATCACTGTACAATGATCTACAAGCTTTCTATGCGAATACTTCCCTTTAACCCTTATAATTTTAATTTTGTAAAGTCCCATAATATTTCTAATAATGGATGAAAATCTTTTGATATAATAATACAGAGAATAGCACACAATGTGCAAGTAAGTTTATGTACTCTCAGTTAGTGAGACATCTTTTCTGACATTCTTTGGTGTGAGATAGATCACATGTGTTTCCACACAATTTGCACACACAGTATGCACTCGGGTTGTGGTAGTTATGTCGTTGGTACAACTTGCAATGAAAACCATGTACAGCAAGATGAGTAATGGCATGTTGCAGTTTGTACTGTGGGTTCTTCCATTCCGAATGCCATAGCATCAGTTAGGTAGAAGTCCTTCCAAATGAAGGCTTTCTTTAAATACTGTAATGTGGAAGGGAGCAGCATCTTTAATCATAGCTCTTCTACTGGGTGATCCATTATTATCTCTCTACTTTTATTTTACTGCTATTCTATCACAAACGATGTAATATCAATAACTCTACCGTTATATTATGCTCTATTCTATGCCATTATGTAATTGTTGTTTGTTGCACTTCTAACCACGAATTAAGTGAAGATGACGGATAGACTGAACATTGCTGACCGTGTTCGGATTGCAGCTAGGATGGAAGTATAGCAGTTGCCTGTAATGGTGCAAAGATGGTGGAGACAGGAGAGGATGAGACATGTGACTCTGGACGTGAAAACAATAAAGCAACCGCATGCAAATTTGTTGTGTACAGATTCATTTACTCACCAAAAGGGTGCTGAGCCCCCAAAGAGAGTTGCCACTGAAGAGGCTAAAGCCAACGCTGCTGTGGCATTTGCACGAAGTCCCTAAGACAATATCATGGTCTGGTTAATTGTATGGTTCAGTCCAACGGATGGAGATAGCACCCTGGCATGGAAACCACATTTTGTCCAAGCATTGTCACTGGAAGACTGTGATGTTAGGATGGAGTTCGCTGAATCCACATTACAATGGATGGAAGAACCAGATATCCTGAGTAACATTCTATGGTCAGACGAGGCTGTGTTCCATGTGGGTGGATTCATAAATCCCCATAACTACCATTACTACGCCCCTAGTAACAACAGTCCTGGAGCTACAATTAAAAAATTGCAGTCACATCCTTCACTGACTGTGTGGTGTGGTATTCGTGATGACACTCCTATCGGTCCTTACACTCTTCATGAAACAATGAATGTGGCAAGGTATGTGCATATGCTACAAACTTTTGCTTATCCCACTGTTTCAACCTGGGATGGGTGGACAATTTGCACTTTATGCAAGATGGGGCCCCTCCCCATTTTGCATTGATTTAGCGAGAATGGCTTGGCAATGCTTTTCCAGGCCACATTATTGGACATCGTAGAAATGTTGAGTGGCGACCGAGAGTTTAGACTTGACCCGTTGGATTTTTTTTCCTCTGGGGGTATTTGAAAGAGAAAGTGTATGCCAGAAAACCACGTGACTTGGACACTTTGGAAGCAGTCATTAGGGAAGAGTGTGCGCGGATGCCAAACATGTTGTAACGGTCTGTGAGGAACGTTGGGCCCCGGCTGCAACAGTGGGCTACTAATGCTGGTGCCCAAATTGAAATATGAAATGGCAAGGACCATAGTATATAATAGAATTGAAAGCAACCATATAACATTATTAATGACAGAATAATAGTGAAATAAAAATAGGGATATAATAGTGGATCACCAGTATATAAAAGGGTTAATGAGTGAGCTCATATACCAGTCTTGATGGTGCGTTTTTGAGCAAACAGAATTACTTGAGAAAAATGGCTATGGTTTTATCTATGCAAGATCAGATTTTAAGAGATATTCTTATATGCTCACTAATGCATAAGTCATTATAGGTAATATATTCATATGAAACAGGGCTATTGTCGTTGGCACCAACAGTCGCTTAAGAGTTCTTTTATGTACTTAGGGTCGCCCTCCATGGTGTAGTGGTTACCATGCTAGCCTTTAGTTCCCGAGGTCGCAGGTTCAAACCCGGTGGAGGGCGATGGGTTTTTTTGGGCGTAAAAATCCTTAGCATGGGTTCCTTCGGAAGGGAAGTAAAGCCGGTGGTCCTGTGTCGTAAATTTACAGCACGTAAAGGAACCTCAAGCCTGATAAAGAGGTCCCTGAGCAAAATTTCTGGTCTTTCACACCCAATATAGGATGTGACGCTAAGGACCATAGAGTTAAAGAGCGTCCATAAATAAAACTCAATTTCACTTTTTTATGTACTTAGGAAAGTTACTTACATTCGTTTGGAATGTCACATCTTAGTATTTACAGCAACAGTAAGTATCTTCTGACAGTGAAGCAATTATCACACTGGTCAAGTAATGTTTCAGATAATCAAGATTTTGAATCTTTCTTCTGTGGTCCAATAGCTATTTAATAACATAAAAGCTACAAAATGTTTACATGATACAGAAACCCCTAACATAAATATACAATGGAGCTGGTGAATATAAAGATTCCACACTCCCAGATAACCATGTTACAGATTATAGAAATAGCACATGGTCTGTAATCATCAAGTCAAATAATCTGAGATATTCATTATTAAACATTGACTACTAATTTCTGATGTAACATTGGACACAATCTTCTCTCTTTATGCAATTATTTAACATACACTGGTGATTAGCTCGATTACAACCTACAAGGAAGTGAAGCAAAACTTTCGTACAGGCTGATTTTTTCGACTTGACCCTGCAGAAATGCAGAAGAGGAGAAGGTAATCTAGAATGGAGGGAGAATGGTTGGCAGTATTCCCCTTGTGTGGAACAACAGAAAAGCATAAAGTTCGCAACTGAAGCACAAATGTAAACCTGTACAGTACTGTCAAACATTGTACTGCTCACAGATACACAGATTTTCAACTGCTTTGTAAAGTCCTTGATCTAAATTCTTCTTAAACATAATTATACACATTGTGTATCACTTCCCGTGTCTGAGAATGCAGAACTTTACTTCCACCCAATTTACTTTTAGCTACAGATAGAGTAACACAACAATTATGCTTGCAACTGTACTAAAATCATTCGAAACGCATGGCGATGTCACCTTATACCAAGTTGCTACTCTGTTAGTACTGACCCAAAATCCCTCCCAGAAGATAATGGACTTGTCCAACTACTGCGCATACAGATAAGCGGGTTCAGGACGAAAAAAATTAGCCTATACATAAGGTTTATTTAAAAATGTTGACACAAGTAGGGTATACAATTGTACCATTATAAGCAAATCCAATGGTCTTTTATTTTATTCTCTCTTCTGTTCTCTCAATTACTAAATTGTGACCATATTTTGTGTATTTCATTACCTTTTGCCTTATTTTTACACCCATTTTCTGTGGACTAACAGCAACTATTTTCTACTCTGGAGCATTCTCAATTAAAACTCAAAGTCATTTTTGCATGCATGTTTAATAATGACTTCCATATTTTCACATACTAACATCCAGGCCTTTCAGTTTTAATCATTCAGTAATTGAAATTAGAAGCTGCTTTATAGCCTGTTTCTGTCAGGAAGAATAGTGCTTTGCAATGGCGAAAGAATTATTATAAGCAGTGGTTTCAAAGGTTGCTGCATGCACACCTCACCCACAGATGCTGTAGATAGTATCTCTAATCATAAATACGTATATTTTCAGCAGAATTTCCACTAATATCTTTATCAAACACATAAAAGTTTAAATAAACAACTGTACACCTGCCAGTATACATACAGTGGTCTTTCCACCAAAATTTTTAATGTTCCGATGACTCAAATCTATCAGGTCAATGATGTATCCAGCAGGTGAATCAGGTGGAATGACAAATATATTAGTTAAGACATTGGGACTTGAGAAATTCGATGTATGTCACAATGAACCTTCTGTTCTTAATACTTCAGTAGTAATTGTTCTGATACTGAGATCACAGGAATATTTTAGCATCTCAATGAAAGGACAGGCATCCAAAATATTAGCAAGTATGTCAGGTGTATTTTAGTGATTGAAATTCTTATTTCCTTAATATGATTATATATATATATATATATATATATATATATATATATATATATATATATATATATAAGTATTTTAGCATTGGAGCAACAAGGAGGTTTAGTATTACATGCACATCTCATGAAGTAGAAATAAATTTTTATATACTTCATCATCAAATTGTGACTCTAAACACTATCTCTGCTCTGTCATGTATTCAAGCTTATAGAAGGGAAATCTTGTCACTTTCTTAAAATTTCATATCTGTTATAACCTATCCTCCACATATTTTGTACTAAGAATCAAACAAAACTGTAATTTATCTTGTAAAGTTGTTGTTCCTGTTTTAATTATCTCATCTGTTTGTGACATAATATGACTAAATGATTCCCTTCTTAGAATAGTTTGTGACCTCCAGGCCACTTCCGTCCATGGTGCAACAAGTGATAAACCTTTCAATTACTCCCTGATTGAAGACTGATAATTAGAGACCAGATGTTAGGCAAAATGCCTATACTTTGGTATTACAGATGTCATAAAAATGACTTAAGATAAGTTCATATCATGATATTAGGGTTGTATACAGCAAAGATAATTTTGCTTCCTTTTGCCTGTTTTTATTTTTGATGCCTATAAATGCCTATTTCATTCCCTTTTGAAACTGATTTTGCATTGCATTAAAACAAAATGGATAGGTACGTTTGGCCGCTGACCAATATTTTCTGAACGCATTATACCTTACTTTTGCTCCATATCATAAAAGTTCTATTTCATATTTTCCTTAGTTTTTGGTGACCCAAACTTATTCCTGGAAGGGTACTTTCCCCCATTTTGTGACTTCTATTGTACACCATGGTGGGTAGAAGGCTTGGCAAATGGTGGAAGGGGGTTCACGGTCTGAGCACTTTCACCACTTTAGCTAAAAAGCAAAATGGCAACACACCCATCCTTTTTTTTTTTAAGTTTTACCTAACTGTAAACACGTATGAATGCCGGGTTGTGGAAAGCACAGGGGCACATTGTTGACCTTCTTATCATCAGTTCGCTTTTCTGATCCACTAAAGACTGGTATTTTGTGGAAATTGTGTGGTAATGTTAGGTGGTTTCTTGTTGAGATACACTGGGCAGTTGTTTCACCATGCCAAAAGAATTGGCAGGATTAAAAGCAAAACTAAATAAATTTGTGAAAGAATTTGGCGATGTATTTTCAAAAGATGGACCAGTCTTGTTTTACAAAGTGACGTAGGTTGCGACGGAAGATGCTTACGTAATATTTGTAGCGTAAGTTATTAGAACTTGAAGATCTTATATTGTTTTTACTTCATGTGAGTGGAAGCCATCTTATGACGTCATTCTTTGTTAGGTTCGTAGCTCCATCTGGCGTTAGCAATTTGCATCAGTGTTAGTTTTGTGTTTGATTTCATTTTAAATGTCCTCCGGCTAGCTATTATCCTGTTGAGTCGAACATGTATCTCAATACAGGTTGTGAAACGGAAAGGAATCTTTTATCCAAAAATTAAACTGATGAAGAAATTTGTTTTATAATTTTTATTGCCGGACACGTTCACTATCACTTTTACATATTGATTTAGATACTCGCCAAACTGAAACTGTTATAATACTTCTTACTGATCACTTTTAACTCACGTACTTCAACTTTATGTATAATTAACTTTATAATACTTTAGATTTTTTTATTACTTGTAAATCTATCGCTGACATATGACGAACTAATACTTTCGACGAACTGACTGACTGAAGACGACGTGTAGTGTATGAATTCTTTCGGCGAACTGAAGGACTGACTGACGACGTGTAATGTGCTAGGAATTTTGATGAACTGAGCGACCGACTGACCTTACCTCTAACTTGGCTTCTATTTATACTCCCACTCAACGATATGCCTAAAGATTATAAATGAATTACTATTGGCTAATAAAACGCGCCAACATTAGCGTCTATTTTAATATCCAATGAAAACCACGAATACATATGCTTTAGGAAATATTCCAGAAGGTTCTCAACGGAAAAAACGCGCGAACATTACGTAACTTCCTCGTTCCCAATAATGATAAACAGCTCACCCCCTCGCTGCATTATTGCGCTATTATTGACAGTTTCAGTAAAGCCGTATAAACTTATTTCCCAATAATAATTACAATTAATAAACATCTGAAATCAATGTCACATAAAAATGCATATTCATATTACAATCATTATTTACATTTAAGTAATTTGTGATACAAATTACCGCATCATATGCCCCACTAGAAACATAATTATAAATATTTACAACTTGTTTGGAAATTTTATAATTGGGTTTTTAGTCTCCTAAATCTTGGAACACACGCTATCACTTTCACTTAACACTTCACACGCATTTAACACACGACATATTTTTTTTTTTTTTTTTTTTTTTTATCTTGCCACTACTTACTGGCTCTGGTTTAATTAATTTAGACATTAATCTAACATTACAATTTTTTTTTATATAGCCAGTGCTGTACCCTGAATTATTTAATGACTGTTTCAAAAAAAATGGTTTACTTTCTTATATTGTTAACAAAAATGTATCAATTCAAGAATTTTTTTGTAATTATTAAACATATTTACCAAAATATTCACCCTCTACACATATATATTTACATCTCTTAAATCTAGGCATTGTTTTACATTTTCTGTTTGCTACATAAGTATTTGTTTTTAATTATTTTTAATTATTTTCACCCATTTTTGTTATTCTGTACTTTATTTTAACAATACCTTTGGAATTATATTTATGTACTTTTAATTTAATATCATATTAAGTTTCAATCTTTGCATTCTTAATTTTCAAATGTTGTTACAGTTACTAAAAATTTAATTTTTTTTTTAAAAACATTTTTTTTTTTTTTTATAATTTATTTCTTTTCAAATGACATATATATTTAGTTAACCCTCTTACGTTCCAATACATTTCTCTGCAAGTCATCTTTAACTATCCAGCATTTACTTTACATTTCATTGCTATTTACCCTCCTGGATCAAATTGTGTGTGGCTAAACATTACTCCTAGCCGTCTCCTAACCTTCAAATTTTTGTTCATGAATAACCTCTTGTATTCATATGAAATTTCGTCACATGATAACATTTGAAAACAATCTAAAGCTTCCTGAACAATACATCTTTTAACAACTTTCATTTTCAATTCTTCTACTATCTCTTTAATTTGAGAGTACTTTGACAAATCTGTACTAAACTGTACTGGACTGGAGTTTTCATTTTGAACATTTTGGTACAATTTATTTCTTTGCATTACTGACTCCTGTATTTCTGATATCTCCCCTCTGAAATTAACTTGCGCCTTATTCACATCTACATTCATAACCTCTTTCATCTCTCTCAACTCACTTGAAATGTTACTCAATTTACTACCTGACTCGGTACATTCTACATCAATATGTTCATTTTTAGTATTAACCTCACTTTCTTTGTTATCTCTTTCCCTACTCATGTTTAACATTTTCATTGAAATTTCTCTTATCTCACTTGCTATTACTTCCTCATTTTTACTATCTCATTTTTGGCATACTACTATCTAGCTTCGTAACTTTCTTTTCAATTTCTTCCCTGCTTTTATCTACTTTTTGCTCTAATATCTCATTACTCTTACCAATATCTTCAATTGATTTCCTATGACTCTTTTGCATATCTTCATTCAAATTTTTCAGCATTTCAATAATCATACTAGTATCAAGATTAACATTTCCTGCTATTCTATTCTTACTTTCTGCACTAACATTTTCTCCCTCAAATATTATTTCTTCTGTATTATTAGTAGCCATTGTTTTCTTTATCCTACCGCTCCTAAGGGACATTTAAATTTGTTTACCCTTTTTTTTTTTTTTTTTTTTTAGAATTAACATAACATTTTTCTAACCTTTCTGATGCTATCTGCTGATGTAGCTTTGATGTCCAGTTTTCTGCCCCTTTCTGCTAGGTTTGTATGTTGCTTCTGCGTTGTCTTGTTGTCCTGTAGTTTGAATTTCCCTGTTGCCTTGTAATCTTGGAATTACGATCGTAGTCTGTCGTCCCTGTTGTTTCTGGAATCTGCGTCTTGTAGATCATTTCACTGCTGCATTCGCCCCTTCCTGGTCATCTCACTTCTTCCTGGTTAATTCTGATCCTTTCCTGGTCATCGTGTTCCTTTCCTGGTTACTCGAGCCCCACGTTGGGCGCCAATTTGCGACGGAAGATGCTTACGTAATATTTGTAGCGTAAGTTATTAGAACTTGAAGATCTTATATTGTTTTTACTTCATGTGAGTGGAAGCCATCTTATGACGTCATTCTTTGTTAGGTTCGTAGCTCCATCTGGCGTTAGCAATTTGCTTCAGTGTTAGTTTTGTGTTTGATTTCATTTTAAATGTCCTCCGGCTAGCTATTATCCTGTTGAGTCGAACATGTATCTCAATACAGGTTGTGAAACAGAAAGGAATCGTTTATCCAAAAATTAAACTGATGAAGAAATTTGTTTTATAATTTTTATTCCCGGACACGTTCACTATCACTTTTACATATTGATTTAGATACTCGCCAAACTGAAACTGTTATAATACTTCTTACTGATCACTTTTAACTCACGTACTTCAACTTTATGTATAATTAACTTTATAATACTTTAGATTTTTTTATTACTTGTAAATCTATCGCTGACATATGACGAACTAATACTTTCTACGAACTGACTGACTGAAGACGACGTGTAGTGTATGAATTCTTTCGGCGAACTGAAGGACTGACTGACGACGTGTAATGTGCTAGGAATTTTGATGAACTGAGCGACCGACTGACCTTACCTCTAACTTGGCTTCTATTTATACTCCCACTCAACGATATGCCTAAAGATTATAAATGAATTACTATTGGCTAATAAAACGCGCCAACATTAGCGTCTATTTTAATATCCAATGAAAACCACGAATACATATGCTTTAGGAAATATTCCAGAAGGTTCTCAACGGAAAAAACGTGCGAACATTACGTAACTTCCTCGTTCCCAATAATGATAAACAGCTCACCCCCTCGCTGCATTATTGCGCTATTATTAACAGTTTCAGTAAAGCCGTATAAACTTATTTCCCAATAATAATTACAATTAATAAACATCTGAAATCAATGTCACATAAAAATGCATATTCATATTACAATCATTATTTACATTTAAGTAATTTGTGATACAAATTACCGCATCAAGGTCAAACTGTAGAGGGAAAATGTGACCAGGTTCTTGCTGACAATCGGGACCTGTTTAAAGGGTTATTTCATTTTATAGCAAGTAGTATGTGACATATATTCATATTTCACACAAATTGCATCTGGTAGGCATATATTGCTGTAAAATTTAATGTACATACTTTAAAGGATACTACACTGAATTTAAAAATAAGTTACTATTTTAATAATTTTTAGTGCCTTTATGGCTGCCCATTTCGAAACTTTTTAGTGCCTAACATCCGTCTCCATTGATAACCAAAAAGCTGGAAAAGATTAAGAATGTTTCTACACAAAGCCTCTATTTACTATGCTTTTGCAAAACCGACTGTATGAGCAAATCAAGAATACTTTACGTTATTATAAGCTTTGTAAGGCAGAGGAATGTATCCTTACTGTTCTTCCATTCACCTATCATTTTTAGCTTATTTCTTTCCACATACTTAATAAGTTCCTACTATACATATTTTCACAACTTTATCAGGTTTAGTGAAAGTTACTGTTAGATGCAATGACATTCTGAAACATTTGGCACAAACCTTGTATTTTCTATCATTGATGTTTCCAGTAATATTCTTTTCCCTGTATTATTTGAGAATGCTAAAATAAATGAAGATGTCTTTTAAGCCTTCTGAAGCATCCAGTAACAGTAGCTTCATGGCTGAACTTTCGTCATTCTTCCTAATAAATTATTCTTGTACAACCATATAATTAGGCATCTGTTTGTTTAAATATTAAAGTTTCGCATATGTGTTTCTTTAATATAAGATAGTTTAATCTGTTTTAGATGGTGGGATAGCTAATCGGCTTTAATTTTTTTTTTTTTTTTTAGAAAAGTGCAGAAGAATGACTTGATGCAACCATAATGTTTAACTATACTGGGCTGCATCAAACAATAAAATATATAAATAAATATACAGACAAATACTTCATATCTTGCTAAAACTTGTAACTACTTTTTCCTCTCATTATATTACTATTGCTGTTAATACTTAGTTAAATGAGCCTTATAAGCAATCAAACCACATTTTAAGCTAAAACGAGCTTTATTCAAAATTTTGTTAAAAAAATTAAAATGCGTCATAACTTGAAACACACTCACACCAACATAAAATAGCACAATATAGAAAGAATCACAACTCAAAAAGGAAAAACCTGACAAACACTGAACTTCATACCTGAGTCAGACAACATTTACTACTGCCAGGTAAAGATTAAATTGAACCTTTCCCCCCTCCTGACGAAACAACTCTTTACAATAACTTTGTTATTTTTTAATTTCTCAAACATCAGCAGTTTTCATTAAAATATCATGTTTGAAACAGTAACATGTGAACTAAAATGTAACTCTTAAAATTTCTGTGAATAGCCTGAGAAACCCTCTTTCTTCCCATTGAATTTCATATATCATTTGGAACCGTAAGAGATAGATAACATATATTTCAGGTAAAATGCAGAGCCTGTTAAAATATTCAGTTTGCATCAAATAAACTTCTGTAACATTAACAATTTCCAAAATCTCTCTTTACTATTTGTATTTTACCAACTTTTTGATTTTTGAATTATGATGTTAACTCATGCATGGAATTATTGTGTTAACTCAGCCACTCATGCATGTACAAACTCTGAAGCGCACAAACTTAAATTTCTAGAAATGCTTAATTTGGGTTCATGGTACATCAAAATGCATATTCTCAGTGAAATCTCTATATCAGATCTTTTGGTTGAACATAATGCTTCCTCTAATAGTGGTAAAGAAAGTAAGAGAGACAAACATTTCTTTCACAGACAAAACTGTAAGAGCTAGTGTTAAGGAAATTCTGGGACTACAAATTTACTGCTCTTGATAAACTTAGGCAAACTTCCGACATTCTGCTCTTAGAGCATTGTCCACAGCGATGAAAATGATGTGTTATATGTCCAACAGACGTCACTCTATGTCATACGCTAGCTCTAACAAAATGCTGGCAACATATGACTAACTAATGCCGCCAAAGCCGGTAAGATACTCAGCCTCAAGGCATAGTCGAGAGATTGAGGGCCCTCAGCCTCAAAGCGTAGCCGAGGGATGTTTTAGAAGGAGAGGAGTGTAGCAAGTTGCGGCCATAATCTATAGTGATTTGTCAATGACATACTTAGTAAATTTGCCCAGTTTTAGAATTATTTGTACAATTTTCCTAACCCCACCTCCTTTGGTGGCTTGAATAAAACCCAACATTGCAATTATTCCTGCAGCAGTTAGTTGTATGAGGCATAACATGCATAGATAACTCATTATTTTAGTAACTTAAGAACTTGAAAATTGATGTGTAATACAATGTTACTTTTCAGCTACGCACTTTGAAGCTACTAACAGACATGGTTGCGCATGCATCACAAAACAATGGGTACGTAACTGGACTACACTGAAAGATTGAAATCTCTATACATAATGGCTATACTAACTTGTAGGCAAACTTTGGTAGTCTACATTATGTGTAATCATGCTATAAAAGTAATAAATATGACCTTGTATTTTGTGTTGCGTGTTAATAGCGAAAGTGGTCCCTACCCACATACTGAGTATTATCCAGATTTTTATGTCCTAATTGTTAGAATATTTTGTGTAAAACTATGTAAATGATACTAACCAACACTGTACATATATTAAACTTCTCCAAGCTCATTAACACAGAATGTTGTTCAAATTGTTTTAAAAAGCCGTAATTCACTTGTGTAAAAAGTTACACATTAATTGTAGATGAATATACTAAACACATATGAAGAATTGCATAATTTGTTTTAAATTTGAACTAGTTACACATTAATGATATAAGCAAAGATTCTGTTTAGAATAATTTGTCGAGTCCATTTAATCCTAAAGATAGTGTACTTTTAATTTTCTCTACTACATATAGTAAGTAGGGGAAGTATTGTATTCCACCCAAAAATTTGATACCGAGATTTCACCGGAAATACATGTTTTGAGGCCCCATGAATTTTACTTCAACACTAGCAGTTATTGCACGACACCATAAGCAACTAGAGCCACACAATAAAATCTGTCAGTAAGCTGAAGTATTTTAACCAAAAAAGGCAAGTATAAGCATGCTTAAATTTACAATCAACTTCTTTCTGATAACATCCTGGCTATGCATTTAACTATGTTATCTGTTTTGTTCAAACAATAGGCAGACAAATTTTTAGAAAGGTTGCTGCCATAGAGAACAAGACGAAATACAAACCATTACTACGCTATTTAAATACAGTTGACAATAAGTCGCACGGAAGTTAACTAACGACCAACAACTCACTTTTGTAAATGTTAAGGCAAAGTAAACGAAAATATCACGGTTCCTCCTGCTAAAAAAATAATTCAGCCACGTACTTCAGATAGATGACAGACAAAACACACCATACGTCACAACTTCACCACAGAGTTACACATTCAAGCAGCGTTGCCAACATTGGAAAACAAAATTGAAATACCGTCACTCGCTTTGCTACACTTGGTTTTCATTACAAGATATGCCAATGAAAGAACTACCACGACCCGAATGCATTGTGTGAGAATTGCGTGGAAACTCATGTGATCGATACCACGTCAAAAAATGGCAGTAAAGATCGTATTTTTCCCAAAATTATTCTTATGTTTATTAATATAGATAAAGTAAAGGTTATTGTACCGTAATTGAAATAACCAGAAAGCAATACGGATAAAAATAACAAAACGTTTTACGGTTTTAGCACTAGTTTTCAAAAATGAGATTCCCAGATCTATAAATAATACAAGCATGTCGGCATTCACTCTAGTTTTCGAAAACCAGATTTACAATCTCTGCTTCGTTGTCCTCTTTTACCTCCTTGTTGAAATGCAATAAAAGTAAACTTAACTTTTGAAGTAATATTAAAATATTCTTAAAATAAGATTTTCTAAAATAATCGTAAATTGAGCAGTTGTCGCAAAATCAATATTGTATATCATATTGCCGTCATAATTATCTTAGATCACGATAACTTATCATATGATTGACAACGCTGCATTTAAGATCCTCCCAAAAAAAGTGGTTTGATGATAGGCACCGGAACAGATATCACTTAATCCATGAAAGATGAATAGGGCACAATGTGAAAAAGAAAACAGAACAGGTCTTTCGCACGTCATTTCTCAGATTCAGCACGAGTTCTGCTGAATTTGAAGAAAAAAATGCCAATAAATGGCAGTTGAGATTGTTAAAGAACTATCAATTGCATTTTCCATGAGCAATACAGTTTGTTATTCTGTGGCGACTGGCGCACGGCAGAAAGGAAAGCAAATGTCTTTTGGAGTTCTGTGGGAAATGTAGAGAAACATATAATGTATGCCAACATTTCTTTGTGAGACATGGGATAAAATTATTAATGTTCATTACATAAATATGTCAAATTGTGTTGTGCTATCCAGACAGTAGAATAAAGTAAACAGTATGAAATATGTGTTGTTATTTCCATTTTCCTGTCAAATTCACATTCTACTCTTATTTGCTTGCAAGTTCAAATAAAATTTAGAGGCATTTTAAGTATAAAAGATTTTCCTATGAAGCATGCAGGAAAAATTATTGCAAGGTGTTTGTATTTTTCATTTAGGTTTAAAATTTAAATTAAATGCGACACAATTATGTATTCGTGTTAACAGAATTGGTGACTCAAACCAGCAACCACTATAAAATCCGGTAATATTATATAAAATCAATTTATGCACCGACTATGGGACAATTTAAATAAAAAGAATTATACGAAAACAAATAGCTGTGTTTTTCATACTAGCATAGCTGCCAGATGTTCAGCTGATCATAATTATGTGCTAATACTGTATTGCTACAGATGACAATGACAAATTATTTTATATGACCTTTAATCGATCCTCTTAAAAGCAATTTGAATAACTCAAAGTGTAATCACGACTATCGAAGCTCACGACAATTTTGTGCGTCATCAGAACCGATGCGGTATTACCTCGTATGATCAAATTAAATTAAATTGAATTTTATTTATGGACGCTATTTAACTACTGTGATTCTTAGCGTCCCATTCTATATTAGGACTGAAAGATCGGAAATTTTGAGATTTGGCTCAGAGGTCTCTTTATTAGGCATGAGATTTTTTTACCTGCCGTAAACGTACCACACGGAACCACCGTCTTTACTTCCCTTCAGAAGGAAGCAATGCTAAGGATTTTTACGCCCGAAAAAAATCCATCGCCCTCCGTTTGAACTTAAGAACTGGTACCCCTAGACCACGGAGGATAACATATTATGATCAGCTGAATCAGACAGCTCAGCAGGTAGCTACCACAGAACACCAAAGTATTGTAGCTACCATTAACGTGAGCATTCAGGAGCGCTATTTTTCATAGTTTAGTTCCGTCCCAGCAGGACCGTCCCAGATGCTGTGATGTCTTTGCGTTGCCAGTGTTTAACACTAGGGCTGCACTTCTGTTAATTTGGTGTTCTGTGGAAGGTAGGGAAAATTGGTATGATGATGCAGCTGGGTTATATGAAGGCTGTGGTGGTATCTCCGATTAAAAAAAGAAAGAAAGGATAAAAAGAACAAGTTAAACTTTTAGGTTATGATATACCCAATAAATAAAAGAAGTCTAAACATAAAGATGACAGTTATTGAATTCATTATCGTGTATGTTGCATTTAAAAGTGCTGTTGTTAGTTTCTGAGGTTCTGTTCATATCAATTCTGAACTTCGGTCCAAATGGAAATATTTCGAAACATGAGTTGTAGGTTGCAGCGGTTGACACTTCCGCCCATTGAACAAAAAGCGGATTCAATAAGTATTGCTAAATGCAGCAAAGAACTGAAGTCATTCGGATTAGAATGGCTGTTTTCAGTCGCACCTTGTTTTAGTGTAAATGGTAGGAAGGTGAGTTCAGTTGGGGAGTCCCACATCTGGGCGATGTTATTTCGTAAGTTAAAAGGTTTCAATTTTTCTCAAATATTATATGTCTCTGACTTATACATTATTTTAGTGTTGCTGCAAGACTTGAGGCACTTCACAATTATGTTCAACATGCGCTGCATAGGAGCATGGAGTAACTAAATAATAATGGAAGAGTTTTTGGAAATGAACTTGAGATTATTAGATGTACCTCCTTTTATACATGCAACGCTTCAGAGTTAGTTTACTGAAAGAATTAAATGTATCCATCTTTAATGTGAGCACTTTGGATCTTGTATTTAATTCATACAATCAAAACATTTAGAAAGGCAGACTTGAAAGCAGTACATCACAAATGCATTTCATATAAACCAGGTGTTTTATGTGGTCTTTTTTCTTTCTGCTTTTCTACATATTGGTGGTCTGAAGTAGTAACATTAGGAGTGGAGTGCAAGGATGCATTTATCGTTTCATTAAATGCTGTTCGTTTCAGTAAAGCTTCAGTAGTATCAACTAACAGCAAGAATGGTCTATAACTTTCTTGGTTTCCTAAAGCATTCTTTTAGCTATTTAAGTGGTAAATACAAGTTGTATCCTATGTATTTATTTATTTTTTTATTTATATTGGTGGCCGTGAAGCCTAGTTACTTAGTACAGAATCTTCTGCTGAAAATGTTACTTAACCATTTGATACATTCAAAACATTTCCTGAAATGTACAATTAACAGATAGGTAATCTAGATGGTGTGTTAAACCAGCTTGGTATGATTCCCAGCTTTACTAGATATTTTTTCACCTGCACAAAAGCTTATCTAGTTTCAGAATATTATGTTTTTATATAAACATGTTTGTAAATGTGATCCATATGTTAAATTAACTAGTTAGCAAATTTAAATTTCAGAATTGCTGCCAATTATCTATCATTCATAGTCATAATGTATATATCCCTCTGTGCCAAATTTTAGGTGTCGGTGATCAGCGAACCTTCAAGTTTTTATCATGTAGTTCTGGAAAAGTCCCAGAAGGCAAAATTCAGAATAACAATAGCATCATTATATCTAGGAACAGGCACCCTGGAAAGGCAATTGGTAAGCAATTTTTCTTCTTTTTCCAGTATCAATTCATATGCTATATGAACTTTATGGAAATCTATAACCAAACTTCAGAATGACATAATATATTAAGATACACACTAGGAGTGATTTGGATTTTATGAAATTAGTGTTATAGTGTTTATAAGGAGAGTTTAAAAAAAAGTGAGATTCTGCCAGAAAAACTTTCAAACATGTGATGCTAGAATTTGTTCTAGTTTTAAAACAACTATGCACATGTGCAAGCAGCCTTAAGTAGCATATGAAACTAGTAACAAAAGTTGTAACACTCATAGTCAAGTACTGCAAAAATATCCAGACATCTGCACAGCAATTGGTGTGGGGAAACATGTGAAAACAATTAGTGCCAGTCATTTATGGAAAGTCCTGCCCACGTTTCCTCTCAGATTTTATTGCTTTAAAAACATAGGCTTGTAGTCAAGCAGAATTTATTGTAGTGTGAGAAGTGAATGTTGTGTTTTCTTGCAGTATTTAAAATTTCAAGAAATGGCTCCTCTTATTAAAAAATTGATCTCACAGTTTAGTGCAATGATATGGAGGCCTGCCTTCAATTACTGTTTGATGAGGGTCTGCTGAGAGCATGGATGTTGTGCTCTGAGTGCAGCCATCCTGCATCCCATTAAGGGATGGCACAGCACTTATCCCAAGATTTGCATGATGTAGGTTGAATGGTGTAATAGAGCCTTTTTGATGGTGATGAAAATTTGAATGGCCTCAAAGAAGCACATATGTGGGCCCTTAGAGCTCTTTGTGCCTCCTAGCCTGGGCATTTATCAAAACCGATGGTCCTGATAAAATGGACCATGTCGTTGATACTTGCCGTGTTATACTCTGAGGTTCCAACGAAAAGGAACGTACATATCTGTCATAGCAAAGCCTTTGCACTTGGTTACTAAAGGGTGGCACAGATAAAAATGGCCTATCTCCCATTTGAATGCAAATGTGACATTTCCACTGTGTATTAATATAAATTTCCACTAAAATTTGTCATTAAAATTGAATCAAGTTACAGTACAACAATGGGCAATTTCATGCAATATGAATAATCTATAGTTGGCACAGATAAAAGTGGCCCTTGTAAATATGGAGTAAATACAGACAAATGAATGACAAACGAATTGCTGAAAGTAGCATGTAGCAATAAAGCTCTGATATTAATGGTGGCAACTTCATGGCTGATGTCTTTCAATAGCTGTACTATGTATGGATTTCTTTCATAGACGTCACTCTTCAAATATCCCCACAGGAAAAAAGTCACATTTGTTAGATCCGGGAAACATGGTGGTCCCAAATTTTTGCTAACAGTTCTTTCTGCAGAGAAGACTCATAGACTCTTTTGTTAATCGAACGTGTTTTCACATATGCTTCCACAATTTGAATTCTTTCTTGTATTGAAAAAGTCATTTTCCAGACTGCAAACATCAACATGTATATGAACTGATGAAGTAAACTGAAATGCTGACAGAAGAATGTCAACTATTGATTTTATTCATATTGCATAAAATTGTCCATTGTTGTAATGTAACTCAATTCAGTTTTAACAGAAATTTATATTAATACACAACAGAAATATTGCATTTGCATTCAAACGGGAGATGGGCCACATTTATCTGCACCACCCTTTATTGCTGGGAGATTTCATATCACCTTCCACATTTCCTGAATAAAGAGTCTTGTATAAGTCCCATTATGGCATAGTGTAGCCCATAAGGTAGCCAACAAACTCTCTGAGCTTAGATTCAAAAGGTCTCCTCTGCTTACCTCCTGGTCCCGAAATTAATTCATGGGCTTGCCTGGCAGTAGTTTGTTTATTCCAATACTCAACATGATCCCTACTGTTTACCGGGTTATCTTATACTTGATACTTCTGGGAGACATGCCGCAAAAGGGCTCGGGTCCTATAAAATTAAGCCCAGAGCTTATCTTTGCAAGCATATCCAGCATCTCATCATTGCTAATACCTGCATGTCCAGGGACCCAAACAAGTGTAACCAGGCAACTGGCACAGACTCTATCCAACATCATTTGGCATTGTCACACCAATTTGGATGTGGTTTTAACAGCTCTAAGGACTTTTAAAGTTGTGATGCTCACTTCTTCCTGTTTCCTTGGCATGTGCAATGCACAGGATAAGATTGCGTATATCTCAGCCTGCAATACAACAGCTTATCTTCCCAGGGGAATGGCAAGCCTGGTTCTAAGGCCCCAGCCCCCAAAACATTAAGCATCAGTGAACCACATTTGTCCCCCAGCTTTCAGGGGGAAATAGAAACCTCTTTTCTTGCTGTTGGTATTAATACTTGTTTTGTATGTTCCTTTATTTTCTCTCTCTTTTCTCAACTAGACATGAAAAGGTCATGCAGTCTGTATGCAAAGGAACATGGTTTGAGTGAATTAAGTTGACTCTTGGTCAAATATTAATGGTCCACTATTTTGGACATGAACAGTTATACAACATGACAGTCATGGAGTTTCAACAGGAGATTATTGTATGAGCTCATAGATAGTATCTGACTGGTTCAATTAACTAGGTTACAAATGAAAACTGTGTTACACTCACATGACTTTCCCTACTCTTGTACAAACTATTCTTACAAATGCTTATTCTCCATATGATTCATGTTAATCAAGATGTTAATCTTATTGCTAATTTTCTTGTAGATGCAAGGGGAATTGGCAGGCTTTAAGCGATAGTCAAATATTTTAAGAGCTGGTTGCTATGTGAAGTATTCCATTCTCTTTGCATTACCAGGACAAAAAAAATGAATAATGAATTTCCATTTGAGAAAAGTATAAGTATTGGAAAATTTAAGGGAATGACAAGCAATATCTCGAAAATGGTTCACTCAACAAAAAAAATGTATGACATAAATTGTGCGAGAGAATGTTTCTTACGTAATTTGTGTAGCGTAAGTTATTAGGACTTGGAGATCTTATATCGTGTTTACTTCATGTGAGTGGAAGCCATCTTATGACGTCATTCATTTATTTGGTTTGTAGCTCCATCTGGCGTTAGCAATTTGCATCAATTAGTTTTCGAAAGAATTTTAAGTTTTGTATATTGTCCTCCGGCTAGCTATCATCTTATCTTGGTAGAATATGTATCCCTATACAGGTTGTGAAGCGGAAAGGAATTTTTTATCCAAAAATTACACTTAATGAAGAAATTTGTTTTATAATTTTTATTGTCGAACACGTTCACTCTCACTTTTACATATTGATTTAGATACTCGCCAAACTGAAACTGTTTGTAATAACTTCTTACTTATCACTTTTAACTCACGTACTTCAACTTTGTGTATAATTAACGTTGTAATACTTTAGATTTTCGTAACTGGTGAATTTATAGCCGACGTATCTCATACAAATATTTTAACGAACTGAAGAACTTAAGACGACGTGTATTGCACTAAGAATTTTGATGAACTGGGGGCGATCTACCTTGAACCTACCCTATTTATACGCCTGCATCAAGATACGCCTAAAGATTATAAATGAACTACTATTGGCTAATAAAACGCGCCAACATTAGCGTCTATTTTAATATCCAATGAAAACCACGAATACATATTGCTTTTAGGGAAACATTCCAGAAGGTTCTACCAAAAAGCGCGCCAACATTACGTAACTTCCTTGTTCCCAATAATGATAAACAGCTCACCCCCTCGCTTTGCATTATTGCGCTATTATTGACAGTTTCAGTAAAGCCATATAAACTTATTTCCCAATAATAATTACAATTAATAAACATCTGAAATCAATGTCACATAAAAATGCATATTCATATTACAATCATTATTTACATTTAAGTAATTTGTGATACAAATTACCGCATCATATGCCCCACTAGAAACATAATTATAAATATTTACAACTTGTTTGGAAATTTTGTAATTGTGTTTTTAGTCTCCTAAATCTTGGAACACACGCTATCACTTTCACTTAACACTTCATACGCATTTAACACACGACATATTTTTTTTTTTTTTTTTTTTTTATCTCGCCACTACTTACTGGCTGTGGTTTAATTAATTTAGATATTAATCTGACATCATAAAAATTTTTTTATAGCAAATACTGTACCCTAAATTATTTAATTATTGTTACCAAATTGTTTACTTTCTTAAGTTGTTGACAAAATTTATACATTTAAGAATTTTTTTGTAATTACTATACATATTTACTAAAATATTCACCCTCTACCAAATATATTTTCATCTCTTAAATCTAGTCACTGTTTCACATTTTCTGTTTGCTACAAAAGTATTTGTTTTTAATTATTTTTACCCATTTTTGTTATTTTGTACTTTATTTTAACAATACTCTTGGAATAGTATTTATGTACTTTTAATTTAATATCATATTAAGTTTCAATCTTTGCATTCTTAATTTTCAAATGTTGTTACAGTTACTAAAAATTTAATTAATTTTTTTTTTTTTTTTTTTATTTATTTCTCTTTTCAAATGACATATAAATAATTAACCCTCTTACGTTCCAATACATTTCTCTGCAAGTCATCTTTAACTATCCAGCATTTACTTTACATCTCATTGTTATTTACCCTCCTGGATCAAATTGTGTGTGGCTAAACATTACTCGTAGCCGTAACCTAACCTTCAAATTGTTGTTCATGAATAACCTCTTGTATTCATTTGAAATTTCATCACATGATTACATTTGAAAACAATCTAAAGTTTCCTGAACAATACATCTTTTAACAACTTTCATTTTCAATTCTTTTACTATCTCATTAATTTGAAAGTACTCTAACAAATCTGTACTAAACTGTACTGGACTGGAGTTTTCAATTTGAACATCTTGGTACAATTTATTTCTTTGCATTACTGTCTCATTCTGTATTTCTGATATCTCCCCTCTGAAATTAACTTGCGCCTCATTTACATCTACATTCATAACCTCTTTCATCTCTCTTAGCTCACTTGAAATACTACTCATTTGACTTCCTAGCTCTGTACATTTTACATTAACCTCACTTTTAGTATTAACCTCACTTTCTTTGTTATCTCTTTCCCTGCTCATGTCTAGCATTTTCTTTGAAATTTCTCCTTTCTCACTTGCTATTACTTCCTCATTTTCATCTCTCATTTTTGGCATACTACTATCTAGCTTCATAACTTTCTTTTCAATTTCTTCCCTGCTTTGATCTACTTTTTGCTCTAATATCTCATTCCTCTGAGTTAGTTGTTGTTCTAAGCTCCTACCAATATCTTCCCTTAATTCCCTATAACTCTTTTGCATATCTTTCCTAAATTGATCTACAATATTCTTACTTCAATTCTTTCTTATTCTTTCGCATATCTTCCCTCAATTCTTTATTATTCTTTTCCATATCTTGAGTTAGTTTTTCTAATTTCTCACTACTCTGAGTTAGTTTTTGTTCTAATTTCTCATCATTCTGAGTTAGTTTTTCTAATTTATCATTAGTCTTACCAATATCTTCCCACATATTTCTCAGCATTTCAATCATCATACTAGCATCAAAATTAACATTTCCTGCTATTCTATTCTGACTTTCTGTACTAACATTTTCATCCTCAAATCCTAAAAAGTCTGGGCTATTTTCTGTAACCTGTATTGAATTACAGCTAACTGTTACATTATCTCCCTCCATAATTATTTCTTCTGTGTTATTAGTAGCCATTGTTTTCTTTATCCTACCACTCCTAAGGAGCATTTAAATTTGTTTACCCTTTTTTTTTTTCTAAAAAAAAATTACGATACTCTAACCTTTGTGATGCTGTCTGTTACTGTTACTTTAATGTCCAGTTTCCTGCCCCTCTCTCCTAGGTTTGTATGTTGCTTCTGCGTTGTATTATGATGAATCTACGTTGTCTTGTTGTTTTGTAGTTGAATTCCTTGTTGCCTTGTAATCTCGGAATTACGATGACCAATCTGCGTCTTGTAGATCATTTCACTGCTCCATTCATTCCACATCCTGGTTAATTCTGCTACTTTCCTGGTTAATTCTGCTACTTCCTGGTTATTCTGATCCTTTCCTGGTCACTCTGCCCCACGTTGGGCGCCAATTTGCGAGAGAATGTTTCTTACGTAATTTGTGTAGCGTAAGTTATTAGGACTTGGAGATCTTATATCGTGTTTACTTCATGTGAGTGGAAGCCATCTTATGACGTCATTCATTTATTTGGTTTGTAGCTCCATCTGGCGTTAGCAATTTGCATCAATTAGTTTTCGAAAGAATTTTAAGTTTTGTATATTGTCCTCCGGCTAGCTATCATCTTATCTTGGTAGAATATGTATCTCTATACAGGTTGTCAAGCGGAAAGGAATTTTTTATCCAAAAATTACACTTAATGAAGAAATTTGTTTTATAATTTTTATTGTCAAACACGTTCACTCTCACTTTTACATATTGATTTAGATACTCGCCAAACTGAAACTGTTTGTAATAACTTCTTACTTATCACTTTTAACTCACGTACTTCAACTTTGTGTATAATTAACGTTGTAATACTTTAGATTTTCGTAACTGGTGAATTTATAGCCGACGTATCTCATACAAATATTTTAACGAACTGAAGAACTTAAGACGACGTGTATTGCACTAAGAATTTTGATGAACTGGGGGCTATCTACCTTGAACCTACCCTATTTATACGCCTGCATCAAGATACGCCTAAAGATTATAAATGAACTACTATTGGCTAATAAAACGCACCAACATTAGCGTCTATTTTAATATCCAATGAAAACCACGAATACATATTGCTTTTAGGGAAACATTCCAGAAGGTTCTACCAAAAAACGCGCCAACATTACGTAACTTCCTTGTTCCCAATAATGATAAACAGCTCACCCCCTCGCTTTGCATTATTGCGCTATTATTGACAGTTTCAGTAAAGCCATATAAACTTATTTCCCAATAATAATTACAATTAATAAACATCTGAAATCAATGTCACATAAAAATGCATATTCATATTACAATCATTATTTACATTTAAGTAATTTGTGATACAAATTACTGCATCAATTGTGAATTTTAATGCGATCTACATTTTTTGTGTAGTAAAATTTTGTCTATCTCTTATGGTTTACCAGTTATGCAAAAGTCATTCACAATGAAGAATACTTTTAGAGATATTCCCAGAAAATTCGAGATATACATTTCATTTGTCATGAAAATATCTTAAACATATGATATTTTAATCAAAATCGTTAGAGCCATTTTTGAGAAAATTAAAATTTTCAAAAAATGTTCCATGTAAAGGGTAATCTGGGGTGGGGGGATTTTCTTGAAAACCTTCGTGTCGCATCTCTGGAAGATACTGAAGCTAAATACCAAGTTTGGTGTTTATCCGACTGTTCGTTTCTGAGTTATGCTGTTCACAGACAGATGGACATGTTTCCAAAAATGCTTTTTTTGGATTCCGGAGGCCTCAAAACATATATTTCTGGTGAAATGTCGGTATCGAATTTTTGGGTGGAATACAATACTTCCCCTACTTTCTCTACATAGTAGAGAAAGTAATAGGTGACTTTTACTAATTTCAGTGCGCAGAATTAAAAGATGCATTCTGTTTTTCTGTAGCACATCTCATTTTGGCAATATGACAATGTTCAATGAAAATATAATTGCAAAACACAACTTTTAAAGAATAATAATAACAAAAGTATACCTGAATTTGAGAATCTATGTTAGTTACCTTCTGTACCACTTTTTCTTTTCCCATGGAACTTCAGTGTACATGATTTTCTCGAGTGTTGTCTGGTAGGTTTGTCGCATGCAAGATACCAGCAGTAATCAGCCATCATATATATGCCCCAACATCCCTGATAATATTGTTCAACATCTTTCAAGTCCTGGTGAAACCTTTCACCTTGCTCTTCACTGATAGCTCCTAAATTCAACGGGAAGTAGTCAAGCTGTGACTTGAGGAAATGAAGCTTTAAACTCATATTACAGCCGAGCAGTCTAAAATCTCTGTCGATTTCTTTGTATTGCCCAGAAATTTTTTAACAACCTCTCTGAATCCTTCCATACATCTATTTACTTTCTCTACTAGTATAGTAAGTAGGGGAAGTATTGTATTCCACCCAAAAATTTGATACCAAGATTTCACCAGAAATACATGTTTTGAGACCCCATGAATCCAAAAAAAGCATTTTTGTAAACATGTCCGTCTGTGTGTCTGTGAACAGCATAACTCAGAAACGAACAGTCAGATAAACACCAAACTTGATATTTAGGTTCAGCATCTTCCAGAGCTGCGACACGAAGGTTTTCAAGAAAAGCCCCCCACCCCAGACTACCCTTTACATGGAGAATTTTTCGAAAATTTTAGTTTTCTCAAAAATGGCTTTAATGATTTTGATTAAAATATCATGTGTTTAAAATATTTTCATGACAAATGAAATGTATATCTTGAATTTTCTGGGAATGTCTCCAAAAGTATTCTTCATTGTGAACGACTTTTGCATAACTGGTAAACCATAAGAGATAGACAAAATATTACTACACAAAAAATGTAGATCACGTTAAAATACAGAATTTATGTCATATACATTTTTGTTGTTGAGTGAACCATTTCCAAGATATTGCTTGTTATTCCCTTAAATTTTCCAATACTTATACTTTTTCTCAAATTCGTTATTCATTTTTTTTATGTCCTGTACATGCAAAGAGAATGGAATGCACCACATAGCAACCAGCTCTTAAAAGATTTGACTGTCGCTTAAAACCTACCATATTCCCCTTGCATCTACAAGAAAATTAGCAATAAGATTAACATCTCGATTAACATGAAGCATATGGAGTATAAGCGTTTGTAAAAATAGTTTGTACAAGAGTAAAGAAAGTCATGTGAGTGTAACACATCAGATTTTTCAGTTTCATTCATGGAGCTAGTAAAATTAGCTTCTTTCATCAATGTCCTTATCTATGGTCCATCAAATGCTCCCTCTCTGATTTTAGCCTGTGACAATGGTGGAAACTTTGGACTTAAGTACTGGAAGCAAGGGCAACTTTTGTCAAGTGCTTTCACGAATTGTTTCATCATACCAAGTTTTATGTGTAATGGAGGGAATAGAATTTTTTGACAATCAACAAGAGGCACATTAGTAACATTTTTTGATCCAGATTCGAGTTGCTGCCTCTCGGGCCATTGGTCAGTTTCCCAATGTTTGTCCCTTGCTCTGCTATCCCATTCTCAAAGAAAACAAGGGAATTTTGTGTATTTTCCCTGTTGTCGTAGTAACAGACCAAGACCAAGGACCAAGTTACCACTTATTCGTCATTCATGGTCGCAGTACTTAAATTTCTCAAGAATACGCTTCAGAGTTTCATAAGACTCTCTTATGTTCGTAGAATGTGCAAGCGATATTAAAGCTAACTTGTTGCAATTATGAAGTAACACTGCCTTAACTTCATTTGGAAGAACCAATAAAAAGACACCAGTTACTTGGCTCATATGCTTCCCTGCCCAACTGTTGAATAAGATTACACACATCCCCACAAAATACTAGTTGATCTTCTTCTGCATAATGTTTGTGGAACTGTATTATTATACCACAAAAATGTAATGTCAGTTGATGATAAATTCTTCTCCTGTAGTCGTGAGCCCAGTAATTCACTTTTTTGTTTTGTGAGCTTAAATCCCTCATTAAACATTTAACTCAAATTGATTAAACTGTTGTGGTGAATTGTCAAATTCTTCTGGATCAGAAACCAAGTTATTGTCGGAAGTCACGGAGCTGCTTTCACATTCACTAAAATTGAGAGGTCTGCTGATGGTGTAAGTATGGGTAGTTCGGGTCCATGAGCAATAAGCTGTGTAGCTGAGTTCAGATTTGGATATTGAATTCCTCTCTTATTTTGTTTGTTGTAGCCAGCAACTTTGCACATGCAAAAGTAACAATCGCCATGGTGATTCTGCTGCTCTCTCCGTATCATTGGTTTGGCAAACAGCATTGCCTTCCATTTTCTTTCATACCAATAATGTAATCCCTCAAAACAACTGTTATATGGAATATGAGGCACGAGTGATTTATCCTGATCACCAACTTTCTCTTTGAAATATTTTATTTTTATTTATTTATTTATTTATTTATTTGTGCTAGCAATCTTCCTTAGAATATGGCTATACATCAGTCCAAGCTGTTATCTTGCCATATTACTTTCTTTTTATAACATAAAAAATTTATAATAATAATATAATTACATATCTTAACATCTCATGATGAAATTAAATCACATCTCTTTTTATTGTCCGTAACCATTTATTTTTTACTTTGGACATGTACTCTCCTATATTTTTATTATCCTTGTTAAAAATCTTGCTTAAGGCTACTTTCCTGTCCAGTTTTAACCATTTCCCATTTATAGCTTGCTTTCTCCAATGCTGTGTACCTTTACAATCAAACACAATATTTTCTAAATCTTCTCTTTCCCCACATATTGGACACTGGTTCTGTGGGAACCCATTTCTCATTCCTATTAGTCTCCATACACCTGCTCATACCTAAGCTATACTCTCTCTTTGTTCCTTATTTGAGCAATCCATTTTTATTAATATATATGATTCCAAGGAACTTTTCTTCCTGATGCTACTAAATGCATTTTGTATCTCTATATCTTCAAACCTCCGCCTAGCTTCTTTCCAAAAACCCTTAACATTATTATCCCTCCTTTTCCAAATTTCTCCCAGGCCACTATTTTCCAAGTTAGTTTGTATACTATAACTCCACCCGTTTTTCTTTAAGCTCCTTTCTTGAAATTCCAGACACTGCCTCAACAAGTTTTTCTCTTCTAAATTTAATAGTTTATACCAATATTTAAGAGCTCTCCCCATTATTACCCCTTTTCTCCCCACTCTGCATTTCAATTAGAGCAAATTTCTTTACTGTGGCATTTGGCAAGCCTAAAACTTCTCTACAAAATCTCCTATGTATCATATCTATCACTTCTCAGCCTCCTTCTTCTCTCCAAATTTCACTTCCATATAACATTTTTGCTTCAACTGCTGCGTTATATATTTTCTCTAGCCATTTAACATTTATATCTGGTATTCTATGTTTACACCCTCTAATCGCTGACATTGCCCCTTTCCCCTTCGCCAATACCAGTTTCTTCTGTTTCTCCCATTTTCCACCCCCATCCATTTTGACCCCTAGTATATACAATCTCTGACCACTTTATATTCCTTCTCTCCATTCTTCCACTTTTCCTTTGAAATATGAGTAATGTAGTTTCTTTGTTTGTGAAGCCATCTTACATACCTTTTCATCAAACATGTAATATCTACAAATGTAACAAAACTTCTGAGGACGTTGTAGATACTGTCTCTTATGTAATCCTGATGTAGAAGTCATACTCAAAGTTTTATTTTAGCACTACTCATATAGGAGATAAATGTGCGTATTAACACATGTTTTCAGCTCAACTGAAGTTGAGATCTATGATAGCTGTAAATGAAAATATAAATACCTCACAAGAAGACAGACCTGAGCCATAGAAACAAAAGTGATAAGTACTGGGAATATAAACATCTGGGTGATAGGAAGGACAGAAGTTAGCTGATTGGAAGAAAATCAACAACATATTTAGAATAACATAATGAAAGTAGGAGCAAGCTGTATAAACTGAATGGACTTAGCACCATAAACATACATGCACTTATCATAAAAACTAGATGTGATAGCCAAAAACAGACTTCATTTTTTAAATCAGGGCGCTGATTTCCATTAAAGTCATATATTTTCGTTTATACTGCAGAATCAACGTTGACCAGTGTTACTGTTGTGAAGTGTGCAAGATTTCCAATAAAGCAAGAGGGAGAATTGGTGGTCTTGACCATGCCATTCGAATCAGGGTTGCAAGATGGGATGATGCAAGTTCCATTGAGGCACATCATAAGGGTAACTGATCTTCAGGATGGTCAACGTGGAAACAAATAAGATGTGGATGATTATGTGCCATAGTAGCAATAGGAATGCAAAGGCGCTCTACAATTTAATTGCAGAGTACTTAAGAGTTCATCAACACCATACACACTGATGCTTGGATGAGCTGATGGCTAGGGGATTTGCTGCCCACTTCGCATTCATTATTTCATGCATTTTGTAGACTCTGTGACAGGTGTGCACATAAATAACTTGAATCATGTTGACAAGCTCTACGACGTCATCTATCCAGGGGTAGCATTTATGTAAAAATCAAACCTGGCAGAGGGTGATGGAGTTTTTTCTGATATAAGAATCCTAGCATGGCTTCCTTCAGAAGGGAAGTAAAGCTGGTGGTCCCGTGTCATAGATTTATGGCACAAATAAGAACTTCAAGCCTGATAAAGATGCCTCTGAGCAAAATTACCAGTATTTCACACTCAATACAGAATGTGATGTTAAGGACCATAACAGTTAAAGAGCGTCCATAAATAAAATCCAATTTATTTTTACATAAAAATCTAGATGCTCACATTTCTGAGTATTTGTGGCATGCTGATTGCAAGAACCACTCAGCAGACCCTTTTTAAGAACATATTGAAGACATTAAGCATGTCTCCCCTGTAGAATATCAATTAGATTTAGAAGTTTAGGCTAGGAATAGTTATGTTAATGAGTTGGTGTTTAGTATATTAGCTAGTTAGTAGGGACAAACAAGACAGTCGGCTGTATTGCTTTAAGTGGAGCAAGAATAATAATTTGGCTGCACATTCTTCAGTATGGCTATATGTGCAATAAATAAACAATTATAAACTTTAATTTATGTTAAGAAATGTCCTCCAGCATAAGACTACTCTAAAAGTAATTACAAATGCAAAATGGAGAAAATATTTCCATGCTGGACTTCAAAAGAAAATGTCAATCACGTTGCACTTAGCAAAAAAATCTCATTTTGCATTTGGAAAGTTGACTGATTCCATCTTTCTGTTTTTCTTACGCAATTTTCAAAACATTTTGAAATGGTTAAATTATTCAAGTAAATGAATTATTTTATTTATTTAAAGGTGAGTCGGAATTGTTACACTAACATCACTTAAGTTTACTCACTTAACATGTTTCGGGAAACCGTTGTTCCCATCCTCAGAAGGTTAACTCGACTGGCCCGTGTTGTTGGTGTTTCCGTTTTTTGGACTGGATCCTGTGGTGGCATTATGTTAAGTGAGTAAACTTAAGTGATGTTAGTGTAACAATTCCGACTCACCTTTAAATAAATTCAATACACATCACTGTTTCTAGCTTCTTTTCATTACAATATCAACGGAATTATTTTATATTTTCCAATTGGCCTTATTACTAAAATGAAATATTTTTCATGGTATTCATGCCTAAAATTTTGAAGGAAATGAAAGCAGTAAAGTATCACCAAAGATTTGCTCATGCAACACTGATAAGGCTTTTCTTGAATCTGTACATCATGTTCCTCCATTTCAGTGAGTTCCTCTATAATACTGGATTTGGAAAAAAAGGCATTGTTAAATAAGAAGAAAACCTGGACAACACACACTTTTAAACTTTTATTGGTAAAAGATTAAAGTAAATTGGAATTGTAATTATTCTGAAGTAGTTAACAGCCCTGTGCTCTAACAAGTCATATAAACTATCTGAAGTTTATTAACTGCTTAGATGTACAATATTAATTTTTAGCTATGTTAAGTCCCATGCAATGTTGTTAGCAGCCATGGATAATTTACTGTCACGCTTATATTGACTTGACTATTCTGCTCATATGATGTAAGCTTGATATACATGAACAGCATTTAAGAAAACCTTATATATCGTGATGAAGCAGCTATGGCTCAAGATTATTGGGAGGTGGCAGTCGGAGGTAAACAACAATAAGTAGTGTTTGCCAGCATAAACACTGAAGCGCTATTGCTAGATAACCAGAATGTTCTGGATGTTTCTGCTTCGAGAACCCTATGGAAATTTCCATTGACAAGCATTCTCACGAGTGCAGTGAGAAAGTGCATTTCTGGTGCGACATGAAGTGCAATTCTTTAAGTGAGTTTGTAAGACTTGTGATGTGCAGTGAGTGCTTCTGCTGCAGGAGAGATTGAAGAAGTCTTGTGTTCAACTCCCCAGCAAGTGAACCGTCCAGCTACATCATGTGTATTACATTATGCTGCTACATCAAGAACCAAAGTGAAGTGACAGGGAAATTGAACTAGTTCACATTAGTGATGTGACAGTGAACTCCCAGTGAAGTTGAACTGCACAATAACCTCGTTTATGTGGACTAGGTGGGACTGCAAGTAATCCATATTAGCAAAAATCTGGATAATCCAGAAATATTTTACTAAATGCAAAAACTCTGATATATGCTACAGTATTGCTACCTTTTATGTATTTTGGCACTAACAAGAAACACTGTTTTGCACTTAAACACTATACTTACTCTAGTCTACTCATGTTTATTTAGTGAAATATGTAGTGTGTAAGTTTCTTTTGTTTCAGATGTGTGTGGCATTTGAGAGCAGCACAATCGCGGACATTTCACTAACATCATTTTGATTGGAATTGTTTTCAGCTGACATTCTAGGTAAACCATTAGTTTTTCCAGCTGTGGCATTGCCTCCACGTGAGGCATTATTTCACTTATGCACACTCAAAACACTGCAACAAAAGAACAATATGGGTACAGCTTCTTAACTCTGTAAAGAACAGATCCATATGGACTGTAGTAATGGTAGCTGGAAGCATGGGACCGGCAATCTGTAAAATTAAATTCAAATTTAATTGAGTTTTATTTATGGATGCTCTTTAACTACTATGGTCCTTAGCATCCCATTCTGTATTGGGCGTGAAAGACCGGTCAGATCTGATTAATAAGAGCTAGATAAACGAGGTTCTGGTGTATATAAAAACAGTGAAGTGACATTGAGAACTTAAAGAGTGACAATTGAAAAAATGGGCAAAGTCACAATGTCAACCAACCATGTCTTGATTACAGGATAATTACTGTACCCAGAGGAAGTGGTAATTATCTGATAAGTATACTTCCTTCATCTGAGTTTAGGAGATTCAAAACGAAATGGTAGCTGTAAGATTTGGTCAGGTGTGATGCATTTAATTTTAAAAATAAATGCTGTTCCTGAAGGTGTGCATTTTTATTCTGGTAATGTTGGTTGATTGATTTCTAATGTTTGTCAATTGGCAATGAAGCCATTTGCTCTCTTACACTCCAGTATTTTGATGCAAGGCTGGGCAGAGGAATAGGTGGTCTCACTTCATATCTTCTCCAAATTCGTAGAACACACATACAGGAGAATTTGCTATGTCAATTCTGTGCAGATGTTTGTTGAAGCAGTCGTGACCTGTTAATATCCTAAATATTACCACTAGGGATTTTCTTGGTAGTGTAGTAATTTTAGTCTTATTATTATATAGATTTTTCCATTGTTTTCCTTGTGCTTGTGATACATATTATTCTTTAAGTTTATTTTATGTTAAAATAATATTCTTTTGATAGAGTGATAGGACAGAGGATCAAATGATTTTTATTTAATTCTGCTAACCTTCTTTGCCACAGAATCCACTGTTTCCATTATCTTCTACTCCACAGTGTGCTGGTATGCATTTAAGTAGTCTTGCAAAATTTGCGATGGTTTTAATGTTACTTATGTGTTTAACATTAATATATAGCACCACGTTTGGGAGCCAATTTACGAGAGCAAATATATGTTTTCTTCACGCGATGCCATCTTGTGTGACGTCACTCCTTATTTGTTTCGTTTAACTCCATCTGGCGTAGCAATTTGCATCAATTAGGGTTCGAAAGAATTTACAGTTTTGTATATTGTCCTCCGGCTAGCTATTTAGGTAGACATTTAACTCTTGCAGGGTGTGAAGCGGAAAGGAATCGTTTGTCTAGAAATGATATTGACGAAGAAATTGGTTTTATAATCTTTATTGCAGAACACGTTCACGAACACTTTCACAGATTTATCTGGATAATCGCCATACTGAAACTGTTTGTAATAACTTCTCACTTTTAATTCACGTACTTCAACTTTATATATTTAACTGTATAATACTTTATAATAGTTCTTGTAATTCTGTTGCGCGTAACTTGACGAAATAAATGAACTGAGAGATCGACGTGGAGAGTACGGAGAATTTTGTAGAACTGGTGGGCTGACGTGTAATGTGTTGAGAATCTTGTTGAACTGGGGGATGTGTAATGTTTTGAGAATCTTGTTGCACTGCGGGGAACTCTCCCTTGAACCTACACTATTTATAGGCTTACCTCAAGATACGCCTAAAGATTATAAATGAACTGCTATTGGCTAATAAAACGCGCCAACATTAGCGTCTATTTTACTATCCAATGAAAACCACTAATACATATTACTTTTAGGGAAAATTCTAGAAGCTTTTACCGAAAAGGCGCGAAACATTACGTAACTTCCTGGTTCTCGGTAACGATAAACAACTCACCCCTTGCTGCATTATTGCGTTATTGTTAACAGTTTCAGTAGAGCCGTATATTATTATTTACCAATAATAATTACAATTATTAAACCTCTGAAATCAATGTTACATAAAAATACATATTCATATTACTATCATTATTTACATTAAAGTAATTTGTGATACAAATTACCGTATCAAATTCTGTGACATTAAGACTTGGCTGTTGTATCAAATGTTATGGCTATTATAGCTGCTTTGAGATCAGTAGTATTGCAACTCTGAAATTTGTTCATTTGATGTAAAAGATTTTATAAGGTGAGAAGGATTGTTAAAATTTCACCATCCACCATCAAAATTTTTAGAATTTAAATTTAATCTTTTCTAGAAGGAAAAGAGAGAGCATACTCCACCAGCACCAGTGTTACCATTATTTGGTAAACTGAATCCATCAATGAAAACATGTAGCAACAGAATTGCTACATGCATTATTATTTCTAGTGACATTTGTTTCAAAACAAAGGGAGAAATTTAAGATTTTTTAATTCTTCTGCTAACTGTAGATAATGTTCAATTTCAAATATCTAAAGGGTTTATTTTTGTTTGTAAGTTTTCTTTTTAGCAGGGAAGTTTTAATTTCTGTCTGACTTCTTGAATTTTAATAACAAAGCTTTGTTGGGTTTTTAAATTCACTTGTGGTTTTCTTTTCTCCTAGTTGTTATGGAGTAATCTTGTTAATTTTTCATATTGATTACAGCTGCTTTTTAGTATCAAAATTGTTTTGAATTACTTGTTAAAATCTGTAGAGTAATTGCTGGGATAGTTTTAACAGCCCCTGTTATTGAGCAAATATGGTTTTGTAGAATATCAAGCTTTTCCATATTTGCAGTTATTAACAGTGATTGGTTTAATATACATCCTGTAAAAGTGTTCATAGATTTGTAGTACTTTGCCATTTTTTCTGTGCTAGTCTTTTTAATAGTGGCAGTTTTCTTTACTCAGCTTTTTTGCATGTACAGTGAAACCTATTCAAGATGAAAGTGGCATGATCCTAATTTTTTCCCCTGTTTTGGCAAGGTTTCCATATTATTCAGATATTCCAGATTGTTTTTTCTCCTATGCATAGTTTTAAGATTATTCGCAAACTCCATGCCAATAGTTTATCATGCAGCTTATTAAAAACTCTTAACTTAGTACATAAGTAGTTTATATTCATTGCATAATTCAGTCCTCCTCCGTGGTTACCATGTTCCTTAGTTCCTCTAGTTCCTGAGGTCACAAGTTCAAACCCGGCAGAGGTCGATGGATTTTTTCAGGCATAAAAATCCTTTGCATGGCTTCCTTCGGAAGGGAAGTAAAGCTAGTGGTCCCATGTCATAGATAAAAGAACCTCAAGTCTGATAAAGAGCCCTCTGAGCAAAATTACCGGATTTTCATGCCCAATAGAGAATGGGACACTAAGGACCACAACAGTTAAAGAGCGTCCATAAATAAAAACTCAATTTTATTGCATAATCCAGCACAAACTCGTATTATGCCCTCAGGGGCCTACTGTGGTAGGTGCAGGATTGGCACTCCTAAGGTCCCAAGCCACACTCTCAATTGGGTTCCTCTAAGTGGTGAGAGGGCTTATGCTAAATACGCAATCAACTTTGGTTCACAAGTGTGTTTGACCAATTGCCAGTTACCTCCCTGAACAAAGTCTGATGTACACTGTTACATGGGATGGAGGAGGGGAGTCACAGGAATGACTGGGCAATGCATAATTCCCACCCCTGAGCATCATGTAGGACTGTGTTTGTATCCGCTGATAAAGCTCAGTCCCGGGGAGGGGCCATTGCATGAGCTGTTGCACTCCTGAAGGCAGTTGGGTCGAATCTCTCTGTCTATAAATTGGGAGGTGAGCAAAGTCTGGGCCAGAACTCTCACCTAAGCTGGGTTAGCGCCCATGATGTGAGCATGCCATTGGAAAAGTCATTTGCAATAGTGGAGGATTTAATCGCCATGGGAAACAAAAAATCCCCTCCCCAAAATAAATTAAAAATAAATGGTAAAGAAGTAGTCTTGTGGTCCTCACTACTTAGTACTTATCAGAATTGAAGAAGGAAAGAAATTGACGCGGTAAATTCATTGTAATTCAAAAGGTTCTTGATAACATTGCTGATCCAGTTAAATCATGTATTAGATCTTGCAATGGCATGCTCCTGGTTGAAACACATTCAGCATCCCAGGTAGCAAGAATACTGACAGCAAATATGTTAGCCAGCTATCCTGTATAATTTGAGATGCACATGACCTTGAACTCCTCGCATGGTGTGGTAAACACTCATGCATTAGACGGTATGTCAATGAGGAGATTCAAGAAAATCTTGAAGATCAAGGTGTGACATCTTGTATATCGGGTTCAGCAGAAAGAAAGAATGAATTCATGCCCACTCGTACCCTTTTGCTTACCTTTGATCGGGTAGATCTCCCTCAAAGGATTAAGGTGGAGTATGAAGCCATTGAAGTTAGACCATATATCCCAGACCTGGTAAGATGTTATAAGTTTCAGCACTTTGAACACACGAATGGTTTCTGTGATGGTGAATCTATCTGCGTTAGCTGTGGAGAGGTCTCTCACAACGGAGCATGTTCATCAGTTCCAACTTGGTTAACTGTAGTGATGAATACTGTAACGGTAATAATGTTAATGTTATTTAACATTATTGTAGCCCCACGTTGGGCGCCAATTTGTAACCGTTAATTCTGTGCTTACGTAATATGTTTTTACGTAAATTATTAGAACTTGAAGATCTTATATTGTGCTGCTTTTGTTTTGTTTGGTTACATAATTTTAACTGCCCCACGTTGGGCACCAATTTGTAACGGTAATAATGTTAATGTTATTTAACATTATTGTAGCCCCACGTTGTGGTAGCCAATTTGTAACGGTATTACTTATAATGTTGATGCTTGTGTTGTTTGTATATGTGTTTACTTCATATGAAGCCATCTTGTGACGTCATTCATTTGTTCGGTTTGTAGCTCCATCTAGTGTTAGCAATTTGTGGTAGTATTAGTGTTTGAAAGAATTTTAAGTTTTGTTTACTGTCCTCCGGCTAGCTATTATTTCTCAGTCGAACATGTCTCTTGATCAGAGTGTGTAAACGGAAAGGAATCTTTTATCCAAATATAACACTGATGAAGAAATTTGTTTTACACATTTATTGTCGAACACGTTAACTATCACATTTATACATTGATCTTAACACTTGCCAAACTGAAACTGTTATAATAACTTCTTACTGATCACTTTTAATCCACGTACTTCAACCTTTTGTATAATTAACCTTACAACACTTTAGATTATTCATAATTCTGCTGCGCGTAACTTGTGAATCGATACCCGAAGTTTGCCGTACAAATACTTTCGACGAACTGACTGACTGAAGACGACGTGTAGTGTACACAGATTTTTGATGAACTGAACAACTGAAGGCGACGTGTAATGTATTGAGATTTTCGATGAACTGCCCGCGATCTACCTCTGACTTGGCTTTTTATACACCCACTCCCCGATATGCCTAAAGATTATAACTTAACTGCAATTGGCTAATAAAACGCGCCAACATTAGCGTCTATTTTAATATCCAATGAAAATTATAAATACATATGCTCTAGGGAAATATTCCAGAAGGTTCTAAACGGAAAAACGTGCCAATATTACGCAACTTCCTCGTTTCCAATAATGATAAACAGCTCACCTCCTCGCTGCATTATTGCGCGCTATTATTGACAGTTTCAGTAAGGTCGTATAAACTTACTTCCCAACAATAATTACAATCAATAAACATCTCAAATCAATGTCACATAAAAATGCATATTCATATTACAATCATTATTTACATTTAAGTAATTTGTGATACAAATTACTGCATCAATACACATCAAGTTCCTGAGAATGCCCCTTTTTGCAGAGAAAAGAGCAATCCAAGAGATGGCGTTAGAGAGTTGTCCTCCTTGGAAGTCCAGAAACTCCTACGTATCCGCCAACCCTCTTTCCCAATGTCTGTTACTTATAGCTCAGTTGCAGCTAAACTGTTACCGAGCCAGGAAATCGCAACTCAGACCAGCAATATAATGGGGCCACCATAATCAGAAAAGATTCTCATAGCCAGAATACTTCCCAAGCCTTTGAAATCAACACCTGCATCTGCATCAACATCTGAAGTCTGTTATTGACAAGATCACTTCAGTAAAATCACCATCAAAACTATAGACCTCAACTAGTAAGACTGGCAAGTCTGTAACATATAATGCATCACTGATAAATTTCAGGACCAGCTATGATGGAACAACTTCTGAAAGTAAATGAAAAGTCTGTACCCAGAACATCAAAAGGGAAACAACCACGAGCATCTCCTCGAAGATCCTATTCTGAGGAATCTTTTGGGAAGGACTCAGATTGGCGATCTTCATCTTCACTTATCTCTACTTCCAATCTGTTCGAGGTTCTCGAATTGAAGTTTTCTATTGGAAAAAGGTCCTCCCCCATGGAGGAGCTGGAGCAGGAGGATTCTGCCCTTACTACCAAAATGACAATGTAAAAGAGGCAGGATAAATCTACATAAAGGGTGTTAGCCCGACACCAAAGAAAAAGGGTAAATTGATTGACCAGCGCTGTCCTCAACGTAGTGGAATCTTACGATTGAGAACTTATCCCATTATAATTACTATGGCCATCCTACAATGGAACATACATAGAATTAGAACACATCAGCTAGAGCTTGATCATTTGCTCAACAAGAATGAGTCTTTGGTCGTATTTTTGCAAGAGACTAAGCTCCGTCCACAAGACAACTTTCAAATCAGGCGGTATAACCCCAGTATGGTGTGATCTTACACCGGAAGAGGATATCTCTGTTCACGGGGGCCACTATGATGCTCATCAGAGATTATATACTCATGGAATCTGTATCCATATAGTCTCTCATCCTGTCAGTTGCTGTAAGGATTAAATTGCCATCCATCCAATTTACCGAAGCCACTTTCAAATTAATATGCCTTGCAGTTCAACAATTTATGAGATAGGATTACAGGTCAACCCAACAAAATGCACAGAACTTCACATCTGAAATGGAAATATAATCATTACAACTTTACCAGTAGATCAGGCCTGCTACATTGAAACCATCAGGCTGGAGATTTAATAAAATACTTGGGTGTGGTCTTCACTGATGTGCTGGATTTTGATAAGAATGATGTAATGAAACACCTTCACAACAAATTAGAATTGTTAGTATTATATCCTTTGCTAAAATCTGAACAAAAATGTTAGGATCTTAACTCTTCTACTGTTTCCAAACCACTGATCTGCCTAAAATACCAAATAAATTTTTCGACTGTGATAAAATTATCAAAAGTTCCTTAAAAGAAATCTTACAGTTACCAATGGATATACAAGATTATATGTTATACTCTTACATGAAATGTATAGAACTTGGGCTCTTCAAAGCAGGATGAGAAGCAAATCAGCAGCACATAAACTCATGCACAACCTTAATTGAGTCCTCCAATCCTTATTTTCAGACTATTTGAAACCTTATTGCTGAAATGAACAAATCCTTGAAGCTTCTAAATTCAACAGAAGGTGATTCAATAAAGAATCCTCATACTGGAGTATGACACTCGACATATAAAGAAGACCAAGAGAGAGAAGTGGATGCCTGGGCTCAACTTCCTCAGAAAAGACTCAGCATTGAGCTATTCAACAAATACAAGCCAGTAAACGTATGGATTCAACACTGTGATAGCCTAACATCAAGTGAATGGCATGATTCAATAAAAATGACAGCTAACATATCCAAAGCTTAAAGGGCTACCAGAAGAAGTCAACAAAGAGATAAGGGATATCTCTACACCCACAATCCCATACATCAAGGCAAAATATGATCTTGGTAACGTCGAGGCAGTCATTATGATGGTTGGAGCTTGGGTACCATACCTGTACATTTTTTCAACAGCTAGAAGAAGTTTGGATTGAAGAAGGACAAAATAAAAGAAACTGCTATATCTACAATAAGAGGTTCAATTGCCCCTCTTTGAAATCAGTTGTATAATAATCATTTTTAACATTTTTAAGGTTTATATTCCATAGCTATTAATTATTTACTGTATGTCATTTTCTATTATCATGTTTAAGAGTCCTTTTGCAGCTTTTTGACTATCATATTAACTGAAAAAGTATTGCTGTCAATATTATACTGTTATCTTTATAGCAGTGTTTCAATTTTATTAATGTTTTTTATGTAGAGTATTTATTTATAATTTGTCTGTTTTATCCTGTCCTTGATGGCAGCCCGAATACAGGGAGTTGTTATTGCTATTATTTCAATTAAATAAATAAATTGTTAACCCTTGATTTTCAGTGATTGTATTTTAGTGTTTGTTTAATAATGTTGGTGCATTTCACCTGTTCAAAATGGGTATGAGCAGAATATTTGCAAATTCACTGTCATTCTTGTAATTTTTATGTTTTAGTTGTGTGGGTGTGTGACTAAGGAGAACATTCTGTTGGGTAATTGTTATTGTAATCTGCATATTAAGGATGTGGAGGTCAATGTTTTAATGTATGATTTGTTGCAGAATAACATAGGAAATCTACGAGGAAGACATTCTAGCTCAATTAAAAACCCTTTGAGATTTATTTATTCAGAATAATGTGTCATTGAGTTAACAGGAATTTGCTATATACCCAGAATCTGCAATTTACCATCCTTTAGCAACAAGCAATAATTCTATGCTTTAGTTGAAAATGTACTTAAGGAGGAAGAACCTGGCTGCTCCATTGCATCCCTGGTTAATCTGTGACTGTTAAATAGACAATTTTGATGTTATAGAAGTATGAAAACTAAAAAACATTGATTAGCCCAGTGTTTAGAGTGGAGTTCAGTGTTGTCACAGCAAAGGCCTATATGAGAAGCTATTTGGCCATAGTATTACATCAGTGTTGTAGAGGCAGTTAGCTGAAGTCATGCTTTGTTTCCACATTCTTTTATGTGAGGCTGCTTCTTATTCGTCAGGAAGAAAGCAGATTGCCAACCAAGTGTTTTGAGTTGAACATGTGGCATTGAGTCTTCCCTCTACTGCAACCTACTTGCAACTGTTAATCCCATTTTAGTCTTAATTCCGCTGTAAGTAGCAATAGCTATGCCAGAAGAATGGGATCACTACAAACAGGGGAGATTTTAACTGTTCTTTGCTGAGTCAAAGATTAGCCTCATTCAGCTTAACGGGACTTCAGTAGGATTTGCGAATGAAAACCATTTGCTATGCACTAGAAGTAGCCTAGGTGCTGATCTTGGAATATTCCTTAGCAAAAGATTTGAATCACATCGCCATGGGAAGCTATGTATATCGCTTGCCTCAACCTTAAAACACAGTATGGAGGTAAATGGGATATCTCTGTCTATCTAATGCATACATGTTACCATTAGCTTTGTTCTTTTCTACCCATTTAACCTGTACTGTCTTAAAAGCATGAGACGCGATATAATAATATAATATTTTTTCATAGAAATATTCTGCAATCTCTATTATCTCAAACTTTGGCTGATAAGCTTCAGTATATATTATCTACACCAAAATTGTGGATTGTTGCCTGAGAGCTTACAAAATAGTTACAGAGGTACAAAATAGGGCAAATAAAATATTAGAGGTAGTTAAAACATACTTACCACAGCTAAGAATGTTATTAAAAACAAATAAAATTCAATGGATGCAAGTTGGAGTAAATAATCAAATGCAGACAAACATAACACTAGCAGTTCAAAATGAGGAAATTCACTGAGTAACACAGACAAATTTTTTAGGATTAGTTATAGATAATAATTTAAAATGGAATAAACATGTAGAAAAGATCAGTAACAAAATAAATAAGGGTATGTATGTGCTTAAACTGGTAATACAAGTCATGGATGAAGATAGTGCTCTAAAAGTATATTACGCCTTTGTACACTCACATCTAAACTATGGGATCATCCTATGGGGAGCAGCAGGAAAGAAACAAAGGTTAAGAATACTTAGGTTACAGAAAAGAGCAATAAGAATAATTAAAAGAATTCCAGTAAGAAATTCATGCAAAAGTAGTTTAAAAAAAACTCAGAATCCTTGCAGTGCCTTGTTTATATATACATATAAATGCCTTAAGCATATAGTAAGAATGCATAGGGAAGAAAAAAATATAAATGTACACAAACATAACACAAGAACAAAACTGAACTATTTTAGGAACAGACTAAGAGTCTCGCTAGGTACGAAACATATGGAAAGTAATACAGAAATGAAGAAAATTGAAGCAATAAAGACTTACCTGATTAACAATGCTTCATACTCAATTGGAGAATATAAAGCAGCTAACTTCAATAGTAGCTAGTCTGAATAATATAAAATATTTGTATATATAACTGTAAGTATTAAGGCATGTAAAATGTATACATAAAGCCTTGTTTGGAAAACCTAAAGTAGCAAATGTCAATACTAGCTAGTCGATATAATATAAAATATCTGTATTTATATATAACCATTTGTATTAATGCACTTAAAATGTATACATAAGCAGTTTTTACTTTCTCTACTATGTATAGTAAGTAGGGGAAGTATTGTATTCCACCCAAAAATTCGATACCGAGATTTCACCGGAAATATATGTTTTGAGACCCCCTGAATCCAGAAAAAGCATTTTTGGAAACATGTCCGTGTGTGTGTCTGTGTGTCTGTCTGTGAACAGCATAACTCAGAAACGAACAGTCGGATAAACACCAAACTTGGTGTTTAGGTTCAGTATCTTCCAGAGATGTGACACAAAGGTTTTCAAGAAAATCCCCCCACCCCAGATTACCCTTTACATGGAACATTTTTCGAAAATTTTAATTTTCTCAAAAATGGCTCTAACAATTTTGATTAAAATATCAAATGTTTAAGATATTTTTATGACAAATAAAATGTATATCTTGAATTTTCTGGGAATGTCTCCAAAAGTATTCTTCGTTGTGAACGACTTTTGCATAACTGGTAAACCATAAGAGATAAGACAACATTTTACTACACAAAAAATGTAGCTCGCATTAAAATACACAATTTATGTCATATACATTTTTTTTGTTGAGTGAACCGTTTTCGAGATATTGCTTGTTATTCCCTTAAATTTTTCAATACTTATTTTCTCAAATGGGAATTCGTTATTCATTTTTTTGTCTTGGATATGCAAAGACTATTAATCTGTGGGAAAGGGAATGGTGCTGCACATAGCAACCAGCTATTAAGAGATATGTATGTGCTTATATTGCCCTTGCAAATACAAAACAAGGGGAACATATTAGGCCTTAAGCGATAGTTAAATATTTTAAGAACCGGTCGCTATGTGTAATATGTAATTCTCTTTGCATGTCAAAAGATTGTTTCTGCAAATGTTTATCTTGATTAATATGAAATAGATGGAGAATAAGCGTTTGTACAACAGTAGAGAAAGTCATGTGAGTGTAGCACATCAGATTTTTACTTTCTCTACTACGTATAGTAAGTAGGGGAAGTATTGCATTCCACCCAAAAATTCGATACCGAGATTTCACCGGAAATATATGTTTTGAGATCTCCTGAATCCAAAAAAAAGCATTTTTGGAAACATGTCCGTGTGTGTGTCTGTGTGTCTGTGTGTGTGTGTGTGTGTGTCTGTGAACAGCATAACTCAAAAACGAACAGTCGGATAAGCACCAAACTTGGTATTTAGGTTCAGTATCTTCCAGAGATGCGACACGAAGGTTTTCAAGAAAATCCCCCCACTCCAGACTACCCTTTACATGGAAAATTTTTCGAAAATTTTAATTTTCTCAAAAATGGCTCTAACGATTTTGATGAAAATATCATATGTTTAAGATAATGTCATGAGAAATGAAATGTATATCTCGAATTTTCTGGGAATGTCTCCAAAAGTATTCTTCATTGTGAACGACTTCTGCATAACTGATAAACCATAAGAGATAGACAAAATTTTACTACACAAAAAATATAGATCGCGTTAAAATACACAACTTATGCCATATACATTTCTTTTGTTGAGTGAACCGTTTTCGAGATATTGCTTGTTATTTCTTTAAATTTTCCAATACTTATACTTTTTCTCAAATACGTTATTCATTTTTTTATGTCCTGACATGCAAAGAGAATGGAATGCGCCACATAGCAACCAGCGTTAAAATATTTGACTATCGCTTAAAAGCTACCATATTCCCCTTGCATCTACAAGAAAATTACCAATAAGATTGACATCTCGATATCTCGATTAACATGAAGCATATGGAGAATAGGCGTTTGAAAAGTTAGATTGTACAAGAGTAGAGAAAGTCATGTGAGTGTAACACATCAGATTTTTTATACTTTGTTCTGACGAAACCCTGTAAACTTTTGCAAATGGTGAATAAAATCTTAATATAAAAATCATCAGTCAGCTCTTTAAGAAGTATGACTACAGCAATGGATACATTGAATACATGTAATGAATGAATAATATGTTTTGAGCCTTTTACAGGTATGACAGTCCAACTCTATGCCCAGCAGTTGCCAGAAGGAAGGATGGGTAATGGAGATGTACCACTATTAATCGTGTTAATGCTTTGTCTATTTTCAGCTTGTAATAAGACCACGTCATGCAGTACAAATTTTGTTTCGGCTCCACAGGCAAGAGAGCACGTTTGTGGGTTGTGGCTGAGGAGTTGAGACAGTGTGCAGGATAGGATTATTCTGGTCATTATGGATGTAAGATTCAGTTTATTTTAGGAAGCCTTCCACAAGTAAAGTCATTGCTCTTAATAAATGCAAATGGTGTCTCATATCAAATAGTTTGTTCTATTTCATCAGTAAAATAAGGGGTGTAAGAAACAAAACAGAAGAATTAAACAAACATTTTCAAAACATCAGTGCTGAATCAGAACTAAAATATGTGACCTTCATTGACTAACAATAATTCTATTCCAGTTTTCATTGAGTAACTTCAATTATGGAGGTGAGATTATATTTGTTTAAGATGATATCAAGGTCTTATAATACTGATGTTACTTCATATTCCAGGGAACGACAATTTGAATGAAAATAGAAGCCCAAAGAGATGCTTTAGTCATTTTAGCAGTATATAGAGCTCCACTTGCTAATACATTTACATTCCCTAAATCAGTTATAAAAAGTGTTACATTTCTTTATAACCCTCATATTAATGTATTAGTTTGTGCTAATTTCAGTGTGAACAAAGAAATGACAATGGAACTAAAATCTGGTTCACCTTCATGTTAATATGGAATATATTGAATTTCCAATGTGAATCTTCAATGATTGTTCAACTACTGTAGATAACGGTCATAATTGTATTGCATTGTTGTTTGTAAACCTCCCCATATATGGCCTATGGCCTTAAGGGTTACCACATTCCACCAAGCAATGAGTGGACCCATTTCTTAGATGGAGATACCCAGAGTCCATTACCTCTGATGTTAGGTTAGTGATGATGTGGATGGTGGTGGAATGAGAGGACCTACAGCTTTTACTGTGGACACCAAACCACGTTGGGCCTTGAGGATATTTCACATGAGCATGTGAATTAAAGGCATTCTAATATATCCATTCCATTACAAAAACTTCAATGCCCTTTGTGTTTTATTTTGTGTTTGTTAGCTATGTGATCATTGTTATTTTGTTTTTTTCTTTCATTTTTTATGGAACTTTATAGGTGGATGCTATCGGACAAAATCTGAGTCAATCTAATGGTGCACTGAAAGTGAGAGTATTATTGGACCATACACGAGGTTCAAGAGGAAAATGTAACTCACGTCAAATGCTTCTGCCTTTGTTACTGAATTACAAAGACAGCTGTCAGGTAATTATTATACTTTTATGTTTTTCTTGAGGATTTAAGATACTAAAGCTACACATCCACTTAAATGTGAAAAGCATTTAAATTAAAGATGAAACAACAACAAATCTTATATGTAGGATTCACTAACATTCTCTCCTCCCTCTATTGTTCATTTATGTATAACTTCTAAAAACTATGTTTGAAAGGCTTATTTTTCTATTTACTTAATATTAATTGAATTGCAGAAATAGTTTCATTACACACATTTTTGTTATAGGTACAAAGATACAGGAGGCTAAAGCAATAACTAAATCCTTAAAAAGCACTTTGCTATGTGCTGGCCCAGAAATTCCATTCCCTTTCCATGATATTGTGAGAAACAACAAAATGGTGATAGCACTTCAAGAAATGATGAAAGTATTGAAAAATTTGAACCAATAAGAATGAATATGTCAGAAATGCTGATGCCGCAAAGAAAGTTATTTGAAATAAATTGTGTATTTTAAAGATATCTACACATTTTGTGTAGTAAGTTTTTTGTCTATCATGGTTTACTAGATGTATAAAATTATACAAAATTCACCCTAAATGAAGAGGACTTCATGGGCTATTCATTGAAAATTTGGGGTATACATTTTGTTAATCATCTAAATATGTTAAATATGTGTATAGTATTTTAATCAATTGTTACAGTCATTTTTGAGAAAATCAAAATTAAAACAAATGTCCATGTAAAGGTAGTTTGGGATGTGGGCATTTTCTTGAAAATCTTAAGTGTTACATCCTTGAAACATGCTGAGTTTAAGCACAAAGTTTGGTGTTTAGCCTACTTTGTTTTGGAGCTGGGCTGTTCACATAAACACTCACACATTTTATTTTCTCTACCATATACTCAGTAGATAGAGGAAGTATTGCATTCCATCTAAAACGTTAATGTTCAATACTTAGCCTGAAATACATTTTGATTCCTCCTGAATAAAAAAAAATAGAAAAAGATCTGTGTGTGTGCATGAGTGAGAGAGTGAGTAAGAACAGTATAATTCAAAGACAAAAAGTCAGATAAATACCAAACTTGATGTTGTAAAGATGCAATACAAAGATCTTCAAGAAAATACCCCACTCCAAAGTACCCTTTACCTGCAAGATTTTTCTTCATTTTTTAATTTCTCAAAAATAGCTCTTAACATTTTTGATTAAAATACCATATGTTTAAGCTATTTACATGACTAATAAAATGTGTGTCTAGAATTTTCTGGAAATAGCCTGTGAAGTCCTCTTTGTTTATATAACTTGTAAACCATAAGAGATAAACAGAATCTTACTGCACAAGAAATATAGATCTCTTTAAAATACACAATTTATTCAATTAATTACTTTCTCTACTACGTATAGTAAGTAGGGGAAGTATTGCATTCCACCCAAAAATTCGATACCGAGATTCCACCGGAAATACACGTTTTGAGACCTCCTGAATCCAAAAAAAGCATTTTTGGAAACATGTCCGTGTGTGTGTCTGTGTGTGTGTGTGTCTATGTGTGTGTCTGTGTGTCTGTGAACAGCATAACTCAAAAACGAGCAATCGGATAAGCACCAAACTTGGTATTTAGGTTCAGTATCTTCCAGAGATGCGACACGAAGGTTTTCAAGAAAATCCCCCCACCCCAGACTACCCTTTACATGGAAGATTTTTCGAAAATTTTAATTTTCTCACAAATGGCTCTAACGATTTTGATGAAAATATTATATGTTTAAGATAATGTCAGGAGAAATGAAATGTATATCTCGAATTTTCTGGGAATGTCTCCAAAAGTATTCTTCATTGTGAATGACTTTTGCATAACTGGTAAACCATAAGAGATAGACAAAATTTTACTACACAAAAAATGTAGATCGCGTTAAAATACACAACTTATGTCATATACATTTCTTTTGTTGAGTGAACCGTTTTCGAGATATTGCTTGTTATTTCCTTAAATTTTCCAATACTTATACTTTTTCTCAAATTCGTTATTCATTTTTACTTTCTCTACTACGTATAGTAAGTAGGGGAAGTATTGCATTCCACCCAAAAATTCGATACCGAGATTCCACCAGAAATACACGTTTTGAGACCTCCTGAATCCAAAAAAAGCATTTTTGGAAACATGTCCGTGTGTGTGTCTGTGTGTGTGTGTGTCTGTGTGTGTGTCTGTGTGTCTGTGAACAGCATAACTCAAAAACGAGCAATCGGATAAGCACCAAACTTGGTATTTAGGTTCAGTATCTTCCAGAGATGCGACACGAAGGTTTTCAAGAAAATCCCCCCACCCCAGACTACCCTTTACATGGAAGATTTTTCGAAACTCTTAATTTTCTCAAAAATGGCTCTAATGATTTTGATGAAAATATCATATGTTTAGGGTAATGTCATGAGAAATGAAATGTATATCTCGAATTTTCTGAGAATGTCTCCAAAAGTATTCTTCATTGTGAACGACTTTGCATAACTGGTAAACCATAAGAGATAGACAAAATTTTACTACACAAAAAATGTAGATCGCGTTAAAATACACAACTTATGTCATATACATTTCTTTTGTTGAGTGAACCGTTTTCGAGATATTGCTTGTTATTTCCTTAAATTCGTTATTCATTTTTTTATGTCCTGGACATGCAAAGAGAATGGAATGCGCCACATAGCAACCAGCGATAAAATATTTGACTATCGCTTAAAAGCTACCATATTCCCCCTGCATCTACAAGAAAATTACAAATAAGATTGACATCTCGATATCTCGATTAATATGAAGCATATGGAGAATAGGCGTTTGTAAAAATAGATTGTACAAGAGTAGAGAAAGTCATGTGAGTGTAACACATCAGATTTTTTTTTATTGCATCAGTCATTTTGGAGATATTTATTGTTATTGGTTTGAATATTTTAATACTTTGTCATTTTTTGAGGTGGTAAACCATTCAATTTCTCACAATGTCATGGAAAGAGCATGGAATTTCACTGTCGGCATATACAGACCTTACTATTGCTTCAGCCTCATTTATACCTCTTGTGCTTACAATGATATATATATATATATATATATATATATATATGTGAAACAATTTCTGCAAATATTTACCTCAACATGAAGTAGGCTGAAAAATAAGCTTTTGTAAGAACAGTTCATGTGAATGTAACACAGCAGATTTTACTTTCTCTATCACATATATAGTAGATACTGAGATTTCATCGGAAATACATCTTTTGAGGCACCTGAATCCAAAAAAAAAAGCATTTATAGAAAAAGGACTGTGTATGTGTCTGTGAACAGCATAACTCAAAAACAAAAAGAGGGATAAATACCAAATTTAGTATTTAGGTTCAGAACCTTCCAAAGATGCGACACAAAGATTTTCAAGAAAATCCCCCCACCCCAAACTATCCTTTACATGGAACATTTTTCAAAATCTTTGAATTTTCTAAAGAAGGCCCTAACAGTTTTGATTAAAATACCATATATTAAAGATGTTTACATGACAAATAAAATGTGTATCTCGAATTTTCAGTGAATAGTCTGTAAATTCCTCTTCATTCAGAAGCAATTTTGTATAATCTTGTATAATTTGTAAATGTTAAGCGATAGATGAAAATATACTACACAAAAACTGTAGATCCCTTTAAAACATACAATTTATTTCAAATAATTTTTTTGTGCCATAAGTCATTTCTGTGATCTCCATTATTAATGGTTTGAACTGTTCATTACTTGTTCATTCTCTTAAAGTCCTGTCAACATTCAGTTTCTCGCAGTTGCACGGAAACAGCATGAATTTTAAAGACACTGTATATCATCCAGTTTTAAACCTTTGACTATCACTATTCTCATTGTATCCGTAACGAAATGTGTAATGTAGCTATTTTTGCAAGGTTTATTTGGATTAAAGTGTAGAAGATAGAAAAATAAGCTTTAGTAAGAATAGTTTGTATACCCACTAATAAAGTTAGAGGGTAGAAAAAGTCATGTGAATGTATCACATCAGATTTTTATACTGTAAATTGTTATTGATAATTTCTGGGGGTGCACTTTTACAATTTCGAACAGCATTCATCCTCAAATGATGCAGAACAATGAGATTTTAAATGACACACTATGCTGAACCAGTAAGTAATTAATAAAAGCAGAAAGCTTTAGTCATTGTCCACATATTGGCTGATTACCTGCAGAGGACGGATATCCAACACAGCAGCTGATAGAGGACAATTGCCCTTTATTTTAGCATTGGCTTTCCAGTAGCTTTAATATGTAGTTGGTAATATCTTCAGTATCCATATCCAATGCACACAATCCAGACAGTCAATAATATACTGTACTGCACAGATGTGAATGTAACATGGTGAAGCACTCAAAGTGGTGTAACATAAGACAGGTCATTGAGTATACCACTGCGGTAACCATATGAATGTACAGTTTTAATGGTGTATGAGATGAGTCTATGTTAAAGAGTATGACTGCAGTACTGCCAGACATTTGAGAGGGAAGTGTAGGCACACATTGCGTAACAAGTTCCCCAAAAGTAAAGTAACAGAGAAGAATATGCATTTACGAGGGCTGATTAATAAAGACTGAGACTAATTTTTTTCTGTAGTTTCCTTGATAGTTTTATGTCTCTACCACGAATACTTGAAAAGAGTAGGGTTTCATGTATAATGTCCATAAGCGACAGCACTCTCGTAACGGTAGGTTGGTAGTAATGCTGTATATTGTTAACCCTACTTGAATTTCGCATACCACAAAATGGAGGTGACACGAGAGGAGCAATACAGCGCAATAAAATGTTATTTTCGTTTAAATCATACAGCCTTGAAACTTTTGAAAAGCTGAAGCAAGCATACGGTGAAGATGCACTACCTCGTGCAACAGTGTTTAGGTGCTTCAAGGACTTCAAAGAAGGGCGAGTCCTCTGTGCTAAGCAAGGTGGGCCTGGTGTTTCGGAATGGAATGATTTACCAGCATGCAGTTCCCCCCCTCACACTACTGTTACAGCAGCTACTATACGTCAGTATTGGCTACACTGAGGAAGCACATTACAAGGAAACGTCCAGAACATCATCGGAATGGGTGGCGACTTCATCACGACAATGCGCGGCCTCACGTCGCAAATCAAGTCCAGGAATTTTTGGCTAAATTCAACATTATCTGTGTGCCGCATCCGCCTTAAAGCCTTGGTCTTACCCCATGTGATTTCTTTTTATTCCCATTACTAAAGGCAAAGCTCCGGGGCATTCGATTTGAGAGCACTGAAGCAGTGCTAAAGAAAAGTGAGGCGATTCTCAAAGACCTGACAAAGAATGGTCTGCACCATGTGTTCGAGGACTGGCAGAGATGCTATAAAGAGTGCATTCAGTTAGGAGGGGACTACTTTGAAAAAGATCATGTCAACATTGAAATGGAGTAATAAATATCTGTGAAAAAAAATCAGTCTCAGTCTTTATTGATCAGCCCTCGTATTTACTTAAATCTCAGATTCTTTAACATCAATCCTAAGAATGTAGAGAAGCCCATGTACGAGGGTGGTCTGAAAAGTTTCCGACCTCAACATGAAGATGGCAGCACTCGTAAGTAAAAGCGTTGTTCATCTGTTGACAGTTACTCACCAAAGTTTCAGCCATTTTGGATGCTCAGTTGTTATGTAACAGTTGTTTGAGTGAGGTGATGCAAGTGTTTTTATGAAAATGAACAAAATCGAGTATCGAGCTGTCATTAAATATTTGTTTTTAAAAGGCAATATGCCTACACAAAACAAAGATGAGTTGGATTCTGTGTATGGGGACTCTGCACCATCATTTACCACAGTGAAATTTTGGGCAGTGTATTTAAACGTGGCCGTAAGAGCTTGGGAGACGAATGTTCAGGACGTCCAAAAATTGCAACTACCGACAAAAACATCGCCAAAGTTCACCAAATGGTGCTAAACGACCGCTGAATTAAAGTGAGAGAGATAGCAGAGGCTATGAACATGTCAAAAGAACGTGTTTGTCACATATTAAATCAACATTTAGACATGAGAAAGCTGTCCGTGCATTGGGTGCCGTGTTTGCTCACGTTTGACCAAAAACTTGTTCGAATGAACATTTCCAACGCTTGTTGGTGCAGTTTAGGCACAATAAATCCAAGTTTTGGCGCCGATTAATTACTGTAGATGAAACTTGGATACACCATTATACGCCCGAAACAAAAATACAGTCCAAACAGTGGACTGCAAAGGGGGAACCGGCTCCAAAAAAAGCAAAAACTGGTTTTTTTTTTGCTGGCAAAGTGATGGCAACTGTTTTTTGGGATAGTCATGGAGTTATTTTATTGGATTATCTTCAAAAAGGAAAAACCATTACAGTAGCATACTACGCATCATTACTTGACAAGCTGAAGGCAGAACTTGCGGAAAAATGCCCACATTTGCAGAAAAAGAAAATCCTGTTTCACCAAGACAACGCTTCTCTGAGTGTTTTGAAAAGTGGATAGAATATTGGAACCAAGGTGTAGCCTCAGAAGGAGAGCATTTTGAAAGTTTGTAGTTAAATTCGAATAACAAGAAATCATGGTGTCCAAACAAAAATTGTTCACGTTATTTTTTCCCATCCTTGTATGTACTAATAGAAGCAATTTCATCCAAGATTTAAAATGAATCTCCTTCTGTATTTACTTTATAAAACTGCTTTAGTACAAATGGAAAATTCAAACAAAATAATTGCCATTGTGGCCAAATTAATATTTTTTTCAAGTTTGTTGTTTGATCAGTCAAATCTCTGTTGTGATAAAATTCTTTCCAAGTGCACATTCTTACATGGCAGCCTCATTGTCTTAACACAAGCTACGGCAAAATCTGTACCTGTGTTATTGAAGTCAAGGCTTCACCATCTCAACTGATAGAAGGACTATTTCAACCGTATCTTTCATCTGCTGTAATCCTTGGGATATTGGTCACAGGTTCAAACTCAGCGGAGGTCAATGGATTTTTTCGGGTGTAAAAATCCTTAGCATGGCTTCTTTTATAAGGGAAGTAAAGCCAGTGGTCCCGTGTCCTAGATTTATGCCACGTAAAAGAACCTCAAGCCTGATAAAGAGGCCTCTGAGCAAACTTACAGGTCTTTCACGCCCAATATAGAATGGGACACTAAGGACCACAGCAGTTAAAGAGCATCCATAAATAAAACTCAATTTAATTTTCTTGGGATATTTGAGTTAATCAGATTTTATAGATGCTGATTTTATAGCATTTTTCCACCAATGCAGAGTTGTTTACCTGCATATTACTGTACAGGATTCCTATAGTTCATTGTAACTTGCTTAACTGGAATCCAAAATTAATTAAGGAGATCATTTTTTCAGAAGACCTCAAAACAAATGGCTGAAGCACAGATTTTGCTGAGCTAGTACGTTTGTCAAATTTAATGTTGAAATAGACTTGGCTGTAATCTCGGCATATATACTATCAGAAACATTATCAAAGTTGTTCTTGCACCTTGAGATTGGCATGCAAGATTTGTGAATTAGAGAAAATTGAACCCTTTAATAAGACAAAGAAGCAAAATGTATGTAAATAAATGTTTACATTAAGCAGAGCAGCAGTGGGCCACAAATGTTTCACTTTATAATTTGTTGCAAATCAGTTTCAAGCATAATTCATCTAAGAAAACAGTCTGATGTACACACATTCATTAATTTCAAATAAGTTCTGGCTTATTTGTGCAGGTAGCACTCTACCATTCTCCTGCTCTGAGAGGCCTTCTGCACACAGTTCTGCCACAGCGCTACAATGAAGTTGTTGGTTTGCAGCACATGAAAATCTATTTGTTTGATGACTCTGTATTGATAAGCGGGTAAGTACTAAATCTCATCCAGATATAGTAGATGCATAATGACTGCTTTATTTGGGGTCTGACCTCATTCAGCAAAATTAAGTTAAACTGTATTTTATTTATGAATGTTCTTTAACTACTGTGTTCTTAGCGTCCCAATTTACATTGGACATGAAAGACTGGAAATTTTCCTCAGAGGCCTCTTTATTAGGCTTGTGGTTCTTTTACATGTAATAAATCTATGACATGGGACCACTGGATATTTATGTCTGAAAAAATCCATTGCCCTCTGCCGGGTTTGAACCTGCAACCTCGGGAACCAGAGGCTAGCGTGATACCTCTAGACCACGGAGGATGACCTTCATATAGAGGAACATTGGCATATTATGTGAATTAACTTGTAATGTACCTTTCTCACAAAGGGGCATAGTTCTTTCTATAAAAATCTAAATATTACATTTTATATGAGCACAAGCTTGGCAAGGGAGAGACAAGTGGACAAAAACTGAAAACAGAAATGAATTAACCAAATTATTAATACATTTTATTGATTAGATACATACCTTTTATTAGTTGGTAATTATAATTTCCCCTTGGGGGTGGAAGATGGTTCTTGACCGCAATTTAATGACACATTTTTCCACTACACAAATATGCATGTTCCATCTTGAGTCTCTTCCTTCCAATTGCCACAAAGCAGCCATGTTGCGACTTTTATTTATTCCCCACCTACAATGCTAATAATGGAAATAATATGCCCGCCTTAATGATGCTTGTGTGTTACCTCTTCCCCTCCTCACAAAAATCATTGTCCCTGTTGGCAAATAAAACCAAGTGAAAAAAATGACAATCCCCAGAAGAATGAAAATCAAAATACAATATGATGCCTATAACCCTTCCCCCAAAATTACAATATACCCCCTTTTAACACATAATTTCTTAAGATGGCCCACCTTCCAAATATTTACAATATGCATTAGCATATCTTAGGTCATGCCATTACCTCCAGTGATTACGTCCTCATGCCATCACTATAGTGATGAAAGTATAACATTAGTGGGAATGCACAGTAAGGTAATTAGGATTATCTGAAATGAATAATCATACTCTTACTTCCCTATTTTAAAAAATATTTACTTCAGACATCTCTTGCCTCCCTCCTCAATGGAGGTTTACTGCTAAAATACATAATGCCTGTAGATTTCTCTTAATGGTGCACACACATTTTGAGATGAGATCATTTGCTTGTGGTATATCAAATTTATGACTTTTTACTTTCTCTACTACGTATAGTAAGTAGGGGAAGTATTGTATTCCACCCAAAAATTCGATACCAAGATTTCACTGGAAATACATGTTTTGAGACCCCTGAATCCAAAAAAAGCATTTTTGGAAACGTGTCCGTGTGTGTGTGCCTGTGAACAGCATAACTCAGAAACGAACAGTCGGATAAACACCAAACTTGGTATTTAGATTCAGTATCTTCCAGAGATGCGACATGAAGGTTTTCAAGAAAATTCCCCCACTCCAGACTACCCTTTACATGGAGAATTTTTCGAAAATTTTAATTTTCTCAAAAATGGCTCTTAACGATTTTGATTAAAATATCATAGGTTTAAGATATTTTCATGACAAATGAAATGTATATCTCGAATTTTCTGGGAATGTCTCCAAAAGTATTCATTGTGAACGACTTTTGCATAACTGGTAAACCATAAGAGATAGACAAACTTTTACTGCGCAAAAAATGTAGATCGCGTTAAAATACACAATTTATGTTGTATAAAGTTTTTTTTGTAAAGTGAACCATTTTCGAGATATTGCTTGTTATTCCCTTAAATTTTCCAATACTTATACTTTTTCTCAAATTCGTTATTCATTTTTTTTATGTCCTGAATATGCAAAGAGGTTGGAATGCGCCACATAGCAACCAACGTTTATAAGATTTGACTATCGCTTAAAACCTACCATATTCCCCTTGCATCTACAAGAAAATTAGCAATAAGATTGACATCTCGATATCTCGATTAACATGAAGCATATGGAGAATAAACATTTGTAAAAATAGTTTGTACAAGAGTAGAGAAAGTCATGTGAGTGTAGCACATCAGATTTTTTATTTCTGGATTCATACATTTCCCAAACTGTTAATTCAATTGTATTATGGACCGATTTTAGTAACTTTGGTTCACTGTGAAAATCATGATTTTGAGTCCAAAAATTGTGTGCAGCTGCTGATTTATCTGTCTGCCCTTGTTTTAGATTCCTCATGTGTCCTTTGAAGAGTTGACTGATGTTCCTTTTGGTTTTTCTTATTTATATATATATATATATATATATATATATATATATATATATATATATATATATATATATTACTTTCTCTACTGCGTATAGTAAGGGGTAGGGGAAGTATTGGATTCCATCCAAAAATTTGATACTGAAATTTCACTAGAAATACAAGTTTTGAGGTGCCCGGAATTTAAATAAAGCATTTTTGGAAACATGTCTGTGTGTTTGTCTGTCTGTCAGTCAGTTTATGAACAGCATAACTCAAAAACGAAAAGTCCGATAAATACCAAACTTGGCATTTGAGTTTAGTGTCTTCCAGGGATGCAACATGATCTATTTAGATCTATTTATTTATTAATCCTTTAACATCAATTCAGTACATAGTAACATTGATACAGGATATGTCAATAGTTAAATTTATATATTTACATTACAATAAAGTTATATATAATTTTAGTTCAACTATGATATACAATAGATATATTTATAAATTAAATGACATACTACTAGATAACTTAACGGATTAGTACAATGTCTTATGCAAACAAGGATTTATTAAACTGTAAATATTCCTTTACGGTGTAGAAGCAGTGTTCCCGCAAGAAAGCCTTTGTTCTAGTTTTAAACACATTATAATTATTTATATCTTTAATGGCATTAGGTAGGGAATTATAATTCCTTATACTGGAGTGCAGTACTGCATTCTTACATATTGTAGTTCTGACAGAGGTTAAGTGTATATCCTTATTATGTCTAGTGTAATGACTATGGACATTGTCATTATTTTGAACATTAAATTTATTTCTTCAAGATCTTCAAGAAAATCCCCATCCCAGACTACCTTTACATGAAACATTTTTCAAAAATTTTGATTTTCTAAAAAATGGCTCTAATGATTTTGATTAAAGTATCATATGTTTAAGATATTTTCATTTTCTCCTCTTCATTCTGAATGACTTTTGCATAACTAGTAAACCGTAGGAGACAGACAAAGTTTTACTACACAAAAATTGTAGATCTCGTTAAAACACACAATTTATGTCATATACAATTTTTTTGTGGAGTGAACCGTTTCCGAGATATTCCTTGTCATTTGCTTGAATTTTCCAATACTTATACTTTTTCTCAAATGGAATTCGTTATTCGTTATTTTTTATGTCCTGGACATGCAAAGAGAATGGAATGCTCCACATAGCAACCAGCGCTTAAAAGATTTGACTATCGCTTAAAACCTACCATATTCCCCTTGAACCTACAAGAAAATTAGCAATAAGATGTATCTCGATTAACATTAAGTAGATGGAGAATAGACATTTGTAAAAGTAGTTTGTACAAGTGTAGAGAAAGTCATGTGAGTGCAACACATCAGATTTGTTTTTCATAGCCCTTACATGTGATTTTCTATATACAGTCTGCCAAAAAAGTGTATATATACTTTAAAGAACAAAAACTATTTATTACGTGTTTGTTTCACATTTAAATACTAATCACACATGTAGTACTGTCTTCAGTTCAGCACATGGTTACTTTAGATGTTCAAAATGTTTGCCATTGGTGGCCAGACACATGGAAACACGAGCGGTCGACACAGCTACATCATTCAGTGTTTCAATTGCTGCACATGCCGCTGTAATCTCCTGGCAAAGGTCCTCCAGTGTGCGCAGCTTACTTGCTAGACTTGATCTTTCGCTCCCCATAAGTAAAAGTACAAGTATATAGGGTTAGATCTGGCAACCATGGGGGACTCAATGGTCCCTATTCGTCCAGTCCAGTGTCCCTGCAGATTGTCATCCAGGAAAGCTCGTATGGCGCTGTGGTAGTATGGTGGCGCCCCATCCTGTTGGTAGAAGACATCATCAGCTGCATAAAATGCACGTATGCCTAATGTGTGTAACATTTCCAGTTACACTTCTCCAGTGATAGTGTCATCAAAGAAAAAGGGTTCTACCTAGTCCCTAGATGATAGCCACACGACACATGAACCCCTGGTAGATTGATAGCCGTATCCACATGAACATGCAGATTTTCCGGTACCCAGTAGATGCAGTTATGTCGATTCACTGTTCCATTAAGTTTAAACTGGGCCTCATCAGACCACTTACCTTCATCGCAAGCTGTTCATCTTCAATTACCATTTACAAAATTGCATTCGACAACCAGGATCATCATCATTAATCTCTTGCAGCAATCCTGGGACGTAAACTTTCCACTTAAAACTTTCAGAATTCATCGTACACTTGTACTGCTAATCCCCACTTCATGTGCACATTGCATAGCATTCTTCTATGGAGAAGTAACAAACTTTTCCAACACAAGAGCCAACGAAGTAAGACTTTTAGCTGTACATGGTCTTTCCAATCTTTTTTTGTGGTGAATATCACAAATCATTCCATACACCTCAAAACTTGTCAATAATGCCTTTAATTGTTAGGCGGGTAGGGGTTCTGTTTCAAACTCCTGCCTGCACTGATGCTGCCATTATCAAACCTGATAAACCACTTCAGAATGCATTTTTGCTGCTCAAACATCAAGTGTGCTCCAGCCATTTTGTTTTTTCACTATCATGATGAAAGTAAGGACATCTGTTGAAAGACCAACTACAACATACTTTAATTCAATCAATTGACAATATCAATATCTTGATACAGTCTGACAAAGAGAGTATACACTTTTTTGGCAGACTCTATACTTGATTGTTTGGCAGAGGGGATTTTATCTTTTGTATTTGTACAGATGAGGTTTTTAAAACTGTATTTATTTAGTAAGGTTAACATATGATGTTCCAGTTTTTGGTTTTATGCTTTACAAAATGCTAATTTGTTTTACTTTCTTCTGTTTCTTAAAATTGTTGAATTTCTTCTTTACCAGATGTTCCGTTGCCAATCTTTTGCGCAATTTCTATAATCTGTTCAAAAACTGATGTAAATAATAATTATAAGAATGCTGTTGGGAAGATTTCAACTGCTTTAATTACACTTACATATGTAGAGCCACAAATAGAAGCAGAAATAAACCAAAATGTACAAAACATGTAAAGATTCTTAACTTCTGGTGAAAAACAGACAAAATTATTATGTTTAAAGAAAACAATACAGAACAAGAAAGTTTGAAGTATGTAGTTAAAAATGAATTGTTTAAGTTGTAATATGTTGCTTAAAATAAGTCTGTATAAAAATGTAGTTATAAATATATTCTGCATCTCGAAGGAAGAACAAAAGAGGATCATCAAGCATAGTAAATAAATAAGGAGAAAGAGGACCTAAGTTTGCTGACATGCGAGAAGACACTATCATCAAATAGAAGATTTTTTTGCAGCATCCTGCGACAATAAAGGCAGGTATCAGTATATATAGCAGAAAGAGTTGAGGTGAATGAAAGACTGATTATAATATAGGTGTAGTGAGAAGAATTCTGACAGAAGGAAGTTTTAAATAAGCTCCAAAGTAAAATGCATATACCCCCGCCGCTGTAACGTTGCACTTGATAGCTAGTGTTTAAGTTGGTACACTCGCAAAAACAGCTTCAACCATTTGACTTCCTAAGCCAATCACAAGGCAGCATTCCGGATGGTCGATGACAAAGCGGAACCGGAACTAGAATCGGCTCTATTCCCGGATGTAGCTATTCCCAACCACGTGCTTCAGTTTGTGAATCTCTAGCACGAGCGTCGAGTTGTTCTTTGCAAGCTACATATTGTTCATTGTTATTTATATTTGTGGTTATTGTTTGATAGTTTTGTTATTGTTCGTATATATATATATATACTTATCTATTTTATATATATTTCATTCATATTATATATTTAAACAAAACTTAAGTGCGACAATGTGTGAAAAACGACGCCGATCGCCAAGTGATGATTCACGAAGTAAAAATCCTTTGCGCCGAGGTGTGCCACTTAGTATTCAGGCATTGGAACTATTAAGGAGAACCCGGGAATTCTTTGAACAGGAAAAGGAGTACATGAAGGTTCATGGGCATCCCTCTATTCCTGCTGATAAAGCCGTACAACGAACTGCAGCAGCTCTTGGACTAAGCACGAGAACTGTTATTCACAAGGCTACGGTGGACGCGGCTTCGTGGAAGAAGAAAGTAGATCAGATCATGTGAATAAGCTAATATGAAAAGCACAAGAAATAGACAGAATTATTAGTGGCTATGAACCATTGATGATATGCCTTGGTGAAGATGGTGATGACAATGATGATTCCGAGGATGATGACGACGACAACGGGGATTTGAATGAAATTGAGCCATTGCAGTTTTAAGTGGGTGGGTGAAAATAACTATGTTATGGCATGCTTATAATTTGTTTTATTTCTCCTCATTGTAGCAGGAAGTTTGTATTATTTTGTTTCTATATTATCAAAAGTGCGTAATTTATTCTACATACACTGCAATGTTTATGCAGAGTTATTTTCAATTAACAATAATAATACGAAATAGTTATTATTCATTGACATTCGCTACTTACGTACACTTTTTGTATGCGGCTTACACACGATAGAAAGGAGAACAATCAGCTGTTGTTGTTTACTAACCATTCTGGCAACATCGCAACCACAATGTAGCCAACCTTACGCGAAGCCACACGAACTGTCAAGTGCAAAGATACAGTGGCGGGGGTATAGAGCAGAAGTTTGTGTCTCTATAGAAGAAATAAATACAGTTGATTAAATATATACTCCCCATAAGATAAAAGTAAAAGAATTTCAATCAGCAAAGACATGAAATTACTGCACAAGAAAACTAACAGTTTATTTGTGTTCACCAAAACTAAAGTTCTAAGTCAATTACAAGTTCTCTTTTGCTAAATTTTAATTTCTACAAACATTCATTTTCAGTGTTATAAAACAAGGGATAGAAATAAAGAACATAAAAAAGTGAGTCACAAATGTTTTAAATACAAAACGTCCCATCATTGTAGCTGAAAATAGCATGCAATAAATCTAGCCATAACAAAGCACCTGTATGGTAACTATCAGAGCTGCCACAGTTTAGCATACAAGAGTATAAATACAGCGGCTGCAGCAACAAACCCTGAGATTAACAGAACAGAAAAATTTGGTACCCACCTTGTAAACCACCCATCAAAAATTCTGTTACAAACTAACGGTATGGAGATTTGTTGCTGAATAGAGAAAATTTAAGGATGAATTCTGGAGTGAAGTTAAGACATAGATTTGAAAATATGGATAGAGAGCCTATGGTTTGCTTTTGGAAGAAGTTCATCCAACTTTTATAAGGAAATAAAGGAAAATTTTGAGAGAGAGAAAACATGTATTGGGAAATGCCATTAAATGGAAAGAAGGTTTTGCCTGGTTTACTTCAGTGATATGAAGGTTTTCTAAGAAATTGTATGTCTCATATGTAAAATAGGCAACTCATATTTTCTTGGAATGTGTAGATATTAATGATGGGAGGAAAGCTTCCATTAAAGGAAATTGAAGGGTGGTTGTTATAAAAATATTTTTAATTGTGATCAGATTAGGAAATTAGCAAATTTTTATCAAAACTCAAAATAAAATGGCTCTGGTCAGTAAAACAGGAAGAACATAATATACAGTATAATTGGAAGAAAGCATATCCTTTTCAATCTAGTAGACTTATGAAATAATGGTGAGGTATTTATGCTTGTTATTATTGTTACATTATTGAGTATGGCTTGGAGGAGCAGTCTGGGCAGGAACTGGGCCATGACACTTGTATAATATATAGAAATGATTGCAAATATACAATTTCACTAAAATAGGTTCAATACCTCAGAACTAGTTTCGAGGAATCACTTCCTCATCGTCAGATGATTGCAACTGGTTGGCTTTCCTCTGATGGTTATAGATGTCTTGTTGTCCCTCTAGTGGTGGTTCTACAAGTTTCGTAATCAAATTTTTGTCCATAAGGATATCGAAATTCATTAACCTTGGACGAAATTTCCAAAGAAATATTTTTTCCCAAATGTTTAATTCCGTAGGTTTTTGTGCCTGCTTGATAAGTGATACTGTGTCCTTAATTTCATGTCCCTGTATCCAAAAATGTGCTGTAACTGCTGATTTTTCTTTTTCCCTGGATTTGATGTTTCGAAAATGTTCCTTAAGCCTCGTTTCTATGTTACGCTTAGTTTGACCAATATAGATTTGTTCACAATCCTTGCAATCTATTCTGTAAATCCCGGATTTTTTATGATCTGGCATTTTTTTCTTTTTGGTTTGCATTTATGAGGAATTTTATGCTGAATTTATTTTTGGGGATGAGTGCCACATTGATATCATTGAAAATTTTCTTGAATTTGTTATGTGCCCATGGGTGAAATGTGACTTTTTTGTTTGTGTGGTTTGAGGGTTGTATTTTCTTTTATCATTTTTTGTTGCCTGAATTTTTTGATTAACCTATCCACCATATCTGTTTTGTAGCCATTTTTTCTAGCTGTTTTTAAGATTTCTTGGTATTCTAAGTTATATTCCTCTTCATTGAGGAGGATGTTCACTAATCTAGGGTCAAACTGTTAAAAACTGCAACTTTGTTTGATGGTGGGTTGTAACTATTGTTTTTTATATAGTTATTCGTATAGGTGTTTTTTCTGTATATTCCAAAAGTTAATCTATTGTTCTTCTTCATGATTTTTAGGTCCAGGTAGGGGAGCTGGTTATCCAATTCAGTTTCCATGGTAAATTTAATATTACTATATAAAAAACAATAGTTACAACCCCCATCACTCAAAGTTGCAGGAACATTTTCAAAACATCAAATCCAGGGAAGAAGAAAAATCAGCAGTTGCAGCACATTTTTGGATACAGGGACATGAAATTAAGGACACAGTATCACTTATCAAGCAGGCACAAAAATCTACAGAATTAAACATTTGGGAGAAAATATTTCTTTGGAAATTTCGTCCAAGGTTAATGAATTTCGACATCCCTATGGACAAAAATTTGATTACGAAACTTGTAGAACCACCACTAGAGGAACAACGAGACATCTATAACATCAGAGGAAAGCCAACCAGTTGCAATCAGCTGACGATGAGGAAGTGATTCCTCAAAACTAGTTCTGAGGTATTGAACCTATTTTAGTGAAATTGTATATTTGCAACCATTTCTATATATTATACTGAATCTTTTCACTATGTCTTCCGATTTAAAATTAATTAAATTAACACTTCTATAAGTTACTCAGCAATAAATCAAATCTTATTTATCCTGTTTTAGATTTCACCGCCAAAATGTATACTATTTTAACCTGCACTTTGAAAGAAGAAAAAATAAATTGCAAGTTCCTCCTGCATCTATGTTTGCCAGAATATTATTTGAGGCAAGCCCTAAGACCCACAGATTTTTGTATGTTATTACCCTATATTTTTAACATTAACTAATACTGTAGACTGTTCCTTGGAATTCTTTTTGGGATTAAGAGGCATACGGTCCTCCCATCAGTGCTCTAATTGCTGGAAAATGGGGCCCACTTTTAAAAATACAATTTTCATATTGTTTAGTAACCTTGACTACAGAAGGTACTGAAAATGATGTCCATTATATTCGATATTCCTAACCTCTCTGAAGGAAATTGGCATTTGCACTTACAAGTTCGTCTGCTGTAACTCTCCCAATTTCTCACAGTATAGTGTCTTTTAACTCACAGATTGCCTATGTATACTTTATTTTTTAGATTTTCCCATAAATGAAATTGCAGGCAGACAAATCCGGGGACCTAGAAGCCCATAATCTTCTGCTAATAACTCTGTGCTCGAATATTTCCTTTATGAAATTTAATCTTTCGGCTGCTGTATAGGGAATTGCTGAATCCTGTTGAAAATAAGTAATCTGACACTTGATATTAGTTAACAGTACCCAACCCATTTTTTTAAATGTTGGGTAAAGTTTGTATCTCTCATCATTGAATGTATCATCAAAACATCTGATGTAATACTTCACATTACTTTCTCTGCCCTCTATCTTTATTAGTGGATATACAAACTATTCTTACTAAAGCTTATTTTTCTATCTACTACATTTAATCCAACTAAACCTTTGTAAAAATAGCTAGTTAGCTACCTTACACATTTCATTATAAATACAAAGAGAACAGCAATAGTCAAATGCTTAAGAACTGGACGCTCTATGCTGGCCTTAAAATTCCATACTGTTTCCATGCAACTGTGAGAAACAACTGAAAATCAATGGGACTTTAAAAGAAGGACAAATATTGAACAATTAGAACCTTTAATAATGGAAATCTCAGAAATGGCTTATGCCACAAAAAAAACTTATTTAAAGTAAATTGCGTGTTTTAAAGAGATCTACATTTTATGTGGGATGCATTTTCGTCTATCGCTTAACATTTTAAAGTTATACCAGATTTACAAAATTTCCTCCGAATGAAGAGGACTTCCTAGGCTATTCCCAGAAAATTAAAGATGTACATTTTATTTGTCTGTAAATATCTTTCATATATGATATTTTAATCAAAATCATTAGAGCCATTTTTTTTAGAAAATCAAAACTTTTTAAAAATGTTCCATGTAAAGGGTAGTTGGGGGTGGAGGGATTTTCTTGAAAATCTTAGTGTTGCATCCTTGGAAGATACTAAACTCAAATACCAAGTTTGGTATTTATCTGACGTTTTGCTTTTGAGTTAAGCTGTTCAATGTGTGCGCAGACACACAGTGAGAAGGATGTTGGTTTGTTTCAGTCACATGTATGGAAAGCCAATTTGAGAAATATATTTATTAGCCCCATGTGTGGATGCCAATTTGAAAAAGTTGGTTTGTTACGTTATTTGCGCCACGCTTTGGGCGTCAATTTAAAGTAGGTTGTATTGAAGGAGTTGTATTATATTTCAACTGTTGGGGAACCGAACTTATAGTAGTTGCAACCACACGTATAGTACACAGTTTCTGGTAGCCTTCGCCCCAAATGTACTTTCAGGTAGCCTTTGCCCCAAGTTTAAAAAAAAATATTAACTTTGTAATTTGACTGTTTCTTTAAATATTATATATTTATGTTTGCCTCGGCTGCGTCAGTATTATTGTTAGAGACACGTTTCTCTTAGCAGGGTTATGGTGTGACTAAAGAATGTAGGCTTACACAGATTATAATTTTACTTCACTCCTTTTATTAATATTTGATATGATTAAAATATAATATAGAGAGCTGTGAGATTCTTTTTTTATTAATTAATTGTACTATTTAACATGTAAACTTATTTTTCGTCTCACACGAATACGTATAAAATCTCTCGAGTATGTGTCTCGCGTCCGGTTAGGAACACTGTTTGCAGGCAACTGAATTGATTTCAACCGTCTAAACTTGTAAATTTTGTATTTAAGTCTCTGATTGGCTAATCCTACTCCAATGGAATACCTTCATTTAATAAAGCTTTTTCTGGTTGTTGATTGGGTATTTTATAAACTGTCACTAAAATTACATTATTGCTTCCAAGAATCAGAATTAGTATTGTTAAAGTTTCAAGCTCATTATTGCCTCAAGGTTACCTCATTGTTAGCAACTTCAAACTTATTATTCTCACAGCTCCTACATTATTAAATTATGTAATACATTCACATAACATTATTACACATGGATACAATAATATAAGGATATGCAATGACTGTTACATACATTTTACAAATTATTACATACACATATTGCTTTAAGGTGGGCTGTTATTGAATTTACATATTATATAATTAGACTGAAATTATTTAAGTGTTAAAAATACTGCCTCAACAGACATGGACATGTATCCAAAAATGCTTTATTTGGATTCAGGACACCTTAAAACATGTATTTCTGGTGAAATCTTGATATCAAATTTTTGGGTGGAATGCAATAGTTCCCCTACACGTAGTAGAGAAAGTAAACATATAGGGCCTATAATCCTATGTGCAGTTACAGTGCACCATACGTCAACCTTCTCAATATGTAAAGGAGTTTTTTGAATGTAATGAGATTTTCAGTACTCCAATAGCTATTGTTTTTAATTATAACATGGCCATATAAGTGAAACCATACTTCATCTGTAAATACAATAAATTTAGGATCCACAATGCCATCAGCAACACTTCGTAAAACCCAGGTACAAAACTTCAAATGACTCACATTATCTACAGGCTTTAACTTACACTATTGTTACTCTGTACAGCTTAAATTTAAGAATTTTATTGGCTTTAAATGTGATTTTTTTAAACACGTTTCTTGTGATATGCAGCAGAAAGATTTTTGAGGAGAATATTCTAACCTTTTTCCTATCTCATTGAGTTTTTTCTCTGTAAGTACACTTGGGTTTCTTTTTCCACATTTATTCTGAACTAACCCCGTTTCTCTAAACTTTTTTACAAAGTTTAATATAGTGATCCTACTTGGAATGGAAGCACCAGGAAACTTAGTTACAAAACATCTAAGATGTACACCAATGTCATTTCAACACAGCTTATAAGCAACTAAGTGACAGAGAGATAAAGGCTGTTGCACAATTCCAATCTGCCCATTTGTCAGCTCTAACCCTGCCCACCAGTGAATGATTGTGCTGACTTGGGGACTGCATACCACCTAATGCCGTAAAGAATCCCAAGGAATGCTCCATATATTATTAGTTATTAATACTGCCATTACTATTAACTGATTATATAATAAACCAAACAGAAATAAAACTATTAAAATATTACCATTTTAAATGCTTATCTTATTATTCATATATTTTACAGGACCTCGCTGCATTCAGAATAGTATTGTCTGTTGATATTCTGTTTCTCTTACCTGACCAAAATGCTTTCATTACATTAAACGCCCAATCAGCATTCTTGTTACTGACTGGAATAGGTTTCTTGTTTCTATGCTGCATTGTTTTCAAGAGATTTGATAGATCTGCTTGTTTGAAAAATGGACATCAACAATTTTATGATCATCCTTCCTATCAAGCATGAACATTACACAGTGTAAAACAAAAATCTTATTATATACCTTCTTTGAAACCAGTTTTGAGTTTCTTCTCTGTCATGACCAACGTTAAATAAAAATAGTGTGGATGACACAAATGGAGCAAGGACGCAATTTTATGCAGATTGTCATTGACAGTAAAATTGTACCATTTGTTAAGATACTGTAAGGGGCACCAGAGTAGCTCAGTGGTTTCTTTCACATCTCTTATACTGAGGGTCTGTGGTTTGATTCTTGGCTCTGGGGTGTCAATTTTAAGTCAGCCAAGCCTCTGACAAGCTCATTTGAAGTATCTCCAAAGCCCAACATGGTTTGAAGTCCATAGTAAAAGCTGTAGGTCCTCTCATTCCATTGCCATTTACTGTTATCATCCCCTCATCAGAGGTAATGGACTCTGCCCTCTAGGTGCCTCAGTTAATAAATGGTGTTCGTACATCGTTTGTAGGAATAAGGTTTCCCTGGAGGCCATTGACCATATGGGGAGTGTTTTAAACAACCAACCATTAAGGTACTGTAATAATCTGGCATAAACTTCTTGTACTCTTTCTTTAGTATATGCTTTTCTTGTTTCTGTTAGGTGTTCTAATGAAATTTTAACTTCAACTCTATAAAATTTGTCTCCCTTGCAATTATTGTTTGTTTCTTCATTTCTAAATAACCTTCTGAACATCTATGGAAAGTGCAGCCTCTTTTCCCAAAATTCTAATTGCTTCAGAAAAGATAAGTAAAGTTGCACAAAATACACACAACACTGTAGTAGCAATAAGTGAATACTGATTTATTTGTCATGTTGTGGACTAATAAATTTCTGAATAAGGGAATGTGTTTTCTCTTTGCCCTGTGCTAAATAATACATCTTCAAAATTTGCTGCATCTTAAGAAGATACTTGACAACTAATTGCAGACAATCATTGCACAACAGTGTGTTATAATGTTTCATTATAGCCATAATAAGCAAACTCACAAAATTACTTTAGTTCCTCGGAACTTTTTTAAGAATACATTTTAGGAAGTACATTTTACATTCTATTTTGAAACTTTGAGCCCAAATTTAATATAGTTATGTGATATATGACAACAACTAGCTTTAATTAAATTCCTGTTTTCTTCTTTTAATCTAATAAACATAGAATTGAGTATTTTGAGGATATCTGAAGAATTGTCAGCTGTATATGAAATTTCATTTTACATTTAAAGCATTTCTCAACAAAAGAGATTCCATTGTGCTTTAAATGCTTTTTGCAGATTTATTTACTTTGTCATTGAAATAAAGAACTTTGTTACACTTCCCCGTATCTTCAGAGAAGTACTGTTGGATAATGCATTCATCTCCCTTATTTGAAACATCTGACCGTAATGAAGATGGAACATTGTCCTTTAATCACCTAGTAGTCCTTTAGCATAATGCAACACTACATATTTTACTAGTGCTTCTTTTTTGGTTTGGTCACATCTTGCTTTTGTTGCTATGGAGGAATCTTTAAAAACAAAAATAAAACCTATTACCACAATCTTGAGAATTATAAAAATTTATTGATGTTTCTTTTGACTGCTCTTTTTTACTTTGTGTCTCTCCGATCATAAATGTTTTTATTCAGTGCCTTGATACAGTCATGTTAACAGTAAGTAAAATACTGCATATTGTGCACTTAAACATGCATTCATCAATATTAACTTCTTGTAACAGTGTTTATAGTTTTCATCATGCAACAATTCCTCACGAATCGAATCTGGCCTTTTCATTTTTGCTACTGCACTCTACAATAATTGCTAGCAGACTGGCAAGCATCTACATAGAATGCACGATCAGTGTCTTTTAATAATTTGCAAGCATACAGTATTGCAGATGAACAGTGTAAAATTGTCAGAAAAAGTATAGAAAGTAGAAGCATACGGTTTTGTTACAATCAAATGTGAAAATTGTTATCAATATAAATAAGTACATTATGATTGTTTCTATCATGACAGAATTGTTTATTAAATAAGTAAATATAGGTAAGGTAATATTCAAGCATAGATTAAGGTCATCATCCTCTGTGATCTAGGGGTACCATGTTAGCCTCTAGTTCCTGAGAGGTCACGGGTTCAAACCTGGCAGAGGACGATGCCATAAAAATCCTTAGCATGGCTTCCTTCAGAAGAGAAGTAAAGCCAGTGATCCTGTGTAGTAGATTTACGGCACATAAAAGAACCTCAAGCCTGATAAAGAGGCCTCTGAGCAAAATGTTCAGTCTTTCATACCCAATATAGAATTGGATGCTAAGGACCATAGTAGTTAAAGAGCGTCCATAAATAAAACTCAGTTTAATTTAACAGATTAAGTTCAGTGGCCTGTATAACCAGAGAGTGCATTCTGAACTCGTGCACTCCATGTGGCATCCAGCGATCTGGCAACCTTGCCTGCTCCAGTTTCTTCTATGGTGTATAGAGGCAGCCATTTTAAACATGGCTTAAACATGGGTCCATTCATTTCATACATAAAGTTTCTATTCTAAGGCCATTGGGTCCATTCATTTAATGGATGTTTTGTACATAAAGTTTCTATTCTGATGAGTTTTGCTATAGCTGTACTGCAGTTTTTATTAATGTTTCATTTACAAGAGGACACCAGAAAATTTAACACTCAATTCGACTCAAACATTGCACATATCTTGTAAAACCCTTGTAATTACATTGGCAAAATACTGTATGTAAACAAGCTATTGTTTCCCTGTAGGAATAGCTTTTATTCAGCATGCCATGGTGTATCAACTAAGTGTAATGCAATTGAGTAATCTCTTTCAAGGATAGCATAACAATTAATATAGGTAAGACCATTCATTCTGTCTTTCATTTTTCCCTCGTGATTCAAGTCAGCACTGAGTGGAATAGCTCAGGCAGAAATGTCTGTGGCCTGCATTCAAGAGGTCCCAGATTCAAACCCCTGGGGCTGACCAATCTGACTGAAGGATTATTTGCGGTTTCCTCAGTCGTTAGGCAAATGCTAGGTTGGATAATTTGATCCGCAAATCATCCTTTCATCATTACATTTCATGGAGAGTTGAGGTGAGCAATGGAGGAAGAAGTTGTGTGTGCAAGGAACTCTGTCACTGAAAAGAAAAGCGAAACAGGTGACAATGGGGGTATAAGATGGGGAAAAAACAAAATCACGGAGATGACAGAGCAAAAAATAGGATTGAGACAAAGATGTAAATTGAGTCCAATTTTATTTAATTTATTCGTAGATAATATAATAGACAAAATCCAAATTTGCCCATTAATAGCAAATAAAGAAATTCCTGGATTATTATACACGGATGATTTAATGGTAGGATTTATAACAGTAGTCGGGTTACAAACGGCAATAAATGAAGTTCAGATTAAGGAAAGGGTTAAAGGTGGACAAAGAATTTGAATATTTACGAGCGGGGCTGAATAACAAAGGGGAATGGGAGGTACATAGTAGAAAAATAGAAACAAAATGCAATGACAGGAATAAGTATATGTAAATACAAGCTAGAAATAATAACCAGATGGCTGGAAAGAATGTACGAGGCTCTACTGGAATAAAAAATGCTTTATGTAGTAGAGGTCTGTGGGGACACAGATGCAAGCGAAAAGGTAGATCATATGTACAGAATGTTCTGTAAAGAACTATTAGGGTTACCAAGATCAGCGCCAAGAGAAGTAGCTTTAATAGAACTAGGAAAAACAAGAAGGAGAGGAATAATAATAGAGAGAATAATAAAATTCTAATATAGATGCTTGGTTAAAGAAGAGAGAGAAATCTTAGTTATGCATGAAGCAGCAAGAAAGCTTAGACAGCACAAGCAGTTGGTGGGCAGGGATAGGAAGAATGATGGGGAAAATAGGAATGGGAGACATATGGAAGCTAGAAGAAAGGAATGAAAGTGACGTAGGTAAACTGGTAAAAAGTAGAATAGAAGACATGGAAAAGCAGGAGATATGGGGAAGTTTAAAAAACAAGAAATTATTACAATTCTATAAACAAATAAAAAGAGACTGGGGACGAGAACCATATGTAGATTACTGTAATGGACAAGAAAAAGAAGGAATAGCTTGGAAGAGAACAGGAACAATATTTCTAAGAGGGATAAGAGGTAGAAATAAAGTAATATGTAAAATGTGCAGTGAAAAAGAAAGTGTAGCACATGTAAGGAGTTAGCGTTATGGAGAAAAAAAGGTTTGGGATGGGAAGTGGGAAAATAATACATGGGAAAATTGTACCTATAAAAATGTTAATGGGGAAAGAAGAAAGGAAGATTAGAATCATAGCTGAGTTATTACAGAAAGCAAAAGAAAAATGGGCAAGGAAAGTAATAATAATAATAATCTTTATTGCCCATAGATTTGTTTTATACAAATATCAAGCATAGTCATTTCTACTACAATTTTACAAATCATTCATGGAATACATGCATTTCTTAATTAAGTACTTTTTAAGTTCCTTCTTAAATCTAGGTTCATTTTGAAGTTTTATATTAGTTGGCAATTTGTTGAAAAAAAAATAGTTCCCATAACGTATACATCTTTTTCAGTAGATGCTTTACTAAATCCAGTTCTGTAATAATCTGCCTTATTTCTAATGTTATAGTTATGTACATTATTGTTTGTTGTCAGATTTCTTCCCCTTACAAATAGTATTGACTTATATGCATATAGCAAATAGAGCGTAAGTACATTATTGTTTATAAATGCATTTCTACATGATTCTGTGGGTGACATATTTTTATAATCCTATTACACTTCTTTTGAAGAATGAATAATCTATCCATATATACCGTTGCTGCAGCTCCGCATATCTCTATACCATATAATAAATTTGTATAAATTATACCATAATATAACAACCAAAGTATGTACTTATTTGAAAGTACTTTAAAACGCCTTAAGAGATATATTGATTTACTAATTTTATTGCATACATAGTTAATATGTTCTGCTCAGGTTAACTTTTCATCCCGTATTATGCCTAAAAATTTATGTTGTCTCACTTTAGTTATTTGTTCATCATTTACAATTAAACTAATTTCTAATGCTATTTCTCTAGAATGTAATTCCAATAACATATAATTTGTCTTTTTTATGTTACAGAGAATATTGTTTGATCCAAAATATTTTGATAGGTTTCTTAAAGTATTCAACATATTTGTTTTTAGTGAATTATAATCCGCACTCCAGCAGTTTATGGTTGTATCATCAGCAAAGGAAAAAATACTAGAATTTTTAGTCACGATAACATCATTTACATAAAGAATAAACAAGAGGGGGCCCAATACTGTACCTTGAGGGACTTCATATTGAATTATGTGATAATCTGACTGTTATATTTATCGATTTTTCTGTCTTATATGGAATTTGCACTGCTTGTTTCCTTCCTGTTAAATATGATGCAATTAGTTTCTTAGCTATTCCCCTTACACCATATTGTTCTACTTTATTATTAATAAATCATGCTTTACTGAATCAAAGGCTTTTGTTAAATCAAGAAAGATAGTGCCAATTTTCCTACCCTTTTCTAGTTTACCAAAAACTTCATGTATGAAGTCAGCGATTGCTGTTATAGTTGAAAGACCTCTCCTAAAGCCATGTTGGAAATCACAAATTACGTTATTTAAATTTAGGAAATGTACCATTCGGTTTAAACTAATTTTTTAAAACAATTTAGCTAATTCGGGTGTTAAGGTTATAGGACGATAATTATTTATATTTGTCTGATCACCTTGTTTATGTACTGGTCTAACTAATCCTATCTTCAGCAATTCGGGAAAAGTTCCTGGCTGAATAGAAAAATTTATAAGGTGTTCAAGAAGTTTTACCAACTCTCTTTACAATGTTATAATATCTTTGGGCATATTTCATCCGGACCACATGAGTTTTTCTTTGTTAAGTGATTAATTAATTCAATTACTTCTTTCTCACTTGTAGGAGCAATAAATAATGAAGAACTAACACTATTTCTGTCAGTACCACTTGGGACTGGAACTTCAACATTTTTTTTGCAACATCTAGAAAAAATCTGTTTGCAAATTACATATATCATGGGCATTTTTTGTCAGTTTGCCCTGAACATATAATGCCATATTTTTACATTTCTTTTTTGTTTTCTTAGTATTATTTATAAAGTTCCATGCCATTTTATTTGCATTTTCAATTTTTTGCAAGCTGTCAAATTGAAAGGAGAATATATATTCATGCAGCTGTTTAGAGTATTGCTTTTTAACTTCATTATATTTTATTTTAAAATGTATATAACCTGAACTTTTATATAATTCATAGAAATTCTTCATTTTTTCTCGTAGTTCTAGAATATAAGTAGGAAGTGAAGGCTTAATAAGATTTTTATTTTTCTGGATTTTGTTAATTATAGGACAGGCAGAATCAAAATGTTTCCTATATATACCATAAAATTCTTCCCATTTCTTATTTACATTCTCTATGTTATAGATACTTTCCCAATTTTCCTCAGCCAACAATAAAAGTAATTTAAAATAGAGAGTTGAGGGTTGTTACACTACATCACTATGATATTATTACTTGAACGCGTTTCGGGAGACGGCTTGTTCCCATCGTCAGCATTTTCTCTCAACTCAGTTGAGAGAGAGAGTTGAGAGAAAATGCTGACGATGGGAACAAGCCGTCTCCCGAAACGCGTTCAAGTAAGAATATCATAGTGATGTAGTGTAACAACACTCAACTCTCTATTTTAAATTATGACACATCACTGTTACAAGCTTCTAAATCTTCAAAAATTGAGAATAAAAGTAATGTATTTAAACTTTTTTCATTAATTACTCGGTATCTTTTTTTGAGGTTACAATTTTCCTCCACTATTTGATCAGTGATGTCAATAAGCTGAGCATAATGGTCTGAGTAAGAGTATAATAAAAGAAGACAGAGGGAAGGAGGGGGATAACTAAGATAAAAATCTGATGTGTTACATTCACATGGCTTTCTCTACTCTTGTACAAACTATTTTTACAAACGCTTATTCTCCATATGCTTCATGTTAATCGAGATGTTAATCTTATTGCTAATTTTCTTGTAGATGCAAGGGGAATATGGTAGTATTTAAGTGATAGTCAAATCTTTTAAGAGCTGGTTGCTATGTGGCGCATTCCATTCTCTTTGTATGTCAAGGACATAAAAAAAATGAATAACAAATTCCCATTTTAGAAAAAGTACTGGAAAATTTAAGGAAATAACAAGCAATATCTCGAAAATGGTTCACTCAACAAAAAAAATGTATGTGACATAAATTGTGTATTTTAACGTGACCTACATTTTTTATGTAATAAAATTTTGTCTATCTCTTATGGTTTACCAGTTATGCAAAAGTCGTTCACAATGAAGAATGCTTTTGGAGACATTCCTAGAAAATTTGAGATATACATTTCATTTGTAATGAAAATATATTAAACATATGGTATTTTAATCAAAATCGTTAGAGCCATTTTTGAGAAAATTAAAATTTTCGAAAAATGTTCCATGTAAAGGGTAATCTGGGGTGGGGGGATTTTCTTGAAAACCTTTGTGTTGCATCTCTGGAAGATACTGAATCTAAATACCAAGTTTGGTGTTTATCCGACTGTTCGTTTCTGAGTTATGCTGTTCACAGACACACACACACACACGGACATGTTTCCAAAAATGCTTTTTTTGGATTCAGGGGGTCTCAAAACATATATATACTTTCCCTACTTATTATACATAGTAGAGAAAGTAAAAAGGAAGGGATAACTTGAGCTATCAGGCAGGGCAAACGGCCTGGGTGCCATCCAAGTCGATGTAGCAACAAGGTTATTTTAATTTGTACATAGTTTATGTTAGACAAAAAAAAGTTATAAAAGCTATGTAAAAGAAACCATACAAATAAATTCATTCATTTAATTAATTACATTTCATTTCCTTCTTCTTCACTGCCATACCAGGCATTGGGCTGATCATCCAACCTGGATATGATGACATCTAGAGTTTGCTTGGTCCTCAACAAGCTACTGACCCAAGGCATTGGCTTGTAAGTTCTAAAAAGAGGAGGGTAATCAGTAAGAAGAGGAAGATTCAAGTCAGCTAAAGTTATATTTTTTTGTATTATGCTATACTTTTATTTTGTTTATTTTATTTCATAAATTTTTTATTGTTTCAGAACCTTTCTTCCAAATAGGATGCCACTTTTACAACTTGTTTCAAAAATAAATATATTTCAATAACTTGGATTTGAATTTTATTTTTTGTTTTATAACATAAAATGAAGTGAAAATATAGCACAGCATAAAGAAATATGACTTTAGCACAACACACTACAAGACAAAAAAATGTAACGTGCTACATTCACATTACTTTCTCTACACATTATTGCTTATTTTTATGTAGCGTCTATAAATTATTCTTACGAAAACTTACTTTTCCATCTACTACATGATAATCAAAATAACCTTGCAGAAATAGTTTCATGACACATTCCGTTATAGGTACAAGGAGGATAGAAGAATCTGGATCAATAGATATTTAAAAGCTAGTCTGCATAATATGCTGGCCTTGAAATTCCACAGTTTTCTGTGATATTGTGAGAAAGAACTGAATAATGACAGCACTTAAAGAAAATAATAAGTGTAGAAAAGTTCAAACCAATAATAACGAACATCTCAGAAATGGCTGATGTCAAAGAAAAAGTTATTTCAAATAAATTGTGTGTTTACACACACACACCCACCCACCCACCCACCCACCCACCCATCCACCCACCCACTCACTCACTCTCTTTATAAAAATGCTTTCTTTTGGGTTCAGAGAACCTCAAAACATAAATTTCCAGTGAAATCTTGGCATTGAATTTTTCGGTGGAATACAATGCTTCCTCTACTTCTGGTGAAAAAGTAAGTTTTTACTTTAAATGGTAGAATCAGCTGAAAAATTCAATGCCACAGCCAGGATTTGAACATGGATCTCCTGCTTCCCATGAAGTTGCTCTGATCATTGAGCTACCCTGGCAAAATGCTGGTATGACATTAAATTCACTGACTCAAGATTTAAAACAATCCTTATGCCAGGTTAGGCCTTAAAAGAAACAATATATACCAAGTTTTAACTTACTGTAAAAACATAGCATACAATGCCACCACACCATCTGTTACATGATGGCAACATTTCTCTGACTGTCGGGTACACCCCATTGAGGGGTCACTGTAGTTTGACAGGGAAGCCATGACATTGACAACGAAAACCATTGTTGCCAAACTAATTATACATTCTTGCATATTGGATTATCATCATTCTATCCTATATTATTCAGGGGGATGCAGAATTATCCAATAATGGGGATATAAATACAAATTTTTGACATTTGCTGCACTATGGCAACTCAACTGAGAGTTCCTCAAATGTGTTACACTTATAGTTAGCACTTATAAGTTAGCATATACCCACTATTTGTGTTTATGTATTGGTTTGTTACAGAGCAAATTTGAGTAATGACTACTTCACAAATCGACAGGATCGTTATATGCTTATTGAGGACTGCAAACCATTAGCAGATTTTTATGATGAAATAGTAAAAAGAGTGAGTGAATTCTCATTAAGATTGACTCAGGGAGATCAAGTTGAACTGCATCCAAATTGGACATGTCATCCATACAAAGGAAACCAAGAAACATTTGTAAATGAAGCAAGAGAAAAAATATGGAGCTACTATAATTCTTGTGTGAAGAATAAAGATAATGGTTAGTTAAACAGACATGAGAAGTAGTGTTTTCTCATAAAAGTATTGGCAGTGATCCATTATTTATTATATGCACAGTCCTTATAAAATACTTCTATCTCATTCCAAATTTGTTTAGGTTGGGATTTACTTAGCTGATGGCTATAGAAAAGATAATTAGCATAGCAAAATAACCCATAACCTAATTCACTTTCCTTGAATGAAAGATTGTAAACAGTGGTGTTATACAAGTCATAAAAACTGAAAACCCTTATATAAATATTGGAACCTATTTGCACAGGCTGAAATAAGAAAACTGTTTTACTTTATCTTTAAATATTTATTTTAGAAACCACTGGAGATACATGGCTGTTTCCATTGTTAGAAATGGGGCAGTTAGGCATACATCAAGATAGTAAAGTGACAAGAGAATTTTTTGAGAAATCATTACCAGGTTCTGTAATACACCTAGCAACAGGATATTTCAATCTCACCAAAGAATACACAGAATCAATACTACATCGTTCTGCTGCTGTCTATAAAATTCTTATGGCACACCCATTGGTAAGATTGTACCTAGTTAAGATCTATGTTTTTTGTTTAAGTTTAATATTTCAGTACTTTATTTAAATATTTTAAGAACATCTGAATTTGCACTTTTAAGCTTTTAATCATAAATAGGGTTCCTACAAATAACTGAAGTGGTTTCATGAAAATTTCATAGTTCTGCTTCAACTTCCCTGCAGGTGTATGCTTCAGTCTGTGGCTCATATCAGTGGCTTTGCTCAAATTGATAGGGATATGCCGTACCAAGCATGGACTAACTTGATTACAGAATGGGATTGTGGAGTGGCTAGATGGACATGTAATCAAGTACCCATAACATATCAAGAAAAAATTGGTGAGTTTCTCTGCATAAATGTATGTTTCTTTAATCGTATTTTAAATATAGATTATACAATTTCTTGAAGCCACTTCAGTCATTTGTAAACACTTTATGATATTTCATATAAGTGATTGTTACGCTCTTCTTCTGTTAACCAAATATTATTGTTCTGTAGGCAAATGGATTTCTGGGAGCTAGTGGTCCAGCAGGTGGCATTCCAGCTGCATATACCATGTTGGCAACACAGTTTCTTGAACAGTTACAAAATACAGATAAAAGAGAACGCATTCATATGTCAGAATTTGTGAAGCCAAAGTGGACTTTTCATGCTAAAGGATTGTGGTACACCCTTCCAGAAAACAGTCCTCCAATACTGACATTCATAGGATCTCCTAACTTTGGTAAGTTAAGAGTATTGTCAGTCCTTTAGTTTTGCACCTTCCAGAAGTGCTCCTTGGCCATCTACCATCCTGTTCGACTGTAGATGAAGGGGAGTGATACAGGTCTTGTGTATGTTGATGCACTGGATCAATTCTCACATAAGTTAGATTCAAAATTGGTCCCCTGTTCACTGTGGAGCTCCTAGGAGATTCAGATTGGCAGAAGAAGTTGTTCACTAATGCATCAGCCACAGTCAAAGGCTCTAGATTGGGAATAGGGTAAACTTCCGGCCTTTTGGTGAAATAGTCCATAGGCAGTAACAGGTAGTGATTTCCCATGTGTATGTTCAATGACAATTCGTTCAGAGGGTGCTCCTATGTTGCATTCAGCCCCGACTGCTTACCTGGGGCTCACAACTTACCATGTAGATGTCGCATAGCTGGTACTATCTCTCCGCATCGCTTCACAGATGTAACCAATAAAATCAGTGGCATAGCTTTTCCAAAGTCTTATTTATGCAAGGTGCACTCCAGTAGTACTGGCATGGGTCTCCTTGAGAACTTCCTTCACCTTGCTCCTCAGAAGCACTAGCAGTTCCGCTTTGGTGTACCTATCTGCAGATTCTACACTCTCTTCAACGCTCCATTTCTGACTACCAGGGACACCCACTGTGCCTTTATAGGTTGAACCTCTGTGGAGACATCTCCCATGCAGGTTGTTCACCTGATTCTTTATTCGTCTGGATCAGCCCTATCTTGATCCTCTGTTGCTTTCTTCTCAAGGGCTCTTCATCCTAAATGACACAATCAAGTGTAAGGATACAACATTCCCCTTCATCTCCAGCTTCACACAGTGGTTTCAGCTTTCCTGGCAGGGTCTTCAGGAAAGGGTGGCCAAGTTAGAATGGTGTCTTCTACCTGGTCCAAGGTGAAGCAAGGGGAAAATGATGCCCTCTCCTTGCTGACCCTTAGCATATTTCCTGATCGTTTGCAGTTTGTCTTTAGGTGTCCAGGCTTTCCATAACTCCAGTAAGTACATCTTCCGCACCCACTCCTACAATGGTTAAGTTATTGTTAGCACAGTTCTCCCATTTGCAGCTGTTGCAGCTCTGATCAGCACTGAGGTGCTCATCCAGCTATCATCTTCATTGTGAAGGCAGTTGTCCAGCTATCGACGTTACAATGATCATAGCAGAAGTTGCTTTGCACCTTCCTGGTCTCTTAGCCGCTGTGTGTGCTGCCTCTCTCGCAATTAAGTTTGATAGTAAATTCATAAGAGCTCAGTGCGCCATTGCTCTCTCAATGACAAATTCCTGTAAGGTCTTGCCAGGTTGTTGCACACTTGTCTTCAGCTGGGCCAATAAGAAGAGGCCAGTCAGTGTTCTCCATAGCTCCCTTCCAATGCTCTAATTCAGCCATAAGCCCAGCCTCTTGTGAGAAAATAAGGAATAATCCAGCTCCTTGCCCTTGGAAGGCAGCCAAAGGCTTTGTTGTCTTTTCTGCTGGCATCTATCCATTTTGTGTAGCAATTGCCTCAAACTGTGCTTCAACACAACCCACATCGATGTACCGTCAAATTTCAGAGACTTCACTGTTTTAGCATTAGCCAGTCTCGTAATCATGGGATACTTTGGCACAGATCTGGGCTTCTAGGTGACAGTACATCTTCTCCACTGCAGCATCTATCATTCTCTTGCTTAAAAGCAGCTGGTCTAACCATTTTTCCTGCTGATCCAGATAATTTTTCAAATTAATTTTAATTTTCATGTAGATTTGATTACCTATAGTAGGTAAGAGAAATACTGTATTCAACCCAAAATTTAGATGTTGAAATTTTACCTGAAATATATGTTTTGAGGCCCCCTGAATAAAAAAATAAGCATTTTTAGAAAAAGGTCTGTGTGTTTCTGCATGCGGGTGTGAGAGAGAGAGAGAAAAAGAGAGAGAGAGAGCCTAATAACAAAATGTCCAATAAATACCAAACTGTAATTAGGTTCAGCATCTTCCAAAGATGTGACACGATTTTCAAGAAAATCCCCCATCCCAAATTACCCTTTACTTGGAAGATTTTCCAAAATTTTGGATTTTCTCAAAAATGGCTAATGATTTTAATTAACATACCATATGTTTAAGACATTTAGATGACAAATAAAATGTATTTTTTGAATTTTTTGGGAATAGCATGGGAAGCCCTCTTCATTTAGAAGGAAATTTTGTATAATTTTGTATTAAGTGCTAAACCATAAAAGAGAGACAAAAATGTAGATTTCTTTAAAACACACAATTTATTTCAAATATCAGCCATTTCCAAGCTATCATATGTTATTGGTTTGAATTTTTCAATACTCTGTCATTTTTTTTTAAAGTACTGTTGTTATTCAATTGTTTCTCACAATGTCATGGAAAGATTATGCAATCTGTAGGCCAGTTATCTGACTAATGATTTGGTTTCCTCTATCCCTTATATACGTTCAACAAAATATGAAATTAAACTATATCTGCAAAGGTTTATCTCAATTATAATGATGTAGATACAAAAATAAGCTTTCTTAAGAATAGGTTGTAGAAGTAAATTAAAATAAATGATAGTGGCTGTACAAAGTCATGTGAATGTAACACAGATTTTTTTTCCCATTTCTTGCTCATTGTCATGGCCAAGTTGGGATTTCATTTTCTGTATTTCATTCTTCATTTCTGCCTTTGAACTCTTCATTTCCATTCCCCTCTCCACCATTCCAGATTTCATAGTCTTAATTTGGTCCCCATTGTTGATTTCATGGTCTTTAATGTGGTTACCATCTCCACCATTCCAGATTTCAGTCTTCATGTCGGCTAATGATTGTTGAAGTATTTCTCAATTGTGTTGTTTAAATCTCACTTCTGACTCCAATATGACTGTGTCTACACTATATTCACTCTTAGGTTGATCCGCAGCAAAACAAACCCACGTGGACAGTGCACCATGTTGCAACGCAGTAGCAATGCGCCAGGAAAGTAGTCCCATGCTAATCTCTGAATTTTAGAATGAATTTATCCTTAAATAGTAGAATATTCTATACAAATACCTAAGGTTTTATTTAACGCTGATTTATACCGTAAAACAGAGCTACAAGTCCCATGATGCGATTTGTATGAGTCACCTGACATCCGGGTAGCGCGGAATATTGTTTACAGCCAGAAACGAGCAGTTGTGTTTAGTATCATGGACAACAGTGAATTCGCTCTTGTGTTTTCGTCAAATTACATAAAGCATTAGCCGCGCAAACCATTGACTAGTGGTGAAAAAACAATAGTGTTGAATCTTTATTATAAGTTATGTGAGAAATATCCAACACTTTCTGCGAAAGAAATGGCACAATTAACCTCTGAGTATAAACAGTGCTTGTGCAGAAAAATCTGAAATGAGAGAAGTGGTTACACCCGGAATAAAAAAAGAAAAAGAAAGCATTTGAAATACGCGATACAAGAATGTAGTGATCTTGAGAAGAATGCAACTCACGTAACAGTGCATAATTTCTTTTTTAAAATGAGCCGCCAACAGTTAATAAAGTGCCACTTCCACAGAGCAAATAAATTAAGTTATCACATACCTGTTACTTTATTTTTCGCTCATTTATTTTAGAATTAACTATTATTATATGTGCAAACGTTTGTTTTGTTACAACTATCAATCTTATCATCTTTAACCCTAAACAGAATATGCTGGTCACCACACATGGTCTGAAAGTGTGACAGTATTTCTAGTACGAATGGCGGAAGGATACATTATAATGGTGCACTGGTCATCTGGGGTTTGTTTTGATGCGGATCAACCTAAGAGTGAATACAGTTTACTTATTTTGCAGTCACTCTTCAGTCTTTCCTTGCACATAGCACATCAATTAATAATGCACAAATCAGCCTCTTCTCTCCTCTGGTCAGACTTGCTTGTTGAACATAGGACTTGGCTTCTAAACACTTCTCTTTCCTTTTCTCTCCCTCTCTTTGATTGTTCACTGATGCAACAATCACAGGACTCATCATGTAGACAGAACAACTGACGGCCTGAATCTCACAACAGCTTCTGCAGTTATATCCCTTATGAACACTCAAGAAGATTCTGTATCCCAAATGCAAGGGCTGGAAACTTCTAGAAATAAACCTTTTTTTTTGTTCAAAGACTAAAACTGCCCCTCACCTTTCTCTCCAACTAATTATGCGCCAGTTGGTACTGGAGAACATGCCCAGTGAGGGCTGAGAGGGCTGGTGAGTGCTCTGTTGCAGTATTTTTGTTTCTACAATATAAATTCAAAAGAGCAGAACTTTCTTATAATAGCTTTTAAAAGTTTTGTTTAAGAAAAATCTGATGTGTTACACTCACATGAGTTTCTCTACTCTTGTACAAACTATTTTTACAAACGCTTATTCTCTATCTACTTCATGTTAATCGAGATAAACATTTGTAGACTCTATCTTATTGCTAAGTTTCTTGTAGATGTAAGGGGAATATATATTTACAAGCGCAATATAGAAATACTGTAGCCTTTAAGCGCATACATATCTCTCAATAGCTGGTTGCTAGGTGCAGCACCATTCCCTTTCCCACAGATTAATACTCTTTGCATATCCAAGACAAAAAAATGAATAACGAATTCCCATTTGAGAAAATAAGTATTGAAAAATTTAAGAGAATAACAAGTAATATCTCGAAAATGGTTCACTCAACAAAAAAAATGTATATGACATAAATTGTGTATTTTAACGCGATCTACATTTTTTGTGTAGTAACATTTTGTCTATCTCTTATGGTTTACCAGTTATGCAAAAGTCGTTCACAATAAAGAATACTTTTGGAGACATTCCCAGGAAATTCAAGATACACATTTTATTTGTCATAAAAATATCTTAAACATGTGATATTTTAATCAAAATTGTTAGAGCCATTTTTGAGAAAATTAAAATTTTCGAAAAATCTTCCATGTAAAGAGTAGTCTGGGGTGGGGGGATTTTCTTGAAAACCTTCATGTCACATCTCTAGAAGATACTGAACCTAAATACCAAGTTTGGTGTTTATCCGACTGTTCGTTTCTGAGTTATGCTGTTCACAGACACACACACACGGACATGTTTCCAAACATGCTTTTTTTTTTTGGATTCAGGGGATCTCAAAACATGTATTTCCGGTGAAATCTTGGTATCGAATTTTTGGGTGGAATACAATACTTCCCCTACTTACTATACGTAGTAGAGAAAGTAAAAATGAATAATGCATTCCCATTTGAGAAAATTATTGAAAATTTAAGAAAATAACAAGCAATATCTTGAAAATGGTTCACTCAACAAAAAAAATGTATATGACATAAATTGTATATTTTAACATGATCTACATTTTTTGTGTAGTAAAATTTTGTCTATCTCTTATGGTTTACCAGTTATGCAAAAGTCGTTCAAAATGAAGAATACTTTTGGATACATTCCCAGAAAATTTGAGATATACATTTCATTTGTCATGAAAATATCTTAAACATATGATATTTTAATCAAAATGTTACAGCCATTTTTGAGAAAATTAAAATTTTTTAAAAATGTTCCATGTAAAGGGTAGTCTGGGGTGGGGGGATTTTCTTGAAAACCTTCGTGTCGCATCTCTGGCAGATACTAAACCTAAATACCAAGCTTGGTGTTTATCCGACTGTTCGTTTCTGAGTTATGCTGTTCACAGACACACACACAGACGCACACATGGACATGTTTCCAAACATGCTTTTTTTGGATACAGGGGATCTCAAAACATGTATTTCTGGTGAAATCTCGGTATCGAATTTTTGGGTGGAATACAATACTTCCCCTACTTACTATACGTAGTAGAGAAAGTAAAAATATGTAATCTATGTTCATAATAATCATAGTTACTTGTGTGTTCTTTGAGTATCAAGAGGATTTCAATATGTGTACTTTAAACACAACAAAAACAAATTTATGTGTTACAATCCCACAACTTTCTCTACACACCGGTAATTTACTTTCATATTCTACATTCTGTTAATCCGAAAATGTTTATGGAATGGTTTCAATACACATTTTGTTCTAGCTACATAGAAGCACACAGGACACTAGTACAAAAGTCAGATGTTTAAAAATAAGCTTGCTGTATGTACACTGAAATTATTATTTTGATTAGTCTTTGCATGGTATGATCAGAATCTTTTAACATGCTAAATACAGTAATTGTGTTTTTCTCATAATTTATAGATTGAAAATATATATCAAAATAAGGAAACTATTGTTAAAAATGTGATATGTTACATTCACATGACTTTCTCTGCTCATTCTTCTACAAATTATTCTTACAAAAGCTTATTCTTTTATTTACTTCTTGTTAATTGAGATAAGCTTTCATTGCACGTTTACACATTTTTTCATAAGTGTAAGAAGTATGTTGTTGTTCACCAATGGCATTGGGGATTAATTGATCTGCATCATTTTCCCTCAGGCTTCCCAATATAAAGTCTGTAAGTTATTATTTTAAGGCCTTTGCATTTGGCGAGATGCTGTTTGTTCAGGATGACATTTTCTTCACAGAGAGTGCACTTGGGTGTAGGTATGCATCGTATCTTGTAGAGATGTTCTGCGAGGCAATCGTGGCTAGTTGCCATCCTAAATAAGGCCACTGCAGTCTTCCTTGGCATTTTTTGTATATTAACCCTATCTTTAATATGCTTATAATCTTTATCTTTTAATTTAACTTCTTCATCAACTCTCTGCTGTCTTTTGAAATGTTATTTAATTGTTTATTTATTTCTATTTGTCCTACAGGTTTTATTTGTTGTATTGCACCTTTTTTTGCTAATTGATCCGCATGTTCATTACCCAAAAGTCCGACATGAGCTGGGATCCATTGTAGAGTGACATGATTTCTAGTTTCAACTGCTTTAATTAGTCTACTTATTTCTTTAATATTTCTTATTGTTTTATTATTGTAATTTACTATTCCATCTATGGCTGATTTTGAGTCTGATAAGATGACTATTTTTTGTTTTATGTATGGTCTATATAAAATGTTCTGTAATGCTGCTTTTATAACTATTAATTCTCCATCATAGTGGTTTGACGTTTCATCTAATGTTAGATACTGTGCAAAATGTTTACAGTATACTCCTGCACCAGCATTTTTTTTTTATTGATGAGGGATCCGTATATATTCGGAGCCATTCTTTTTCTGGGTATCTTTCATTTTCCATAGCTATTACTATGGCTCTCATTTCATCTCATATATTGTTTTGTTTGTGTATTGTATATATCAGGTCATTCTGATATTATATATCAATGTAGTCTATTGGACTCATTACCTCTGTTGTAATTATATTCTTGTAGTTTAAGTTATTAATATATGTTCTGAAGCTCATTTGAGTTTTTAGGAAGCATGCCTGTGTTGTAGTCCATTTAACGTTACCCAGGGAACACCACGTGGAGGCAGACTACGTTGTTCCCCCTGTAAGAAGTATACATTAGGTTGTAGTGATAGTCAAACTTTTAAAAAGTGGATCACTATGTGATGGCTTTAAAATTCTATCCCCTTTGCATAACTACAAGAAAAAATTAATAACGACTTACCACTTGAAAAAAAATTAAGTATTCAAGCCAATAACAAAGAATATCTTGTAAATGCTTAATGCCACAAAAGATTTTATTTGACTTAAATTGTATGCTTTAACAAGATCTACATTTTTTGTGTAGTAAGATTTTGTCTATCTCTTACAGTTTACCAATAATACAAAAGTCATGTAGAATGAAGAGGACTTCACAGGCTATTCACAGAAAGTTCAAGCTATGTATACATTTTATTTGGTATGCGAATATCTTAAATATATGGTATTTTAATCAAAATCGTTAGAGCCATTTTTGGGAAAATAAAAAATAATGAAAATTTTTCCATGTAAGGGGTAGTTCGAGGTGGGGGAATTTTGTTGAAAATCTTTGTCACATCCTTGGAAGGTGTTGAACTTAACACCAAGTTCAGTATTTAACCAACATTTTGTTTTTTAGTTACACTGTTGACAGAGACACACATGCATACATACTTGCATGGACCTTTTTATGAAAATGCTCTTTTTTGGTTCCCCAGAGCCTCAAAACATGTATTTCTGGTAAATCCTGATATAAAACTTTTGCATGAAATGCAATACTTTCTCTAATTGCTATAGCTAAGTAGTGGAGAAAGTAAAAAAAACAAAGGAAATAAAAGAAGCCTGTGGTCTTAGCAGAAGCCTTTTGTTAATGCAACCAGGATTATGTTAAAGGATAAAACTGAAAAAAAGACTAAAACGCATGTGTAAATGTAGTATCCGTGATACATTATGTTGAAAATAAAAATGATGTTTGCATATTCATTTATTCAGGTTATCGTTCGGTACACAAAGACCTGGAAACACAGCTAGTTGTGGTTACTACAAATCCTGAGCTTCAACAAAGTCTTGCAGCAGAAAGATGCAAACTGTTTGAATTCAGCTTGCCATTCACTGAAGAAACCCTGAAATTACCAGAAAGGAGATCTGCACCTCTATGGGTGAATTTTGCAGTTCGATTATTTCGAAACTTACTTTGAGGTAATTGTTTTGCTGAATGTAGTGTTTTAAAATTTCCAGAATGCTGTAATCAGATTTATAACCTTAAACATGTACTGTTGTACTACCGGCCACCAAATTGCTAATGTTGTATTCCTTTTATTTATGCACTCTTATGTTGATTGTCATTTTCAATAGGAGAGACTTTGTTGCTTACATATGCAGGCATCATAGTACAGTAGGAATAGGAGTGCAAGTACACAGACAGAGGGTCCTCCAGAATCTGGAACAGAGTGGCCCCTTTCATTTCTAACATGACCCCTGGAAGGGAGGGATGAGGGGGAGACCTGAAGGATGACCAGATTTGAATGGCAATGTGTGCAAGGAAAGCGGGGGCCCTAATGATTCCAGATGGAGCACATCCTGGCGCTGGCTAGGACCTGGCAGGACCTTAGCCCTGTGCCCTCCCCCTCAGGTAGTCACTGCGGCCCAAGTCACTCCCAGGAATGTGGTCCCAGCAGGTACATCAAATTCAGGGAGAAACCTTTCCAAATTGTACAATCCACCATCCTGCCGCAACACATGAATAAGGTTGTTTGATCCTTCAACCCTGGAACAGATAAAAGAAAATGATGGACAGGAAAATTGTGGTAAAAGAGGAACCAGCATTCGCCTAACTACCTGTTAAAACAAAAAACAAAAAAAGCAAAAAATGGTCAGAATGACTGGACTAACAAAATTGAACCCAGCATCTCCCAAATCCAAGCCTCACATGTTACTGTAGGGCCATCTTGCTCAGTCATTATAGTGCAGTAAACATGTTACAAGAAAAAGTTACACATAAATACATATATGCTTTGAATTATGTTTACTCATGTAACACATGCTTTGAATTATTTCTTCTCGGGAAATGCAGACATATTGTAACATATTAACTATCTCAAGATTAATTTTATCCAGCTACGCCATTTAAAAGTAAGCTTGTAAAACATGTTTTGGAAACTGACATCTCCAGACTCTTTGACAATGTTTATTTGTTTAGTATTAATAAATATGAGCTGAGTTGGGCTTCTAATGAGATACTATCTAGGCATATAATTTCACATTCTTGCTCTCTTATTTGTGTGCAAGCAGATTCCAGAATTATAACATAAGCCAAACAGCAATTGAGGAGCATATTTTTTAAAAACTCAGTAAAGGGCAGAAATATAATTTTACAGGAATTGAGAATTTTAATTCCCCATCTTCAAACTATTATACAGACTGTAATTTTCACAAGGCAGTCTTTATTCCGCTGCAATGAAAAGTTATGGACAAGTATTAATACAGTAAAATCTCTTTATTGAGGACAAAGAATTTAAAATAGATCTTCTTAAACAATAGTGTGACCATGCTGTATCAAAACACACTAGGTCTCAAACTAGAAAAAATTAAGACACAACTCCAGAAATAATGTACCAACTTCTTAAAAAGCCTGTTTTCAAAGCTGCCAGAGAAGCCCTAGTAGTAGAGAAACAAAGGAAAACATATGTGGGAAGGTTTAGTGAAGAACTAGAAGGTAAGACTGAAGAAAAGAAAAAGGCATACTTAAAATGGATGTCGAAAAGGGTTGCTCAGACAAGAGAAGCATATGTAATAAAGTGAAGAAAAGTGAAATGGTTGGTTAGAAGCGAGAGGAATGACCATTGGAAACGTTTATGTAGAGATATTGACCATACAATATAGCAGATCAACAGAGGCATGGAAGTTATTATGAATAGGAGAAGGAATCCAAGCAGTGAAAATAAATTGCAATTAATCACCTCAATGAAATGGATGGAATATTATAAACCATATTATAAGAAGATAGTTTGGGATTCCAGGCCAAGTGTAGTAAAGGATGGTACCCACAAATCACAACAGTAGATATTAAGAAAGTTCTGAGGAAAGCAAAAAACAGTAAAGCTGCAGGACCAGGAATTTAAGAGTGGAGCTACTTAAATATGGAGGTGATGCCTTAGTGAAATACTTAGAAAATTTGTTTAATAAAATTGAAATAGGCAAGGATATGCCAAAGAAATGGAACATGTCATATGTTAGTTCCATATATAAGGGAGTTGGAAGAAAGCAATAATTCAACCTATCTACAAAGGCAAGGGGAGCGTTGATAAGCCCAATAATTACAGGGAAATAGCATTACTATCAAATGTTGGAAAGATTTTCACAGGGATTTTAGAAAATAGGATACAAAACTGGATAGAGGAATATAATATCCTCTCGGAGTTTCAAATAGGTTTCCATAAGAGGAGAAGAACAGTAGATAACCTGTTCATAATTAAAACTCTAGTAGATAAGTATTTAAAAGAAAAAAGGGATAAATTGTACATGTCATTTGTTGGTTTGGAGAAAGCGTATGACTGCATTGATTTAAATTTGTTGTGGCACAAACCCTTGAGGAAGGGAGTAAGCCAACAGATGGTGAATTTATTTAAAGCTCTATACAAGGAGAACACTTTTTGTGTGAAAGTAGCAGTAGGATTGGTAACAAAAGAAGTAAACCAAAGGAAGGGGTTACGGCAAGGTTGTAAGTTAAGTCCAGTGTTATTTAATCTGTATATTGATGATATCCTCACTGAGATAGGAAGGAATAATAATTGGTTGCCTGTGATAAATAAGGTATCAATTCCTGGGTTATTATTTGCTGATGATTTAGTGATAGGATTTATTTCAACGTTTGGTCTGAAGCAGTCCCTACAGCAAATGAGTAAATACTGTGATGAATGGAATCTGAAAGTAAACCAACAGAAGACTCAAATCATAGTGTTTAAGAAAGGTGCCAAACTGGGCAAGTATGAAAAGTGGAGGAATGAAGAGAAGGAATATAAAGTGGTCAGAGATTGTATATACTTAGCGGTGAAAATGGATGGGGGGTGGAAAATGGGAGAAACAGAAGAAACTGGTATTGGCGAAGGGGAAAGGGGCAATGTCAGCGATTAGAGGGTGTAAATATAGAATACCAGATGGCTAGAGAAAATATATAACACAGTAGTTGAAGCAAAAATGTTATATGGAAGTGAAATATGGGGAGTAGGAGGAGGCTGGGAAGTGATAGATATGGTACATAGGAGTTTTCTTAGAGAAGTTTTAGGCTTGCCAAATGCCACAGTAAAGAAATTTGCTCTAATTGAAATGCAGAGAGTGGGGAGAAAACGGGTAATAATGGAGAGAGCTCTTAAATATTGGTATAAACTATTAAATTTAAAAGAGAAAGACTTGTTGAGGCAGTGTCTGGAATTTCAAGAAAGGAGCTTAAAGAAAAACGGGTGGAAAATAGTGGTCTGGGAGAAATTTGGAGAAGGAGGGAAAATAATGTTAAGGGTTTTTGGAAAGAAGCTAGGCGGAGGTTTGAAGATATAAAGATACAAAATGCATATAGTAGCATCGGCAAGAAAAGTTCCTTGGAATCATATATATTAATAAAAAATGGATTACTCAAATAAGGAACAAAGAGAGAGTATAGCTTGGGTACGAGCAGGTGTATGGAGACTAATTGAAAAATGGGTTCCCACAGAACCAGTGTCCAATATGTGGAGAAAGAGAAGATTTAGAACATATTGTGTATGATTGTAAAGGTACACAGCATTGGAGAAAGCAGGCTATAATTGGGAAATGGTTAAAACTGGACAGGAAAGTAGCCTTAAGCAAGATTTTTAACAAGGATAATAAAAAGGTAGGGGAGTACCTGTCCAAAGTAAAAAGTAAATGGTTACGGACAATAAAAAGAGATGTGATTTAACTTCACCATGAGATGTTAAGATATGCAATTATATTATCATTATTATAAAATTAGTATTATTAGATTATCATTTTGGTGTTACTATTATATTATTATTATTATTATTATTATTATTATTATTATTATTATTATTATTATTATTATTATTATTAATGTTATAAATAAAGAAATAACATGGGTAGAATATGGCAAGATAACAGCTTGGGCTGATGTATAGCCGTATTCTAAGGAAGATTGCTAGCACAAATAAATAAATAAAAATATAAGGGAGGGGGCAAAAAGAGAGTAAAAATAATGGAGTCATCAGTGTTTTTCCATCAATAACTAGGCTTTTCTCTAGAATGCTGAGAGAGAGATTTGAAAAAGAGGTGAATTTTGCAGAACAAAGTGTTACAGAGGAGCAAGATCTTGTTTGGACAATATTCATTGTGTGACAATGTTAATAGAGAAAAATAGGATATTGTGGCGGTGGCGAGGGGTGTATCTTCAAGTGTTCCACATAGCTGGAACTGGCTCCTGGGGATGGCTGTGGACCTCGAATGACCACCGCACACATACCACAAGTACCCTGAGAGGGAGACTCTTGGGAACAGGATCCTGGTAGAGCTACTAGACTGGCTTATCAAGGGTTACTCTCCAGGGGGTGAGTCTACTGAAGGGGAATTGGGGAAAGACCCCTGAGATAACTTTTGAGATTCTAACATTAAGAGATAGGTGAGGATATGGCAAGGCACAGATAAAGGGGTCACACACTACACTAACAAGAAACTAACTCATACTATTAATTTAACAAATCTGGCTTATGGTCACCTATGAGGGCAGGTACAAATAGTATAGCCAGACAGTATGCTTACCTGAGGTGAAGCTGGTGCTGTCCGATGCATGGTGTTGTCTTGCAGATTTATGATTTATTTTTTGTAATGATTTTCAAGAAAGGCTGATGCAGGTTTGTGTATCAGTCCCTCTGGAGTCCCACCTTGTCCCAAAAGCCAGGGGTTTTTAAAGGTGCACCACTGCTACCGCAGCAGATCTTCACCTCTTGGGCGAATGTCCTAACCCGAATCAGTAGAATTCGCACAATGTTTCTAAGTTAAATGAAACCTGGCGCTGTGCCTAGCAATGGCAAAGTGCTTGGACATACATTCTGCATGTCAGCCTTTTTAACTTTTATGGTTCAATAATTTCCAATGCTACTGAGTGCTAGAACAATGCTACAAAATTAATAACATAAATCCATGCATCGTGACAATATATAAGGGTCATTCAAATGAAACCCGGTCACTTGTGTAAAGTAACAGTAACAATTTTATTAACTCAAAAATAGTCGCCGAAACTGTTGGCACATTTATCCCATTGCGACACTATCAATTCCATCTTTGAAGAAGCTAGTAGGCTACTGTCGGATCCAAGCCTGGATCCATTCACACACTTCGTCGTCCGTTGTGAATCGATGTGCGCGAATAGCTTGTTTTAGAGGTCCATAAACATGAAAGTCACACGGTGAAAGGTCTGGACTGCACGGTGGATGTTCCAGCATTTCCCATCGAAACTGCTGCAATGTCGTCTTCACCGCATTGGTAGTGTGTGGCGGGCATTATCATGCAGGAGAATAATGCCATTGGACAACATGCCTAGGCGTTTCGACTTGATGGCTTGTCTAAGGTTCTGTAAAGTGGCTTGATAACACTGGGCACTGATGGTGGTTCCCCGTTCCAGGAACTCGACAAGCAGTGGGCCCTTGTGGTCAAAAAAGGACATCATGACCTTACCAGAACTGGTGTGCACGGCCTTTGATTTCTTTGGAGATGGTGAAGTCGCATGTTTCCACTGCTTGCTCTTACTCACTCCCCGTTATTCCTGCTTACTCGCCTTCATGTTCAGTAGTGGACGATAACTTGTGTGACCACCTTCTCTTCGGTGTGATGCACATGCTGTAGTCGCTCTACTAATAGATGCTGCCACCATACACGCAGTTACGTGGTGCCACCTTACGTGTAGTGCAAAGTTACACACACTGACCAGGTTTCATTTAAATCCCCCTCATATAATCTTGATACACAGTTGACATTCATGGACCTAGAAATGGCCTACAATAGTATTTCTATAATTAAAATATGGACAGCTATGGAAAGATATAATATTCCAGGAAAGTGGATATATTTAATTCAAGAATTGTACCAAGATATGGAAGTATGTATTAAAATGGGGAATAAAATAACACAAAGCATAGAGGTTACCAAGGGTTTAAAACAAGGATGCAGCTTGTCACCTCTTGTATTTAATATTTACATGCAACAAGTGTTGGAGATGTGGTACAAGAAGTGCTCAAGAATGGATGTGTCATAGATAATTTTAACCTACATTCACTCCTCTTCGCTGACGATCAGACTATTTGTCCATCAGACCAGGAAGATATGGAACAATGCTTTGGAAACTAACAGAAGAAGAATATGAGAAATGGAGTCTCAAAATCAGCTTTAATAAAGCTAGGTACATGTGTTTAAGAGGAAGACAATGTTATTCAAATGGGAAATGAAATAGTTAAGCACTGCACACAGTTTAAATATTTAGGCACTGTCATCAGTAGAGATGGTAAAGTAGATCTGATATTACCACAAGAGTGGCAATGAGTAAAACAGCTACTAAAGCGTTACATGGCCTTATTTGGAATAACTCACCGAGACAAGAAGCAAAGACAAAAATCTTTTACAATGTGGTAGAGAATATAGTATTATATGGGGCAGAGATGTGGGCATTAACAATGAAACGACTGGACAAAATAAGAACTGTGGAATTCACATGCATGCGCACACACACTCACACTCTTTTTTAAAAATATTTCTTTTTATTCTAAACATGTATTTCCAGTAAAATTTCAGTATTGAATTTCTGGGTAGAATACAATATTTTCTCTACCCACTGAACATGGTAGAGAAAGTAAACACCAGTACAGCAGATGCAGGGTACATATAAGTTGCAAAATCACAACTACCATTCATTTCTATTGAATCCTTTAAAATAAAAGGCAGAATTTTGAGAAATTGTGAAAGAATTTAAGTTCATTTCCCCCATGAATGTTTTAAAATCACTGAAACTACATTTTAACTCAATACCCACAATAGTATATATTTTGCAACACACTTTTCTTTATTAAACTAAGTGTTTAGTGTGCAATAAAATCAGATATTTCATAAAATTGCCATTATTCCTATGTAATGCATTTCCTAAAATGTGTAACATCACAAAGCTGTCTTGTGGCCTGACTATTACAATCACAAAGGCAGCAGCTATTATACAGTACTTAGAAATGCAGTGCTTTATTTGAAAATACTATAAGAATGAACAGAGCTCTTTGATTTCAGGGATCATCTGGCATCTTTTGAATGTAGCATAATGCAGCTGTGAAGACAATTTTTAATGTGGTCATTAAAGAAGATTTAAAATTTATGAAGCAATAGTGTAACATAATGAAGCAATACAACCATATAATGGAAACAACTTTAGGCCTGTATGGAATTTATGTAAATAGAACTAAAGTGTTAATTTTTACTCAAAGTTTATGTATTATTTCATCACATAGCACTGTGTAGTAGTATTTGTTTTTTTAATTATTGGCAGATTGTTTGTTTTTGATGGTTGCTAATGTATCTGTAAATTATTGAGAAGTTTAAAACGCTTTTGCTTCTATACCCGCTCACTGTAGGCTTGACTGATCTATCTGTACACCCCCAAAAACATCACTGCATTTTCAGAATTAAAATGTTGCATTTAAAAATTTAAAGAACATTTTCAGCATATTTCAGATTCGATTGAAGTTGATAAAAATTAAGAATAGTTTATGCGAAGAGCCTCCTTAAAGTTTACTGTTTTTAAGATTGCTTCCAAAAAAAATTGATGTGTTACACTCACATGACTTTCTCTACTCTTGTACAAACTATTTTTACAAATGCTTATTCTCCATCTACTTCATGTTAATCGAGATAAACATTTGCAGACTTTTCTTATTGCTAATTTTCTTGTAGATGTAAGGGGAATATATATTTACAAGGACAATATAGAAATACAGTAGCTTAAGCACATACATATCTCTTAATAGCTGGTTGCTAGGTGCAGCACCATTCTCTTTGCCACAGATTAATACTCGTTGCATATCCAAGACAAAAAAATGAATAACGAATTCCCATTTGAGAAAATAAGTATCGAAAAATTTAAGTGAATAACAAGCAATATCACGAAAATGGTTCACTCAACAAAAAAAAGTATATGACATAAATTGTGTATTTTAACGCGATCTACATTTTTTGTGTAGTAAAATTTTGTCTATCTCTTATGGTTTACCAGTTATGCAAAAGTCGTTCACAATGAAGAATACTTTTGGAGACATTCCCAGAAAATTCAAGATATACATTTTATTTGTCATGAAAATATCTTAAACATATGATATTTTAATTAAAATCGTTAGAGCCATTTTTGAGAAAATTAAAATTTGCGAAAAATGTTCCATGTAAAGGTAATCTGGGGTGGGGGGATTTTCTTGAAAACCTTCGTGTCGCATCTCTGGGAGATACTGAACCTAAATACCAAGTTTGGTGTTTATCCGACTGTTCGTTTATGAGTTATGCTGTTCACAGACAGACACAGACACACACACACACACACATACACACGGACATGTTTCCAAAAATGCTGTTTTTGGATTCAGGAGGTCTCAAAACATGTATTTCTGGTGTGAAATCTCGGTATCGAATTTTTGGGTGGAATACAATACTTCCCCTACTTACTATACGTAGTAGAGAAAGTAAAAATGAGTAATAAGAAATTTTACTGCCTGATGCAGTATTTCTGCTACAAAATGAATGGTCCTGAAATGTAACTCTATGCATACAGTTTGATAGGAACATGTTGCTTGATGTTACTATCTGAAGACTGGCTGAAGATGGAAGCAGTTGCTTCTGAAACATGTTCCTCTTAAGTTTTAAGGAAGTGAAGTAGTGTCTCAACCAATGTAAGATTCAATTATTCTTTCACTTCACTGTCTCCAACCTTCTACATTCCATATTAAATACTTGTACAACCTTTTTATACGTAAGTATGCTATACTTTACTGCTCCATACAGAACTTATTTTCGGGATGAATTTTCGGAGATTTTTCATCTCTAGTTATAAAATTATGCATTTACACTATAAGCTCAAAGAGTTAATCAACACAGTGAAGCATTGAATAAGATTATAAAATATTTGAGTAGCACTTTTACACTCAATATCCAGCCTCACTTACTGCTATTTCTCAATTATTTTTAATATCCAAATTAATTGAAAGCATTCAACACAGTGAAGCACCTACCATACTAGCCTCTAGTTCCCAAGGTCACAGGTTCATACCAGGCGGAGGATGATGGATTTTTTTAGGCATAAAAATTTAGCTTCTTTCAGAAGGGAAGTAAAGCCGGTGGTCCTGTGTCGTAGATTTACAGCACGTAAAAGTACATCAAGCCTGATGAAGAAACCTCTGAGCAAAATTTCTAGTCTTTCATGCCCAATATAGAATGGGACGCCAAGGACCATAGTAGTTAAAGAGTGTCCATAAATAAACTCAATTTAAATTTAACAGTGAAGCACAGAGAAATAGCGGTGAGTGAAACTGGAATGTGTGACTCAAATATTTTATAAATTTAGTTAAGATACCTTTTCTCTATTTAAAACTTTAACTCCTTTGTACTTAAATTAGTTTGCTCTTCCTCTAATTACTCAACTGGCTTTCATATTCCTTTCACAGGCACAACTACTGAAGGATTTTAATGGCCTTGATGTTAAGGCGAGGTGAAATGGATTGGCCATTCATTTAAAGACAAATGTTGCGAGTTCGAATAATCCTAGTAATTGCAGTCAAATGTGTCTTGGTAAAGGATGGGGAGGGCTCAAGTAAAATAAACAGCGTGATGCTATGTTTGGATTCTGACAGGGTTACATTTGAGTGCAGTTAGATTTTACCTTTTATTCTTAAAAAAAACACACACACTATAATTTTATTGAAATAATTTAATATATTTACAATATAAAACAGCTATAAATACTTGTATTTTATTTTTGAAGCTTAGTATAATATGAAATTAAAAAACAAAAAGCCTTAGTGCAAAATATGCTACACTAGGCACTAAGGGGTTAAAGACATGAGCTAATTTTAACTTAGTATGTGTGAAGGGTGTCAGGGTGATGGTGTTTAACCCTCCTACTTCAATGCAATTTTGCTTTACATTATCTAAAGTAATCCAGACTTCAAGTTCATTAGATTTCATAAAAAAAAAGAAAAAAGAAATCCCCACTCTTTCTGTGTTGATGTTGAACACTGGACAATGCCATTAATGCATCTTCATAAGTGAATATTACCACACATATTTCACATAGTCTGCCACATGGTGCAATGTTTAGCTTTCAGTTTGCTAAACAACTTATGGTTTACTGTTAATAGCACTGTCTGTTATTATGGCCTAGAAAGTTTGAACTTTTTAAACTTGTGAAAGAATTACTAACAGAGATAAATCAATGTGTTAGAAGGCCAGAAAAGGAAGATAATCATAAAGAAATTATTATTTATAACAGTGACAGTTAAAGGAAATACTTAAACATATTGTAAATTAGTCATTGAAAGTACTCTGTAAATAAATACAAATGACATATAAAAGCATATTTATTGGGATGTTGTCAGTATGCTTTCTGATTAATAAACATTAGAAAAGACTATGCATGTCCTAAGGAATAATGGCAAACTTGCATGATATTGCTATGGAGATCAGGTATCTCTGAAGCAGAAAATGAGTTATCGATGTTTGTCATATCTGAGTATTTATCAGGTGTAAAACTGTTTGAGATTTATATATTCAAGCTTAAGATATTGAGAACTGTATAATTTCTGTGCTAATGCTTCAAAATTGTTTTATCTTGCATAATTTCTTTTCTGTTAGTGCGATTGTTTCAAATTAAGGCAGTCTTATTTAATTAACGGACTAATTATTTGTCATTTACAAATCTACACATTTTGAGAGCGTCAGGAGAAATGCTGTATAAGAAATCTAGAACTCTGAAAGGTCAATGTAGAAAAATTATACATCAATCAAAAGGTTAAAATAACAAACAAGCAATGGATTAGAGCCAAACAAAAGGTTTTTGCTTGTACCCAGTTCCTAATGTGTCGGTAGCAATTGCTCACAGAGCTGTGCACAAACTCAAACTAAAACCCTATAAAGTAACTAGTAGTGTATTGACTGACCAATTTGGACACTTGTTAGAGGTCAATACTGCAACTGGCTATTGCAGTCATGATGGAGAAGTTGATCCTGGAATACTTCTTTTTCTGATGAGGTATGACTGTATTTATTGGGCTACATGAATATGCAGAACAATCAATATTGGAGTTCCGAAAACCTGCATCATTACATCAACACCCTCAGCATGATGTGAAAAAGGAGTAAGGTATGCCAGTTAGTGCAGCACGAATGATTGGAACTTTTTTTTTGTGCCTCCAACATATGTTAACAATATACTGCAACTTTTTTTTTTCAGAGAACTAACACCTAATGAAAAGACCTATGATGTTTTCATGCAAGACAGTGCAACAGCACACATTGTCAGAATTGTGAGATGTTATTGATGACAGGTTACTTACCTCATCATTCACAACATCTAAATCCATGTGATTTTTATTTTTGAGTGATGTAAAACATAAGGTGTACAAAACAATCCGAATTGTTTCTCTTCTAATTCTTCAAGTACCATCACTTAAAGAATTAGAAGAAGGTATTCAGTGTGATTTCAACAATTTTGACTAACCAAAAGTAATCTGCAAGAAATTTGTGTATATAAGGTTAAAAATATTTGTACAATTAATGCACCTAGACATGGAATAGAAATTAAGTCCATAGTGATTCTGGTAGCACTTAATACCACTTTAGGAATTCCAAATGTTTGCTATATTTTAACTGCAAATAGAAGTCATCAAAGAAAAAACTGTGTGCTAAGTGAATAAATGGAGCAATAGTTGTAATAAGTATTTAGATGTAAGGCGCATGTGTTGATGTAAACATAATATTGTGACTGCATGTGCAGCACTAACTGTGGATCAGCTCCCAGCCAGGACATAGGAGGGGTCAGCCATCTGGCGTCAGAATAATAGCAAGCACAGAACCATAGAACAATAGCGAACATGGAATAAAAACCCTTTGTTTGCTGCTACCTGTTTTAGAGTGTTCGTTTCGGCATGTTCTGATGGCTTCCTTTCTAGAAGGTTCCACTTTGTATGCAGGACCTATATAAGGGAGGCTGCTCCCACTGGGTTCAGTCAGTGTTAAATTGAGTCGAGTATTGAATTCAGACACTGTTGAGTTGAGTGCTGTTAGAAGTGATGAAGTGAACAATTGATGATGCAATTAAATTGTGAGTAGTAACTCAGCAGTCAGTTGTGAGAGGTGCAGTTCAGCAGTCAGCAGTGATTTAATTTGACGGATCAATTGTGTTGTATTCTGAGTGCATGCTAAAGTGGCACAAGTGTAATGTTATTGTTACATTTAGTGCCTAGCAATAAATAAAGTGTGTCTTTGCAGTAACTGGTGTTGTCATTTGTTACATTGGTATCAGGAGTGGGATATAAAGATACAGTGAAGGAAATGTTTAAAAAATTATTGGCCAAAATAGAGAAAATGGAGACGAAATGGAATCTGGGATGGAGATGCAAATGAAATCCAGAATGGAGAAGATGGAGAGCAAAATGAAGAATGTAAATTCTGGAATGGACAAAATGGGAAGTGAAATAACGTCAGCGAATTTCGCGATGGAGAAGATGCAGACGGAAATGAAGGATGTAAAGGAAAAATGTCTTAAGTTGAAAACGGAGCTATCGACCAAACTTAACGGATGACTGGCCAGCATGGAGAAAGGATGGAGGAGCTCGGGCGAACGGCAAAAGACCTCGGCCAACGCTTTTAGCCCTGGAGGACGCCGGGGAACGGCTTAGCGTCTTGGAAGGAAGAATCGACTGCAGCGCCAAAGAACTGAACGCCATGGTAGAAGTAATGCTTAGCGAAGACTGAAGGTCTTGAAAGTCGAGACGACATTAGGACGATACACGACACCCAGGCGCGTCAAGACACCCAAATACGACGTTACGTCAACTTTCGAAGTCTTTCGCCTACAATTCGCCGCCTTTGCCGCCCACAACCAATGGTCAGGTGAGGAGGAAGCCACACAACTAATAGCCAGCCTCCAGGGAGGGACAGCAGAAATTCTGAATGCTATTCCAACGTCGGCGAAGTCCGGAGACATCTGGGAGTCCCTCGAAAACCGGTTCGGGAACCATCGTTTGGCCTCAGCCCATCGAGTCAGCTCAAGTTAAAGCTGCAACAACCAGGGGAGATGCTACAGGAGTTCACCCTGGCAGTTGAACAGCTAGTGAATAAAGCTTTGGTGAACCTCCCGCCCAGTTTTGTGTCCCAGGAAGCTGCGTACTGCTATGTGCGTAATGCCGAGATACGAGAGCGTCTGATTTTGGCGATTGCAAGACCATCCACGAAGCGCCGACGGCCGCGTTGAGGATGGAGGCGGCCAAGGTAACAGCTGCACGAGCTTCGAAGACCGGGAGCATTCAACACGATGAGGACAGAGGATCAAACCCAGGACGTCAACGAAAATCTTCAAGCTGTGTATGTTGGGAATGTGGCCAGCCAAGACACCTACTGAAGGGCTGTCCACCCAAGCCGAACAGCAGGCGGCGGCTGCAGATGGGCGGGATAGCGCAGGCCTGAGGAGGAAGCAGCTAACGGCCGAGGTAACAGTTACTCCCACCTTGGAGATCATGAGCATTCGATATGACATGGACAGAATCAACCCAGGGACGTCGAAGAAGATTGTCAAGTGGGGGCGGTATATAAAATAGGCACCGCTCCTAATGGAAAGGCCCACGAGTTGCTCCTGGGTTTGCGAGGGTGTGGTCTCGCGTTGGCGGACCCGGTCCCGTATTTAGATGTCAAGTGGTATATATTGGGGGTGTGGCCAGCCAGGTCACCTAATGAGGCACTTTACATAGGGAAGTCGACGAGCGTCAAGTAGTGTGTGTTGGGGATGTGGCCTGCCAGGACACCTCGCGAAGGACTGTCTACGACTAAGCCGACGAGCAGGCGGGGAACAATAAGGACCGGCGTGGCGAGGGACACGTCGCTGTCCGCATCGCCACTCCCTCGAGCAACCTTGTGTCCTCTGGACAGAAGAATGGACGACCGCACGGTCGCAGACGGCTGGATCCAAGAAAAACTGCGGTGGATACTAGTAGACATCGGTGCAATCGTGACCATAATCAGATCCAACGTGGCAGAGAGCTTGCCGTCACGGAATCCGGATCAGTCCTACCAAATAGTGACGGCATCGGGCGATACCTTGCCTGTGGAGGAGGCCCTGCTGGAGTTGATCTTGAGGCAGAGTGTCGTAAGACTGTGGGTTCTTCGCGAGAGTGACTGAGAATGTGCTACTGGGACTGGATGCCTTCAGGAGCCACGACGCCACAGTAGACGTCGGCAATAGGTCCTGCGACTAAGCGGCATGAGATGGCGCTCTGCAGTCCCAACGACATCCTGGGGTCTGCAAGATAACCTTGACGGAGGATGCGATCGTGCCGGCGAGACGCGAGCTAGTTGTGAAGGCGTGTTTGAGAGATCGGTGGACAAGGAATCCCTTGACCATCATCGCGATATGCAAATGTAGCTCGTCAACACATCCAGGAAGCAAAAGACCGAATGAAGACTCGTTACGACCGCCAAGATTTCTAGCCGGATGATCTGGTGAGGTATCGCCCTACCCGGACTAAGGGGCATTGCCCCAAGCTTAAACAACCATAACAAGGACCGTACCGCATGGTGAAGAGAATCAGCGATGTAGTCTCCACAACCAGAGGCTGCCCCGAGGGATGATACTGGTGGTACATCTGAATCGCCTCGCCCTCTATGACAGTGCTGATTCTGGACCACCAGCCCTGAGGAGGGAGCAGTGTGATAACGCGCGTGGCGCTACCTGCGGGGCGGCTCCCGGTCGAGACATGAAAGAGGCCAATCGGCTGTCGAAATAATAGCGAGCGCGGAATAAAAGCCTTTTGTTTGCCGCTTACTTGATTTGGAGCGTTCGTTTCGGCATGTTCACGTAGGTTCCTTTTCTAGAAGATTCCTCTTTGTATGCGGAATCTATATAACGGAGGCTGCTCAAGTGAAGTTCATTCAGTATTGAATTGAGTGGAATGTTGAATTAAGACAGTGTTGAGGGCTGTAGAAGTGACGAAGTGAACAGTGTACAGTGCAGTTAAGTTGTGAGTTATAACTCGGCAGACAGTTGTGAGACGCGCAATTCAGCAGTTTAGCTGTGATTTAATTCGACGGATCAGTTGTGTTGTATTCAAGTGCGTGCCAAAGTGACATACAAATGCGACTGCTATCAAGGTTACGTGTGCTACAGAATAGCACTACAGTTTTAAAATAATTGTAATGTTCATATTTCATAACACCTTGAAAGGGTGAAGTTAAAAACAATATGAAAAGCACTGAGGGTTTTATCAAAATATGCGTATATTTTCAAAGGTTTGTTGTATCTATTCTTGACTAGTTGAGCCGAGTTGTACATCATAGTCAAACACACATTCTCGTATATTTCCATTCCGAACATATAGTTTGCAATTCTGATGTCCAGAAACTTTTTCTGCTCGCTCTCCTTTCTGTCTATTGCAATAACAGACCCCGATAGTTTGAGCACGCGCATTAAAGATGTCCGACTGGCTGTGCGTTCAAGTGTTGCATTCAGGCGTTCTAGCACATTCTTGATTCCGCCAGAATTGGTACATAGCAAATAGCACCGATTCTGAATGGCTATCGATGCCAAAACAACGCTTTCGTAATAGGCAATAACGTTGGTGTATTGGAACGAACATGCCTATCTGTGATTGGCGATTAATTTTTCGTCACTGGATCCTCACATTATGCGCCGCACTTTTATCTTGGGATTATGGACGGGAGTCGTAAATTAATGGAAGAAAATTAAACACTCATAGTCAGATTATTGCATTGTATGGCGCCGAGTTATGGCAGGTCCCTAAAAGGAGTGAAAATAAATTAAAATCTATGGAAATTGACTATTGGAGAAAAAATCTGATGTGTTACTCTCACATGACTTTCTCTACTCTTCTACAAACTATTTTTACAAACCCTTATTCTCCATATGCTTCATGTTAATCAAGGTATCGAGATGTTAATCTTATTGCTAATTTTCTTGTAGATGCAAGGGGAATTGGTAGGCTTTAAGCTATAGTCAAATATTTTAAGAGCTGGTTGCTATGTGGAGTATTCCATTTTATTTGTATTACCAGGACAAAAAAATTGAATAACGAATTTGAGAAAAAGTATAAGTATAGGAAAATTTAAGGGAATAACAAGCAATATCTTGAAAATGGTTCACTCAACAAAAAATTGTATATGACATAAATTGTGTATTTTAACGCGATCTACATTTTTTGTGTACTAAAAATTTGTCTATCTCTTATGGTTTACCAGTTATGCAAAAGTCGTTCACAATGAAGAATACGTTTGGAGACATTCCCAGAAAATTCGAGATATACATTTCATTTGTCATGAAAATATCTTAAACATATATTTTAATCAAAATCGTTAGAGCCATTTTTGAGAAAATTAAAATTTTCGAAAAATGTTCCATGTAAAGGGTAATCTGGGGTGGGGAGATTTTCTTGAAAACCTTCGTGTCGCATCTCTGGAAGATACTGAACCTAAATACCAAGTTTGGTGTTTATCCGACTGTTCGTTTCTGAGTTATGCTGTTCACAGACACACACACGGACATGTTTCCAAAAACTTTTTGGATTCAGGGGGTCTCAAAACATGTATTTCCGGTGAAATCTCGGTATCGAATTTTTGGGTGGAATACAATACTTCCCCTACTTACTATACGTAGTAGAGAAAGTAAAAAATGAGTTCTTATTTGTGGACCTCTTTAACTGCTATGGTCTTTAGCGTCCCATTCTATATTGGGCGTGAAAGACCGGAGTTTTTGCTCAGGGACCTCTTTATCAGACTTGCAGTTCTTTTACGTGCCGTAAATCTACGACGGGACCAACAGCTTTACTTCCCTTCGGAAGGAAGCCATGCTGAGGATTTTTACGCCCGATAAAAAAATCCATCCCTTCCGGGTTTGAATCTGCGATTTTGGGAACCAGAGACTATCATGGTACCCCTAGACCACGGAGGACGACAGGACTATTAGAGAATAAATTGTTATATCTCTAGACTTCATAAAATAAAAAATCTGATGTGTTACACTCACATGACTTTCTCTACTCTTGTACAAACTATTTTTACAAACGCTTATTCTCGATCTATTTCATATTAATCGACATAAACATTTGCAGAAACGATCTTTTGACATGCAAAGAGAATTGCATTTTACACATAGCGACCGGTTCTAAAATATTTAACCATCGCTTAAGGCCTAATATGTTCCCCTTGTTTTGTATTTGCAAGGGCAATATAAGCACATACATATCTCTTTATAGCTGGTTGCTATGTGCAGCACCATTCTGTTTGCCACAAATTAATACTCTTTGCATATCCAAGACAAAAAAATCTGATGTGTTACACTCACATGACTTTCTCTACTCTTCTACAATCTATTTTTACAAACGCCTATTCTCCATATGCTTCATGTTAATCGAGATGTCAATCTTATTGCTAATTTTCTTGTAGATGCAAGGGGAATTGGTAAGCTTTAAGCGATAGTCAAATATTTTAACGCTGGTTGCTATGTGGCGCATTCCATTCTCTTTGCATGCCCAGGACATAAAAAAATGAATAACGAATTTGAGGAAAAGTATAAGTATTGGAAAATTTAAGGGAATAACAAGCAATATCTCGAAAACGGTTCACTCAACAAAAGAAATGTATATGACATAAATTGTGTATTTTAACGCGATCTACATTTTTTGTGTTGTAAACGTTTGTCTTATCTCTTATGGTTTACCAGTTAAGCAAAAGTCGTTCACAATGAAGAATACTTTTGGAGACATTCCCAGAAAATTCGAGATATACATTTCATTTATAATGACATTATCTTAAACATGGTATTTTCATCAAAATCGTTAGAGCCATTTTTGAGAAACTTAAAATTTTCGAAAAATGTTCCATGTAAAGGGTAGTCTGGGGTGGGGGGATTTTGTTGAAAACCTTCGTGTTGCATCCCTGGAAGATACTGTACCTGAATACCAAGTTTGGTGTTTATCCGATTGTTCGTTTTTGAGTTATGCTGTTCACAGACAGACGGACACACAGACACACACACGGACATGTTTCCAAAAATGCTTTTTTTGGATTCAGGGGGACTCAAAACACGTATTTCCGGTGAAATCTCGGTATCGAATTTTTGGGTGGAATGCAATACTTCCCCTACTTACTATACGTAGTAGAGAAAGTAAAAATGAATAACGAATTCCCATTTAGAAAATAAGTATTGAAAAATTTAAGGGAATAACAAGTAATATCTCGAAAATGGTTCACTCAACAAAAAAAATGCATATGACATAAATTATGTATTTTAACGCGATCTACATTTTGTGTTTAGTAAAATTTTGTCTATCTCTTATGGTTTACCAGTTATGCAAAAGTCGTTCAGAATGAAGAATACTTTTGGAGACATTCCCAGGAAATTCAAGATATACATTTTATTTGTCATAAAAATATCTTAAACATATGATATTTTAATCAAAATCGTTAGAGCCATTTTTGAGAAAATTAAAATTTTCGAATAATCTTCCATGTAAAGGGTACTCTGGAGTGGGGGGATTTTCTTGAAAACCTTCGTGTCGCATCCTTGGAAGATACTGATACTAAATACCAAGTGTGGTGTTTATCCGACTGTTCGTTTCTGAGTTATGCTGTTCACAGACACACACACGGACATGTTTCCAAAAATTGTTTTTACTTTCTCTACTACGTATAGTAAGTAGGGGAAGTATTGCATTCCACCCAAAAATTCGATACCGAGATTTCACCGGATATACATGTTTTGAGACCTCCTGAATCCAAAAAAAGCATTTTTGGAAACATGTCCGTGTGTGTGTCTGTGTGTGTGTGTGTCTGTGAACAGCATAACTCAAAAACGAACAGTCGGATAAACACCAAACTTGGTATTTAGGTTCAGTATCTTCTAGAGATGCGACACGAAGGTTTTCAAGAAAATCCCCCCACCCCAGACTACCCTTTACATGGAACATTTTTCGAAAATTTTAATTTTCTCAAAAATGGCTCTAACGATTTTGATTAAAATATCATATGTTTAAGATAATGGCATGAGAAATGAAATGTATATCTCGAATTTTCTGGGAATGTCTCCAAAAGTATTCTTCATTGTGAACGACTTTTGCATAACTGGTAAACCATAAGAGATAGACAAAATTTTACTACACAAAAAATGTAGATCTCGTTAAAATACACAACTTATGTCATATACATTTCTTTTGTTGAGTGAACCGTTTTCGAGATATTGCTTGTTATTCCCTTAAATTTTCCAATACTTATACTTTTTCTCAAATTCGTTATTCATTTTATTATGTCCTGGACTTGCAAAGAGAATGGAATGCGCCGCATAGCAACCAGCGTTAAAATATTTGACCATCGCTTAAAAGCTACCATATTCCCCTTGCATCTACAAGAAAATTAGCAATAAGATTGACATCTCGATATCTCGATTAACATAAAGCATATGGAGAATAGGCGTTTGTAAAAATAGATTGTACAAGAGTAGAGAAAGTCATGTGAGTGTAACACATCAGATTTTTTTGGATTCAGGGGGTCTCAAAACATGTATTTCCGGTGAAATCTCGGTATCGAAATTTTGGGTGGAATACAATACTTCCCCTACTTACTATACGTAGTAGAGAAAGTAAAAATGAAACTATACGTGAGCAGATGCAAGTGAAAGCAGTAAACATCGATTCTATAGAATGAAGACGGTTGGTATGGTATGGACACCGAAGAAGAATGTCACCTGAGAGATGGCCATTGGAAGTATACAGTGCGGTCGTTTTAAGGTGAGGCCACAGATCGGCTATATGCGTAGCGCGCTGTACTGCACTGGCTTAGGTACTTTTCGTTGCGCAACTGGCGGCTCATGATGCGTTCAAGGTTGATCAGTTGTGTTTCAGTCGCTACTTTATGTTCGTGTTGTAAAGAGAGTCGTGTATAGTGCATCTCAAAGGCAACAACATATTTAAGGGAAGGGGGTTCGGACCCCCGCCCATCCCCATAAAGAACCTTTCACCTTCTGTAAGAAAATCAATCATAGTATTGTATTGTGAAACACTCCTATAATAGCCTATGGAAATGTGTTAAATAAGTTTCAGACACATCAAATAATATAAAGCAGCCATATTTTCTATCGTTGCTAAATAATGCGTTGACGATGGATTAGAGCCACGTAAGACAGCGGACAGGGTTACTCTTTATTCTTATTAAAATTAAATTTTTTAAAAAGGTCCCTTGTAGAAGCACAGAAATGACAAATGCCTATTAAATTTTACACATTTGTTTTCAGGGGGGAAAATGTCATTTATACACTTTTAACGGTTGGCGCCATTAACAATTTCAGTAATAATACGAAATGGATATGTGACAAATTATTACACATTTATGAGCTTCTGTGTCAAGTCAAGTATAACTGAAGGAAAGCCCTGTTTAAAGTTAAAAAAAAATTAGAACAAGAAAAATAACCATTTAAATTTAGTATATGCATATATTGTTTTTGCCTTAAATACGGCTACCATAGTTTTTAAAAGTGGCATTGAATTTTAAAAAATTACGTGTTTTGAAAACAAGCTTTTAAAAAACATTTTTACTTTCTCTACTACGTATAGTAAGTAGGGGAAGTATTGCATTCCACCCAAAAATTCGATACCGAGATTTCACCGGAAATACATGTTTTGAGACCTCCTGAATCCAAAAAAAGCATTTTTGGAAACATGTCCGTGTGTGTGTCTGTGAACAGCATAACTCAAAAACGAACAGTCGGATAAGCACCAAACTTGGTATTTAGGTTCAGTATCTTCCAGAGATGCGACACGAAGGTTTTCAAGAAAATCCCCCCACCCCAGACTACCCTTTACATGGAAGATTTTTCGAAAATTTTAATTTTCTCAAAAATGGCTCTAACGATTTTGATGAAAATATCATATGTTTAAGATAATGTCATGAGAAATGAAATGTATATCTCGAATTTTCTGGGAATGTCCCCAAAAGTATTCTTCATTGTGAACGACTTTTGCATAACTGGTAAACCATAAGAGATAGACAAAATTTTACTACACAAAAAATGTAGATCGCGTTAAAATACACAACTTATGTCATATACATTTCTTTTGTTGAGTGAACCGTTTTCGAGATATTGCTTGTTATTTCCTTAAATTTTACAATACTTATACTTTTTCTCACATTCGTTATTCATTTTTTTTATGTCCTGGACATGCAAAGAGAATGGAATGCGCCACATAGCAACCAGCGTTAAAATATTTTACTATCGCTTAAAAGCTACCATATTTCCCTTGCATCTACAAGAAAATTACCAATAAGATTGACATCTCGATATCTCGATTAACATGAACCATATGGAGAATAAGCGTTTGTAAAATTAGATTGTACAAGAGTAGAGAAAGTCATGTGAGTGTAACACATCAGATTTTTTTTAATTATTTTCACCGCTGCATCTGAGCTGCACCCCCAACCCCCCGGAAATGGATTTCTGAATACGTGTTTGCTCAAAGGTGAAAGTTTATTCAAGGCAACTGTGTTGTGTGTGATTTGCTTAGTAGTATTAATGCCATGTTTTAGTCCAGTGCAATGCCTGCCGAGAAATTCACGCTTGAACATGTAGATAATTTCACGTGAAATTTCCTGGTATTCCAGTTCCGAGTAGAAAAACCGTTAGATGTCCGGTTAATAAGTTTAGGGCAACGAAAACGCTAAACCTAATTTGCTTAAGAATGTTAACGTCGTCTTATTAGTTTACAATAATACGTGCCGACAAATTGACGCTTGAACAACGAATTTTTATTTAGGGGGCAGGGAGGTTAATTGCCCCCCTTGGTACGAGAAATAATTAGGCTACTGGTTATTAATGCTCTACCAAAAGAAAAAGCATGACAATTGTACTTTTAACACAAATATTTCGTATTTGACAAGTAAAATACGGTGCCGTTTGTCAAAATTGCAACATCAAGAAGGAAACGCATGAATTCAATGAATTTATTACCACAGATTTAAGTACATGACAAGTAACAAATGATAAATTTTTCAAATCTATACATGAGCTTTGAGCCCTAATATTCAGTATTTCGTGTGGCCTCCACGCGTTGCAATTAGAGCTACTATACGCCGTGGCATTGAACCAAAAAGATTCTGAATAAGTTCCTGAGGGATTTCTCTCCACGCAGTTTGTATTAGACTCCACAAATCCGAGACACTAGTCACTGGAGGACCGTGACTCACCAGGTGCCGACCAACCACATCCGAGACATGTTCGATGGGCGACATGTTAGGCGAACGTGCAGGCCAGGGAAGCAATGGTACCGTCGCTCTTCGAAGTAGGCTTGTACATTCCTCGCAATATGTGACCGGGCATTGTCCTGTTGAAATGTGGCCTGTGGAGATGCCTGAAGCAGGGGAGTACCTCGGGCTCTTCAACCACCGTTAGGTACCAGTTGCTGTTCAAAGTGCCCTCAATTCATAGGAGGCGAGATCGGTTGTAACCAATGGCGCCCCAAAACTTCACACCTAGTGTTTGTCCGCTATGCCGCTCAACAATGCAGCCCTCCAAGTTGCGCTCACCACGGTACCGCCGGATATGTATGCTGCCATCACTGTAGGACACGAAGCGGGACTCGTCCGAAAAGACTACATTTTGCCACTAAACACCCCAGTGACGGTGTTCACATGCCCTTTGCAGTCGGAGGAGCAATGGAAGCCGACGTAATGACATGCATGCAACCAGTCCAACCTGCAGCAGACAGCGACGAACCGTTGATGCAGACCTCTTAAGGTGAACATTTCCTCCCTTTAGGAGCTCCACTCAAGAGGAGACCTCCGCTGGTGGGTAGCAGACGCCATGAGGCGGGTATAGCCGGTGGGTCCGTGTTAGGAGCTTGCTGGAGCCCATGTTTAACGGGAGTGTACCGGAAATCCCAAAGGCAGGAGTCCAGACTTCCGTAAGGTATTAAACCCTGGATAGAGTAAGTGTACTTTGCATGGGACACTCCTGTTACTGGAGGGCGTCCTCGTCAGAACCCTGAGGGATACATTGCCGACGAATAGATCAGTAGCCCGGGGCAGACGGCAGGGCCTGCTGAGTACGGTGGGAAGGGCCTCGGGCGCATGGGTAAAAGCAAGTTAGAACTCACCCTGAGTTGGTAACAGGTTCCTGTCCCCCTTGGAAGGTTTTGGGAAGACCTGAGGGCGACTGGTGTCCCGGCTAAACCGGTGGAGGGCTTAGGCTGACCATCTTAGCCCGCGTCAAACGCCGCATACCTATTGGGGTTATTGCTACCAAAAGCGGCCTGAGGCACCCTTATGAAGCTCAGGTACGTAAGTCACCCTAAATCTAAACCCACCGCAGTGCCTGAGTGGATGTTTGGTGTGGATGGTTTGTGATTAGGGCCTTTACTCAGCAGGGTCCGGTTGTGCGTGCGGTGCGAGTCGCGTTCCTGGCTGGTGGCAGCAGTCAGGGCGTGGCGTCGGGGATCGTCGGGTAATGTCCGACGGCGGGGTGACCTTCGCGCGGTTTTCCCTGTGAGGGCGAACGCCCGATCAACTGTCCTTCCCTAATGGGTCCCGATCCTGATTCTTTTAGCTTGCACTCTAGTACCAGCTGTGGGAGGTCAGCCTGCTAGCGATACGGACATGGGGCTCGTTAGTCCTGCGCCAGAGTGGGCGTACTCTCACCTGCGCCTTGGCTCCCCTATACCACGAGTCGGCCTGGGAGGTAGGTAACAATTAGGTTAATTCATGAAAGTAAGGAAGCCTCCCCGCGACCTATTAACTCGGAAGTAAGATGATTAGTCCTCTCAGATTATAGCCAAATGCCTCGTCATCTAATTAGTGACGCCATGAATGGATTAACGAGATTCCCTCGTCCCTATTTACTATCTAGCGAAACCACTGCCAAGGGAACGGGCTTGGAAGAATCAGCGAGGAAAAACGACCCTGTTGAGCTTGACTCTAGTCTGACACTGTAAGGAGACATGAGAGGTGTAGCATAAGTGGGAGGCATCCCCTGGGTGTCGACAGTGAAATACCACTACTTTCATCGTTTCTTTACTTACTCGGTTGGGCGGAGCGCGTGCGCCGAGCGCCACTCGCCCGGCGTCACGGTGTTCTCGTGCCAAGCGCAAGGGTTGCGTCGGTCAGGATGCGCCATCTCGGTCCGCCCCCGGCGTTCGCGGCTGTAACCGTTGCGCCGCACTCGTACCCCGCGCATTCCGATCTGAGGACACTGTCAGGCGGGAGTTTGACGGGGGCTGTACATCTGTCAAAGAATAACACATGTGTCCTGAGGACAGAAACCTCGCGTGGAGCAAAAGGCCAAAAGCTGGCTTGATCCCGATGTTCAGTACGCATAGGGACTGCGAAAGCACGGCCTAACGATCCTTTTGGCTTGGAGAGTTTCCAGCAAGAGGTGTTAGAAAAGTTACCACAGGGATAACTGGCTTGTGGCGGCCAAGTGTCCATAGCGACGTCGCCTTTGATCCTTCGATGTCGGCTCTTCCTATCATTGCGAAGCAGAATTCGCCAAGCGTTGGATTGTTCACCCACCTATAGGGAACGTGAACTGGGTTTAGACAGTCGTGAGACAGGTTAGTTTTACCCTACCGATGACTCGGTCATTGCGACATAATCCTGCTCAGTACGAGAGGAACGGCAGGTTCGGAATTTGGTCACGCACTCGTTCGAGGGACCGGTGGTGCGAAGCTACCATCCGTGGGATTATGCCTGAACGCCTCTAAGGCCGTATCTCTTCTGGTCGAGGCAACGATATCTCTCGGGAGTCCGGTGGGTCGAAAGGCTGCAAATAATGTGATTGCGTCTTAGGCCCGTCGCGTACTGCGCGGCGGGTCGAAGAAATCCCCTGTTTGCCGGTCGGGGTACCGGGGCGGTGGCAGGACTCTGATCTGGCTAATCGCCGTCCCGCCCCAAACGGTCGATAATGGGTGCATCGTTCGAAGTCGGGACCCGGAATCGTCTGTAGACGACTTAGGTACGGGGCGGGGTGTTGTACTCGGTAGAGCAATTGCCACGCTGCGATCTGTTGAGACTCATCCCTTCGCTTGGAGGATTCGTCTTGTCGGCCAGACGAGACCTTCGGTGCGCAGTTTCTTTTTTCTGGCAGGCGCGTTGCACTTGCCCCCACGACGGGACTTGGAAACATTTCTCGTTTGCGTTAGCTGGCTTGCTTGCACGTTGCAATTGCTCCTCCTCCCGAAACACACCATAGCAGCCACTGCCGATGGCATACGTGTTGAACTTTTAATCCTTTTCGGGATGCGTTACGAGTAATGTTAGAATCATTTAGCGGCAGCCCTACGGTTGCTGGGGCTTTTCGTCGTGCAGCCATCGATTTGCTCTCGAAGCAGCGTCCATCGACTTCAGATGTGCCTACAACTACCACCACCGTTAGGTAACTAACTATGTGTGTTCACAACTGTGCCACAATTCTATATTCTGACAGGAATGCTTGCTGCACATTGCACAACATTCAAAACTGAAGTTTGCCTGCGTGATTTACGCAAACTAAAAAGGTCGACCTTTTTAGTTCCATCCCTTTTCCCGTCTTGCACACAATTACGATGTATTTGACAATTTCATTATTACTGTACGTTACGTTCCCTCCTTCCCCTTACGGCGGACCTAACGGAGTACAGAGGACGCGCTCCACGACGTGGAACGCAATTATTTATGATGGTTGCCGTTCACCTTGACAGACGGACATGCATGCACTCGTTTGTTGCGTCATCGTGTGCCAACGCTGCTCAAGACCAGGGAGCAATCGTCCTCCATTTGCAGAACGTCAACGTTATGGCCATGTAAGTTTCCGTCTTAGGATAGGAGATACCTGGCTCATATCTGCAGTAGAGGGGGAATGCTCGTCCTCCCTGTGTTCATTTAGGGAGCATTTCGTAGCCCTGTTTCAACATGGAGCCTTTTTGAATACATTATTTCTGAACGAAGCACATGCTGCCAGACTCGTAATTATTCTTTCGTTCTCTTGTGCTATCTTATAAACAAACTCTGTATAACCCCAAAGTTCAGAAGGTCACCCCTGACCTGAGCCTAACTGTAGAGCACTATCACCTTTTCGGTATGCAGCACTAAACATAGGGAAGAGTTCCCGAAGTTGGACTACCTTCATATTTTGCCAACCTTCAAGGGGAAATGTTGTTCAGGTCGCATGGCCCAGCGGTCAGTCGACTATACCCATTGCAGCAGGAATAGCTGGCATTGTTGTGCTAAACATCATAAGCTTGTGTATATACACTATGACTAACTAAATAAATTATCTGCAGCATAGTTCATATGTCCCTTTCATTAGCTACTAACTAGACATCGAAAAACTAGACTTTACTTTTGTATGTTCCTGTAGCATTATTTTTTCTGATATGGTGTCCCGTTGCGGCGGTTGGACCACCGCGTGTATCCTAATTTGGACCGGTCCTGTTTGGGAGACACTCATAACAATTCATATTTCAGTGCACTCTTACAATAAATCATACAAGGGGTAATGCTTTTAGGACTGGTAAGTGCAGTTTTACAATACGTAATAGGCAGGGGTAATCGTCATAGGTTTTCAGGATGGCAAAATGGAGAATTTGAGGGAAATGGACAAAAGATGAGCTGAAGATTGCTGTGTCAGCATACATGGACGGTAACTATGGACGTGATGTGTGCTCGTTGATATTGTATGAAGAGAGGTTTTCCGGATTTACCATCAAAGTTGTTCGTAAACTTGCATTCGACATAGAGAAATATGAGTTATCTCACTGTTGCAATGTATGACACCTACAACGAATTGCAAGATTATGTAGAAGGTGTCATCCCTTCAAAGTTCATACCAGAAGCCTGCTATTCGAAGTAGACGGAAAGCACAGAAAGCCACTATAATCACTAGCAGCCCCTATAAGCTACAATTAGAGCAGTCGAAGGGTCGAGTAAAGCAGCAGACATTTTGCTAACACAGCTTTATCTCCCAAAGAACAGAAGACAAACCACACTGTGTGGACTGTAAATTATGGGTTCATACACGATATGTCAACGTGAAGCCCAGCTTACAACAACAATCTTTCTGTTGTTTTCTTACATTTTTCCATGCAACATGTTTCATAGTTTATTCTTCTGTCTCAATTTGAAGCCGTTTATGAGGAAGGAACAGTTTCCCCAACCTACCAATAGAAATATCTTACTGGTGATGAATACTGTATCATCAGGCCTAACTACCTAAATATCCTGTATGTCTAATAAATGTGTTGTAATAGAAAATATTACAGTTCTTACGTACCTGTTACAGTTTTATCATCTGGTCCAAATTAAGCAACCGCTTTCCTAATTCGGATCATTTACATACTTCTAACTTAAATTATACGCCTTTAAGCTATGTATTTATTCAAAATGTAATACCATCTAATGGAAGCGTAAACCACCTATATATTTTGTTTCGATTAGAGACATATTAAAGCCTTGGAGCAACAAACCATTCAAAATGTAATACCATCTAATGAAAGTGTAAACCATCTATATATTTTGTTTCGATTAGAGATATATTAAAGCCTTGGAGCAACAAACCATCAAGTTGTCCAATATAGGCATCCGTCTCCTATAATCATTACAAGCCGCACTATACGAATGTGCTCGTTCTAAAGCCTATTCAAGTGAACAGCCTTATGGGAGGGGCAATCAACATTAAGAGGTAGGACTGCATTGGTCATGTACAGAAAAGATTGGAGCAAGATGAAATACGTACCTTTGCGTGAGGGTGTTCTAAGTGAGTTTCTTAAACTTCAAACACATGATAGATTGGCAATCAGAAGAAGCATTGAAGGCCTTCCTAGTACGAGGAAGGCTGCTTTATTTTCATCAATTCAACAGCGTCAATGAACTTTGTGATGCAATCTGATGAAAACAAACAAAACTTCCAACTTCCTTCTCCCTGCATGAAGTTTAAGGATTTATTTGTCCCACAACGTCCAACTACGCGTCTTCATGGCGGAGCACAAAACCCCCAACCAATCGTTGCTTCCTGTGATTGCGACTCGTCTTCCAAAACGTGTATTCACTGCATTTTGGGATTTAACATCGTCGTCCAATAGGGGAAGACACTCTTAAGCGTCAAGCAACAACGTTGCTGGTAATTACGTCCAGGTATCTGTGCGATTAGACCCTTTGATCTCTACCATACGCAGCAGATTGAAATGTACCACCTGTTCCCTACATGTATGTGGAACATCTTAATTATAGCATTAGTTATTGAAAATATTCCATCTCTGAAATGTTATGTTTCAAAATACCCGAAACAAGTTTAGAATCTTTCCAGTGAACTTTACAAAGGGTCCAAGAATACATGGTAAAAGGTTAGACACTTACTAATACTTATTGAGAAAAAGGAACATGTGTATGGGCAATTGTAACACTATCAACATGGACCTTCACCACATAAGGAAATGACCCAAGAGTTGACCTCATCTTATTTCTGGTAGAAATTCATTATTACGGTTAACCATTTTCTACTCGGATACCTCTTGTATTAAACCACGATTTTCCTTAACGTTCTCTTAGCAGCTCAGTATATTCTTTGCGACTAGCATGCATCTAGAAGTGCCTGATATGAAGCATTTTCGACAGCGTTTTCTGTACGTTCGCAACTTGTCTAATTCGGTCACCGTTTTATCACTCACTGCAATACACCAGTTTCTATACTAGAGAGTTCTTTAAATGGCAAGGAAGCTAACTTATTACATTTGTGAAGTGCATACCGTTTCGGATTACGAATCCTATGCTCTTCAAGGCCTCATGTCACTATTCGTCGATTACAAGCTGCCGATGAATGAATTCGCCGCTCATAAATCCACATGTGTTCTCTGAAGTTCCGGAATGATACGTTGTTGCTTTCTCTACTACGTATAGTAAATAGGGGAAGTATTGCATCCCACCCAAACATTCGATACCTAGATTTCACAGGAAATACATGTTTTGAGGTGCACTGAATGCATATAAAGCCTTTTTGGAAACGTGTGTGTGTGTGTGTGTGTGTGTGTGTGTGTCAAAAGCATAACTCAGAAACGAACAGTCGGATAAACACCAAACGTGGTATTTAGATTCAGTATCTTCCAGGGATGCGACACGAAGGTTTCCAGAAACTCCCCCACACCCCTTTACATGGAGCATTTTTCGAACATTGTACTTTTCTCACAAATGGCTCTAACAATTTTGAATAAAATACCATACGTTTAAGACATTTGTATGGCAAATGAATTGTATGTCTGGCATTTTCTGGCAATGTCTCGTTCATTGTGAACGACTTTTGCATAACTGGTAAACCATAAGAGATAGACAAACTGTTACTACACAAACGCTGTGGATCGCCTTAAAATGCACCACAATTTATATCATATATATATTTTTTTTTTTGAGTGAACTATTTTCGGGTTATTGCTTGTTATTCCCTTGGATTTTCCAAAACTTCTACTTTTTCTCAAATGGGAAGTCGTTATTCATGTTTTTGTTTGTTTGTTCGTTCCTTTTGGTTTTGTTTTTGTTTTTTGTCCTGGTAATGCGAAGAGAATAGTATACTCCACATGGCAACCAGCTCTTAAAATATTTTACTATCCCTTAATGCCTACCAATTCCCCTTGTATCTACCAGAACATTAGCAATAAGATTAACATCTCGATATCGCGACTAACATGAAGCATATGGAGAATAAGCATTTGTAAACATAATTTGTGCAAGAGGAGAGAAAGTCATGCAAGTGTGAGATAGATTTCTTTCAGGCGCATTGCACTCTCTTCAAAACGTTATTTTGTAGAACATCCAAATATTACACACTCCTGTGTTGCAGTTAGCTTTGATGATTCCAATGAGGTATAAATGTCCTACACATTGCAACTCGATTTGTTGCAATTGTGACTTTGAAAAACCTTGCACGCGCTTAGCAGTTGCTTGGGTACAACGCGCCTGGACTTTGTGCAACACTTGTTTGAGGCGCGTTGTAGTTGCTGGAAAGTTGTTGTTAAACGGACGCACAAGACAAGGCTGCTGCCTTCGATTCTTCTAAGTTATATCATTCATTATCTGTTTACCCTCCTCTTATGTAGGACTTACACCCCCCATGACTTACAAGCGGGTGCCTGGTGTCAGAGGCCCGTCGAGGAGCAGACACTCGTGGATCAGACAGAGCATCCAGGATGGGTGATCAGCCCATGGGATGAAGGAAGTACATGAAACGAAATGTTGGTGAAATGGATGAAAGGAAAGGTGATGATGGAGCAGTTGGTGGAATGAATGGCGGGGGAAACCGGAGAACCCGGAGAAAACATCCACCACAAATCCCACATGCAGGTCCCTGGGATTGAACCCGGGCCGCCTCGGTGGGAGGCGAGCGGTCTAACCACTCGGCCACGGCGCCACCCTTCTAAATTATAGCCTTTTCATATTCGAGCGCTTTTTCCAGGCGCCTTGCACTTTCTGTGAAAAACAAAACAAATAACGCAATTGTGTATATCTCAAATGTTTGGCTTATTATTCTCATCATCAATTATTATTATTATTATTATTATTATTATTATTATTATTATTATTATTATTATTATTATTATTATTATTATTATTATTATTATTATTATTATTATTATTATTGTGGGTTTTTTGTGTTGATGTTCTTTTGTTTTAGACCTCCAAATACCATCTCCTATATTAGTGTTAGCTCGTAGCAATCCAAGAGGGTATACATTTCCTACTCTGTGCATATCGCTCTGCCCCAATTGGGACTTTGAAGAAGCTAGAAGCCGCGTAGCAGTTGCTCGGGTGCAACGCGCCTGGACTTAGGAATAACATCTTTAGGCCTGTTATAGTTACTGGACATGTTTCATTTTGTTTTTAAACGCCTGGACATAATATGTTGTAATCGTGTTAAGGCGTGGGAATCTGCTAGGGTGTCATTTGTTCATATTTGAGCAGTATTTCAGGCGCGTTGCACTTTAAACAAAGATGTTTTTACTTTCTCTACTACGAACAGTAAGTAGGGGAAGTATTGTATTCCACCCAAAAATTCGATACCGAGATTTCACCGGAAATACATGTTTTGAGACAACTGAATCCAAAAGAGGCATTTTTGGAAACGTCCGTGTGTGTGTGTGTGTGTGTGTGTGTGTGTCTGTGAACAGCATAACTCGGAAACGAACAGTCGGATAAACACCAAACTTGGTATTTAGGTTCAGTATCTTCCAGAGATGCGACACGAAGGTTTTCAAGAAAATTCCCCTACCCCAGATTACCCTTTACATGGAAGATTTTTCGAAAAGTTTAATTTTCTCAAAAATGGCTCTAACGATTTTGATTAAAATATCATATGTTTAAGATATTTTCATGACAAATAAAATGTATATCTTGAATTTTCTGGGAATGTCTCCAAAAGTATTCTCCATTGTGAACGACTTTTGCATAACTGGTAAACCATAAGAGATAGACAAAATTTTACTACACAAAAAATGTAGAATTATGTCATGTACATTTTTGTTGTTGAGTGAACCATTTTCGAGATATTGCTTGTTATTCCCTTAAATTTTTCAGTACTTATTTTCTAAAATGGGAATTCGTTATTCATCTTTTTGTCTTGGATATGCAAAGAGTTATAATCTGTGGGAAAGGGAATGGTGCTGCACCTAGCAACCAGCTATTAAGAGATATGTATGTGCTCAAAGGCTACTGTTTTTACTTTCTCTACTACGTATAGTAAGTAGGGGAAGTATTGTATTCCACCCAAAAATTCGATACCGAGATTTCACCGGAAATACATGTTTTGAGACCCCCTGAATCCAAAAAAAAGCATTTTTGGAAACATGTCCGTGTGTCTGTGTGTCTGTCTGTGAACAGCATAACTCAGAAACGAACAGTCGGATAAACACCAATCTTGGTATTTAGGTTCAGTATCTTCCAAGGATGCGACACGAAGGTTTTCAAGAAACTCCCCCCACCCCAGATTACCCTTTACATAGAAGATTTTTCGAAAATTTTTATTTTCTCAAAAATGGCTCTAACGATTTTGATTAAAATATCATATGTTTAAGATATGTGCATGACAAATAAAATGTATATCTTTGAATTTCCTGGGAATGTCTCCAAAAGTATTCTTCATTGTGAACGAGTTTTGCATAACTGGTAAACCATAAGAGATAGGCAAAATTTTACTACACAAAAAATGTAGATCGCGTTAAAATACACAATTTATGTCATATACATTTTTTTGTTGAGTGAACCATTTTCGAGATATTACTTGTTATTCCCTTAATTTTTTCAATACTTATTTTCTCAAATGGGAATTCATTATTCATTTTTACTTTCTCTACTACGTATAGTAAGTAGGGGAAGTATTGCATTCCACCCAAAAATTCGATACCGAGATTTCACTGGAAATACATGTTTTGAGACATCCTGAATCCAAAAAAAGCATTTTTGGAAACATGTCCGTGTGTGTGTCTGTGTGTGTGTGTGTGTGTCTGTGTGACTGTGAACAGCATAACTCAAAAACGAACAGTCGGATAAACACCAAACTTGGTATTTAGGTTCAGTATCTTCCAGAGATGCGACACGAAGGTTTTCAAGAAAATCCCCCCACCCCAGACTACCCTTTACATGGAACATTTTTCGAAAATTTTAATTTTCTCAAAAATGGCTCTAACGATTTTGATGAAAATATCATATGTTTAAGATAATGTCATGAGAAATGAAATGTATATCTCGAATTTTCTGGGAATGTCTCCAAAAGTATTCTTCATTGTGAACGACTTTTGCATAACTGGTAAACCATAAGAGATAGACAAAATTTTACTACACAAAAAATGTAGATCGCATTAAAATACACAACTTATGTCATATACATTTCTTTTGTTGAGTGAACCATTTTCGAGATATTGCTTGTTATTTCCTTAAATTTTCCAATACTTATACTTTTTCTCAAATTCGTTATTCATTTTTACTTTCTCTACTACGTATAGTAAGGGAAGTATTGCACTCCACCCAAAAATTCGATACCGAGATTTCACCGGAAATACATGTTTTGAGACCTCCTGAATCCAAAAAAAGCATTTTTGGAAACATGTCCGTGTGTGTGTGTGTCTGTGTGTGTGTGTGTGTGTCTGTGAACAGCATAACTCAAAAACTAACAGTCGGATAAACACCAAACTTGGTATTTACGTTCAGTATCTTCCAGAGATGCGACACGAAGATTTTCAAGAAAATCCCCCCACCCCAGACTACCCTTTACATGGAACATTTTTCGAAAATTTTAATTTTCTCAAAAATGGCTCTAACGATTTTGATGAAAATATCATATGTTTAAGATAATGTCATGAGAAATGAAATGTATATCTCGAAATTTCTGGGAATGTCTCCAAAAGTATTCTTCATTGTGAACGACTTTTGCATAACTGGTAAACCATAAGAGATAGACAAAATTTTACTACACAAAAAATGTAGATCGCGTTAAAATACACAACTTATGTCATATACATTTTTTTTGTTGAGTGAACCGTTTTCGAGATATTGCTTGTTATTTCCTTACATTTTCCAATACTTTTACTTTTCCTCAAATTCGTTATTCATTTTTTTATGTCCTGGACATGCAAAGAGAATGGAATGCGCCACATAGCAACCAGCGATAAAATATTTGACTATCGCTTAAAAGCTACCATATTCCCCTTGCATCTACAAGAAAATTACCAATAAGATTGACATCTCGATATCTCGATTAATATGTAGCATATGGAGAATAGGCGTTTGTAAAAATATATTGTACAAGAGTAGAGAAAGTCATGTGAGTGTAACACATCAGATTTTTTACTTTCTCTACTACGTATAGTAAGTAGGGGAAGTATTGCATTCCACCCAAAAATTCGATACCGAGATTTCACCGGAAATATATGTTTTGAGACCCACTGAATCCAAAAAAAGCATTTTTGGAAACATGTCCGTGTGTGTGTCTGTGTGTCTGTGTGTGTGTGTGTCTGTGTGTGTGTCTGTGTGTCTGTGAACAGCATAACTCAAAAACGAACAGTCGGATAAACACCAAACTTGGTATTTAGGTTCAGTATCTTCCAGAGATGCGACACGAAGGTTTTCAAGAAAATCCCCCCACCCCAGACTACCCTTTACATGGAAGATTTTTCGAAAATTTTAATTTTCTCAAAAATGGCTCTAACGATTTTGATGAAAATATCATATGTTTAAGATAATGTCATGCGAAATGAAATGTATATCTCGAATTTTCTGGGAATGTCTCCAAACGTATTCTTCATTGTGAACGACTTTTGCATAACTGGTAAACCATAAGAGATAGACAAACTTTTACTACACAAAAAATGTAGATCGCGTTAAAATACACAACTTATGTCATATACATTTCTTTTGTTGAGTGAACCGTTTTCGAGATATTGCTTGTTATTTCCTTAAATTTTCCAATACTTATACTTTTTCTCAAATGCGTTATTCATTTTTTTATGTCCTGGACATGCAAAGAGAATGGAATGCGCCACATAGCAACCAACGTTAAAATATTTGACACTATCGCTTAAAATCTAGCATATTCCCCTTGCATCTACATGTACATTACCAATAAGATTGACATCTCGATATCTCGATTAACATGAAGCATATGGAGAATAGCTGTTTGTAAAATTAGATTGTACAAGAGTAGAGAAAGTCATGTGAGTGTAACACATCAGATTTTTTTATGTCCTGGACATGCAAAGAGAATGGAATGCGCCACATAGCAACCAGCGTTAAAATATTTGACTATCGCTTAAAAGCTACCATATTCCCCTTGCATCTACAAGAAAATTACTAATAAGATTGACATCTCGATATCTCGATTAACATGAAGCATAAGGAGAATAGGCGTTTGTAAAAATAGATTGTAAAAGAGTAGAGAAAGTCATGTGAGTGTAACACATCAGATTTTTACTTTCTCTACTACGTATAGTAAGTAGGGGAAGTATTGCATTCCACCCAAAAATTCGATACCGAGATTTCACCGGAAATACATGTTTTGAGACCTCCTAAATCCAAAAAAAGCATTTTTGGAAACATGTCCGTGTGTGTGTCTGTGTGTCTGTGTGTGTGTGTGTGTCTGTGTGTGTGTCTGTGTGTGTGTGAACAGCATAACTCAAAAACGAACAGTCGGATAAGCACCAAACTTGGTATTTAGGTTCAGTATCTTCCAGAGATGCGACACGAAGGTTTTCAAGAAAATCCCCCCACCCCAGACTACCCTTTACATGGAACATTTTTCGAAAATTTTAATTTTCTCAAAAATGGCTCTAACGATTTTGTTTAAAATATCATATGTTTAAGATAATGCCATGAGAAATGAAATGTATATCTCGAATTTTCTGGGAATGTCTCCAAAAGTATTCTTCATTGTGAACGACTTTTGCATAACTGGTAAACCATAAGAGATAGACAAAATTTTACTACACAAAAAATGTTGATCTCGTTAAAATACACAACTTATGTTATATACATTTCTTTTGTTGAGTGAACCGTTTTCGAGATATTGCTTGTTATTCCCTTAAATTTTCCAATACTTATACTTTTTCTCAAATTCGTTATTCATTTTTTTATGTCCTGGACTTGCAAAGAGAATGGAATTCGACACATAGCAACCAGCGTTAAAATATTTGACCATCGCTTAAAAGCTACCATATTCCCCTTGCATCTACAAGAAAATTAGCAATAAGATTGACATCTCGATATCTCGATTAACATAAAGCATATGGAGAATAGGCGTTTGTAAAAATAGATTGTACAAGAGTAGAGAAAGTCATGTGAGTGTAACACATCAGATTTTTTTTGTCTTGGATATGGAAAGAGTATTAATCTGTGGGAAAGGGAACGGTGATGCACCTAGCTACCAGCTTTTAAGAGATATGTATATGCTTAAAGGCTACTGTATTTCTATATTGTTCTTGTAAATATATATTCCCCTTACATCTACAAGAAAATTAGCAATAAGGTAGAGTCTGCAAATGTTTATCTCGATTAACATGAAGTAGATGAGAATAAGCGTTTGTAAAAATAGTTTGTACAAGAGTAGAGAAAGTCATGTGAGTGTAACACATCAGATTTTTTTTCTGTTTTACTTTCTCTACTACGTATAGTAAGTATGGGAAGTATTGTATTCCACCCAATATTTCGATACCGAGATTTCACCGGAAATACATGTTTTGAGACCCCCTGAATCCAAAAAAAGCATTTTTGGAAACATGTCCGTGTGTGTGTCTGTGAACAGCATAACTCAGAAACGAACAGTCGGATAAACACCAAACTTGGTATTTGGGTTCAGTATCTTCCAAGGATGCGAAACGAAGGTTTTCAAGAAAATCCCCCCACCCCAGAGCACCCTTTACATGGAAGATTTTTCGAAAATTTTAATTTTCTCAAAAATGGCTCTAAGGATTTTGATTAAAATATATGTTTAAGATATTTTTATGACAAATAAAATGTATATCTTGAATTTCCTGGGAATGTCTCCAAAAGTATTCTTTATTGTGAACGACTTTTGCATAACTGGTAAACTATAAGAGATAGACAAAATTTTACTACACAAGAAATGTAGATCGCGCTAAAATACACAATTTATTTCATATACATTTTTTTTGTTGAGTGAAGCATTTTCGAGATATTACTTATTATTCCCTTAAATTTTTCAATACTTATTTTCTCAAATGGGAATTCGTTATTCATTTTTTTTGTCTTGGATATGCAAAAAGTATTAATCTGTGGGAAAGGGAATGGTGCTGCACCTAGCAACCAGTTATTAAGAGATATGTATGTGCTTAAAGGCTACTGTTTTTCTATATTGCCCTTGTAAATATATATTCCCCTTACATCTACAAGAAAATTAGCAATAAGATAGACTCTGTAAATGTTTATCTCGATTAACATGAAGCATATGGAGAATAAGCGTTTGTAAAAATAGTTTGTACAAGAGTAGAGAAAGTCATGTGAGTGTAACACATCAGATTTTTTTATACACACTTTAGACATTGCACCCTCGAATGTTGTGATCATCATCATTATTATAAGTGGTGGTGGTAGCTTCGGCGGCGGCGGTGCCGGTGCATCCAGGAATGTCCAACTATTTAATTTCTTCAAATCGCTCTGCTGCAGTTTGCAGGCGCGTAGCAGTTGCTCGGTGCAACGCGCCTGGTGTTTGAAAGCGTTTTCATTTTTGAGGCGCGTTGTAGTATCTCAGTGGTTGCATTTGAAACTTGCATCGGTACTGACGTGTGTGTATGTATACTATTGTATACTTTTATAATTGTTCGCGTCGTAGTTGCTCCAAACAAGCGTATACGTTTGATGTATGTTATTGCAATGGTAAAGGTAGATCTACTTGTAATCTTGTTGAACCATCTCAGCCATTTTCAAGATATGTTGTCACAGTCTCTTGTAACAAGTAGGTGCCGTGCGAGGCTGCGTGTTGCAGCTCGGCTAGTGGCTGCGAGCTGCCAGCCGTTTGCCCGACGGCCCCTGCAACTCGGAGAGGTGCGACATCTGTTTGGGGGGGAGGGGTCGGTGCTATCTATATGAGGGTAGGAGTTGAAGGAACAAAGCTAGGCTGCCATCTCCTAGTGTGACCCAATATAAAAGGATGAGATATTTGACGGAGAATTCTCGGTTGTCCTTCCGTAGTAATAGTGTATTCCGAGTCTGGTGTGCATTATATCCCAGGATTTGACGGACAAAAGCTAGGCGCCCTCTTATTGGCGAATGACGTACAGCATTGTCGTGGCCCTCTGACTCACGATGCGGTTCTCATGCGACATACTGTTATTGCAAAGCGCTGGACTTACCAAAGTCCGAGTAACGGTATATTTTTCGATGTGCTCTGATTCGCACTAAATGCGCGCATTGAGTGGTAGTTGAGTGAGTAGAAGTGAGAAAGAGTGAAATGTGAGCACGTAGTCCCTTCGAGAGAAGGTATAATGATCGTGCTGGGCAAAGTCAGGCTTTAGTCGCGTACCTACGCGCCGGTATGCTAGCCCCTAAAGAGAAGGATTTGTGGCCTTAGTAGCGTAAGTGTTCGCTCCGGCTATGCGCATTGGAGTCTTCAACGAATGAAACGTAGGCAAGGGAGTTGACTGAGCGTTGTTCTTAGACACACATTTTCTGCGCCGGCTTTGGCTGTCAGCTTTTTGTTTGTACCGCTTAGCAGTTTCGCAGTTGAGAGTCCATTTGAAAGGCGAAGCGGTAGGGTGTGAATATTTTAGATTGTTGCAGTAGGCCTTAGTAGCGGGTGTTTTCGCTTCGGCTTTAGACTTGAGTAAATGGAAGGTGGCAAGACGATTGAGGGAGTGAGTGGTCTTATTCGCGCATCGCTCGCACCGATGATGACTCCGTACAGATTTTCTTGCCAGTTTTTGTTAGCTAGTCCAACTCCTTAGTCTAAGTGGTAAAGGACCTAAGTAGCGCCTTGTTGCGCTCCGGGTGTGGTGATGCGCAGGACTGTCCCGGGTGGAACGTGCTGCTGTCTAGTAGTGGTCTTAGACGCCAATGGCGCCGGCTTATGCGGAGGCAGCGGCTACCTCCTGGTCATTTCTTAGCAGCGGTAATCCATTCCGCTCGTTGCCGTTCACCTCCATTTGCAGTGTCTCGGTTTCGAGGGTTGTAATTGGATGGAAGCTGTGCTTCTCTGAGCTGGTGGTGACTGCCGTACCGACGTCTGCTTTCGTTGTTTTGCCTCATTTCTCGGGCCGAGATGCTCGTTGGAATGCTTACTTTGCCTCTGTGAAATTTGTCTGTTTCAGGGGCGGCTTTCAATGAATTGAACGTTCCGGGTTCGGAGCAATCCAGCTCCCTCGTTGACATATGCTCGTCTCAAAGATTAAGCCATGCATGTCTCAGTGCAAGCCGAATTAAGGTGAGACCGCGAATGGCTCATTAAATCAGTTATGATTCCTTAGATGATACACAGTTACTTGGATAACTGTGGTAATTCTAGAGCTAATAGATGCAACTCGGTCCCGACCGGGGACGGAGGGATGCTTTTATTAGATCAAAACAAATCCGTCTTCTGGCCGTTTGTTTTGGTGACTGAATAAATTATGGCAGATCGCACAACCTCCGAGCCGTCGACGCATCTTTCAAATGCCTGTCTTATCAACTGTCGATGGTAGGTTCCTCGCCTACCATTTGTAACGGGGAATCGGGGTTCGATTCCGGAGAGGGAGCCTGAGAAACGGCTACCACATCCAAGGAAGGCAGTAGGCTCGCAAATTACTCACTCCCGGCACGGGATACGGGACTCATCCGAGGCCCCGTAATCGGAATGAGTATACTTTAAATTGTTTAACGAGCATCCATTGGACGGCAAATCTTGTGCCAGCAGCCGCGGTAATTCCAGCTCCAGTAGCGTATATTAACGTTTTTTTGCGGTTAAAAAGCTCGTAGCCAGACTTGTGTCCCACGCTGCCGGTTCACCGCCCGTAGGTGTTTAACTGGCATGCACGTGCGGACGTCCTGCCGATGGCCCGAGCCGGCGCGGGTCTCGCACTCGTCGTCCGGGGAAGGCCTATCATACCCGTCGCGGTGCTTTTAACCGAGTGTCTCGATAGGCCGGCACGTTTACTTTGAACCAATTAGAGTGCCTACAGCAGGCAGATCCGCCTGAATACCGAGTACATGGAATGGGACCTTAGTTCTATTTTTTTGGTTTTCTGAATCACCGAGGTAATGATCAATAGGAGCAGACGGGGGCATTTTTATTGCGACGTTAGAGGTGAAATTCTTGGATCGTCGCAAGACGGGCCGAAGCGAAAGCATTTCCCAATAATGTTTTCTATGATCAAGAAAGAAAGTTAGAGGTTCGAAGGTGATCAGATATCGCCATAGTTCGCCGCGTCCCCGCCGCCCACGGGCTGCTAGTCTCCGGAGTCCTCGGACAGCTTTGGCCGTTCTCCCGTCCGCAGCACTATTGCTTCGGATGCCTTCCCGACCCGTCTTGAAACACGAACCAAGGAGTCCAACATGTGTGCGAGTCACTGGGAACCACTAAACCCAGAGGCGTAATGAAAGTGGGGCGGACTCATGCCGCCGAGGGAGGATGGCTCTTCTGGAAAGCCCACACTCCCGAGGCGTCCCGTCTTCGGCCGTGGGCGCACACAGAGCGTACACGTTACGACCCGAAGGATGATGAACTATGCCTGGTCAGGACGAAGTCAGGAGAAACCCTGATGGAGTTCCGCAGCGATTCTGACGTGCAAATCGATTGCCAGAGCTGGGTATAGGGGCGAAGGACTAATCGAACCATCTAGTAGCTGGTTCCCTCCGATGTTTCCCTCAGGATAGCTGGCGCCCGCTTGATACGAGGCGAGTCTCATCCGGTAAAGCGAATGATTAGAGCGGCACGACTTACGGCACTGTGTTGTTTGTACGGACTCGCTGAGTGCCGTTCAGAGTATTAACGCGCTGTGCAATTACCACCCCCTGGTACAGCGCATACGACCTGCTCAACTCGCTTGATGTCTCTGGCATCAGCGTCTCCTTCATATGGATTCCAGGTCATGTGGGCATCTCAGGTAACGAGTCTGCTGACGCCGCTGCCAAATCGGCAATTTTATCGCCCAGAATTTTTAACTCTGTTGTTCCCTCGTCTGATTTGTGTGTTATTTTACGTCACCGCACCCTCTCGCTTTGGCTCGATTAGTGGACGGCCCCCCGGGGGAACAAGTTGTGTAGTGGAATATTTGTTTGTTAGCCCCACGTTTGGGTTACAATTTGAAGTGGATTATATTTGTAGGTAGTTGGAAGATGCTTCATGTTTATCTGCACCACGTATGGGAGTCAATTTGTCGCGGTCACTTCGTGTTATCTTTTGCTGGGCGCCTGTTATTGTATTACTACTTTGAATGTTGGGTTCATTGTCCTCCGGTTAGCTAACGTTTCTCGGTCGAGCACATCTCTTGATCAAGGTGTGTAAACGGAAATGATTTATTACTCAAAGATAACACTGATAAAAGAATTTGTTTTTACACTTTTATTACCGTCACAATTAATGAAGTTCCCATATTAACTCGTGATCCATGCCAGACTGAAACTGTTATGTTTTCTAATGTTATTATAATCAATTATTTGCCGCACTTTATTAATTTGCGTATTTCACATTTATAACTAACTTTACAACGTGAGAGATTCTGTAGAATTGCGTAACGTGTACTTTAAGTATGCTTCCGTTGAACTACGGGACGTGTAACCCGCGAACGATTGTGATGAACTATGCGACGTTTAACTTCTGAATGATTCTGTTGGACTGGACAATACTTGCCTCTGGCTTTAGCTTTTTATACTCCCACACCCCGATATGCCTAAAGATTATAACCGAGCTGCTATTGGTTAATAAAACGCGCCAACATTTGCGTCTATTTTTATATCCAGTCAAAATTACGAGCACAAATGCTCTAGGGAAAATATTCCCGGTATTTCTAAGAAAAGCGCGCCAGTCTGACGTCATTTGTTTGTCTCTTCTAATTAATATTCAACTCACCCCCTCGCTCATTGTTATCCGCTCTTATTGTCAATTTTAGTGAGGTCGTGTAAACTTATTTCCTAACAATGCATATAATTAACAAACATCTCAAATCAATGTCATACAATAATGCTTATTTACACTACAATCACTCTGGAATTTACATTATTGTGATACAAATTACTGCCACAGTGGACGGCCCCCCGGTGGAACAAGTTGCGGTAGATTAAACCTCTCCCGTTAGTCTGGAGTACCTCGTCTCGCGCCTATCGTCGGGAAGAGGTAATTTTAGCTCGTTTACGAATCAGGCATTGCCATTTTAGTCATAGATACCTGCTCAGTGGTGATCCCGCACCACTCTGTGAGCAGTGTGATGCGCCCTTAACGGTGCGTCACATTTTAACAGAGTGTCAAGTTTTAGCTTCATTGCGCGTTCGTGTGTGTCTGCCTGTTGGCATAGCCAACGTTTTGGCAGACGACGCTCATGCTGTAGAATGTCTTTTACGTTTTATCAGTGACGGCGATTTTAATCGACGCATTTGATACGCTTAGATCTTTTAGCTTTGTGATTTTGTATTGTCTGTTTTAATGGGGCTCTTCTCCCCGGCGGACATATGGCGCTCATGTCCCTTGCGTTCTACAGTTCTTGACACGTCGTTTTACTCTTTTATTGTTTTATTTACAATGGCTTTAGTGTAGTATACATTAGCTTTTACTGTCTTGTTTTTAGTGTTTTAAACTAAGCGGGTTTATGTCCCGTATTTTAGTTTTGGATTTTAAATTTTATACCTTGTGAGGGCGCTAATGACCTTAGCTGCTTAGCGCCCTTCAGCTGCATCACATCATCATCACATCCTGCTCTCGACTACGAAACGGTTCACAGTAGGTCCGATCAACAAAGTGATGCAGTAATTTGTATCACAAATTACTTAAATGTAAATAATGATTGTAATATGAATATGCATTTTTATGTGACATTGATTTCAGATGTTTATTAATTGTAATTATTATTTGGAAATAAGTTTATACGGCCTTACTGAAACTGTCAATAATAGCGCGCAATAATGCAGAGAGGGGGGGTGAGCTGTTTATCATTATTGGAAACGAGGAAGTTGCGTAACATTGGCGCGTTTTTCCGTTGAGAACCTTCTGGAATATTTCCTAGAGCATATGTATTCATAATTTTCATTGGATATTAAAATAGACGCTAATGTTGGCGCGTTTTATTAGCCAATAGTAGTTTAGTTATAATCTTTAGGCGTATCTGGATGCAGGATTATAAATAGAAGCCAAGTTAGAGGTAAAGTCAGTCAGTCCTTCAGTTCGCCGAAAGCATTCATACACTACACGTCGTCTTCAGTCAGTTCGTCATACATCGGATATAGATTCACAAATTACGCGCAGCAGAATTATGAAAGATCTAAAATATGGTAAAGTTAATTATACAAAAGGTTGAAGTACGTTTATTAAAAGTGATCAGTAAGAAGTTATTATAACAGTTTCAGTTTGGCGAGTATCTAGATCAATATGTAAAAGTGATAGTGAACGTGTTCGACAATAAAAATTATAAAACAAATTTCTTCATCAGTGTTCTTTTTGGATAAAAGATTCCTTTCCGTTTACACAACCCTGATCAAGACACATGTTCGAACCAAGATAAGATAATAGCTAGCCGGAGGACAATAAACAAACTTAAAATTCTTTCGAACACTAACACTGATGCAAATTGCTAACACAAGATGGAGCTACAAACCGAACAAATGAATGACGTCACAAGATGGCTTCAACACTGAGGTAAACAAACATTATAAGCAATACCACATCAACGTGGGGCTATAATAATGTTAAACATTAATAACATATAATACCGTCGCAAAAGTAAGACCTTGTTGCGTGCCACGCTTCTCCACGGTTATCCCATTCGTGTTGAGAAACATCGCACCTTCAATTCCTGACGAGGCGTCGTCACCACCCTTAGCCTCGATGGTATGTCGGACGAAGAACTTGTCGAATATCTTTCCGACCAAAAGGAAACGGCAGTTCATCGAGTGCAGGCTAAACGCGACGGAGAGTTTGTACCCACTCGTACCCTGTTTATCACTTTCGATGGCGTCGATCTGCCCACGAATATTTCAGCAAGGTACGAACCAATTGCGGTGAAGCCCTATATTCCTAGACCTCTGCGTTGTTTTAAATGCCAACGTTTTGGTTATACGCAAGCCTCTTGCAAGAGTGCCGTTTCCATCTGTGCCTCTTGTAGTCAGCCCTCACACAAAGTTATCTGTTCATCCGCCCCCGTCTGCGTTAATTGCAAAGGGTCTCATTGTGCGTCATTTGCCGACTGTCCGCGGTTATTGGACGAGAAGTCCGTCCAGGAGATCCGGGTAAAGGAGAACTCTCCTTCGCTGAAGCCCGGATACTTTTCCATGCGCGCCAACCTGCACTCGGGTACGTTCAGCTCTGTAGTTGCCTCACCAGTACCCCGAAGGATGCCGAAACACAGACCTGGACCATGACTGCCTTGACCGCGACTACCATCCGGCCGTCAATTTCTGACACAGTTATCAAGCCATCTAAAACTGGTCCTAAGGTACTAAAGTCGCAAGGCACTGAAAAGAAGCCAAGCAGAAACTTCGTAGGGAAGATTTTCTGAAAGACTCCACGTGCGCGCGGTAAAAAAGTTCACCTTCACCTCCTCGAAGTTCGCAGTCCCAGGATGCTCATGGGACAAGCCGTGCTCAGCGGAACCCCTCACCCATTGCCACCCAGAGCCGCTTCACGGCGCTTGAATCGGTTTCTGGCTCTGAGAACGTAGACCCTCCCTTCGAAGAGGCTATGGAGTCTGACCAACTCCATACCAAAAGCCCGAGCCCAAAGGTTAAGCAGAAGGTAATTTTGAGCCGCCCTTCTAAGTAGACAGTTTATACCTTTTATTCATGGCTATCCTAACCTGGAATTTACGTGTTGTACGATCGCGTAGGGCGGAACTGCAACTTTTATTGCGTTCCAATTCACCCATGGTCGTGTGTTTGCAGGAGACTAAGCTTCGCCCTCACGATCCTTTTGATCTCCGAGGGTATACTCCTGTTCGCTACGATCTTGCGCCGGATGAGGGTACTCCTGCTCATGGAGTTGTCATGTTATTAGTGCGTAACGACGTTAATTTTCAAACTCTCACTCTTACGTCCGATTTGCAAGCTTTTGCCGTTAGGCTTCAATTACCCGGCTTTTTCTTTTCCGTTTCTCTGTGTATTCACCTCCATCGTCTCCCCTCGCTCATGCGGATAATCGCGATATCCTGTCCGCTCTCCCAACACCGTTTCATGTGTTGGGAGATTTTAATGCCCATCACCCCCCCCCGTGGGGTTCACCAAGGGCTTGTGCGAGGGGATTTCTTCTTTCCAACATTTTTTCTCAGTTCAACCTCTTCATCCTCAATACAGGTGAACCTACTTTTCTTTCTGAATCTTCTGGTACATTCTCTCACTTGGACATTGCCGTTTGCTCCGTCCAGCTTGGTAGTCGTCTGCAGTGGAACGTCGTCGCTGACACCTACTCCAGCGATCATTATCCGTACATTGTTTCTCTTCTGTCTCACCACATCCAACCTTCCAGAGCACCTACCTGGCAATTCCTTAAAGCCGACTGGGGACTGTATTCCAGCCTCGTGTCTTTTGTGGACCAGCTCTTTACTGACGTTAACCAAATGGTGCAGCACCTGAAGTCTACGATCTTATCTGCAGCCGAACGCACCATTCCCCGTTCATCCTCCGACCCTCGGCGTATTCCTCTACCGTGGTGGACCAAGGATTGTCGGGACGCCATTCGTGCCCGTAGAGCTGCACTTAGGGTATTTCGGCGACACCCTACACTGGATAATATGGTTACTTTTAAACAATCGCGCGCCAGGACTCGTCGCATTATTCAGGTTAGCAAGAAGGCATCTTGGACTCGTTTTGTCGAGTCTTTTAATCGCTTCACGCCTTCCTCTGTTGTTTGGGATAAACTTCGTCTCTTCTCCGGTAGAGTATCTCATTGTACTGTGTCTGGCCTTCAGGTTTCCAATGCCACCATAGTAGATCCGGCTGCCATTGCTAACACTTTGGGTGCTAACTTCGAGATGGTTTCCAGTTCTGACCAATATCCCGCCGGTTTTCGCTCTCACAATGACCGGCAGGATTCCGAGACCTATACTTTTCGGTCTGCTAATACGGAGTGTTATACTGAACTTTTCACAATGAGGGAGCTGGAGCAAGCTCTCCATTGCTCTAGGCACTCCGCTCCTGGGCCGGCGGGTATTCATGTCCTGATGTTAAAGAACCTTTCAGCCGACAGTACGCTCTTTCTCTTACAGGTCTATAACTGTATTTGGCAAGACGGCTTTTTTCCTTCCGTTTTGCGCGAAGCCACCATTGTCCCTATACTTAAGCCTGGAAGGGAGCGCCAACTAACCTCCGGCTACCGCCCTATCTCCCTCACCAGTTGCATTTGCAAGGTGCTGGAGCGCATGATCAACGGGCGGTTGACATGGTGGCTTGAGTCGCAGAAACTTCTAGCGAAAGCTCAGTGCGGATTTCGTCACAATCGCTCTACCGTCGACCATCTGGTGTCTCTGTCGACGCATATTATGAACGGATTTCTGAGAAAGTGTCAAACAGTGGCTGTGTTTTTTGACCGGGAGAAAGCTTATGACACTTGTTTTACGTACACTTCACGCATGGAATTTACGCAGTCGTCTTCCCATATTTCTTCGGGAGTTTATGACGGACAGCCTCTTACGTGTACGTGTGGGCTCGGTTTTATCTAGTCGTTTTATTCAAGAGAACGGTGTACTGCAGGGCTCTGTACTCAGTGTCACACTTTTTGCGTTTGCTATCAACCCCATTTTTTTTATTGAATTCCACCTGGGATGTCATCGTCCTTTTTCGTCGACAATTTTGTCATTTATTGCAGTTCACGGCGGACCTGTCTGCTCGAACGCCATCTCCAGAATTGTATCGACCGTCTAAACGCCTGGAGTAACGCCAATGGCTTTAATTTCTCCGCCGAGAAATCCGTCTGCATCAATTTCTGGCGTCGGAAGGTTTTCCCTCCGCCCTCTCTCCATCTTGGGTCGGAGGTCCTTCCATTTGTAGACGAGGTGAAATTTTTGGGGTTGATCTTTGATTACAAGCTGAGCTTGAGTTCTAAGATTTCCTTTTTAAAAGTAAAGTGTGGCCGTTCCCTTAATCTTTTACGTGTTTCAAGTGGCACATCCTGGGGAGCTGATCGGACCGTTCTTCTGCGTCTTTATCGCTCCTTGGTCCGATCCAAGCTTGATTACGGGTGCATTGTCTATTCGTCGGCACGTCCATCTGTGTTACGTCGCTTAAGTGCCATTCATCATCGTGGTATAAGAGTCGCTACAGGGGCCTTTCCAACTAGCCCTGTACCCAGTCTGTATGCTGAAGCTGCAGAGCCTCCGCTGTCCTTCAGGCGTGAGATGCTTTTGTGCAGCTATGCATGTCGACTCTCAAGCTGGCCTGACCACCCATCCTTCGAGTTATTTTACGAGAATTCGCTTGATCGGCAATATTTAATTAGCTCCTCTGCATTGCTCCCTCCAGGGGTTCGATTTCGACAGCTACTTCGGCATCTGGACGTTACGCCAGCGCCGACCCTTCCCAGAGGCGAAACGCGTTTTCCTCCATGGTTGCGCGCTGAGGCCCACTGTCACCTTGGGTTAACGTCGATGCCGAGGAATGAGACCCCTTCTTCAGTCCTTAGATCAGCGTTTTTAGAACTTCAGGCGCAATTCGGGGACTTGCATTTTATATATACTGATGGGTCTAAGACTGATGTTGGAGTAGGGTGTGCCTTTGTTTTTGATCAAGGAAGTTTTCCCTTTCGTTTACCCGGTCAGTGTTCGATTTAACCGCCGAGCTTTTTAGAATTTCTCAAGCCATCTTATACATTCAGCGGCACGACGTGCGGCACTGTGTTGTTTGTACGGACTCTCTGAGTGCCCTTCAGAGTATTGACGCGCTGTACAATTACCACCCTCTCGTACAACGCATACATAACCTGCTCCACTCTCTTGGTGCCTCTGGCATCAGCGTCTCCTTCGTGTGGATTCCAGGTCATGTGGGCATCTCAGGGAACGAGTCTGTCGACGCCGCTGCCAAATCGGCAATTTTATCGCCCAGATATTTTTACACGACTTCGTATCGGACATTGCGTTTTTAGTCATAGACATTCACTTAGTGGTTATCCCGCACCACTCTGTGATCAGTGTGCGGCACCCTTAACGGTGCGTCACATTTTAAAAGAGTGTCAGGTTTTAGCACAAATGCGCGTTCGTGTGTCTATGACTGTTGGTATAGCCATCGTTTTAGCAGACGAGGCGCATACTGTAGAATGTCGTTTACGTTTTATCCGTGACAGTGATTTTATTCGACGCATTTAATGCGCTGAGCGTCTTTTAGTTTTGTGATTTTCTATTATCTGTTTTAATGGGGGGGGTTGTTCTCCCCTGGGGTCATATGGCGCTCTGGTCCCTTGGCTTCTACAGATCCTGACACGTTATTTACTCTCTTATTGTTTGATTTACCAAGGTTTTAGTGTGGTGGTTTTTATACCTTGATGTGTTTTTTATTGCTTCGAATAAGCGGGTTTGTGTTCCGTATTTTAATTTCTGGTTTTTAAATTTTATACATTGTAAGGGCGCTGATGACCTTAGCTGTTTAGCGCCCTTAACCCCATATTATCATTATCATCGTCGGTCCAAGCTTGATTACGCGTGTATTGTATATTCATCGGCACGTCCATCTGTGTTACGTGGCTTTAATGCCATTCACTATCGTGTCATAAGAGTCGCTACCGGGCCTTTCCTGTAGAATGTCTTTTATGTTTTTTCAGAGACATTGGATTTAGCTGACGCATTTGATGCGCTGAGCGCCTTTTAGCTGTGTGATTTTATATTGTCTTTTTTTATTGCGGGCTCTACTCCCCATTGGACATATGGCGCTCATGTCCCATGCGTTCTACAGTTCTTGACACGTGGTTTTACTCTTTTGTTGTTTTGTTTACCATGTTTTAGTGTGGTGGTTTTAGTATTTGTGTGCTTGTTTTGTAGTGTTTTTGACTATGGGGTTTTGTCCCGTATTTTAGTTTTTGGATTTTAAATTTTACACGTTGTAAGGGCGCTGATGACCTTCAATGTTTAGCGCCCTTAACCCCATATCATCATAACCTGGAGAAACCTTATGCCATTTGTTGGAGGGGCGGCATTTTACGTACACTCCACGCATGGAATTTACGCGGTCGTCTTCCCATATTTATTCAGGAGTTTTGACGGATCGCGTCTTTCGTGTACGTGTGGGCTCGGTTTTATCTAGTCGTTTTATTCAAGAGAACGGTGTACTGCAGGGCTCTGTACTCAGTGTCACACTTTTTGCGTTTGCTATCAACCCCATTTTTTTATTGAATTCCACCTGGGATGTCATCGTCCTTTTTCGTCGACAATTTTGCCATTTATTTCAGTTCACGGCAGACCTGTCTGCTCGAATGCCGTCTCCAGAGCTGTATTAACCGTCTCTACACCTGGAGTAATGCCAGCGGCTTTAATTTCTCCGCCGAGAAATCCGTCGGTCTCAAGTTCATCAGGAGGGAAGACTTTCCCTCCGCCCTCTCTTCATCCTCGGCCTGAGATACTTCCATTTGCAGACGAGGGGAAAACTTTGGGATTGATGTTTGATCGAAAGCTGAGCTGCACTTCGCACATTTCCTTTTTAAAAGCAAAGTGTGACCGTTCTCTTAATCTTTTACGTGTTTTAAGTGGTGCATCCTGGGGAGCTGCTCGGACCATCCTTCTGCGTCTTTATCGCTGTTTGGTCCGATCCAAGCTTGATTACGGTTGCATTGTCTATTCATTGGCGCGTCCATCTGTGTTACGTCGCCTTAATGTCTTTCACCATCTTGGCATAAGAGTCGCTACAGGGGCCTTTCCAACTAGCCCTGTACCCAGTCTGTATGCTGAAGCTGCAGCGCCCCCGCTGTCCTTCTGGCGTGAGATGCTTTTATGCAGCTATGCATGTCGACTCTCGAGCTTGCCGGACCACTCGTCCTTCGAGTTATTTTTCGAGGATTCGCTTGATCGGCAATATTTAGTTAGCTCCTCTGCATTGCTCCCTCCAGGGGTTCGACTTCGACAGCTTCTTCGGCATTTGGACGTTACGCCAGCGCCGGTCCTTCCCAGGGGCGAAACGCGTTTTCCTCCTTGGTTGCGGTTGTGGCCCACTGTGACCTTGGGTTAACGTCGATGCTGAAGAATGAGACCCCTTCTTCAGTTTTTAGATCAGCGTTTTGAGAACTTCAGGCACAATTCGGGAACTTTCATTTTATATATACTGATGGGTCTAAGACTGATGTTGGAGTAGGGTGTGCCTTTGTTTTTGGTCAACATAGTTTTACCTTTCGTTTTCCGGGGCAATGTTCGATTTTTTACTGCCGAACATTTTAGTATTTATCAGTCACTTTTATACGTCCATCGGCATGACTTCCGGCACGGTGTTCTTTGCACAGACTCCCTGAGCGCCCTTCAGAGTATTAACGCGCTGTACAATTACTATCCACTCGTACAGCGCATACATGATCTCCTCCACTCGCTCGGTGTTTCTGCGACCAACGTCTCTTTCGTGTGGATTCCGAGTCATGTGGGCATCTCAGGTAACGAGTCTGCCAACCCCGCTGCCAAATCGACGCTTTTATCACACAGATGTTTTACCTGTGTTTTTCCCTCCTCAGATTCTTATGTTGTTTTACATCACCGCATCCTCTCGCGTTGGTGCGACGAGTGGGCGGCCCTTAGGGGGAAGAAGTTGCGGGAGGTTAAAGCTCTCGCGGTTTTCTGGGCCACCTCTTCTCGTGCTTGTCGTAGGGAAGAGGTGATTTTAACATGACTTCGTATTGGACATTGCGTTTTTAGTCATAGACACTTGCTTAGTGGTGATCCCACACCACTCTGTGATCAGTGTGCGGCACCCTTAACGGTGCGTCACATTTTAACAGAGTGTCAGGTTTTAGCTCAATTGCGCGTTCGTGTGTCTTTGCCTGTTGGTATAGCCATCGTTTTGGCAGACGACGCGCATACTGTAGAATGTCTTTTACGTTTTATCGGTGACAGTGGTTTTAGTCGACGCATTCAGTGCGCTGAGCGTCTTTTAGTTTTGTGATTTTATGTTGTCCATTTTAATGGCGGCTGTTCTCCCCAGGGGACATGTGACGTTCTAGTCCCTTGACTTCTACAGTTCCTGACACGCAGTTTAATGTTTTATTGTTTTATTTACCAATTTTTAGTGTGGTGGTTTTTATATGTTTGATATATTTTTATTGTTAAGACTAAGCGGGTTTGTTTCCCGTATTTTAATTTCTGGATTTTAAATTTTATACATTGTAAGGGCGCTGATGACCTTAGCTGTTTAGCTTCCTTAACTCCCATATCATCATCATCATCATCATCATCACCATCACATGCTCCTTGAGCGTAAACTACAGCCATGAATGCGTCTAGTTCTTCCAAGTCCAAAGTCCAGTAGTTATCATTGTGCGCAATGCGTGCCTCTGTTTCAGTGCATTTCTTCATCAGTCGTAATGTAGATTCATAATGCATAAGGAAGTGCGCTGACGGGAGCCCTCCAGACCTTGGCATGTCCTATAGGAACAGCAGCTTAATGAATAACATTTTGTTGGCCTCTCCTATCTGCACAGTTTGTAGTTGCGATGTATGTGCATTGTGCGCCATATTCTTGGCCATTGATGTCTGGTTTTGTTTCACTGCTGTGTGATGTACTACCTGAAATTTTTGGCGTAAAAATATAGACCTTATATAAAAAATGCATAACCAGCAATTTTAATGATTACAATGTTGTTTTACATCTCCCTCTGCCTCTTCCTCTCCTCTTCCCTCTTCCATGGAGAGCAACACGTGCACACGATATCAAAACCTCTAACACTCGGTGCAGTAGGAGCATGAATCCCCCGCCCCCAAAATACAATTTGTTGTTTTATGTACATACTATAACACGGAGCTTTCCATTTACCAGTTTCATCAGCTGTGTGATCTGGGGATACCTCCGGTGAATCATCGCTAACGTTCTGAGAAGATATATCATACCAATTACCAGCACTTTCACTTTCGTAAACGCGCTATAGATCAAATTAATCCACCTCAGATTGCGTTGGAGATATATTCCGAAGATCTTAAGGAATTTCAGCTTCAGAAAGACCACGATTGTGAAAGGGATGCATTATGTGCTGAGTAAATAGCCTGTCTCACTACAAAGTATGTCAAGGCAAAGCTCGACTGCAACACGAAAGCTAAATGACAACACAGCTCAACTCCAGTCTGGTAGGCTCGTGGTGAACCCAAGTAAGCGCTTCTGCGTACTTTCCCTTGGAATGACTTAACCATAGGGATGGTAGGATTGTTGTAGGATGGTGGGTTTGGTTTTTAAGTTGATGGTGTGATAGGAGGCAGCTTCTATATGTTTATAATCTCCTCAGCGGGCTACATGATAATGAAAAGCTACGCGAATTTAGACACGGATATAAGAGCTGACAATGACTCACATACTATGTTACACTGGGCCAGAAACATGTTTGTTGTGCAGTGATGATTATTGCCGGTTCTAACTATCCAATACACGTCGTAAGAAATGTGGCTAAGGAAGCGGTCAGTTTACTGTCTCCGAGAAATTTGCTATTATTTTAAAAAGTTACGCCCGAAATGCAAAACAAATATTGGTTAGCTAAACGTCATTGAAAAGGAATAAAAGTCACAAAACCAAAGGAAAATGCTTCCAAAAACAGTGACAATATGAGCGTTCTAAAATCAAAATCGATCAATTGACCGCCATCGAGCGGTAAGCAATAGCATGACTCTGTACTGGCCGTGCATGAGTAAATGGATACGTTGACTAGAATGACTCAAAATGAAAGGTGCTTTAAGCGCCTCTAGGGGCCATCAATTTAACAAGGGAAGCTCTATTCAGAACTTCAGAAGGCTTAACCATAGGGGTGAAGGTTGTATTGGAGAAGTGGAAACAAAGGGCACTAACTCCCCACATGGACACGGTGTGTCACTAGTTGTACTTTTGCGGGAAAGGCGAATTTTCTGATTGGCTGTTTCAAGTTTAGACGTTCGTAACGAACTAAATGGCAGGCACAGAACACCAGAGTAGGCTTTGGTGTAGGTAAAGAAGAAAGGAACCATCTTGGATTTTTATTCTGGAAGTTTTCGTCCGAAGTTTTTTCAACAGGAACAAAGCAGAGACGGTAATCATACATTTACGCTATTTCTGATTGAATGTATATTTGTTGTAATATTGGTATTTTCTATTAACTTCAGTGATATTCGTAGAATGAGGTAGAAAACTTTGATAGTTTATTGTGTGTTACACATTCTTATATAAAATTAATTTTCAGATACATTCAGAGCCGTCCAGACAGAGGGGATACGCCTACGATTTACATTCCCATCCAGTGCTGTGGTTCGAGTCCCGAATGAGACAGAATCTGAAGGTATGTTATTAAGTTTGAGCAAGTTATTAAGTTTCCAGCATTAGCTGGATGAAAGGTTAAGTTTTTCAGTTAATCAGATATATGATGAATCATTTGTAGAATACTTATAAAAATAGCTTACTGTGAGTAGAGAAAGTCTTAGATGGCAGAGCAGTGGTATGGCAAGTTAAAGATTGCTGGTTTGAATCCCAGGCATGGCATTGAATATTTTGTCTGATTGTATATACTCATCCACTATTCTGTATATGCAAACAACCCATGCTCTTTTCAGTGAAGGTTCCATGAATGTTTTCAATGAATTGGATCTTTTGAATGATCCCTTCATCTGTTATTTATAGTGAACATTTTAACACACTAAGTATTTTAAACGCTTTTCATATACAGCGCATTGCATCCGAGGTACTATGGGAGGTTAGGTTTTTTTATATAAGCTTAGGTTTCTGAATTTATGGAAGATTAGCATTAGGTTAGTTTATTTATTTATATATAAGCTTAGTTTTCTGAATTCACAGAAGGTTAGTAATTTTTTTAATGAAAAGTGTTTAAAATTTCACTATAAATAACAGTTCGAAGGATCCTTCAAAAGATCTGATTCATTGAACATTCAATGAAAAGATCCATGGATCCTTTGCGTATCTGAATTTTATTTTGTTCAAGTAACACAAGGTGGTGGTGGTTTTACAATAAAAGTGTTATTTCCTTCTCATTTAGCACTTTATCAACCAAACTTTTTTGCCACTTTTTAACGGTTTCCCAGTTTTGTGTTAAAACAGCTTATTCACACTACGCACTTCTTCCTTTGTCATGACAACTCAAACACTAACTGATAAAATCGAAGATTTGACCTGAGCTGAGCATATGAGTGCTAGCATATTATGAATGACTGTTTGCTTATCATATATCCTGTGTTATGCAAAGAGTTTATTTGGTACTCAGATAGCACAGCTGCGAATTCATTGCTGCATTTCTCATATAGGCAAGAGAATAGCAGTCATCCATACAATTGGTAATTAACAAAAAGATACTCTTTGATTGTTAATGCAATAGCAGGTAGAATTAAGAAAATCATATTTTGTAATCTCATAACAGTTGTTATATATCCATTACCTTTAAGAATGAGTTCTTACGATAACCGCAATAAAATGTGTAGTTCTATACCTTTCCTACTCCAATATTTCATGATGCAATACGTTTAAGGAACTATTTACATTGGCGTAAGCGTAGTGCTTAGTTTCATGACAAGAGGAAGCATATGCTTTGTTTACATCAGAGAGAACTCTGGTTTACAGTGGATAGTGTGTAATATAATCACAAGGTGTTTGTAACCACAAATTTTTCCTTAATGTAAGCAATTTCTCATTTCAGAAACCTACTTTTAAGGGTAGTTTAAACATGTGTGTTCTATTTAATTCTAGGATATACACAATGGAAAGTTGGAGTTAAGTTGTGGCTATTTGTGTCCAGTGATGGTACTTCAAGAGCATAGAGAGTGACAATGACATTAATAGTGTTAAATGGTGTGTTGAAACTTGCTAATGACATTTATTGCACTGCTAATAGCGATTTAGTGAATGACAAACAATAGCTATACTATTGCATATAATGTGTGCAGAAGTTTCTTTGTAGGAAATGGAGTTAAGTTATTCATGTCAAATTGTATTGCGCTATCTAAGAGTAGAATAAAATAACAAGTGTCAAACATGTGTTATTCTTCCAATTTTCCTGTCAAATTCCACATCCTACTGTTGGTTGGTTGCAAGTTCAAACAAACCATGGAGACAGTTTAAATGCAAAAGATTTTACTATGAAGCATGCAGAAGAAATTATTGCAAGGTGCTTGATCTCATTCACTCTCAAAAATTTAAATGTGACCATTATGTATTATGAAATGGAAACATTCAGCAACCACTATTAACCTCAATAATATTATATAAAAAGCAATGTATGTGCCGACTATTGGATAATTTAAATAAGTTACACAGGAATAAACAGTTGTGTTTTTCATACTAGCCTAGCTGTGAGGTGTTCAGCTGATCATAATTGTGTTCTAATATTGTATTGCTACAGATGACAGTGACAAGTTATTTTATGTGAGCTTTAATCGACTTCTTTAAAAAGAAATTTGAATAACTCAAAGTGCAATCACGATTATTGATGCTCACGTAATTAACTTTGTACGTCATCAGTAGCGATACAGTATTAGAACATATGATCAGCTGGGCAGACAGCTAGGCGGGTATGAAAAATACAGCTGTAGTAGCTACGAGTGACGTCATCATCCGAGAGCACGATTTTTCATAGTTTAGTTCCATCCCCGATCACTACTCACGCTGCGATCGCCTTCGTGTTTCCACCAATTTAACACTAGGGTTGCACTTCTTATACTTTGGTGTTCTGTGGGCTTAACCTTCTTTGTAAGCTAAGCAAGGGCGTATAACAAAATAATTTTTGAATTATAGCACTAAAATAGAATGCAATTATATTTATAAGAATCGGCCTTTCGCCAGAGATAATGGCTGTTACGTATGACATTTTAAGTATGAGTTTCTGAAAAGTTATCTTGGTACAATAAACACCGGTGTTAAAAGTCCATTCTTTAATCTGTATCAAGCGTACACGTGTGTTGAATTTGGAACACCTGTTGAATAAAAATCTAGTCGGTGCCGCTTATCTCCACAGTGAATTAATCGGTTTTAAGTTTGGATTTGCATCTTGGTAAATTCTGAAGTATATAACATGACCAATCTGACTACTAAGCTGAGAGATGTAGTGCTGAAGCTGCATGAAATTCATGCTCTTAAATTTGGAGATTTTAAAATGAAAGTTGGAATCAATTCCCCTGTGTATTTTGATCTAAGGGTGGTGGTCTCTTATCCAAAATTAATGGTAAGAGAAGCACAAAATTAAAGAGTTTTATGATAATGCAGCCTGGTCCTTTTAATGCCACTACTTTAGGGTCGCCGCCCCCTGACATAAAGCGAGAGCAACATTACCAAATAGTTATAACTGCTGCATGCCCAATATAAAACCGTTGTAAAATATATGAATGTACTTATCAGAATATTTTATATAGAATATCACAAAGTCATGTGACGAGCAATGTCACACATTCAGAGAGTCTAACCTAGAATTTAAGAGTGTGTTTTGTTTCCGGAATTCGAGAAAAATTCATTGAAAAAACTAAACAACTCAGTCTTATGAATTTTTCATCTTGTAAATCATTGAAATTCCTGTTTTAATATAGTTTTTGTGGAAAAGGTAACTAGAAACCGGTAAGGAATTGTTGTTTGGTGAATAAATAGTATAGTGTGTGGCTAATAGTATCCATTAAAAGTCATATATTGTGTTGGCTATGTTGTAGGTACAGTTGCTCTACACATAGGTGGAGATAAAATGGAGAACACTTGTTTTTCTCTCCCAAAAATCCTTGTTTCTTATATGCCTGCGTTAAAAGACTGGAGGGTACTTACCTCTCTCTATCATAAAGCATAAAAAAGGGTATCACGGAGAGAGAAACTTGGAGAAACAAGAGCTGCGTTAACTGTGGTGACACCTTTCTTTTCGTTTGGTAAACCTAAGGCAGACATAATGTAGAACATAAGCATTTGCCATGGATATCAACAGACCTACAGATGACTTCCTCCAATGTGTCTTTACAGCTAGTAGAGTTGAATCAGTAAGGTGTTTGTGGCTTATTATATTAAGGCAATTAAGTTCTCATTCAATATAGACAACAAAATGCACACACACAGGGAATACTGAAAGCTACTGTTATAGAAATTACAAGTTTGTGAACCTCATAAAATTTTCATCATTCTCTTAAGTTGTTCTAAGTTTCATCGTCACAACTGTTCTACCAGCAGAAAATATAAAATACCAAGAAAATCGGACAAAGGACACTGTATGTTAAGATTTTAGAGAATCGGCTATAGCAAATTGGCTTGCTACTAAATTTAATAATTACATATAGTGTTTACCATGGCATTGCAGTCCGAGCTTATGGATAATTCTATTCATCATAATAGATTTAAGGCTACCTCAAGACTCCAATATCATGGCATATGCAAATGATGCCATCCTGTTTATTAAAGCTGATACAATACAGGATTTGTAAAATACAGCAAACAATGCTTAATTCCATATACGAATGGGGTTGCGAGAATAAGCTAAAATTTAACCCGCATAAAACAACGGCAGTGGTGGCTAAGAAGAGAACTGTCCCCCACACCAATAATTGTAATGAAATGGTAGATAATTTCAGTTATCTTGGAGTGACTCTTGACAGGAAAATGACTTTAAACCTCATTTAGACAACACGACTAAAACAGCAAGCAAATTCCATTCGCCACATCCAAGAGCTACTAAATGATCATGGGCAGATTCACAAGTATTATATACCATTTACTACTGGGCCTTTGAGCCAATGGTTCTGTATTGCATCTCTGCTCTGCACCATTTATTTGAGAAAAAAAAATAAATAAATAAAAAGGTTTCAAGATAAAAACTTAGTCAAATACAATGTGGATTTGTCCTTCAGATCGCTAAAGCGTATAGAACAATTTCCACTGATGCAGGTTTAGTTATTACAGGCATAGCATCATTATATATAACAGCTATACACAAGCAGAATTGGTTAATAAAAAGAAGGATTAACCATTCACTGGCAGAATTGTATAAGATAACATTGATTTGGAGAAGAAAACAAACTTAATTTCTGCTGTGCATCCATGAGAACACCAACATTTCATCAACAAGACTCCCTGCAACAGAATGCATAATTACAAGATCTATACAGATGGTTCCCGTAGAACAACAGACAAAGGAGAAGAGAGTTGTCTATATTTGCATTATCTATCAGGCTGAAATTCTTGCCGTCTGTAAAGCAATAAAATAGTGTGTAGACAACCAAAGTACATCATAAATTTACTCTGCCTCACAACCTCTTTACTTGCTATGAGTGATAAATATAACATCCACCCATTAGTCTCAGAAACGAAGACCTATTTATCAGGCTTTCAGTTTCACATTTGCCTTTCATGGGTTAAAGGACTCAGTGAGCAAGTTGGAAATGAAAGAGTTGATGAACTTGCTAAAGCATCATCATCCAGCACAGAGGAATTCACATACACAAAGTATTCACGAGTTAAAGCTGAATGCAAATCCAGAATCAATGATATGTTAAATTTGAAATGGAGAGAGTACCAATGGATCTACAACAAAGGTTCTTCCCTGGTGAGCATTGTCGATTAAAATGCTTATGCCTGAATTTGTAGCAACACAATTTCTTTCCAGACATAGAAAATTTGGTTTCTATTTTCAAAGATTTCATATTAATGCAGAAAATGGTTACGGATGTATCTGTGGAAATGAACAGTCAATTGAACACTTGCTATTTAACTGCACTAAGTTTCAGAGAAAAAGACATTTCCTTATAAAGCATCTACGCAAATGTATACCTTATAGCAAACCTTTGTACCAAATATTCAGTAGGATTTGTTGTTATAAACTATTCATCAACTTTATTCTCCATATCTATGATAATTTGTGAACTATTTTTACTGTTCTAACAAATCTGTAAACTCTAACCCTAGTGCACTTATTTAAAATAGGGTTCTTTTTGGATGGGGGGAGGGGTAGGAAATAGCAGTAAACTTTGCCAATGTAACTAATATTCTTACAGTAACTGATGCTCTTGTTTTTTTTTTTTTTTTGTTGAGGATGCTCATAACATATTCTGTATATTGTATTTTATGTATAAATTTGCTGATTAGTATATAAATTTTGCTATAGTAAAAAGAAGTGCGAAGGGTTATGGGTTGAAAATAGGGGTTTTAGTGCAACCTTTTGTATTCCACTAGCAATGCCCCGTAGTTTCTGCTTTGGTTTCCTATTTAGTAACTGTGCAGAAATTGTGGACTGCTTGAAAAAATAAATGAAGTACTATCATTGATAGATTGCATTTTACCAATTTTGTTTGGCGAAAGAGCTCAATTATGGATTTAGAGGCTAATTTGTTACATATGCCGTAATTGACTTTTTGTAAATTCTGCTATATTCCTTAAGAGTAGCAGGCAGGCTTAGGTTGTCATGCCATAGCCAGCTATTTAGTATGTGTATATGAACTGATGTTACTATAACAACATAGGATGTAAGTTATTGCAGCAAGTAATAGCGACTGAAACTCTTGGTTTCACTGCAGCTTGCAAGTCCTGGCAGCCTGTGCTTGCCACCTGCTTTTCTAAGGCTAAGAGTCATAATGGTGCCTGTAACAAATTAGTGTTTAACTCCATAATGCAACATTTCTGTCGAACAAAATTGATAATGCCAATCTCCGTGGTGTGGGGGTAACATGTCCTCCTCACATTCAAGAGGTCCCGATCTTGAATCTTGGTTAGGGTGAGTTACCTGCAAGGTTTTTTCAGTGTTTCTCTTTATCCTGAGAGGACAAATGTCTGGTAACTTAAAGCTCTAGGGAACTCAGGCCCATTTGAGCATAATTTCAAGCATTTCATTCATTCACTGTTCAATGTGACCTTCCTGGTTAAAGGACATTAAACTTCAAGCAAAAACAAAAACAAATGGTAATCAGCATAAATGGTTAGCCATTAACAATGTATGTAATTTATTTTTTCAGGTGGCCAAACTCTGCATAATTACTTTTCATTCTTAAAATTTTTAATTATGTGAAGAGGGTGTTGACAGTGAATAAATGCATTTTCATTATATATGAGAAAGAGAATAGGCAGTTGTGCAATAAAATAAGCTCATTGAAACAGTTTTTAAAAATATTTTTGTGAAATCACTGTGAAGTCTTTATAACACTTATATGGCAAATTGAGATTTTCATTTTTCCAGCGTCACTTTTACACCAGAACTTACTAGGACATATTTTGGAGGCTGTTGCCCCCATCATCAGCCTGGATTCATTGCCGTGCTTCCTCTTATGACTTATAGATGGCATTGTCTGGCTGGACGTACTGTGCAATGAGATCATCTACATATGGGACATCAAAGTATAACATATTCTGCTTCTCCTTATGTATGAATAATTTTTCCCAAATGGAGATTCGGCTAATTTTCTAAGGGCGTTTAAGATTTTAGGTTTCTCTACTAGCTAATGATCTGTGGACCAGAAATGCTCTACAACTGCTGATTTTTCCATTTGTTTATATTTCACATTTCTCATGTGTTCTTTAAACTTTCCTCTTTGTCTTCCCTATGTACACTTTCTTGAATCCTAACATCCAGTTTCATAAATACCAAAAGTTTTTCCCACTGAAATTTTGTCCTTTGTATTGGTCCTGAGTATGTTTTTTTTTTTTTTTTTTTTTTTTTTTTTTTGTTAACTGCGGCTAAAGTATACCATACTTTTTGAATATTTTTGTGAATTTTTGGAAGGCCCGTTGGGTGGAAAGAGAATTTTTTTGAACCTTTTAGCTTCTTTAGTGTGGTGATTTCCTTTATTTGTTTCTTCTTTTGAAATTTCTTTTATCTTCCTGTCTTGCCATCTCTTTGGTGAAGCCATTTTTACTTTCTCTACCACATACCTAGGTAGAGAAGCTATTGCTATCCATCCAAAAATTTGATACCAAGATTTTATCGAAAATACCTATTTTAAGGCCCCTGGAATCTAAAAAATGCATTTTTAGAAAAAGGTCCTGTATGTATGTGTAAATGACATTAACTCAAAAACAAAAAAAAAACAAAAAAAAAACAGTTCAGTACCTTCCAAAAATACGACACAAAGACTTTCAAGAAAATCTCCCTATCCCAAACTACTCTTTACATGGAACATTTTTTGAAACTTTTTATTTTCTCCAAAATGGCTCTAACAATTTTGATTAAAATACCGTATATTAAATATATTTAAATTATAAATAAAATATACATCTTGAATTTTCTGGGAATAGCCTGTGAAGTCCATTTCATTCGGAAGGAATTTTGTATAATCTTGTATACCTGGTAAATGCTAAGTGAAAACATACTTCACAAAAAATGTAGATCTCTTTAAAACACACAGTTTATTTCAAATAACTTTTTTTGTGGCATCAGCCATTCCCGAGATATCTGTTATTAATGGTTTGAATTCGTCAGTACCTTTGTCATTCTGTTCAAATCCTTTCAATATTCAGTTATTTCTTGCAATGTCATGGAAAGAGTAAAGTTTTAAGGCCAGCGTGTAGCATCCAGTTCTTAAATGTATGACTGTCAGAATTCCTTGTATCTATAATGAAACGTGTAATGCTGATGTTTCCAAAAAGATTTATCTTGATTAAAATTAAAATAAACTTTTGAAATAATAATTTGTATACCCACTAATAAGTGAGAGTGTAGAGAAAGTCGTGTGAATGTATCACATTAGAATATTTTTTTAGTTTAAATTATATGGCATGCATATAAATACTCTAAATAGTGTATTATATTTATTATTTATGTGATTCATTAATTGCTTTCTTATATTAAATAATACGTAATCAGTTTGAGTAATAATTTAATAAAACTGTTTCAGTTCCATAAGAAAATTCTTTTGTATATTTTCTCATTTATACGTTATTTTAGGCATCTCCCTTTCAAAACATATAACTGAAGTTACGCTGTATCTTTAGAAAATTAAAGAATTAATCTGATATACTCCTATGCTTTCTCTACCAAATACAAATTTACATATACCTGTTATAATTATGTATACCCATGTAATTATATATGCTAATATTTCTATAAATGGTTACTAGGTATTGCAGAGAGGGTATTGCATTCCACCCAAAAATTCAATACCAAGATGTCACATAAATAAATGTTTTGAGGTCCCCTGAGTAAAAAGATTTTTAGAAACATTTTCGTGTCTGTGTCTGTGAACAGCATAACTCAAAAACAAAGAGTCGGATAAATACCTAAGTAGCTTCCAAAGATGTGATACAAAGATTTTCAAGTAAATTACCCTTTACTTGGAACATTTTTTGAAATGTTTTATTTTTTAAAAAAATGGTTAACAATTTCGATTAAAATAACATATATTAATGATATTTACATGTCAAATAAAATGTATATGTTGAATTTTTTGGGAAAAGGCTGTAGAGTCCACTTCATTTGGTAGAAATTTTGTATAATCTTATATAATTGATAAACGTTGAGTGATAGACGAAAACGTACTACACAAAAAATATAGATCTCTTTAAAACACATAATTTATTTTAAATAATTTCTTTGTGTCGTCAGCCATTTCCAAGATACCTATTATTAATAGTTCAAATTGTTCAATACTTTGTCATTCTTTTTAAGTCCTTTCGATATTTAGTTGTTTCTTATAATTCTCCGTAGGAGAGGGGTTCCAACCCCTTCAACTGCTGTGGTGCAGGCACTGCATACCCCTATCACTTGTGATATTTTTGACGTTCTAGATGTACGTTGAGCTGAACGTATGTTCCCCTCCCATTGGGGAGTCATTCAGATTGGGTTGGTCTCGATGGGGCAGTGGTTCCCAATACCCATGGGAGATTGGGTATGCTCAGGCAGAGTTGTGCGATGCCTCAGTGTTTTCTGGTACCAACCTGAGAGCTGATAGACTGTGTGCTAGATCATTGTTGCCCCTACTGAGGTTATTTGGTTGTCTTCTCCTCTGGGGTTGACGTGCATAAGTGGCATACCCACTTCCATCCCTGCGCAAGTGGGGGGGGGGCTTTTTAAACAATAAGGTGTTGGCCTAATAGAAAACCCCATGGGAGGGAGTGTCATCGGCTAATGCCTTCCCCTGAGCCTAGAAGGGGAGCTTCAGTTCCGGGAGGACCTTTGCCCTGAACTATTTCTTCAATTGCATGCAAAGAGCATATAATTTAAAGCCTGCATATAGCATTCAGTTTTAAAACATTTGACTATCGCATTTCTCTGTATCTATAATGAAATGTGTAATACAGCTATTTCCAGAAAGTTTTATCTTGATTAAAATGAAGAAGATAGGAAAATAAGCTTTCATGAGAATAATGTAACGTCTCTTCATCCTTGGGTTTGCAAATATTACAAATTTGCTATAGGGCATTCTAAAATATACATTATGGATGAGTCTACAGGCACTGAGGAAATTTTAAAGTAAGAAAGTGTCATTAAATGCAGCGTTCTATCAATCAAGAATGCTTACGGTTTTACTGATGCATCTTGTAAGTTCAGTAGAGGTGTTACATCCTTCACAAACTTATAGGTACAATGGCAAAAATGTGATTTACATATCTGTACCAGAATTTATATATGTGATAAAAGCTTATATGCATTTCCAACAAACTCATATATAAGTTTTCCAGAAATGAGGAAAGTGGGTTTCCCATTGCTAAACCATTCACCTGGTAGTGTAGTTTGTTCCTGAATGTGAAGTAATTTTGATTGATGCACAGTTTGGTTAGTATCAGATATTCCTCTATATCGCTTCCTTATCAATCTCTGTGGAATGTAGCCATTTTGACAAAACTTGTTCTAGCTGGTCTTCTTGTATGCTGGGAAACAGATGACATCAAAAGAGACAAGTACATCATTTTCTTCTATTTCTATATCTTTAATTTTCCCAATGAGGTCATAAGTGTTACAGAATCCAATAACGTGCTCCCCTTTCTGGACATAAAAATCATAAGGAATCAGAACACAATAAAATTTGCCATAAATAGAAAAGACACATATAACTACATTAAAAGTGACAGCTACAACCCCAGAGAACATAAATATGCAATAATAAACAGCCTTACCTTCAGATTGGTAAACATACCAATGAACACACAAGAGTATAAAAATGAATACAACAAGATCCTGGAAATCATACATAAAAATGGCTTCACCAAAGAGATAGTAGACAGAAAGAAAAGAAATTCCAAAAAAAGAAACAAATGAAGGAAATCACCACACTAAGCAACATCAAAGGAACCAAAAGGTTAAGAAAAATTCAGTTTCCATCCATGGGCCTTCCAAAAATTCACAAAAATATTCAAAGAATATGCTATAACCTTAGCCCCGGTTAACAAACATTCTCAACACCAATACAAAGAACAAAATTCCAGTGGGAAAAATTTTTGGTATTTACGAAATTGAATGGCAGGTTTGCAAGAAAGTGTACATAGGGAAGACAAAGAGGAATATAGACACAAGGTTTAAAAACACATGAGAAATGTGAAATATAAACAAATGGAAAAATCGACAGTTGCAGAGCATTTTTGGTCCACAGGCCATCAGCTAGAAGAGAAATCTTAGCTCTTAAAGGCCCTTGGAAAATTAGCAGAATCTCCATTTGGGAAAAATTATTCATGCATAAGGAGAAGCACAATATATTAAACTTTGATGTCCCATATGTAAAGGATCTCATTGCACAGTATGTCCAGCCAGGCAATGCCATCTACAAGTCGTAAGAGGAAGCACGGCAGTGAATCCAAGCTGATGGGGACAACATTCTCTGAAATATGTCTCAGTAAGTTCTGGTGTAAACGTGAAGCTAGAATAATAAAAATCTCAATTTGTGCATACAAGTATTGCTAAACAATGTTATACTTTAAGAAATGTTAATAAATTTTAAAGAATGTATGTGTGTAATAACAAATAGTCCATATGTGTTTACAGGAAGCCATTTCTCATCTTCTTTGGGATTTTGCAAAAAGCAAAGTAGATTGTGAGCAACTTTGTGGCGTTCCTTACACTGCATTGCCAATTGCTACACTTGTCTCTGTGCACACTGGTATACCAATGCTAATTCGGCGGAAAGAAGCTAAGAAATATGGCACTAAGAAATTGATAGAGGGCAAATTCACTCCAGGAGAGAAGTGTGTGATTATTGAGGATGTGGTAACAAGTGGCCTTAGTATTTTAGAGACTGTACAGGTAAAATATACATCACCTTATTCAATATACTTAAGTTAATTATATCCAATACTTATATTTGAAATAGTTATTTTACTAAGTTGTATACAAAACAAGAGAACAGACCGGCCTTCAGCCCTGGCTCTTTACTGGTCATGTTCATAAATTTTAATATTTTCCTTAGTTTACTTCCTTTAGTTCTTAATTTCTTTATTTATGTATCTCTGTTCATTGTCCAAATCCATTTATTTTACTTTACTTAAATATTGTCCTGAGCTCTTACTGTCCTTGTAAAATATTTCAGTTATAACAAAGTTATCTCTAATCCCCATATTTCTTTGCCCTACATCATTTGCCTCCACTATCATACCATATACTGACTATCCATTTAATATTTATATCAGGTACTCTATTTTAACTACTTCTAATGGCTGACGTGGTCCCTTTTCCTTTTGCTAGTGCAAACTTCTTATGCTTCTCCCATTACTGCTTCCATCTGTTTAACACCTAGATAAATACTGTCTCACATTCTTTATTTTCTTTCCTCCATTTTTTTTTATCAATGACACTTTGCCCATTACTACTAACGAGTAAATTCCCTTTTCTTCACCATTCCATTCAAAATACCCAAAACATTCAATTCACAAAATTGTATAAATGTTTCACATCCTTTATCAAAACCTTGTCTTAATTTTGTCTAAAACTTCTCATTTTTGACACTATTTCACCACTCATCCAATCACCTTCAATATTCACATCACTTTCCCCAGCGCTAATATTAAGGTCGCCCATTGCTATTACGAGTACTTCTAAATTCACATATTTCTCTTTTATCTCCTCTATGTCTAGTTGTATAGTGAGCCTGCCCTATGTCTAAATCTGCTTAATACTTTCTTGCTGCTTAGTTCTATTCCCTCTTTCGATGTACATGGTCTATTTCTAACACTAAGATGCTGCTGTGATAAAACAATACTGTCCTCTTCCCCCTCTTCTGTATTCTCCTCACTAATCCGCTCCCATACCTTTTTGCTCCCTTCCACCAAATCACACACTGCTTCTGCCTCTCCCCTTCGTGGTGAAATTGTTTTCTTGCGTGACGTCACTCTCATGACTCCTTCCGTCATCTCTGCCGTCATTCCTTGTTTTGCTGGTTGGTCAGTTGTTTTCTACTTGGCATCATCACACACTCATCTGTTCTCACGTCCCTGCTGCCCACGCATTTTGCACTGCTCCCTCCAATGTTCGCTGCTTCCCCGCTGTTATGGACTTCGATCTTTCATATGTCATTTCCTGAATTCACTGCTAACAACTGCTGATTAATTTCCTCTCTGTCACGCCAATAAGCCTTATCTGTATCTGATATTTTTTTTTCCATTGATCCAAAGCTATAGATTTCTGATATAGGTTGATTTTCCCAACGCTCTTGCTTCTTTCTTTTTTGAATTAAATTACATTGCATCACTCTCTTGTTCAGTGGAATATCTTTATTGATAAAAATATTTTTTCCTTTTAGTTTCTTGGCTCTTCTGAGCACTTCATATACCAACTAGCCTCATCACTATTGCCTTCTTCCCAACTTGTCTTCCAACTCTGAAAGCCTTAACTATTTCCCATGCATCTCCATTTCAAGTTTCTCCATCATTATTTGTGTTACCTCTTCTGGAGGTCATACCTCTCTTCTCTCCTTTACTCCTAAGAAGACCAAATTGAATCTTCTCTCTTTTTCCTCCAATTTTTTCATTTTTTCTTTATATCTAATTCCCATTTTATCTCCTGCACTTGATCTCTGACATCTATAATATCCTTAACCATAATTTTCATTTTATTACATTTCCATTTTCTCATTGAGGTTTCCCAGCAGTTTCTGAATTGCTTTAGGGCCAGGCTTTACTTTGATTCCTCTAACCAGTAACAATACCGTTAGTACACACCCAATAACCAGATATTTGACATTGACTCCCCAAAATTGCTTTTATTTTCCACAAATTTCACTCTCCTAAACAATCCAACTCTCGCCCTATACACTGCTGTCTACTCCCATTGTTCCTTGTACTCCTTCCTCCAAAATCAGGAGCTCATCACGAACACATCCTTCCTCACTGCTGGCTTAGCACTCTGCAATACTTATAGATTACTCTTTTTAAAAATTTTAAAAACTGTGAGGTTAGCATATGTTCCAACGAGTTTTTAAGAAGAAATAGAAACAGCACTTTGAGTATTTCAGTTTTACAAGCAAAGAGAGAACATATTGTTAGTAAAGAAACAAATTGAATTCCTCTTTTTGCATTTAAAAAGTGTAAAAATTCTGAAATAAATAATACTAAAAGGCATTCAAAAGTAAGTTATGCATGTATATGAAAGACCAAGTAACTTTTATTGAGTGAGAGATATACCACATTGTTTTTCAACATAGTCATCAAGTCTCTATAAGCAATGGTCTGAACGTTCCATTAATCATTCAGTTGCTTGACAAAGGAAGTTGCTCCTTGCCCAAGCAGCCATCAAAGAACCACTCTTTGAACTTGTTCAATTTTTGGTAAATCCTTTATCTGCCCAAATGTAATTTCAGTATGCCAAACACATGGAAACTACACGGTACTAGATCCAGACTCTATGCCAGATGTTTCCATACCTCCCATTGAAAACACTGAAGCAAAGCTTGTGTAATGCATGCCTTATATGGTGTTACATTACCTTGAATGAGTGCCATGCCTTTGCTTAACCAAAGCTCTTGTTCTTAACAGCATTGCGCAGTGATGTCCATGTTTAACACTAAAAGTTAGCATGTGCCCCTCGCATAAACTCGTGTAAAAAAATCTGATGTGTTACACTCACATGACTTTCTCTACTCTTGTACAAACTATTTTTATAAACGCTTATTCTCCATCTACTTTATATTAATCGAGATAAACATTTGCAGACTCTATCTTATTGCTAAGTTTCTTGTAAATGTAAGGGGAATATATATTTACAAGGGCAATATAGAAATACAGTAGCCTTTAAGCACATACATATCTCTTAATAGCTGGTTGCTAGGTGCAGCACCATTCCCTTTGCCACAGATTAATACTCTTTGCATATACAAGACAAAAAAATGAATAACGAATTCACATTTGAGAAAATAAGTATTGAAAAATTTAAGGGAATAACAAGCAATATCTCGAAAACGGTTCACTCAACAAAAAAAAGTATATGACATAAATTATGTATTTTAACGCGATCTACATTTTTTGTGTAGTAAAATTTTGTCTATGGTTTACCAGTTATGCAAAAGTCGTTCACAATGAAGAATACTTTTGAAGACATTCCCAGAAAATTCAAGATATACATTTTATTTGTCATGAAAATATCTTAAACATATGATACTTTAATCAAAATCGTTAGAATCATTTTTGAGAAAACTAAAATGTTCAAAAAATCTTCCATGTAAAGGGTAATCTGGGGTGGGGGGATTTTCTTAAAAACCTTCGTGTCGCTTCTCTGGAAGATACTGAACCTAAATACCAAGTTTGGTGTTTATCCGACTGTTCGTTTGTGAGTTATGCTGTTCACAGACAGACACACAGACACACACATGGACATGTTTCCAAAAATGCTTTTTTTGGATTCAGGGGGTCTCAAAACATGTATTTCCGGTGAAATCTTGGTATCGAATTTTTGGGTGGAATACAATACTTCCCCCTACTTACTATACATAGTAGAGAAAGTAAAAAACTCTCAGTCAAAAAAAACAGTGTCTGTGACCTTGTGCTAATGGCACAATTTCAAATTCTTTTCTGCACAGCTAGGATGTTTGCCTCCATTCCATAAAAGCCTACGTTCTTTAAGGTGTGAAACAATGCACCCTTGTCTCATCACTCATAAAGATGTGGCTTACGAAATCATTGCCTTCCACAGAGAAACGTTGAGGGATGCCCAGAGAAGCCATAACCTTGCTGTTTTGTTTGCAAGTGACAGTGATTGCAGAATCCAATGTGAACCCAATTTCTGATACTGCAAATGATCTTGGGTGATGGAATGAGCACTATGTGTTGGGATGCTCAACTCCTCTGCAATACTCGCTCTTTGATTAATCCAAATCATTTAATAAATTTTTTTGGTCATTGTCTTCTGTGGATGATGTTGATGCCCTTCCTTGCTGATCATCACCTCTCTTGTCTGTGCAGCCTTATTCAGTTGGCACCATTTTACAGTGGCTGGAGGCAACATTGCATCTGATCCACAGATTACCAAAATTTTACAGTGTTTCTGTATGCCTTCAACTGTGGAGTACATTGTAACTCAGGCACTACAACGTAACTTTATCCGTACCATAGCACAACTCTTTGCAGGAAGCATGAATTCTATTCTGATAGTGCATTGCTCTTGTTGTGCAATGCTCTTAACTTCAGATGACATACGTAACTTACTTTTTGAATGCTCCTCTTAAATAGAGCGTAATTCTATAATAAAACTTCTACTGAACCATAGTATGTTCAAACAGTTGAAGTAAACACATCTTGTTCTTCTGCAGTATAAGTAAAATAGGGGACTGTAAGTTTGCTGCTGTTATGTGGCTTCTTGGAAGTGCACTACTATTTTCTTTGTACTAATACACACATTTATTCCTTCAATTTGTTATTCATGTCTATGCCATTTTAGCATATGGCATAACAATAGCATAAACTGAAAATTAATGTTTTTCTAAACCATAGGATCTTCAAAAGGAAGGTTTGGATGTGAAAACTGCTATTGTTATTGTGGATCGTGAGCAAGGTGGTAAAGATAACTTGAAGGAACATGGTATAAATATGCTGAGTATGTGTACTCTTTCTGAGGTAGGTTGCAGCATTTATCATCTCTACTAAACAAATAGAAGTAAGGTATCTGTAATCAAATAATAGTGTTAACTGTTATTACTAAAATTAATAGTAAGTATTACTGTTAATGGTTTCATCCATCATGAAATTTGTGATAATATATTCAGAGGAAGAATAATTACAATTACAATTTTAATAATGTCAATAACTAGTAGGGAGGTTCTACAAATGATTGGAGCATTTTCAAAAAAATCTATCATAGATCTAGTGAGTTATCTTAGACTATGATACATTTATCATTATGTTTTGTATATATATCAGCATACAAAAACAAATTACATTATACTCTTTATTATCCGTGCATGGTTTTTCCGATTTGCAGATTAGCTGTGCATGGCTTACATTAAAAAATATTTAGTAATTATTGATACTAATAACTAAAAGTGACAAAAATTGCGATGGTATGTCGGTTCTGTGGTGGTATGTGGCTATTTTACGGTACAGGATTTGTAGGAATGGTCCCGGGTTCGGTACTAGCTCAGGGTTCTTTGCATGGATCTTGGATCTCGGGTTAGTGGTGAATACAACTGTTTGTTTTCCTGCTCGTTTATTTTCCATCACCGTTTTAACATTTGATTCCTGCTATTACTTCGACACACACACACACACGCGCATTTCCTATTTGTTACACTTCATATCATCGCACCTATCCGCCGACACACGTTCTAACAAACATCTCCCAGTAACAACCACGGCCAAGTGTGTATTCTAAACTCTTCTGACAACCATCTCTAAGGAACTACCACGACCAAGTGTGTATTATAAAATCTGACAACCATCTCTAAGGAACTATCACTGCCAAGTGTGTATTCTAAAATCTCCTGTTTCTCTATTTCAAACGTTCTATATCTCCCCATTCCACTATAACCTGATTTCTAGCTTCTTTCATTGGAGGCCTAAGGCTATCTGTCTTTTGGCGAACATTGACCCTTTTCTACATGTCTGCGTTCCAGCAACCTAACGGGACACTTAACATTAACAATAGAGGAAAAAACCACCCGTTTCCGTCCGCTGATGCCACTGTCTCTCTCAACCCTTATTCCCACTTACAGTAACATTCGCTTTCCAGTTTTATTTAACACTATCCGTACTGTTATCGATACTTATTCTCCCTATGATTATAATTTTATTTAACTACTCAAAACATACTGCTTCAAAAAGCATGGTGAAGATATACTGAATTCAGATCAAACCGGTAGGTTGTGAACTACGCTTTGCTGTTTCAATGTTAACAGTTCCCAGTTGAGGGGTAGAAAAAGGAATGCTTTTTTTGTTAAAGAGCATGGGTAGGGAATCTGAGGCACACCTATACATGCTTCAGTACATCATACAGATGGCAAGTCTGTTTTTATGTATGCTTGCTGTCTATAAATGTTGTGCTCACTGTAGTCTTCTGTTAAAATACTGTACTGTGTTATTAATCATAATGGGAACTAAACAAAGGAGTTCTATCAATTATGAAATAAAAATACAAGAAAAAGATTAGGAATGTGTTTCTCAAACTTAGGCTTTGCAGACTTTGCTGAATTATTTGGGACAATGGTCTTGAAAGCTGTGATATTACTGTTGCATGCAAAATATGAAGGAAACAAATGAATGATTCAAAAGCTTGTATTAAAGGCATCAGGGCATAATTCATTTAAGCAGGTGCTGTAAATAATAAGTATACAAAGTACGTTTATTTCCTACAACCTTAAGGGCTACATGCACCAACCTAGAGAAAGCTTCCATAGTAAACTGCTATTAAAATCAACACTCAGTAACTTCCATATGAGAGTAAACTACTTCCGAAACATTTTACTCCTTTCAGTTATTCCTGGAGTAAATTACACAGAAGTAAATATCTGAGAGCACCATCATGTGCGTTACCACAGAAGAAACAGAACACAAATATAGGTTAGAATTTACTCTCATGACTTGATTGGAATAACGTTCCTTTCAATTGAACTATAATGCTGTATCATATTTGGAGAAACATATTTTGATATTTATATAATATTTTGATAAGCTAGTAACAGTGATGTGAATTTGAAATTATAGAAAAATTAGTCAAGAGTCGAAACATTTAACATCACCTATACGTTTTTTGTCTTTACTGGTTTTGAGTGCTACTTGCTCTCATCATGAGAAGTGGCCAACTGGGTTTCTGGTGTGTGTTTGTGTGTGTGTGTGTGTGGTGACATCTGGTGGTGGAGCGATGAATTTCCATAGTGAATGTGGTGGCAGTGGCGATTCAAGTAAATACTGTGTAATGAATTTTGAATTGCCGCTACCAAATCTATATGGAAATTCCTCACTCCACTATTAACTGCCACCACACATAAAAACACACCAGACAACATCACCAGGAACCAGTCAGCCACTTCTGATGATGAAAGTAAGTAACTCCTGAAATCAGTCAAGACGAAAAACGTAAGTGATGTTAAGTGTTTCGACCCCAACTCATTTTCCTATAATATTTTGACATGGTTTACTTAGATTACATTAAGGATCTCAATGAAGAAAACAGTGTATATAGTATGGAAAAGGCAAGATCAATGTGGTACTTTTACAGAGAGAAAGTTCAAGGAATGTTACTGTATTAGAAAAGAATCCTTTACATTCCTTTTGACCCTACTTGGAGAGCATTTACAACCAAATTCAGACAGGAATTCAGCTGTGTAATTGTCATGTGCCCTGTGAGTGTTTCATACCAGAACATTTCAAGTAATTGCTGGTGATTTTATAAACATTTACCTTACAACTATGGGTCGTATCTTTCATCGCGTTGTTATAGCACTTTTGAGGTTAAGAATACATAAATATGCCCACAAGTTTTTATGAGTGTTCAGAAAGTAAAAGGCAATTCCTCAGTTTTGCAAGTTTCCTGAGCATTATGGGTGCAATTGACTGCATGCATATATCTATTTTGTGCTCATCTGGTGAAAATGATGAACTTTACTGAAATCAGAAAGGGTATTTCTCTTAATATGCAGATGATATGTGATGCAAGTATGAATATCAGGAACATTGTTTCCCAGTGGCCTGGTGACATGATGCTGAATCTGGGACAGCAGTGCTGTTGCTGCGAACTTCAAAATTAGTTTATATAATGGTATGCTAGTGGGAGATAAGAGTTATGCCTGTACTAAACATCTTATGGCTCCACCCTTGCAACCAAACACTCCATCTGAACATCTTTACAACACCACTCATGCAAAAAATCACAATTTTGTGGAATGCACTTTTGGAGTGTGGGGAAAAAAATCTGATGTGTTACACTCACATGACTTTCTCTACTCTTTTACAAACTATTTTTACAAACTCTTATTCTCCATCTATTTCATATTAATCGAGATAAACATGTGCAGAAACGATCTTTTTACATGCAAAGAGAATTACATTTTACACATAATGACCAGTTCTAAAAATATTTGACTATCGCTTAAGGCCTACTATGTTCCCCTTGTTTTGTATTTGAAGTGGCCTTTAAGCATATACATATCTCTTAATAGCTGGTTGCTATGTGCAGCACTATTCTCTTTGCCTCAGATTAATACTCTTTGCATATACAAGACAAAAAAATTAATAACGAATTCCCATTTGAGAAAATAAGTATTGAAAAATTTAAGGGAATAACAAGCAATATCTCGAAAATGGTTCACTCAACAAAAAAAATGTATATGACATAAATTGTGTATTTTAACATGATCTACATTTTTTGTGTAGTAGAATTTTGTCTATCTCTTATGGTTTACCAGTTATGCCAAAGTCGTTCACAATGAAGAATACTTTTGGAGACATTCCCAGAAAATTTGAGATATACGTTTCATTTGTCATGAAAATATCTTGAACATATGATATTTTAATCAAAATCGTTAGAGCCATTTTTGAGAAAATTAAAATTTTCGAAAAATGTTCGATGTAAAGGGTAATCTGGGGTGGGGGAATTTTCTTGAAAACCTTTGTGTCGCATCTCTGGAAGATACTGAACCTAAATACCAAGTTTGGTGTTTATCGACTGTTCGTTTCTGAGTTATGCTGTTCACAGACACGCACATGGACATGTTTTCAAAAATGCTTTTTTTGGATTCAGGGGGTCTCAAAACATGTATTTCCGGTGAAATCTCGGTATCGAATTTTTGGGTGGAATACAATACTTCCCCTACTTACTGTATGTAGTAGAGAAAGTAAAAATGAATAACAAATCTGAGAAAAAGTATAAGTATTGAAAGTTTAAGGGAAAAAGGTTCCAAATCCTTGAAAAGGAAATGTGTTTTATGCCTACAGTCTGCAGCAACACAATAGTAGTTACAGGATTCCTTCACAATTTTGCTTTAGAGGTAGGAGATCTTTATGAAGACGGAGACTAATTCAAAATGATGGAAATTTTCCATTTGTCAATCATGAAGAAAATATAGCAGGAAATGCCATTTGACGAGCAATTATAAATGATTACTTTTCATAAAGTAATGCTTCTTTCCACAAAGTAGACTTATAACATCCTTTGCACAGGATTTTGCACATGGGTTTTAAAAAAAAGTAATTTTATTCTTTTGATGAACTATTTATTCAAATGTTGATAATATTCCAGTTATTTATTTTGTCATTTGTTTCATTATTTTAAATCTTTGTGCATTATTACGCAAGTACTTTAATTTTTGCCTTTTTTATTACTTTCCCTACCTACATAGCAGGTAGAGAAGCTATTGCATTCCACCCAAAAATTTGTTACTGAGATTTTCACCAGAAATACATGTTTTGAGGCTCTCTGAATCCAGGAAAAGCATTTTTAGAAAAAAGTTTGTATGTATGTTTGTGTCTCTGAACAGCATAACTCAAAAACGAAAAGTCGGGTAAATGCCAAACTTGGTATTTAGGTTCAGTACCTTCTAAAGATGCAACACAATGTTCAAGAAAATCCTCACGCAAACTACCATTTATGTGTTACATTTTTAAAAATTTTTGGTTTTCTAAAGATGGCTCTAATTATTAAAATACCATGTATTAAGGATATTTACATGTCAAAATGTATATCTCGAATTTTCTGAGAATAGCCTGTGAAGTCCTCCTCATTGGGAAGAATTTTGCATGATCTTGTTAACTGGTAAACGTTAAGCAATAGATGAAAACATACTACATAAAAAATGTAGATCTCTTTAAAACACACAATTTATTTCAGATAACATTTTTTGTGGCCTCAGCCATTTCAGAGATATCCGTTAGTATTGGTTAGATTTTCTTCACTACTTTGTCATTCTTCCTGTTGATTTTCAGTTTTTCCCTCAATTTCATGGAAAGAGAGTGGAATTTTAAGGCCAGCAGGGGTACTGAGATACCCTGTGTTGGGCCTGAAACCATGGTTGGAATCAGTACACATATTGCCAAAACCTTGGTAAAAGCGTGAATTGGCGAAGCACATCAACTTTGGTGGCAAATCTATCCTTGACAAAGATGAGCCACGAAACTGGTCTTAGGTCCATGAAACGCTCTTTCCTCATCTATTGGATGGAACAAGAATAAGGAAAATAGTTGCACTAATTTCTGAACGTGGTCACTTCATGAAACATCTAAGTAAAGTAAGCCTCTATGAGGATGAACCCATTTGTAGAATGTGCAAAGAGGATGAGGAAACAGCATCACACATCCTTTTTGACTGCCCATTCCTGGCAAGAAAGAGACATACTCTTTCTGTAACCAGGGAAGATCTAGGAAAGGATGCTGGCATTGAAACCAGGATACTGCAACTTCAGGGAACAAATTTTGGGAAACAATGAAGGCATCCTTTTCCAGTGGGGAATGTACAGCATGCTTTTTAGACTGACATACAGGAGATTGACAAAACTCCATCAAAAACCCCCCATTATCTAAGGCCAGCAAATAGTTCGTAGTTCTTAACATTTGACTATCACTATTCCCTTTGTACTGTAACAAAATGTGTAACATAGCTGTTTCTGCAGAGATTTATTTAAATTAAAATGAGCTAGATAAAAAAATTAACTTTTGTAAGAATAATTTAATACCTATTAATAAACAATAGGGGTAGAGAAAGTTATGTGAATGTAATGCATCACATTTTTTACTTTCTCTACTACGTATAGTAAGTAGGGGAAGTATTGTATTCCACCCAAAAATTCAATACCGCGATTTCACCGGAAATATATGTTTTGAGACCCCCTGAATCCAAAAAAAGCATTTTTGGAAACATGTCCGTGTGTGTGTCTGTGTGTCTGTCTGTGTGTGTGTGTGTCTGTCTGTGAACAGCATAACTCAGAAATGAACAGTCGGATAAACACCAAACTTGGTATTTAGGTTCAGTATCTTCCAAGGATGCGACACGAAGGTTTTCAAGAAAATCCCCCCACCCCAGATTACCCTTTATATGGAAGATTTTTCGAAAATTTTAATTTTCTCAAAAACGGCTCTAACGATTTTGATTAAAATATCATATGTTTAAGATATTTTTATGACAAATAAAATGTATATCTTGAATTTTCCGGGAATGTCTCCAAAAGTATTCTTCATTGTGAACGACTTTTGCATAACTGGTAAACCATAAGAGATAGACAAACTTTTACTACACAAAAAATGTAGATCGCATTAAAATACACAATTTATGTCATATACATTTTTGTTGTTGAGTGAACCATTTTTGAGATATTGCTTGTTATTGCCTTAAATTTTCCAATACTTATACTTTTTCTCAAATTCGTTATTCATTTTTTTTCGTCCTGGTAATACAAAGAGAATGGAATACACCACATAGCAACCAGCTCTTAAACGCAATAAGATTGACATCTCGATTAACATGAAGCATATGGAGAATAAGAGTTTGTAAAAATAGGTTGTACAAGAGTAGAGAAAGTCATGTGAGTGTAACACATCAGATTTTTTAGTATGTGACTAGTATAGTTTGTATATGAAATGTTCAGGCTTACACTGTGTTTAACAGTTGTCAATATTTATAATGGAAAGTCTTTTGTGCACAAAAAATAACATTGATAATATTCCATTAAATACTGTATTTAGGCAAATCTAATGCGCACCTTTTTTGACCAAATGTAGTACTCAAAATCGTGGTGCGCATTAGATTTGCTGGCACATTAGATTCGAGTGCAAATCTGTTCTGTAGAACGCCAGTAACTCCATTCGACTTTTTGTTTATTACATCACAATGGATTGCTGGAGTAATATGCATCCAGAAACTCGCGACAAGCTAGCCGCTCATTTATCATTGGCCTATTATTAAGCATTATTAGTTATGATATGGAGGGCAAGGGCAAACAGAAGAACATCTTATGATGCTTCTTTAAAGCGTAAAGTAATCCTTTATGCTGAACGAAAAAAAAAAATGATAATAGAAAGGCAGGAAGGGAGTTCAATGTATCAGAGCTCAAGGTTTGCGAAAACAGAAATTGGCATTATTTGCTACTAAAGCTAGTCAGTCAAGAAATGCTGCATTGCAAATGCATTGAATGACAGCAAGGATGACAAGGTGAGAGGAAATCAACTGTTTCTGATGTGGACACTTCCGAGTATTCCAGTGATGAAAGCATCAGTGAATAATGGTGATACACGCTTGTAATTTATGGTATTGTATTAATAAATTCATTTTGAATGTTTACTTTCCTTATTTCATGTTCACTAATTTTCTTCTTTAACAATGTGTTGCCTAACAATAGGGAACTTTCAATTCTATAATCTGATGGTTTATATATATACAATAAATCATTGTTGTATTAAATAAATTTAAATAAAATACCTATTGCGTATTTTCGCTCATTGAAGCACTTTACTTTCGATACAAACTCTTTTTTTCATAATTTTAAGTTTCAAATATGGCATGTGCATTATATTCATGTAAATACTGTAATTCAATACAGTTTTATATCACCAAGAATGCAAACAATTTGAGGTTAAATTTGTATAAAAATACAATAACTAAGAATCTTGCTGTATCATATACAAGTTATGAATTATGTTCCCATGTAAAATTTAGCTGTTTATTCTGACGTTTCAGACGAAATTTCATTCACTTTGCTTGCTGCATCCAAGTAAGCGATGAAGTGCACTGAACTTTCTGTGCAAATCAAAGATAATTTGTTCTTCAGCAATTGCAGTATATCTATTCTCAGAGCATGCACTTCCTCTTGCATTTCTCTTTCTCACTGCATGATGGGCATTTTCTCTTCATTTTCTTTATGAAGAAAGTTCAGTCACATCTTATGCAGTTGCTCATGCCAGTGGTACCTGTTGCTCTCCTGACTACCAGATTGTCTCCCATCATTCTCTTTACTTCCAACATCTGTAGTATATCAAAATATACATCTCTCTACTTACATATAGCCATCAGAATTCAGCAAATAGACATGACTAAAACTGCTGACATTTGAGAGTATCAGATGCAAACAGGCATTTAAAACTTGTGTGTGTTAAAATGAGTTAAGCTAAAACATGTAAATTTTTAATGGAAAAGTTATACAAGCTAAATTCCAGTCTATGCTGATCATGGAATGACCCTTATATTGTGTGAGGATTGAATGTAATACAGATGAATAATATCACTTCTTATAATTGGTTTTGGAAATGGAGCATACTTGCTTTTATTTCACTGTACTTTGGGTTTATAGTAATTTTACACTGCAATGAACTGATTATTTAAATTACCCCAAAATAATGGCCAAGGAATATGAGTAATGTTTTATTGCCTTCAAAGTAAGGACCCTTTATAGGTATTTTAATGCTTTTTATGAGTGTAATCGTAAGTTTAATTTTTTTCAGAAGCCACAAAAATGTGTTTTATAACCCTCCGCTTCTGACTTATTCATTTCGTTTCATAATAAGAGCTAATTTTTCACTTAACCATGTTTTGAGCTTCCAGTATAAACATTCATGAGACATCAGGGTTAATATCCACTGAAAAGTTGAAAGTTAGGCTCAATTCACCTTCCAAATCACCAACATCAGCGCCATCAGATCCTTCAGTGTTCATGCAATCCCTATTTAGAATGAAATTTGCTATTGTTGTAGCATTGTCACAAACTGAATCTTTTCCTTCAAACTTTTGGGACATTATTTCAAGATTATTTTCAAAACATCTTCCACATACATTATCTGTGAACCACTGTCGGTTTTAAATTTGTCCTGTAGTTCCCAAGGTTGCAGGTTCAAACCCAGCAGAGGGCAGTGGATTTTTTTCGGGCATAAAAATCCTTAGCATGGCTTCCTTTGGAAGGGGAGTAAAGCCAGCGGTCCCATGTTGTAGATTTACATAAAAAAGCCTCAAGCCTGACTAGGAGACTCTAAAGAAAATTTCTGGTCTTTCATGCCCAATATAGAATGGAATGCTAAGAACCATAGTAGTAGTTAAAGAGCATCCATAAATAAAACCCAATTTCATTTTTTTAAATTTGTTGCATTTTTCCCTGGCTTTCTGTTTTTAGCCTTTGCTTTCAGATCTTTCCAAAGAAGTTTAAGCTGCTCTTCATGCATTTCTCTTTTTATCCAGTATCTTTACATTGTGTTTTTTGCACTCTATTCTGTTTACATGGATTTTCATTATCTGTACCAATAAACATGTATCTCTTTTGTTGACGTTTATCCCTCTTTTCCTATTGCACAAAACCTTATCCAGTATTGCTTTAAGTAAATTACGCAAACAAAACAATACTACATGAATAATGAACTCTTACTTCTGTAGTAGTAACTAAAAAATTAAGTTATAGTTGAGCTCTCTGACATTACTTCTGGAGTAAATTACTCCCATAGTAACCTACTTCTATTGTACAGACTTCTTTAATAAATATTACTTTCGAAATAGTTCACTCCAACGTGGTGCACGCTGCTCTAAATAAGTGAATTTTAACCATATGTATAAAATGGTACCTGTATACTATACACCTTCTGTGTATCACATATGAAGTTCAATACAGATTTAAAAGTAGGTCTATGTTCAAACTCTACATTGCAGAGTAATTAGCCTTTGTATTGCCTGTTTTTTTTCGGGTTATCTGGGCACATATTTATGTAATTAGCCCGGATAATCGGGATGTACTGTATATACATAATTAAAAAAGAACAGCATATAAAAGCAAGCTGTATGCATATTCAAGTTATTTATGCATTTTACATGTGCTCTGTACATACTCCTCTAATGTTTCTACCTGCTTCAACTCTGTAACATGTTTTTTGCATACTGGTGTACAGTTGTATTTAGCGTATAATTTTGTACAAAAATATTAATGACCAGACCATGGGCACTGGCATATGCTTAACAAATCTTTTGAACATTTGCTTCAGTTCTCAAAGCTGAACTTTGAGAAATGCTTATTACCTAAAAATTGCTTGCTTTTTTTTTTTAATATTACAAAATTACTTCAATTATTGCAGACATATTTACACATAGAGAGAACTAATAAATTACATTAAACTATGGGAATAAGCATTAAAAAAGCAGGCAATTCTAGAATATAATTTTTGTTAGTTGACTACAGCAAACATGTAGAAAGTTTTGATTTGTGGAATAAGTATAGATGTAAGTGCATCCTAAAATAATTTACAGATTCTGAATATATTGTGTGAAGCTGGACGTGTGACCGAGAATACAGTGAATGATGTAAGAAAATATATTGCACAAAGCCAAATTCATACTGATGGTTCATTTAGGACAGGAGAATCACAAGGTAAAAACATTGTGTATAGCAGTTAATTTAATAATAGATTTTAATAGCCTTAATGATTTTGGTTAAAATATTTTTTTTTTATTTGGCATGACAAGTAAGATGTTTATGGGCAGTTTCATGAAAGATGTGGTGCATTATATTTAACACCTGACATCAAATACATCCAGCTTAGCTGTATTTCTACAGTGTGAACAGATCTTGAGTTAAACCCCTGTACTGGCACAAGATTTTTTTCCTTTTTGAGAGATGCACTAGTTTCATGAAGTCCCTTGTGACCATTTGAGGAGTTACTTGAAGAAAAAGTAGCAGTCCCAGGTTTGAAGAACTGTAAATAAGCAGCTGGTGAAGGTGGTGGCATACCGATCATGTGCCTCCCAACTACTGCACTGTTGACTATAAGCCCTTGTAAGAATGGAGGCAGACAATACAGCATTTGTGCATCAGCCTTGTCCTCCTCTGGACTGTTGCTTCAGGAATAATTGCTTTTACCAAGTACACTTCAGAACCTTAACATTAAATAAGACTATTATAATCTTCAACATGAACGAAAGTGACCATGCAGATAGTTACATTGTTTGTAGAATTGTACAATTCTGCAATTTGTACTGTTTGCCCTGGCAGGTAGGTTTTCAGTGGACCAGTGCATAGGTAGACAGTTTTCCTCAATGCTGGGAAGGTCAAGGAAAACATGTCTTATGCTAACTGCTGGTAGGAGCTAAGGTTTAGAGAGGCTGGATTGAAAAAACCTATTTCTTGTACTCTTGACGATTGCTACTAGTGGTAAACAGACTAAGCATTACATTCATGGTCTTATGATACAGCATCCTAATGCTTAGTACTGTTACATTTAAGCTTTTTTCCATAACTATATGCTCCAAACTGCTTATGAAATAATAATGTATCACCACTTTGAAACTGTTTAGAAAGTTTTCATTGGGATTACGATGCATGGCCTTATGATACAGCAATCTAATGCATAGTGCTGTTAGATTTAAGTTGTCTTCCATAGTTATATACTCCAATCTGCTAATGAAATAATAATGTACCACCACTTTGGAATTGTTTAGAAAGCTTTCATTGGGATTATTTTAACCATTACACGACCTTTATCAACGTTTTTAAAGTAGTTTTTGAGATATTTGCAAACATTTTCGGGTTTGTGAGTTGTATGTCTGTTTTTAATGCTATTACAAGTTTTCCAAATGTTTTAAATATTGTCCATTTTTTTTTATGTTATTACAGATTTTTGACCTTATTAAATGTTTCTGACATTTTTACAGGTGTTGACATTTGATTGTCAAAAAATGCATAGTGTGGGAACCAGGAACAGAATTTGGTGAAATGTATAAAGTTAAACATTTAAAATTGTGGAAAATTATTTAAAATCACTGAAAATTCTTTCAAAAAGTATTAAGAAAGAAATCATTCTTGCTTCTAAAAAGTTTCCACAAAATATCATGCTGTATATTAAGCTAGGATGAAAATTAATATAATAGAAATGTTTGCGCTTCATTAATGTATCTCCAAAATAAGCATTGTTTTATTCAACATGTGCATCCAGCAAGGTTCCAGCTCCTGTAGGCATACCACACTCTGAATTGTACTTACTCATTGTATTGGGGAGGATTGGAGAAGATCAAATATTGCCTCCCCTCACTCCAGGATGAGGTCTGGTGCATGTTGCTTAAGCAAGCAGGCATAGTTAGGAATAGAGAAAAAACTGTACATCTGTAATTGTTTGAAGGAGGGGAAACAAGGAGGTTGAAGGGGAATGATTGCAAGCACATGGTAGTTTGGTGCGAGCTGGACAATACATTAAGTTGTGTTAATCATTAATGCACTACATACGAGGGTGGTCTGAAAACTTTCCGACCTCAACATGAAGATGGCAGCACTCGTAAATAAAAGCTAGTGAATTTCGTTGTTCATCTGTTGACAGTTACTCATCAAAGTTTCAGCCATTTTGGACGCTCAGTTGTTATGTAACAGTCGTTTGAGTGAGGTGATGTGAGTGTTTTTATGAAAAAGGACAAAATCAAGTATCGAGCTGTCATTAAATATTTGTTTTTGAAAGGCAATATGCCTACGCAAATCAAAGATGAGTTAGATTCTGTGTATGGGGACTCTGCATCATCATTTACCACAGCTGAATTTGGGCAGCTGAATTTAAACGTGGCCGTAAGAGCTTGGGAGACTAACTTTCAGGACGTCCAAAAATTCCAACTACTGACGAAAACATCGCCAAAGTTCACCAAATGGTGCTAGACGACCGCCAAATTAAAGTGAAAGAGATAACAGAGGCTATGAACATGTCAAAAGAACGTGTTTGTCACATATTAAATCAACATTTAGACATGAGAAGGCTGTCCGCACGTTGGGTGCCGCGTTTGCTCACGTTTGACCAAAAATGTGTTCGAATGAACATTTCCAATGCTCTGTTGGCGCAGTTTAGGCGCAATAAATCCAAGTTTTGGCGCCGATTAATTACTGTAAATGAAAGTTGGATACACCATTATACGCCCGAAACAAAAATACAGTCCAAACAGTGGACTGCAAAGGGGAAACCGGCTCCAAAAAAAGCAAAAACTGTTTTTTCGGCTGGGAAAGTGATGGCGACTGCTTTTTGGGATAGTCATGGAGTTATTTTAATCGATTATCTTCAAAAAGGAAAAACGATTACAGGAGCATACTACGCATCATTACTTGACAAGCTGATGGCAGAACTTGCTGAAAAACAGCCACATTTGCAGAAAAAGAAAATCTTGTTTCACCAAGACAATGCACCATCTCACGCCTCAGCGGTTGCAATGGCGAAAATCCACGAATTACGGTTTGAACTGCTTGACCATCTGCCTTACTCACCAGATCTAGCCCCAAGCGACTTCTTTTTGTTCCCTCATCTGAAAATTGCACTCGGAGGACAGAGATTTTCGTCAAATGAAGAGGCAATCACCTTCGTGAACAATTATTTTCCAGAGAAAAACGCCGAGTACCATTTAGACAGGTTACAGAGATGGGAGCATCGCTGGGGGAAGTGTGTAGAGTTACAAGGAGACTATGTTGAAAAAAAAAAAAAAATTCTGTAAAAATGTCTAGTATCTTTATTAGGATGGAAACTTTTCAGACCACCCTCGTAATTATGTATTCTTAACTTATCAGTGTCTGATTCCAGAAAGTTGACTATTATGGCTCCTCACAATGGAGACAGTTTATAGCTTGGAATTATAAAATTTTACTGTGAAACAGGAACTAAGCTTACACAAATGCTCTGAAACAGTCCATGACTGATTGTCTAGGTAGCAAGTGACATGTCTTAGAGTTTTTGCTAGTGTACAACTGCTTTTGTTCATGGTGGAGACTATAAACTTAGGAGCACAAAATCATATCCAAATCAAGACTACACTTTGGTAAATTAAGTGTCTAGCTTCTCAATATTAAAAGGAGTAAGACTTGCAGAAGATATTGTGCTAGATCCAACAGAAGAAGACAAAGATGTAGAAAAGCAAGCAATTTTGTGTACTATGAAAATGAGTTGTTCCACATGAGAAAACAATATATCCATGTTTGGTGATAAATGCAATCAAATTGATCTGATGTGCATTTTAACATTAGGAACTTAACATTATAAATGTTTGTGTCATGAAGACAACCAAACCAATTAATAACAGGAGGCTAATGAGGTTACTAGCAATTCTTTTTTGCAGTTCTGTGTAATATTAACACAGTTTGTTTAACTGAGTAAATTGGTGTAAGAACTACACAGTTTCAGTGAATATAAAAAGTTCTATTTAAGCATTTTTGTAGCTTATTTGGTGTCATATAAGAGTAGAATTTTAATTTAGTGGCATGTTTTTAAACATATGTACAACTAATCCAAAAAAAACAGGAAATGGTACACAATGGAGCACAAATGGTAATGCAGAATTGCAATGTAAGTCAAATGGACACTCAAGTTGCTTCACCTCAACATGCGTCGTAGGTGATACTACCTATATCATCAGCAGATTTCGACTGTCACACTTCTTCTGGTATCTTCTGTAGATTCACTGGATTCCTTTGTTCGTTAGTTGATGAACTTGTATTATGGAATTTGAAATTTATTAGTTTTATTTTGTGTTTTAGTATAAAAATCTTTTCTCAGGTGTGTAGTACCAGTGGTCATACTGATCTTAACAGGTGTACATTATTTTCTATTTTGCAACTAGTTAACAAATGACATGTAGTTTCTTTTGATGTCAACTCCTTATTCCCAAGTATCCCCATATTCACTCGTGCAAGACTGCCATCAATAGCTCTACAGGGGGAAGAAATTGAGGAATATTCAAATGTCATAAACATCTGCATTGACCGATCTTTCTTCACCTTTCAAGGAAAATGTTATAAACAAAACTCAGATTTCACAATGGGAAGCCCCCTATCACCATTTTTAGCAAACTTATTCATGACTACTTTGAAATCCAAATCACAAAATCATTTCTCCACATCTTCAAAACATGGTTCAGGTATGTCGTCTTTACAATAATTAACAGAAAACTAGCCAAAGATGCACTCAGGCTCTTATATGATACCAAGAAAGAAAATATCCTTCCATTTTTGGACCTTGGAACAACAAGAAATAAGAATTTGGAATCTTCAGAAAAGACATCCATACAGATAACCATATAAAAGCTGAGCTTCAACCCAGTAGTCACTAGCACGCAATCATACACAGTTTATTACTCAAGCTACTCAACAATACCCATGAACAAAACAATACAAAAAGAGCATACCCCGATAAGTATTGAGAGTAATGACTTCAACAAAATACTGTTATAAAAAAACTTTAAACAATAGAAAAATAGCAGCCAACCACCCACATAGGATTTTGCAGGAGAAGCCTATTTTCAAAATTCGCATACCACCTTAAGGCCTTGCAAAATTGCAAAAATCTTCAGAAAACATGACATAATCTTAGCCCCACAAAACAAACACAATATCGGAAACCTCATAAAATCCAATAAGCTAGAAAAGTTATCTCCATTCCAAAAACAGGAATTTACGGAATTAACTGTGAAGTCTGAAAGATACATAGGGAAAACCAAAAGAAATATATCAACTAAATTGAAGGAACACCTGAGACACATAAAAACAACCAAATAGAGAAATCAGCAGTAGCTTTGCACCTCTGGAACAAAAACCACAAAGTAGAAAATAATATAGGTACACCTGTTAAGCTCTGTACAATGACTGCTAGAACTACATATCTGGGAAAAGATTTTTATACTAAAACACAAAACAAAACTTATGAATTTCAAAACTCCCACTGAAGACAACCTGCTATATAAGTTCATCAATTGACCAACAGAGGGATCCAGTTGGTCCATATAAGACATCAACACATCTCTGTCGTCCTCCATAGTGTAGTGGTACTGTGTTAGCCTCTAGTTCCCTAGGTTGCAGATTCAAACCCGGTAGAGGGCAATAGATTTTTTTTGAGCGTAAAAGTTCTGAATATGCCTTCCTTTGGAAGGGAAATAAAATCAGTGGTCCCATGTCTAGATTTATGGCAAGTAAAATAACCTCAAGTCTGATAAGGGGGCCTCTGAGCAAATTTCTGGTCTTTCACGCCCAGTATAGAATAGGACGCTAAGAACCATAGTAGTTAAAGAGCATCCATAAATAAAACTCGATTTAATTTTTTAGCAACACATCGGACAGTTGAAATCTACTGATGAGGTACATAGGCAACATTGTCTACTAAATATGTTCGGGTAATGAATTGTTAGTGAAGCAACTCAAGTGTGCATTCTCGCATTGCAATTTTGTATATGTCACTAATCTCAAAAGAGGAAAATGTGTTAATAGTTTTTGTAACCAAAACTTGAAACTGCCGTTAGCTTAAGTTTTCTATTTCTGTTTTTTTCTTATTGAATTTTATATAACTGTGTAACCATAAAAAGCAGAGAAAGCTTATTATATATAGGAAAAATGTATTTTTCATTAAAATTTTAATTTTTGTGAAACTCTTTGAGTCATTAACCATTATAGAAATACTGTTGTTCAAATTTTCCCACATTTTAAGCATTTTTTTGTCTCATGGGCTCGCGAATAGCGTGTATGTTTTCCTTTGATTGCTATCTCAATCTCCTGCATTGAACAAAATATTTAATACTATAGTATTAGCAAGTTGAACCCATTTCCTGTGAATACTTATTGTGCTCAATAGGAAGTACATAAAAAACTTATGCTGAGTGATAACACATCCATTGTTAACACTAGCGATAATTGTTAAAAACTTGTGACTTCCACTGATCAAAATATTATTCAAATCGCGCAGTTTTTTAATCTAAATAAATTACATATTAATACAAAGAAAACTGGTTTTATGAATATAAGCTGGTTCAAAACAAATGATATTCAATAAAATTTAATGTTAATAATGAAGATATTAATGAGGTTCATTACATGAACTTTCTTGGAATTATGCTTGACAAACATCTCACTTGAGATATTCAAATTGACAAAATCTGTAATAAGGTAAGCTCTAGTATTTTTCTTCTAAAAAGAATGGCAAAAGTTGTGGATTTATGTATATTAATGAACATTTATTATGGTTTAATTTATCCACATTTGCCCTTTTGGAATAACTGTCTGGGGTCACTGTGCTGATAAGTATACTAAAAGACTTTTTCTTCTATAAAAAAGATCAATTAAGGTGATGATGGGTTTAAAACCACAACAATCTTGTAGGGATATTTTGTAAAATTAAATATTCTTACCTTATACTCTTTATATATATCTGAAGTTATTATGTATTTAAGACGTAACATAAATCGTGAAACAGTTAATAATCAAATTCATAGTCATTTCACAAGAGATAATACAAACTTTCATGTCAGATCTCATAGAATCCAGTTTTTAAAATTAAACCTACCTTTGCTGCATGCACTTTTTATAATAAATTACCTACATATATTAAAAACATAAATAATTTAAATAAATTAGAAAAGGAATTGTAAAAATATTTCATTCAGGGTTGTTTTTATTCCATAAATGAGTTTATTAATATGTGATTATTATGTATTTATTCATAATATTATATATTTTATTCTCTCTCTCTCATATATTATTTTGTAATTTTAATCGACAGATGAGAAATGAGAAATAGTGAAATCCACCATATCAATGTTAATTTATTTCATGTTTTCAACTGTCCTTAAATTTTCAGTAGCAGCAAGACAAAGGAAAAAAAAGGAAGTATGAGGATAAAATACTGTAAAATATACCTGCTTTTGTTTGACAGAAAGAAAGGGGCGTATGGCACTGTCATATGACGTGAGAGCAGATAAAGCTATTAATCCTGTGGCTGCTAAGCTGCTGAAACTAATGTCAGAGAAGAAGAGCAACTTGTGTTTAGCAGCGGATGTGACAAGTGGAGCGGAGTTAGTACAACTAGCTGACTGTGTGGGTCCTCATATCTGTTTACTGAAGACTCACATTGACATAGTGGAGGATTTCTCTGAGGAGATAGTAAAGAAGCTGCAAGATTTGGCTCAGAAACACAAGTTTCTGCTTTTGGAAGACAGGTCTTAGTTTCTCATGTTTATTGCTTTTAAGTTACGAGGCCTGTTCAAAAAATTCCGGAACTTTGTCCACAACATTTTTCTATGCTTAGCTTTTACTTACTGTGCATGGTCTCCTTCGAAATACTCTCCTCCATAATTGATACGCCACTCCCAACACCATTTCCACTTCCAGAAGCAGTTTTGGTAGATCTCTTTCTGGATCGTGCGAAGTACCATCTGCAAATTTTCTTTTATCTCGCCTATCGTTGCAAATCTTCGTCCTTTCAACGGGGTTTTCAACTTTGGAAATAAAAAAAAAGACCGCAGGGGCCAGGTTTGGAGAGTGCTGAGGATGAGGCAGCACAGTGATATCGTTTTTTGTCCAATAGTCATGAACCAACAGGGATGAATGTGTGGGTGCGTTATCATGATGCAAGAGCCATGAATTGTCTCGCCACATTTCAGACCGTTTCCTTCTCACATTTTCTCGCAGGCATCGCAACACATCCCGATAGTCTTCAATTGGCATGCACAATTTCATTGATGCTCCTGTCATGAGCATCGTTGGTAGACGTCAAAGGGGGTCCTGAACAAGGGTCATCTTTAACTTCCATCCGGACATTTTTAAACCTTGTGAACCACTCGTAACACCAAGTATGGCTTAAGCACTCATCTCCGTAGGCTTCCTGCATAATTTGGTGTGTCTCTGTAAAGGTTTTCTTGAGTTTCACACAAAATTTAATGCAGACGCGTTGCTCCTCTAACTCTGCCATATCGAAATTTGCAAACTGTGCAACACAACGTTTTACTCAATACAGCACTGAACAATAACTAGCAGACATAGAATAATGAAACTTCTGGCAGTTATACATTAAACACAGTGTGTGCAGGGATGCCAACTGCATTTCGCTCCGACACTCCATTGGCACGAAATTACGAATGTTCCAGAATTTTTTTGAACAGACCTCGTAAGTCAGTTATAGCTTCATTTTGGCTTTGAGGTCTTCTGTGGTTCTCTCATCTATTTACTTAAGACTTGGAAAGCATCTTTCACACAGTTGACTTTATCTTTACATCTTTTTATACTTCTTACCAAACATCTTTCTTCACACAGTCTGTCTTTTCTTTCTTTCCAAAATGAGGATCAACTACATTGAATATATTAGATGGCTTTTATGCTGGTATAGCTAAACTTTTTTCTTATATGTATTTATGATTATGCTTAATGCTTTAAGCAATGATTTAAAAAGAAATATTCTTTTGGAACTATACTTAAAAGGTTATTTTCATATTTAGTTTTTAAAATATATTTATCCTCATAATATTTTTGAAAAACACGCTAAAATGTAGGGTTTCATGCTAGGACTGGACATGTAAAGCTGTGCATGCGTGCAACATTTTATAGAAGTGTAGAGAAAGTCACGTTAATATAACATAAGATTTTGCTGCTTCTGCACTGGAACTGCCTAATGGAACTGAACCCAATGGAATAGATAACAACCACCAACACCATTGGAGTTCCACCTTATAAAGCTCATTGTTGGTCTGGGTGGCTCAGTTGGTTAGGCACTGGCCTTCTGATCCCAAGGTCACAGGTTAAAACCTGGCCCAGACTGATGGTTTTTTAAGTATGCTTAAAAGCGACAGCCCCATGTCAGTAGATTTAGTAGTATGTAAAAGCACATTCAGATCTGGCAGTAGCCTACCCAGTGTTTGTATCTGAAGTATTTCATTGGGAGTCATACTGCTAAATGGAGTTTTTAATAATTCACTTGTTTTGTTCATGTTTGTAACTTTTATACACAACTGAGTATTCACTTAAAGAAAGCACTCTACGCTGCTTTAGTTACTTGACTTTGCGGTGAACTACTCAAACATAAACAGAAGTACTTTACTATTGTTTAGAAAACAGGTACTCAACACATGCTGAATATGTCAGTTTTTTTATTCTGTAGTGAATAAGATCAATCATTACCAATAACCCTTTTTCTTTGAAATATACACATATTGAAGTAATGCCTCATAGTTTCAAAACCTAACAACATAATTATATTCAAAACCATATATTTTTACTTATACGAATGTTTTAGTCTATTATTTTTTCATACAATTAAATTAATCATTGATTTGCAGCAAGGTGGTGGTGACATTGCATTAAAGATAGGTTGAACTTATGGAGGAATATGTACTTTACCATTGTCACTAGGTTCTGTGCTTTACTGCACTCTAATGGGTGAAATGTAAGCTCTGAGTCAGAGGAATCTTGGCTCCACCTCTCCCATAAGAATCGTGTAGAAACGTACACTCTAACCTTATACACAGTGCTTATGAACATGGATGCTGCCAATCTGGAATTGGCTCCAAGCTTCAGAAGCTACTGGCAGAGCATGCGCCTGTTCAAATGAGGAAACACATACACGGAAACAATTCTTTATGTGCAATTCCTATACACTTCTCTTTCTTTTCTTTTGATACAAATGTTGCCTAGCACAGTGGCACTAACCTAATTATACTACATTTTTAATTTTTACTATGTGATAGTGTTCCTGCAAGGATTCTTGGAGCTTGGGTCAACAGTCCTTAGTCCAAGTATGGCTATATAACCAATTCAGGTTGTCCTCTAGGATGTCCCAGTGTTTGACTTGTCAGTAGTTAGCAAATCTCATCTTCTGGAGGTCTGATGAACCATCTCATGTATGTCGTGTAGATACTCCACAAAATCCCATATGCAGTTTGTTACCAGTAGCTCTGCATCAGGTTGAAGGCGATATTCGTATATCACAGTCCCATTAATAGCTGGCCACTACCTTTTTTAAATGTTCCTCCTGAGTCTTAATGTAGTATTCTGCGAAGGACTGTGGGTATAAATGCATAGTGCAGATGGTATTTGGCTCAGGCCATTGCAGTGCCTACTCCATTAGGTTTAATTCACAGTTGACAGTGAGATTACTGCAGAATTCTCATGCCACTCCAAAGCAGTGCTTTACAATCATTTCCTCTGTTAGTTATGGGAAAGGTCCAGTACCACTTATGTTAAAACACGAGTGACACCCCTATTCCATTGTTGCATGTGACCCTGTCTCCTAGTCTGCAGATCATGTCTCAACTCATTGTGCCACCATATCTCTGCATTCAATAATATCACTGTAGGAATCAGTTTTGGAATAAACCTTTAAATAAATATCTGACTTGTCACTTCAGGTGTTTTTCATGCACTGAGAATCCAAAAGCATATTTCAGTGAACATTTTTGTGCATTCAATCTTAGCAAAATACTTTAAATACATTCATGTTCAGATTTTAGGGAAAATATTGCAGGTGAGGTAACTGAAAGCATCCTAAATTCTGAACTAACATATTTTGTACCTCTATGCCAAATCACACAAGTTTTAATTTCTTTACATGATGTGGTTGGAAACACAGTAAGGTCAACTAACTATTCATTCCACAAGTTTGTTTATATTTTCATCATGCCCATTTCCTAACCCTGCTGTGTATTCAGGACTGTTCATTCCTGTAGTAATCTATGATCAAGACACAACACCGTTGTAAGAGTTGTCCTCCATGGTGTAGTGGTACCATGCTAGCCTCTCATCCCTGAGGTCACGGGTTCAAACCCGGTGGACCCATTTCATAGCTAAAAGAACTTCAAGCCTGATAAAGAGGCCTCTGAGTAAAATTTCTTGTCCTTCACGCCCAATATAGAATGGGACGCTAAGAAATATAGCAGTTAAAGAGCATCTATAAATTTAAAAAAAAAAAAAAATGCTAACTATGATATTTTAGCAAAATAATTCCTTTTTTTAATTTTACAGCATATATTATAGGAAAGGCAATTTTAAGCACCTTGAATTATAAGCTGACACATTTGCACCTGTGTCTAGCTTATCTCAGTAGTATTTATGCATAAAACTTTCCTCTGTAACCTATAACACAGGTCTGTTTATATTAACATTGTGGTATCTGGGTGCTTATTCTGCTTTTAAATTAAATAAACATGAACACTATAAAGTGTATTGAAAGTTGGAGAAGATTTGCTTGAAAAGAATAAATTCCTGTATGTATCTTTTACACATAGTTTTTTGTTGCTTCCTTTTTTTTATAACCAAATGATGTCACTGTCAATAAATGCTTGACAAGAACATCTCGATCTGAAACCCGTGACAGAATGACATAACTTACACAGAGTATAGGCTATGCATTTATTTATGTTAAATGCTAAGTTAGAGCCAAACACTCCATAAGAAAGTCATGCAAACTGTTATTGCATTTAAAAACAGAAATTTGATTTTGAAGTATACCCACAGAATAAATTAGTGACATTAATTTAAATCAGTACTAGTTGGCAGGCGGTGCTGTGGCCAAGTGGTTAGACCGCTCGCCTTTCACCGAGGTGGCCCGGGTTCAATCCCAGGGTATGTGGGATTTGTGGTGGACAAAGCGGCATCTGGGCGGGTTTTCTCCGGGTTCTCTAGTTTCCCCCGCCATCTATTCCACCAACTGCTCCATCATCGCCTTTCCTTTCATCCATTTCATCTACTTCCTTCCTCCCATACCAGGCATCGGGCTGATCACCCATCCTGGATATTCTGTCTGATCCATGAGTGTCTGCTCCTCAACAGGCCTCTGACTCCAGGCACCCGCCTGTAAGTCCTGGGGGCGGGGTGTAAGTCCTACATATGAGGAGGTTAAACAGAGAAAGAAGAAGAAGAAGAAGAAGAAGCGCTAGTTGAGGTATTGCACTTGTGGTTATCAGCAAAAGAGTTATCATATTCTTTAGAGATGAAACCTGCAGAGAACTGGGCCATATCAAGAATGAACAAACTTGATTTAGGTGAGGATTTAAGTGTGAAAATTGAGTCATTCATATTTTATAAAAAATGAAAATAACTTCACAGTTATAGTGCTTCTGTTTTTAATATTTATGAAAGCAACATGAGTTAATAAAGATACAAGAGAGTATCAATAATTCAAATTCTGGTACTGCGATTATTATTATTATTTTATTATTATTATTATTATTATTATTATTATTATTATTATTATTATTATTATTATTATTATTATTATTATTATTTGGAAAGGAAGGCAAAATTTTTAAATTCATGCATTATGTTCAACTGCACTAGTGCATAAATCAGTTAAAGTACATTTATCTATTTTTAAAGCAACTTGTTAATACAGTATACAATATTACACTTACGTTGATATTGTAATGAAAAGAAGCTAGAAACAGTGATGTGTATTGAATTTATTTAAAGGTGAGTCAGAATTGTTACACTAAACAAGGATGGATGGGAACAACGGTTTCCCGAAACATGTTAAGTGAGTAAACTTAAGTGATGTTAGTGTAACAATTCCGACTCACCTTTAAATAAATATTACACTTGTTCTTTTAAAAAACTGTCAATGGCTTTATGTTCCTGAGTTTGGCAGTATTTTAGATTTACAATGTTTCATGAAGAACATTTGTAGCAACATTTCATCCCTTAAGTCAGATATAGGCAAATGCTGATTTCAGCAAAGAATCTGCAAAGCATGCAGAGAGTGCTTGCAAAGGGCATTGAAGGTTTAAATTACAAAGGTAATCACAATTAGGTTACAAAGGCATGCCATCATAGACAGTCATTTGTTGGTCTTTACTAAATAGTACGTAATGTACAATTTACATGAATGTAGAAATAAGAAAAGGATCATCTGGAGTTATTTGGATATTATGTATTTGTCATACCTTCTTGATTTGTCATTGGTACAATTTTTCAGTAGTGCATAAATCTCAAATTGAACTCTTCTTACAGAAAGTTTGCAGACATTGGGCATACAGTGAGTCTACAGTATTCAGCAGGAGCTTACAAAATATCGTCTTGGGCTGATTTAGTGACCGTACATCCTGTGCCAGGAGAGGGAGTCATCTCTGGATTGAAATCAGCATTGACCAATAAATTAGAAAGGGGTTGCTTTCTGGTAGCTGAAATGAGCTCGGCAGGAAATTTAAATACCTCAGATTATATAAAAGGTTTGTGAATGTGGCTTTCCTCATTTAATTTTGAATATAAATTTCTTTTTCACATTGGGAACTTCTTACACAGAACTCGTGTTCCTTAATCTACCATAAAAATGAATTAGTTCTAGAACAAAGTATCTCCAGTATTGGTTCAGGTTCTAAACATCATGACAACTCTTTCCATTGATCAGTTTTCATAAACAAACATAGAATAGACAGCTACAAAAGCCTTATGTTTAATAGAAGAAATGGAGGTAAGAATATATCTGAGATATTGAAAATAATATTTTCAGAGGCAGGAACACATGCAAATATGAAATTTCTTCTCTTCTGAAAGCTGAGGTTGCGGAAGTTCAGAAAAGGTTCATGACAGCATGCAATTGACAAAAATAACCCACTGATATCCATGAATATTGAGGCTGACTTGCACATACTGTTTATAAATATTCGTAATGTAAATACAATGTTTTGAGTGGAATAAATCTGTATTGTCTAGGGGCCGGTTTCACCAACTGATGTTAAAAATATTCTTAACATCTAGTTTGCTAACAATGTGTTCAAAGTTTAATATAATGTTAAAACTTATGCATTTCATCAAGCTTTTACAGCAAATTGTTAGCTAACATTTTGTTAACGTCATAGATAACTGCGAACACTAGCTTTCGAGAAGGCAGAGGCCAAGCTAAAGTACTTCTAAACGTGCTTCGATGCACTTTTGTCTAGGTATCACTGTGCTCTGTGTCAATAGCAGACAACTATTTACATTCATGGTAATTGGTAATGGTAATTTAAACTTGTAGCATAAAATTTCTTGGTCTTATTATAGATCATAATATGAATTGGAAAGACCATATTGACTACATCCTACCAAAACTAAGCTCTGCATGTTTTGCAATTAGATCATTAATTCATTTTGCAAATAAAAGCATCCTAAAAACAGTATATTATGCTTATTTTCATTCAATTATGACTTATGGAATAACATTTCGGGGAAATTCAGTAGATACAAAAAAAAAATATTTCTTTTGCAAAAAAAGGTAATAAGAATAATGGCAGGTATAAAGCAATCAACTCAGTGTAAACCACTATTCAAAACATTTGGAATTTTACCATTAGTCTGTGAGTATATTTTAGCTGTACTTTTAACCGTGGTTGACCACCCAGAAGTGTTCATAAAAAAATTCAGACATATACAGTAAACACACCAGAAATGGGCAGGACTTACACAGGCCAAGCAATAACCTACAAGTATTCCAAAAAGGGGCTTACTACAATGGTATAGTATTATTTAATTCACTTCCATCATATATTAAGGAACTGAAAACTAATAATAATAAATTCAAGTTAGCATTGAAAAGATATCTCATCACTCACACCTTCTATACAGAGGAGGATTTCTTTCATGTTACCAAATTTTATAACTACATTAAGTATAAATAATATTGTTTTAAAATTTTTTAGCTCTAACGTACTCTACATAACAACTACAATTTATTTACATACAAGTACACAATGTAATTATGACGTAATCTATATCCTAGAGTAGACTAGCTTTCTTTAAGCTGGTCTAGCTCACTATAGGGCCTATAGATTGAGATCTTATGTTATGTTGGCATGTGATGTTCCCGATCGTTTGAGATTAGAATCATGATGTCAAACTAAAAGAAATGTTTCACCATTTGAAACGCATTAATTAACATCTGGTCAATAAGTATAGATGTATTATCAAGTACGAAAAAGCCACTTTTCTCCAAGAGAGCTCATATTCTGAATTAATTTACCTTCGTTATTGTCAGAGTAGATGACTGTTGTATCATCTGCACAGCTTATTATATTAGCATTATCCATATTTGGCATGTCATTTATATACAAGATAAACAGTATTGGCCATAATACTCTGCCCTGGAGAACCTCATATTTTACAACTTTGCTGGTGGAATTGTAATGATTAATGTAACACTCATTTTTGTGTTGGATTTGTGTATATTGTGTCCTATTTTTCAAGTAGGAGGCAATTAAGTTCTTGGGTAATCCTTATACACCATAATTTTCTAATTTTTTAATAAGAGTATCGTGATCAACGCAATCGAATGCTTTTGAGAGATCAAAAAACAGGGCTCCAATCTTATCATTGCTTTCTAGCTTCATAGAAACCTGATGTGTAAACTCTGAACTGCAGTAATTGTTGATAGACCTTTTTGAAAACCACATTGATATTTTTTTTTTAAGAATGATAGAAGCCTGTTTAAAATTACCTTTTCAAATATTTTTGCAATTTCTGATGTTAGCATTATCGGTCTATAGTTATTTATATTATGTTCCTTGCCTTTTTATACATGAGACGCACTATGCTTGCTTTAAGACACTGCGGAAATTCACCCTTTTCTATGGAATGATTAATCAGGCGTGATGTGGGCTTTGCAATGAAATGTTTTCAATGTTTTAGAGTTATGGGGCTTATTTCGCCCCACCCATGTGATAATTTGCTTTTTAAGTTGGATATTATGTCAATTACCTCCTTTTCTGATGTCAGACTTAAAAATAGCGAGGGTCTTGTGTTGTTAAAATTACTATTATATAGTTTTGCAATATTACTTGTAGGAGATTGTGCACCTACATTAAGAAAAAAGTTATTGAATGCTTCACCAACTAATACAGGATCACTAATTATGTCTCTATCTGTTTTAAGTTTAATATTTTTGTGAGTTTCTTTATTTTGTCTACTTTCATTTATAAATCCCCATGCTGTTCTTTGTATGTTACTGGATTTATTGATTCTATTTTTGCCCTCAACTTATCAAGAGTAAAGGTATTTTTTCTTAATAGTTCTGCACTTTTCTTTATAATAACCCAAAGCTGTGTATCTTGTATTTGATACAATTCCTCATTTTAGTTTAGTTAATTCATGAGGAAATTTAATTGGCTTTTTGTTGTTTTTTTGAAGTTTAGTTGTCTTTACTGAGCAGAGAGGTCAAAGTGAATATTAAAAACTGTATAAAACTCATTCCATTTGTCATTCATATCAATGCATTGGTACACACTATTCCAAGATTTTTCACTTAATAAATTCACAAGCTAGTCAAGGCAGTTTGCTTTTAACTGTCTTTGTTTTTTAATCAAGTTGACATTTTGTATTCTATATCATTGAGCATGAAGTCCATACACTGTGCAAAATGGTCGGATATATAGGTATTGATTACGTTAACATTTAAGATTTCTTCACCCATGTTAGTTATGATCAATTATTGTTTTGATTGTATTCATAATCCTTGTAGGAGTGTGAATCAGCTCAGCTAGATTAAATAATCTTAGGACTTCTGCCAGTTTTTTATAGCTGCTGTTCATAGGTTCCTGATTTACATTAAAATCCCCAGCAAGAACTATTTTTGTTTTGTACTCAAATATTTATCAAGTAGACTTTCTAGTAGTGTAGAAATTCTATGAGGCTTGCACTAGGGAATCTATATGCTCCAAATATATAGATAGTATCGGTTTTTGTTATTATTTTTACTCCTGCTAGTTCAGTGACTTTTTCCGAACAATACTTTTCTAGATTTCACGGAATTATGTCCAGTCCATTATGTGCATATATTGCTACCCCCTCCCATGTTTACTAACCGGTTTATAGTTACAAATTTTTACAAGTTTTATTTCATCGTTCATTCCATGCTCAGTTAATCAAATGCAACATGCTTATTGCTAAAGTATTGTATATTTAAGTGCAAGAGCCAAAAAATTTCATCATTAGAATTACTATAAGAGTTCGTGTTACCTTTGTTAGAATAATGTTGCTTGTCCAAGGATCCATCCCCAGCAGCATTAACTGTGTCACCATTACCAAGTATAGTACTAAACTCACTAGCGGTCTTACTACACTCCTTTGCATTGAACTTTTTTCTTTCACACATTAAGATGCCATCCACCACACAGTTTGTTAGTTTCTCGTTTACACACTGAGCTAATGACATTACTTAGTAGCTTTCCAAATGTATAAGGAGCCTCTCTAGTTGAGATGCACACACCATCTATTCCAAAATCATTTTCAGTCAGCCAGAAATTTCCATCAAAAAATGTATATGGCTTAGGAGTATAGCCAGTTTAATTCCTTGTTTATCCTCATAACTCTTCTTATTGTTGCATTGCATCTTCTTAACAGACCACTGATCACAATCTTAACGTCAGGCACTTTTGATTTTACATAATTTATGAGGTCCATCGTCTTCTCCATTATTTCTTCAGCACATACCCCAGGTTTAATATTATTGGTACCAGCATGCTCTACCACTACATCTGGCATACTACCCTTACATTTATCCTTTCAACTTGGTATTGAAGTCACTTAATTTGGTGCCCAGAAAACACCTTGCATCGTGACCCTGATTTTTACAGAGCTGTCTTGAGAATTTTAACATAGAGTCCCCTACAACGAAAACCTTGGATACATTCTTGTCATCAATGATGCTTACTTCCGAGGTTCCACAGGTACTTTTGCCCATTGAGCGCTGCTTATCGTCATTCAACACTTCAATTAGATTCTTCACATATACTTCAAAACTGCTTTTGAATGCAATAAGTGGTTACTTGGTATTGCATCAGTATATCACCTTTTTTAGTTGTATATTCACTTCAGTATATCCACGATCTGCATTTCCAACTTTGTTTGAAGATCTGCATTTTTTTATTTTAGCACTGCATTTTCCTTTTGTAGATTTTTGATTCCCCATCTCAGGATGCTGATAGAGTCTTCATTGCCTTTACTCATCAAACTATGTGTTTCTTTAGAGCATCAATTTAATTTCTTAGGTTTGCATTATCCTTTTGCGAATCCCTTAAATCCTTATTTAATATGCCGATTATCACATGTAGCGACGCTGCCATTTCTTTCTCGCACACATTTCTGATCATAAGTTCAGCTATGTATCAATTTTTTGTTTGGTTCTCCATTTCGCATTTGTCCCTTGTATTCGCTCCATTTGCACATATTTCTGAACTTCTGTAAATCATTTTAATAACATCTTCTGACACTATATCGACATATTTCACACTGTTGTTACACAATTTTTGCTGCAAGCTCCAAGTCATAACTTCTCCTGCAGATGCCGTCTTGACACTTGCATGTAATACTTGTTCTTCATTAAAATACTACCATTCAAAATTTGATTCTGGGGGAGGAGATTTCTACTGAAATTCATAGCTTTGGATGTATCTGGATCAAAATTAGAAATAATATCTTCAACAGATTGAATACAATAATCGCCAGAAGCATTTACATTGTATTAGTGTGCATCTCTTCCTTGATCAGAATCCAGACAGTTTTATATTTGTTAAATGAAGCAGTGATAAGCCTATCTTACATTGCTGTTTTATTCATTTAATTTCTTTTTGTATTTCTGTTTTAGAAGAGATATTTCTTTCTTCTATATTTGGCTAGTTCAGTTTTTAACTTAAATATACTGTGTGATGAACCAGGGCCTGCTTGTTATACCATATAAGATTAGTTTTGTTGTAAACTTTTCGCATTTAAGAGGAAAGCTGTTTTCAAAGCATACGAGAAGGTAATTAAAGTTGTGGAAAGATATGTTGACATTAGCTTCTGTAATTAACAGATGTCAGTCCATTGATTTAACAAGACCACAGAAGTTAGCTACATTATCATCACCGAGATCACGAATGAGTTTATATCTATTCTCGTGACTATACAGGCTGTTTCAGGACCTCTGTGACAAACTCTGAGGAACATTTTTTGCCAAGCAACTACCATCCTACGACAGATTGTTACTGAGTAACGGATAGCAGGGTGAATAACCCCTGTTTGAAGCATATCTGGTAGGATAGGCTTGGCTTGAGAGGCACAGCCAATACACTTTGACTCTTTGTTTGTTTACAAGTGCTGAATCAAGTGACATCGCCTCTTTATTGTCCCTTATGTGGTGTTAGGTTTGGTAGGTCTGAGACACACAGCCCAATTTAACTCAGTGTTTTTAAACAACAGCTCCACACATACCACCTTCAGAAAGTAGAGAAGCTGGGGCCGAATGACTTCGCACCTCGTGTTCAGCTTGTCCAGTGGTTTCTTCAATGAAGTATCGCATATCCTACATTTTCTGCACACATCTTGTTTACCAATGACGCCTGCTTCACACGAGACGAATACTTCAACAGTAAGAACAGCCACATCTGGGATGTTGAGAACCCTCATGCAGTGTTTGTTAGACATCACCATCAAAAGTATTCCGTAAACATCTGCACTGAATTGTTGGTGACCATCTGCTGGGACCTTTCATTTTGCCACCCCATTTGAGTTAAATTGGGCTGTGCGTCTCAAACCTACCAAACCTAACCAGATGTAAGGGACAAAAAAGAAGCGATGTGGCTTGATTCAGTGGTTGTAAACAAGCGTACTGGCTGTGCCTCAAACCTATCCAACTGGATATGCTTCAAACAGGAGTGAATATTCCGTAACCTTGTGTCAAAGGATGGTGGTTGCTTGACAAAAAATGTTCCCCCCTGTGAATTCTATCATTCCTCAGAGATTGTCGCAGAGCTCCTGAAACACCTGTACATGGCTTTTGTAATTTCAGTGCACATTATTAAACCAAAATGATAAGAAATACAGAAATCATATGGTGACAACATATAGCTTATTTGTGAAAAAGTAATCTAGACAGGTCTCATTTCTTGTGAGTTTGAAGCTAGTTGAATAGAGATTGTGTGATCTTAATAAATTTAGAAAAAAATGCAGCTTCATTGGTGGATTTAGTAAGGTCAGTGTTTAGATCCGTACCAATGATTATGATTTTATTCCTGGAGCATAATTTCCATTTTCTCAAAAAATGATTATATATCTCCATTTGGTGAATGATAAAGGGCTGTTACTATAACATAGTCTGCTAGAGCAACTGCACAGACCTCATATGCTTTATACAGAGTTTATCTTAATATTTAAAGTCTTAAAACTAATGTTCTTACTCACAATTATGCCGGCACTACCATTTTTGTATTCTGTATGGCAGTGTGAATTCCCTAATACAAAATTAATTGGCAATGCCAGTTCCTGTCCCTATACCAATGTTCATTTACAAAAATCACAGTGACTTTTCATTTTCTCCAATTACTTCTAGCTTCTGTAATTTATTCTTCAAACACTGTATATTAACGTGAACTAATTTCAGTTCATCACTTGTCAATGTTTAGGATGTTAGCTGACCTGAACATGGTTTATTTACTGAGATAATATGATTTGAATTAAAATCATGCCTTGACAAACTTTCATCCACTGCATCACTTAACAGTTTCCCTTCAACATGAGATCAGTTGTATTACACATCAGCTTTCCAAGTTTCAGATGCACCCCGTCCCTACCAGAATCCATATTTTGCAGCCATAGGTTACCATCTACCAGCATACAGTTTTTTTGGGGAACTAAGCCAGTCTAGCTCACCATTGGCTTTTTTCGCATACCACATGTGGCATTGAATCTTTGGAGAACACAGCTATGATTTGGTATTCCTCAGGGATCTGATGCTGTTGACTAAGTCCATCATTTCTCCTGTGATTTCCTGTGGTGAAGTCATCCTTCCCATGTTATTAGTACCTGTATGTACTTCAAGATTTAGCATTTTTAAATCCATCTCTTCTACTTTGTGCCTCAGTTTGTCTAGCTTTATTCCCAGGAAGCAGTGCACTTCATGGGGATTTCTTTGCATGAATCACCTGCAAATTTTACCATGGAATCGCCTAACACAATCACTTTTTTTCTATTGGCATTATTACTTTTATGTGCTTCATGCTGTTCGGCATCTTTGTTTGTCTTCTCAGAGCACTTCAAATTTATTCCGATTTTTTTTAAGTTTGGCCATGGTTCACAGATGATTCCTTTTTCTTTGCATTCATTGTATGGACTATATTTTGATGCTCACATTCCAATTTATGCTTGAGGATCTCATTTTCGGCTTTTAAGGCACTTATTTCACTGTTTGCTTTCGATACGTCCCTGTTTAATAAGTTGATAATCATGGTAATGATGCTATCATTTTGGCATCATGCATTGCTCCAGGCAGCTGATATTTAACTGTGTTATCTTGATACTTGTGTCCTGATTTTCACCTTCTTTTAAACAACATTTGTCATTTTAATTGTTAATGCATGTCAGCTTAGATTGCTTTTCTCTATTAATTTCAACTAAAAGTACTTTGTACAAACACGTCATCATACCAATCGGCGCCATCTTGAGTCTTACAAATGTCAACATAGGTACACCCTGGTTGTTTAATTCTTCTTTCTCTAACCCTTCAAAGAAGGTAATAGAATCTAATGCACTTACATATGATAATTTTTTTCAATTCCATCATCACACTGGCAACAGTTGTAATTTCATTACTAGGACTTCTGCGATCAAATAGTTTACCAGCTATATAAAATGCCAACTTTGATGGGTCTTCTGTATTTAACTTGGTAAGGCTCTTTTGTCCAGTAACCTTCGGTTGGTTTACTACATCAGCATTTTTTTACCGTTGTCATTTGGTACAGCAAAGTGGAGAGCTCTACCAAGATGCTCAGTTAAGTCGAGCATGTTCTGCAAAACTTTAAACTTGAAATGAAGTACATGAGCTGCTGATTAATTGTAGCCCTCTAAGAACATTATTAAGTTGACAAATTGGCTGCAGTTGTGAGAAACAAATTGAACTTTGGCTTTAACAATAGCAAAGAAGCCAGGAAATCCTTAAGAAATTTAACCCTGTTGTTTTCTTCACCAAGATGCACCATAAATTCCAAAATATGATGCAGTAATTTGTATCACAAATTACTTAAATGTAAATAATGATTGTAATATGAATATGCATTTTTATGTGACATTGATTTCAGATGTTTATTAATTGTAAATATTATTGGGAAGTAAGTTTATACGACCTTACTGAAACTGTCAATAATAGCGCGCAATAATGCAGAGAGGGGGGTGAGCTGTTTATCATTATTGGAAACGAGGAAGTTACGTAATGTTGGCGCGTTTTTCCGTTGAGAACCTTCTGGAATATTTTCTCCCTAAAGCATACGTATTCATAATTTTCATTGGATATTAAAATAGACGCTAATGTTGGCGCGTTTTATTAGCCAATAGTAGTTCAGTTATAATCTTTAGGCGTATCTGGATGCAGGAGTATAAATAGGGTAGGTTAGAGGTAGCTTCATGCTCAGTTCATCAAAATTCTTTGTGCACTACACGTCGTCTTCAGTTCGTCAGTTCGTCAAAATATTTGTATGAGATACGTCGGCTATAGATTCACAAGTTACAAAAATCTAAAGTATTATAAAGTTAATTATACACAAAGTTGAAGTACGTGAATTAAAAGTGATAAGTAAGAAGTTATTATAACAGTTTCAGTTTGGCGAGTGTTAAGATCAATGTATAAATGTGATAGTTAACGTGTGTGACAATAAAATGTGTAAAACAAATTTCTTCATCAGTGTAATTTTTGGATAAAAGATTCCTTTCCGTTTACACAACCCTGATCAAGAGATATGTTCGACTGAAATAATAGCTAGCCGTAGGACAGTAAACAAAACTTAAAATTCTTTCAAACACTAATATTACCACAAATTGCTAACACAAGATGGAGCTACAAACCGAACAAATGAATGACGTCACAAGATGGCTTCAACACCGATGTAAACAAACATTATAAGTAATACCGTCGCAAATTGGCTACCACAACGTGGGGCTACAATAATGTTAAATAACCTTAACATAAAACCACTCGCAAATTGGCTCCCATACGTGGGGCAGTTAAAATTATGTAACCAAACAAAACAAAAGCAGCACAATATAAGATCTTCAAGTTCTAATAATTTACGTAAAAACATATTACGTAAGCAATAATGTTATTACAAATATCATCTAGATATTCATGTATGTACCTTGCAGCTTCAAACCATGTGTTCTACCTTGTTAGTACTGGCATGGGAAAGGATTAACTTCTGTAGTCATTACTTTTAACAAAGAAAATCCAAATGTGATGCTTCCTTTTCCTTGTGTTAAGGAATATAGCTTTTATTTTCACAATGACAGTGTTGAGCTCAACCAGATTGCATTGCTAGATGTGGCCTATGAAGTTGATTTTGTGGATGCAGCACTGGACATGAAGAAGACTGTCCCCCACTAGACCATTAAGAGTGCTGGCACACACAGTTATGTAGCGTGCTGAGTCGGTAACAATCTCAAACATACTAAAAATTAATTTTAATTTGCATGTTTTTCAACTGAACCATTTCATTTCATCTTCACTTTCCATAAAAACTCTCCTAGTTTGGGAATATGCTTTTGGTCTTCAAAAATCTTTAGAAGTGCAATTTCTTTGATTCTCAGTAACCATTTCTTACTTATTAGACTTACCCTCCAGTCATTAGTGGCTTTACATTGAAAGATAATGTGAATTTCATCTTCCCTCTCCCCACATATAGGGCACATTCCAGGGATAACCTCTCCCCCCATTCCCCTTAGTTTCCAAACGCCTACAAAACCAGGCTAACCCTTCTCTTTCATTCTTATGATAGGAATATAATGATGGCAAATTTGATCTGCACTAGGCAAGTCACCACTGCCCTTCACATATTTTGTGAACCACTCCCTCATCTTGGGATGGTCCAGTGACTACTGAAGTTCCTGCACATAAGAAGGCTTCTGTGGTATCAATAACGAACTCCAGCTTATCTCTTTGCCTTTTTGACCTGTGTAAAGGTGTCTCCACAGAGAGCTGACATTTTGCAGAGGTGTTACTTTTACTATGTTTATGTGAATCACTGGCAATGTGCTTTAGCAATGTGTCTTTTCTGTCATATTCTAGGCTTTTGTTACATAAGTATTTTCTTATCATTTACATAAAGGCCTTCACTACTAAATTCACTTGACCAGCTACTAGCTGAGACACTTTGTTTAGGCATGGTAGTAGAAAACAAAAATAAAGCTGCAGTGGAGATCGTTTTATTACAAAATAGGTACTTAATTTATAACCTGCTGAACTGCATATAGTTACCATTATAGAATGACCTGTCCAGTACAACTGTGGAAGAGTAAAAGACGATGACTGTAGTGATGCATAACTATTGTTGCTTAATAGCACCTATATCTCTGACATTAAATTACGCTCAAAGTTATACATACGAGGGGTATCCAAAATATTTGGGACTGGTGCTGCCATCTGGTCATAAACTTGCTTTGAGACTAATAACTGCCATCACCCTCAAAGTAGTTCCCTTCCACACGCATACACCAGTCCCAGCGATTCTACAAATGCATCCTGGAAATCATGTACCTTTGAGGATGAGATGCACAGACAGCATTTCTTCTTGAATCCTCTCAATTCTGTCAAACCAATGTCCTTTCAACTTGATTTTCAGTTTAGGGAGTAGAGCGAAGTTGCAGGGTGCCAAATCAGGCAGGTACAGTGGGTGGGGGACAACCATGATGTTCTTTTTCATCAAAAAGCTCCCGGTGAACAAGGAATTGTGAAAGGACGCATTATCGTAATGCAACAGCCAGTTCCCTTGTTGCCAAAATTCGTGCCATCTCCGCACATTTTCACGGAGCTGTTGTAAAACGCCACAGTAGTACGTGGAATTCACTGTTTGATTTGGTGGGACGATTTCTTTGTGCACAATCCTCTTTGTATCAAAGAAAACGAGGAGCATGCAGCTTGTCTCACTCATCAGATGTGCTAGTGTTGCCACCTAGCGGTACAAAACATCCTCCTTTATGTTTTATACTGTTTTAATGTGTTGTTTAAACACCCTTTTTTATTTACCGATAATGTCACAAGGTTGTGACATATAACTAACTGAGAGTTACATTTTTATGCTGCTTTCTATTGAATTTATTTACTAGTTTTAAGGGTCCCCACTTTTGCAAATAAACAGTCACTGTTACCTATGACAAATTGTAGTTTGCACTCCATTTATGTTGAGGTTAATAAGCATGATTTGTGAATCAATGATTTAAACTATCCATTATGCCTATGAAAAATTGAAGGTAGCCAATTTTTGATTTCATAATAAAGTTTATCAGTTCACTTTGTCAATTATTATTTATGCCAGCAGATTAACCTCATCTATTTTTCAATGTGTGGCTCCATTCAAAATAAAAAAAATTCTGATGTGTTACACTCACATTACTTTCTCTACTCTTGTACAAACTATTTATACAAATGCTTATTCTCCATCTACTTCATGTTAATCTAGATAAACATTTGCAGAGTCTATCTTATTGCTAATTTTCTTGTAGATGTAAGGGGAATATATATTTACAAGGGCAATTTGGAAATACAGTAGCCTTTAAGCACATACATATGTCTTAATAGCTGGTTGCTAGGTGCAGCACCATTCCCTTTCCCACAAATTAATACTCTTTGCATATCCAAGACAAAAAAATGAATAACGAATTCCCATTTGAGAAAATAAGTATTGAAAAATTTTAGGGGAATAACAAGCAATATCTCGAAAATGGTTCACTTAAAAAAAAAAGTATATGACATAAATTCTGTATTTTAACGTGATCTACATTTTTTGTGTAGTAAAATTTTGTCTATCTCTTATGGTTTACCAGTTACGCAAAAGTCGTTCACAATGAAGAGTACTTTTGGAGACAATCCCAGAAAATTCGAGATATACATTTCATTTCTCATGACAATATCTTAAACGTATGATATTTTAATCAAAATCGTTAGAGCCATTTTTGAGAAAATTAAAATTTTCGAAAAATCTTCCATGTAAAGGGTAGTCTGGGGTGGGGGGATTTTCTTGAAAACCTTTGTGTCGCATCTCTGAAAGATACTGAACCTAAATACCAAATATGGTGTTTATCCGACTGTTCGTTTCTGAGTTATGCTGTTCACAGACACACACACGGACATGTTTCCAAAAATGCTATTTTTGGATTCAGGGGGTCTCAAAACATGAATTTCCGGTAAAATCTCAGTATCGAATTTTTGGGTGGAATGCAATACTTCCCCTACTTACTATACGTAGTAGAGAAAGTAAAAATAGTAATTCAGTACTTAATGCACTATCTGGGAACAGCAATAAACCTTGCATAACCATCCACCCTTTATTGCATTTCTTTGTATTTTCTAACGCTGCTAGACAAATTACATCTCTCATTTCTAATTTGACACCATATCTTCAAGGTGATGTCTGACTATGCTAGAAAGTTTATTTTCTCACAGTCAATTTTAATATAAAATAAAAAATATAAGAGTTATATTGTTTTTACTTTGCTCCATAATCCCATACCCAAAGTCAGAATTCTGATAGTTTTTAACAAATTGTTGCTATATGATCACCACTTGCTTGATCATACTTTTCCTGCGTTATTAAAAATGGGAGTGAAGGAAAACATTTGGAAATAATACTTGTCCTGGTTTGCACATGTGTTAAGTATAAAAAAAATCTGAACGGCAGGTACTATGTTTATGAAATAAGAAATTACTCATGCAAGTCCAGCTTATGAATACCAAATGCTGTTAAAAATTGTGTCATTAAAAGGAAATGCTTATTTGAGAATACATAGTTGCTTTTTATATCATGAATTTGGCTCTAAGTGTGACTCATATTTATAGTTCAAATGCAACTTGGTTGCAGTATTTCTTGAATTTTAATGTATGCAAATTAAAAATAACATTTAAGCAAGTTTTCAATTGTAATTCTGTTTACAGCGTCAAAAGAAATGTGTGATAAGCATAAAGATTTTGTGGTGGGACTGGTGTGTCAGAATGGAGCAGTACTGAGTGACCCTGAACTGATCCAGCTAACGCCAGGTGTTCGCTTGGATAGCAAAGGAAGTGATCAGCTGGGCCAGCAGTATAACTCTCCAGATTACGTGGTGGTGAAACATGGTGCAGATATTGCAGTTGTGGGACGAGGCATCACCCAAGCTACAGATCCAGCAGCTGCAGCTAAGGAATATCATGAACAACTATGGTTGGCATATAAAAAAAGAATTAATAACTCTTAAAAACTACATAATATATCTATACTTTTACAACAGGTAGTAAATTTCTGATGTCACAGAATGAATTCTGATAGTCACATTTTGCTCAACTAAGAATGTTATATCTATTTTTAGAAAATGACAAACTCAGAATTTTATGGTTACTGAGTTACATCTCATTCTGGGCTGCTCAAGTACCTTACTTTATCACAGATGTTGGAATTTGTTATATACGCAGTTAATTTTATCCCTTAAGCTAGATTTCAAATATACAATGACAAAATTTTTCATAAAGTTTAAACTTCTTATGGTAATTTCCAGTATTAATTTAAACAGCTTAGGTGGATAAATAGTTTTATATATTCAAAAGAAGTAGCAATATTTTTATGCAAGTTTTTCTGAAGGAAGTTTTGTAGTTATGCTGGAAAATTTTAATGTATTTTGATAATAAATGCTGTTTAGATTTATGAACATCAGAATTCCTCAGATGTAGACTTATAGTGGTGCTTGCATTTGGATAAGGAGCATTTTTATTGGCTCATATTTCGTCTTGTTTAAGAGTATCAACTCATTCCAGAGACTTCTTTGTATGGTCTCTGAATGTTTTGCATAAATTGAAGAATGATGTGCAATTTTGTATATGAATTTTTATAGAGAGCAATAAACATCACTTTTTGTTCAATCTACACATATGCTGGGGTACTTTCCAGGATGTTGTTTCCTTTGTTCCTCAAAATGAAATGAAATGTGTAAATACCGCTGCATATAAATTTTAAAAGCTAATGCAAAATTGCCTAAAAATGCAACAGGAAGGTGAATGCACCACGCGCAATTTATCAAGAACAGGAAAGAAGCAGCAGTCATAACCTCAGTTTGATAATTGGAATTTGTCAGTTTCTGAAGTTATTCCACAATAAAACAAGAATAAGAACTCAAACAAGAAGAGAAAATGAAAGACTTGAGCATTTTGAGTGTTTAATAGTTCACAACAAGCCAAAGATGAAAATAGTTCTTCATATTGCCCCCACCCTGCTAAAGATTTTTCACTCCTGCTCCGTGGTTTGGCACGATTTCTTACATCACAGTAATGACCCATTTATGAGTTATCTTTACAATCGAATTCAAGAATAACTCCTACGTGCTAAGCCTGGGATAATGGATCAGGTTATCTCCAGGGTGAGAACAAGTATAATTACACAATTTCACTTCCATGTGTGGGATGGCAATTTAGGATACAGATAATATATTGAAATTTCATAAGCCAAATTTGACGTTAGTGCTTTACTAATTGTGAATAAGAATACATGTAAAACATATTCAATTTAAATATGGAATATAATAAATATGTTCTTTTAAGTTTCCCAAATTTTGGTAAAATAAAACACTTTTGAACACACATTCTGAATTTACTCGCTTGACATAACGTGGTGAAATGTTTCTAATTCACTCCAAGTCTTTACACAACATCAAACTTTGCACAAATTGAAAATATGCATAGAGCAATTGAATAATTAACAATATAAATTAAATAAAATGCACAATTTCCACATTTAAAACTACACATCAGTCTTACTTAGATTTCAGTGTCATTTGACTACCTGGTATGACTTTAACTTGAAAATTTAATAACGAAGTGAATATTACGCCTTTAGTATGGCAGAAGAGATGAATACAGTTGAAACCAATGATTGTCCTTTCCATGGCATCCTACTGCTCTTCTGATGTATAGCCACCCTCGGACTGCAAGCACTTTCCTACTTTGAATAATAATCTTGTAGCATAGTAAACGTTGCATTCTGACAATTCATGCAGCAATATATCAGCCCCACAAGTCCCATTTGACCTCGGGCGACTGCTCACCCGATGCAAGCATATACTGATTTTACTTTTCTAGCATGCACACTAGATATGAACTGTGCTTGTGGTGTAAAGGTACTCATCCACGATGCCAGTTTTATGGCATGCCACTTTTCCTGCGGGCCACAAATTGGCGTCTGATAATGAAGTTTTATCCGTAGCATGCCTGTCTCTTATTTTACTTCGTCGACGTGGAGAAAAGCGTAAAAGGACGGCCAGTAAACAACTTGCTGCAAGAGCTCTACGACGGAGATCAAAATTTAGAATTTCCTACGCATGTCAGCAGTTGATTTTAATTATCAGCTTAGAAGAATAGCACATGTAATGCAAAAGCAAGATACAATAATGAGAAGGTCAATATCAGCAACAGAACGTCTTGTGTTGACACTGAGATTTCTAGCCACAGGTAATTCGGCTTAAAATAATGGAGCGGCAACATTACCGAGTTTAATATATAACATGTTCGGCTCTCATCTATATAATCAATGTGATTTTTTTTTAGGCAGCAGCTATCAGTCAAAGATGTATTCATTTCTTATATTTGGCACAGCAAGAACTAAGGCTTTGTGCCATTGCAAAGAACTGTAAGTATGAATCCTCATACTGCAGCAAAAAACGTTAGGAATTCATGAAGTATTTTTTGCCGTAAAGGAGAGGTTCCATGGCAGTATCGCTACATTTAAAGAGTGTTGGTACTTACCAAAGAATCTACTCATCTACTGATCATTATTGGTGCTGGTGTGGTAAAACATAAACTGCAGTGCATCGTAAAATTCCCATTTTGTTATATACTTGTCCTATGCACCACTTCCAGATTTCCCTGCCTTCATTTTGTTCTTTTCGTTGGTGAACTGGGTTCTCAACCTGTGGATTTTTACTTTAATTTCCTCTGCTGACATGTAGAACTCTATTTCTATATCATGTAATGCATTTTGTTGCCTTTGTTTATTTCTGTAATCCGCAGTGTCTACTCTCCACAAGCTATCTTTGGTCTCAATCAGTTCAATAAACTTTTTTGTCATTTCCCTCGTCCATTTACATTACTAGCTATGAAGAAACAAATTGTCACCGTACTACAATAAATTGTTCGTATTGTTAAGGAAATAAAATGCACGTATCTGTCTTAATTCTGTATTTAGTTTAACAGAAATTATAATCCTTGTAGCTACCTCTCAAACAGCTATTTACTATCACAGCAGACGACATAACAAAGTTGCACCGAATACGCCACAAAAGTTTTCTAAACTGTTCAAGCCACTTTCAGATGGCGCAACTTTCTTTTTTTCGCTGCGTATGCGAAGCAACTTCCTAAGTTGCACGCCACTTAGAAGTTGCGCTGAATTTGAGTTGCGCATGCAATTTTCCTACTTGCTTGGCAGTTTACACGATGCAACTCCACTTTTGTTGCGCAGTTCGAAGTTGCAAGCCATTTAAGTTGCATCATGGATGAGTACCTTTATCATTTAGACTGCATTTGTTACATGAATACAGACACGATTCTCTTAAACCAACTGTCACCGTCGAACTGCTCAACGTGAGCTTACAAACTGAAGTGTGCTGGCAGACTTCCATGTTGCTACTGTTTGTGTTCAAAGTGAAGTGAAAGCAGGCAATGAGTCAAGAGAATGGTTTCTGCAGTCAACTGCCTTTTGTTTCACCCAGCCTATGTCATTCATGGGGACATGACTTTATGTCACAATATTTATTAGTGTATCAATAACATGCAAAATGAATTTTGTGCACTCGGATATCATTTGTTTAAAACCAACTAATAACTTCTTTTTACTGGAATACAGGTTAGCTAACTTTGAAATTCAGCACGATAAACATTTAAAAAGCAGTGTAGTTACCACTTGTGAATTTTAATTAAATGATACTATGAATAGCAGAAATGAAACTTGAGAATGGAAGCACATGCAGCTGCCGGGGGTCATAGTTTTGCTTTTTCAAGCGTGCTATCAGAGAGAGTTCTAGTGGCTGTTATGGATCATGCCATCTTGGCTATCTTCTGCAATGAAGACAGCTATGCAATAAACATACAGTATGATATGAACAGGAAGCATGACATTTAAATCAACTTTCAGTTGGTCTTTCTAGCCTTCAGAAAGCTTTCTGTTGATTGTGCATGCTCACATTTATTTAAAAACAAGTGTTTTAGCGTTTTTCCTGTTCTGTTTCCACTCCCAGGTAGTGCAGCAGGCTTAAGAGGCTGTATTGCACTTTTGTAGTTGATTTTAAAGAGAGCAGCTGTACTGGGATATATTGTAGCATATTAATAATTTGGGGGATTACATTATTGTTCTACATTGTCATTACCAGACACATTATTGTTTACATCACTCTTGGCTGGTAGATTTTGCTAGCCACGAGTAGTTGGGAATATAGTGTGTCTCAGTTAGGATTCCATGAGGAAGGAACCGCATGTGTAAGCCAGGCTTTGAATCAGCGGACATCTTCTCCCACCTTCCATTTTTAATAATGTAGGAACTCCAAACGGTTGGGAAATAAATCTAGGAATGTGTGAGTAGATTTGTGTTATGGATTTTGTACAGTGAAAAACCCACGCCTTCCTCTTAACCTCCACATCACATTTTGGTCCTTTGCAGCCAGGTAAGTATACGTCCCCTCAATGTGTGTGTTGGGTATTTAATTTTCATGTGAACTTTTAGGCCATCTACCCAGCATGTAACAATATGCTATACAATATTTTTAAGAATTAATTTTTAGATTTTGTTTCTGAATTGGAATTTGTAATACTAAAAGCATCACTAAAAGGTAATTTTTACTTTCTCTACTACGTATAGTAAGTAGGGGAAGTATTGCATTCCACCCAAAAATTCGATACCGAGATTTCACCGGAAATATATGTTTTGAGGCCCCCTGAATCCAAAAAAAGCATTTTTGGAAACATGTCCGTGTGTGTGTGTGTGTGTCTGTGTGTCTGTGAACAGCATAACTCAAAAACGAACAGTCGGATAAACACCAAACTTAGTATTTAGGTTCAGTATCTTCCAGAGATGCGACACGAAGGTTTTCAAGAAAATCCCCCCACCCCAGACTACCCTTTACATGGAACATTTTTCGAAAATTTTAATTTTCTCAAAAATGGCTCTAACGATTTTGATTAAAATATCATATGTTTAAGATAATGTCATGAGAAATGAAATGTATATCTCGAATTTTCTGGGAATGTCTCCAAAAGTATTCTTCATTGTGAACGACTTTTGCATAACTGGTAAACCATAAGAGATAGACAAAATTTTACTACACAAAAAATGTAGATCGCGTTAAAATACACAACTTATGTCATATACATTTCTTTTGTTGAGTGAACCGTTTTCGAGATATTGCTTGTTTTTTCCTTAAATTTTCCAATACTTATACTTTTCTCAAATTCGTTATTCATTTTTTTGTCCTGGACATGCAAAGAGAATGGAATGCGCCACATAGCAACCAGCGTTAAAATATTTGACCATCGCTTAAAAGCTACCATATTCCCCTTGCATCTACAAGAAAATTACCAATAAGATTGACATCTCGATATCTCGATTAACATGAAGCATATGGAGAATAGGCGTTTGTAAAAATAGATTGTACAAGAGTAGAGAAAGTCATGTGAGTGTAACACATCAGATTTTTTCTAGATATGTTTCGAGGCTTGTTCACCTCATCTTCAGCATTCTCCAACTGATGCTGCATCTTTCCCAGTGGATTTGGAAGCGGGTGGTTTTGTTGTGAATGGTGCTTGTATTGTGAATTTCCAAAGGATGCTGTGTGATAGCAAATCAAAGTTCAGTATGTTTTGGTTTTTTTAAGACATGTTCAAGTCTGTTGTGTATCTTGCAGATTTTACGAGTGTTATATTTATATTTTGTGCTATTTCATGGTTGGTTGACCAGGTGGTCAACTGTGAGTCATACTTCCAGACTCTAGGAAAAATGGGAATAACCCTGTCTAAAGAAAAATTCCCATCCTCCAACTGGAAATTGAACTGGGACCTCTGGATTTGGAAGCTAGCATGCTAATCATCATACCACAGAGGCAGTCAAGAGTCCACTTTTGATTGCTATTGTTGTAGTGATTAACAATTTGAGAATTGCTTATAGGAAAAGTATCAAACCTTAATGTTGAAACCCAGCTTGAAGAATCCTGTGAGAGAAGATCAAAACCCAAAAAATTACTTGTCAATTTCAACTGCAAGATCTCAAAATTGAAGCTAGAAACCTGCAGTGGCGGTGCAGTTTGGTTTGCAAGTGGACAATCTCATTGGGGTTAAATGGAATTTTAATTCTAGATTTCATTCCCATCTTGCTTCCATTATGACCTTCAGTATGGCAGCAAAGGACACACAATCAATGTGTCTTAGTGCTGGATTTTATAACCTTGGAATTAACCTGTAGCTAATTTTTTGCACATCTCCATAACCAAAATCGTTTAATGCTTCCCATGTTAATGAGCAACAAGTCTGGGAACTGTTCACCATCCCTATTTAGTGGCTTCTAAAGAAATAAATTCCATATTCAGGGAAAAAGAGCTGTTTTATTCTAAACTAGCTGGTTTACCCAACATTACACAGATTGCTTTATAAACCTCAGATGATAATTAAATTTAATTTGCCTGGCCCATATTGTTAATAAAATTATTGTACAATGCTAGATTTGTATGGTGAATCCTCCCCTTTTGCCATATATAATTCTAACTTTGTAAAGCATCATAAGAACTTCTAATAATGGATGTAAAATGCCCAGATATTCACAAAACATCATTGGATGTTGTAATTGTGATTTTCTTAAACTCCTCAGACAGTCTTCTAATTCTAGAAATTATGTATAGGTTGTACATTTTGGCAGTGAAACAATTATTCAAATTGTTAAGTAATTTTGAGATATTTGCAGTAGATAAAATGTTAAATCTTTGTACCTTCTCTTTTATCACATTAATCAATCATACAAAAACTACACCGTTTTCACATAATGCAGAAACACCTAACATCAATATACAACAAAATAAGCAAAATGGTGAATATGAAGATTCCCAATCCCTGGGCACCAAGTTTGCATTTTCCTTTCTCTTTGTTTATATTTACCTAGAGAAACAGTGCATCACGCGTTGCTCATCACCTCGGCTACTCATTGAAGATCCTGTTGTCTGAGTTCAAATACCTGTTGTAATTATTTTTGTGGTAGAAACATGTTTTCGTTGATCTCCAGGACATGATACATAAAGGCTCAACTGGCTAACGAAATAACTGTAGATGACACAGCATATGAAATTTAACACTCAATTTCTTTTTTTATTGTTCTGAATTGTAACAGGAAACCTAGTTATGTTGAATAGGTATAGTTCTAGATCTACAGGGAAAAAAGTAAATAAGTAATTATAGACCGGTCTCTATCAAGACTAAAAGCTGTGCAAATTAGAAAGGTATATAACACTTTTCTACAAAATTGGGTATCTGATCTACTGAAATATGGAGACATTTAAATTTTTTATCCAATTAAATTCTAACAAATACAAGGTGGCACAAAAGTCAGTTTCCCCTTAACTTTTTGTCAGTAAGCTTTTTTGGTTATAGTTAATGTGTTGTATAACATTCTTTGGAATGACACATAAATTTACTAATGAATAATACATTTTCATGCTTTAATTATGGGGAAGTACAACAAAGTGACTGCCAGAATTCATGATGACTTTCGTACAAGGTTTTCTGATGCACCGTTACCAACTTGGCAACATTTGTGGAAACTCAACGTGAAATTTAAAAGAACATTGCAGATGCTTTGAGATCTGGTCGGCCATGTAATGTCCATAATAAAGAAAATGCTCAGTTAGTTGCTCAGGCATTTGTAGCAAGTCCTGTAATGTCTGCTCATGTGGGCATATCTCGAAGGAGCCTGCAGAGAATCCTAAAAGACATAAAATTCAAACCTTTTCACCCAAAACTTCATGCATTACATGAAGATGACTGCATAGAAGACTTGAATTCTGCAAGTTGTTTTTAGTAGGCAACAAAGCAGTTCCTAATTTTAGGTAGTCAATTTTATGGGCAGATTAGGCAAGTTTTAAATTAAATGGACGTGTTAATTATCATAATTGTGTTTATTGGTCCGACACAAACCTCCATGACATAATGGAGAAAGAGCTCTGTGTTCCAGGTATTAATGTCTGGGAAGGAATTTCAAGTACTGCATTAATGGGGCCTTATTTTTTTGAAACTATAATTACTTCAGCTTATTCAGAAATGCTGCAGAACTTTGCAGTACCTGAGGTAGAAAACAACCACATTCAGATTTTCATTTGGTAACAAGATGGAGCGCCACCCCACTTTGGATTGAATGTTCACAATTTATTGAATTAACACATTCAGAGTGTGGATTGGGCACCATGGGACCTTTGATTGGCCACCACTCTCTTGTGATTTGATGCTATGTGATTTTAGTCTATGGAGGATTCTGAAGAATATGGTGTTTTCCATATCGCCAAGAAATTTAGATGAACTGAGAATGTCCATTGAAAATGTATTTCATACCATCAATGAAGATAAACCTTTATTGCCCCATATTTGTAAATCAGTTGTAACGCATTGCCTGAAATGTATTGAGCAAGGGCAGTGGACAATTTGAACAAAAATGCATTAAAATCAATTATAACATTCCCCATTCCAAAATAACGAATCATGTATCCAACTACTAAGTCATTAACAGCGAAAACATAAAACTCTTTAATCACCAGCTTTCAGAACAATCCTGGGAAGAAATAAACTTGTCATTCATATTGTTCTTTTTGTATAACTCCTTTCTAAATACTTTCATAAGGATTTATAACTCAAGTTTTCCATCTCATGTAAAGAAAATTATTAACACACCTAGAAATGACTGGTTAACACAAGGTATTAAGATATCCTGCAAACACAAAAGAGAACTCTACATGGCTACTAGAGAAAGCAACTGTGAGAAACATAGACAACACTATAAAGAATATTGTAAAATTCTAAAAAAAAGGTTATAAATTTAGCTAAAAAACTCTGCTATGAAAAGCAGATGGAGTCCTCAAATAATAAGCCTAATACAATATGGAAAATTATAAAAAAGAGACTGGTAAACGTCACAAAAAATGAAATAAAAGAAATTACAGTAATCATATCACCATAAAAGAACCACAAGAAATAGCAACATTATTTAATGAATATTATATTCAGTTAGAGAAAATTTACTGCTACAGTTCAAACAACATGTGGAGGACCCTATTTCATATTTGAAAAAAGCAAGCTTAGAACAGCCTACTTGTATAGAAATAGTACCCACGAGCACAAGAGAAGTTAAAAAAACAATAAAATCCCTCAAAAGCAAAAATACATCAGGTTATGACAAAATAACTATGCACCAATAGAATTGGCACACCTTTAAGTCATATATGTAACTTCTCCTTTGTAACAGGGACTTTTCCTCACAGGCTAAAATATTCCATAGTTAAATCACTATACAAGAAAGGGCAAAAGTCACAACTGTCAAACTATAGACCAGTATCATTACTAACTGCTTTGTCCAAAGTAATTGAAAAACTTATGTTAAAACGAATGTGTCATCGCCTAATTAAAAATGTTTTAGCAAAGGAAGTTTGGATTTAGGAAAAACATGTCAACCAATGATGCCACTTTCAACTTAACGAATGAAATTTTGAAATCACTTGATAATAAATGTAACACACTAGGAATATTCTGTGATCTCTCAAAAGCATTTGACTGTGTAAATCATAACATACTCTTATCAGAGTTATCATATTATGGCATTAAGAATAAAGCATATCAATAGATTGCATCTTACCTATCGAACACACATCAAAAGGTCGTAATAAATTCTGCAGATAATTTCAAAACGTATTCCAAATGGTCAGAAATAAAGCATGGTGTTCCACAAGGTTCGATTTTGGGTCCATTGTTATTTCTAATATATGTCGACCTCCCCAGCGTAATAAATGAACATGCTCACCCAGTTCTCTTTGCAGATGATACAAGTATTATAATTAAAGAACACAACATCAGTCGCCTCTCAGAGTTATCCAGCAGTATTTTCAGTGTGCTAAATAATTGGTTCGATAGTAACGAAATTCATATAAACTTTGAAAAAACTAAGTACATATATCAATTTTCGCACAAAAAATAAAAGTATTGCAGACATAAAAATTAAACATGAAGGCAATGAAATTACTGAAACTTGTAACATAAAATTTCTGGTCTTATTATAGATTATAATATGAATTGGAAAGACCATATTGACTACATCCTACCAAAGCTAAGCTCTGCATGTTTTGCATTTAGATCATTAATTCATTTTACAAATAAATACATCATCCTAAAAACAGTATATTATGCTTATTTTCATTCAATTATGACATGGAATAACATTTCGGGGAAATTCAGTAGATGCAAAAAAAAATATTTCTTTTGCAAAAAAAGGTAATAAGAATAATGGCAGGTGTAAAGCAATCAACTCATTGTAAACCACTATTCAAAACATTTGGAATTTTACCATTAGCCTGTGAGTATATTTTAGCTGTACTTTTAACCGTGGTTGACCACCCAGAAGTGTTCATAAAAAAATTCAGACATATACAGTAAACACACCAGAAATGGGCAGGACTTACACAGGCCAAGCAATAACCTACAAGTATTCCAAAAAGGGGCTTACTACAATGATATAGTATTATTTAATTCACTTCCATCATATATTAAGGAACTGAAAACTAATAAAAATAAATTCAAGTTAGCATTGAAAAGATATCTCATCACTCACACCTTCTATACAGAGGAGGATTACTTTCATTCAAAAAAATAACCGACTATAAAATGTTACTGAATTTTATAAATACATTAAGTATAAATAATATTGTTTTAAATTTTTTATTTCTAACGTACTCCACATAAGAATTACAATTTATTTACATACGAGTACACAATGTAATTATGTATTTATGACATAATCTACATCCTAGAGTAGACTAGCCTCACTATAGCTCACAGATTGAGATGTTTGTTATGTTAATTTGTTGCCAACAAATTAAAATAGATTAAATCTAAACCTGTACATGACTTGTCTCCTATTGTGTATTTATGTAGTGCTACATAACGGGAAACTTGATTTTTGTGCCACCCTGCATAACTACAATATACATAATTTTCAGTTAACAGAAACTAATACAAATAAATTTACTCATTGCTGAGGAATATAACAGTAGTGATGTTAGATGTTTACTATTTACCGGTATTATGCCCTTAAGCAACTGAAATATAGCCCCCCCCTCAAATTATCTGAACCTGACATCAGCCTGTTGTTTATGAGGCAAGTCTATATATACTAGTTTCTAGTTATGAGAAACGAAAAATGCATTTTCGAACATTTCAGAAATGGTTTACAAATGAAATTGTTTTATGTGATTTTGTGTAGTTCTGAGAATGCTGTATCGTTCTGTGAAATCTGTTTTCATCTAACTGTATTAAATCCCCTTTTAAAAAAATTCATAAAACTGGCTGTTGATGGCAAATACTTGTACTCAAATACTCCAAATATTTGTACATGTTTAACCATACTCTGTCTGAAACCAATGAATATTAAATGTTTCAAAAAACTGACTAGCGTTGACAGCGACACTAAGATTACTTGGAAGAATGGTAAGGTTTTGAAAAGTGTTAAGGTTTTGCATTGTTAAGTTATTGAAGGATCATTATTTCAAGCATTTTGTTGCCACTGTTGCAATTTTGTTTGTTACACAATATTTATGGCACAAAGCACTTCTAGTTGCAACATTGGCTGATAAAGTGACTACTAATAGGTGGTTCATACAGTACATCATTAGCCTTCTTCAGTAGCACATTTAAACAGGTGTTAAATATTATGAACCAGTGATTATCAAAATATTTGAAAATATGTGCAACCAAACATGAAAGAGTTTAAAGAACACTCCTCCAACACAGTTGAATGCTTGGTTGGGCTATAAACGACTGAAGATGGCATTCATCTCTAAGCAAGAAGGTAGATTTTCTCTATTTTGCCAAGTTCAGATCAGTGGAGCTTCTGTCCCTAATTATTGCACAGCCTAAGATGGAGTTTGTTTCAGAAAACATCTGAAGCATTCGCTGACGCATTCACAATACATGATTTAATAACACTCTGCATTCATTTCAAAGGTGTGCAATAAGTAGGAATATACCTTTGCTGTGGTTGTATGAATGGTAGCCGAGCGGTGAAACATGTGTCTTATAATTGGAACCTGGGTTCAAATCTTAGGTGTGTATACTTTTTTTATCATTGTGTAAATTTTAATTTGTTAAATATATGGCAATGCTCTGTTTTCCATGCATAAGATATTTATTAATTTTAAGACATTCATGCATAAAAAAACAAATTATTCTTTTCATTTTCAAAATAAATGTTGCATTAGTAAAAATTCTAAAGTGAAAAACTAAACCAAATATTTAATTGACTTAATATTGGATGTGCAAATTCTCTGTATCATTCTTCAGTTATGAATGGCACTGGTGTGATCATGCACATGCATCCCATGGCTTTGGAGTTCTGTATGATGTTAGCATTCATACTGACCTTTACTATGGTGAGCACGCATATAAAGACGAAGTTACAAAATCTCTCCTTATGTTAGTGAACATTGCTGGATACTCTGTGTTTCAGGCTGTAAAAGCACTTGGAAGTCCCTATATCTACAGCTACGAGGTGGGTGCGATTATCTAGGGAAGGGATGGTTCGTCAACCTAGTTTGGGTCGAAAATTCTTTGCCCACTCCTCAGTAGGACACTGCACTTATATAAGAGGCAGACAGAAATCCCTTCCAACATGTATCTACAGTAAGAATTATAATTTCCCGGGTCAAACCGCACAGCCTTGCATCGTTTGACTACAGCAGGGTTCTTTGCTCTATCGGCAGCTAAGAAGCAGCATCTTACAGACGATCAGAGATTTTCTCACCTTGCAATTGCAGAAGAAAATGTCAACCATAACTGGAATAGGGTTATATTCACAGACAAGGTGACATTTTCATCTACAATAGGGGGAAAGTAATTGTCTACTGCCCCAGAGGAAAACATTACGATGCAAAATATATGGCACAAATGGATCGCCAAGGTCGCATATCTGTGCCATGTTGGGGTTGGATGTCAAGAGATGGTTGGGTGTGTTGTGAGCATGATGGCACATTAAATAGCCAGCAGTATAAAGACATCCTCAAAAATACTATAGTTCCTTCTGTAAGGACTAGCTATCCCAAATGGAATGATCAAATCCCAGTAGGATAATCACCCTGTCCACACAAGTCAGTAGGTTTCAAACTGGTTCTCACAAAGGCAAGATATCACAGTGAGTGATTGGCCTCCTTGCACACCAGATTTGAATCCTATTGAAAATGCGTGGGTAGAGTGAACAAGTTTTGGAGTTAAATTGGCCTGTAAGCCAATCAAGACAAAGGAGGTTTCATGGAAACAAATACAGGATGCTTGGGAGGAAGTATCCTCTTGTGAAAATTTGATTAGGCATTTGATATCATTCATGCCTGTAAAATGAGGGCAGCAATAGAAGTAGATGGTTTACACACTTGATATTAAGTTAATTTCTATTTTTATTTGCTTTTTCATTTAGTAATTTAATATTTACTTATTTCATATTTAGTTTGAAAACAAAAATGAAGTGTTTCAATTTCTATGTGCGAGCATAAATACTCTGAAATCAAATAAACCTTCAATTGCAAATTATATTAAAAATATGCATAATAAACATGGCATTTTTCTGCAAAAACAATAATAATAACAATAATGCTTGGAATGGAAACCTCGGTAGACCTCTTGCTGCGTATTTGCTTATAACCACTCCGCTGTCAGCACATACTCAATAGCTGGCACCAAATATGAAAGGTGACAAAAGAATGAAGCTAAACACACGCGTCCCAAGACACCATTGTGAACCGGTCACAGGAACGATTGGATTTCGACAAATATACACTTTGGGAATCTGCTCATTTTTTTCTTTCTTAGGGTGTACAAAAATTGAGGCAGGTGACACTTTGTATAGACAAAGTTGCCTTTGTCTTGGCCATAAATTGTGTCAAATAATTCTAGTGCCAAAGTCTTCATCTGATGCCATTCCTGGAGAATTCCTTCATCTTCCGTAAATATTTTATGCTGGTAGAAAATATTTCTGAAAAGCAGATTGTGAGGAGTCTTTTTTTATTATTATGAAATTAAAAACTGATATGTAATGTGTGTACATATAAACATTTTATTTTAACGTAGTTCTCATTTGATATACAAAATATGAGGGTGCAACGTACAATAAAATTTACATCATGAAGTAATATACCAAGGAATACTATTACTAATATTGCACTACATTAAAAACACAGAATTTTCAATAGCAAACTTAACCATTGGTTTGATCTTAGTATTGATCATCACAGCCTTGTGGTGAAATTATGTAGCATGCCTGTGCTTACAGTTAAGCTCGTTTCAAACTGGGACACTGGTGACGCTCACTGATAGAGATACATTTATCTGAATTCGAGCATTCACTCTAGGACACCACACTGCCTCACCCAGTCACTGTGACAGACAAAGTCACTGTGTTCAGAGCAGTCACCGCCCTACATGCATTAGTTTGAATTGGAGTGTTCACACTAGGACACTGAACACTGACACAACATTGCAGATTTGCCAACAAAAACAAACTCTTTGAAACAGTCATTTTTGTAGTATATTCGAGCGCAGTGGTACCTACGTTATGGTAGTCATGAGTTTAGATTTGATTGACACAAAAGATTTTTATAAGCCAAGTATAAAGTCATATGTGGGATATCAATTTTCCTCTGCTGGGATAGCCTTCCTTAGTAATGTCAATTCCTGTGATTTATTTACTCTTTACATTTTCTAGTAGTTCATCAAATGAAGTTTTTGACATTCAGAAATATTGAAAAAATTTCCTGTCATCTTGTCTCACATCGTCATACATAATGTAAAACAATACTTTCTTCAACCGATCACCAGAGTAAATGTACGTGTAATGAACGTTTTCTCTTCATTCTCCTCCTCCTCCTGCGTAGAAGTACCAAAAACAAAAGTTTCTCCTCACTTGAGCCCATTTCACTAACTAATCAGTTGGCAATACCTGCAGTGTCCGACACCAGTGACCTAGGAATGTTCACCACAATCACCGGTGTCTCAGTGTGAAACGAGCCTTAACTTGTTAGATAACACACTTCTAAAAGAATAGTTTATTCAAAATACATAATGCATCCATAATTTCTGGTAACTTATGCTTTTAATTATTTTTTAATACCAACATATAAACACTTAATAATTACACAAATAGTACAGTTTTTTTCCAACCTTTGCCTGGAAATATTTAGTAATAAAAATAATTACTAGATAGTTAGTGGTTAAAATAGGAACCCAGTTCAAATGGCCCTCTTAGAATTTACAGGATATAAACCTATAGCAATTTGATAACCTTAAGTTTATCATGGCTTGTAATGCAACAATAAGCATGACAAGTTATTACATGCTTTCTAATGAGCTTGATGACTTTTGGTTTTGCAGCATATCCGTCTGATTCTTGTATTACAAGTCTGTGTATCAAGTAGCAAGCACTGTCAGTCCTAGTACATGAATATCATTTTTGTGTATCAGCAAGCAATGGGATAACAAAGCTATGTTAGAATCTATACACTAATTTAAAAAATTATTTAAGGTGTCCATAAAATCCTAAATGTTAGTAATCCTTCAAGAATAAAATCACTTCACACACTTCTGCAACCATATATCCAATTGACGAGCTGGAGATTTGAAACAGACACTATAAGTTTATAAAAGACTGTCTGATGTTAAAAACTGCATCATGACAATTCTTGGCATATGTTCTATTTGCTATTTAAACTGGCCATCAAATAAGTTCTATTATGTTAATTTGATTGTTATACAGCCAAGTTTGTCACTTGCTCTTTTCCCTTTATACTTTCTCTACTGCGTATAGTAATTAGTGGAAGTATTGTATTCCACCCAAAAATTTGATACTGAGATTTCACCGGAAATACATGTTTTGAGACTCCCTGAATCCAAAAAAAGCATTTTTGGAAACATGTTCATGTGTGTGTCTGTGAACAGCATAACTCAGAAACGAACAGTTGGATAAACACCAAACTTGGTATTTAGGTTCAGTATCTACCAGAGATGCGACACGAAGGTTTTCAAGAAAATCCCCCACCCCAGATACCCTTTACATGGAACATTTTTCGAAAATTTTAATTTTCTCAAAAATGGCTCTAACGATTTTGATTAAAATATATGTTTAAGATATTGTCATGAGAAATGAAATGTATATCTCGAATTTTCTGGGAATGTCTCCAAAAGTATTCTTCATTGTGAACGACTTTTGCATAACTGGTAAACCATAAGAGATAGACAAAATTTTACTACACAAAAAATGTAGATCGCGTTAAAATACACAATTTATGTCATATACATTTCTTTTGTTGAGTGAACCGTTTTCGAGATATTGCTTGTTATTCGCTTAAATTTTCCAATACTTATACTTTTTCTCAAATTCATTATTCATTTTTTTTGTCCTGGACATGCAAAGAGAATGGAATGCGCCACATAGCAACCAGCGTTAAAATATTCGACTATCGCTTAAAACCTACCATATTCCCCTTGTATCTATAAGTCGCGCCACGGATTTTGGCATGTGAAAATTTTAATGGAAAGCTACGATGCGAGTCATTTACCGTATAGGTGTATGACACATACGAGGCTGCAGCTCGAAGAATGGTGCAAGTTGAGACAGGAGTTGTAAACAGTGGAAGGAACTGGACCACAACTGGACAGAAGGAATCACGTGCTACTTGCTAGGGAGGTATTGAAACATTGGAGGGCTGGCTGACTGGGCTAGCCCTGAAGGTCATATGCCAATATCCCTGGCGAGACCTATACATGAATATTACCAATAAGATTGACATCTCGATATCTCGATTAACATGAAGCATATGGAGAATAAGCGTTTGTAAAAATAGTTTGTACAAGAGTAGAGAAAGTCATGTGAGTGTAACACATCAGATTTTTTTTGTTTTTGTTGTAACTATGCACCACAAATGAGCAGTAGTGCAAGTTCAACACCCAGAGTACGAGCAAAACCTTCCATAGTAATGTAACATTCACTTGTCACAACTAAATGTTGCAAGTCTTTCACTAGCTTTAGAGCAATGTAAGACACACAGTATCATCTGTAGGAAGGTGACCAAGGCAATTCACGTGGTGAGCCTGCCAGAATGAAGCCTAGTAAGACCCAAATTTTTTTCGTCTACACTGTTCTTTCCAACAGTTACCTGGATTAATTCACAATATACATTTAGGATTTTGGCCCCACTCTGAACATGATAACACACCATTTTCATGTGAGAAAATAGTTTTTGATAGATTATAGTGTATGGTGATAATTGTGCAGCCAGGGTGCACACTGCAAATTTGATATTTACACTTCCTTGTCATCACTGTTCAACTGCTTTCCTATCTTTGTGCCATAAGGCCACTAAAAATGGAGTCCTCAAATGGCTAATCATTTTGTATTTGTAAAAATATGCAGCAGTAGCAACCACAGTTATATTTTATATAACCTAACCACATATTCTATTTATTCACCAGCTTAGAGTAGTTCACAGGTACTGAACCAGCATGTAGCAACTTGTCAAATGCAGACTCTCCCCCGCCATATTCACCTTTCACATTCAACTTCACAGCAGAATGAAAACTGTGTAATTACCTAATACAACTAGAACAAAAAACAGTAAACAAAAACAGTTCAGTGTATGCTATCTTTATCCACATCTAGTTACCCTAGTTCTATAAGTGAAAAAGCAGAATTTGCTTCTCCATGCATTTATGAACAGTACTTCTGCTGTTGCATTTCTGTCTAATGTTTTTAAAATACAGGATATAGAGCAACAGTTTATTGATGGAGTAGAAAAGACACCTGTTAATCTGAAGCTCAAATATATTTGCAGCACTTAAATGAAACTGATGGATAGAAACTAAATTAAATACCCGTCACTACTCTGTTATTAAAATAACAGTAACAATAAAATGTACACTAGTTGCACTATTATTTGGCAGATGTGAACCTTTAGAAGGTTATGTCCAATTAGCCTGTGGACATGTCTTCTTTCTTCTATCCATTAGCCCATTGCACTATTCTTGAAAGAGAAGTTGGTGTTGACAAAAGTTCAATCCTAGCCAGTGCACTGCATGCATGGAGCTTTATAGTTTAGTTCAATTAATAGGATAATTCCATCCCTGCTTCCGCAAAAGTGCAGCAGAAAATAATGACCAGTAAATTTAAAGTGCAACAAGTTTCTCGTTCACAAATAAGAAATCAAGTTGTCTTGAGCTTAAGGTATGTATTCACGTTTAAAAAGCCGTATTTCCTCAAAAACTTCATACTTTTGTTTTCTGCTGTTTTATGAAACTAGTCTTTCCTGTTTAAAATAATGTAAGGTTTATTTACATATTCCAATTCTTAAGTGGACTAAAATGGATTTAAACAGTGCAGTGCACTCCTGGATTTAAGAAAGGTAGGCATGGCAGCATATTTTAAGTTACTTTACTCCCTGTTCCTTTGCTTTTTCTTATTCAAATCTCCCTACTTCAAGCTGAAATGACTTCTGCAAGCATTTCTTCATGCCACCATAGATATTGTATTTCAGGATTTTCAGGAGCTTGGACATTTCATTTTTATTGATCCAGTTAATTGTTACGTACAGAAGTACAGTCAATGTTGGACACGTCAAAGTAAGATAACAAAATATTTACGAGATATTACAAAAATTAATAAACCAAAATATGTATAAGTTTACAAAAAAATAAATTATGATTACATACGTACAAAAGGTGCAATCAATACTGGACACGTCAAGGTAAGATTACAAAATTTATCAAACCAAAATATGTATAAGTTTCCAAGAATAAATTATAATTACATGTTAAAGTACTTATAAATGCTCTTTAGTTAAGAATTCTTGAATAGAGTAAAAGCAGTGGTTAATCAGATATGCATTTAAAGAGTGTTTGAGAGTATTTTCTTACTTAATTCCTTTCATAGATTTTGGTAGACAGTTGTATATCTTTAGTCCAGAATGTAATATACTTTTTTTTGACACAGAGAGGTATTATGTTGAGAAATATGTAGATTATTGGTTTGCCTTGTATTATGCTGGTGCATTGTTTCATTCCTCATGAAGGGGGAATCTGTATTGTTTGTAGTTTTGTGGATGAACATTATTGTTTCAAATATATAGATGCAAGGGGGTGGAAGTATGTTTAATGATTTAAACATGGGTTTACATGATCTTGAACTTGCCCCAGTCATGGCTCGAATTATTTTCTTTTGCATTATAAAGCATGTTTTGCTTGCTGCTGACTCGCCCCAGAATATTATGCCATTTTGTAATAAAGAATGGATGTATGCAAAATAAGCCATTCTGGTGGTCTCTATCCTTTTGCTTCCTGCTAATATCCGCATCATGTAACTTGCGGTGCCTAGCTACTTAGAGGCATCATTTGTTTACAAACAGATTTCAAGGCTGTTAGCATTTTGTGAGTTAAAATGGGTAAGAAAATTAATTTTCGTTCACAGAAGAGGAAGTTTCACAGTAATAAACACACTAAACAGTGCAATGACAGCAGTGACAGTATTCAGACACAGAACACTGCTATTCCCAGTGCTCCTCATCCTAAGATTGAATGGGTTGACAATGCTAATTCTGACAGTGATAGTATTAATATTGTAATATTATTAAAACATTTGATTTTAAATACTTTTTAATAAACAATACCTTCAGCATTTTTAACTTTTCAAGTAAGCGGTTTTTCATACTGAATAACATCTTAATTTTTACTTTCTCTACTACGTATAGTAAGTAGGGGAAGTATTGCATTCCACCCAAAAATTCGATACCGAGATTTCACCGGAAATACATGTTTTGAGACCTCCTGAATCCAAAAAAAGCATTTTTGGAAACATGTCCGTGTGTGTGTCTGTCTGTCTGTGTGTCTGTGAACAGCATAACTCAAAAACGAACAGTCGGATAAGCACCAAACTTGGTATTTGGGTTCAGTATCTTCCAGAGATGCGACACGAAGGTTTTCAAGAAAATCCCCCCACTCCAGACTACCCTTTACATGGAAGATTTTTCTAAAATTTTAATTTTCTCAAAAATGGCTCTAACGATTTTGATGAAAATATCATATGTTTAAGATAATGTCATGAGAAATGAAATGTATATCTCGAATTTTCTGGGAATGTCTCCAAACGTATTCTTCATTGTGAACGACTTTTGCATAACTGGTAAACCATAAGAGATAGACAAAATTTAATTACACAAAAAATGTAGATCGCGTTAAAATACACAACTTATGTCATATACATTTCTTTTGTTGAGTGAACCGTTTTCGAGATATTGCTTGTTATTTCCTTAAATTTTCCAATACTTATACTTTTTCTCAAATTCGTTATTCATTTTTTTTATGTCCTGGACATGCAAAGAGAATGGAATGCGCCACATAGCAACCAGCGTTAAAATATTTGACTATCGCTTAAAAGCTACCATATTTCCCTTGCATCTACAAGAAAATTACCAATAAGATTGACATCTCGATATCTCGATTAACATGAAGCATATGGAGAATAGGCGTTTGTAAAAATAGTGTGTGCAAGAGTAGAGAAAGTCATGTGAGTGTAACACATCAGATTTTTAATCTCATTTCTCAAAAAATGAAAATGTCTACGCATTGCAATTTTTAAAACAAAAGCTATACTGGAAATTGGACTAGAAACGTCTTCATATATCAAATTAAAGTTTAAAAAACAGGTTCTTTTGTGAACTAGAATTTTTAAATTGCAATGAAAATCACCATTACTGTGAAGTTTTAAAATACATTTGCCCAAAATGTTTTTATGAATTATAACACAAACAACTGAATGTAAAACTACTAATCATATCCAAAATATAGCTCACATTAAGGCATAAGTCAATGAAAAAATCTTGAAATATTAATTTCTGGCAGTGTTAGAATGTTTGAAAAATGGCATTTTTTTTTCCAAATTTTTAATTCTTTTTATTTGAAAAGAATTTTTTAAAAATGCAGTGTGATACATTTTTCTTAGGCTTAGTTGCTTTAACTGTAAAAAATTCATATATGTCTTATCAAAACTAGAATATATTTCCAAACATGAATATATACCTTAAAATTCCTCTTCATGTCAACACAAAAAAATTACTGTCTCATGGACACAATTATTTCCAAAGCTCCTATGAATCTACTTGAAACTCATTTGCTACATAGCTGCTTGTTTACATTTAACCAAATCTGATGTAATAAATTAAGACATTTATGGAAACAAATGCAAATTTCTTCAGACTCTGTGACTGTAAGAGTAAAACTTCAGGAATATTCACATACATGTTTTATATATGGGGAGGGGGATGAGGTGGAGGTGGTTTTCAATGTTGAAGGAAAATTAATAACTGAATTACATTGATATTTGAAAAGAAGCTAGAAACAGTGATGTGTTATTGAATTTATTTAAAGGTGAGTCGGAATTGTTACACTAACAGTAAACTTAAGTGATGTTAGTGTAACAATTCCAACTCACCTTTAAATAAATTTAATAACTGAATGTATTACAATAGGGAGAATGTTATTCAGCAAAGGAATATAAAACTGCTGAGATGTTTTAGAGATCTATAACATTAAAAGAACTTTCAGTTACCACCATTACAAAAAACATCCGTGAACAGTGTGCATCCATAATTCTGTATCACATTTTCTTATACGTATGTCCATGATAAGAGCCTGAACCTTCTCATTGCACCAAAGATATACAGAACCTTTGCAAAAGGTTATGTTTTTATAAAACTTCAGCATAAAGTTACATTTACAAATAGGTTCGCTGATTTAAGAAAATGATTGCAAAGGGTGAAAACATTTTGAGATTGCTTTTCTTCTACCTATTTATAACAGATCATATGGATTCTTACACATTTCAGCACAATAAAATAAGAGATTTTTATTTTTGAGGTTGGCCAGTGTTTTGTTTATTGTGATTCTAAGCATAAATTCAAAATCTGTTTATGCAGTTACATATGTGTTCATGAAATGTTGCACTGAAAGAATACACATTGATTAAAAATGTCTTATGCAAATACAAGCCAATAAAAATAAATTAATAAATGTGCAAGATATTAAATAAAAAATTTTTCGGAAGTAAACTTTTTGGCCAAGTGTGACTTCAAGATTCCTGATCAGCAGTTTCACGCACAAGCTCAGTAAAAATGCAGAATTTCTGCAGAAATATTTGGAACATGTTTGTTCTCACTGCAGGATAGAATGCAACACCTTCCACTTCTGGAAAAGATAGAATTAAAAGAACTATACTTGCACATTTCTGAGTATATCAAAATACAATGTGTGCTAGTTTCACATGCAGTACATTTACAAACTGAACATCAATTACATTACTAATATTATATTTGTAAAATATCAAGAACAGGAGAGCTACCCTACTATATTATGCTGTAAATATCTAAAGACCATGAAAAGTCCCAGTGGTCATACTTTACATTTTCACATCTTAAAACAGTAGTTTGAAAGATGCTCTCTGTACTGGGCAACATTTTCTCTGCATCTGATACATTATAAACAATGCAGAATAATAATATTTATGGGCAATAAAAGAGAAAAATTAATGAAGTTGGATTTCCTTTGAACAGTACAAAAAATGTCTCTTACTATACATAACAAGGCAACTATCTTTACCTGTGCATGAAAATTATTTTTGTGTGTCAAGAAAAAGACATTGGTAATAATCATCTCCGGATAACAGCACTCATGAAGACAGTACAGACAGTGTTGGTACATCTGGCCTAAGTGTTGCAGATGGTTCATCTTCATTAGCAGACAGCAAAGATGTACTTATGTCACCTTTTTTGCCATAGAATTCTGTTCGCAAACGTTTTGCAATATGGCTTTGTGCATGTTTGTGTAAGTGGTCCTTTCGGTAAAAACCTTTTCCACATTCTACGCATATTTGTGATTTATCGCCTGAGTGTGTGATAAAGTGGCGCGAAAGATGTTCATTTCGCTTGAAAGCCTTGAGGCATATAGAACAGGTATAAGGACGATCAGGACTATGTCCTTGTTTATGCCTATCTAAATGTTCCTTTCGCTTCAGACCGGCTCCACAAATATCGCAAACAAATCTTCTTTCCAGTTGATGCACTAGAAGATGTTGTTGCAACAGCTCTTTCTCTGGATATGCCATATGACATTCTGGGCAACAAAATAACATAGAACCATCTAATGCTGTTGTGAGAATGCTACCTTTTACCTGTGAAGCGGAAGAGACAGAGTCCTGTTTATTGTTCTTTCCTTTAGGTTCACTTTTTAAATCAACCTTCTCTTTAAGCAACTTATTTGCAATGGGTAAATTACTCTCTTCATTTGTGGCAGCAGAGTATTTCAAGAAGTGATGCAATGTTAAGGGCAATGTGGAAGCTGTTAGGCGTGAAAGATATTCTACCATGGGAGAGCTCGGAGCTCCTGAAAAGCTGTGCCATGCTGATGTTGCTGGTATCATTGCTGTAACTTCATAATGTGGGGACTTGGAGGCTACCTCCTGTTCAAAATAAGATTCGTTCACTGCCTCAGTCATTGTAGCAGCATCAACTTTGGAAATAGAATGTAAATTGCTGTGAGCTGGACTGCGATCGGCTTCGGCTGATTTTCTCAACGAATTTTTACTCTGCACGCTTCTGGTTTCTTCTTGGTCTGCATCTTCTTTGCTTACTTTATAGACTAAATGACTGCGGTCAATATTGTTTCCTTTATTACCTAAAAGCTGTGACTGCGTTTGTTTGCTGTTTTTAACTTTCGTATCTTCTGCAAACGTTTCCATTATCAGCAATTACTATATAAAGTGAAATTTAAGATTAACGTTCACGTCTTCGTTCATTGCAATGAGCAACTTCACTGTTCACTACTACATTCTATCACTAGCAACCATGGTAAAAACATAAAAAGAAGTTAAGACACCAAGCTATGCATTAACTCATAATCCAAACTTCACTTCAGTTAATGTAGATGAGAAAATATTTTTCACAATTATTTATGAATTAAACTTTAAGGTTATGTTGTGATTTATTGGCTCCGTAAGTATTAAAAGAAGCAAAAGCTGAGTCAAGATTCAGGGAAAAGCATTTGTTCATTAATATTACACATAATATTCCTAAAAGTACACGGTACTACAACATATTCCATCTTAAACTACGAAAACATTTAACTACAATGTTAAATAGCCAGTAGACCATATTTGGAACACAAGCGTTAAGTATTTAAAAATATTGCAGGTCAGCCATCGGGTACATTAAAAGCATAAGCCACAGATTAACAAGCTTAAGCAAAACAAATTTCTTCCAAAGTAGAAAAAGTAATAATTTGGCTTTACAGTTCTTCTAGTAACTCTACAAATTTTCTAAATTTTCCCGGGTCGTTCTGTATAATTAAAAATGTGATTCTTTGGACGAAAAGACCAAACATATTGTATGCTTCTTCCATTGTTAATGTTGGTATGCTGAAATCAGCTGACAGTATATGTCAGCGTTGACAGCCGTCAAATGATCAAATCACAGTAATGGCGCCTGTACGATTTACCGTGGCCAATAATTTAATATATTTTTTAAGAGAAACTTGAAATAGCAGCAAATTATCGCACAATAATATTAAGAATTATGGATACATTGCATTTACAATTCGCACGTATGTTCAGTAGCCATTCAATGATTTGAAATATCTATACTAGAAATTGGATATAATTTTAGGTTATATTCTGAAATCGGCATTTAAAATGCAATCGGTTTTATTCCATTCTTATTTGGAATGGAAGTAAATGACGAAGATAGAACTGACTTACAAGAGCAGTCTTCAAAATCTAAACAGAAGAAAACATTGTTTTGCAGGTTGCTAATGCAGAAAAGAACCAGAGTCGGTTGTCTAACTGAATCCGATGATACGGATTTGCAAGAGAGTTTTCGAAATAATTGGCCCTTCAGGCCAGAAAAACAGAATCTCTCTCAGGACACGAGTATAGGAATAAGTAGAGGAATTCAACCAACAGTAGTGGACAGTAAAGCAAATGATAGAGTAATTAACATTCAAGAATATTTGAAACTTGATCCACCTAGAGATGGTAATAGTAGTAGCACAAAATTAGCACTTTGTTGCGCCATGACAGAAAGTTCAGTATCATTGGATCATCCATCAAATGGACACTACCTTTGCAAGACTGCGAAAGGAGAACAAAATATAACAACCAGCTCTGAAAAAGCAGGAGGAGATAAAAGAACAGAAATTAGCAATAAAGAATCCTGCGAGGGAACTGCCATACAACTAGCACAAAAGAATAATATAGAGAATCAACAGGAAAAGAAATGCTTAGCAGTTTTACAACAGAGCTCCAGTATAAATTCGGAGTCTGCATCTAGTGGTGGTTCATCCTGTGATTCTTCACCTCCTTTGCTGCAAAGTTCTTTTCCTCCATCTCGATTTAGAAGACGTCTATTAACTCAGCGACGGTCAGCTGACAACCTTCTCCTTTCCAAATCTTGCCCTTCTCCTTCTCTTCGACATTCATCCCCAGAATCAAGTCGTAGTGCTCCTGAAACTAGCCGCCAGAAGAAAAGATCATCTTCACATGATGGCATGGTGCCACCAGGTTACAATGAGGAACTGGAAAAGAAAGAGAAAAGGAGCTTAATTGTCTATAGGAGCACTCAGGGACTACAGAAAGCAGAGGGTAACATCACTTCACATGGAATAATTGCATCAATGGACAGCTTAGCTCGTCATTCTTTACTAGCTGCACAGGTGCTTCATCTCATTCCAACAACAAAAGCCAGAGAGAGGTAGGTTTTATTTGTTGTTTACATTAATGCTTGAAACACTGAAAGAGTAGTTAATCATTTCATGGGTGATCAGCAGATCCATACAAACTTTTGGTCATAATGACACTCAGGCTTTTTTCATTTACCTAAAACAGTGTTAGTACATGTTTCATGGACTGAACAGTTTTATGTAAGTGAAGCAGGAAGAAGTAAGACTATAAAGGCCATTTCATCATTTTCTTAATCAAACCTCTCATCTGAGGCTTATCAGAAATACTTAAATACCAGAAGTGAAGAAGATAAACTAAGCTATCATAGAAAAAGAGCTATTGCAAAAAGAGAAACCAGGAAAAAAAGCATAGGCAAATTTGAAAACAGTTTATAAGCTTCTTAGAATATGATATCACTAGACCTCAGCCACAAACGTACAAGATTTTAAAAAAATTGAATAGTGAAGTCAAAAATAATTTAAACGTTGTATTATTCCTCTAGAAAAATGGTCTCAGTATTCTAAAGATTTATGTCCACTACACTAGCACCCTTGGAATTACCACATTCTGATGACAATGATAACAGATTTCATTACTATGGATGATCTTGGTGTAGTTTTGAAGGATATGAAGAATAATAAATCTCCAGGTGAAGATTTACTGAATACTGAACTGTTCAAACACTCATGCTCCACTTTTAAACTAAGATTTTTTTTAAATTTCTAAATTTTAAATAGAATGGAAACGATATTCCATAAAACTGGACTAAATCTGTTATATCCATATTTAAAAATCTGATGTGATTCACTCACATGACTTTCCTTACTCTCTATCTTTCATTTGTGGGTATACAAATTATTCTTACTCAAGTTTACTCTTCTATCTACTGTATTTTAATCCAAATAAACCTTTGCAAAAAGAGCTACTTCACACATTTTGTTATACATACAAAGAGAACATGAATAGTCAAATGTTTAAGAACTGGACACTATATGCTGGCTTTAAAATTCCTTATTGTTTCCATGCAATTGCAAGAGACAACTGAATGTTGAAACGACTTTAAGAAAATGACAAAGAAATGGACAATTCAAGCCTTTAATAACGGATCTCTCAGAAACAGCATATACCACAAAAAAACTTATTTTAAATAACTTGTTTGTTTTAAAGAGATCTACATTTTTTGTGTAGTACGTTTTTGTCTGTTGCTTAGTATTTGCCAATTATACAAGATTATACAAAAATTCTTCCAAATGAAGTGGACCTCACGGACTATTCCCAGAAAATTTAAGATATACATTCTATTTGTCATGTAAATATCTTAAATATATGGTATTTTAATCAAAATTATTAGCCATTTTTTAAAAAATCAAAATATTCAAAAAATCTTCCATTTAAAGGGTAGCCTGGGGTGGGGGGATTTTCTTGAAAATCTTTGTGTAGCATCCTTGGAAGGTATACTGAACTTAAATACCAAGTTAGGTGTTGATTGACTTTTCGTTTTTGAGTTATGCTGTTCACAGACACACACACACACATGGACCTTTCCTTAAAAATGCTTTTTTTTTTATTCAGGGGGCCTCAACACATGTATTTCCAGTAAAATCTCTATATCCAATTTTTTGGGTGGAATATAGTACTTCCCCTACTTAGTATACGTAGTAGAGAAAGTAAAAAAGGGGATCAAAAACTGTGTGATAATTATTGAGGTATCAGTCTATTAAATTCAGGGTATAAAATTTATGCTATAAAAATAAATTGTATAAACATTATGAAAACTGAATTGGTGAAGAACAAAATGCCTTTAAAAGAGAAAGATTTTTCCGTGATGGTAATTTTTCAACGAAGAACTAATAGAAAAACATAGAGAATTTAATTTAGAAACTCACATTGCTTTTATTGACTTCAAAAAAGCTTTGATAAAGTAAATAGAAATAAGCGCTTACAAATTCTAGTCAAAGATAAAGTTCCACAGCAAATGTTGCATAATATTTATAATATCTATAAGAAAAACTTGATAACTGTCAGAATAAACAGTGAATTATCTCAATGGCAAGAAATTAAACTGGTGTAAGACAAGGCTGTGGCCTCTCACCCCTTCTATTTATAATAAATATGAACAAAATTATTCAAAACTGGAGAAAAACATGTCATGGTTTCATACAAGTAAACAGAAACCTACAAATAGATGCACTCCTCTTTGCAGACAATTTGGCCCTCATAGCACCTATGGAGACTGATCTTCAATTCACAGTTCATAATTTATACCAAATGGGTGAACTGCATTATGTGGAAATTAATATTCATAAATAAACAATAATGGCATTTTGTGGAAAATATTCAGTCCCAAGTAAAATCTGTGTAACAAATAAACTTCTTGAAGGAGCAAATGAATTTTCATATCTTGGCTGTAAAGAATCCTTTGTAGATGAAGTAGGTATACCAGATAAAAACCTTAAGTACATCAGAACCATGGGGATAATAAACAACATAATGAAACCCTCAAAAGTACAGAGGCACACAACACTACGCCCCTACAAGACTTTAGCAAGACAGTCTTATGTTATGGTAACAAGGCATGCACAATGAGAGAAAAAGTTGAAAACAGGATAATAGCTAATGAAATGAGGTTCATGCGCTCAACAGCTGGCTATACAAGATGTGACCTCAAACGCAATGAGGATGTGCTAAAGGAGCTACAAGTTGTACTGTAATCCAATATATCCAACAGTACCAGAACAACTGGAAGAAACATGTACCTCAAATGCATCTAGTTGGATCCCTAAAGCTGTGCTTAATTACCATCCTAGAAGGAAATGATGGTTGGAAACATAGAAGTCTTATTCAGAAGTTAGAGACAATGAAGCAAAACAATTTTATTGAATCTTGAGGTAGTGGATACACTAAAACTTAATTAACTTAAAATTAATCGAACATTTTTCGAAAGCAATCAAGCATGTTTGATTAATTTCAAGTAAGTGAAGTTTTAGTGCATCCACTGTCTCAAGATTCAATTAAATGATGGTTGCAAAATTCAACTTTGAATCCGTAACAGGTTCCTGGTCTAAAACTTGAATGCACTTCTCATCTAATTCACATACCTCCAGTGTACCTCAAGGCATTCTCTATCTCTCAAAGATGTACATTAAAGGCTAAAAATACTTTATCCAGGCTTTATTTTAACTACACTATTAAGGTTAATTTAAGCCTGATAACAGTTCTTGCACTCTTTATCATGCTAGGGTAAGTTTGGAAAGTTGAAGCAGACACGTACATGCAGTATGATATCTGGGATTTCAACAGTGGATCTTCAGCTTACTCTGTGGAAGCTATGTCATTATCACTGCCTCTGTGAATTTGTAGGAGAATTTCAAGAATGCTCATAAAAGCTGTGCTTACATTAGGTGCAATAACTCCAACATGCCATGCAGCTGTATGTGAAATTCACTAGCGCAAGGAGAGATTGCATTGTGTCTATGTCTCTGTGTGCACGTTTACCATGGTCAAACCTGCTATGATTCACTAAAACAAAAACTGTAGAAGTGTTTGCATTTTCACAGGCTACCACAAAGAATGCATGTACAGGATATTGCAATTAGAACAAACCTTGAAAGAAAGATTATAATAATTACTATATTACACTAACATTATATATTCCTGTGTATGAATACAGCATTACAGAATTAATTTGTTATGATATATCATATGTTAAAGTTAACAACAAAAAACTTTCCATGCTGTAAGTGAACCAGCATTCTTAACTACAGAAGCGTTCCGCAATTAACCACAGACAAAAGACAAATAGAGCAGTTAGACATGCTTTACATTGCAGCACCCAGTAGTTTTCCACTGGAAGGTAAACCATACAACAGTAATGCAATGTTAAAATGATAAAAGGAGGTGTTGGAACTGCCTGCCTTCATTCTACACATACTTTTGTTACTTCTTTAGGAAATTATACATCGCTCCCTGTAGTTCACTGTGAGGAATCTGGCAGTTTCGTGACAAATATCATGTTTCATTGTATGGTGTGTGAGTTTGTCATGTACTGCTATTTTTACTTCCTCTACTACATATAGTAAGTAGGGGAAGTATTGTATTCCACTCAAAAATTCGATACAGAGATTTCACCGGAAATACATGTTTTGAGAGACCCTGAATCCAAAAAAAGCATTTTTGGAAACATGTTCGTGTGTGTGTGTGTGTGTGTGTGTGTCTGTGTGTCTGTCTGTGAACAGCATAACTCAGAAACGAACAGTCGGATAAACACCAAGCTTAGTATTTAGGTTCAGTATCTTTCAGAGATGCGACACGAAGGTTTTCAAGAAAATCCCCCCACCCCAGATTACCCTTTACATGGAACATTTTTCGAAAATTTTAATTTTCTCAAAAATGGCTCTAACGATTTTGATTAAAATATCATATGTTTAAGATATTGTCATGAGAAACGAAATGTATATCTCAAATTTTCTGGGAATGTCTCCAAAAGTATTCTTCATTGTGAACGACTTTTGCATAATTGGTAAACCATGAGAGATAGATGAAATTTTACTACACGAAAAATGTAGATCGCATTAAAATACACAATTTGTCATATACATTTCTTTTGTTGAGTGAATTGTTTTCGAGATATAGCTTGTTATTCCCTTAAATTTTCCAATACTTATACTTTTTCTCAAATTGGTTATTCATTTTTTAATGTCCTGGAATGCAAAGAGAATGGAATGCGCCACATAGCAACCAGCTTTAAAATATTTGACTAGCGCTTAAAACCTACCATATTCCCCTTGCATCTACAAGAAAATTACCAATAAGATTGATATCTCGATTAACATGAAGCATATGGAGAATAAGCGTTTGTAAAAATAGTTTGTACAAGAGTAGAGAAAGTCTTGTGAGTGTAACACATCAGATTTTTTAATTTATCCCAGGGATAATAATCACAGGCAGGCAAATTGGAAAATAGAGAGGGCTACAAACTCTGCTAATAACTGTATCTTGTGGAAACACTTTGTAAATTTCTCTCATTAAATTATTTACAGTGTCGGCAGTACTAGAGTCCTGTTATAAATTGCATAATATGCTCTCTGTCAGCTAATTTTTTGAAAAAAGGCATCAGTATGATATTCATATAAGCATTCTGGGGAAAAAATGGTTCTATGACTCTTCCATCTCTGATGACACACTTTACATTGACTTTTTACTTTTTCTACTACGTATAGTAAGTAGGGGAAGTATTGCATTCCACCCAAAAATTCGATACCGAGATTTCACCGGAAATACATGTTTTGAGACCTCCTGAATCCAAAAAAAGCATTTTTGGAAACATGTCCCTGTATGTGTCTGTGTGTGTGTGTGTGTGTGTCTGTGTGTCTGTGAACAGCATAACTCAAAAACGAACAGTCGGATAAACACCAAACTTGGTATTTAGGTTCAGTATCTTCCAGAGATGCGACACGAAGGTTTTCAAGAAAATCCCCCCACCCCAGACTACCCTTTACATGGAACATTTTTCGAAAATTTTAATTTTCTCAAAAATGGCTCTAACGATTTTGATGAAAATATCATCTGTTTAAGATAATGTCATGAGAAATGAAATGTATATCTCGAATTTTCTGGGAATGTCTCCAAAAGTATTCTTCATTGTGAACGCCTTTTGCATAACTGGTAAACCATAAGAGATAGACAAAATTTTACTACACAAAAAATGTAGATCGCGTTAAAATACACAACTTATGTCATATACATTTCTTTTGTTGAGTGAACCGTTTTCGAGATATTGCTTGTTATTTCCTTAAATTTTCCAATACTTATACTTTTTCTCAAATTCGTTATTCATTTTTTTTATGTCCTGGACATGCAAAGAGAATGGAATGCACCCCATAGCAACCAGCATTAAAATATTTGACTATCGCTTAAAAGCAACCATATTCCCCTTGCATCTACAAGAAAATTACCAATAAGATTGACATTTTGATATCTCGATTAACATGAAGCATATGGAGAATAGACGTTTGTAAAAATAGATTGTACAAGAGTAGAGAAAGTCATGTGAGTGTAACACATCAGATTTTTTGTAATAGAGGGTACAAAGTACTACAGTGTGATTGTTTTGAGTACACACACAAGAGTGGAGGTGGCACCAGGCCTCGTCCAAGAAGATTATTAAATGTGGGTCTATTTGTCCATTATAAGAAGGAGTAGGATATTCAATCCAATAATAATGTTTTAACAATTGAAGAAGAATTTAATCTAACAATCTCTCATTCTTCTCCATGGTCTAATGGTTACCATGCTAGCTGTGAGTTTACAGGTTCAAACCTGGTGGAGGGCAATGGATTTTTTCAGCCATAAAAATTCTTAATGTGACTTCCTGCTGAAAGGAAATAAAGATGTTGGTTCCATGTAATATTAAATTGCATGGAAAATAACCTTACACCTTGAAATAGTATGTCCCTGAGCAAAACCATTTCATGCCTGCAGCATTATGTTTCTGTGCCATGGTGCCATCTGTGGGTGGTGGGCTAATTATCTGCCACCATGTGCACCTAGTGGCAGAATCAGTGACTGTAGAAGCTCACCTGGTTACACAAAGTGCCACTAGTGTACTCCTGTATGTCAACAGCATGACAGGAAACTAACTAATTTATCCATTGTACACATCTTCCAGAATCTATTCACAAAATGTGCACCTACGTACAAGGTCACCTGGTCTCCCTCCCTCTCCCTCAGCTGTCTGCAGTGTTCATCAGGAAAATTAAAAATTAAATTGAGTTTTATTTACGGACGCTCTTTAACTGCTGTGGTCCTTAGTGTCCCATTCTATATTGGGCGTGAAAGACCAGTAATTTTGCTCAGAGTCCTCTTTATCAGGCTTGAGGTTCTTTTATGTGCCGTAAATCTACACACGGTACCACTGGCTTTACTTCTATTCTGAAAGAAGCCATGCCAGGGATTTTTACGCCCAAAAAAATACATTGCCCTCCACCGGGTTTGAACCCACGACCTCGGGAACTAGAGGTTAGCATAGCAACCACTACACCACGGAGGACAATGATCCATCAGGAAAGTGACACATTTCTATGTCTTAAAATGCTGCAGTTCCAGATTTTAAATTTGTAATGAAAAACCAAGAACCCTAGGTAATCTGTTTATTATTGTTGTTATTATTCCTTTTATTTCTTTTTTATTTTTGTTTGTTTGCATTGCTGTCATTACCATTGTGATGGCAGAGTCAAGTAGTACACTGTCCAAGTAGCAGTGGTAGAAGCAACTGCAGTACTAATACCAATATAAGTATCTTTTGGAAATGTTCTATTAAATATCATGCATTGCCACTGACATCTTTAATTATGAGTAGTCTGATTTCTATTTTTAGTGCCATGTAATATATTTATAGTAGTACACAGAAGTTGAACATTATCATGCCATTAGCAGAGGATGTAATAAACCTGTTGAAACCTTAACATTGGGAGTAATTGTTAAAAAACACCAAGCTGAATTGTTGGATTTTTATTTGTTTTATGTATAACTACAGTTTTTTATTCTTTGCGAGTATTAAGGTGGTTGGTAAGATATCTTTATCATGAGCATTTTGTTTACATGATTTTTGCAACATTTTGTCTACATTGATTTCTTGTATATGCCAGCACTATTTAATAGTGTTATGATTGGTTTTTTTAAGTTTCACATGATTGTTGAGTTTATTGGCACATTTGTTTATTTTTTGGCAGTAACAGAACTGACATGTAATGGGTGCACAGTTGCACATTGTATTTTAGTTTTGGTTATGTTTTGTAAAGAACATGTTTTCAGCTGATAGAGTGCAAATTCCATGTAAAATATTCTAAAATATAGAGGAAAAAGGTACAATACATGAGTTACCTTGCTGAATATAATTTCAAATGCAAAAATGGCACAAAGGTGAGGACATGTACATTTTTTGGAGCTAGTGCTTCACTTTATCCTCCAGCTAATTAGTGAAATAGGATAAAGTAGTGGTATAATGTAGTAGAACAAATGGGTTAGGGTAGCAGGGTAGACAGTTGGGTAATAGTGCAGAGCAAAACCAGGGTAACAGAGTGGGATAATTTAGAAGAGCAAGATAATATGTTAGTACAATGGGATAGGTTAGTAGAGCAAGATTTGTTAAGTTAGTAAAATAGGATAGAGCAATGAATGGGATAAAACAGGGTAATAGAAGAATGGGCCAGCGTAGGATAGTGTAGTATAGTAGGATGAGAAAGGACAATACTGGGTGAGTTACCTAAAACTTGCACCACAGATATCTCTGTAACAAAAATATGAATTGAAAAGTGACTTTTACAGGCATGAAGGTCGGGGAGGGGCTTATTAAAGTAAATGATAAAGGTAATTCAAAAATGTAAGCAAATATGATTTCCAACATAAGCTTGTTTCTTAAATGAAAACCCTGTATTATTTTTTACACAATAACATGGAAAATAACATTAAGAATGCTATTTGGTACATTGTAATAGGTCAATTACATCCCGAGAAATTGTAATATAAAATTGATGCTTGAGATGCAACAAAAGAGATAAAACTTTTGCCTTTTTTGTGACTGGAAAACCTGTGCTATTTCTAGTGTAATTGATAACAGGTAAAATAAGATTAAGAACAGTTTTTGTCACATTGTAATATGTCAATCACATCGCAATTAACTACATGAAGTTTGCACATGAGACTTGACAATGCAGATGAACCTCAGAATGTACAACTGTGTATGTACATGTGCACATGTGCGATAGCTGTTTTTCTATTACTTTTTCTAGAACTTTTTATAACACTGATGTGAGGAGATAGTCTGTAATTTTCATGATATATGTTATCCTTTCCTAGTTTCTCTAGCAGTATTAATTGTGCTTGTCTTCATTTAATATTTTGTTTGTTAACAACGCTGTCAATTTCCATAATCATATCAATGCTGCCAGTGTGCCATAATTTTGCCCTGAGGGAATTCTTTTACATGTTAGTAAATCTACTGACATGGGACTTGTTTTCATTGATTTTTATAATAGCCATGCCTCATGATTTGCACAGAGCCAGTTTCTGAATGGTATTAATGGGTAAGTGTTTCAACATCTGATACATATTGAGTCAGGTACAGGAGCTAAGATTCCTTATCTTCTTGATATGTTAACAATTTCTTGTGTTATAATCAGATTTTCAGTTTTGCTGTTGGGGTTGAGTCTTTCTGCTAGCTTTGGTTCATATAGTGTGGTGTTTATTTTTATGTACTTAATTAATATCTGGAAGTTTGTTTTAATGAATTTTAGGTTTGTTGGAGTTCTGAAAATATGTGTATAGTACTGTTGAAATACTTGTAGCTTCTCTTTGGTGGACCAAATGGTTTTGCTATTTACTTTTATAGGGTATGTGAATTGTTTCTTGTTTTTTTTACTGCTTTTATAAATTTCCAGAATTTGCTAGGTTCTGTTGCTTTTGCTGTTATCTCTTGCAGTTACTTTCCCATTGTCTTGTGTTGGGCTCTGCTATTGCATTCTTGACATCTTCTCATAGCTTGTTCAAGATTTTCTTATCCATCTTGTGTGTTTTTATTTCAATTTCAATTCAGTTCTTTATTGAACCCATTGATCAATACATGACTTAGGCAAAGTCAGAAATGAATCTTACATTACAAACTATATACAGAAATAAATAAGATAGGCATATATATAAATATGAAAGAAAAAATTGTGATGGTAAGGGATAATTTAAAAACTAAAGCAACATTAACAATAACAGAGTTTAAATTGAAAAACATTTTCTTATATACAGTTGACTTATTATGTATAAATTAGTAGTTAATATTTATTCATGTTCATATATTCATCTAATGTATAAAAGCTACTATTTATACAGAATTTCTTCAATTCCTTTTTAAATATATTTATTCCTCTGTATTTCTTTTATCTGCTCAGGCAATTTATTATATAGGTAACAAGCTGCACAACTTGGTTTAGTCTTATACAGTTCAATCCTGTGCATAAATGAGTGAAAATTATTATTAAATCTGGTTTTATAATTATGTATTTGATTGTTTGTTTTTAGATTAGTAAATTTAGTTCTTGTAAGCAATATTACTTTGAATGTATACAGCGGGTATAGAGTTAGGATTTTTAAACTTTTAAATACTTCTCTATAGGAATCCATTTGCTTTAAGCCCAGCATAATCCTGTGTATTCATTGTCTATTATAGCAATTATTTTCTTTGGTAGTGGTTTTGAGGATTTCTTGTTTATTTGGTATTAGTGGCTGTGCATGCTTGTTTTATTTCTCTGATGATTTCGGTTGCTAGACTTTCAGTTTCTTGGATTGTGCTAACTTCTGGCGTGTATTGTTTTATTGTTTCTTGTGCGCTTGGTAAAGACCATCCAGTCCACTTTGATGTAGACATATATCTGTAGTAGGTTAATTTTTCAGTATACCAGGATTTTGACACTATTTTGAGTACTATTGGGAGGTGTTGGAGCTGATCAGTTTTTCTTTTGGAAATATTCATGATTTTGTGATGGATATCTTTGATTGTCAGAATCTTGTCTGGTAACGTTGACTGCTCATTGTTTTTCCATCGTATTCTTTTTGGTCCTGGCATGTATGTTATATTTAGGGTTATTTCAAAAGGATTCTTTTTAATAGTTTGCCATTCTTATTTTTTATTCATTTAGAAGTTGGTGTAGTTTGTGTATAGGTCACCAGTTTGCAGTAGCTGTTTAATTAGTTCCACTTTAACTCCTCTTTCATGTATATTGTTGACATGCATTTTGATGTGTTTCTTTATTGTTAGACCTTTCTCTTATTATGCAACTGCAGTAGTTGAAATTCTTTTGGGTTGAGTTCTGGCATGGCTAGAATCATGACTTCTCCCCCTTGCTCTTGGGTTCAGTCTCTTCTGAAACTGTTGTATGGTCCTATGTCAAATTTTTGGTATGGGCTGAGATTTGTCTCGTTTACCTAAATGTCTAAGGTTGTAGTCTTGCTATTTTTTGTTGTAGTTCTTGTTTTCTATTTAATCTGTTCATGTTAATGTACATTATCTTTAAAATTTAATGTCTTACAGTTGTAATAGCTGCCATGGTTAAGTTCACTTTTGTGTTAAGTTGTGAGTGCCCCGTACATTGTTCATTAGTGTCAGTGATTTCTTTATCAAGCACTGCTAGCTTTTGTTCAATTCATGGTTTTAATCAACGTCACAGGGTTGTTCTTGTTGTGGCATTTATGTACTGCATTACTTCTTCCTGGTATTATGGTACTGCAGTGTTATAAATGAGCATTGTTTTGGCTTGTAGAAGCTGATCCAATACGTAGTATACGGCATCTTCAGTGTGAATAATATTGCTCTCTTGTAGCTTTTCGATCTGCTTTTGGATGTTTATTAGTTGTTCATGATAGTTCTTTCACATGTTGTACAGTTTCTTCAGCACTAAGTTTGGTTCTTTCCCTGGAATGTGTTTGATGCTAAGCAGTAGGCATTCTTTTATTGTCCAGAGTCAGCAGGTGAGGTAGGTTTTGCAGGTATAATTTAAAATGTGCCATGTGATGTACTGCAGTTGGTGGTTCTCTTGGGTATTTTGGGCATCTTACCTGACCGGTGTAGTGGCCTGTGGTACTGCATGTTCTACAGCATGCTTCCTCACTTGTTTTTATTTATGTTTATATTGGTAGCAGGTTTTACACAGAATATGCTTTTCTAAATGATTTGGTATAAAAGCATTGTCCTTCCAGTAGCGTTATGTTGATTGTGCCTAAGTCAGTTGTAATAACTTTTGTAAGTGTTGTATGTTTGTCTTTGTTAATTATATGGGACACTTGTTCAATTTCTGGGTACATTGCCTGTATGCTACTTAGCATTTCTTCTTTTGAAATGTCAGTCAGCATTCCTTTGACCACTGCTGGCAACAGGCCTTTTATGCTCGTGGTTCTGTTTTGTTACGTACTTCACATTAAATCCAAAATTTCTTTCTGATAGTGCTTGGTTAAACTCTACTGCATTTGTTCATTGATGAAAGTGAGCTCATGTGTATGCTTGGGCTTTCTAAGTTTCCTCTTGTGTATTGTTACATTTGGTTCACATTTGTTCTGCGTCAGCAACCTGAAGACTTACAAAGGATCTAGCTTTTATAAATTACGGTCTAGAACATAGCCTATGCTTGCCCATTGGGCTTGAAGTGTTTATGGTCTTTCTCCATGACAAATTTTTGGTAGAGTGTTTGTCAACTATGTTTCTTATTATTGGACACATTTTGTCAAATAATTCCAAGCTAGTTGCTGCTCAGTTGAGTTTCTCTTTTAAGATTTAGTTGTAGTTAAGACAAAGGAAGCAGCGCTGTGGCTGAGTAGTTAGACCGCTCACCTCCCACAGAGGTGGCCTGAGTTCAATTCTAGGGGCCTGCATGTGGGATTTGTGGTGAATGAAGCAGCATCTGCGAGTTTTCTCCAGATTCTCCAGTATTCCTGCCATTCATAGCACCAACTGCTCCATCATCACCTTTCCTTTCATCCATTTTGCCTTCATTTCATATCATCTACTTCCTCAATCTCATACCTGGCTACGGGCCTATCCCATGTTCCAGGTTCTCCTTCTCTGATTCACTGTTCATCTGATCCTCGACAGGCCTCTGATCTTAGGCACAGTTGTAAGTCTTAGGGACATAAGCCCTACATACAGGGAGTGTAAGCCAACTAAGTAAGTTAAGACAAACTTGTTAAATCAAAGATAAATATTGCATTTTCAAGTATGTGCACATGGTTTCTCTCCCCCCCCTCTCTCTCTCTCTCTCTCTCTCTCTCTCTCCTGTGTGCCTGCATGAGTTGCTTATATATGAATAGAGCTCAGCATCAAAATAAAAATGAAATTAGCAACTCAAACTTATGGTGATTGTTTTTTTCACACCAGCCATATGTAGGACAATTAATTACCATTGATTGAACCTAATAGTGGCTAAATTATGATGCCTGGGAGTTAAAGTACTTACAACATTATAACTTGCTATTGGGGTATATCATCTCAAAATGAATTTGAGATCTTCTTGTGGTTTACTGGCAAAAATGCAAGTCAGTTGGGGAATTTAATGTTGTGCCGGCATATTGCCATGGTAGCTCAGTTGGTTAGAGCAACTGGATGGAAACTGGAAAATGTGTCTTTTAAATCCCAACTATGGCATTTAAATTTTTAATCTGATTCTATCTTTCCAACTCAAATTTAGTTTTGGGAGCTCAAGACACCAACAGTTCAGTGCATTGAAGAATATACATTGAGGTATGACCATCTGTAATGGGACTTACTACGGAAGTAATAAGGCTTGGCTACTATTAATGTTGCATTGCATTCGCAATTTTAATAACTTTTGGGAAAAAAAATTACTAATGTGTCTGTCAGAATACATCTAAATAGTTATAGTATTCATAAGCAGAATGTAAACAATTTAACCTACAGATTAAGTTTACATTCTCAGTGTTCTGTAAAATTGTAATTGTATTAAATTTTATCTGGGATACAATGTTATTTTAGGTTATGTTTAGTCTAACTCTTGTCAGTATCATCTTCCATTTAAAATGTAACATTAAGGTGAAAGAAACTCTGCTGTTTATAAGTAGATCCCCCCCCCCAAAAAAAAGTCAGCATCATATTAAGGCTATGCAAGTCAGGTGGATTTGATACAGTGTTTGAATTCTTAGACTTCATAATTTTTATCATATTTACAGAGTGTGAAAGTGTGTAATGACGTTTTATACTCCTAATTTGTGTGTTGTTACTCATTTCAAATGTTTTGCTTTAGGAATTTCCTGCATGGACGCATTGCTGCTAACTCATTACTAGGCTCTCTGGAGCTGGAGCGCACTCTTCCTCAAAGGGAACTTCGCATATTTGTTGGAACATGGAACATGAATGGACAAGTATGCACACTTATTATTTGATAATATTTACCTATTTCTAGTAGTTCAATTGTGCATTTAATGGTTTAAGTATCTATAGTCAGCCGTAAAGTGCAATTATTTAAGTAAAGAAATTATAAAATTGTTGCATACTATCGTTTTTCAGGCTCCCCCACATGAGCTGAATGACTTTATGCTACCCAATGATTTAGAGCATGTTCCGGATGTGATTGCAGTAGGAACACAAGAGAGTTTTTCTGAACGTTTTGAATGGGAAGTTAGCATACAGGAGACCATTGGACCATCACATTTGCTTTTTCACTCAGCAAGCCTTGGCACTCTCCATCTGGCTATTTTCATGCGAAGAGATTTGCTGTGGTTCTGTTCTGGTAAATATCTAGAAATTTAATTTTGAATTAACTCTGTAAATTTTAATAAGTTAATGCTTTTGCAGCCTTTGAAAATTATTTCCCCCTTCTTGAACGTGCCCTGGAAACGTTTCTGTGAATGGAAATAATAATAATAATAATAATAATAATAATAATAATAATAATAATAATAATCATATTATTATTATTATTGTTGTTGTTGTTGTTTTTTCTCTTAGTCTGGCTGAGTATTTCCTCACACAATTGGCATAAGCAGCCAATTGTGTGTGCACATCAGGCTTAAAATCCTCTACAGGAAATGCTCAAATTATTGTTTCAAGTAAGTGATACTTATCCAGAGACAGCCAAATTAATAGGAACAGTTGTAATAGTTGTAAGGTTCAAAACATGAAAAATAAGGACAAAATAGCAGTATTTACTTGCCAAATGGAATATTAAACCAAGAGCTGCATTAATGATTGATTTTTGACAAAAAAGGAGATAGATCAATAATATTCCTTTTTGGAATTTAAGTTTTTCCCATTGAGCTCAGTGGTTTTCATAACACCACCAAACACAAGTCACAACTTCTAGTTTTTGCAGTAGGCTGTCTTTTGGATATAAATCCACTTGCTGTAATTTAATTCCTCCTTTTTTTATGCCTTTCATTTGATGTATGATATTATGCCTTATTTTTCTGCTGGCAAGTGCACAAGTATAATTTTTGAGGATTGCTTTCTGTGTAAAATTTCTTTATTACTGCAATAAAAGGAAAATACCACCTCATCCGCAGTTCCCTGTTTGTTTCTTTGATAGAGTAAATCTGAACCATAGAAGTGCCAACTTTATTTTCCTAGTGCCAGGAAAATTTACAGAAATTGTATTGTTGGCTTGCAAGCACATGTCAACATCCAGAATTATATTATTGCTACATGCATGATTACGAGGTATGGTCAAAAAGTTTCCAAAATGACATCATAAATACTACACAACAGTTTGTTTTGTCTAATCTGCACTGTCACCCTCGAAGTAGTCTCCTTGTCCCAGCGCTTCTGCCACTGCTGGAAGCACCTCTGGAAGTCTTCTTCTTTCAACATGTTCAGAGCCTTCTGCGATTCGTGATGAATGACAAAAATGTCCTCAAAACGGTGTCCTCAGAGCCACATTTTAAGCTGCAGTAAAAGAAAAAAGTCTGCTGGTGCCAAATCTGGAGAATAGGCAGGATGGAGAACAGTATTCATCCTATTTTTATCCAAAAATTGGTGAACAGAAAGGGCTTTGTGCACGGGCGCATTGTCATGATGCAGGAACTAGTCACCACTCCTCAATTTCTCTGGCTGTTTGCGTCGCACATTCTCCCTTAATCTTTGCAGCACTTGTTTGTAGAACATTTGATTCACTGTTTGACCCTGTGGCACAAAATCCTTATGTACAGTCAAAAAACACAATCATTGACTTCACTTTGGATCGAACTTGTCTGGCCTTTTTCAGGCATGGAGATGAAGGACTTGTGAAGATTGTTGCTTCGTTTCTGGATCATACCCATAAATTCATGTTTCATCACCAGTAATAATTTTCTTCATAAACTGTGGGTCACTTTGTAGCTGTTCTTTAAGATCTGTGCAGGCAATCACACAGCTTTCCTTTTGGTCATTTGAAAGCAGGCGAGGCACGAACTTGGTGGCAATTCTTCTCATGTCCAAATTGTCTTTCAAAATGCTTTGAACACTTCCAAAGGAGAGTTCTAATGTGTCAGAAACTTCTCTTATTGTAATGCGCCTATCATTTAAGACCATTTCCCTCACTGATTGATATTTTCATGTTTTGCTGGAACAGGGTTGCCCCAAACGATCTGCATCTTTAACTGATGTCACACCACTTTTAAATTTTGAAAACCGCTCAAATGCATGAGTTTTGCCCATAACTTCCTCCCCATAAGCTGTTCTTAACATTTCATAGGCTTCTGTTGCAGTTTTATCGAGTTTAAAGCAAAATTTGGTGTTCGTTCTTTGTTCTTTATAATCTGACATTTTTGCTATGCAGAAAAATCGCAGCACATGCAAAACACGTGTTCACTTCAGAGCGTCTACCTCATCACTGTACAGTCACAGTAAGTCATGTAACCTCTCATTTTTATTGGGAAGGAACGCTGCATGTACAGTCTGGGTAAGAATTAAAGAAATCTCAGCATCAGCATTGTTGTAAAGCCATTCTGGAAACTTTTTGATCACACCTCATATAAGACTCTCTACTTCATTTTCTTGTATAAAATGATATGAATGGATACATAAGATACAATGAAATTATGCTCATATTTGTAATTTGGAAGAAAAAAAAAATTTTTGCAGTAAAATCATAAAACTGACTGCAAAAGGATTTGTGTCAACATATACAAAGTGTTACTCAGAGTATGACAAGTTCTTGGTAACATTTTTACACCATACTAGCTGCATTATGGAGATATAAGATAATCAATAGGGAAAGAGAGAGTCATTTCCAGGGATCTGTAATAAAGCAAATATAAAAAAATTAGTAAGAAACTGAGTCAGGTAATGGCACAAAACAACACTTATTTTTATATTTCCGAGAACAAGTTTCAGAGGTTAGTTTCTTCCATTATCAACCAGACATTGACTGATCTTGAGTGTGAAGTTGACCCATCTGTAGGCTGCTCTGGTGATGGTTGTAGGAACTTGTACAATGGGTTGCTCTGGGAAATATCGAAATTGAAGACTCTGGTCTTGTTCTTCCAGATGAAAACCTGTTTCAATGTTGACAATTCTTGCTTTCATGTTGTGTGTTTTAATAGTTTTGGTTCTGGATTTATGTCATGATCTTTTATCCAGAAATGAGTGGCAAGTGCTGGTTTTTTTACACGTTTGTGTTTTATATATCTAAGAATTATTCCTTGGCCCTTGTTTCCAAGTTCCTCTTTGTTTTTCCAATATAAATTTAGTTGCAGTTATTTTATTCTAATTGATAAATTATGGATTTTTTATTTGAAGGGATGCAATCTTGAGTGGTAGAGCCAAGTACTTTTTTTATGGTAAATTTGTTAACTGGTGCTAGTTATATTTTGTGTTCTCTAAAAATGTTTCTGAACTTGTTGAGCATCTGTGGGTGATAAGTGAAGTTTTTAAAGACATCTTCTTTTCTCTTGTATTGAGCATGGTTGTTTTTTACTTTCTCTACTACGTATAGTAAGTAGGGGAAGTATTGCATTCCACCCAAAAATTCGATACCGAGATTTAACCGGAAATACATGTTTTGAGACCCACTGAATCCAAAAAAAGCATTTTTGGAAACATGTCCGTGTGTGTGTGTGTGTGTGTCTGTGTGTGTGTGTGTCTGTGTGTGTGTGTGTCTGTGAACAGCATAACTCAAAAACGAACAGTCGGATAAACACCAAACTTGGTATTTAGGTTCAGTATCTTCCAGAGATGCGACACGAAGGTTTTCAAGAAAATCCCCCCACCCCAGACTACCCTTTACATGGAAGATGTTTCGAAAATTTTAATTTTCTCAAAAATGGCTCTAACGATTTTGATGAAAATATTGTATGTTTAAGATAATGTCATGGGAAATAAAATGTATATCTCGAATTTTCTGGGAATGTCTCCAAAAGTATTCTTCATTGTGAACGACTTTTGCATAACTGGTAAATCGTAAGAGATAGACAGAATTTTACTACACAAAAAATGTAGATCGCATTAAAATACACAACTTTTGTCATATACATTTCTTTTGTTGAGTGAACCGTTTTCGAGATATTGCTTGTTATTTCCTTAAATATTTCAATACTTATACTTTTTCTCAAATTCGTTATTCATTTTTTTTTATGTCCTGGACATGCAAAGAGAACGAAATGCGCCACATAGCAACCAGCGTTAAAATATTTGACTATCGCTTATAACCTACCATATTCCCCTTGCATCTACAAGAAAATTACCAATAAGATTGACATCTCCATATCTCGATTAACATGAATCATATGGAGAATAGGCGTTTGTAAAAATAGATTGTACAAGAGTAGAGAAAGTCATGTGAGTGTAACACATCAGATTTTTTTTTAACAATTCTTTCTTTCTTATGCAAATTAAGATTTTTATCATTTTAGCTTTACTTTTTCATCATAATTTACTGGGATATGTTTTGGAGACTGTAAATGTTTCTGTTGCCTCCATCTTTTTCGTTATATTCACTTTTTTGTCTACCAAAGACAATTACATCAAATCTAATAGTTACAATAGTTACAAACATGCAGCTTTCAATAGTTTAACGCACAGGGTCATGAACATACCACTTTCAACATACAAATATGAGACAGAATATAAAAAATCTGATGTGTTACACTCACATGACTTTCTCTACTCTTGTACAAACTATTTTTACAAACGCTTATTCTCCATATGCTTCATGTTAATCGAGATATCGAGATGTTAATCTTATTGATAATTTTCTTGTAGATGCAAGGGGAATTGGTAAGCTTTAAGCAATAGTCAAATATTTTAAGAGTTAGTTGCTATGTGGAGTATTCCATTCTCTTTGCATTACCAGGACAAACAAAATGAATAACGAATACCCATTTGAGAAAAAGGATAAGTATTGGATAATTTAAGGGAATAACAAGCAATATCTCAAAAATGGTTCACTCAACAAAAAAAATGTATATGACATAAATTGTGTATTTTAACGCGATCTACATTTTTTGTGTAGTAAAATTTTGTCTATCTCTTATGGTTTACCAGTTATGCAAAATTCATTCACAATGAAGAGTACTTTTGGAGACATTCCCAGAAAATTCGAGATATACATTTCATTTGTCATAAAAATATCTTAAACCAATGATATTTTAATCAAAATCGTTAGAGCCGTCTTTGAGAAAATTCAAATTTTCGAAGAATGTTCCATGTAAAGGGTAATCTGGGATGGGGGGGATTTTCTTGAAAACCTTCGTGTCACATCTCTGGAAGATGCTCAACCTAAATACCAAGTTTGGTGTTTATCTGACTTCGTTTCTGAGTTATGCTGTTCACAGACACACACACACGGATATGTTTCCAAAAATGCTTTTTTTTTGATTCAGGGGCTCTCAAAACATATATTTCCGGTGAAATCTCGGTATCAAATTTTTGGGTGGAATACAATACTTTCCCTACTTACTATACGTAGTAGAGAAAGTAAAAAGTCATTGAAATTACAGAAATAAATGGTTTCCAAAAATTTTAATTTGCATAAGTAATGTTATGAATGCAGCTCTGTGGCCAAGTGGTTAGACTACTTGCATCTCGTCAAAGCGGCTCGGGTTCAATCCCAGTGACCTGCATGTGGGGTTCTCCGCCTGTTTCATTCACTAGTGCTCCATCATCACCTTTCTTGTCATTCATCTCTCATCTGCGTTGCTTTCATCCCGGGCATGTGGCTGATCACCCACTCTGGTCTCTCACACTCGGATCCGTAGGCCCTCTGCCCCCTGTCAGGCATCTACCCCAGGCATTGTCATATGTCCTGGGGACTGTGAGTCCTCAGTTCAGGTGGGCGTTAAGGAGAGAAGGCCCTAGCCAGTTGGACTGTTTCTGCTTTGTAATTAATGTTATAAAAACTGTGGCGGTGTCGTGTGTTAATAAAGTTTATATGTAATAATTTTTTTTAAAATTTATTTGCTTATGATTTTTTTTTATTTAATTAATTTATTTATGCCTTGGCTGCGGTGCGTCAGTGATATCTGGTAGAGCAAGTATCTCTAAATAGGGGTGATATGGCTGCAGAGTAATTTTACACACTTTACATCATTATAATTGTAAATTTTTACTTCTTTATTACTCCTTCACGGCAGTTGAATAACAATTTACTGACATGTCTAAATATGGAGCTGTGAGATATTATTCCTAACTACATTTTTTTTAAAAGGTCAAAAGTTATCTATTATCCGCACTTGAAGTGGTTTAGTGCTTACATAATATGTTTTTACGTAAATTATTAGAACTTGAAGATCTTATATTGTGCTGCTTTTGTTTTGTTTGGTTACATAATTTTAACTGCCCCACGCTGGGCGCCAATTTGAAGTAACATTATGGTTGTTTTGTTATTTATTTATTTATTGAGCCCCACGTTGGGCGCCAATTTGAAGTGGTTTAGTGCTTATGTAATATGTTTTTACGTAAATTATTAGAACTTGAAGATCTTATATTGTGCTGCTTTTGTTTTGTTTGGTTACATAATTTTAACTGCCCCATGTATGGGAGCCAATTTGAGAGTGTTTTACTTGTATGTTATTATTTATTTATTGTAGCCCCACGTTTGGGAGCCAATTTGCGAGTGTATTACTTATAATGTTTGTGTATTTGTGTTTACTTCACGCGTTGAAGCCATCTTGTGACGTCATTCATTTGTTAGGTTTGTTAGCTCCATCTGGTGTTAGCAATTTGCGGCAGTATTAGTTTTTTGTTTAAAAAAAAATGCTAGTTATTTTATTTAATTTTAGTTCTTTGTCCTCCGGCTAGCTATTATCCTTTTGGTCAAGCACTTCTCTTTATACAGGTTGTGTAAACGGAAAGGAATCTTTTATCCAAAGATAACACTGATGAAGAAATTTGTTTTACACTTTTATTGTCGAACACGTTAACTATCACATTTTCACATTGATCTTGACACTCGCCAAACTGAAACTGTTATAATAACTTCATTACTGATAATTCTTAATTCGCGTACTTCAACTTTTTGTATAATTAACTTTATAACACTTGAGATTTTTCATAACTCTGTTACGCGTAACCTGCAAATTGATATCCGACGTGTGCCATACAAATACTTTCGACGAACTGACTGACTGAAGGCGACGTGTACTTTACAAATATTTTTGATGAACTGAGGGCGATCTACCTCTGACTTGGCTTTTTATACTCCTACACCCAGATATGCCTAAAGATTATAACTGAACTGCAATTGGCTAATAAAACGCGCCAACATTAGCGTCTATTTTTATATCCAATGAAAATTATGAATACATATGCTCTAGGGAAATGTTCTAGAATATTCTAAAAGAAAAACGCGCCAATATTACGTAACTTCCTCGTTTCCAATAATGATAAACAGTTCACCCCCTCGCTGCATTATTGCACGCTATTATTGTCAGTTTCAGTAAGGCAGTATAAACTTACTTCTCAACAATAATTACAATCAATAAACATCTCAAATCAATGTCACATAAAAATGCATATTCATACTATAATCACTCTTTACATTTAAATAATTTGTGAATCAAATTACTGCATCATATGCCCCACTAGAAACATAATTATAAATATTTACAACTTGTTTGGAAATTTTATAATTGGGTTTTTAGTCTCCTAAATCTTGGAACACACGCTATCACTTTCACTTAACACATCACACGCATTTAACACACGACATATGTTTTTTTGTTTTTGTTTTATCTCGCCACTACTTACTGGCTCTGGTCTAATGTGATTAGACATTAATCTGACATTACAAAATTTTTTTTTTTTTTTTTTAGCAAATACTGTACCCTGAATTATTTAGTTACTGTTACAAAATTGGTTTACTCTCTTATATTGTTAACAAAAATTTATCAATTCAAACATTTTTGTAATTATTACACATATTTACCAAAATATTCATCCTCTACACAAATATATTTACATCTCTTAAATCTAGACACTGTTTCACATTTTTCTGTTTGTTACATAAGTATTTGTTTTTAATTATTTTTACCCCATTTTTGTTGTTTTGTACTTTATATTCATATTAAGTTTCAATCTTTACATTCTTAATTTCAAATACTGTTGCAGTTACTAAAAAAAAATGTTATTTTCGTTTTAAACATTTAATTTTTTTTTTTTGAATTTATTTCTCTTTTCAAATGACATATATAAATAATTAACCCTCTTACGTTCCAATACATTGCTCTGCATTTCGTCTTTAACTATCCAGCATTTACTTTACATCTCATTGCTATTTACCCTCCTGGATCAAATTGTGTGTGGCTAAACATTACTCGTAGCCGTATCCTAACCTTCCAAATTTTGTTCATGAATAACCTCTTAAAGGATTCATATGATATTTCGTCCCCTTATAACATTTGAAAACAATCGAAAGTTTTCTGAACAACACATCTTTTAACAACTGTCATTTTCAATTCTTCTACTATATCTTTAATTTGAGAGTACTCTGACAAGTCTGTAATAAACTGTACTGGATTGGAGTTTTCATTTTGAACAGCTTGGTACTTGTTAATTTCAGAAGTTAGCTTTTGATTATTTATAGGCAAAACTTTAACTTCTTCGTACAATTTATTTCTTTGCATTTCTGACTCCTTCTGTATTTCTGATATCTCCCCTCTGAAATTAACTTGCGCCAGATTCACATCTACATTCATAACCTCTTTCATCTCACTTGAAATGTTACTCATTCTACTACCTGACTCTGTACATTCTACATCAACATGTTCACTTTTAGTATTAACCTCACTTTCTTTGTTACCTATTTCCCTGCTCATGTCTAGCATTTTCTTTGAAACTTCTCCTATCTCACTTGCTATCACTTCCTGATTTTCATCTCTCATTTTTGGCATACTACTATCTAGCTTCATAACTTTCTTTTCAAATCCTTCTATTATTTTCCTATTTCTATTTTCTATATCTCCCATTATTTCCCTATTCCTTTTTTTCATATCTTCATTGTTTTGATCTATTTTCTTTTCTAATTTCTCATTATTTTTACCAATATCTTGAGTTAGTTTTTCTAATTTCTCATTATTCATTTCCATGTTCTGAGTTAGTTTTTGTTCTAAACTCCTATCAAAATCTTCCCTCAATTCTTTCTTATTCTGATCTAGTTTTTCACCAAAATTTCTCAACATTTCCATAATCATACTAGTATCAAAATTAACATTTCCTGCTATTCTATTCTGACTTTCTGCACTAACATTTTCTCCCTCAAATCCTACATTGTTTGAGCTATTTTCTGTAACCTGTATTGAATTACAGCTAACTGTTACACTATCTCCCTCCATACTTATTTCTTCTGTATTATTAGTGGACATTGTTTTCTTTATCCTACCGCTCCTAAGGTACATTTAAATGTTACAATTTTGTTTTATAAAAAAAATTACTATACTCTGACTTTTGTGATGCTGTCTGTTGCTGTTACTTTGATGTCCAGCTTCCTGCCCCTCTCTCCTAGATTATATGTTGCTTCTGCGTTGTATTACGATGAATCTACGTCGTTTTGGTGTTTTGTAGTTGAATTCCCCCGTTGCCTTTTAATCTCAGAATTACGATGTCCAATCATCCGCGTAGTCTGTCGTTCCTATAGTTGTTTCTGGAATCTGCGTCTTGTAGTTCAGTTTACTGCTCCATTCGCTCCACGTCCTGATTCCTTCTCCCTTTCCTTGTTATTTCACTCCTTTCCTGGTCACTCTGCCCCACGTTGGGCGCCAATTTGAGAGTGTTTTACTTATAATGTTTGTGTATTTGTGTTTACTTCACGCGTTGAAGCCATCTTGTGACGTCATTCATTTGTTAGGTTTGTTAGCTCCATCTGGTGTTAGCAATTTGCGGCAGTATTAGTTTTTTGTTTAAAAAAAAATGCTAGTTATTTTATTTAATTTTGGTTCTTTGTCCTCCGGCTAGCTTTTGGGTCGAGCACTTCTCTTTATACAGGTTGTGTAAACGGAAAGGAATCTTTTATCCAAAGATAACACTGATGAAAGAATTTCTTTTATACTTTTATTGTCGAACACTTTCACTATCACATTTACACATTGATCTAGACACTCGCCAAACTGAAACTGTTATAATAACTTCATTACTGATAATTCTTAATTTGCGTACTTCAACTTTTTGTATAATTAACTTTATAACACTTGAGATTTTTCATAACTCTGTTACGCGTAACCTGCAAATTGATATCCGACGTGTGCCGTACAAATACTTTCGACGAACTGACTGACTGAAGGCGACGTGTACTTTACAAATATTTTCGATGAACTGAGGGCGATCTACCTCTGACTTGGCTTTTTATACTCCTACACCCAGATATGCCTAAAGATTATAACTGAACTGCAATTGGCTAATAAAGCGCGCCAACATTAGCGTCTATTTTTATATCCAATGAAAATTATGAATACATATGCTCTAGGGAAATGTTCTAGAATATTCTAAAAGAAAAACGCACCAATATTACGTAACTTCCTCATTTCCAATAATGATAAACAGCTCACCCCCTCGCTGCATTATTGCATGCTATTATTGTCAGTTTCAGTAAGGCAGTATAAACTTACTTCTCAACAATAATTACAATCAATAAACATCTCAAATCAATGTCACATAAAAATGCATATTCATACTATAATCACTCTTCACATTTAAATAATTTGTGAATCAAATTACTGCATCACACTGCAATAAATTCTCACATCTGCACACTCTTGAGATACAACCACTGATCTGAACTGCTTGGTCACGCTACCTCTTAGCGTCTACAGTTTAAATTTGTACATTTTTATCTTTCTAGTTTCTGGTTGGCTAAGCCTACTCTAACAGAACACCTTTAGTTTTACTTTGATTGGCTTTCTGCACCCTCGTGACCATTTACAAACAGTTTTGAATGTTACATCGGTATTGTTCCATGGACTGTTGGTAGCCTTTTTTAACTTTCTAAGTTATTGTTGTCTCAAGGTTACCTTATTGTTAGCAACCTTCGGCTTCCACTTTGTGACTCTTTTTGCTACGAAAAGCTGCTTGCTTCTATCCTCACATCTCCTACATTATTAAAGTAAGAAATACTTTCACATAACATTATATACATGTATGTAATAAAATAAACATAATACAATGGCTATAATGTACACTTTATATACTATAATATACATGGATTGCTTATAGAGGGATATTATTTTCATACTGTATATTTAGACTGATATCATTTAAGTGATAAAAAATACTGCCTCAAAACTTCACTATAGTTTTAAAAAGTACAACTAAAAACTTATTCTCATATTAAATATTTTCATCTTCATTATTACTTTCACTTGTTATTTCTTAATTTTCTAAGGCACTAACATCACTCTCTTGCAGTAGAATCCACAACATTTCTTGAGGATTATGGGTTAAGGTTATGAGAACTGGATACTATTGTACTGTCATTTTGCTGTGCACAGCAATTTATTGTACATAAAATTTCTCCAATATGTGGATTATGTCATTGAAAGATGTATATGGATTCTTATTTGACCATGTGGTTAGCACTGTCAACACCACAGCGATAATCTTGTGATTTTTGTAAAGATCAAAATAGTCCTACTTGGCACCACACAGATCGACAAGCATAATTTTTGTTTTGTTTTACTTTTTGGTGCTGGGTTAATTTAATAGAATATTGAATCTAAAATTTTAAACGACAAGTATTATAGAACTGCCTAAAACAATTTAAAAATGAAATCTTACTGCTAACTCATTTGTGTGATCAGCATTTGGGTATCAGATAGAACCATCATAAGAGAGTGAAATCTGAAGTACATGTCTTCTCAATTATACTGTTTCATTGCATGTTGCTTAAAACATTGTTATTTTTTAATCATATAACATTAAAATAAACAGTAAATGGCACCAATGTGCAAATTTTGAAACAGAAACTAATAAAATAAGGGCTGAAAACAGTGCTTACTCTCCTTCAACCAAATTGATTCACAATATAAGGGTTCTCATGTACAGATTTTCTTTCTTTCTTTCTTTCTTTCTTTCTTTCTTTCCTTCCTTCCTTCCTTTCTTTCTTTCTTTCTTTCTTTCTTTCTTTTTATTTTATTTTTATATATATAATAAGGCTATTACATATTGCATTTTGGTTGTCATAATCAATGCCTGAATATGGACACTGATTTTAAGCTATTATAATGGTTTTCCATAGGATATATGCATGAATAACATTGTGAAAGACCACCACCTGTTTTTATATCAGTCATTAATTATAATGGTGGTGGGCAAAATATGTGTATTTAAAGGATTGTTGATTAGTTACTAAATGGAACATAAAAGAGTACAGTTGCATTAATTCCTTGTTCAAGTACCTGAAGAGGCAAGCTATAGTGTCCGACCAGGAACAGCTTTCAAAACCAAAGGTGCAGTGGCAATATGCTTTATGTTATTTGGGACATCATACTTATTCATCACAGCGCATTTGACAGCACACTTAGAAAAGGTGAAAGAAAGAATTCAAGATGTGAAGAGGATTGTTCGTTCACTGGACCTACCCAAACAGTTACCAATTCGTCATAAGAGCAAAGGTACGCTAATAATTTATTACTTTCTCTACTGTTTACTTAGGGCAAGGGAAGTAACCATTTCACCCAACAATTCAGAATTGGAATTTTACTAGAAATGCAAGTTTTCAGGGCTTTTGGGTTGGTTTCAGAGCTCTGGGATATTGTCGTTTTTACAGCAACAACCTTCACCAATCATAATTAATACTTGTCAACATTTACAAGTTACCTTTTAAAATGCGCGGGAGTGACTTTATGGCAATGGAGGCATTTTTGTAGCTTTGTAGGGAGATTTAACCGTTTTCTCCATGTACATGCCAAAGCATTAAATTATATTGCATGTTACTGTAATTTGTTGATGATATTAATATAAGATTTCTTGCTAAATTACAGTCTGAATGTACTGCACTATACCTCTATTTCTGTAAGTTGGGTTCTGACAGGTTAGCAGTCAAAACACCGAACTACAGCACTATGTTGCCGATGTGAGCAGCGCATGTTCACCTGACATCTGCATACATCAAATTATAAAACAACCCACATAGACACAGCAGATACAAGTAATTTTAATCATATTTATGAAAATGTTGAATAATTAACAGCAATTGGTTTAAGGAATGCTGAAGATGGCTAAAACAAGGAAATGAACAAAAAAGCTGTTGAGTGCTTTGAGCCGATCTTGCATGTGCTTAACAGTGCTGAGAGACTCCTAATTATGTTTCACCTTTCAACTTAGCCACAAATTAAATAAGGTAAACAAATTAGTGGGTAAAAGAAACCAAATCATTTAGGTATACATTTTTGCTACACGGCACCATACTGTTTCATGTGTTTATGAAAATGGAGAGCTAGGCAACATTACGACTTCATTATTCACTGGCTGTAAAACATTTTGAATCCAGTGAGCACATTACTTGCAACTCTAATAGAGGAATGAATCTACTGACAACACTTTTTACTGGCTAGTAAGTAAAAAAACATAATAATAATAATAATTTATTGCCCATAGACTCGGTTACAAGCTTCGAACATTGTCAAGTACAAAGATAAAAGGTTGAATTACAGAAATGGTTGAATTATAGAATGCACATGCCTGTTTACACTTTGTTGAAAGGTTACAGTATGAATATTATATACAGGATTGTTACAGTAAGTTAAAGAAAATCATTGACATTATATAGCAACTCTTTCAAGCATTGTCAAGTACAAAGAAGAAAAGCATTAATATTATATATAGACTCTTTCAAGTACAAAGAAGAAAATCATTAATATTGTATACAGGGTTGTTTAAGAGATATTTTTTTACACTTTGTTTGAATCTAATACTGTTGCTTTCACTTTTTACTTCAATTGGTAGTCGATTGTGCATACATAAACCAATTATAAAAGGATCTTTGTTTATAGACTTTTAAGTCATAACTATTTTGCTGCAAGTCCAATTTACACCTTGTGTCATGACCATGTATTTTACTATTTGTTTTAGGTTTGTGCAGTTCAGTCAGACAGATTACTCTATATATTGACTAAATATATTCTATATATGTACAAAGACACTACAGTAAACAGTTTTTCCCTTTTGAAGACTTCCTTAAAGGATTCACGTTTTCCCATCTTGAACATTGTTCTGATAGATTTCTTTTGAAGTACTAGAACACTCTGGATGAGGGTATTACTACAGCCGCCCCATACTTCTGTGCCATATTGGATGTGCAAGTAAATTAAGCCAAATATATAGTTTTGAGAACATCTATGTACATATTTTTGCAAACTCTCTCAACAGGAACGCCTTTACTAATTTCTTTTACATAGGTTATCAATATATTAGTCCATGATATGTATTTATTAACCTGTATACCTAAGAATTTGTGTGAGGAGGATTCCTGTATCACTGTATCTGCAAGGTTAATATGAAACATAGCATCTTTTTTTATTTTTCAGTTTGAATTTAATTATATTAGTCTTTTCAGGGTTGTTCATGTGGTTTAAGGATTTGAAACAGTTACCTATCCTAAGCGATTCCTTGGTAGTTGTATTGTATTTATTTCTCCAATGTAATTACATTTTACAAGGATCATCCAATTATACAAAAATATACATATACATATATATATATATACATATAATATACATAAGTAACAGTGAATATACATGTATATAAGAAAATGAGAGGTGAAAAAATACTGTATTTTACAATGCATTTACATTTGCTTTTTTGTATTCTTCTAAGGAGTAGAAGGCATTTTCTGACAGATAGGATTTGAAGGCTTTAATTTTATCTTTTCATTTGTGAAGGTAAATGATTGTACATATCTTTGGTGTTATTTTCTATGCATTTGTGATTTAGTGTCCCTCTTAATCTATTTCTGAAATAGTTATTTTTTGTTCTGGTATTATGGTTATGAACATTCATATTTTTGTTTTGATTATTGTAACTTTTTACAGCAAATTTAATACATTTGTATATATACAGTGAAGGTAATGTTAAAATCTTGAGTGTCTTATATGCAGTTCTACATGTATCAGTTTTTTTCATTTTTAACATCATACGTATTGCTCTTTTTTGCAACTTGAATATCTTTAAAACTGAGGACTTTTGTGCTGTACCCCATAGAACAACCCCATAACTTTAGTGGATGAAGGCATATGATACTTTTTCTATCCATTATTTGTGTTGTTTGTTTTAAAATATATAAGCCCATGACTGAAGGTCATGATCATTATTTGCATTACAGATAATAGTGGTGTCATCAGCATAACTTATAATTTTACAATTTTCTGAAATGTATATGTCGTATAAAGTATTCAAGATATTTTAATCCCTGACACTTAGTCTATTTCATAGAATGTTGCCACCATACCATATGGCACAAAATGGAGTGTGGTCTCACAATTGCACATGCACAGTTGAATGATGTGAAGGGTACAAGTAGTCTATCCATCACCATCATGGTTCCCCTTCACTGGCTGTAACAAAATGCATAGCATATAGACTTCATTTTGTGGAATATAAAATTTTATTGCACCACTGTAATGATAACCAAAGTAACCAATGAGCAGTAAGTAGGTGCAGACATACAGCAATAGACAACATGAATTGTAAAGTTAACTCCCTATGTAAATTATTTATCTTATTTGCATTCTGTGGCTATGGGATACATAGTTCATGGTACGCATGAAGCATAAAATATGAGCTAGAAACCTGTATAATACCTATGAAGTTGTGTTCTTTGCTGTTTAATATATGTTTATCTGTGGTACCAAGAAGAATTTCAGCAAATGTGATAGAAAGAAGCAATACTATCAGTTCTTCAAGGATTCTTAAAAAAATGGAATTTTCTTTTGCCTTAAAATCAGATAAGAAGATAAAATTTGCATTCTGATCACTTAAATAGAAGTAGCATAAGGTGTTAGGGGTTAAGAACCAGAAGAGGATTACAGCATCTAAACTAAGGCTAGGCTTAATTTATCAACTAAACTTCCAGGAGAAAGGGATAAGGTCAGCATTTTGAACATCCTTATAAACACTTATGCACTTGTTCAATTTTTTTTTTTTTTTAAGTTCCTTTAACTACTTGATCTTATCGGTGGCCTTTCCTTTGGAACTTATTGCCTATTGGCAATGATGTTAGCTCGTATTCTCTTGTTGTTGGGTTTCTTGCCCTTTTTGGGTTTTTAAAGATTAGATCACACACATATTCACACTCTTTCATAGTTGCAGGCTCTGGGGAAGATAGAAATAATCTTGAAAAATTTCCATAACCATCATCCCCCCCAGCTTTGAATCAACCCCGGAACCCTCGCACAGCAGGCAGGTGCTCTAAACTGAGCTATGGGGCCAACCGCGTTCATTCTTGTTTTGTTCTTTAACTATGTCTGAAGCCTTTTAAAAATATGTTTTCATCATTTAACATTGCTTTAACTTTTCTCAAGTAATGGAGAAAATTTGACTAACAATAGTATCATTTGCATATGTTATTGACAACAACCTGTATTTGCAGTTGCAGATTGGTTAAAAAGAGTTTCAAACTACTTCAGAGCACATGAATTTAATGCTATGTAATTAAATAAAGATTCACAAGTTTCTAAATCAATTTAAGAGAGTTTTGCATTGTTTAAAATTAAAGATATTGGCTACTCTTATTTAAAAGCTCTCCCAATGCCTTGTAGCAAAAGATGCGTAGTACCTGTTTAGCAGAATTTCATCTAACCCAAAATGGTGTTTCAAATCTCAGCTACCAGGATATACTAAAGTGCTCTGTTTACTGGAAGACTTGGTCTTATCGGCAGCCTTTCCTTTGGAACTTATTGTCTATTGGCAATGATGTTAAATTGTATTCTCTTGTCATTGGGTTTCTTGCACTTTTTAGGTTTTTAATGATTAGATCACACACACATTAACACTCTTTCATACTTCCAGGCTCTGGGGAGGATAGAAATAATCTTGAAAAATTTCCATTACCATTACCACCCAACCCCCACCCCCAGCGGGAATCAAACCCAGAACCCTTGCACAGCAGGCAGGTGCTCTACCAACTGAGCTATGGGGCCAGCCCTGTTCATTCTTGTTTTGTTCTTTAACTATGTCTGAAGCTTTTAAAAACATGTTTTCATCACGTAACATTGCTTTAACTTTTCTCAAGTAATTTGTTTAATGATGGAGAAAATTTGAGTAACAATAGTATCATTTGCATATGTTATTGACAACAACCTGTATTTGCAGCTGCAGATCGGTTAACTCTTATTTCAAAACTCTCCCAATGTCTTTTAGCAAAAGATGTATAGTGTCCTGTTCAACAGAATTTCATCTAACCCAAAATGGTGTTTCAAAAATGTTAATGCCTTTTGCTTGATAAGACATTTATGGGTATGCATCCCTAAAAGAAAATACTCAAATAGAAGTATCGCACCTTGAAATTATTTGTTGTTCTAACACCCTGTATATTTAAATCAGGCATCTTTTAAGGTTGCAAGGCAGAGATTTTCTAGGAATTTCCTGCAACACAGGTTCTTTACATGGAAATATTGTTGTTATTTATTATCTCAAAAACTGTTGTAGTGATTCTGATTAAATGTATTGTAGTTTTGAGATATTGGCATGATGAATAAAATGCATGAAAATGAACAAGGAGTAGGAAAACTCATTTACACTCTTCACTTAAGTAGAATTACCTGGACATGTTTCGAGAGTCCCTTGCTGTCATCGTCATCTGCTGACCTACTGGCTGTTGGTTGTTTGTGATTGTCCTTTATCTGCCTGTGTTGACCATCTGTGGTGGTATCTGGTGAGGGTTTGATGTACTTGCTGAGTTTGTCCTCTGCTGGGATATTGAAATTCATTGCAGTATTCTTGTTCTCCAAATGTAGATTTTCTCCCAAGCAGATAGTTCCATAGGTTTTGAGACTTCTTTTAACAGTTTGACATCCAGGTCTATTTCGTGGTTTTTCCCCTAAAATGATTCGCAACAGCAGATTTTTCAATTTGTTTTTGGTGAATATTCCTGAAGTGTTCTTTTCTGCACGTTTCAATATTTCTTTTGGTTTTCCCAATGTATTTCATGTATCAATCTAGGCATTCTATGGCGTATATTCTGGACTTTTGTTCTGGAGGGACTTGATCTTTCAACTTTGAATTTAGGAGATTTTTAATGCTGTGTTTGTTATATGGTGCAAGTTTTACATGGAATTCTCTAAAGATGTTTTCAAATTTGTGATAAAAGTGATAAAAATATTGAAATGCACAGAAAAGAACACTTCAGGAACATTCACCAAAAACAAATTGAAAAATCTGCTGTTGCGAATCATTTTTGGGAGAAAAACCACAAAATAGACCCGGATGTCAAACTGTTAAAAGAAGTCTCAAAACCTATGTAACTATTCACTTGGGAGAAAATCTACATTTGGAAGAGCAAGGTACTCTTGAAACTTGTCCAGGTAATTCTACTTAAGTGAAGAGTGTAAATGAGTTTTCCTACTCTCCTCATTCATTTGAAATACTTCACTAACGACCACTTCTACATTATTACTTATGAATAAAATGTATATCTTCAATTTTCGATAGGTAAATAACTGGCAAAATTCTGTTCAGTCTCAATTAATTTTCCAATACCAAGAAAGCATAAAAGTAAAAATATGTTCTTAAAATATGCAATTAATGTGAAATAAAATGTTTATGGTACTAACAATTTTCCATAAGTGTTTTCTGTTATTGATTTAAATTTTTCCAAGTAGGAAATGGGTTAAGTGGGCATTCCTTTGTTTCTTATGGGTTCATAGCTGGCATGTATCTACTTGAATTGAATTTATTGTACCACTTGATTCATAGCTTACTACATGTTGTTTATACAAAATCCCACCTACCTTTGTATAACTGTCTGGTTGTATGACACTCTTAATATATGTATCTACTTAGCTTTAAAATGATTATCATTTCAGTCTCCTACTGAAGTTTTCTCTCAGTTGCAAAATTACTATTTGAATTTTCCCACATTTTAAGTAGTAACTTTGAAATGTTAAGGGACATTCCTTTATTTTTCATGAGCTCATAGATGGCATACGAGGTGTGGCAATAAAGAAACCGGAGTGACTGTTGTGCACATTTTCGGCTTCATCGATGACAAAGAGAAGAGTGGGGGATTGGCCTTGGGACTCTCCCTGACATGTGTACAAAATTTCACGCCGCTGTGGTGGTTAGTCTGTGTCGTGTATTTGAGCTCCATCGGAATTGTGCTACGTTCTAAAGTAGAACGTGTTAACATAAAATTCCTCACAAAACTTGGAAAACCGCCACAGAAACTTACGATTTGTTGAAACAAGTTTATTGTGATCTGTGTCTATCTCGTACACAAGTTTTTGAGTGGGTTAAGAGGTTCAAGGATGGTAGGGAAGACGCCAAAGATGAGCCGAAATCAGGCTGTCCTTCCACTTCAAAAAAACTGAAGAGAATGTGGAGAAGTTTGGTAGAATTGTTCAAGAAGACCGCCTGAATGGTGCCTGAAGGTCAGACGTCAATCAAGTTTATTATACAATTGTTCTGAAGTCCCTCTGTGAACATGTGCCACGAAGGAGACCCGATCTATGGAAGAATTGCTCTTGGATTCTTCATCAGGATAACGTGTTGGCCCATAATGCAATGTCTGTGAAGAGGTTTTTGGCGAAAAACAACATTCCCGTGATGAACATCCACCGTATTTGCCTGACCTAGCGCCATGCAACTTTTTTCTCTTCCCAAAAGTGAAGTCTGCACTCAAGGGAACCAGTTTCGAATCCGTGGATGCAGTGAAGGAAAAAGCAATGATACTCCTCAACAGCATAACAGAAAAAGACTTGCAGGAGTGCTACCAACAGTGGAAAATTTGCATGGAGCAGTGCAAGGATCGGGAAGGGGACAACATTTCAGTTGTGTAAGTTTTTTCAATAAAGAGTTACAGCAAAAGTTCAGTTTCTTTATTGCCACACCTCATATATCAACTTAGTTTTAAAATGATTGCCATTTCAGTCTCCTGGTGAAGTTTTCTCTCAGTTGCAAAGTTACTACACCATACTGTTGCGTATAATAGAATGTACCACATAAGTGCTATAGCATAATATTATATAAATAAACCATTTCTTGCAAATGTTACCATGACTCATAGGAAATGGGGGGAAAAGAACTTTATATGGCTATGAAGTGATATTAGGTAGAGAAAGGTGTGTAACTGTTATGTATGAGATTTTTGGCTCTTGGTTTTAATTTAGGGAATTGTTTTGGGCAACCAATGGTATGCATTTCAATTGTTGGTAATGGCAAATTTTTTTCTCTAGCCTAACACATCTTTAGGCCTAATATTCTTGTGCTTGCCCTGATGAATATTAAGAAATATATTTCTGCTGACACTGCTTTTCTGCATGTATTTATGTATGCTTCTTTTTCACAGTATTAAAGCATATTACCTATTAACATTTTTGGCCTTTTTATAAATTTAGTTTTCATTAAAATATTGCTTAATGGTACTCTGCAGCCACAAAGTACCTTTCTGTATGTTGCAAACATTCCAAGGAATGAACGTATATGCCTGTAGGAGCACTTGTAAATAAAAAAAATATTATATCAATTTATATATACCTTAACATTCAGTAATAATTATCAATGCTTTCTGCTTGCTTTATTAACAGATGTTACTCAGAATTTTGACTGTGTTTTCTGGTGTGGGGATCTGAACTTCAGGCTTGTGCAGCCAAGAGAGGAAGTAGTTCAGTGGGTATCTGAGCAAAACTTCCCTCTTCCACAGCCTCATGCTCTGCAAAATGACCAGTTACGTAACAGTTGCATTGAAGGTAAAATCAAAGCTCTGCATGTCATCTATATTTTCATCACTTATATTGGAAACTAATACCTTTGTTATATGTGCATATTTTGGTGTAAAGTTGGAAAGTACAGTTTACTTGAGAATTTATTTATATTAAAAAAGGTATCCATTCCAAACCATTATTATTTGTTTTCATGGAGTAGTGATTATTATAACTCATGTGCTAAAAGTATAATCTGGAAATAATCATATTAAGAGGCCCCCCCTTTTCTCCCTCCCCTCTCCTCTCTCTCTTCCTCCCTCCCACTCTCTCTCTCTCCCTCTCTCTCCCTCTGTCTCTCTCTCTCTCTCTCGTTGATTGTCAAGAAATAAGAGAGCAAGTAAAACAGTAGTAGCAATAATAATAATAATAATAATAATAATAATAATAATAATATAAATTTGTCTTGTAGTACAGCTTTAAATTAGGAAATCGCTTTGTGGATATCTTTTAATGTATAGGTAAATGTTTAGAAAATGATCAGAGTGATTTTTATGATTTTTACAGTTGAAATAAACTGTGTAATACTATAACATTTGCATGCTATTTTATGTGTAACAATATTATGAAAATAATTAATAAATTAAAATAAACGTAAATGTTGCTTTTCTCAAGAAGATTAGAGTCATTTCCCTCTATTATTATGCAGTGTGTTCATAAAAATACTGTCATACTCCAAACTGGCACCATGTTGCCTTAGATAATTGAAGACCTGAGTGCAAGAACCAGATGATGATGATGATGATGATGATGATGATGATGATAATAATAATAATAATACTTTATTTCATCCAGTTTATCATACATCTGATTTTGGACATGTCAAAACAATTACATCTTTACAAATCCTTTAAATCATACAGACATTTGTTTATTAGATACACCCTCAATTTCCTTTTGAATTGCTGTTTAGAAACATCAACTACAGATTTGATTTCCAGTGGTAATTTATTAAATAGTGTGATTCCAGAAATATATAAATCCTTTAAAGATATACTTTTTTTTACACTATGCCTAAAGTAGTCCAAGTTTCCCCTTGTATTCTGTTTATGGATTTGGTTGTTTTTAATTGGTTTGTACTTATCTATTACATAATGACCACTTTTTGTGTAGTTTAGATTTTTGTGCCAAATTGTAGCCATGTCTGCCCTCTATATGTCACTATAACAGTTACTTTCCTCACAAGATGGAGTTTTAAGTTTTGGCTAAGTCTGCTTTGAGTGCAAGAAGTAGGTAATAACCGGAAGTATCCAGTTCTTGCATTCAGTTATTATCTTGCATTGTTACTGACAAAATGATGGCAGAGAATAGTGAAGCAATGTTGGCTGATGCTAATCAAAATTTTGATTCAGAGGTAAGTTATTAATAGCATTTCTTTACTAAGTACAGTTTATTACTATTTAAAGATGATTATTTGTTAGAGTAAAAGGTTTGTTGTAATCTGAATGTTAATAATATTGTGATATTTTAGGTACCAGTACCAAGTTCTGTTCAATGTTCCCCGGCAAAGCCCAGGAAAAGGGCAAGGAAATAGAAATGTTAGAAAAAGGAGTATCTTGCATGGAGAAGAGTATGTTTCAACATCAGGAAAACTTATTCCTGCAAAGACAGTTGCTAATGATTGTGCATGTAAACGGAAATGCACATCCAAATTCTCATATGAAATTAAGCAGAATATTCTTGATGGTTTCAACAATCTCAGTGATAAGAACACTCAGGATGCATACTTGATGGGGTTAATTACCTGTTATAATGTTCAGAGGTTAGTGTTTAATGAAGTAAGATTACTTTATGTTCAAATACCCATGAAAGAGTACTGGTACTAATGTATAAATAGCGTAATGCATACATAATTATCAGCAAAACCTTCCAGTTCCCATACTAAGTACAGGTGACTGTTCTATAAGGGACAACTTTGGGTGTTCAACATGGGTATATTCTCCTGTACTACTGGAGAGTCGAAAATGTATATGTACAATGAAACTTTCGGAAGAAAGGGATCCAATAAACTGTTTCAATTTTGAAACATTACATAGAGAACTATGTTCATGAGAAAATTAAAACCCTGCATCTCATTAGTGACAACTGCGCGGGGCAAAACAAGAATATGTTGAGGGTGCAGTATTTAAACACATTTACTGCTTTGGGAAGATTTAATAAAATATATCACCATTTCCCAGAACGGGGACATTCATTCATGCCCTGTGATCGAGCATTTGCACAAATTGAAAAGATCAAGCGAAAGAAAGAGTATGTCTTTGTGACCGAAGAGTGGTATGATACTGCATCATCAGCATCAAAGAAATTTACAGTAGTGAAAGTAGATCAGAAAATCATATTGGATCTTAAAGGACACTTTCGTCGTAATTTAAGATAATAAGGATTAAGAATAAATCATTTACAATCAGTAAATATCATCAGTTTTTTATGAAGGGAAGGAAGTGTCCGTTTCTCTTGGTCAAGACGCACTGGTTCACTCTAAATTTTGTATATTTAAGAAAACACAAATCCCTACCTTACATGCCCATGAGCAGTATCAGGCTCCACTGCCATTGAAAACAAAAAAGTGCAGTGATGTGATGGATTTGGCTCACAGATATATTCCTCCGTGCATATGAACTGGTATGGACCCCTTAGACAAGAAGATGGGAATGGAGACTCTGAAGCTGAAAGTGATGTGTCTTACCACGAGGTATAAACTTCTACTGAAGTAGTTTTTGTTGAATTTCTATTAAGAAAGCCTTCATACACAGATCTTCAAACATTAATGTATGTTGACATTAAAATTTCTGTGTGAAAACTGTTTTTATCTTGCATTATCCTGGTTCATACATTCCATGAAACATTTGGGTGCAAGAAATGGATAATTCCAGCACATATTTTTCTTGATTTTATACATTTCTCAGTTAATTAGCACCTAGAAAATTGTCAGACTGGTGCACCTTAACTTATACTTTTATACTAAATCAATATAATCTATGAAATGTAAATATAATACAGTGTTAAAAGTTTTTCTCATTTTTCTCAAAACTATGCTTTTGGTTATTATCTAGTTTTTGCACTCATGTCTTCAGTTATATTTAAATTAAATTGGTGACATTTGAAAGAAAAACTCAAATATTTTTGTGCATGTTAACAATGGAATCAAATACAAACTGAATTCTCTCACATTTGTGATTAGTTTATATGAGTTCATTGTTGGATATCTAGCAGGCAGGTAGTAACATGTGAATGTTTGCTCTAAAATTGTGTTGTTGTTAAAGAAGTTTTAAGAAGTTGTCGCAAACCCATAAGAACATAGTTGGTTTGTTTTGGAATCATAGCATGGTGCTTTTATGCAAAGGTTATCAAGCTTCTACCATGATTTTGTACCATGATTTTGTGGTTCGTAGTTGCATATATCATCAAAGGAAAGGCCATTCAGGGAGACCATCTGTCAATGCAGGAATTGCAGAACAAGTGTGGGAGGCATTTGTACATAGTCCTAAGAAGTCTGTCCGTAGAGCTAGTCAGCAGTTAAACATCTCTAAATCCACTGTAAGATCCTGTATATGCGACTGAAGTTTCATCCCTACAAACTGCAATTACTGCATAAGTTGAAACCTGATGACCCTGCAAAATGATTAGACTTCTCTGAACATTTATTGGTACTAATGAAGGATAATGAAAATCTATCAAAAAAATAATTTTCAGTGATGAGGCAACATTCTACGTTAGTGGAAAAGTGAACAGGCATAATGTTAGGATTTGGGAGAGCTAGAATCCGCATGCCATTTTGGAAGTTGAAAGAGACTCCCCTGAAGTGAATGTCTTTAGTGCCGTATCGAAACGTCAAGTCTATGGCCCAATTTTCTTTCGAGAGGCCACTGTCAATGGTCCATTTTATCTTGGCATGCTCACTGAATGGTTATTTCCACAATTGGAAGAAGAAGAAGGCAACGAATTTATTTTCCAACAAGATGGAGCACCTCCTCACAAGCATTTACATGTTTGGGAACATCTGAATGAGCGGCTTCCAGAAGATGGTTTGGACTTGTCGGAAATGATGATAATGTCTTCTACAAGTGGCCACTGAGGCTGCCTGCCTTGACAGTCTATAATTTCTTTTTATGGGGTTACATAAAGGATTGTGTGTATGTACCCCCATTGCCTCAAAACCTGCAAGAAGTGCAACTTCGTATCACTGCTGCCATCCAGTCCATTTCATCAGATATGTTGGATCTTGTGTAGCGTGAATTGGAATATCATCTTGATGTCTGCAGCGTCACTCATGAGGGCCACATTCAATGTCTATAAGGTATAGTAAAAAATATTTAAGTTTTTCATTCGAATGTCTCCAACTTCACCCAGATACGACTATCCAAAGCGATGCAATACCAGTTCAAAGTATGATAGCATTTTTATGGACACACTGTACTTATTGAATTGTTGTATCAATTAGATTTATCTAATCTTTTGAAAGTGATGCAGTTGTCTCTAGTAAATAATTTCCACAATATTATCATAACATAATATTAAGATCACATTTTATGATAAACTTGCTTCTTTAATAACTGCTAATATTCACAGTACTGGTTAGTTACCTTCACTTTAAAATAATAATCTAATGACCTTATTGTTTCTATGGTAATTTTATGGAGCATATGGCATAAAATAAGTACTAATGGTTTTAATTGTCCAATAAATGCTGTTTGTGATTGAATCATTGATTAGAAAAAGAGAAGAAAGGGCATCTGCTATTTTTCAACGAAATTAAAAATAACATTTGCTCATACAGTTTTGTCATGCATTATTATAGACTGCTGCGGTATGAAATTTTTATAATATAGAAACATGTTTAAATTGGCTTGAAAAATAATTTTTAGTTTTTTTCAGTTAACATTCTTCTTTTTCCAACAATTAGCTTTTATTTAATTGAATTGATTTATGAAATTGATTGGTTATGTTTTGATTCACAGGTGTTTAGTTTTAAATTTTATCATTCCTTTTTTACTTCAGGGCATTTGTTCATTGGTCAATAGGCATAAAATATGAGGGTTTGCCCTAGTATCCTCTCAGAAGCTAAAGAGAGGAAATGCTGCTCTTACAACCTGTAAGCATAAAAACATGTGCATGACAGTTTCTTCTCAGAGACATAGCTTCTACTCCTTGCATGTTATCGTCTTACATACCCCATGGAAATAAATAAGCAGGTATCAGCATGCAAGAAACCTCTCTTTGTTGTTCTTGGCTTTGTGTGTATGAAACTCAAGGTCAGTTGCATTGGAGCAAAAAAATAAATGTATTTCATGTGGATTTTGTATAACTATTAAAGCACAGTAGGGTTTGCCTGATTGAGCTCTGCTCTTGCTCACCATTGGCTGAGAGTCTCAATGTGTCTCTGAGTGTCTCTTGGTGTGTCAGTGGCACACTTTATCAGTAGCAGAACTAAACACACAGCAGGTCAAACTAATAAAAGTGAACCAATATTTTACATTTATAGCACCACAAAGTACATGCATGAAATTACAGACATATTTGTTACAATTTGTCACAACATTTATCACACCTAGTTCTACATTATACTTACAGTAGAAAGTTTTCTCTCTGTTTATCTATTTGTTAATATAGCTATTTTATAAATACAGAGTGAGCCAAAAGACTCTGAACCACCTGCGTGGTGTTTTTCCTGTCTGCATCCTCAGCGCTCGTTGCCATCTGCCGCTATCGTAGAAAGGTGCGGATGAAACCATACAACATTTTTAAAACTACTTTTAAAGGCTTTACTTACCAACTTTACAAAAGGAGATGCTGAAATTGGCCACCATCGTTGTCCATACATTTTTGACACCTCTTTAGGAAACTATCATCGTAGTTCACGTTGAGAAATTTCCTGGTGGATATTTTGTTTTAATTCTTCCAGGGTGTGTGGGTTTGTCTTGTACACTTTATGTATTAAGTTACCCCAGAGGGGTATTTTATCAACAATATTACCGGCTGCGCTGTGTTTTTCCACTGGGCATGTGGAAATATGATAAAAACATGATAACGCACTGCTGCTATAAACAAAGCCATGCTGCTGTGCAGTGTGAAGTGCAGTATTGAGTTGACGGTGATGTGATGTAGTTCAGTTATTACGAGTTATTTATTATTTTGTCCTGTACTAAGTCACAAAGTATATTATGTGCTTTCTACTGCACAGCGTGTATTTATTTATGATTCGTATGTGTTAACTTGGTCAGCTCGCCAAGTGAAAGTACAGTTTGCAGAAAGACTTACAGGTGTAAAAGTTCCAGGCCGTACAACAATCCATGAACTTTACAGTAAATTTCAGGCCACAGGAAGTGTTCAGGCTAAGAAATCTAAAAGACGGCATTCGGTTCTTACCGAAGAAACATTAGATGATATCAGTCATGATGGATAGTTTACTAAAGAGGTGCCAAAAATGTATGGACAATCTCCTTTCATAAAGTTGGTAAGTAAAGCCTTTAAAAGTTGTTTTAAAAATTTTGTATGGTTTCATCCGCGCCTTTCTATGATAGCGGCAGACAACAATGAGCGCCAAGAATGCGGACAGGAAAAACACTGTGCTGCCAGTTCGGAGTCTTTTGGCTCACCCTGTATATGTGTAGTAACTTAATCAGAAGGGATAAAACAGAAGCAATGGTTCCACGTTTAACTGATCATCACGTAACATAACAGGAACAACATATTTCAGAATACAAATCCCAAGACAGATATTACAAACAGAACAATTTAAGATATAACTGATCAAAAATAATGTATAAGTAACTTATAGCAATCATGAATAAAATAAAAGGAAACTGTAACTTGAGTTAAATGTTTTATTTTTTTGTTACTATATTTTCCCTTGAACAGCCTGTGAATATTTGGGGTGATTTTCATTAAATAGGTTTCTTTGCTGTCTGCATTTTCTTAATTCAAACCAGAGAAGAGCTGCTCACACGTATAAATGTCACAAAGATTTAGCTGTATTTTAGGCACATAAATCATAAATGAGGAAAAGATGGTAAAACCAACCAGGTCCAGCTTGTTATTAAACTTGTCTTTCAGTTCTCTGTCGTATTGTAGGTCAATAATTTCTAACTGTAAGTTTGCAGGAACTGAATCAACATTTACTGAGAATGGCTAGGAAATATATCAAATTGTGATTCTAGACCTTTCAGGTCCTGGAACCATATTTTAAATTCTTCCTGCAATGCAGTAAGAATTTCTGCATACTCTTTTAAAGTCATGTTAAATATCAACTTGAAGAAAGCCAAGCTTTGGAAAGTGAGAAGTATTGTTATATGTAAGTTGACGTTCCCATAATTGAATTTTCATTTTGAAGGCCTTTATTTTATCCTACATTTAAGTTATAACCTGTTGTTTCCCTTGCAGTGATACATAAGTGTGTTTAAATGCTTATTCAAATCGGCAACGAACACAAGGTTACAATTAGAATTCTTGAAACCCCCACTGCGCTGGCAAGCTGTCTGCAGCTGTGGCATCATCAATCACTGTCCGGTGGACAGGCACTTGGCTGCCCTTTGCTCAAAATTAGTCTACCTGCCGGTGCCTGTTTTAAAGGAACATCCAATTGATTTTCTTATCTAATTCTTAGTTACCTATGTTAGGGCAAATAAAGTAGCCAGCAGCCCTGGAACGGGTAATGCCACAAAACTAAAGCAAATTGGTACAGACATTTCTGAAGGTAGAGAGAGAGAGAGAGAGAAAAGAAAGAAGGGAGGGGAAAAGAAAAGGACACAGCTTTGTAAATGTGGTGTGTGCAGCAGAAAGTTATTAATTTCATTCCAGTTACCTCATACAAGCAGTGGCCAATACTTTGAAGGTGAACAGTGATGTCATAACTTAGAACTCTTTTAGCATAAAATGTTGTTTTTTAAGTTTTTCCCTTATTCAAAAACTACTCAATAGGTTTTATAGAATTTTTTGTGATTGCTACTGTTTACATAATCTTAAACAGCTGACCAGAATTGTCTCTCTGTGTGTTACTGTGTCTGAAAAAAAGGATTGTATAGCTAAAATACCTAAAAAATACACTCTGCGAATTTAGAATAAAGTTATAATGCTTTTTAAGTACATAGAAGGCAATTTCTCTAAAACTAAACTTAGGCTTTCAAAAAAAAAGAAATTAAAAAGTAAAATAAAACCAGAATTTAAATATCTTTAAAATCACTCCTGTTCTCAGGGAAAATGTTGACTTTAACACCAGAGAGAAGCAGCTATTTTGAATAATTAAATTAAGCATTAAATTTAATTGTAGAAAATTGAAATCAAACTTATTGTGCTTGAGAGAAATAGCATTTTTGAGGACTTAAATAGGACATTTGTATGGCTCATGAATATTATGAAAAACAATTATTAAATGTCATAGTTTTTCAGTCTCTTAAGTTGTATGTGTTCCCTTAAGTTACTGTTTTATATTTGAGAACAAAATCTCTTAACACATCCCTCTCCTGTTTACTTTCTCTACTATTTATCTTGTAAGCGAGGAAGTAGTCTATTCCAACCAAAAATTTTGATATTAAGATTTCATGATAAATGTGTTTTGATGTCCCCTGAATCCCCAAAACAAAGGCAGTTTTAGAAAAAGGTGAAGAAAGACCAAACTTCGTGCTAAAGTTCAACATCTTCTAAGGATACCACATGGAGATTTTCAACTATTCTTTCATAAAATGTATATCTTGAATCTTCTGCAAATAGCCTGGAAATCCTATTCATTCTGAATGAATTTTGTGCACTTTTGTGTAATGATAAACTGTACGAGATATAAAAAAATTACATAAAAAAATCTGATGTGTTACACTCACATGACTTTCTCTACTCTTGTACAAATTATTTTTACAAACTCTTATTCTCCATCTATTTCATATTAATTGAGATAAACATTTACAGAAACGATCTTTTGACATGCAAAGAGAATTACATTTTACACATAGCGACTAGTTCTAAAAATATTTGACTATTGCTTAAGGCATACTATGTTCCCCTTGTTTTGTATTTGCAAGGGCAATATAAAAATACAGTAGCCTTTAAGCATATACATATCTCTTAATAGCTGGTTGCTATGTGCAGCACCATTCTCTTTGCCACAGATTAATACTCTTTGCATATCCAAGACAAAAAAATGAATAACGAATTCCCATTTGAGAAAATAAGTATTGAAAAATTTAAGGGAGTAAGAAGCAATATCTCGAAAATGGTTCACTCAACAAACAAAATGTATATGACATAAATTGTGTATTTTAATGTGATCTACATTTTTTGTGTAGTAAAATTTTGTCTATCTCAAATGGTTTACCAGTTATGCAAAAGTCGTTCACAATGAATACTTTTGGAGACATTCCCAGAAAATTCAAGATATACATTTTATTTTGTCATAAAAATATCTTAAACATATGATATTTTAATCAAAATCGTTAGAGCCATTTTTGAGAAAATTAAAATTTTCGAAAAATCTTCCATGTAAAGGGTAATCTGGGGTGGGGGGATTTTCTTGAAAACCTTCGTGTCGCATCTCTGGAAAATACTGAACGTAAATACCAAGTTTGGTGTTTATCCGACTGTTCGTTTCTGAGTTATGCTGTTCACAGACAGACACACACATGGACATGTTTCCAAAAATGCTTTTTTTGGATTCCGGGGGTCTCAAAACATGTATTTCTGGTGAAATCTCGGTATCAAATTTTTGGGTGGAATACAATACTTCCCCTACTTACTATACGTAGCAGAGAAAGTAAAAAAGAGATTTTGTTGGAATATGCAATTTATGACTTCTTTTTATTCCTTTTCTTTTTAATTTTGCGTTAACCACTTCTGACAAATTTATTATTGGTTTGAATTTTCAAATACTTTATACTTATATAGAAAATTTGAGTCAGAGCTGAAACACTTAACATCACTTACATGTTTAAGACTTGACTGGTTTTAGGATCTAATTGCTCCCATCATTGGAAGTGGCCAACTTTATACTTGTTTAAATGGTTTAGTGCTATTCATTTGTTTTTTATTGTCATATAAAACGTGGAATTTCAAAGTTGGTATATAGTTACTTGCTTTTTAAACATTTGAACAGAGTTTTACCCCCATGTATACCCCTGGTACTTACAACAAAATTTATAATGAAGCCATTTCTGCAAACATTTATTATGGCTAACATGAAGTACATAGAAATAAGCTTTTATAAGAATAAATTGCAGAAGTATACAATAATGGTTAGAGGAAGTTGTGTGAATGTAACACATCAGATTTTTTTTATAGCTTCATGTATACATTGTCTTCCTTTCTTCACCATTCAGTATTATTTTTGTTTAAAATTGAGACAAATGAAAATCATTTGGTATAAAGGTTAACATTCAAGATGAATTGTTGTGATGTCATTTGGATTTCCCTTGTGCATGGTACCATTGTCAAATGTCTCTTTGTGATCACAGGTCAGAATTAAACGAAGCTTATATGAATTGATATTAGTGTTACACAATGCAAGTAGAGAAAAGAACTAAGATCATGCCTGAACTGGGATTAAATTAATTTTTAAGCAGCTGACTTTCTTCTTTTACCTATAACCTAAACTTTGTTTTTTAAAATTAATGCAATTAATACCCCTTTTCCTCTGCTGCATATTTATAAAAAATACTAAAAGCATCACATAAGGAGGTAAGCTAAATTTTGTTGATGGTTTTAATTTATTTTCCATCAGTTCATTCCAAATAGTATTTAAAAGAATTTACCTTTAAGTGATCATTTTTGTTTTGTTTCATGTGAAAAAGTAAAGTTTTTAAGTTTTTGAAATGATTTCCTATACAAACTTAGTGCAAGATTATTCAGAATCTACAGAGTATAAAATTTGAATGCCATTTTAGGAGCAGTGTTCAGGGAATTTGAAGAGGGACCCATTACTTTTCCACCGACCTATAAATATGATCCAGGGACACAACAATTTGATACTTCTTCAAAGCAGAGAGCTCCTGCTTATACTGATCGCATTCTGTTCAAATCAAAGAGTGCATCCCGACGAGAGTCATCAGAAGTTGGTGTAGGATCAGCCTCTCACCAACCAGCATTAGAGTGTCTTAAATATACATCAGTACCATCTATATGCACTTCAGATCACAAACCTGTTTGGGGCCTCTATCGAAGTTCTGTGCGTCCAGGCATTGATACGTAAGTGTTTTAATGGATCTTTTCTTTCTGGATAAATGAATGGATAATTTATTTCTTAAATTTTTTTATATTTTACAAAATATGATTTCTGCACCTGGATTGGTTGATACTGATGGATTCTATACACTTAACACCGTGGTTGTCTGTGTCTGTGGATCCTATCCCTTTCCTTATTTTGCATATTTTATCCTTCTACCTCTAATGTACTTATTTCTTTCTTTGTATTTCAAGTATCATTTTCTGTGAATTCTTCTTTGGCTTTAGTAATATTCTTCCACCATTTCTCTCTTTCTTTATTATGCAATTACCAAATTGTAGATAAAGTCTTTCCTACTATTCCTAAACAGTTTTAGACTTAAGCTTTTTATTTGTAAATTATTCCAAATTTTCTTCCACATTTTTTCCCTCCATGCTTTGTTTTCCGAGCATTCTATTAATGCAAACTTTATCCTCGCACTGGACAGAATTCCTTGGTAACTTTTTGAGCATTTAACCACATTGTTTCTTATCTTGCACTTACAAGCCCTTTACTTTTGATTTTGTTACAAAATCCCACATAATTTTTCGTAGCCCATTTCTTCTTATAGCTTCTGGTATTTTAAAGTGCTTTTATTTTTGAAGCTACCAGACATTTCTTGTTTTATAAGATCAGTTCTTAATTTCACTTTGTACCACACTCTCTGAATACTGATTGTGTGCCCACCACAGCCACTACCTCTATAACAATCATATTAAAAGGATAAAACTTTAATAATAGTCATTTACAAACATACATTTATCTTGAGTATTGCATATATTTACACACTGATGTACACTTTTCACCTGATAGATGAAGATGGAATGATCATCTATGAATAGATTAAGATGGGCCAAGACAAAATAACTATTAAACAAGTGGAAAGCTTTAAAACTGAGTTTTAAAGTAAGTAATTCAAATATTTTAATATGCAAATCGAGAATGGTTCGTGAGAGAAAAGAGGTGTATTGAAAAAATACATAAAATCCAATCAACACATATGCGCAAAGGAAAACTTTCTTTAGAAAACAAGTTGGAATTAAAAGTAGGCAACAGTTTCAGAGCTCAAAAGGAAAGCAAAGAAATGCTCATGAAGTAAAAATGTAATTTATCAAAGACACGGTGAAGGTGTGTACACGAGCTAACATACCAATGAATGATCAAAAAAACAAAAACAAAACAAAACAAATTGAAGTGGTACACAGTGAAGCGCAAATTATAATAATACATTTACATTGTGAGCCAAATTTACACTTGAATTTCTTCACTAAACATGTTCAGGTAATTAACTGTTTAGTGAAGCAACTCTAGTGTAAATTCGACTGACATTGCAATTTATTATAATACCAATGAATGTTTGAATCATCCAGCTGTCTAAGAATATTTAAAAAAAGTGCTGCATTAAAATAGAAATGAACCACAAGACTTGAAAGTATTTTAAACAATTAAAATGTTACTATTTTGTTTAATATTTCTATATTTAAGCCAAGGGCATTTTTACATATTTTACAGCCTTGTTTGTTTTATGGATATTAGACCTACAAAAAATATATATGTATTACAATATTTCTAATTCATTTATTATGTCTTTAAAGATACGTGCCAGCCTCAGGTAATCTAAAGACTGGGAAATGAGTGTATGCCTCATTATGAAATAGTGATACACAGGCTTTTGAAGGCACACCGAGTGTTGTCACAGATGAGACCAGGTAGGGAAGGCAGCTGTGTCTTCACTGTGCTCTTCAGAATGATGGTACCAATTAAAAAAACTGGGAGGTGCATCTGGCAAATATATGTTTTTTGATGCAGCAAATAAAAAAACCTGTAGCAGAGCTATTTTTGGTGGCTTGAAAGATTACAAGTTTAATTCAGTAACATCCAGGGTTTGATTTCAGATTCAGCTATATATATATATATATATATATAATAACATGTTTTACAGTCTTAAGAACAATTATTGAAGACTATTTGTTACATTTTGAATTTTTTGTGCACAAAGTAAACTTGATAGGAGAGGTCATTTTGAAAGCTATGCCAGAATTTAATATCTTTGTGTCCAAATTAAGCTTGCCTTTTTGCACTTAAAAAAAAAAGTATTGTGACGTCCAGTTTTTTAACTATCACTTCTTTCAGTTCCCACCGTCCCTGAGAATGACCTAAAATTTTTATCTAGTTCAACTTCACTGGTGTTCACTTCACTAAGGTGAACTAGTTCAATTCTCTGTCACTTCGCTCCTTCAATGTAGCCTCTTCACTAGAGTTGAACACAAGACCTCCACAACCCGGCGCTCCACAGCAGCACTCACTGCACATCACAACAGCCATCACCAGCTTGTTCGGAGAATCACTCTTGATGTCACATGGAAAATTCATCTTCCGACATGCATGCGCGCATGCACGCATGCACACACTCTCTCTTACTCTTTCTCTTTCTTTGCACCAGCTGGATAATTTACAAAGTGCATCATTCATTTGTGAGTGAGTTGATGGTGATATTTTCTTTTCGGTGTAATCCAAATTACTAGATTGTCTCCAAAAAGGGCAAAAATTGTGTGATTCTATTAGCTTTTTTTGGTAGGTCATTCATCATCAGGTTGAAGAGGATAGTGCTGGAGACAGAACCTTGAGGGAGACCTCTTTTTGATTGTTTGAATTTTGATATTGTTTCTCCATATTTAGTGGCATAAAAGTGCTGAATTAAAAACTATAGAACCAACATAGCATGTTGCTGTGTATGCCTATTTTATGCATTTTATCTAATAACTTTGTTTGCCAAACTGAATCATAAGCACTTCTGAAATCTACAAACACAACTAATACTGTCTCCTGTTTATCCGTACTATCTTTGATTTCTTGGCTAAGTTTAATTGTCTGTCGGATTATAGACTGATACTGTATGAAGCCTACCGTGCTGGAGAAGTATATTTTGGTTTTTAAGAAACCAATTAAGTTTAGAGTAGATCATAATTTTGGCAAGAGTACTGGTAAAGAAAATAGGTCTGTAGTTTTGGATATTCTCAGCTGATTTATTTGGTTTAAGGATGATTATTATTATAGATTTCTTCCACATCAATGGAACTGATGTATGCCAGACTAAATTGAATAATTGTAGACAGATGTTGCGATCTTGTTACCTAAATGTTTAATCATTTTGCCTGATATCAAATCAGGACCTGGATTTTTATTACCTTTTAGTTGATCAATTGCATTGTTAAGCTCTTGACTGTCAAAATCTTGAGTGAAAACAACATGAGTTGCTAGGCAATGGAACTTTTTTCAATTTGTTTTTGCATCACTTTTTCTTTCTTTTTTTCATGTTTTTCGATGGTGGTAAGTGTTTAGTGTAGAGTTTTGTAAAAGAATTTCCAATTTGTTTATCATTTGTTAAACTTTGTTAGTTTTAATTGGTTGTTTCTTGTGGTGGTAAGCTTGCTGTTTAGGGAATTAAAAACGTTATGTACTTTTTTTGTTATCTCTTCTGTAATCTAATTTTTTAAAAAGTTTTGAAAAGATTGCTTTTGGTTAAAATGACTTGTTTTTAAGTTTTGCTGCTAATATTCTACAATGTTGTGTATCTTGGTGATCATGTGTTTGTTTAGCTTGTGATCTAGCTTCATCTCTGTCCTCCTTTAATTTAGAGGGATTTTGTATCCATAAAGGCTTTATAATGTTTCATCTTTCCTCTAAGTATGCATTTCTTTGCACATTCCAAAATGATGTTTACATATGTAATAAGCAGAAATGGTGTGAGAACAAATTATTATGGTACTCCATATTTAACTTGAAGACTTTTGTGTAATGGTCTTTTATGGAGTTATCCATCTGGTGTGTCAAAACAAATTGTTTTCAAGTTAAGGGCAGCAATAAACTTACTCCAGAATCACATGGGTGGGAATATGTGAAAAGGTACTAAACTGCAAAAGGCTACAATGCTCCAAAACCAGTAGCTGAAACCTGATTGCTTCCAACAGGCACAGGGAAAATAGCCAAACTCCACTAACAACCACACAACCTAGAACAGAACTAGGAACAGCAACAAAACCACAAACAAGATGCCCCAGACAACACAATACAGGGCTTGGTACCATGACATTAAGGTTTACAAATCTGACACACCTTTTTATCTATATAAGCTCATATAATGTGCATTTAAACTTAATTTTGGAGTCATTGACAATATGTTTTAGGAAAAGCGGTAATTTTATTCCTCTTGTATTAACATTTTTCAGAGATATATTTTGCTGTACTTTGTCTTACCATTAATCACTGTTGTACCATTTGTTATTATTTCTCACATGGTTTGCTTCCCTAGTATGTACAGTATCATTCTATAGACATACAGAAAATAAATTGTGAATATTTTTTATTTACTGAAAGTATTCCTTTATAGCCTGATGTTTTGCTTTTGAAAAGTATATGTTCTAGCCAAATACTATATACAGTGTATCCAGAATGAATCAGTTTTAGAATATATAATTCCCATAGTTTCACAAATACCTACTCTAATATTGTTCTACTGATGATTTTGCATTTCCTCCCATTTACACTTTACATCATTTTCCTGAAAAGGATTTTACTGTTAAAAGGATTGTATTGTATAAGGGATTTTTTTGTGTGTGAATGTGAAGGCTTCCCAGCTGGAGTCAGTGTTATATCTTGATCTTACAGTGTGCCCCATCTTATTTTTTCTAACCACTTAGATAACTTGTAGCCCATTCTTTGGCAAATTTCTTCTTGAGCATTATGTCCACTCCACAATATGCCTACATTGCCAAGAAGCAGCTCAAAGAATCGGCAAAACATCAGCTAGGGGAAAAAATAAGATGCAGTCTACATTGGAAGATAGTTATTAATTTTACTGCATATGTTAATTCAATTTCCCAGCATGTTTGTAACAAACTTTTTACATGTGACTCTGACATAATTTTTATGTACCTAAATGTTACAGCATTCCTCTAGCAGCTGGATTGTTCAATAGAGAAGTATATTTAGAAGGGATAAAGCGCAGAGCTGCAGCATTAGATAAGCGAAAAGGGACATCTACAGTATGCTCAATTCAGTGAGAAAAGGATATGTGCATCAAATCAAACTCGTAAGTGCTCTTGGGTTATCACAGAATGACATTGCTTAGTACAGTATTAAAGTGATTATTACCTATTTGTATTCTGCAAACATTTATCATGACTAACAGAAAAGCAGAAAAACAATACTTTTTATGAATAATTAGTAGAACTGCTATGAAAAGAAATGATAATGGGTAGAAAAAGTTGCATGATTTTAGCACATAAGAGGTTTTTTAGTAACAGTGCTATTCCTGTATTATGTGAATGGAAAGTCAGGATGGATTAGGAAGTCAGGTTTTCAAATATTTAAAATGTGGTCATTCTTGAACTCCTGTAACTAAAGTTGTGCTTTCTTCAACTATGTCTAGCACAAAAGTAAAGACAGCCCTTTTTGTGTTGTCCTCCTTGGTTTAGTGGTACCATGCTAGCCTCTAGTTCCCGAGGTTGCGGGTTCAAACCCGGTGGAGGGCAGTGGATTTTTTTGGGTGTAAAAATCCTTAGCTTGGCTTTCTTCGGAAGGGAAGTAAAGCCAGTAGTTCCGTATTGTAGATTTACGGTAATAAAAGAACCTCAAGACTGATAAAGAGGTCTCTGAGCAAAATTTCCTGTCTTTCACATCCAATATAGAATCAGACGCTAAGAAACATACTGGTTAAAGAGCGTCCATAAATAAAAGTCAATTTAATTTTAGCCATTTCCGCAGATTATATGGTCATGTGGACATATTCAAAGCTTCAATGGAAAAGACTCTGAAGTTATTAGAAAAGTAAAACCATGACAATCTGATAACCATTAATACTGAGAAAACATTTCAAACATTCAGTTTGAAGAAAAAAAGTCCCAAAACTAAATCTAGAATTTAAGAAAATGCACTTGAGATAAAAAAAATCAAACAAAATATCTAGGGATCACTTTTCATTCAAAATTATCTTGAAAAACACACTGAAACTGTAGCAAATAAAACAGTCAAAGTACTTTCAGTTTTAAGAAGATTAGCCAGAGCAATGTAGGGTAGTAATCAACAGATTTTGAATATCACATACAAAATATTTATCAAGCCGATACTTCTCTATAATAGGGAGGTAGTAATTACAGTAAATAATACTAATCTGAATCATCTAGAAGTATGTCAAAATCAGGCCCTGCAGCTAATAACTGGTGAAGCAAAATCACAGCAATGCGAGCCTTAACTCAGAACCCTCCAATATGCTTCACATTAGAAGAGCAAGCACTAATTCACCATGAAAATATGTTATGATTACCGCAAGAAAATGGGGAAAAAATAAACATTTATAAGACAGTTACACTCAACAAAGTTGAAAACACAGTTTCCTATCCAAAATGCAATCTTCCGAAATGTAGAGGATAAGTGCTAAAGGCCCTAGAATTAGATGTTGTGAACAAGAGATACCCACCAGAAAAATGGTTACATATCTACAGATGGTTCTACTATTAATAAGAATTCAGGATCAGGAATTACATGTGTGTTATTCTCGTTTTATATTTGTTGAATAGCATCCAGCTATTCAACAAATTTTGATACAGAAATAATGGCTATTCATTTCTCACTCCAACATCTATGCAGAATAAATAAATTTCAAAATGCTGCTGTCATATTCACAGATTCTAAAACTGCAGTCTATGCAATAAAATGATGTCTATCTAAATTCAAGAAATGCCACTAAATGATTCAACAACTTCAAGCGCTACAGAAAAAAATCTGATGTGTTACACTCACATGACTTTCTCTACTCTTGTACAATCTATTTTTACAAACGCCTATTCTCCATATGCTTCATATTAATCGAGATATCGAGATGTCAATCTTATTTGTAATTTTCTTGTAGATGCAAGGGGAATATGGTAGCTTTTAAGCGATAGTCAAATATTTTATCGCTGGTTGCTATGTGGCGCATTCCATTCTCTTTGCATGTCCAGGACATAAAAAAATGAATAACAAATTTGAGAAAAAGTATAAGAAAATTTAAGGAAATAACAAGCAATATCTCAAAAACGGTTCACTCAACAAAAAAAAGGTATATGATATAAGTTGTGTATTTTAATGCGATCTACATTTTTTGTGTAGTAAAATTTTGTCTATCTCTTATGGTTTACCAGTTATGCAAAAGTCGTTCATAATGAAGAATACTTTTGGAGACATTCCCAGAAATTTCGAGATATACATTTCATTTCTCATGACATTATCTTAAACATATGATATTTTCATCAAAATCGTTAGAGCCATTTTTGAGAAAATCAAAATTTTCGAAAATGTTCCATGTAAAGGGTAGTCTGGGGTGGGGGGATTTTCTTGAAAATCTTCGTGTCGCATCTCTGGAAGATACTGAACGTAAATACCAAGCTTGGTGTTTATCCGACTGTTAGTTTTTGAGTTATGCTGTTCACAGACACACACACACACAGACACACACACACACACACACACACAGACACACACACGGACATGTTTCCAAAAATGCTTTTTTTGGATTCAGGAGGTCTCAAAACATGTATTTCCGGTGAAATCTCGGTATCGAATTTTTGGGTGGAATGCAATACTTCCCCTACTTACTATACGTAGTAGAGAAAGTAAAAATTCAATTGCAATGGTTACCTGCACATTGTGGAGTCGCTGGAAATGAAACTGCTGATTTGCTTGCAAAAAGGCAATTGAATCCAAAGTACAACTAAATGAATACCTTTTATGTCCATAAAAAGGCTAATTTAAACTGAATATAAAGTCAAATAAATACAAGAATTACAAACAAAATCCAAAGATAAAAGGTGGAATACCAAAACCAGAAAGTATCCCAGAAATACCATTTGTGTAAAACTGCAGTAGCAAAATTTAGAGTTCTCTAGAAATGATTATTTAGCAAAACATTTACATACAGCTACAATTTTTAATTATCCTCTATGCAATAAAGAAGAAGAAATGACCGAACATGTTTAAACCTGTTGGATCCTTCACAGAGAGATATTAGAGAGCAAGAGTGCTAATGGTTTCATTGCCAGAGCCCAGCATTAGATAACAGCAACAAGTTGTTTTTGCTGTTGTGTTCTTTATATAGCTTCCATTCCATAGAGGTTTATATTCAAGTTTTGTTACACATTTAGCATTCTGCGGTATTGAGTGTTTGCCATGTGATTTACAAACTGTTCTAGTGCACAGTGGTACTGATCATCTCAAAACTGGCCAAAAATTTATTTTTCACAATATGAGTAATAGGATGTACCTTACCTACCACTGTTCTATTAAGTCGTGGTTCATAAAACTGTAGGTGACAATTGTACTTCCACACTCTTCAGTTAGTGGTTAGAGTGAAAGAGAGAGATTGTGTGTGTCCTTGGTGCCTTCCCACTAAGCTTATTTCTCATATGTATTTCAGTACAAGCTTCTGGCATCTTAATCTTCTTTTACACAGTAAGTAGTGTATATTTTATTTTTTATATGTCTGTATTATTCTGACATGGTGTTTTAATCATAGCACGCTCTTAGTTCTGTTTTAAAGTACTTAATACCATAGTAAATACTTTCTGCCGATAAATAAACACACATTTATGCAGACCTACAACTTTTTCCCGAAGCTCCCTGATTCTGATTTACTTTGTAATATATTGCTTGACAGTTCTAATTTTAGATTGTAAAAGAAAAATTATGCCTTTTGATGATATGCCAAAAGAACTGCTAGTGAGAGAATAGGTTAGGATGTAAAAGTGCTGAAAATCGCAACATTACAAGTTTGTACTAAATGAAAATAAATATTCGGTTTTATATTATAAATAATTATAATTGCATCTATCTACAATTATGAAATATTACTAAAAAATTGTACTGGTTGTTTAAAAAGCCAACTTATTCAGGATTCTCTTTTTAATCATAGGGTGCCAGATGGCATATAGATGGAGTCGAGAAGCTTTATGTGCAGTATTGTAACAAAAATCCAATTCCAGAAAGGAACAACAGACAATTTTGTTGAACTATATGATAACAGATGCAGGAATAGAAAGCTCTGAAGAAAAACTAAAATATTAAAAGGAAGTTCCCGATTTTGTATCGAGTTGTTTTGACAACTAGACAGAGCTGGTAGAAAAAGAGATAGATTTCTTTAAAACAACAAAAACTGGCTGTGGCAAGTTCGTTTCTGCATTGACGTTAATATTTCTTCAACTTCGAAAAGGGGAAGATCAAATATGAACTTTGAAGAGGGTAGTGAGAAAACAACAAAGACAAACAGAAACTCTAAGAAGTTCCAAACATGTGGAAACATTAACTTTTGCATCAAAAATTAAATATAGGGAAAGTGGGGACATTAATTCAGCATAATTGCTAGCTGAAATACAAAAAACACAGACAACAGCATCAATAATATGAAAAGCTTGGGCATCAGCTTCAATATGAGGGAAGTCCCAGAAGTACCCGACCTGATGTATAGATAGTGGGTGTTGTTTCAAACAAATCACTATGGTATAAAGTACCAACCTTTTAAAGCTTAAGTTTGAAGTTTGACAATGCTACTTTGTTTAGTAATTGTTTGGCAGCCACCAATAGTGAATGCTCTCAGCAAAGTTGTAAACATGGATAAAACTGGTCATCGTTATGTGATACAATGCTTTCATTTGCAGTAAAATATTGGGTGGCAGAATTTAAGCAAGGCCGTACAAGTTGCCAAGATGAACATAGGAGTGGTGGACCAAATGAGATGATCACGTCAGAAATTGTGAAGAAAATCCACAAAATGATATTGGATGACCTCGACTGAAACTGCGTGAACTAGTAGACATCGTAATCATTTCAAAAAGTGTTGTACATTGTATACTGACTGAAAATTTGGACATGAGAAAGCTGTGCACAAGATGGGTGCCGCGTTTACTCTCAATGGAACAAAAACAACATCAAGAGGATGTTTCATTTGAGTGTTTCGCGATGTTTTGCTGCAATAAAGCCAAGTTTTTGTGTTGATTCATAACCATGGATGGAACATGGGGTCCATCACTTCACACCTGAGATGAAGGAATAGTCAAAACAGTGGATTGAAATGGGAGAATCAGCGCCAAAGAAGACGAAGACAGTTCCATCTGCACGCAAGGTCATGGCGTCAGTTTTTTTGGGATGTGCATGGGATAATTTTTATTGATTATCTTCAAAAAGGAAAAGCAATCAATGGTGATTATTATGCGAACTTATTGCAGTGTTTGAATGATGAAACGGCCGCATTTAGTGAAAAAGAAAGTTTTGTTTCATCAAGACAGTGCACCAGTTCACACATCCATTATCGCCATGGCCAAAATCAATGAGTTAAAGTTCAAATTGCTTCCTCATGCACCCTATTTGCCAGATTTAGCCCCTTCTGATTATTTTCTGTTTCCAAAGTTCAAGAAATGGCTTGGTGGTAAAAGATTTGCCAATAATGTAGAGGTGGAGTCTGCAGTTGATGGCTATTTTGCAGAACTCGACGGTTCTCACTATAAGCAGCGTATTGAAGCAATTGAACATCACTGGGAAAAGTGTACGAGCTGAAAGGAGACTATGTAGAGAAACAAAGATGTTTTTTTCCCAAAACTTTTGTGTTTTCTTTGTTAGGTCGGGTACATCTGGGACAGCCCTTGTAGCACTAATTCCATTGAGAGATACACTAACGATAATGCTTTAAGCTCTCTTTCTAGAATCTGGTGATACCAAATATTCCTATCTTTTGCATAGACATGGAGAAAACAGCTTAATGTCGACATCAGTACATTTTTATTGCTAAAACAGGATGCTACCTGGAAAATGTATTACAAGATGGTGCAGAAATTAAACTTCAAGATTTAGTAGATCATACAGCAGTGAGATTGATGTAAGTAGAAGAATCAGTAGTACGCACGACATGAAAAATACCTACAATCTTTAATACTACTATCTAATCTAAATGGGTATTCAAGAGAGCAGCGGCCAGTCACAATATAAACAAAAGCAGAAAGAGAGGATTTTTCAAACTCATATATATTTTCGCGTCCTTTACTTTATTGATGAAAAATTTGGAAAAGTAGTGTTATGACAGAATCTAAACCTTCTTCCATTCTATTTTGTTGGCCAATAAAATTTGAATTTAAAAAAGAAACAAAAGACCTCATAAAAGAAGAAACTTCCAATATGAATATGCAAATAAAACAACTGAGAAAAACTATATATGATATCAAGGGAAAACAAGCACAAGCAACACATCAGTTAGTACTAACTATGGTAGATGGCAAAATTTATAACACTGTGACCTCAACTTCTTTGCAGAAATGTTATGTTCGTGGAGCTACTCCGAAAATGATGAAGCAACTGAATGCTTTGGCTGCGAAACCTATAGGTACATCAGTATTTTAATTTGGTCTTTCATTATTGCACGCTTGGATTCATTTTTTTTTAATACTTGTTTCACATTCTTATAGGCTATAAGTCAAACAATGGCAAGTTCAAAATAAAGAAGCAGTTGCAGAATGCAAGTTGAATGTTCAGCAAAAATTTTGGAGAGAATTGGGACGTCATGTTGACCATCCAAAGCCCTGGGGCAGCGGAACATCAAACAATGCAATATGGCCAGAATAGTAGGGAAGATATATCATCTGAAATTACAGGATTAGATAGAGAAATAATTCATCTATTTGGGATAGTGTTACAAACAATATCCAGTGATTTCCAAATTGGCACTCAAGCATTTGAAAATTATGCAAGGAAAACTGTTGAACACATATCTCTCTTTAGCCATGGTATTACATACCTGCTTCCATCCATAAGTGTTAATACATGGGTCAGCAATAATTTCTTCAGCATTACTCCATATTGGACAGATGCCTGAAGAAGCTGTGGATGTCAGAAAGAAGCCTTTCAAAGCATGTGGGGAATCTCATTCCTGCAAAATTTCAAGAGAAACTATAAACATTGACATCATTCAAGACTTCTGGAGACATCAGACCCTGTGATTTCATCTCTTAGAAAGCAGTTTCAGATGAAACTAAGAAGGAAAGATCTTTCCCAAGAAGTAACAGACCACTACTCCGCCCAGAAATTCATCCCCAGACCCAATACAGATCTACAGACACTCTGTAAGAAAATGATAGTGAATGACTTGTTTAGGTAAGATTTTAATTAAAAAATATGTTGGAAACAGAATTTCTCAAACTTTTTGTTGTAGTATGTGACACTTTAAAGTGATAATGTCAATGTTCATGATTTTAAATGCAATGCTATCTTTAAATAATGAAAATTTAATTTTAAAATGGGAGTCGCAAACCACTGTTTGAGAAACATTAGCATATCATCTAATTTAATTAATCCCCCCCCCTTTTTTTTGGTTGTGACTTAGTAGTATAAAAAATATAAATAGTGCATGTCAGCTTGAAATAATTTTGGCCGAGTTTTGAGGTGATTAGTACCACTGTGCAGTGCAAAAGAATGAGTGATTGACTGATGAAACAACAATTACAAGGATGGGTTTTAAAACGTGTATAATTTTACATGTGAAAGAAAGTAGCTGTCTTGCTACTGAAAGGGAATTTGATGTTCTTTAAGGAGCTGACGGAAACAAGAGGTTGTTTGACTGTTGCAAAAATTTTTCACAATTATGAGGGCTGAAAATGGAGATTTCCATAACTTGAACTGTAGAACTACAAAATAGTATCCAGACGTATGTCTTTAAAAGGCTATAGGACTGCAAAAGAGAACTGCACAAACAGTGGACATGTTGCATAATGCATTTAATATTTGATACTTGGCATATAATTATATAAAAACAATCCTTTACTTTAAGGCAGGAATTCTTCAAATAATTTATGAAATTCAGTTTCCAAGTAATTTTTTTCCCAAAAAAGGCATAATATTTAAAACATTTGTATGACAAATAATGTATATATCCCTTATTTGTTAAGACAATGCCTGGATTTCCAAGAAAAGAATTTAAGGAAAAGTGGATGGAGTTACAGTATGCAAACTATATTAGAAAAAAATCGGCTGGGCGATATCTGGAGAAGAAGGGAAAATAATGTAAATGGGTTTTGGAAAGATATTAAGAGGAGATTTGAAGATATAGAAATACAAGAGTTGTTTAGGAACATAGGGGATAAAAGATCAATAGAATTGTATGTACAAATAAAAAATACATGGGAAAGAGAAGGATATGTGGACAAATTAAATAAAGAACAAAGAGGAAGTATTGCTTGGGTTTGAGTGGGCATGTGGAGGTTAAAAGGGATGAGAAAAGGTTTCCAACCGAACCTGTGTCCAATGTGTGGAGGGAAGGACGATTTGGAACATATAGTTTTTGAATGTAAAGGGACAGAGCTTTGGAGGAAAAAGTATATAAGTGAGAAATTGCTTAAATTAGGCAGAAAAGTAGCCTTAATTAAACTTTTTAGCAAAGATAGTAAGAAGGTAGGCGAGATCTTAATCAAAGTTAGGAAGAAATAGTTGTGATCTATAAAAAAGTGAAGTGAATGAGAATTAGGACTACAATGTGTTGCGAAAACAAAGGTTTAATTAGTACTATTTTGAACATTGTGTGCGTTTAAACCCTCATTATTATTATTTTTATTATTATTATTATTATTATTATTATTATTATTATTATTATTATTATTGTTGTTGTTGTTGTTGTTGTTATTATTCATGAGCAATGCTATGATGATTGTTATATTAGTAGTATTATTAATATTGTTATCATTCTTAATATTATAATTATTACTATTATTAGTAGTACAGAGTGAGCCAAAAGATTCCGAACTGCCCACGTGGTTTTTTTCCTGTCCGCGTCCTCAGCGCTCGTTGCCGTCTGCCGCTATCGTAGAAAGGCGCGGATGAAACCATACATAAACAAAGTCATGCTGCTGTGCAGTGTGAATTGAGTTGACGGTGATGTGATGTAGTTCACTTATTACGAGTTATTTATTATTATGTCCTGTACTTAGTCACAAAGTATATTATGTGCTTTCTACTGCACAGCGTGTATTTATTTATGATTCGTATGTGTTAACTCACTCAGCTCGCCAAGTGAAAGTACAATTTGCAGAAAGATTTCCAGGTGTAAAAGTTCCAGGCCGTACAACAATCCATGAACTTTACAGTCAATTTCAGGCCACAGGAAGTGTTCAGGCTAAGAAATCTAGAAGATGGCGTTTGGTTCTTACCGAAGAAACATTAGACGACATCGGGCATGATGGATAGTTTCCTAGAGAGGTGCCAAAAATGTATGGACAATGACGGTAGCCAGTTTCAGCATCTCCTTTCATAAAGTTGGTAAGTTGTTTTAAAAATGTTGTATGGTTTCATCCGCGCCTTTTTATGATAGTGGCAGATGGCAACAAGCACCGAGAATGCAGACAGGAAAAACACCGCGCAGGCGGTTCGGAGTCTTTTGGCTCACACTGTAGTAGTAGCGGTAGTGACAAGAAAACCCTGAGTATGGCTAAGATAACAGCCTGCACTGATAATAGCCATATTCTGTGTATGGTGGCTTAGTACAAATAAATAATTATATCCCTTGAATTTTCTGTTAATAGCCTATGAAGTTTTCTTCATTCTGAATAAATTTTTTGTACTTTTGTATAACTTGTAAACCATAAAGAATGCACAAAAGTTTACTACACAAAAATTGTAGATCTCATTAAAACACACAATTTACCTCTAATAATTTTTTGTGGTTTTAACCATTTCTGAGATATTGTTTTAAATTTTCAAATATTTTTTACTTTTTTGAAGCACAAAATTTATTATTTGTTTGTTTCTCATAGTCATGCAAAGAGTAAAATTTTAAAGGCACCATGCTTTTTAAACATTAGACTTTCATTTCAACATTCATATACAAATCTCAGATCTTTGTAGTGTTTTATCTTAGTTACACATGCAGAAGTTATAAACATTTCTAAAATTAAGAAATTAATGACTAAAAATACTTAAAATATTAAATAATGGATCAAAATTCTGATAATAGAATTATTACTGTAAGTCACTGTAAGCTTTAAAAAACTAATCACCTGCATTGGAAAGATAAAAAACTTGTGTGCAAATAAATAATGTTAAAATATTTTTCAGTTATCGGTCAACTTCACCCCCATTTGCATTATCTGTTATTGGTTTTCTAAAGTACTGTCGCTGTTCAGCTGTTTCTCATGATGTTATGGAAAGAGTATGGAATTTTCAGGCCAGCATATAACAAGATGGTTTTTAAACATCTGACTATCAATTCCGTTTTCTCTGTCCACCTTGTACCTTCAACAAAATGTGTAATGAAATTGTTTCTGTAAAGGTTTATCTCACTTAACATGAAGTAGAATGAAAAATAAACCTTTTTAAGAATAGTTTGTAAAGCTATATAAATTGAAACTATATTAGTTAGGGAAAGTCATGTTAATGTAACACATCAATTTTTATTATTCTTCATCATCTAACCTTCATCCCATCTAGAGCAAGTATGTAGCATCTACTTTGTAGCAGTGGCCACGATCTCCCATCTGGGGCCTACAGGGATGAGTGATTAGCTCAATGCACACATAATTACTAGAAAGAAGGTACTTCTTGGTTTTGAGAATGACTGCTGACAGTTTTACTCAGGGATACTTTGTCTCATTTTGAGATTCTTTTACTTGTAAATAAACACCACAAGAGAACAACAGTTTTATTTGCATTCCAAAGAAAGTTATGCTAATGAACCAGAAAAAAAACATTCATCACTCTCTACAGGGATTGAACTTGGGATCTAGAGCTATCATGGTAACCACTATCCCATGCAGGATGACTCTTAATTATTGCCTCTTTTGTTTTTCTGAAATTATATTTTAACAAGTAATATTTATTTTCATTTCTTTTATTTAGGGGCTGTACGATGTGTGAAGCAATCGTTCAAGTAACAACCGTATGATGTAAGTAAATGAGATTTTCTTATACAGCTTCTTGGTTTCTTAGACCTTTAGCGCCAATATTAAAGAAAACTATCTTGCACAGGAATGTAGTCAACTGCTGTGTGGTAATAATGTCAAGAAGCACATAAAGATTTGCAGTTGAGTTGGATCAGAGCTGCTGTTTAGCTCTGCTTTTGGTCGTATTCAATGAACCTTATTAATATTTATGTTTGCATTCAATCTATTTTAATGTTACCTGAGAGTACATCTTCTATGGTGTTGTTTACATGTATCATTTAGCCTGCGGTTTTACAACTTTTGGCTTTGAAAACATTGTAGTTTTTGTATTAATTACCCAAGATAAGCCACAGTTTTATACAACTTTGCATTTAAAACATCATAGCAACATAAGTTTGTTTTAGAAACTTTAAGATATATGCAGCAGAGCAAAAATATTCTGTTAAATTTAACTTTTCAAAATAATCGTGGTGAAAGATTCTATGTAATGAAGCATTGAACTGACTGAACAGTAATGCTTCAAGTTGTTTATAGTATTGTAGTTGTGAAACGTATAAATGGAACAATAATCAGATGTTGGAAGAAAGCCGCCCTTGCCTCCCCATCTTGGACACAGAACCATGTAACTAACAACAGTACACACGTGGTGTTAAATGATGAAAACACAAACAAACTCTAACTCACATTTGTTAACATTAAACAGCAGGGAGAGCATCCTACATTACTCTCCTCTCAATAACTAAATTGTGCTACAATTAAAAACACACAAAATACAATAGTGAATATAAACAACATTATATAGATAATGAGTGGGAAACCTGACTATTCTTACACTTCAAGTTTTTTCTTATGTTTTCTTTCTCATCTAGCTAGTTTTGTGGGTTAACTGTTGACTGGTTTGAATGCATTGATTTCTATAGAGGGATGTGCTGCTCTTTCTGGAGATTGATTGTAGTGTCATCATCTTTCGTAATAATATGGATTGAGATGTTTACAGGTTTATCCTTGATGTTGAGCAAGAATTTGTCTGTTTTCTTTATAACTTGAAAAGGACCTTCATGTGGCAGTTGTAAAAGTTTTTTAACTCTGTCAACTCTTAGGAATACCTGTGTGCATTTAATCAAATCTTTGTACACAAACACAGATTGGGAGGTTTAACTAAGTTATGTTTAACTTCTAAAGGCTGTGGGTAATTGTATAATAGATCAGCAAATTTTTGAGTTTTTGACATAGTGCTGACTATGTTACCAGCTGTGACAGCTGTTATTTCATCTTTGATGCAAAGTTTAGTTTCACCATCAATTAGTTTTTTATTTAGGTGAATCAATAAGTTGAATATCTTAAGAAAATCAACTCCTAAGATACCTTTGCTAGTTTGTGCTACTATGAAAGGCCACTGGAATCGTCGGTGGAGTTGTAAATTAATATTCAGTGTTTAAACCCAAAGGTTGGAATCTCTGTACCATTAGCTGCAAAAACGTTTAAAATTTGAGTTACTACTCTTGTTGTGGGCATTGTGCAGAAGTAGGGAAACATCAGCCCTACTGTCCAGTAGGAAAAGCAAACCCATATTTTGTCACGTACAAATAGGCGGGATTTGCAGCAATTCTTAATATTTTCAATAGTGGAGTTAGCTGCCATCTCAACTACTGTTTGGAGTTTTCCAGTGTATTCTAAGAGCATGGAGCATTTGTCAGGAAAACATTTGTTTCCAAACTTAAAATGTAAAAGCAATTCTTTCCATTGGGACTGTTTTTCTCACGTCGGTTTCGATTGAAGCTCCGACTACAAGGTCTGACATTGTGCAATGCAGCTATACGCTGCTCTAGAGCAAATATTTGTGCCAAAAGTTTGCTTATGGCATCGCTGTTGTCTTCTGAAACATTATTATCCAAACTAGCAGATTTGTTTACACTGTAAAGCTCATTGTGGGGGTTAATTTCAATAATCTTATCTGCCATAATTGCAATCCTCTCCAAACTCTCATCAGACACCATCAAAACATATTTTATTGAGTTTTGTAACTTTTCTGGCCAGTGTATGCATAGCACTTTCTTGGAAATGTTAATGCCACCTAAGAACTGCATTTTTTTTAAAAGCTGACTGGGTTCCATATCTCCTAGCTCCAACCCTGTTACCAAGGATTTTATTTACTTTTCTTCCTTCCTTGACAGCAGAATATTTATTTGCTTCTGAACCTTTAATTATATCCCGTATGTTTTTGAGATACTTAGGTTCAAGTTGAGACATTAGATAATTAAATTTGGTGACCTCTTGACGTACTTTGGAAATAGAGAACTAATCTTCCACTTGAAAAAAAACATATTTCTGGCTTTTCTACCCAGAACAGCGGTATCTTTATGCTTATCTTGCTAGCTTCATCTGGCATTGTTTTTTTTTTTTTTTTTTTTTTTCATTTCAGTCATATGCTGAATATTTTCCTCTGTCAGGGATCACCAATTATGTGGTTGTGAAACTTATAGATGTAATAATAATTGCTATTGAAAGAAAGCCTTTTATTGCCTCTCTATCTTGGACACAGAACCATGTAACTAACAGCAGTACATACTCTGGAGTTAAATGATGGAAACAGAAACAAAAAACTGCAACTCCAACTCACTTTCATTTGTTAACATTAAACAGCAGGGAGAGCATCCCACAGTATAAAACAAAGTGCTAAAAGATGGCAGAAGTTAGTGTCATAATAGTAATCCTCCCTGGACTTCATAAATGGTAAGCTTAAAGTACATGATTGTACTTTTAAGGGTAGGACTTGTGTTTTATCAAAAATTTCAAAAAACAAATTAATTTTACAGCTTTTGCAAAAGTGGGCACTCTGTTTTGTTTGTCAAATGTATGTATATTATTTCTAGAGAGTTTGCAAATTTTAACGCCAAGTTTTAAGACATTCTAAAATACAACTCAAAATGCAATTATGTTAATAAAATTTTAATTTTTTTTCTTCAAAACTGCCATTTTCAGCATGTCATATATCCCACTCAAGGCAAACTTCTTCCTATGCATGAGAAAACTGATACAAATATTCTATGTACAATATGCATAATTTGCAGGATCCTTTCTTTGCTGCTGTAAAATCAATGTCAATTGGATTAATTAATTTTAATTACAGTATCATACTTGCCAACTATTATGGTTTGCCATAAAATGTATGGGGCAGCAGCTTTTTATGACTTTGCTGTAATGGAGGCATTTTTATGGCTTTGTGGGCAGACTCAAAGATTTTCATCACATACATGTCAAAGCATTAAATTCTATTGCATTATTGTTGATGTTAATAATAATGTGAGACTCTTTGTTACTTCATTCATGACATGAATTGTGAAGTCGACTTTCTCACATAATTCACTTTATTTGCATTCTGTGGCTGTGGAATATAAGTTTCCCATTTTTTGTGACAGTTTTTGTTTATAGTTCATGCTATGAAGCATAAAATAGAAGTCTGTATATAGCCTTTTACTTTAAGATCAAATAAGGGGTCAACATTTGCATTCTCATCACTTCATTGGAAGTAGGGGGAGGTGTTAGGGTTAAGAAGCGGAGGAGGATTTTGGCACCTTGGCTAAGGCTAGGCCTATTGCATCTGCTAAACCTTTGGGAGGAAGGAACAAGGAAGAGAGTGGGTAGCACCGAGAGGTCCTTATTGTTTCCAGATAGAACATCACTGGACACCCCTTTTATGCCCCTCTCCACATGCAGAAGAATGGATGGGGAAATTTAGGCAGAAGGTTCTATGCTGGGAAGAAACAGTTTTCTGGTTATATAACATCCACTGCATGTGCCATATACCACCAACCAACCCTGCAACCTCTGAAATGAAATGAGGGACAGGAAAATACGAGTAGTATAAAATCCAACCCAGCATTTGTCTACCAATCTAATAAGGAACGAAAAATCCCAAGGTCAGGATGGCCAGTCCAAAGGAAATTGAACTCGGGAAATTTTGAGTTCGAGCCTCAGACACTACTGCTTGAGCCATCCCGCTCAATGGAGAAGATGATAAATGGGCAAAATTAGATTATGTTCCTGGGTCAGATAGAATGTTAACATATGAAAAATAGCATCAATTATGTTGGCAGGTTTAATTATTCCTTACAGCAGTGCTGAATGTGTTTTCAGTCTTGTGGGAAAGAATAGAACCAACTTCAGTTCATTGATGCTTAATAAAACATTAGAATAAATTTCTGAATTGAAATGAAGCAGCACTACAGTGTGCTATGAACAGAGTTTCAGTCAAGACTTTTTGACAAGAGCTAACAAAGCTACAGCAGAAAGCCTAATAGGTTCTACATCTACTAGTGCAGCCTTAAACATAACTCTATGTGCCATGATGTAAGATATCAGCAGACACCTCCAGATTAACAGTTTAATTAGCTTTTATTTGTTTGTTTATTGTTATTATTATTATTCATTCATTGAATCAAACTACATTGATACAGGACATGTCAAATTTTTAGTATATAAATATTCACATACCAACACACACACCCCCTCTCTCTCTCTCTCCCTCCCTCTTCCCCTCCCCCTCCCACACACATACAATTATCCACAATAGTAATTTCAGTGACAACTAACATATAAACATATACACAATAAAAATTATATATACAGGATGGAAGTGAAATAGTCCTGCGGACTGGGCAAGGTGGGAGAGTGAATGTAGATGAACAAAAACCTCCAACACTTTTTTGTAATTAAATTCACCGCTAACTAGATAATCACGTTTAAAAGTAGGAGTATTTGGCAATGGGCACAACTTGTTGATTGAGTAGCCTGCTTCTACTGGTGGAGCCTTGAACTATTCCAACACACTATAAAACCATTTAAGTAACATTGGCCATGTATCGAATTCTGATGTTTTGTCGCTGGCACACGAGACACCATAAAAATGTTGGGGAAAAGTCAGGTTATTGTTCACTGCACCATATGTAAACATTACCTCGAATTCCACATTCCCACATAATTACAAATATTGTATTTCATATGTTTAAAGGCCTAAATATCTGGCCTATTCTGTTTGAGAGGCTTATGCCATGGGAAGGTAACAAACTCACAGGGAATTGCTACTGATATTAAACAGTTTTAAGCTTTGTGTACACAATACCTATGTATGTGGTTTAAAAGGTACATTTTAATTACTATGCAATGCCATACTGCAGTGATATTTATGCAAAACACCTCTTACAATATTAACACCATTATTCTGTGTTGAATTTAGCAATATGTTACTAAGAATTGCTAAACGTTTAGGAAAGCATAATTTATAATGTGAATTTACACTCCACTGCAATATGCTTAAAGGAAATTTATGTGCAATTGTTTATAGTTTCGGCCAACTAGGAAGTGTATGCTTCTATTTAATTTTTAATATACCCATTTTAAAATGGGACTAATATGCTTCATGCCAGCATGTAGTATCTCTTAATTACCGGCCTAAAAAAAAAAGGAATCTGTATAACATGATGCAGAAGCTTTTAGAAGCAATTTCGCCAATGGTTACTTCAGTATGATTTAAAATAAGCTTATGAGTGCAAAAAAACTCAAGTTGGTGAAACTTGCCACACCGTTACTGATAAGATTTGTGTGCAGGAGTATGTGTGGCAGATATCAAAATATTTGAAAAAACATAGGTAAACAACATTGACACTGCTCTTCGTGCCTAATGAATTCCACAGTCACAGACTACCATTATTTACTTGGTAGCTTTAGAAACAAAAAATGACCATAACCTTAATCGTTGGCATTTATTAGTATTCATAAGTGTGTGAAAACATTGAGATTAATTTAAAATATCTGAACTTGCCTCCAGGATGTAAATTTGAAATAAGAGTTTAAAGGAAGTGTTCCATATGTCCACCATTTGCTTGTGGACAGACTTCACACCTTCTTAACAGAAACAAATGTGTCTGCACTTGGCACGATCCTGTTAGGAAATATTTCAGCATAGCCGTTGAGCAGATCGATAATTGCATTGCGTTTCTCTGTAAATTAAGATCATATTCGGACGTTGAAGATTGCGGCGTAGTGTATGTTGTTCTGCAACAAGATTTTCTGCCCTTTGGTTTTTTTTTATCCATGCCTCCTTTAACTGCTCTGATCTTAACTTGTGGCTTTGACATAAAACAATTGCATGCAATTAAGTAAACATTCCCCACGATCTACACTGATATCGGAAGAAAGTAAATGCAGCTGATGTAATGTTGCCAGTTCTAACAGAACTAAGGAGGCAACAAATTATGGACTTTTTAAATTTAATTTATACAAAACCATTCATTCTATTGAAATACACCAAAGGAAAAAGTTGTCATTTATTCAATTTTCTATTAATATAGTCATAAATTAAGCACCTAATCCAGCAATGTGATGATAAATTTTTGGGATAAAAGGACTTTTTTCTTGAAAACGGTGCATTTAATTACAAGGAAGTGTGGGAGGTTTTGATTCATCTACATCCACTCTCCCACCTCCCTCAGTCCACAGGACTATTTCACTTCCATCCTGTATATGTACACATGGGATGAGCTTTAAATATGTTCAATATTAAGCAAAAGTTAACAGTTATCAGCTTCCCAGATGTCTGTACGCTATAGAAACAGTACTCATGCATGAATTTATTTAATTTCCTCTTAAAAGAATTCAAAGATGTAGCTTTTTTAATTGCTTCTGGGGCAGTTTGTTGTACAGTATTATTCCTTTTAATAGTGCCGTCTTAACTTGATGTCCGCAATCTACAGCATGACATGTGTATGTATGGTTGTATTCTACTTGAAAAAGGTTAGGGAATATGTTTTATTATTTCATTGTTGTGGCTTATACGACATGTAATTTTTGTACATTTGCTGCACTGAACATTTTACGCAATCTAAATTTCATGTTATTGCAAAATTATTATGCTTTGTTGGATGAGGAAAAGTTTTACTGGCTTCAATTTTAAGAATTTGGCAACTATTGAAATAGATGTTGTATTGTATTTCGACTGTTGGGGAGCCGAACTTGAAGTAGTTGTAACCGCACATATAGTACCCGGTTTTCGGTAGCCTTCGCCCCAAATATACTTTCCGGTGGCCTTTGCCCCAAATGTTTAAAAAAATATTAACTTTGTAATTTTTACTGTTTCTTTTAAATATTATATATTCATGTTTGCCTCGGCTGCGTCAGTATTTATATTTTTTTAGAAACATGAATATCTTAGCAGGGAGTGGTGCGACTGAAGAATGTAGGTTTACACAGATTATAATTTTACTTCACTCCTTTTATTAATGCTTGACACGATTTAAATAACACTTCGCTGATATAGAGAGAGAGCTGTGAGATTTTTTTATTAATTACTTGCACTTTTTAACACACAAATTATTTTTGTCTCACACAAAAATACGTATTAAATTTCTCAAGGACACATCTTGCGTCCGGTTAGAAACACTGTCTAGAAGCAACTGACTTCTGGATTTGTAAATTTTGCTATATTTCAGCTTCTGATTGGCTAATCCTAGTCCAATAGAATACCCTCATTTAACTAAAGCTTTTTCGGTTGTTGATTGGCTATTTTATAAACTGTCTCAAAAATTACATTATTGTTGCTCCAAGAATTATCAGTAGCATTTAAACTTTCTAATTCATTATTGCCTCAAGGTTACCTCATTGTTAGCAACTTTTGACCTTTTTCTCACAACTCCTATATTATTAAATTACGTAATACATTCATATAACATTATTAAACATGTATACAATAATATAAACATATACAATGACTGTAATATACACTTTTTATATAATGTTACATACACATATTGCTTTAAGGCAGGCTGTTATTGAATTTATATATTATATAATTAGACTGAAATCATTTGTGTTAAAAATACTGCCTCACTATACAGTATAGTCTATCATTGAAATTTGCAATAACTCATTTCTGAAGATAGAATTTAAAAACTGTGTTTTAAAATTTGCATAATATTCAAATAACCCGGAGGAATTCAACTTAAAAAAGAGAGGTTTGTCCTACAGGGATATACTGGCAGTCCTAGGTAGTAACATTGTATCAACAATCAATGTTTTGAGCTAGAACACCTTTTAAGGCTGAAGCAGCGATTGTAATGTATGGAAATGATGTTAGTGAATAATGTAAAATTTTAAATTATTTAAGTACATTTTCTCATGTGTAAGATGAAAAATACTATGGATGTGATAACTCAAAACTCTCAAAAACCTGATTTGCAACATTATTATTTGGGACCATAGATGTATCAGTGTTAAAAGCATTGATATATTTCATAAATCACTTTATCAATTTTAACAAGTGTATAAACAATATTACTGAGAATATTATCAATCAGATGCTACAGGCTGGTCGAAATGCCAACTGGTTCAAGCTATCTGGTTGTTTATACTCCAGGCTTTCCCTTAATCCATAGGCTGTAACCAATTAGCTGTAGTGCTTAGATCCTTGAGCTCGTTGCACGTTCATTTCATTGATTCATTCTTGTTAGTAGTTAGAGATTTACTCCATACGAAATGACTGTCAGTGTTATGATAATTTAAGAGCCAGGCTTTTAGTTTAACTTCCAGTATTAACAGATCAGTTTTATTACCGAGTTCTTTCACACTAGCTGTGTGCAGACTAGTAATTAACCCCTTAATGTTCCATTAAACTCTGCATACACAGAAGCTATTTTCCAAACATTACATTATTCACTATTAAACATTCATAAAAGGTTATTGTCGTAGTACATAAATAATTTATCAGTGGCCTTAAGTGTATTCAATTAGTTCCTTTTCATAATTTCTGCCATGGTAAATTTTGATCTTGTTCTTTATCCAATGTGACTTGTTTTATCCATAGAATCTTTCATTAAGTACATCACTTGTGGCTACAAAATATGAGAATGCATATTCAGTTGTGTAAATTGTATACAAAGCCCTGAACATTACCTAAAAACTTGGAAAAAACATTTTACATGGAGGATTGTCAACCCAGACTCTAAACGCTAGAGTATTCGTGACTCAGGCTCTTTGAGTAACTAATTGCTATTATACTCTAAATATTTTTTCTTTCTTTTCTTTTTAAGCAACAGTATGTATAAGATTGTGGCTTTTCTTCACAAATGTATTGTGATCTGGATTCTTCTAGATGTTAAATTAAGTTATCTCAGAAAATGTATTAAATATATTTTTACAAAGAACATGAAATGAGAAGTGAACAGAAAAGTTACTTAAAGAAAGATATACCATATCTAGTCATTGCATATTTCTGCTTTTAAGATCTCAGAACAATTTTATGTTTAAGTATAATTATTTAATTAGATATCTTTGAAATACGAGGATAAGTCAATAAATAAGTCGCAAGGATGTATAACATATTTAAATTCCACGTGTGTATTTTGCCAGCAGATAGCAGCATATGTATGCTTGTCGTAGCGGGTGCACAACATCACGTATGTACTTCAGTCAGTGGCAGTCAGAAGAAGATGACAGGTGAGCTGCAGGAGTGTACACGAGAAGAACAGCATGCGGTTGTGCGTTTTTTCTGGGGCAAAAGGACTGTCCACAGAAGAAGTGCATTGCGAAATGCGTACCGTGTAAGGTGACAAATGTTTATCACGGAAAACTGTGTTCAATTGGATTCAGAAGTTTAACATGGGAAGGCCAGAGATCAGAAGCGTCAAATGAAACCACAGTGCAGCATGTGGAAGAAATCATTTGTACTGACAGGTGTGTGATGATCGATGACATAGCACATGCTGTAGGTTGTTCACTGGAACTGCTTACATCTTCCATGAGCAGCTGGAGTTTCGCAAAGTTTGTGTATGGTGGGAAACATTCCACATCCATCCCCCCCAAAAAGAGCTCAAGACGTTTCCATCAGCTCGTAAGGTTTTGCTCACCGTGTTTTAGAACATGCAAGATGTTATACTGTTAACACCTCTGCAGGATGACCAGGTTGCTTCTGATCACAGCTTTCCCTGATAAACAGTTCTCACCATACTTGGGATGCATTTTGCAATGCACTTCTGTGGACAATCCTTTTGCCCACAAAAACACACACAACCACACGCTGTTCTTCTCGTATACACTCCTGCAACACACCTTCTTCTGGCTGCTGCTGACTGACCAGGTGCCTATGTGATGTCGTGCACCCGCTGCTACAACAAGCATAATTGTGCTGCTATCTGCTGACAAAGCACACATATAGAATTTAAAAATGTTATACGAGGGCTGATCAATAAAGACTGAGACTGATTTTTTTCTGTAGTTTCCTTGATAGTTTTATGTCTCTACCATGAATACTTGAAAAGAGCAGGGTTTCATGTATAATGTCCATAAGCGACAGCACTCTCGTAACAGTAGGTTGGTAGTAATGCTGTATATTGTTGACCCTACTTGAATTTCGCATACCACAAAATGGAGGTGACACGAGAGGAGCAATACAGCGCAATAAAATTTTATTTTCGTTTAAATCATACAGCCTTGAAAGTTTCGAAAAGCTGAAGCAAGCATACGGTGAAGATGCACTACCTTGTGCAACGGTTTTTAGGTGGCTCAAGGACTTCAAAGAAGGGCGAGTCCTCTGGGCTAAGCAAGGTGGGCCTGGTGTTTCAGAATGGAATGATTTACCAGCATGCAGTTACCCCCCTCACACTACTGTTACAGCAGCTACTACACGTCAGTATTGGCTACACTGAGGAAGCACATTACAAGGAAACGTCCAGAACATCATCGGAATGGGTGGCGACTTCATCACGACAACGCGCGGCTCACGTCGCAATTCAAGTCCAGGAATTTTTAGCTAAATTCAACATTACCTTTGTGCCGCATCCGCCTTAAAGCCCCGGTCTTACCCCCTGTGATTTCTATTTATTCCCATTACTAAAGGCAAAACTCCGGGGCATTCGATTTGAGAGCACTGAAGCAGTGCTAAAGAAAAGTGAGGCGATTCTCAAAGACCTGACAAAGAATGGTTCACACCATGTGTTTGAGGACTGGCAGAGATGCTATAAAAAGTGCATTCAGTTAGGAGTGGACTACTTTGAAAAAGATCATGTCAACATTGAAATGGAGTAATAAATATCTGTGAAAAAAAATCGGTCTCATTCTTTATTGATCAGCCCTCGTACAGTAGGCTGATGTTTGCGACTTACATATTGACACATCCTTGTACATTAGGTTTATAAAAATGTGACTGTACGCCAAAACTCAAAACATTTTGTGTTTTGATAACATTATTTAGAAAAGGGATTGATGGTAGAAGTGTGTCATATTTTAAACCTCTTTCATTTCCAAAAATATCATTACTATACCTACCTAATGTGCCTTTGCTCTCTTAGACCATGTTTACAGCATTATTTTAACAAAGTTTTATGTATTACATAACTAATTTATGTTCATTTAAGAAAACTTCTCAGATGGTTCTTTTTAAATCTATTTATTTGTTTATTTAAAAAACTTGTGTGTATTCTGCAAGCTATTTTTTGTAAGCAAAAACAGGTTGTTTATTTGCTCTAACCTTCTAATTAAGCTATTTTTAGAGCAATTTGTTGTCACATAATGTTTTGTTCTTAAATAACTAAATACTGCTTCTCTTGAACAACATTATTTTCTTCAAAGGTTATTTATTGTCTCTCTTATTTTGTTTTCTGAAGTAATTTATTTAGGAACATATTATATAATACTGATGGTTGTTTGAACATGTAATTGAAGTTTATTACAATGTTGTACAATGTGTTGATTTACATGAGACTAGACTATAAAATGAAAGCAGAATGGAAAGTTTGATTGATTAATATTTAAAGCAATAATGTCAGGAATGGCAACAGAGCAATAGAAAGTTAAGTTTTTTTTGAAGAGAACATGTACCTACATGGTTGTTGGAATTCCAATTACTAAATTATTCTATCACTGTATAGTTTTGCTCATAAAGTATTTTACATATTGCAGGTCTTAGGAAGCAGTTAAATGTAACTCATGGTGCTTAAAGGAATTGAAAAGAATTTAAAAAATGTCAGGATTGCAGATGAAAAGAAACACTCACACAATCTACTTCAAAAATAATAGAACTGAATGTATGTATGTGTACCTAAGATAACACAGTGGTCTGCTTCCAGTATTTAAATCCAGATTTATTAGCCTTAGTCTGTGAGAAACTGGTTAAGTATTGTATTATATGAAAAAGCAAAATCTATGCTTTGGAAATAAAACTGTGGCAGGGAAAGAATTCACATAATCAAAAACAGAGGGAAGGTAATTAAAATAAGTAGAGACATCGGACAAGAATTGAACCTTAGACTCTGTCACAGGTATTCTGCTGGACTTAACTTCAGGTACACAAAATGGTTTCAGATGAAAGTAAACTATACTTTAAAATAAAGAGAGTTGAGGGTTGTTACACTAAAATATTTTAGTGATGTAGTGTAACAACCCTCAACTCTCTTTATTTTAAATTATGACACATCACTGTTACTAGCTTCTAAATCTTCAAAATTAGTCAATAAACTATACTTACTAGATATAAAAATGGCTGGTATTTTTGTATATGAATAAGGTGCTGTGTTAAGTTGGACCTGTTAAACTCAGTGGAAATTTGAGGATGCTGGCAAATTTGTGGTAAGCAAAGCAATTAAGAGTATGCAAGTTGACTCCTTAGTGATTTTTAGTGAAATACGAAGCATATTTAGAAAGTAAGTACTGAAAGGTTTAAAAAACATTGAAATAAAAGTTTTTATAACTACTTTTATTTTTATTGCATTCTGCAAACCTTAAAGTATTCTTCTGCATAGTTTCCACCATTGTTAAAGCATTTGTCTTATTGTGGTACCAGTTTTTGTATCTCAACATGGATACTCAACATTTTGTATCACAATGTTCCCGCCTGTGATGAAAGCCATCCTTGCAACGCTCATTCAGCATTGTCATCCTCCTCAAAATACTGACCAGCAAGAAACTCCTTCAGGCGAAGAAAGAGCTGGAATTCACTTGATACCAATGCTCTAGGGCAGATGATAAATTATTCCCAGCCAAATGACATGATCAGATTTTGAGTTTGTTGGGTTGTATGTGGACGAGCATTGTCATGAAGCAATACAATACTTTGCTAAGCATTCTGTTTCTTTTTTCTTAAATTGTCTCATCACGAGTGGCAACATGGCTAAAAAAATCGTCACCTTCCTGTGCGTATCATGACAAAATATTAGTCCATTGGCAGATCTTTTGTTTTTGTGTTCCTCTGTGAGGTTCTTTGGCACCCACCTTGAGCTTAATTTTCGATATTCCGGGTGATCTGAAGAACTGCTTTAAAAATTTATGGAAGCTCGTTGAAAGTGATCTTTTCTTAAATTTTTGCATCGATTGTGTGTACCATATCCTTGGTCATAGCAGATGGTTGACCGCTCCTTGGTTCATCATGGTCACACTCACAAACTTTCCTTAAATATCTGACCCATTTCCTCACCATCTCTTCACTCATTGCACCTTCCCCATAAACCTTGCACAGCTGACTGTGGATGTCTACTGCTTTCATGTTTCTTACATTCAGAAAACAAATAAAAGTCCATGTTTCCTGTTGGTGAGCCGAGTAATTTTCTTGAGCATTTCGTACCTTCAGGACATTACGAAGAAAAAGCATACCTACTTCCACAAATGTTGTGTCTTACTAATGAATGAAGGAGATTTCACAAGGTTGCAACTCCAGCCTCACAACAGTAGCATTTGCAAACAGTACTTTCCAAATATGCCTCATGTATGAACATATTAATAAGCATTATGACAGACTTTGTTGTAGGTGTTAACACAATAGCTGGCCATGCACTGATGGTTTAAAATCCAGTACAAATCCATAATGATCAAGCTTGCAGTGAAATCTGTTTAGATGTGTTCTCTTATATACACAGGAAAAAGCTTCTAAAGGTTTAGCTTATGTCTTAATACCTGGGTACTAAAAAATGTGTGCACATGTGTATGCAGGCTGGTAGGTAGGTAGGTAGGTAGGTAGGTAGGTAGGTAGGTAGGTAGGTAGGTAGGTGGGTGGGTGGTTGGTTAAGGGGAGGTGGGAGACAAACTTATGATTTGCAGATCTGCAGATTTAATGCACACTTCCAGTCTAACCAAAACATTTAATACAGCATAATCATGAGCTAGTACATGTACTGTCTTCCACAGCAAAGAAAGTCCCCGGGAAATGAAGGGCAGAGGGGAAATTGCTGATTAGACACGGTCCGAACCCTGTCTACTTGCTTATTTATGACACACACGACAGCTCAGTTGAATAGTTTTACTCCTTGCGTAGCATGCGTTCTCTGACACACATTCACTGTCCTTGTCACACTTTTTCCAAACAGATAAGGTTAGTACATTCCTGTCAGGGACTTTCTTTCCGTTGGCGAACAGTACAGTATATAACTTGAAGTAAGCTTCTCTATGCATAACAAGAGACATATAATAATTCATTGTTGCTAAACCCATTTAGAGATTACAAGAAATGGGCGGAAAATGTATAGAAGACCAGTAAATATTCGTGCATATACATTTGCTTAAAGATTAAAAAAAAAATGTCCTAATGTAGTATAAAAAAATCTGTGTTACATTCACATAACTTTCTCTACACTATTGTTTATTAGTCGGTATCCGAATTATTCTTATGAAAGTTTATTTTTCTATGTACTTCATTTTAATCGAGCTAAATCTTTGGGAAATAGCTGCATTACACAGCTAAGGGTTTTTTCCAGGACTTTTCCTTACTCGAGTAGACAACTCTAAGCATAATGAAACCTGGGTTCATTAGAAGATCATTATTTTATTACATCCACTCCATGGTTAAAATAACATTAAGCCCACAAAAAAGAAAGAAAGAAAATATATGGGTAAAGCATACAAAATGGCACATGAAAATTAATTCACTTGCAAAGCAAGTTTCATCATATATATTTTTTCCAGCATGGATAGTGATGGATAGTTTCCTAAAGAGGTGCCAAAAATGTATGGACAATGACGGTGGTCAGTTACAGTATCTATTCTTTACATGGAAGATGTTTAGAAATATTCTATTTTCGAAAAAATTGCTTTAATGATTTTGATTAAATTGGGATATATTAAAGACATTTAAGTGACAAATAAAATGCTTATCTTGAATTTTCTGGGAATAGCCTTAGAAGTCCTCTTCGTTCGGGATAATGTTTTATATCTAGTAAACGTAAAGTAAAGTCTTTAAAAGTATTTATTTAAAGGTGAGTCGGAATTGTTACACTAACATCACTTAAGTTTACTCACTTAACATGTTTCGGGAAACCGTTGTTCCCATCCTCAGAAGGTTAATTCAACTGGCCCGTGTTGTTGGTGTTTGCGTTTTTTGGACTGGATCCTGTGGTGGCATCTTGTGGTGGAGAAATGTACTTCTGAGATTTGTTGTGTTTCTGATGTGCATCTGTCGTTTGAATTTTGCAATTTTTTTGTCAATATAATAATGGGTACAGCAATACATAATGGGTACAACAAAACAACTATTGACAAAAAAATTGCAGCCAGCAAGATAAAGAGCTAAAGTTCAAGAAATTCACATACCACCCAGAAACTTTTCACAAATTTAAGAAGATTTTCATGAAACATAACATCAGCCTAGCTCCACAGAACAAATTTAACATAGAGAAATTACTTTGTAACAAGTTAAAAGACCCCATTCCACAAGACAAAAAAGCTGGAATCTATAAAATCAATTGTTCAGATTGCAATAAAGTATACATAGGTAAGACAAAAAGAAACCTAGAAACTAGGCTAAAGGAGCACATGAGATGTATTAAATACAAACAAATGGACAAATCTGCAGTTTCACACCATTTTTGGATCACTAATCACAACATCAAACCCAATATTACATTAGTCAAACCAGCCAAATTTGCAGCCGAATTAGATGCATGGGAGAAGATCACCATTCTAAAACACAACACACATCTAATGAATTTTGATTTGCCGCCACCAAATCCTCTCTGGAAGTACATTTCTCCATCACAAGATGCCACCACAGGATCCAGTCCAAAAAACGGAAACACCAACAACACGGGCCAGTCGAATTAACCTTCTGAGGATGGGAACAACGGTTTCCCGAAACATGTTAAGTGAGTAAACTTAAGTGATGTTAGTGTAACAATTCCGACTCACCTTTAAATAAATTCAATACACATCACTGTTTCTAGCTTCTTTTCATTACAATATCAACGTCTTTAAAAGTAGTTTTAAAAATGTAAGGTTTCATCCGCAACTTTCTATGACAGCGGTAGACGGCAATGAGCACCGAGGATGTGGACGGGAAAAATACTGTGAGGCAGTTTGTGCTTTTTTGGCTCACCCTGTAATTGCTGCAGCTGTCCATCTCTTTCTGCACCTCCAGTCTGTTTCGTCGCTCTTACCCTTTCTTATATTTCCAGCTAGCAAGAGAGACTGAAAGAAACTCAGGAGGTGGACTATCTGGGGTTACAAAAATAACTGTTTCGGTGAAAGTAAGTTCATTCATATGGCATCCCCTCACAGAACATGAGTCACCTGCACATTCCCTGAGGTTTGTAATTCGAACCTCGCAGATCTCAACTCACTTTCCATCTGCCCTGTTTAGCACTCAGTAGCTAAGAGACCATAGCATCTTCTCTCAGCTTCCTCTGCTCCCCCTTGTATCATGTGGTTTCTGCAACCTTCTTAAGTAAAACAACAGACATCTGGCGCCAAGCTTTAAGGCATGCTAGGCTGCTGCAACATTCACAGCTCCATCTTTCTCAGTGACTGTTAATTGATAATGGGGCACCATATTCTGCTTCAGTATGCGTGTGCATGTGTGTGACAGAGATAGAGAGAACAGCATAACTGAAAATGAAATGCTTTTTATTTAAGTTCATTATTTTCCAAGGATGTGACACAAAAATTTTCAAGAAAATTCATTCACCCCAAACTACACTGTACATGGAAAACTTTTTTATATTTTCTGAAAAATAGCTCTAACAACTGGTAAAACATCATATATTTAATATAGTTACATACCAAATTTTCTGGGAATAGCCTGTGAAGTCCTCTTCATTAGAAAGGAATTTTGTATAGCTGGTAAACCATAAAAGATTATTAAAAATGTAGGTCTCCTTAAAACACACAACTTATTTCAAATATAACTTTTATCCATTTATGTTTTGAATTTTTCAATATTTGTCATTTTTTTGAAGTGCTGTTGTTACTTGGTCATTTAATTTCTTATAATGTCATGGAGAATTTCAAGGCCAGTATATAGCTACCAGGTTTTAAACATTTGATTATCACTTCCCTTTTTACCTATAACAAAATGTAAATTCTGTTATTTACATGTAACAGAATGCAGCATACTGAATCTTGTAGAGTGTGTCTGCAGCATATGCTGATGTCTCTGCTAAGATGCAGACATGTGTGCAGCAATTATTATATTTTCATTGCTTTCCATTATTCTCCTTTCTTTGTGCCATGCTGCAGACACAATTCCTTAAATGTTGTATTATATGATGAACCATCATGCAGCTACTTTAAAAGTACAGGTTTCTCTGATTTTGCTATGTGGCAAAAGCAGCATATGAAGGATGCTTCTAGTGCCCTGTTAGTAAGTCACATCCATAACCAAAAGTTCAACTCTCCCATAATTGAGTATCCCTAAACATCGCTGAAAACATTCAGTTGGTTTGTCTTCCTTGTTATAATGCTTTGTTTTTAAATGTTGTCCGAGTTTTGCAGATTTCATGCATTCATGTGACAACACTTCATAACTCAAAACGTACTCCACCAAGTTAAGTCCTAATTCCAATTACAAACTGTCATATTTTCTTAAACTACATCATTTAATGCATTCTAACTTGCGGTTTAAGTGTTCATTTCACAGATGGCATTATCATTTCTTGTATTGTGTTTTTTTCTAAGCCACTTTTCCATTTTGACAGCATATTAAAACTGGAGGTAACTCTCAACTGTCCAACTGTAACCTAGCACATCTGAAGATTGCTGAACATTAAATGAGGGAAGAAAAAGTAATGAATAACAATAACCAACCAATTAAAATATGGATAGTTAACTTTAAACAGCAAGGGAAATCGGGAGATGATGATTATTATTGTTGTTATATACTTCACTGCTCCATCCCTCTGTAAGTATCCATTGTTATGAGCACGAGTCCCACTAAAGTCAATGTAGTCATATCTTCAAATCCTGGTATACCAGATTTTTATCTTGCCATTGAAATATTCATGAAGTTTAAAAAGGAGTCTTTTGCAATGCCAATTTTTTTTAAGAAGAGCTTTACTCATTTATTTTTTATTTAGTACTTTTACGTAAATTGAAAAAGAACATTAAATTAGATAATGCTTTGAATTAACTCTTTTAAAACAAATCTCATGTGGTGCAGTCATGTTGGTTTCTCTACACATTACAAATTTGCATACATGATTTATTACAAACGTGATTATTCTATCAATGTTGCATTGTTTACATTCATTTATGCTGAGAAATGATTTTGAACTAAGCAATGTGTTCATCTATATTGTGACCTTATCCAGTTTTTCTTGTCCAACTGTCGCTGTTTTGATCTGGTTCAACTTTCACTTAGTTCATACTGTCACTTCACTAATGTAAACTAGTTAAATTTCCCTGACACTTCTCTTTCTTTGAGACATAGCCTCTTTTTTCTAATGGTTCACTCACTCAGGAGTCGAACATAAGACTTCTACAATCTCTGGCTCTGCAGTAGCACTTGCTGTTGCAGCAGAAATGTGCTCACCAACTTGCTTACACACTCACTGACTGACTCTCTTGCGGGAACGCTCGTTTATATAGCCAATGGAGTCTTCACACATGTTCTAGAGGTGGAGGAAAGAAACTTCCAGAAAAATTCCGGTTATCTGGTGATAGCGCTTCTGGTTTTATGTTGGCGAGCGCTACTTATCTTTGATTATCTCCAACTGCCCAGTGCTGACCTCCTGATTACCTTGAACCATAATATGTTATATAAAACATGTGCAAGTGGCATTCAAATGCTTAATCAGAAGAACAGAAGGACAAATTCATTAACTCATAGTGACAAATTCTGTACGGGATGGGAGGGAGGAAGAATTGTTAACTTTCAAGTATCCTTCTGTTAGATGAAACACTGGGTAAAATGTAATCATACATTTCGAAAATGGCTATCACTATTAAAAAAAATCTGATGTGTTACACTCACATGACTTTCTCTACTCTTGTACAATCTATTTTTACAAACGCCTATTCTCCATATGCTTCATATTAATCGAGATATCGAGATGTCAATCTTATTTGTAATTTTCTTGTAGATGCAAGGGGAATATGGTAGCTTTTAAGCGATAGTCAAATATTTTATCCCTAGTTGCTATGTGGCGCATTCCATTCTCTTTGCATGTCCAGGACATAAAAAAATGAATAACGAATTTGAGAAAAAGTATAAGTATTGGAAAATTTAAGGAAATAACAAGCAATATCTCGAAAACGGTTCACTCAACAAAAAAAATGTATATGATATAAGTTGTGTATTTTAACGCAATCTACATTTTTTGTGTAGTAAAATTTTGTCTATCTCTTATGGTTTACCAGTTATGCAAAAGTCGTTCATAATGAAGAATACTTTTGGAGACATTCCCAGACATTTCGGGATATACATTTTATTTCTCATGACATTATCTTAAACATATGATATTTTCATCAAAATCGTTAGAGCCATTTTTGAGAAAATTAAAATTTTCGAAAAATGTTCCATGTAAAGGGTAGTCTGGGGTGGGGGGATTTTCTTGAAAATCTTCGTGTTGCATCTCTGGAAGATACTGAACGTAAATTCCAAGTTTGGTGTCTATCCGACTGTTAGTTTTTGAGTTATGCTGTTCACAGACACACACACACACAGACACAGACACACACACACACACACAGACACACACACGGACATGTTTCCAAAATTGCTTTTTTTGGATTCAGGAGGTCTCAAAACATGTATTTCCGGTGAAATCTCGGTATCGAATTTTTGGGTGGAATGCAATACTTCCCCTACTTACTATACGTAGTAGAGAAAGTAAAAAAAATTGATATAAATTGATGTATTTTAATGAGCTCTACTTTTTACTTTCTCTACTACGTATAGTATGTAGGGGATTATGTATACCACCCAAAAATTTGATACCGAGATTTCACCGGAAATATATGTTTAGAGACCCCCTGAATCCAAAAAAAGCATTTTTGGAAACATGTCCATGTGTGTGTCTGTGAACAGCATAACTCAGAAACGAATAGTCGGATAAACACCAAACTTGGTATTTAGGTTCACTATCTTCCAGAGATGCGACATGAAGGTTTTCAAGAAAATCCCCCCCACTCCAAATTACCCTTTACATGGAACATTTTTGAAAATTTTAATTTTATCAAAAATGGCTCTAACAATTTTGATTAAAATATCATATGTTTAAGATATTTTCATGACAAATGAAATGTATATCTCAAATTTTCTAGGAATGTCTCCAAAGTATTCTTCATTGTGAACGACTTTTGCATAACTGGTAAACCATAAGAGATAGACAAAATTTTACTACACAAAAATGTAGATCGCGTTTAAAATACACAATTTATGTTATATACATTTTTACTTTCTCTACTACGTATAGTAAGTAGGGGAAGTATTGTATTCCACCCAAAAATTCAATACTGAGATTTCACTGGAAATACATGTTTTGAGACCCCCTGAATCCAAAAAAAGCATTTTTGGAAACATGTCCGTGTATGTGTCTCTCTGTGTGTCTGTCTGTCTGTGAACAGCAATACTCAGAAACGAACAGTCGGATAAACGCCAAACTTGGTATTTAGGTTCAGTATCTTCCAGAGATGCGACACGAAGGCTTCCAAGAAAGTTCCCCCACCCCAGATTACCCTTTACATGGAAGATTTTTCGAAAATTTTAATTTTCTCAAAAATGGCTAATGATTTTGATTAAAATATCATATGTTTAAGATATTTTCATGACATATAAAATGTATATCTTGAATTTTCTGGGAATGTCTCCAAAAGTATTCTTCATTGTGAATGACTTTTGCATAACTGCTAAACCATAAGAAATAGACAAATGTTTACTACACAAAAAAATGTAGATCGCATTAAAATACACAATTTATGTCATATACATTTTTTTTGTTGAGTGAACCATTTTCGAGATATTGCTTGTTATTCCCTTAAATTTTTCAATACTTATTTTCTCAAATGGGAATTCGTTATTCATTTTTTTGTCTTGGATATGCAAAGAGTATTAATCTGTGGGAAAGGGAATGGTGCTGCACCTAGCAACCAGCTATTAAGAGGTATGTATGTGCTTAAAGGCTACTATATTTCTATATTGCCCTTGTAAATATACATTCCCCTTACATCTACAAGAAAATTAGCAATAAGATAGAGTCTGCAAATGTTTATCTCGATTAACATGAAGTAGATGGAGAATAAGCGTTTGTAAAAATAGTTGGTACAAGAGTAGAGAAAGTCTTGTGAGTGTAACACATCAGATTTTTTTCCTTGGATGAACCATTTTCGAGATATTGCTTGTTATTGCCTTAAATTTTCCAATATTTATACTTTTTCCCAAATTCATTATTCATTTTTTTTGTCGTGGTAATGCAAAGAGAATGGAATACTCGACATAGCAACCAGCTCTTAAAATATTTGACTATCGCTTAAAGGCTAGCAATTCCCCTTGCATCTACAAGAAAATTAGCAATAAGATTAACATTTCGATATCTCGATTAACATGAAGCATATGGAGAATAAGCATTTGTAAAAATAGTTTGTACAAGAATAGAGAAAAAGTCATGTGAGTGTAACATATCAGATTTTTTTTAAAGTAAACTTTTAATTATCTCATATGGTTTATTATTATACAAAATTCAGTCAGAAAGAAGGAGGCTCGACAGGCTATTCAAAGAAGATTCAAGATAAACATTTTATTTCTCATTTCAGTATGTCAAATATGTTGTGATATTTTAATTAAAATCGTTTAAGCTGTTTTTAAGAAAATAAAAACAACATTTTCCATGTAAGGGATAGTTTGGCATGGGTTGGAAATTTGTGAATATCTTTGTCACATCTTCAGAAGATGTGGGACTTAAATAATAATTTCTTTTATCCAACTCTCTCCCTCTCCCTCTCTCCCTCTCCCTCTCTCCTGCTCCCTCCCTCCCTCCCTCTCTCGTGCAGGGACTGAACTAGCAGAAAAACCTGATCATTTTCAAATGCATATGAGTAATTAAAATGAATTTAATTAAAAATTTAACAATCAACTGTATTACAAAAATAATTGCAATTTATAGTGCTTGCATTATACTCCATTAGTATTGTGTCCAATAAATGATGGCCACCATTTCATACACATTCCTGAAGTCTTGCCTTGAGGTTTGCCGCTGCCCTATGGAGCATGTTTGTTGGTATTGCCACTATTTCAAAGCGAATAGCTAACTTCAATTGAGCAATATTGTGAGGTATTCCAATTTACACCTTTGATTTGAAGTAGCCCTACAGGAAATAATCACACATGGTGAGATCTGGCAAGTGAGCAGGCCAAGGAAGGTCACCATGCTTGGAAATTACATGTTTAGGAAACATTTCCTTGGTCACTCTTTGATATCTTTCCAGTGTGTGCAGTAATGCCTTTTTTTTTTTGTAGTTCCATTTATACCTCGCCCATAACTACATTGGTCTTATCAGTGGCTTTTCCTTTGGAACTTATTGCCTATTGGCAATGGTGTTAACTTGTATTCTCTTGTCGTTGAGTTTCTTGCACTTTTTGGGTTTTAATCATTAGATCGCACACACACACATTCACACTCTCATCCATTCTTCCAGACTCTGGGGAGGATAGGAAATAATCTTGGCTAGAGAAAAATTCCCAACCTGGAATCGAACCCGGGACCCGTTGCACAGCAGGCAGGTGCTCTACCAACTGAGCTACGGGGCCAGCCAATGCCTTCTTGTTGAAACCAAATGTTTGCAATGCCACTTCTAGCCAACTCGGGTGCAAGAAATTATTGACCATGTGCACATAATGAGCTGAATTAAAGGAAATCACATGTTCATAAGAACACAGAAGTTCTCTGCCACCCAGTATTGAAAATTCTGTTTGTTGACACATCCAGAAAGTTGGTAGTGAGCCTCATAAGACATTAAGACTATTGTGTCATCATTCAGGATGTTTAAAATGGACTGTGCACACACTCTTTGGTTTTGGAGATCTAGGACAGTTAGCCCTTGGACTAACACCATTTTACATGGATGGAAATGAAGGTCTAAATGCAGCAACATCCTAACACTGCAATCTGACATACACAGAGCAGCAGCATGTTGTGAGACAGGACGGCATGGACTCCTAATGACTGACTTGACGCAAAGCTTCCACATTTTCAGGGGTATGAACTGTACAGGGACAATCCGTTGGTTTCTGTTTTGCAGCTGAGCTTGTTTCTCAAAAATTTCTCACTCAAAGCACAATATTGTGTTCCGACTAGGTACTTGGCCATGCGATCGATATTGAATTCCCTACAAAATGCTCTTGGATTCAAATAACAAAACCGTTGGTTTTAAAATAGACTTTCCCCACCCTTCCTCTTTGTTACAGCTGCTCTGAAGCAGTCAAAATGCATGCATAATATTGCTTAAATTTACCACCCCATTATTGCTGTATGCACCCTTTTTAATGCCAGGTAACAAACACAGCCAACAATATAACTGTAGTAATAACTGTAACTGCAGGACCATTTTATATATATTTATTTATTTATACATACATAATGTTTTTAATAGTGTTTAATGCCCATTCCCTGCACGTGATACCACAGGGGTGGACACTGATGATAAAGAAAATGATAATTGGGAAAGGAAATATGGGAAGAAAACATTCCAGGCCTAAGTTTAGGGTGTCTCCCAGCATTTACCAGTTATGAAGACTGAGGAAAACCTGGAAAAACCTCAACCCTGTCAATTCGGGATTTGAACCATGAAACTCCTGTTCATGAGTCCATGACAGCATCTCAGCTACCTTTGTTGGTGCAGGACCATTAGGTTCCTTATACCATTGAAATTCAGACTTTCTTCCGAAAGTCCTTGAACCCATTAAAAGCATAGGCTCAAGAGCTTTCACAAAAAATCTAACCACTGGCATTTTTCAGCCATGTTACCTTGTTTTATATCCTTTCTTGGAATTTGATAGTCTTGTTACTTTCTCTATGCTTATCTGTAGTAAATAGAGGAAGTATTGCATTCCACCTAAAACTTTGATACCAAGATTTCACTGGAAATGCATGTTTTGAGGTGCACTGAATCCAAAAAAATAAAAAGAAAAGCATTTTTAGAAAATATCTTTCTGTCTGTAACAAAATAACTCAAAAATGAAATGGTATGTGAGTTCAATATCTTCCAAGGATGTGACATTAAAATTTTTAAGAAGACGTTTGCACAACAAATAACATGTATATCTTGAATTTTCTGCAGACAGCCTGTAAAGTCCTCTTCATTGAGAATGAATTCTTTATAATTTTATATAATTGGTAAACTGTAAGAGAGAGACACAAATTTGTTACATAAAAAAATGTAGATCTTGATAAACTAAAAAAAAATTATTTTGTGGCATTAACCATTTCTGAAATACTCTTTGTTGTTGGTTTGAATTTTCAAATACTTCATTATTTTCTCGTGGTTATGCAGAGTGGAATATCAAAACCATCACATACATAGCAACCCAGTTTTTAAAGTTTTACTATCACTTCAGCCTATTGTGTCGCTTTTATGTGTAATGAAACCATCTGCAAACCTTAATCTCAATTAACAAAAACTAAATAGAATAGTTGGTAGAATAGTCATTGAGAAAGTCATGTGAATGTAACAATATTTTTTTTAATAAACATTGATAATTTTGTTCTATAGGTACAGTGCCTTCTTTTATGCCAAGATCTTGGATCGTACGAATGCATGCTCTGCATACAGTCTCACTGCAGGGTTTTCTGTTTTGTAATTCCTGTACTACTTACTCAGGAGTATTAGTAACATATAAGTAATGAGTACTAACCTTGTACAAGTATTGTTGAAAGTAGTGTCATCGTCAGATGAAATTATCATTCACACGCATAAGTTCTTCTTGCGTAATTTTTATAATTTCAATATTATAGTCCTTAAGTTTGTCTTTTGTGTGGGGATTGTTCCTGTAAACTTTATTTTTTAGCATTTAGCAATCCCATTGTTCTAAATTTATTGACCCAAACATCTCACAGTGTTTCTAACCGGAACTGGATAACCAGGAAATTGCTGCTGAAATTGTCTACACACCTATCTACATGATTCACTTTTCACATATGTATCGTACATAAAAATACACTGTTCAAGCGTGAATTTGTTGACAGGCATTTCCATGGACTAATAGGAGAATAACATTTCTAAGGAAATCATACACAACACATGTGTTGTCGAAACACTTTACAGCACAAAGACAAAGCAACGACTGAGACAGCTAATAGTTGACATGTGTTGCACTGCTTCTGCACTGTGGCATGATACCAAGGTCACTGCCATCTTGGCCAATACCATGTAAGCCGGTTGTGGCCTTGGCATAAAACGAAGGCACTGTATTTGGAATAGGACCTTGATAGGCCAGAACATTTGTGTACATGTATTCCAGAAAATAATGCACCCATTTGAGTGCTTTATAATATTTTTAATTTAATTAAGAGTCAGATCTTTTACTTTGTGTATGAAGCACTTGTAGTCTATGGAACACAGATTGAGAAATGCTACTGTAAGGAATTGGTACAAAGTATGTACTTACCTGTAATCCTTTGCTGTCATGTAGTGCATAAACTGTTACTGTTCTTGTGTTGTAAGAACCAACCTGTCATTTGCATGTACTATTACTGTTCTTGTGTTATAAGGACCAATGTATGTTCAAACACTTCGGTTTTGGTTTCATTAATATTCTTTTGAGTATATTGCTAAATGCGTCTCTTTGCAGTGAATTATAAATTGCTGAGTATGAAAGTTGCGTATATACTTCCGGGGTAAATGAAGTACATATGATTTTTGCACAAAATGCATTAACATTTAAAATACCTGAATCTTAAAGAAGAGTTGACAATGAGTATTCTCAACCAGGATGTTTGAGGAGCTTGCCCACAAATATGTGCAATAGATTCAGATATACATTACAGTAGTAATGAGTTAAACATATTCTATGTTGTAAAGTTTCATAGTGAATATAATAGAAAGGTTTCAATTACTGTCATGTGTGTTACACATTTGGCTAAATTACATAGCTGTCTATAGCATTACTATGATTATAAAGGAGCAAATACAGAGAAACAAATGAATATAATAGAGCTCACTTGCTGCAGTCCTTTAAGTACAGTATAAGCAGAAATATTATAACTATTCTGAAGCATAATTCAGAAAAGTGAACGGATGGTTAGATAGCAAAAGCAATCTTCTAGAAGGTGCTGTTGTTACTGTCCATGTGGTTTCAGATTAATATTGCATACTTTTCTACTATAGTGATGAAAAGCTGTATAAAAAGATGTATAAGAATTGATAAGATTTCCTAACATATGCTTTTAGGCAGTGTACTGTAATATATGGGTGCTGAAATAATTTGTTATAGATTTTCTAAATATATTTTAAAACATTTATTTTATTAAAATCAACATAATTAGAGAAATTATACTAGGTAAAGAGGAAATGTAGACATTAATACTAATTAGCTCTATACACTGCAAATGCCAATACTTTGATGACGGTGCTGAATTTAAAGGGTGCATAATTTCGCCATTAGGAGGTTAATTGAAACTTGTGAAAAAGTGTAATTGAATGCAAAAAGCAGACCAAATTAATATTGTTTGTTATGGATATTTATGTAAACACATGTATATCACTTTCTTCTTTAATGTTGTTAATAAGGGTCTTTTTCAAAGCAAGTTGTTACCACTCACCTTGCTGCATGGAAATTCAGACAATGCCTCAAATATAGTCAGCAATAATTTTAAATAGAATAAAAGAATGGTTTAAAGTGGGTAACATCATATTGTTAACTGACTAGCAGTGAAGCTGATGATAATCTTGCCAAAAGAGAAAATAGTATGAAAATAAAGTTTACCCACCATTGTAAGTAGCTAAACTTTTAATCAGTAGCAGCATATTTTTTCAGAATAATTTTCATAGCATTTCTAAAAATAAAAGCTATCTAGAAGAAAGTAAAGAATGCATTTTCAGCATTCACTACTACTGTACTCCTGACCAAAGTTCTGCTAAGGGTCAGCATTCAAAGACAACAGAAATAAAAAATAAACCGCAGTTTGCTTCATTTTTCTGTGCCAAATATTTCAGAAAATGTATAGGGTATGTTCACATGGTGAGCACTCGGTAATTTACACTTGGTTAGTGTTATCTGTATTCCCAGAAGTTATAAGATACACTAGGAATGTGTTTTTAGAATAAAAGTTAGCTTTTTTACTATATGCCATAGACTCGTATGAATCATTTTAACCTAAAATATTTAAAGTTGCACCACTTTTAAAGATAAGGCAACATTTTTAAATCTTTCCCATACATTTAAACACTCTCTTCATCTCTGTGTTTACATTTTATTTTTTGTTTATTTAAGTTGAAACACTTTCAGATTTTGCACTCATTTATGTGTCAATTTGCATATACATTCCAAATCTCCAAAACCTTTAATAAGCCACAAAAAAATAATTTTGGTGAAACAAGAAGAAAAATGCTGTGATTGTAGAACTTCTTTTAAACAAAAACTAATTTCTCTAAACTAATAACATCAACATAAATTAAGTATTCAAATTTATTTTTAAAACATTAAGTAATCAGAAAGTGGCAATTGATTACCAGAACATGCCCTTTGATAATTAAAGGATTGACAAATACATAACTGGTCCAAAATGTTATTTTTTGGTAAACTTGAAACAAATTTATAACATCAACATTTATTGAGTGTTGTTAACATTTGTAAACATTCTTCTTAAAAACTGGATTATTTTGGTTACGCTGTTCACAGACAAAACTTAATAATGGATGAAAAACTTTTGGACAAATTAAGTTTTTAAATGAAAATTCTCAATTTCAGTAAGTACCTTCAGGATTATGTTGCACAAGTGTTATTCAACTGAGGTTGCTGCAACCAGTGTATGTATTAATAATTCAAACCTTGACAGAAAGCTGTGGACTGCTGATACTTACATAGAAACATTGTAAATTGAGCAGCTCTCTAACTATTCAACATTTTTAAAGAAATCAAAATACTGGTATATAGATGTCTCCAAAAGTCAGTAAATGTCATTTGTAACTAAAATTGGCAGATTTTAGACAAGTGATGCTTTTAGTAATACCCCGCAATTGTGAAAGCAAAAGGAAACTTTACAAAATTTGCATAATTCATGCTAATCAAACAGCTTTGTGCTATCAGAAACCATTTATGTTTGAGCCTTGAAATCTTGCTTACTCACTTATTTATTGCATTTGAGACCTTAGATGCAATAATTATAATTTTTATTATGCTGCATTTTAAGAAAACACTTTTAATCTGGAGTATTTAAATTTTCCTTTAGAAGTACACATATACACAGATGGCAGAATAATACATATTCTGGACATTTTTCTTCCTCTCCTCCCCTTCTCAATTACCTATGATCAGACCATATTGGAAGGCAAGACAGTTAATGGCTTCATTTCTAGTTAGGCTGCATTAGTCAACAACAGCAACAACAATGTTTTTTCGTGAGAAACAGGTGCTATTTATAATAATTAAGCTGGCAATAAGCATTACAGTAACTGTCTTCTATGTATCTGAACTATCATTCCAAGCCTTCTCGTAATGCCTTATTTGTGGCTTTGGTAGCCACATTTCTGGTTGCCTTACTACATTTAAAACTTTCAAAATTTCTTATGGCTGTGAGCTCAATCCAATTATTTTATTTTCTTCAAAGTTTTAGAGGATGGTTCCATCTCTCCTCTGTTTCTCAGTCACTGTTTTTGCTGTTACTTGTGAGTAAGCATATTGTATCTGTATATAATACTAGAGAAGACATATCTTATGTGTGTTACTTAATAGGCCAGCATTCCGAAGATATTATAATATACATGCCTGGTCTTTGTTAAATTTGTACTATAAGTTATATTGCAATAACTAACAAGCCACCAGAAAGTTTATTACGGGAGCAAAACTTTACTGATCATACAGTAGCAGATGTCCTGATTGAAAGTTTGAGATTTACATCTCCATGCTTTATATTCCATTGTAATCTTACTATGCCAGTGTAAGAAAACTAAGTACAACTAAGTTCAGTAGAGGATAAATATATGAATACATGAAGTATGATTCTTTAGGGATATGTACCTGCATTTTAAAGCACTTTTTTATAATTTTGCTTTATTCAGAACTGCAAATCCAATATTTCCATAATGTAGATCTGAAGTAAAACTATGATTAAAACAAAATATGTAAACAAGTAAACTTTTAGTTACAGGGCTGCCGTTTATTGTTGAGTGGACTCAGAAAATATTGCATGAAACAAAAAGCAATCAAATTATTAAAAATATGCAGTCCTTGTAGCAAACTAGGCAAAAAATAAACATGTAGTTTAAGAAATTGTTACAAGTGTCATTTATATTAGATGCTACCAGAGCATCCTAACTAGTTTGTAATGTTACCTTAATGTTGAACTGACCTATGAAAGCTAATGTATGAAATGAAAGGAAAGAATGTCTTTATGGTTATATAGTGAATTTATGAACTTTCTCTCACCTTTCACTGTTTTGCAACAAAACAGTGACATGATTAAAGCTATACTGCAGTAAAAGAAATTTTTATGAATTACACTGCGTGATCAAAAGTATCCGGACACCTGGCTGAAAATGACGTACAAGTTTGTGGCGCCCTCCATCGGTAATGCTGGAAGTCAATATGGTGTTGGCCCACCCTTAGCCTTGATGACAGCATTCACTCTCACAGGCATACTTTGAATCAGGTGCTGGAAGGTTTCTTGGGGAATGGCAGCCCATTCTTCATGGAGTGCGGAACTGAGGAGAGGTATCGATGTAGGTCGGTGAGGCCTGGCACGAAGTCGGCGTTCCAAAACATCCCAAAGGTGTTCTATAGGATTCAAGTCAGGACTCTGTACAGGCCAGTCCATTACAGGGATGTTATTGTCATGTAACCACTCCACCACAGCCCCTGCAGTATGAACAGGTGCTCAATCATGTTGAAAGATGCAATCCCCATCCCCAAATTGCTCTTCAACAGTTGGAAGCAAGAAGGTGCTTAAAATATCAATGTAGGTCTGTGCTGTGATCATGTCATGCAAAACAACAAGGGGTGCATGCCCTCTCCAGGAAAAACATGACCACACCATTACACCACCACCTCCGAATTTCACTGTTGGTACTACACACACTGGCAGATGGCGTTCACCAGGCATTCGCCATACCCACAACCTGCCATTGGATTGCCACATTGTGTACCGTAATTCGTCACTCCACACGTTTTGCCACTGTTCAATTGTGTTGTGTTGATGCTCCTTACACCAAGCGAGGGGTCGTTTGGCATTTTCCTGCATGATGAGTGGCTTATGAGCAGCTGCTCGACCATGAAATCCAAGGTTTCTCACCTCATGCCTGTCATAGTACTTGGAGTGGATCCTGATGCAGTTTGGAATTCCTGTGTGATGGCCTGGATAGATGTCTGCCTATTACTCCTTATGACCCTCTTCAAATGTCGGTGGTCTCTGTCAGTCAATAGACGAGGTCGGCCTGTACGCTTTTGTGCTGTACATGTCCCTTCAAGTTTCCACTTCACTATCACATCAGAAACAGTGGACCTAGGGATGTTTAGGAGTGTGGAAATCTTGTGTACAGACTTCTGACACAAGTGACACCCAATCACCTCACCATGCTTGAAGTCCGTGAGTTCCACGGAGCGTCGCATTCTGCTGTTTCACGATGTCTAATGACTACTGAGGTCGCGGATACTGAGTACCAGGCAGTAGGTGGCAGCACAATGCACCTAAGATGAAAAACGTATGTTTTTGGGGGGTCTGGATACTTTTGAACACATAGTGTATCAGGAGGAAATTCATATGATTATTTGTACGTCACTATTAGTAAGCAGAAAAAGTGTATCAATTTTAATGTATGCTATTAGCAAGATATGCTTTGCAATTACAGAATGGTTATATCCTTTCCTTGAAGTACCGTGCTTACTACAAAGATATCATTGAATCAGGATTTTTTGTTGATTACCACATTGACATTCTTTTATAATGCTTCTCCAAATATTCTGAAATTGCTCCTAGTTTCCTTTAGCAAAGTTTCAAATGCAATCATTGCAGATATTCAGCTCTGGAGCTTTGTCAAGGTCTGAGGATTAGAACTCTTGGGCTTTTATACATTATTTTTCCAGTTTGCAATGGTGGCGTGCATTGTCGTCTGTGGTTATGACTTCCTTAACTATGTTTAAAGGCTTTACTTACCAACATTACGAAAGGAGGTGCTGAAACTGGACACCATCGTTGTCCATATATTTTTGGTACCTCTTTAAGGAACTACTCACTGTAGTTCACATTTACAAAATGCTGGCAATTTCCTAGCATATATTTTTTTTTAATTTTGCCAGGGTGTATGGGTTTGCTTTGTATACTTTGTTTTAATTTACGCCAGTTTAAAAGTCTCAGGGGGTTAGATTGGGAGACCAAGGAGGTCGCAAATCTCTATTAATAATTCTTCTTCCTCAAACACACTTTCGATTGTTCTCATTGAAATATTGACTGTGTGGGATATGGCAGTGTCTTGTTGAAAAAAGCCAAAGCTACACTCCCTCTCTGTTAATTCTCTAAAAAAAATGGGGGCAAAATTTATTCACATATGTATTTGTATTGTATTGTGTTCACATATGATGTATGTATGCACTGACTTACTCTGAACTGCACATCATAGTCAACACAATACTGCAGAGCAGAGCAAAGCTAGCAGCAGTGGCTGAAAACATGCATCCACATGCCCAGTGGAAAGACACCACACAACTGGTTCATAGTTCATTGGGTCTCTCGGTAGGTATTCCTACCAACACAGTATTTAAAAAGTTTGTATGAACATGGTCCTGAAAATGTGCACCATCTGTTGCAGGAGCTTATTCTTAACAAAAAAAGGCTACAAATAGTATGAAACAACATGGTTTATAAATTTCTCAAAATGACTATCTTAACCTGAAGTCGTCTTTAATCAGCATTTTGTATTTTGACCTACTGTGCTGCCAGACTCCAGAATCACTCCATGTGCTCTCTTATATCAGCAGCACAGACTATGTGTTTGAAATGTTTCCAGAGCTAAGTGTCATGTGGATTCAAAGTCAGGTCATTAATTACATCGATTGGTTTATTTCTCATGCAAAATGATCTGTTTTAATACCAAGAGTTGCATAACATTAGTTCCAACATACAGTTTCTGATCATTCATACATCACCTAATGTATCAATAAGTTACAATCGGTCAATACATGCCGTATGTTACTTACGATTGTCATTGGAGTTCACTTTGAGATTCCTTTAAGGAACATGCTCTGACTATTGGTTTGTTGGTTTTTAAGCAGCAGATAGCCATAACTGTTTGATTCTGAAGCCACCATTATGTTCACATACACACATTTATTACTATATACACGTGCTACCAGTTGTATATTTCTCTGTGCTCAATGGCTCCTTGCCCTATGATCACTCTTTATTCCTTTTCCTTGTCCATTTTCATTTATTTTCCACCTGGTACAAGAACTTCCATAATTTGTATAAACATTTCTTTTTTTGCAATTTCTCTGTCCATTTTAAACCATTTAGTTGTATTCATTGTCACTATCACATTCATATATTATGTGATTTAGAACTTCTCTATCTCCACACAATGGACATTGAACTTCTCCATTTCCCTTTTCTTATCCAGGCTAACCCTTCCCTTTCATTTTCCGTTCCATAAATTTTTCATTTTGAAATAAAATATTAATGATCCCTTTTCTACAATTTTACTAAATAAATGTTGTATTTCAATATATTCAAATATTTTTCTCACTTCTTTCCAGAAACCTTTCACATTAGGTATTTTCCCTCTTCTGCATGCATCTCCAAATCCATTACTTTCCAAATTACTCTGCAGTAAATGTACTCACCCACTAGCATTTTTAACATTTTGATTTAATGTTAACATATAATACATCACATTTTACTAATTAAATCATATTTTAAGGCTTTCTATAATCAAACTCTTCCTCCTCACCCCTTCTCTACAAAATATTCTGTGAATCAAGTCGTTGGGTTTCCATCCTTCATCATGCCCACAAATTTCAACTCCATTCTGGCTTGTAATAGCATTTATAAACTCTCTCCAGCCATTTAACTTCCATTTCCAATGCCTCCTACAAACATCCTCTGATTGCTGACATAACTGTTTTTCCCTTTCCTGTTGCCAATGTTTTTGCTTTTTCTTTTTCCTTTGACCATTTTTCATGTTTACTGTATTTACCACCATTCTTCTCTTACATTAGATTAGAATATGAACAGAATAGTCATTTCAAACATTAAAGTGAACAGGAAAATTTCTTGTACAAATAACAGTCCAACAGCTTAAGGGAAGGTTGTGTACCAAGGGACAGTTTTTATTTTATTTTTATAAAATTATTTCTACAACTGATGTAATATTAATATCATGCAGGCATGCTATTGGGAACCCTCCCCCTTTCTGGTTGTGATTTATTAGAGCACAGGAACTAATATTTAGTATGTTGCCTCATAAGAATCAATTATTACAAAGGAAATCACACATTTTACTTTCACATGTATCAAAATAATAATACAAAAAAATATCTCAGAAGTATGACAAAAATTTACTATTTAAAATTTTAAACTGTCCTAAATTTGAAGATGTTATAGTGGAGATGAGAAGCCCCACGTATGTGCGTTGAAGTTGGTTTTAGATGCTTGGGACGCCACGCTTTGTAGTAGTAGAGATGATGCTTGTGTTACGTAATGTTACGCAATGTTACACAATATTGCACAATGTAATTTTTACGCAGAAACTTGAAGAATTTTATTTAATTTGCTGCTATGTGCATAGGTTTCAATTAATTAAGCTTATGTAATATTATTTAAATCTTCCTCGGCTGCTTCAGTCGAACTATAGAGACAAAAGGTCTTGTTCAGGTCGTGGTATGACAAAAAATGAAAGACGTCACTGAATTACTTTTAAATTTCACTTCTTTTTATTTCTTTATACTTGCACATATATAAAACACTGCACTTTATAAAAGAAACTGTGAGAAACTTTACCATTCTTAATGTATTTACTATAAAATCTTGCTCGTGACTTTTCCATCTGCATGCTATGAAACCTGATCCGCACTGACTAATTCCAACGGTAAAAACCTTAAAGCTTCGGTATTGCCAGTCTCTTATTGGCTAATTCTAGTCCAATAGAATTCAAACTAAAATTTTTCTTTACTGTTGATTGACTAATTCAAAACTGTAAGCGAAACTACGTTGTACCGATCTTTTCATGACCAGTACTTTTCAAAACTCTAAACACATTATTGTCACAAGATTATATTATTACCTCATTGTTAACAACCTAAAAAGATATTATTCTCACAGTTTTTGCACTATTAGAGTATATAAACATTTACATAACATTAATAAAATATGTTTTACAATAAAATAAGTATTTGCATGACTTACATACAATTTAAATAAAATAATTATATACATATTGTTTTCAAGGTGGGCTCTTAATTGAATTTAATTATAATAAAATACAATAAAAATAAAATTAAATTTATTCAGGCATTAAAATACTGCCTCAAATTGAACAATGAAAAGTGAACCAAAATGTAATCTGATGTGTTATTTTTGTTCTTTTTGTTCCACTTAATGTCACAGGCTGTGTTAATTTCAAAATCACATCTTCATTGCCAACTTTGCTTTCATTGTCTAATAAATGAATTAGTAGAGTAATTTTCTTGATATAATAGACTTCAAACTCACTCTCACTTTTTACTTTTATTGGTTGAACCACGAAGTGTTTCTTTGATTTTTCAACTCTACATCGTTTATAAGTGGTCCCCTATCTGAATGGTCTCTTCCTCAAATCATTTCAGCAATTCCATATCTTCTAATCATATTCATCAGACGAATCGAAAATAATTTACTTTTCTTGATCAGAATTTTTATCATCTTTAACATCCTTAAAGAGCTCTTCCTTTTCTCTTCTGGTTTGGCTTTGCTTTCATTATATTTTTCTCAATTTATTTTCTCTGATGAAAAAATTCCTTTTGACAATTTATTTCTTCTGACAATTAGCTCACAAATTTTTTCAACGGTACATTTCATTCACATTTACTTTGCCCAAGCTGGTCCTGCCCAATAGCTTTTGTCCACACTATAATATATTAAAAATTGTTTACAGATATACAGAAGGTATTTAAAATGATTACAAAATTATCTTCTGATTTAGGGTTATGTTCAGTAGGATTAATAATAAAATGTTTTCAAATTATGACTGAAGTTTTTCTGATTCATAAGTCATGTTCAGCGGGATTAACAACTCTGTAAGCAATGCTCCTCAACATGGTTGTGTTCTTTGTAATCGCATATCATTTCTTCAATGCATTCTTGGTTTTGAATGTGCATATTATAAAGTGGACACATCTATTTGTGGCCGCCAAGAAGTTGAACAATTCAGTTCAGCCATGCACTATTCATCCTTTAATACATCAATAAATTTCCACATCTATGGGTGATGTACATCCATTACTTTTTGGAAATTTGCTATACCATCCTTTAAACAGCATTGTTTGTTCTTTTTTTTTTTTTTTTTTTTTTTTTTCCTACTTATAACCGAATTATAAATATTCCATATTCAGGTAGAAACCTTGCATAGATTGTGCTCGCCTTTATCTTCAAGCAGATGTACTCTTACATACAATTATTCCACATAGTTTATAACTTCACTGAGCCTCGTCCTCTGCTGCATTGTATGCTACCTTGTTAAACATATCAAGAAAATCTTGAATAGGTATAAATGGAAGAACAAAAAGCATTGATAGCAACGTCCTAATGACACTTCCAAGTGTTGCATATGCTTATTGGAAGACCTAAGATGAAAGTTTCCTCCAATAACTTGACAGAAGTGGTACAAGTATCCTTAGAGCATTCATATTAGAGTTCGGAATCAGTCATGGATGTCTTTGGATTCGTTGGGATGCTTGTGTTATAACTCCTTTAACTGCTGCATCGATTACACAATGTGTCTTTAGTTCTATGATGGGTTAGGACATCACATATCACCACAGAATAGAGAGTATACAGAAAGGAAAGCAGAGGGCAGTTTCTTTGATTTGTATGAAGTCTAGCGCTGCGCTTGGTGCCATATTGAAACCAAGTAAATGCGAAATTATAGCTGCCTTCTACACATAGTTTTAACCCAATTAAAGTGTTTAAAATAATAAAACACATAAATATGTAATAAAAGCTATGGCCATTTTGTTTGCTTCTATGTATAACATAATAAGCTCTAGCAACATGAAATGAGGTTAGGAAAATAGGTATGACTAAATAAGGAAGTGACTTAATAGGCTGCTAAGTTTTATTTAACACAAGAATAAAAACATCTGATGTGTTACATTCTCATAACTTTCTCTACCCTTTATGGTTTATTATGGGTATATAAATTATCCTTACAAAAGTTTATTTTTCTATCTATTGCATTTTAATTGAGATAAACCTTTGCAGAAATAGCTACATTACATATTTCTTTATAAATGCAAAGGGAACCGTGATAGTCAAATGTTTAAGAACTGGACACTATATGCTGGCCTTCCATACTCTCTTCATTTAATCCTGGGAAACAACTGAAAATCGACGGAACTTAGAAAGAATGAAGTATTGAACAAATTTAAACACTAATAACAGATATCTTGGAAATGGTTGATGCCACAAAAAATTTATTTAAAATAAATTGTGTGTTTTAAAGAGATACACTTTTTTGTATAGTACGTTTTCATCTATCACTTAATGTTTATCAGTTATACAACATTATACAACATTCCTTCTGAATGAAGAGGACTTCAAAGGCTATTCCCAGAAAATTCAAGATATACATTTTATTTGCAGTGTAAAATAAATATCTTTAATATATGGTATTTTAATCAAAATCGTTGGAGCCTTTTTTGAGAAAATAAAAACATTTGAAAAATGTTCCATGTAAAGGGTAATTTGGGGTGGGGGTTTTTCTTTAAAATTTTCATGTCGCATCTTTGGAAGGTACTGAAGCTAAGTACCAAGTTTGGTATTTATCCGACTTTTCGTTTTTGAGTTATGCTGTTCACAGACACATACACAGACTTTTTTCTAAAACTGCTTTTCTTGGATTCAGGAAGCCTTAAAACATATATTTCCAGTGAAATCTCGGTATCGAATTTTTGGGTGGAATGCAGTACCTTCTCTGCCTACTATGTACATGGTAGAGAAAGTATAAAGCTTAAGGCATTGTATCAGAATAAGCAGTAAATATGATTAGACAGAATTAATAAAGTCGTACATAAAACAACTGAAGAGCTTGATGCAATAACATGAATAGCCACATCACTAACTTCACAGCATTTCATGTTCTTATTCCTTATCTTATACTTTCTTTAAAACTCAATTTATTAGCAAATTATTATTTGTTCTAACTTTCAAGAGGTTTTAATCCATTCCTGTTTGAATATGTAGGTAATGTGATACTCTGTGGTTTACCATGTTATTGCACCAAGAGCTTCAATTATATTAAAGGAAAATAGTGTTTATATATGATTTTCCTTCTGTCTTTCTTATTTAATGTCCATTCATTTATGTAGCAACTACAACATGTAGTGTCATATATATCTCACAGATGAGTCACTTTTATTAATTTGTAGCTTTTTTCAGTTTGAGTTTTCTTTTTTACTCATGAAATTTAAGAAATAAAAATTGTTCATCCTGACAAAACGTTTTATTAAATAAAGTAGAGGAAAATGCTTACTTGGGTGGCTGAACTGCACATTCTCTATTAAATTAATCAATTTCTTTCCAACATTATTTGTCATTAGTCTGAGAAAGTTATCAGTGAACATGTTCTGTAGATGTTCAACGTAGGTTATAAAGGTAGAACTTGGACAGTTTAGGTTTCTGAAGGTATCCATATTCTTATTCTCACATGCTTTAAAATGAGAATACAGATTAGTATAATTAAAGCTATTTGCTTCTTCTTGTGAATATGCCAAGCATGTAACCACATTCATGAATGGCTAAGCACCTTTTAATTAAGTACACACAAATATACTGTGTTGTTGAAGTTAAACGCTTTGTATGAATACGTTTTATTTATTAATTGTGCATTTTAGCTGCTGAGCTTATCTTCAACTCAACATTTGTTTTATGCACTGTAAAAGTTAAAATATTTGTTAATGCTTAAAGGTTTACTGCATTTATAATGAGCAGTAGTAGGAGAAAAGGTCGCCAATGGTGCTCAGCACCTGTTTATTTGGTATGGCAGACTTCACATATGTGCACTAAATTTTGGCATACGGATTACAGCCAAGTCTCCTTTCTGTATACTCTATTCTGTGGTATCACGTGGCCCATAATTTTGCAGTAAACAATTGTGCAAACTGTGTAAGTGATAATTTAAACATTCTGTTGCTGAAGATTATCAAACTTGATAACTAAGTAATATTCTCCACTGTTGCAAACACTAAAATTCTGTTTTCATCTTCTGGGCCTGAATCATGTATTAACAGCTGTGTACCATTTTTAGTTACCTTATACTCATAAGGTATTTAAAGGTTTATAACAGATACGTGATTTTATGCCCAGTTTACTAATTTCCTGAGAGTGTTGTAGAATTTCATCTCTTGTACTGTAGGACTTACAGTCATACATAATACTTAAGCTGGAGGTTTGCTTGAATTATCTTCTGTTTTTCTCTTTACTTCATTTACAGTTTTCTAGCTTTCACCTTCAGCAGAAGTAGAGCATTGATGTTCATGTGTTCCATATTTTGTAACAGTTATGGTGTTAGTAAGCACTCTTTGTTTGCATCTCCAGTAGTGTAGTTCCATTAGGGTTCATCAAGTGAAAGTGGTAACAAAATGAATTTAAATGAATCATTGGCTTTCCTCTACTCAAGTAAATAATTTCTGCCTTAGTTGAAATTTTGAAACTTGACAAATATATGTAGTACTAGGTTATGTTCAACAAAGTATAAACAAAAGGGCAATAAAAGGGAAGGAAGTGATAGAAATGTGTCAATGGATGAAATGGGTTAGAATGAAATATACCATTGTCTCGGATTTAATGCTTTAGGAATGAATTTGATCGGATGAAATGAAATCAAATGTATGGCTTCTGAGAGATAGTTTCCTTGGGAAAAGTCTGATCATTTTTGGAATGGTCCTCCCTATAGGTTTAGAAGCAGTTGGTGTTAAAATGTGAGGAGGTTTAGCAGATGAAGTTGAAGGTATGGAAATAATAGGTTCAGCAGCAGAAGCCAAAGTAATAGTTTTAATAGTGGAAATTGGTGTGGAAACAGGATCAAAATGACATAGTGATAGTGCCAGAAGGTCAGTAACATGTGATGAGAGGAAATCTAGATCGTTGAAGTAATCAGTATTAAGAGGGACCATTCCTGTTGCTTTGAACCCACTTACAATATTTCTTGACATAAATGCAAGTTCATAAGCCTTTCCAACCAAATCTACAGTTTGTGTAAAAACTTTGTGACTTCCATATGTGCAAGAGAGAAGTGGTGAAAGTGGTGGGGGAGCAAGGGACTAGAAGTAATATCAGAACTTGCAGGCAGTCTCATGCCAAGGAGTTGTAAACAACCATGTAAGTTTGCAATACCACGCTCACAGCAGTGGTACACTCCCCCACCACTCTTATTGCTTAAATGGGCTGGTCAATGCCATTGCGTATCTTTGCTTCAGGAGTGGAGGATTGTCACCACGTTTAACACAAGCTGTATATTATCATAAAAGATCACTGGTTTGTCGCATTTTCAGGCATTTAAATAGTTATGGCAGTCAATAGAACATCTTCAGTCACCCAAACAGTCTTTTTGAGTGTTTGTAGCTTAGTCTGGTATGAAGAGGTAATGTAAGGTGGGTCACATGAGAACTTTTAGCTTTCTCTGTTACTGGGATAGAGATATGGCTTTCATGCTTATCTAAAATAAAGATTAGACTACAGTATTATTTCGCGATGGCTTACAGGGCTGATAAAATGTTCCATATATTGTATTAAAAGAAATAGCCTCATTGGACCAGTCACTCTAATTTGCCATACCTACTGAACCTGCTGGTGTACCTTTCAGCATGCGGAGCATAAATAGGCCCTCAGAAATACAAAAAGAGGTGGAACACTATTACCAACTGCATTTATTGCAGATATCATAGTGATATTTTGTCCCCTCTCTGCAGACATTATGCAGCCTAACTGCGACATTCCTTTTTGGGGGAATCTGAACTGTTTATATGCCTGCCCATTTCATCTGCATTCCATATTTGTTGTGGCTGATACTCTTTATGCTCTTCTGAAAATCTCTGAAACTATGCCTATTGAAAGAATTTGAGTATGAATGACTTATTGATTCTAGTTTCCGAAGGGACAAGTCTTTGTATCTTTGCAGAAAGTACCATAACTATACTTCTCCTGCAGTCTTCTTCTCTTCCCACTTTTGCAGACAATTCCCACACTCCCTTGTATATTGGTATGCCAGTGTTCTTATATTTAGAGTAATCCCATAATGGAGTCTCGCAGCATGTTTTATGTATTGAACTAATTGAATATCTTTCTCTGAAGAAAAAAATGTTATACATAAAATTTTGAATCAGGATCCTTCCTTGCAGAAACATGATTTGAAATTGCTGATTTTGCCCCACCTTTTTTGTTGCAGCAGATCTTATTGACAATTTTCCTGCTAAAATATCATTAACTGTCCCTTCCGTGCATTCTTTGGGGAGCAGTTCCCTTTTTCCTCCTAATTTGCTTCTTGGTGTGCCTAAAGCAAAGTTTCACAATATGAAGATATATGCTTTAAAGGCAACCATAAATTCAGAATATCAGTGTTCATAGCATACTTAATCTAACCTTAAAATAATAAGAACAATAAAATGCAATATTTCCGAAGTACCAAGGGACACCTAATGAATGTCTCCTGCTACAGCTTCATGCATTTGGAGGGAAAAGGTATGAAATAAAGATAAATAACACAGGTCTACAAATAAAATTTTTTTGTGAGCTGTTTTACATTTGAAAGGTGATTCTTAATATTTCAGTATTGCTGATTTCAAAAATGACTTCCATTTTTCTCTATTACATCAGGTTTTTTTACAAATCAAAAATTAAGTATTCACATATTTTCTTCAAAAAATTTATTTTTTATTGCCAAATATCTCATTTAAATTCATTTTATAAACAGAAGGTCAATAAAATCTTGTTCGTTTGGTATCAGATGTTTGTCTCTTGGATTTTCTCTTGTGTTTTTTTGTGGAATCCCTATACAGCATCTAGCAGTAATCTGCAATCATTGAAGAATTCCATCGTCTTTGGTATCTCCTCTCCATTTCTCGAATATCCTGATGGAACCTTTCCTCTTGTTCCTCACTGACTGCCCTTGTTCCTCTCTCCCAGGTTGTCGGGAAATACGTCCATATGTGAAAACAATGTTTATGAAAGTGTAATTTGAGACTCATGTTGCATCCTAAAGTTCTGAACTTCTGTAGCAAGTTGCTCACAATTTTAACGTAGTTAGGATGTTTATTGTCTCCTAGAAAGTTGTCTACAACTTCTTTAAATGCATTTCGAGCTTTTTCTCTTCAGAAGCCACAGTAGCTTCAAATTGCCTGTCTTTAAATAGAGCTCTGATTTGCAGACCCGTAAAGATTCCTTCTTTTATTTTTGCTTCAGAAAGAGCGGGAAATTTGAGACTGAGATGTTTGAAACAATCACCATCTTGATCAAGTGCTTTTATGAACTGTTTCATTACACCAAGTTTTATATAAAGAGGTGGTAAAAGAATTTTGTTAGGATCCACTAGGCTACCCCTTATTGTGTTCTTACTACCTGGCGTTAAACTTTCTCTTTCGGCCATTGTCTTTGTTTCCAATGTTTGTCTCTTGCCCTACTATCCCACTCGCATAAATAACATGGAAAATTTGTGAATCCCTGTTGTTGGTCTAATATTATACAGATTACTTTCAAATCTCCACACATCAACCACTGATGTTCAACATGTTTAATTCTCTCCAAAACATACTTCAAACTTTCATAATTCTCCTTCAGCTGACTGAATACGCTACTGGAACAGAAGAAAGAGCATTCCCATTGTGAAGCAGCACACCCCTAAGACTTCTTTTACTGGAATCAGTAAATAGCCTCCATTCATGTGGATCATATGTAACACAACCCAGTTTCTTTATTAAGTCCGGAATGCTATTACAGTAAACTAGATTTACTTCTTCGCTGAAGTATTGCAAGAAATCCTTTTCTCTGTTCCTGTAGAAAGTTACTGATGTATCAGCTGCAAGTAAGTTGTTTTCTTGTAGTCTGGAACCTAACATCTCGGCTGCATCCTTGGGAAGATTTAAATCCCTTAAAATATCATTTAGGTTGTCTTGTGATAATGGTTGTGGTGTATTTGATGTTTCAAGAACGAACTCCTCAGACGCATGTGATGATGGTGAATCACTGATATTGTCTGTATCTGAAATAAGTTCACTACTGTCTGTAGGTGGCTTAGGTTTAGGAATACCAGGGCCATGGGCCACTCGTCTCATAGCGAATGGCAAGTTTGGGTATACAATTCCTGTTTTGTTCCTTGCATTATAACCCTTCACATTGCATGTACAAAAATAACAGTCAACACCGATTGTGAGGTTCACGCTACACCATTGGTATTCCAAAACATAGTGATTGTTTCTTCCCTTTTGTCTAATTTCATAAGTCTTCAACACAAACACTTCACACATTATGAGGAGCCCAAGACCTGAATTGATCTCCTATTCCAATTCCAAAGTAAGCTTTGTATGCTTTTCTTACAAATAAGGTTATGTTTTTTTTTTTTCTGCTTATATACAATAAAACTACCACAAATATAACAAAATTAATTTGGATTATTTACATAATACCTTCTTTCCATTATGCTGTCCTGAGTTACATATGATAAAGATAACAGAATGGTATTATTTAAATGCCAATTTCTTGCTTTATACAACTACTATTAAGCCCTGTAACAGATCAATTCTCAATACAAAATAGCGTAAGCAGCTTAGAATGTGCTGCCACCTGCTATAAATAAGTCAACTATTTCCTTTTAGTAGCTTTATTCCAATAGATTCAATTGTTGCAGTACTGTAATGGTTCATGATCACATAGAAGATACACAAATAAATAAAAATGGAAGATATGAATTTTGAAGAAAAAGAATGGTAGGTGATACGACAATATGGACTTCATTTTTGGAATCATGACATGGAAATTACTATAAAAAGACCTGAATATCTAAAACAGCAAAATCACTGTTGACCTGTGTAATCATGCAACTAAATTAGACAAGCTTAATATAACAGAAATAGAATGTGATATGATCATAATATTTTTAGTTAAGAATACAAATAGAACATTGTAAAAATCATAATTTTAAGAAGGAAATACTTTGTAATTAAAAATATGAAAATCACAAAAATTCTGCAAGCATGCCAGCTATTTCCGGTGTGCACAGGATGTCCAACAAAATATACCAGTTGCCCTGTTTTTAAGAGGACAATAAAAGTTTCCTCCTTTATATAAAACTCTGGAATTAATACTGTCACTTGGCACAATACCTTCCCCTATTTTTCAGATTTCCACATTTTGCTGGCTTTCCTGCAAAAGCAAGGCTTTTAAAATGTATTTATGTGTATTTATTCTTGCATCTTTTATTGTATATTGTTTGTGATGCTGCACATAACAATACTCATTAGCACACACAGAGAGTCAAATGATTTATTTTTCATAACTTCTTTCTGTTTGACACAAAACATTGGAATTCAAAGTTTATAGGCAGTTTTGCTACTTGGTATCTTTAAAAGAGCTGCCAATGTAGAAGAAAGCAGTATGTTACAGTTATAAAATGTTGTGTACATATGCTCTTTTTTTTTTTTTTTTTTTGGAATATCCTTTATTGAACTTAAGCTGTGCAGGAGTTTCATCATATCATGTAATGTGCAAATAGATTAATAATGATTTATAACTTTCCTGGTGAAAACGTGTAAAATGCTTCCTATGTGACCAGCTAGGTGAGGATGTTTGGTGTTCTAACAAATTCAGGTCATAATTCAGGAAACTACTACTTAAAGTGATTTCAGCCATTGGAAGGATTTCAACAGTTGAATGGTCAGGATACTCATAATCTTGAAGGCCATCCAAGGAATTTTTTTCCTAGTCTGTATGGGATGTCCCAAAAGACTTCCTCCAGAAGAATTTCTGGAGTTAACCATTAGAATTTTATCTATGCCTGACATTTTTTTTTTATGTGTAGGCAAATGGTTTGCTAATTGATATTACTTATGCATCTGGCTAATACAGAGAGAGCCAAAAAACTACTTACCGGCTGCGCGGTATTTTTCCTGATTGCGTCCTCAGCGCTCATTTCTGTCTGCCGCTATCATAGAAAGGCGCAGATGAAACCATACAACATTTTTAAAACTACTCTTAAAGGCTTTACTTACCAACTTTATGAAAGGAGATGCTGAAGCTGGCCACTGTCATTGTCCATACATTTTTGGCTCCTCTTTAGGAAACTATCCATCACTCTCTGTAGTTCATGTTGAGAAATGCTGGCAATTTCCTGGCAGATATTTTGTTTTAATTCTTTCAGGGTGTGTGGGTTTGTCTTGTACACTTTGTTTTAGGTTACTCCAGAGCTAGAAATTGCAGGGGTTTAGGTTGGGGAACTGAGGAGACCACAAATCTCTACTAATAATTCTGTCCTCAAATGCACTTTCAATTGTTCTCATCGAAATATTGGCCATATGAGCTGTTGCAGAGTTTTGTTGAAAAAAAGGCAAAATCACCTCTCTGGCTGCTAAACAGTGGAAAGACACAGTGCAACCAGTAATATTGTTCATGAAGTACCCCTTCATGATGAAAAAATTGGTGTATGGTGCGCCATGAGTGGAGAGTTATAGGGCCAATTTTTTTCAAGTCAACAGTTGACACCCATACATATGTGAATACAATTTTGGCCCCTTGTTTTAGACAATTAACAGACTGGCAGCATGATTTTGCCTTTTTTCAACAAGACTCTGCTACAGCTCATACAGCCAATATTTCGATGAGAGCAATTGAAAGTGTGTTTGAGGACAGAAGTATTAGTAGAGATTTGTGGCCCTCTTGATCCCCCAACCCAACCCCCTGCAATTTCTATCTCTGGGGTAACCTAAAACAAAGTGTACAAGACAACCCCACACACCCTGAAAGAATTAAAACAAAATATCAACAGGAAATTGTCAACATTTCCCAACGTGAACTACAGTGAGTGATGGATAGTTTCCTAAAGAGGTGCCAAAAATGTATGGACGATGACGGTGGCCAGTTTCAGCATCTCCTTTCATAAAGTTGGTAAGCAAAGCCTTTAAAAGTAGTTTTAAAAATGTTGTATGGTTTCATCCGCGCCTTTCTATGATAGCGGCAGACAACGAGCGCTGAGGATGCAGACGGAAAAACGCTGTGCAGCCTGCTCATAATTTTTTGGCTTTCCCTATCATGTTATGCAAATAAAATCAGCAGTATAAAAGATGCAGCCCCTGATACTAAAGCATTTTTAAATAAAATGAATATGTATTAAAATGCTAGTAATGAGAAATAGATATGGCAGAATATTTAACATTGATGTTAAAATGGAGGCGTATTTCTTCCTGTACCCCTTTTCTTTATCTAAAATACTATGCTATAATATTCCACATTTTATACATTGCACGTTGTCTTGGCTGCAACCATAGCAAATACAGATTTGTTTGAGAGGAGAGCAGCCACATCAACTTTTTCAAGTGTACCCCCTACCAAAATACTTCCTGGGTACACCTTGTATGTAGACATTTGAATTAGCTTAAAAATGTCTGCATTCTTCAGATTAACAGAACTACACATTTTGCTCCCATGGTTTGGATGCTCCTCATGATTTCAAGGGACAGATATTCCTCTGCTATGAGCACTAGACTATCCTGTAGCATAGGTTCAGCCAAATGGCAGGTAGTGAAAGAACAAAAACACCAAGAAGACGATAGGACCATTGACCCTCTCTGAGAATGGCTTCAGGAAAAGTTGAGAAATGATACCATATTGGCCTGAAAATTAACCATCCCTGGGCATAAGCCACACCCTTAAAATTTGAGGGGGGAAGAAGGAAAAAGAGGTTTGGCGCAAAAATAAGCTGCACCCAGAAGGAAGAAAAATTACTATGAAATTAATTTTCTTGTACTTCTATATACATAAACATTTTTTCTAATGTATGGTACAGCATATTGGAACCTAATACATTACCATATTTTGTCTTATTCACTGTATCACTACCAGCATTCATCACTGTCACCATTTCCTTCATTCTTCTCCCAAAATGCATCTCCTCGCTATCATCCAGTGGACTCAATATGAAGCAAGAATCTGCTTGCACAGAAGGGTATATATGAATATTCTAAGTAGTACTGTGTGTGTGAGAGAGAAAAACTTCCTATTGCACTTCAGGTGTGCAAATGAGATGAACCTGCTTCAGTATGACATCTGCATTGAAGACAGTTCTTTAAAGTCTGGAGACAACTTTCACCAACTGGTTGCCTGGAAAGAATTTTGTGCTGTTTTTTTGCATGTAGCTTGAGCAGGTATTATAGTAGGCATTGTCTTATAAATAAATATATATCATTTCCAGTGTGAATGTGGGTAATGTAATATGTGAATCTAGTTGGTACACATTAACAACACAAATACTGTGCTGTAATATTATGATTGTTTGCAGATCAGTCTTAAATATGGTGTTTATTTGCATTAAATGTCTTGTTAAGCCTCATTTTACAATTCACATTAATGAATGGAATACACAGTTTAGTAACATAAACCTAAAATACTTTTCTGAGGTTATCAGTAGTGGAATAAGTATTTCTTAATTATACTGTCTTTATATTATACTTATTACATTGTTCATTATTAACTTATTGTTTATATTTGCAACACTTCAAAGAACTACTCTTATGCAAAATATTTGCAAAATTAGTCATACATTTCTTTAACATGAGCTTGTAAAGCATTCTCAAGATTTATGTTATTTAATGTATGTGCATAGTATAATTTTAAAATGTTGATTATTGTTTCACATATTACGAATTGTGGAGATAATTTTTTTTTATCCCTATTAATGTAAATTTTGCAGCTACAATTAATTGTCTTTGGATGTTGTGGTAAAAGCATTCATAGATATACTTGAGATTCTGAAAACAGTGCAGCCATTAGAAACCCATTTAAAAACAGCAGTTTTGCCATTTTATGAGTAAAAAGGACGATGCTCACTGTTTCAATGTTATCATCTATAAAACTCCTGTCTATGTTCACTCTATAGAAAATGTGAATGATACTTTTCAGAGTAATAAGGTGCTATGAATAATTTCAGTCACGCCATTTCAATTTTTAAGGATATATTAATATTCATAACCATAGGTTAATTATGCAAACACAGTGTCAATGAGTGTTTTCACCATCCTGTGGGATCTTCTTGTCATAAGTTGAATTTAGCTGTTAAAAGTATATTCTTAAGTAAGTTACAGTTTTCCTATTCCTATGGTTAAGTTGTATGCAGTTATTTCATATTATTTGATGGCTGTATGCCTTGCTTTAAACAAAAGATCTAGTCATTATGCACTTATCTTCCAGCATTACCTTTTTTGTATGTAGAGTAGTGTGTTAAAATGTTCAACAATTCAGGATGTATTTCAGTGTTTGTGTATTTTTTATACTAATTATGTAATCAGGATTCAAATCAATGGGGAATGGAAGAGGTTTTCCAGATCCCACTGTGCTTTTGGATTATTATTATTATTTAAAAACAAAATTATTGTTACCCAGGAACACCCTTTTGTCACCTTATGATGACCACTTACCTCCTCCTCCCACACAATAGTTTGGTTCTGAACCCTGAAAGTAGTAGCACCACTAATAATTGATATTGTGAATATTAATGTAAGAATATGTAAAAAAAACACATGTTCTAAAACTATAATAAACATAGAAGAATTTTTGAAATGTTACTCTCCCTCATCTCTCCTACTCCTGTTATGTATTTGCTGCTTCATACTTGTACTTTGGATTAATGCTTTTGATTGATTTATTTATTTATTTATTTATTTTAAATCATACAATATACAGAGCAAAACTCTTATTGTAGATAATGTCAACATGTTAATTACCATAATGTACAGTGTTAGTAGTAACAATAATAATAATAATAATAATAATAATATACAAGCTAATATGTAGTAGCTGTCATAACTAAGTACAATGCAAATGGTAAAAATCTGATGTGCTACACTCACATAACTTTCTCTACTCTTGTACAAACTATTTTTACAAACTTTTATTCTCCATCTATTTCATATTAATCGAGATAAACATTTGCAGAAACGATCTTTTGACATGCAAAGAGAATTACATTTTACACATAGCGACCAGTTCTAAAAAATATTTGACTATCGCTTAAGACGTACTATGTTCCCCTTGTTTTGTATTTGCAAGGGCAATATAGAAATACAGTAGCCTTTAAGCATCAACATATCTCTTAATAGCTGGTTGCTAGATGCAGCACCATTCCCTTTGCCACAGATTAATACTCTTTGCATATCCAAGACAACAAATGAATAACGAATTCCCATTTGAGAAAATAAGTATTGAAAAATTTAAGGGAATAACAAGCAATATCTCAAAAATGGTTCACTCAACAAAAAAATGTGTATGACATAAATTGTGTATTTTAACGTGATCTACATTTTTTGTGTAGTAAAATTTTGTCTATCTCTTAAGGTTTACCAGTTATGCAAAAGTCGTTCACAATTAAGAATACTTTTAGAGACATTCCCAGATAATTCAAGATATACATTTTATTTGTCATGAAAATATCTTAAACATATGATATTTTAATCAAAATCGTTAGAGCCATTTTTGAGAAAATTAAAATTTTCGAAAAATCTTCCATGTAAAGGGTAATCTGGGGTGGGGGGATTTTCTTGAAAACCATCGTGTATCATCTCTGGAAGATACTGAACCTAAATACCAAGTTTGGTGTTTATCCGACTGTTTGTTTCTGAGTTATGCTGTTCACAGACAGACACACACACACACACACACGGACATGTTTCCAAAAATGCTTTTTTTAGATTCAGGGGGTCTCAAAACATATATTTCCGGTGAAATCTCGGTATCAAATTTTTGGGTGGAATACAATACTTCCCATACTTCTATACGTAGTAGAGAAAGTAATAAGAAATTTGCTTCTTCCTTTGTTAAAGTATTCTCCTGCACATCCCAATACCATTAAATGTTGCATTACAAATTCTTTAATTAATTGGTGAAAATTCTTTTCCTACCTTACCTAATCTTAGAAGCCATTGGTCGTCAATTACATTGAATTTCTATTGTCTTTTGGGTTTTCTCTTCCCATAGTAGTATTTAAATGTTTTTGCTTAAAACATATGGCCATCCTTTTGTCTTTTTTACTGGATTACAAGACTTGATTTATCTTTCTTATGTAATAAATTACAAGTGCCAGCTTGGTAAGGGGCCCATATGAAAGTGATTTGACTGATGTGTGTATGCAGTAAATAAATGCTTACCTTGCCGGATTGTATCAGGCATAGCATCCATGTATTACACTTGTCCCTTTCTACATCTTTTTATGAGGGTTGTATAGAAGACTACTCTTGCTCACTTGTCATTTATTATCTGTTGATTAAAATTACAAAATAATTCATGACATCGTCAGTACAAACAAAAAGAAAGAAAAAAAAATGAAAGATACAGTATATACAATAGAACAAATAAATACATAATAATTACAAATTAATAAATTACATAATCATATATTTTTGTTATTAAAAGTGCATGCAGCAGCAGTAGGTTTAGTTTTGAATAACTGGATTCTATGAGATCTGACAAAGTTTGTATTTCCTCTTGTGAAATGATTATGAATTTGATTATTAACTGTTTCACACATTACATTATGTCTTAAATACATAATAACTTCAAAATGTATATAAAGAATATAAGGTAAGAATATTTAATTTTACAATAATATCTCTACAAGATAGTTGTGCTGTTAAATCCATCATCACACTAATTGATCTTTTTTATAGAAGAAAAAGTCTTTTAATATACTTATCAGCACAGTGACACCAGACAGCTATTCCATAGGACAAATGTGGATAAATTAAACCATAATAAATATTCATTAGTATACTTAAATCCACAACTTTTGCCATTCTTTTTAGAAGAAAAATACTAGAACTTACCTTATTGCAGATTTTGTCAATTTGCTTATCCCATGTGAGATGTTTATCAAGCATAATTCCAAAAAGGTTTGTATAATGAACCTCATTAATAACTTCATTATTAACATTAACTTTTAGCTGAATATAATTTCTGTTTTGAACCAGCTGTATATTCATAAAACCAGTTTTCTTTGTATTAATATGTAATTTATTTAAATTAAAAAACTGTGCGATTTGCATAATACTTTGATTAGTGGAAGTCACAAGTTTTTGACAGTTATCGCTAGTGTTAACAATGGGTGTGTCATCAGCATAAGCAATAATATTTAACATTTAACTTCTACAGCAGCACGTTCAACAGCTGGATAACACTCACTCACTTCGCCTTTTTATTCACAGAATTGAACTTGTAAGAGCTAAACTGATTTGAACTGGACTCATCCCTTGCCCCATTGAAGCAAATGCCACATTTCCAAAGTTAATAAATTTGACTTGTAGAAAGTTTGAGAAATTGTTGAGTAACTGCTGCTGTCATCCTTTGCGCTAAGCTACCATCCACCCAGGGGCATATTCTCCATCCCCATCATTTTGGAGGGAAAATAAGTATAATACATTAACTAATTCATCTTTGAATATTGTCAGATGGATGTATTCTATTTTCACCATAAAAATAACATCCAAATATGGTTTGAATTCTCTCCTTAGAACATTAATCGCATGTAATTCCACACGGCTCAGATGTGTGACATTACAGTGGTCTCTGCCTGGTATGATGTTGTGGCAGCTCTCTGCTACAGTTCCACGAGGGAAATAAATGTGACAGAATGTCCAATTGAATGCAAGAAAAATATTCCATTCCAATGCCTTAAGAGGTAATACTTTTGATATGATTCTGAAGATAGTGACACTCGTCAACCCTCTAATCACCAACCCTTTACATAGCCAGATTCCAGGTAATGGTTTGAGAGGTGAATGACTTTGTTTTGAAAACTTGTGTTGTCAAAGCACCAAACTAAATATTATGGCTGAAGAAGACATGATTGTAAATTTATTTGAGTAACCATTTTACAGAAGAAAAAAAGACCAGAAATTTAGTATAATTAAAAGCGGGCAACCAGCTCCTCCTCTCGCAAACCTGAAGTCTGCTTGTGTGTGTAATTAAATACCGATTTTTATACCAATTGTGTATGGTTGAGAAAATCTCTGCAAATTGATTTATTGGCCTTGTTTATTATTTCAAACTGAAATTTTCACCCTTGAACAGTAAAAAGAGTGGCTATTCAGATCTCAGTATTGCTATTTCTATTTTAGACATAAGAAATCTAATGCTCACATTCACACCTTAACAACTTTGAGAACATTTGGTAAACAAGGCACTGGGATTGCTAAGTAGTTTCATATGAGGCTATCATGCTGAGGTTCGATTCTTGGCTCTGGGATGGCAATTTTAATTTGGCCCTTTCCACAGTAAAAGCTGTAGGTTCTCTCATTCCATTACCATTATCCCCCCTCATTCGAGGTAATGGAGTCCTCCCTCTGGGTGCCTCAAGTTAATAAATGGAGTCCATATAGTGCCTGATGGAACAAGGTTTACCCAGGTCATCAACCAACATTTGGTTAAAATAGAATAGAATTGTGTTCTCTGGTATCTCACCTTAGATACAGAATGACATAATCCAGAGCATCAATGTATTATGATAAATAAAATAAAGTCACAAATAAGCCAAAATTTGTTTTAATTTTGATAGGCAAAACCTCAGATATCGCCAACTTATCTCTCTTATCAACTGTGATGCAGTCTATATACAATCATGAACTTGTCAAAAGACTTTTAGTGTTTAGTGATGTTAGCTCGAAGAAGTGCAAGTGACATTGCAAACCTGGTTATGGAAGTCCTGAACCAATTTGAATGCAGGAGTAAGCTCACTTCTCAGATACGGGGCTTCAGTGATATCAGGTGAACTAAATGGTGTCCATTCGAGAGTGAAACGGATGATAACTGAAGCAGTTTTTATACATTGTTTTGCTGCATTTTCAGCTTTTCAATAAAGAGAATTAATCTTCTGGATAAATTCCTGAAAAAAAAAAATTTCACATCTTGCTCTCACAAGATGGAACTTTTCCAATGTTTGGTATAAACTGTTGCTAATTATCTGATTAACTGGAAGACTTATTTGAAGACACATTAGAGTCATCAGGGGAATGGGACAATGTAGTTATAAGGGAAAGAAATGGATTTCTAGTGAAATTAGGTGACATTGAATTTGTTTCATTTTAAGTTACTTGAAGACATATGTTCATATACAAATGTAGTTTATAACATTTTATAATCACAGCACTTAGACATCAAGTATTGTTCAAATGAAATCCTTAAGTTGGAGCACATTTTGTTATCAAAACAGTGGGTTTGAAAACTGAAAATTTTTGGTAGAACATGCATCAATCATATGAGGCACTGAAGAAAAGACAAAAACAGAACAATGTATTGACAATACAGGGCGAATTTAAAAGACTTTATTATGAAATTTACAATACAGTGATTATACAGCTTCAGTCAGGTTTTGTTTCACTGCAAAAGTTATCCTTTTTGAGCTTTCAGGCTGCAGTTAATTTTCCAAGAGTTTCAAGAGCAACTGTTTTTGGAATTTGTAACATACAGTAAATTTTTTTATTTTGTGAGACTGAAAGCTGAACTCAGGCATTTATACTTAGGCCATTTTAAAGAAAAGAATCTTGAAGATATCCACAGGTTTTGACTTCAAATGGACTTCATTATGCTTTGCAAGAACTCAGTAAATTGTATGAACTAGTCAGAACAATTTCTTCAATCAAATCATCAGTTGAACGTTTTCGGCATTGAAACGAATAGAAACTTTCCAAAGAAACACTCAAGGATAAGAATGTCTTTTCTGTATTGGCCATGATGTCAATAGAAAAGGATCTTATATTGGCAATGAAAATCAGTTCATTTTTCTACAGAGTGGTGGTCAAGTTCTGCAAAAGACAAGGATGGAATTTTGCTTTAAGTATTAGGTGAGTCTGAGTGCTGTAATTTAACTTTTAAGTAGACAACAGCAAATTGAGGGTTTAAAATGTTATCAAATTACTCTGCTTGCCTATACTTATTATACTTAGTACATAGTTATATTAGGGTTTTGTTTTATGGTGGAAAACACTGGAATGGCGTTTTGGAACTTCTTTATAGACTTTTAGAATCAAAAGTTCATAAATAAAATTACCGATATTGAATTATTATTTGAGATTAGTGCGTTAAAATATTTTTCATTCCAGTTGTTTTAATTTCACAATAGTGCAAGATATTGCATAGTGCTTAATTATTTTGTTACATAAACCAGTGCGTGACATTTGTTTGAGAATATTCATTATTCTTGTTTCTGGTTGGGTTTGTAATCCATGTGCCAAAAGTGCAATGTGCATTTGTGTTGCAATCTCTTTTATTATAATAGTTATCTGTTATTTCTTTACAGCTATAGTTGTAGTAAAATGTAAAACTTATTTGGATTAATTACAGACTCAAAAGGTCAAACTGAATGAACCTTTAGAGAAGCTTTGTGGACTAGTTATGTGTACCAACTGGCAATGACGTGTTGAGTGATCAAAATGAAAAGGATTTCGGACTACTTTACTGTGCCAGCTAACAAGCGTACCTTCTGTTGGGGCCAAAAAATTGTACTTCTTTTGCTCTCTCTCTTGCCATGCTCAGGATGTCAAAATATGTGCTCACACAAATTTTGACTTCAGGAGTACATTTGAATCGGTTGGAGCTAAAAAGAACTAATAACTTTTCTCAACTTTTCAGAAGGGGCAAAAAACATTCCAATATTAAGACAAATTATATATTTATATGATACTATTTAGATGTTACAAATAACCAACAGACATTTCTTTATAACAAAAAGGAACTCTAAATTGGTACATATTATTTATACATAACTAATATTGGTTTTCTGACTCAGTGCCTTTCAGTTCTGTGTAGAAGAATTAATTGCAATTAAGTCATACACATTTCATATAAATGGCATTCTTTTACATTTATGTTGTTTTAACACTACAGATAACTAAAGATGAGAATTCCATGCAAATGCATGTTTTTTGTAGGATCATTGGACATTGTTCAAACTTAGCACTTATTCATTTCATTACTTTCTGATTTCTGTGCATATTTGCATATTTTTACCTTTTTGGAAATGAAAGCGTGTATAATGCATATATAAGGATTTTTTTAGCTTAATTATGCATATAATGTACATTATTTTCAGTTTAAATGCATGTTTTAATGGTTTCGAGTACATGTCTGTTTTTCAATTTTATAATCCTTATTTTTGCTTCAGGAATCAGGATTGAAAAAAGAAAATTAGGATTCTCACAATAGAATGGCTTTTCCAGAATTTTACCGACAGCTCTCTGCGGATCGCCTGTCATAAACAGATTTATTTATCCACAACCATCACTATCAAGCCTTTGATTTTGCTACAATGGAAATTTAGCCTTTTAAGTCAGGTACCGCGGCTGACGTGACAAAGATACAGCTGCATAACGGTTCTTGTGGAATTTGAACAAACCTTACCAACAATTTCGATTCTTCTAAAAGTGAAATCACTCCCTAAACTATCTTCGCAGTGTGTGTGTGAGCGAACCTCGTAAGTGGTTATTCTGTTTGCGTGGGCTAATGTGCTTCTAAATAAGTCTCCAATTAAAAGTTCCAGAAGTGTACTCCTTCTACAGTGGATAAAAGGAAAGGATTTTACTACATCAGATGGAGATGTATTCTATGATTGTTATAGTAAAGAGTTAAGCTATTCTTTTTCCGAAAATTTTCTATGGCTATTGTTCTTTGTAAAACGTTACAAAATTTATTTTAAATGATTAATTAAATAAGTGCTAGTTTTGTTTTAAAAAAATCATATCCATTCAACCGCAAGATCTTTTATAATTTCAGATAAAATGTACTATAAAATTTCAAGTTGAACAGCACGTCGCATCTGCGTCACATTGCAAGAATGCGAAAAACAAAATCTGCAGCGCACAATCCAGTCATTTATTATTGCTCTCGCACCTAAGGCACCGCAAAATAATTTTTACTTGGATTTATGCGATGCTTTTGTAGGAGCAAATATACCACTTGAGAAACTCGGAAACCCAACTCATAAGGGTTTTTTGGAGAAGTGTACATCAAAATGTGTCACTGATCCCTCGACATTGAGGAAAAGTAATGTTCCAAAATTGTATAAACAGGTAGGCCTACGTAATGTATTTCCAAACATAAATTTAATTTTGTGTAAAAATAAATTAAAATTATTTTCACACACGTAAAAATACTTGTTTTGCTAACCAGGTATAGGATAAAATTCGCAAGGACTTTGGGAACTTCAATCATATGGACATCTGTAGATGAAACAGCTGATACTTTGGGTCACTATGTGCAAACCTAATTGTAGGAAAATTACTGAGGATGAACCTGGTCAAGATGCTAACATTGGAAACTAGATAGTGTAACTGGTTCAGAAACAGATTTTGGGAAACAGTGAAAGCATCCTTTCTAATTGGGTTGATTTTAGGCTGACGTGCGAATGTCGACGAAATTCCACCAAAAACCCGCCGTTATCTGATCTAATCTAACAATCTGGCTTAGTTCTGTATTCCACCGTTCTGAGCACATCATAAGAGTTGCTCGTTTGGTACAACAACCCCAAAATGCATATTTTCCTTTATTTCCTTTTAGCTTCTCCGGATCCAGTTACTTCAGTAGATACTTGGCAATAAATGAGGAAGAAAGTTATGAGTGTTTGCGAGTTGTTTGTAGCGGAAACGAGAATTCTTAAATAGGATTGTTCTCTTAAAAAAAATTAAATTAAATTGAGTGTTATTTATGGACGCTCTTTAACTACTATGGTCCTTAGCGTCCCATTCTATATTGGGCGTGAAAGACGGTAATTTTGCTCAGAGGCCTCTTTATCAGGCTTGAGGTTCTTTTACGTGCCGTAAATCTACGACACGGGACCACCGGCTTTACTTCGCGCCCGAAAAAATCCATCGCCCTCCGCCGAGTTTGAACCCGCGACCTTGGGAACTAGAGGCTAGCACGGTACCACTAGTCCACGGAGGACGACACTCTAAAAAAGTGCGTAAGCATAACTTCTCTGTGTATCAACCAGTTACTCCAGCTGCACCACATTTATTACATTGTCTTCTCAAATTCTTGCCAAATAAAAATCTGTGCTATTATGAAAATATTGTGGGTTTGTTGCAGTTATCCAGCTAACACCCATCCATATTGCCCCGCATGCTCAAAGCGCGGAAAAAGGAACTGTTGGAGTGCTAGCGACTACAAGGTCGCAGCCTCTGATTGGTCGAGATCAGCGGTGTGTGCTTTCCCTACCAAGTATAGTAAAGGGGAAGCATTTCATTCCACCCAAAAATTCGATACCAAGATTTCACCGGAAATACATGTTTTAATGTCCCCTGAATTCAAATAAAGCCTTTTGGAAACGTGTGTATGTCTCTGAACGACATAATTCAAAAACGAAAAGCTGGATAAGTACCAAACGGCATTTAAGTTCAGTATCTTCCAGGACTCAAGATTTTCAAAAAAGTAACCCACCCAAAACTACCCTTTACATGGAACATTTTTCAAACATTTTGATTTTCTAAAACGTGGCTCTAATCATTTTTTATTAAAATACCATATATAAACATTATTTACGTGACAAATAAAGTGTATATTTTAAATTTTCTACGAATATCCTAGGAAGTCCTTCAATCAATTTTGTATAACTTGTAAACGTTAAGCGACAGATGAAAAGGTAAGTAGGATAAATATGTTCTCTTCAGCTTCATTTGCATATTAAAGGCGCCGCCTAATTAGTTTAATTGAGCGATCAATTGATTACATGTGTAATGACATCAGTTTTGACACCTCGGCGCCTTTGAGGGGACTTGCTGCCAAAGAATTGACGTCTCTAAGTACTTGTCACCTATCAAACTTAATTGACAAGGGGTTCTAACCCCTGTCAATCAATTTGATAACATCAGACACGTCCTCAAATATCGTGAATCATTGACCTCAAAGGACTGAAGCCGCCGACAAAGCGTATGCCGCCCTCTAGGACCGGAAGTTGCCGACTCCTCCCCTAAATTGACGGTGGCGTGCCACGAACAGAGGATCTTCCGCGCTCTAGGACTGACAGTTGCTGTCCCATCCCCTAAATCAATGGAAGAGATCTGGCTCACAAAAAAGACGCATACTTAGTTTAATTGAGCAATTAGTTGATTACATGTGTAATGACATGCGTTTTGACACCTCGGCGCCTTTGAGGGGGCTTATCGCCAAAAGAGCCGGCATTTCTAAGTGCTTGTCACCTGTCAAACGTGATTGACAAGGGTTGACAGGTGTTGTATGACATGTCAATCAATCAGATAATGATCATACATGTATATAATTATCTCGCCTCATTGACTTCAAAGGGTTTAAACCGCTAACAAAGGCTACATTGCCCTGTAACGGCTTGGATTCCCATATCGCATGTCCTAAATGGGTGGTCGCGTATCATTGATAAGTTGATATAATTATTGCGCATCATTGACTTCAAAGGTTGAAGCCGCTGAAGTCTTAGAGGGTTTGGATTTCCAGTAGCGTATATATGTGTTACCATGTGATATTAAAGAATGACGACAGTATGATAAGGATCATGTGCGTGTGTATAATTATCACAGCCGTTGGTCTTAAAAGGTTGAGGCCGCGTGTATTTTATTGATTAACATAAATATTAAGTGTATATTAACTGCCTCGTGCACCTGGTTGTTACTGTATGTGTGTTAGCATGTGTATAATTACCACACCTCATTGCCTTTAAAGAGTTGAAGCCGCGTGCAAGGAAGTGGGTACCCCGTTGCATGTATTTGATTGATTAGTATAATTAAGTGTATATTAATTGACTCGCGAGCCTTGATTGAGTTATACTGTTCACAAATACACACATGCATACACGAATCCCTTTTTCTAAACCCTCCTTCCCTCTCTCACTTTCTTTCCCCCCTGCTAGTCTCTTTCATGGCGTTTCCCTTAAACTTAAGCACAGGCACAACTTTCCAAAAATTAATAATACAATTAGGAAACTATATAAATAATTCCAGCCTTTAAACGTACAGGGAGTTAATTGAAGCATCGGGATTCGAACGAAGGACAATTAAGCTGTAATAGCTACAGGGGCCGGTACAAAGTATGATACAGGAGAATTGAAGTGAATCTCATGTGACCCATGGTGAAATTTGGAATAGAGTCATTCCAAAATGCTTAATCCCGATAGTATTATAAGCTTGTGAATATATGCTAGATAAAACCTCTTTCATTAGATGAAATTTTAAAGCAGGAACAAAAATGTATTCGACTCGAACAGAACAACAGACGTGGTTCTGCATTTCCGAGGAGGTGGATCTCTTCATGTAAACAAGCTAGACCTTTCGCGCACGCATGACTGAGCCTGCCTGGACTGTGTTGAAAACTGAAATCGCTTGTTTACCGCTCTGTGGGTACAATATACAATCATACACAAGGTTTGTTTACAACCCCTAGAACATTCCCTCGTAGCATTTCCGAGAAATATATATACTTAACAGTGTCCATGAGAAAAGTAATTTCTTAGATTGAAAAGCCGTGTATTTTACGCTGTAATGAATATTAGTTGAAAATATGTTCTCAGCTGATGGAATGTTTGCTCACAGATTCCCGAATAAAAATATACATTATACACTACACCAGCTCCCAGACAAAGACAAGATTAGCATTTCCTCGAAAATCGCATGTCAAGATTTTATTTGTAACATTTGTTTACGCTAATATTTTTTGAAATATACAACAATCTTCCTGCGCACTGAATCGACTCGGAAAACATTAAAATTTAATATGACCTCCTTTAAACTGGCAGGATAATTCTTTGAAAATATTTAAAATAAACCAGCCTCTCGAGCACGACATAGCGTATTTCTTGCTATTCTTTTAATAAAGTGTTTTACAACAAATGGAGAGCCCATGTATTTCACGCATGATTTGATTGAAAATCATTTAAAAGGGGATGCTTGTTTTTTCTAGAATAATCGAGTTCAAGCATACATAAACAATTTTAGACACGCTACAAGGCTCCGAAATTATTTGAAAATATTGTTGACAACAAACCAGCCTCTCGAGCAGGACATAACGTGTTTCTTGTTATTCGTTTAATAAAGTATTTTTACAACAAATGGAAAGCCCATATCATTTCCCGCGTGACTTGACTGAAAATCATTTAAAAGGGGATGTTTATTTATAAAATATTTGAGTTCAAAGATGTACATATATGCATGGTTTTCAGAAGTCCGGAGGACATGATGACAGGCTGAGGGTAGCCGGAAGTGGGGGGGGGGTAGGGCTAACGCAGTGATGGGATGTGGGGTTTGTAGGGTGATGGTGAAGTTTATGCAGAGTAGTCCAGAGGTTATCCCCTACAAATATTTATAAGCCAATGGGAAAGCAGCATTTCATTGTCCAATCCTCGTAAATCTGTAAAAGCGGGCCAATCAGGACGTCATTTCTATAACAATACGCGTGCACGAGTATTATCTGCATTCAGCACTTCAGGCATATGATTTTTTATACATGCAGAACGATATAAAAAGTCTGAGTTATTCAAAAACTTCACTGTCTTTCACAAGAAGCCGAACTGAGTTTTTGGAATTGTGCTCTGTGACTACATTGTCCTTCGGCGTAAGTCAGTACTTCATTTCAGCGAAAATGTCTGGTGACTATTTAAAGATATCCATCTTCCACTTTAAAATATATTTTATATTACACCATTGGAAGATGTTTTATCAATGTTTCAAGATATACAAGCTTTCGCGGGTATTTGCGCATCTTAACGTGTAAAATATGTGTATTTAAGAATATTATTCTCTAGCCTGGAATTGCTAACTATAAGATAGTTAAAATGTTTTTTACACTACACGTTTCACATTTAAAAAGAAATATTTGCTTTGAATAACATGTTTTATTTTTCTATTTTTATGCAAGAGTTAAGCGTTCGATTATATCCATCAATATCGTGCATGTGTAGCTAAAGAAACATGACAGTGAAGTTAATTTTTCTAATGTAATGAGATTAATATAGTGAACGAAGCGGGTCGTCCTCAGTGATGTAGTGGTTACCACTAGTATCTGAGGTCGCAGGTTCAAACCCGGCGGAGGGCAATGGATTTTTTTCGAGCGTAAAAATCCTTAACATGGCTTTCTTCGGGAGGGAAGTAAAGCCGGTGGTCCCGAGTCGTAGATTTACAGCGCTTAAAAGAACCTCAAGCCTGATAGAGAGGCCTCTGAGCAAATTTACCGGTCTTTAACGCCCAATATGGAATGGGGTGCCAAAGGCCACAGCAGTTGAAGAGTGTCCATAAATAAAACTCAATTTGAAGCAGGCGGACTGGCAAGCATGTGTTTCAGCGTGTTACAGCTACTCTACCAGTAATTTGAAACAATTGAAAATATTTGGAAAAAATGTGTATTTTCTTTAACACGCATCAACGCTTAATAATATACACAGAGCGTTTATTATTATTTACTGTTCTTTATTAGTTTATACTCGAATGGCAATTATTTCAAGTTAAATGATCGATCATAACAGAGGCCATCTCATGAATATGGTTTTGTATCTATACGAGTGCAAGAAAATATATGTAATTATCAAAACGTAATTTTTTTTAATAACCGCATTCTCATCTTTAAACAAGAAAGCGTCAATTGTGATATACATTGCATTAAGCTATCCAACTAATAACGTGAAAATTCTGTACAATTAAGAATCTCACTCTAAAAATATTTGCTTTGAACAATAACCTGCATTTATTTAATACTTAATAATGATGGTAATAATAATAATAATAATAATAATAATAATAATAATATACACAAGACGTTTCTTATTGGTTTTGCTGTTATTTATTTGCTTTATCCTCGAGTGACAATTCCTCCAAGTTAAATATACGTTCATAACAATGGCTATATCACCCGTGGATGTGCTATTAATTCTGTACAAATCAAGAGAATATATTTAATATTATAATAATTCTTTAATAACCACATTCTCATCTTTAAATAAAAAATGTCGATTGTCATGTACATTGCTTTAAGCTATTCTAGGGGAATAAAAATTATAAAAACGTGAAAATTATGTGTAATTAAAAATCTCATTCTCTAAAAATATTTGCTTTAAATAACCTGCTTTCATTCAATATTTAAAAAATACACAGACTGTTTCTTATTTGTTTGCTTTTATATATTTAGTTTATATTCGAATGACAATCATTTCAAGTTAAGTGATCAATCATAACTGCGATCATCACATGAATAAGCAATTGTATCTATAGGAATGTGAGAAAGCATCTTTTATCATCAGAACCTAAAAATTATTTAATAAGCGCATACCTACTCATCTTTAAACAGAGAAGCTTGTCTTGCATATTTCAATGCTTTAACTATTCCTATAATAAAACAAATGAACTTCTTTTAAAACTGTATATCCTATTATAAACCAAATCTAATATATAAACTCTTTATTCTTTCATAATTCTGGTCTGGCGATCTGAAACCCGCTTACAAGCAGCTAAAAGAGGCTGGATTTCTTGCAACGCATAGAGCATTGCAGCAGGATCCGAGTGTGCTAATAAGCAAACTTTATAGAAATATTCCGGAACCTTTGCAGTCGCTAACAGATTTTTGGGATCCCTACCATAGCTGAAACACTCCGATCCTCGGCTGTTTTTAGAGGCCCGGGTTTGAATGGCAAGAAATATTTATACCTATTTGCAGTGTATTCCGTTATACAACAATTAATTAATTTATTATTATTATTATTATTATTATTATTATTATTATTATTATTATTATTATTATTATTCCAGTACTAACGTTTCCTGGCGAGCCGTCCGGCTTTCACGGATGCAGTCTCCTACATTCTTCACCCATCCAGGGTGGATGCAGCGGGGTCGCAGGCGTATGGTGAGAACCTTTATACGTTATATGCAGTATATTTTATTAAACAAAAATTCCTATTATTATTTCAGGAGAAGCTTCATTGGCTGCGTACCGTCCAACGATACTCCATTTCGGCGGAGGTTTGAGGCCGGAGCCTCGTAGCATGGTCGGTGCAACATCAGCCTCCTCTTTCATCAACACCCCGATGAGGCTGGAGGCCCTCAGCATTCACGATGCAGCATCAGCACTCCGCTGAGACCGGAGGCCGGCAGCATGGTCGCTACAGCATTAGTCACCCCTTCAGCAGCATTTCGTCAATATTCAGTGGAATAATGGCCCAACTGAGGGGGAAAAGAAAGCAATCCAACAACGAGTCTTTCATCATTAAAAACTCTAAGGTTAGTGCTAATGAGTGTCAGAGTCTGGAATGTAAGGTTATTGCATCTGCAATCAAGGGACGTATTTTTAATAGTAGGATTGATAATACGTTAGAAATACTTGGCCCCAGGGTATTTTGAATGTGTGTAAGGGTCTTGTTATTAAAGAGGTGAAAGACGTCTTAAACAAAAGCAGGCCTGGGTTAAAACTGAACTGCTCTCTGCAGCTTTCATATTGAATCCATAAACTGAGGAGGAGGAGGAGGAGGAGGAGGAGAGAATTTCACTATTCTTTAATTCCGAGACCAGATTGGTCCTTGCATTAGCAATTTTGATCAAATCTTCTCTTCGATAGCCGCGGATACTTTGTAAAACATTTCTAAATTCCCGGGGGGAGCTTCATCAAAATCCTTGTTTGTCATACATGCTCTGGTGATTAATTCTTCATTATATGATCCTCTACATGCAGCATGATACATAGATTACCAAAGGAATAAAAATGCAGTGATGAATATAAAGAATTATGACGAATGCTGCTACGCAAGGTGTATGTTAGCGGCTAAATAGCCAGCTAAGCACCCAATTATAAGAGCATTGAATTCCCGGTGCATCTGCATCAAATTGAATGTTTTGAAAAGCAGAACAATGAAACATCAATTTCCGTGTTTGGTATAGAGGAAAATGAAAACATACCTCTATACAAACAGCGGAAAAACTTAGTAACATATCAACCTGTTATATATAAAGGAAAATGAAAAGGGACACTTTTCATCAGAAACCTGTCGAGATTGACAAGGGTCAAAGTCACGAAGCACCATCGCAGAATGTGGGCATGTATGAAGAGGTCTAGCAATCAGAAGGTTCTTGAAACTCACAAGTTGAGGTATGGTAAATCCCAATTGCTTAAAGTGCCATAACAGGATGAGAGCATTGAATTTAAATACTACTCTAAAAGCATTCATGTACCTTTTGCTGTTTAGGCGGACATTGAATCTGTTCTGGCAAAGACCCTCTCTTGCGAGCCCTCTAGTAATTCGAGTTGGACCCGCTCTATTCAAGAGCATGAGGCAATGCTAATAGCCTTAAAGCTGGTATGTAGGTATGATGAAACGTTATCAAAATTCTTTCTGTTCAGAGGTCCTATGCCATCGATGACTTCTTCAAGCAATTAAAATCAATTACTGATGAAATCATCGATGTTTACTTGAATTGAAAACCAATGGATCCGACTTCTGAAGAGCAGCGGAATTTCGAAAATGTCTCAGAGTGCCACATATGCCTTAAGGGGTTTCCTAGGGATGATATCCGGGCGAGGGACCAAGATCACGTGACCGATCAATATATTGGTGCTGCTCATAATAAGTGCAATTTAAATAGAAAGGTTCCTGACCTTATACCTATATTGTTCCATTGCATGTCAAATTATGAGAGCCACTTTCTGATAAGACACCTGGCATAATGATAAGCCCATTTAATGCATAGCACAAACAGCTGAAAGGCATTGAGGTTTCTGGATAGCTTTATATTCCTGGATGATAGGCTACCCAGTCTGGCGTACATGCTCGATGAGGATGATTTTAAAATTACAAGAGCCGAATATCCTGTTGTAGAGCATTTTAACCTGGAGACAAGCAAGGGTGTATTCCCTTATGATTAAGTGAAATCCTTAGAAAAGTTGTGTGAAATACAGCTACCACCAAAGGAACCTGTTTCAGAGCACACTAAAAGGGCAATCCATAAGCGAAGAGGAGTACAGGAATGCTGAAAAAAACCAGGGGCTCACCGCATGTGAGTACGGGTTTGGCGCGCCCGGGGTCCCGAGCCACTTATCCCCATTATCATCTCTCCACCGCTGTTTGTTTTTGCCACGTCGTCATCCTTACCTATAAGTCTTCATCTTCTAGGCTTATTTATTTTATTGTAGCTTTAGTACTTTAGATTTATATCCTGCTGTCTCACCAGCAGGGATCTTTACTGTCTCCGTGGTGCTGTCCCACGATTTCGGCGCAGCTTCCAACTTCTGTGCTCTCCGGAGGTCTCAGGCATGAAGATTGAGTGGACCCGCCTCACTGACCCTTTTGTGTGACATTAGATGCGAAGCCGTTCCGCAGTCATGTACACCCAGTAGCTCCTGAGGAGCCAGGTCCTCTAGGGCACCTCAGCGGCCGCGTGTCGCTGGGATGTACGGGCGGGCCCGACGTGTTACCGCTGTCTGGGGCCCGACGTAATCGACCACAAGTCCCCTAAATCCACGTCGCCTCCGTTGAGGCGGCGTGGTCTATAGTGGGGAGCCATCGGTGGTTATGCCGGTGGTAGGGGCATAAAGTCGGGCCTGCCTGTGGTGAAAGTAGTGGAGGGTGGCGGGTAACTTCTCTGATGTATTCCTCGAAATCGGATCTGTAGTGGGTGCTCCAGGCGTCACAGACCGGAAGATTTCGGTGTATTTTTTTTATCCTCCGGAAGGCAGGCTGACACCGACGGTTCCGGAAGGGGAACCTTTTTACCATGGCTCCTCTGCGCTCCACCTTTTCGACACTCCAATTGTTTGCCATCATGCGGCTTCTTGCGGATACCAAGAGCATGCAGTATATCAGCCCATTTTACATTAAAAAGAGCTCGACAGAATTTGTGGAGCTGTGAAGAATGCAACCCGCTGTAGAGATGGTACTTTGTTAGTTGAAGTGGCATTGCCGACCAGCCGGCGAAATTATTATAGGCGAGTCTTTTGGGTTCTTACCCGCTTAAAGCTGAGCAACACGCGTCGCTCAACCGTACTCGTGATGTGGTGACGACGCCCAGTTTGGTTGGCCTTTGAAATGAGGACATAGCGAATTGTTTATCGGACCAGGGTGTTATAACTGCGTACAGTTTGATTGCGACGAGGGACGACAAGCCTTTTCCGCTTCGAACGGTCTTTTTTTACCTTTGAGATGAGGGAGCTGCCGTCTTACATCTTCTGCGGTTATGAATGCGCTCCCGTTTGCCTCTATGTGCTCAATCCTATGCGATGCTTCCGTTGCCAATAATTCGGGCATACGCAGCAACGTTGTTCTGGGTCGCCTGTTTCCCTCGTTGCGGCCGCGCCTCACATGATGGGTCGTTGTGCTTCCACGCCTACTTGCGTCAACTGTGAGGTGCACACTTTTTCAGCTTTAAGGAGTGCCCCCGGTTCCTGGAAGAAAAGGCGATACAAGAAATCAAAGCCAAAGAGCGGTTAACATTTTCGAGGCCAGAAAACGTTTTAGGGATCTCCATCTAGTGATCACCCTGAAGTATGCGAACAGCGTCCCCCAGCCTGTGCGGAAGTTCAGAGTGTCCCTGATTCTCGTCCTCGGGTATCTATAGGTACCCAAACTGATGACTCATCCGACATTATTTCCCCTCCGCTACCTAAGGCTTCCTCTTCTTGCACCGCCTCTACTGATTCTGTTTCAACACCTGTCCGTTCTACTGACCGACTGCCTCGCACATCACCCATTCGTCGTCCCTCAGATCGCTCTCGTTCCCGTACTTGTACGGCGTGCTCTGACACTGGTAGCAGCGAGGGTGATGTGGACGGTTTTGAGGTTGTCAGTCGCACTACACAGGGACGCAGCCCTTCTCGGAAGAAGCCTAAACTTAACCGGCCCCAGCCGCGACCAGGTGATAACCTTTCTTCTCGGCGCGCTCCTTCTTTAACCGATTTCACTCCCTAACAATGGCCATTCTTCAGTGGAATATACGTGGTTTACGCTCACAATGGGCAGAGCTCGAGCTTTTGTTGCGTTCGCATACGTCTCTCATTGTTTGCTTGCAGGAGGCAAAGCTTCGCTTTCAAGATTCCCTTCCTCTCCGGAGATACTCCGTGGAGCGGTTTGATCTTCCACCGGAGGAGGGCTCTCCTGCGCATGGCGGTGTGATGATCTTCGTTCGTACCGATGTGTGCTACAATCCTGTTCGTCTTACTACTTCTTTGCAAGCTGTTGCCGTTCATATTACACTTCCTGGCTTTTCTTTTTCTCTCTGCAGCATCTATGTTCCTCCTTCCTCCCTTGCTTCCGCTGACCTGCTTCACCTGGTGCCACAGCACCCCAAACCTTATTTGTTGCTTGGGGATCTCAATGCCCATCACCCTCTTTGGGGTTCTCCTAGGGCTTGTGCAAGGGGAGTTTTACTCGCCGACCTTCTCGATCCATTTCACTTGTCTGTTCTTAATACTGGCGAACCACTTTTCTTTCTGGTTCAACCGGAACCCTTTCCCATTTGGATTTAAGTTTCTGCTCCGCGCAGCTTGCCAACCGTTCGGAGTGGAACGTTTTAGCGGACACGCACTCAAGCGATCATTTTCCGTGCCTAATTAGTCTCCTTTCGTCAACCGTATATTCTACCGAAAATCCCAAATGGCAGTTTAATAAAGCCGAATGGTCGCTTTATTCCTGTCTCGCGCAATTTTCTTCTTCCGACTTTTCCATTGTAGATCTACTGTTGGAGCATTTTACTTTCGTAATCCTCTCTGCTGCCCACCGTTGCATTCCTTGTCGGTCTACCAATTCTAAACGTTTGCCGGTCCCTTGGTGAAACGAGGATTACGCCAAAGTCGTTCGTGAGCGACGGCGTGCTCTCAGGGTCTTTCGGCGTCACCCCACGTTGGACAATTTGGTGTGCTATAAACGACTGCGAGCCACAGCTCGTTGGGTTATTCGCCAGAGTAAGCGTGCCTCTTGAGCGAATTTCGTGGACGGCTTCAGTAATTCAACGCCAGACGCTGTCGTTTGGGAAAAGCTTAGGCGCGTCGCTGGTAAGGCTACTCAATCGTATGTCGCTGGTCTCCGCATTGGCCATTGTATGATTGCTGATCCCCATGCTCTCGCCGATAATTTGTACCAGACAGGCTTTCTTGCTCGTAAGGCCGCGGTGGAGGCCCAAAAATCTCGTTTCGCTCTAGTAACCGCGAGGACTATACCATTCCTTTTACTTTGCGCGAACTGGAGTCTGCCTTGGCATCTTCTGGACAAACCGCTCCCGGTCCTGATGCTGTGCCCGTTTTGCTCATTCAGCATCTCTCCGAAAATGGCAAGCGCTTTCTCCTTAGGGTGTACAATCGTATCTGGGACACTGGTACCTTTCCTAGGGTTTGGCGCGAGGCCACCGTTGTCCCGATATTAAAACCAGGCAAAGACCGCCATCAACCTTCCAGTTAGCGCCCGATTTCCCTAACCAGCTGCGTTTGTATGGTTATGGAACGCATGATCAACGGGCGGTTGACATGGTGGCTCGAATCTCGGAACCTTCTAGCGAACGTGCAATGTGGTTTCCGTCGGCACCGTACTACTATTGATCATCTTATTACTCTCGACACAAATTCTCAACGGGGTTCCTGAGGTGCTGCCAAACTGTAGCTGTCCTTTTTTTATCTAGAGAAGGCTTATGACACTTGCTGGAGAACCGGTGTTCTTCGTACCTTACATCACTGGGGTTTTCGTGGCCATCTTACTGTCTTCATTCGCGAGTTCATGAAGGGCCGGGTTTTTCGTGTGCGTATGGGATCGATTTTTATCTTCTTTTTTTACTCAAGAGAACGGGGTTCCTCAGGGATCGGTACTCAGCGTCACGTTATTTGCTATTGCGATTAACCCTATAGTTCACTGTGTTCCACACGGAATTTCTTCGTCGCTTTTTGTTGACGATTTCGCCGTCTACCTTACTTCTCGCCTTACATGTATCTTGGCACGTTGACTGCAGCAGTGTCTCAACTCCCTTCAGTCCTGGAGTATTGCAAATGGCTTTTAATTCTCTGCCGCCAAGACAGTCTGCGTTAACTTCTGGCGCCGGAAGGAGTTCCCTGCACCTTCTCTCCGGCTCGGTGCAGCACTCCTCTTGTTTGCGGACGAAACAAAATTGCTCCGGGTAATCATTGATAAGAAGTTGTGTTGGTCGTCACATATAGCCTATCTTAAAGTGAGGTGTGAACGTTCTCTTTCTGTTTTACGTGTGTTATCTGGCACATCATGGGGTGCAGATCGTACAGTCCTCTCCTCGCTCACTAGTTCGCTCAAAGATTGACTACGGGTGTATAGTGTATTCCGCTGCGCGGCCTTCCATCTTGCGTCGCGTGGACACAACTCACCACCAGGATATCCGGTTAGCAACTGGTGTCTTTCGCACCAGTCCTGTTTTGAGTCTTTGTGCAGAAGCTGCCGAACCTCCGCTTTCTTATCGTCGCGACGTTCTTCTTTGCAGCTATGCTTGCCGGTTATCCAGTGTGCTTCACCACCCGACTTCGTCGTTCTTTGCGGACTCGCTGGATCAGCACTATGCATCTCGGCCCCTTGCCTTGCTCCCACCAGGGGTTCGTTTCCGCCAACTCCTTCGGACCTTGGACGTCGTCTTGCCGGCTATACGCCCAAGAGGCCAATCACATTTCTCCCCTTGGCTACCTTCAGACGTCTCGTACCATCTTGACTTGACATCCATGCCAAAGTCTACAACCCCTGATCCGGTCATCCGTTCGGCTTTTGCCGCAATTTAGTCACGCTACGGCAGCGATTCTTTTATTTATACTGACGGCTTGAAGGATGATTGTGGAGTTGGATGTGCCTTTGTGTGTGGTGTAGAACATTTTAGTTTTCGTCTTCCTGATCAGTGCTCGATTTTTACTCCTGAACTTTTTGCTTTGGAGCAAGCTCTTTATTTTATCCATCAGCGAGGTCTACTGCGTTGTGTTTTATGCACGGACTCACTAAGTGCCCTGTCTATCCTTCGTGCGCTGTACGCTTGTCATCCCATCGTACAGCGCCTCCAGGATTGCTGCCGCCAGATTACCACCGCTGGTGTCAGCCTTTCGTTTGTATGGGTTCCTGGTCACGTCGGCATTCAGGGTAACGAGAGTGCGGATGCCGATGCCAAGCGTGCTGTTCTCTCTCCAAGTTATTTTCGCTCTTCTGTTCCTGCCAATGATCTTAGACATTTCTTACGGAGGTCTATTCTGTCGTGTTGGTTTGGTGCATGGTCCTACGTCCAGGATAATAAGTTGCGGAAGATTAAACCTGTACCCTCAACCTGGACCACTTCCTCGCGTTTCTCCCGGAGGGAGGACGTGATTTTATGTAGACTTCGCATCGGGCACTGTCGTTTTAGACACTGTCACTTGTTGCGCCGTGAGCCTGCTCCCGTTTGGGGTCGTTACGGTGCGCTGTTGAAAGTGCGGCATGTTTTAGAGCAGTGTCAGTCGTTTTCCTCCTTCGCTCATCCCTGCAGATTGGCGCCACACTGCCTGCCATTTTAGCTGATGACGTACTAGCTGTAGAACGTGTTTTAACGTTTATTCGCCGCGGCCATCTATAGAACCGCGTTTGACCTGTCCTTAAGCGGTTTTTGTTTTTAGTGTTTTCGACCTTTAGTTTTAGCCCCGTGTGTCAGCTCCGCGTTCTGCAGCCTCTGACACTGTCCTGCTTCATTCATTTAGCTGAGTTTATTATGGCCTTATACCCCCGTTTTTCCTTTTAGTATGATTTTATGGTGACCTTTGTTTTAAACTATTGTCTTACCTCGAATTTATCTTTGACGGGCGCTAATGACCTCCCTGGTTTCGCGCCCTTAAACCTCACTTCATCATTATCATGCTGAAAAAGTCTGGGATACCTTCAGTATCCAGCATCTCGGCGAATACTCTATCTAAAAGGATACACTGCCCTTGTCAGACATTTTCAATAAACTTCGAAATTTCTTACTGCAAATGTATAACCTCGATTCAGTGTGGTTTTATACATTACCAACACTTGCTTTCGACGCCATGTTGAAATCAACAAAGGAAAGAGTTTTTTTAATACATGTCAAGAGCATGCTGGAATTCTTTCAGTCTGGAATTAGAGGTGGGTTGTGCACTGTAGTGAAGGGCTACTCTAAGGCCAACCACAGGTACATGCCAAACTTTGATCAGCATATACCTGTGAAGTTTCTATCGTATCTGGACATTAACAATTTATATGGCCAGTCAATGATAACAGCAATGCCTTATGGTAACCTTAGATGGCTCACCGAGCAAGAAATTAAGGACATTGATTTCATGAAAGTTCCTGAAGATTCTAAAACACGTTATGTAAGGGAAGTAGATATTGAATATCCTGCCCATATCCATGGCGCTCATAACGAGCTTCTTTACTGCCCTAAAAGTGCGATACCAACAAACGGGCGATACAAGAAAATACCCAAAAAATTAGAAAACATGAGCAAATGTGTCTTACAGACATGCAGTAGTGTATAAAGCAGGGCCTAAGTGTGAAACATATTCACAGGGTGGTATCGCACGACCAGTCCAACTGATAAAGACCTACATCAACCTGAATGCGGAGAAGATAGCGCAAGAAAAGTAAAAATTCGGCCAAAACTTGTGGAAAAAATTATAATGCGGTGTATGGAAACTTCATAAAGTATGTTCGCAAGTACACAGACTTCAAAACCGTAACCAAATTTAAGCAGGCCTGGAAAATAACAGTCCGCAGCGCGTATCTCAGTTCGATCATCTTCAAGGAGAACCGCGCAAGTATTGAGCTGTCGAGAGGAGCTGCAATTTTGGACATTTCCAAATTTATAATGTCTGTTTTTTATAATGTCATGAAGCCTAATTTCAACGACTTGGTGATGAATTACGAGGGCGGATTAATAAGTCAGTGACTTTTTAAAGAAAATAACAATTGTTTTCCAAAAATTCAATTTCATTTATAGCCTCCTTTCAATTCAATACACGTCCAACGTTTCTCCAATCGTTTAACCCTTCCAGAAAATATGATTTTTCGAAGTCTGCGAAATATGAGGTTGTTTCTGCCATGATGTGTTCAATGGACGTAAATTTCTTCCCAGCGAGCCCGTTTTTTAAGGTTTGCGAAAAGGAAGAAGTCGCTCGGAGACAAATCTGGAGAATATGGTGGGTTGGATAGCAGTTCGTAGCCCAATTCCACAAATTTTGCGATGGCAATGGCTCACTTGTGTGCGGGTGTATTATCCTGGTGAAAGAGAACCTTTTGCTTCACCAAATGGGGTCTTTCTTTAACAATTTCTTGTGAACCTGTCTAGCATTGCGGCATAATATGAACCTGTGATCGTTTTACCCTTTTCCAGATTGTGGATGTCTATCACTCCATTTGAATCCCAAAAGACAACCGCCATGATTTTTCCTGCCGACGGAAAGGCTTTCGCTTTCTTTGGAGCAGGTTCGCAGAAGGAAATCCACTTCTTTGTTTGTTGTTTGGCTTCAGGTTGATAGTAACGGATCCAAGTTTTATCAGCCGTAATATAACGCCGCAAAACCTCATTTGGTATGTGATGGAACATGTTTAAACTTCCTGGTGAAATGGTCACACGATTCCGTTTGTTCTCAACTGTGAGCAGTCGCGGCATCCATCTGGCTGACAGCTTTCTCATACCCAAAATTCGTGCAGAATGTTATACACTCGTTCATTTGAGATGTTTAAGGTCTTGGCTATCTCACGGATTTCGCTCGGCGGTCTTCCAATACAGTATGGTAAACGTTTTTCACCATTTCTTCTGTTGTGACCTGAACCGGCCGTCCTGTGCGCATGGCATCTCTTGTGCTCGAACGGCCACATCGAAATTCTGTGAAACACTTGTGAACCATGCCATGTGATGAACCAGACTCCCCAAAATACTTGTTCAGATTTTCTTCAGCTTCCTTCATCGCGTTACCACGCAAAACGTGGTGGTTCATCAGAACACGTAATTCACTTTTCTCCATTTTCTACGAAGCAACAGACATCTGTCTATTTTAGACGCTGTCAACAAGATTCTAATAAAACCAATGATGACGAATTTATACGATTATATCCAAAGATAATGCATATGGCATTCAACAAACCAATAAGAAAAAGATTTGCTTGTTCAAGGACGAATTGGGCGGCACGGTTGAGGAGGAATATGTTGGGCTGAAGTCAAAATTATACGCGTATATATGTTGGGGACAGACGGTGAACAAGGCAAAGGCATCACCAGAGCAGGTATGGAGACATAAGATTTTGAGAAATATTTCGAATGCTTGAAAGTTCTCAGCATGAGATATTACACAAAACAGAAAGCATTTCGGAGTACAAAACATAACATTTTGACCATTGAGACCAATAAATTAGCACTGCATGGGGGAGGTTATAAGAGAAAATGATGGAAGGCCATCCAAAACACTAGCCTGGGGTCAATACTCCCTTAGACCTGACGGTTGTTAATATCTAACCTTTAGACGTGTAATTATTGTATATCAAGGGTGGCGAAATGCCTTTCTCCCTCAAATCATCAAATATACAACACACACTAAAGCACTCAGCAGTATATGGAAAACAAATGAATAGACAACTAGAAAAGGAGTGGCGCCTGCGAGTCATACTGCCTCGTGATTCCCGTTTTCGTCACCACCGTTGTATATAATGAGTGTTTTTAAATTATTGTATTATTTTACTTGGTTCATCAAATTATGCTTCAATACTGTATATGTCCTTCATTAATGAGGTTTCTTTATATTATTGTATTGTTGTTTTTCCTTCCAAGATTGCATTAGTTTTGTACATGTGAATCAGAAGTGAACCAGAACTCGTGTTGTGTGCTCGTTACCAGCTGTTTACTTCTGATTGATCTTCGTCACGGTGTTAAAGCGCTTACCTCCACGATGACGTTTGAGTCAGGGGAACATGTGAAAATCACTTGGGAAAAGATTGGGTGAATATGGAGGATACGAGAAAACTTCCCATTTGAATCTTCTGAGATCCCCTGGGGCAAGTTTAAACTTGGAATTTTTCTCGTATCCTCCGTATTCACCGGAGCTTGCCCCATAAGTCCTAAAGTTTGGATACTTAGCAGCAATGGTAGATATATGTTGTAAAAGGATGGAATCAGAAGTGTAAGGGTGTGATTATATAGGTGATCGTGGTATAAAGAAGAGCAACTGAGGGTGGACTTTGTGGGAATAGGAGTGTTCATTAACAAGAATTGTGGAATAAATGTGAATGGAAGACAGTCAGGTAATACGGCTAAAGGTAAATAGGATGAAATGAGTGAAAGCATGTGTAGGATTAGGAATAGTGTAAATGAAGTCTTGAGAATCTAAGAAGATAAAACCCGGGAATGGAGTTTACTGTAGTCGTTCAATGTCTGATTGGGTGAATGTCGTATAAGATCTATCAGCTCGGAAGGTGAATGTGTTCAAAAGTGATGAACGGGTATGAAAAAGCAAAGATAAAGTGCTCAGTAAGGGAGGCAGAAAGATGGTTGAATTTTTTGAGGAGAACAGTCCTTGTGAAATGGTGCAAGCCTAAATGTGTAATGGCGGCGACGCGGTGATTTTAAGGAGGCGAAATAGGATAGGATGAGAAATTATTTTAATATAATTAACTTTGAATAGTACTGTGAACAGAATCAAATATTTAGATAAAGAGATTGCTATGAGAGTAGTTTATCATATTAATATTTTCAAAAGGAAGATTACTGCAGGAATTGATGTGAGGTTGTTAACAGAGGTATTAAAGGATTAAAAAGTGGAAATACCTGAGATTTGGAAGGTTAATATGACTGTACCGTTACATAAAGGGGAAGTAGATTTACACAATCCAAATAATTATCGATGAATTAGTTTATCTAATCTTAGGTACAATATACACCGATATACTACCGGGAAGATTGCATGAGTGTGCCTAAACTAAAGGGAAATTATAATAATTTTAGGCTGGTTTCAGAAGAGGCAGAAGAATAGACTATATAGCGATAATTAATATTATAGTAGGTGAATACCTGAGAGCCATAAGGGATATTTACATAGACTGGCAGGTAGTCCTCGAGAAGGTATTCGACACTACAATAGTGAAGCACTGATATATGAACTGAAGTGTAAGGGAGTCGGTGATATATTGAAGCAGATAAAAACTATAGGAACGAATCAAGTTTTGTATTAGATGCGAAAGTAATAGGACTACAGATTATTTCGAACAAAATCTAAGTTTCAGGCAAGAATTAAACTAAGCCTGATATGATTTATACTGTTTATAGATGTATTTTAGAGAGGATGTTTTTAAAAAAAGCATTAGATACTTTCTTATACTGAAGAGAATAAAATGCAACCAGGATTATTTTTGGGATGATCTTCTAGCAGGAACATAATTGCGATACTATTTCGACGTGCTATTGGTGAAGTTTTTGGATTCTGTAAACAATGAGGGTTAAGAATAAACAACAAAGCATTAAAAGTTATGGCGTTTAAAAGAGATTCAAAACTAGGAAAGAGGAGAGGTGTTATATTAATCGGGAGCCAATAAAGGTAGTGAAATAACGAGAGGTGGGAGACAGTCTAAATGTGCACAAATGAAAGTCAAATGAGCCATGAAAGCAGTGACAATATGTACGGAGTTCCAACATTGGCATTGAACTGTCTAAAAGTATTGTACGAGGCAGTGGCAGAACCAAAGCTGATATATGGTGTATAAATCTGGGGTAGTAGCGTAGCCAGAAAATTATTAAGGGGGAATACGTATAAGGGTCCATTTTTAAACAATTTTCAAATGATAAATATGAATTAACTCTATGCTAAAATATTTAAATAAATGTTCTTTGTATTCGCAGATTAAGACGAAGAAATTGGAATTAAAATTAGGAAAGGATGTTCTGAGTATTCTAAGCGGCAAATATGTTGTGACATGAGAGTTAATGACCGCTGTGAAGTATTTTATATTGTCATTGCAGGCCATTTTATTTCACTACAAAATAGGGTTTCTAGTTATTTTCTAAACAGAGAGATTGCACTAATTTGGAAACTACTCAAATTTAGCACAAGAACGACAACATGTGCTTGATATCTTAACATGGTTGTACCAGAACCATTTAAGCACAATTTCTGTTGCTTCGCCATTAGTCATATTGTCCAAGGCATGCGGATAAATATAACGTGACACGATTAGGAAGTAACTCGTTCTCGCCGAACTATTAAGTAGCTATTATTATTATTATTATTATTATTATTATTATTATTATTATTATTGGGCTATTTCTTCTGTTAATTTTTACATTTTTAGCAAGGGGTTTCGACTCCCAAACTCCTCCTGGCTACGTCTCTGATCTGGGAAATGTCAAATGGATAGCTAAAGAAATGGTACACAGGATGTTTCATAAAGAATATTCACCAAGAGGATTGAGTTCGGGTAAAATTAGGAAAAGTAGGAAGGTAAGATGTAATGGTAGAAAGAATATTAGAAATACTGATTCACATGTGTAAAATTAGAGGACAACAATATGATAACAGAATTTAGAGGTGGAGAGGAGATGGAGAGGAAAGACTCTGTTGTTATGTGGGAGACTAAGGGGAGATTGGAACTTGAAGTAGTTGCAACCGCACGTATGGTAAAAAGTTTCCCGTAGCCTTCGCCCCAAATGTACTTTGCGGTGTCCTTTGCCCCAAAAATGTTTAAAAAATATTAACTTTGTAATTTGACAGTTCCTTTAAATAATATATATGTTTGCCTCGGCTGCGTCAGTATTTTTGTTAGACACATGGATGTCTTAGCAGGGCGTAGTGTGGCTGAAGAATGTAGGCTTACATAGATTATAATTTTTAATTCACTCCTTTTTATTAATTCTTGACACAGTTTAAATAACACTTCACTGATATAGAGAGTTGTGGGATTCTTTTATTAATTAATTACTTGCAATTTTTAGCACGTAAAACTATTTTCGTCTCACAATAATACTATTAAATTTCTCGAGGACGTGTCTCGGGTCCGATTAGGAACACTGTCAACAACCAACGCGTCCAGTTATGAGCACTGTCTACAAGCAACTGACCCGATTTCAACCGCCTAAATTTGTAAATTACTGTATTTCAAGTCTCTGATTGGCTATTCCTAATCCAATAGAATACGTTTATTTAACTAAAGCTTTTTCTGCTTGTTGATTGGCTATTTTATAAACTGTCACAAAAGTTACATTATTGTTGCTCCAAGAATGACTAGTAGCATTATTATACTTTCTTACTCATTATTGCCTCAAGGTTACCTCATTGTTAGCAACTTTTAACCTATTATTCTCACAGCCCCTATATTACTAAATTATGTAATACATTCAGATAATATTATTGAACATGCACACAATAATATAAACATATACAATGACTGTAATATACACTTTTTATGTTTTGTTACATATACATATTGCTTTAAGGCGGGCTGTTATTGTATTTTTATTGTATAATTTGACTGAAATCATTTAAGTGTCAAAAATACTGCCTCAACCTAATTAGCAGTTTGTTCTTTTATTTGTAGCAAAAAACTCCCCTTAGCATTACAAAATTACGCTATATATATTACGTTTTCAAGCATTGCTCCAATTTCTGTTTCCTGACAATACCAGTGCAAGTGCGTAGCAAACGCTGGGTCAATCTTACAAGTGACCTGACCTATCACCTTATGATTTGCAGGCAAAGGAACTGAACTAGCCCTTAACATTTTACTGGTAAAAGACTGTTTACCATAATCGACAAAACCCCAAGTTACATGTAAGGTATTAATACTGTCTTGTTATACCTATCTTAGATATGAACAATTACATGCCTTACTTAGACCTCAAGGTGGCAATGTTTGATGCAGTTTTTGTAAACAATTACCTTTTCCTTCCTTGTCAAAAGCACTTAGTAGTAAAAGTTATAAGCAGAGACCTGAAGTTTAGGCATTATAAATCATTAAAATAGGCAGGCAAAAAAGGCATTATAAATACTAAAACAGGCAATAAAAGGCAATTAGAAAAACCCTTTTATTTAATAGATTACAGTATTCAATAACTCGATGGTCATATTTTAAAGAACTTCAAAGTTTTAAGCAAAATGCTAGTTTTGTAATTGACGCAAAAATGAAATATTTTTTAAAAAGCCTGTGTATTGCAATACCTTATTCGTCACGTGAACAACCAAATGCTTTTTTAAGTTCTCTGGGGTCATGTTAAGTCCCCTGTCAGATAACACATTTTTATATTGTCGTATGCCTCACTTTATATTATTATTCAACTACAGAGGGGAGCTACTCGCTTGCGAGAGGGATCGTTAAATCAAACAAAGAACTTCAAATTACGAGGCAACGACGAGGACGCAGCTAAAGTTAAATCCCAAAATAATTGCTATACCAATACAATGCCTGGCTTAAGGGAGAGGGAAGATTCTATTCTACCATAATTAAGATTTCCAGATATGGATGGAACACCGTTTATTAAATGAAACTAAATACTCACATATCTTTGCCCATTGCCTGCCGACGAGGACATCATGTTTTAGCAGTTTCCCGTCTGTCTCACTCGAAGCCTACTCACTGAATCATCCAAGAAGCCACGCCAACTCGGGCGTCAGTAACGTTATCCCCTCCTTGACACTATTTCCCCTGATTCGCCCCTACTCACAGACAAACTGCCGTGCTTCGGTGTCCAGAGAGCGTCTTAACATTATTATCATCTGTGCACATGCCACATCTCCCCCTGGCCACCGAAGTCGACGCCCTCGTCGACACAAGGAAAATAAACATAATAAGAAACATGAAAATAACAAAAAAATGACATACAAAAATGAAATACACATGTGGTATGAACCAAAATATAACAGAATAATATACATGTGTGATGAGCACCCAGACGACGACACAATGTTACTGGGCGATGTGGAGTCACGAGAAACTTAAGTGCTGTCGACTAATATTGTTACTGCACTTATACTTGAGCACCCCGCACACGCACACACCACGCTGCCTCAGTTCACAGGCACACTACACTGCGCAAAATATCGATGGTCTGCTGTAACTGTTTGTGGGTGATTTTATACAGTGCCCACAACGACGATTTGTCCTGGTGTAGAATTATCACTGCAGGTCTCTGGTGATGACAACAGGGTGGGCAGTCGCTGGCTTGGACTGCCCCCCGACATGGTGGCTCCTTATGCCACGGCAGTGTAGTGGCTGCCCGACAGCTTCCCTGTGGTGTTTCTTGACTTCTGGTGTGCCACGGGGATGCTCCTGGGGTCTCTCGAGCTCCGCCACAGCAAAATACTAGAACAAAACCACCAAACAATAAAAAGGGTGCTCCAACAAACAATCACACATAAAAAGAACGGTATGTCATGTACAATTAAATATTTTAAAGGTTGAAAAGTTTGCACTAAAAATTCTTTTGACATTGGGCAAAGAAAGAGAAAAAATAAGTACAAATTGGCATAAAAACTAGATATTATAGAGTTGCCATCCAAAATTTAACTCACAATGCTTCACAATCCAAATAAAACAGTAAAACAGACTCAGAATACATGAACATGACAGAAAAAAACATAACCTTATTTGGGATCCCAATATTAAATCTTAATAACCAGCTGGTATCACTAACAAAAGAAAATAAGTGCACTTACAAGATAATCACACATGACAATGAAATGAACTCATTCACACTGACCATGGCCCATATTACACACAACACTCACTGTACTATCTACTCAAACTAGTGGATGCATCACTACAAACTACATCCACAATACATCTCCAAACTACCCCACGTGACATGCTTTCAACTACTATTGTCCTACTCTTGTCACTAATACAGTTTCTCGTCCACAGTACTATCTTCCTCATCGCATTATGATCATCAACTCAATCTCAATCATAATCATCATCATCAGTATTGCAATCAGCATCATTACTTCAGTCATTAACATCTTTATCTCAACTTTCAATTTTCTCTTCAAAACAAAACATCTTCACTGACGTGTCTCATTTAACATGCTGTAAATTCAAAACATCTAACATAGGCATAACCTTCAAGAAATCACATTAATATTTCAGGAATGACACAAATAACATGACATTATACTGTTGCATCCACATCCTCCAAATGAAAATTAAGCTGGAAAACAGGTGGTATTAAAATTTGCTATCTAAGATGGTAATAAACTTGTTGCATAAACAGGATAAAAAATTATTCACATTACAATCACTTCCATCCATTTAATCTCTCGTGTGAATTCATCACACACGCTATACTGGACACGTTATAGCAACACCAATAAGCCAAAATCTCTGAAATCATCACATCACATCAACTTTCCAGGTACATGTAGCCCTCCTGAAAAATTAACACATTCATACAACAACTGTCGGGGTTACTCTTTGGCACTTCCACCGAAGCTGGCATCATCTCATCTCTTCTCATCTCATCTCTCACATTAGCACCGTCGGGGTTACTCTTACGCACATCCACCGAGGCAAATCTCATCTCATATTTCTCACATAACCTCACACTACGCCATCGGGGTTACTCTTTGGCACTCCCACCGAGGCAAATCTCACATATATCACATAACCTCAAATACACATATACATACATACACTATTCATGCAACAATTTTCTGCAAATAAAAATCACAGCATCATTATGAAACCCAAAATCAAATCGAGTCAAATCAAATCAAATCATCAAATCAAATCGAATGCAACAAAACAACATCAGATCATTACTCAAAACAATATTGTCACAGAACATTCCTGAGAATGAAAGCTCAATTAAGCACATAGTACACATGAAACACATTCCTGCAGCATGACAAAAACAAAACAAATGATTTGCAGTTCCCAAAACATAATTTAAAATTTAAGTTACACCCAAAATAATTATACACTTTTAATTTAGCAGAGACATTCATAGCACATATTCCTGAAAAGCAAAGCTTAATTAAGCATCAGTCAGTGAAACAATAAATTTAGCATACCTGTGTGAGTTGTAAAACTGTTTCATTCGTCCAAACTTTAGCACTCACAATGTTTACATACTTACAGGTTATATTTTTTCTTTTTTTTTTCTTTTTACCCAAAAAACATTTCAGTGCAGTTCTCCAAAATCTGGTAACACACGTACAGCTGGTTCATCAACATCCTCATCGTACTGGTCCATATTAGAAGGCACATCAAACCTAATTAGGTGCAGCTACTGGCAAGGTTGGTAGCTCCTGAAACTTTTACTTACATGAGTAATTGTGAAGCATTTTCACCTAAAAATATGCATTGCGTAATTAAATAAACCAAACTGGGCAACGGTAAAGCAAAATTATCATCATTATTATTATCACTATTTCTCCGCGAGTGTACGATGCAAAAATTTTTCAATATATATACGTGACCTCTTTCATTTTATTACTTTAAATATTTCAAACAGATGCACCACACTTTTTATACACACGCAAATTTTAAACACGCAACACACGAATTTTGAACTAATTTGTTGCAATTTCAAGTCGTTAATACTTTCAATATGACGCAATCTAGAATGCAATGTTACGTAAATCAGCTCACACACGCAACCACGCTATCAACGACACAAATATCACCCAATTTTCACAATTCACTTTTCATAATTCACAAAAATGTATACTTCAAAATGACCAGCACGAAGAACTTAACACAGTGATATAATTTAGTAGAAATGAAGCCAAAATAAGGGGAAAAGAAGTTTTAGCGTCACGCCGGCAGACAATGGGAAAAATGCAAACATGAACTCAAAATTAAAATTTAGAAACGAGACTTTTAGAAATTATAGTAACAAAATTTAGAATATGAGAATCACAAATTACAGCATCAAAATCCTTACCCTTAAGCCAGAAACAAATTTTGATTTTTCGCGACCACGTGGAGGACCACAAACCGTTACATTTCAGAGGGGAAAAAATTTTACACTTGAAAATCTCACAACAAATTCAATTATGCTCACTTTATATTATTATTCAACTACAGAGGGGAGCTACTCGCTTGCGAGAGGGATCGTTAAATCAAACAAAGAACTTCAAATTACGAGGCAACGACGAGGACGCAGCTAAAGTTAAATCCCAAAATAATTGCTATACCAATACAATGCCTGGCTTAAGGGAGAGGGAAGATTCTATTCTACCATAATTAAGATTTCCAGATATGGATGGAACACCGTTTATTAAATGAAACTAAATACTCACATATCTTTGCCCATTGCCTGCCGACGAGGACATCATGTTTTAGCAGTTTCCCGTCTGTCTCACTCGAAGCCTACTCACTGAATCATCCAAGAAGCCACGCCAACTCGGGCGTCAGTAACGCTATCCCCTCCTTGACACTATTTCCCCTGATTCGCCCCTACTCACAGACAAACTGCCGTGCTTCGGTGTCCAGAGAGCGTCTTAACATTATTATCATCTGTGCACATGCCACAATATGAGAAAATAATCTCTCAAAATTGACAGAGGTTATTGGAGCAAATCTAAAACATAGTATCATGGATCCATTTCAACTACAGCAAAATTGTCACCTTGTAGAATTTTTTAAATGTTTCAAAGTTTATCCAGATCATAATTTTCCGATAACTCTTTTTTTTTACACTTTTCGCTAACTAATGAACCCTGTTTCCCTGGTACACTGTCCAGTCTTTCCAATGCATCATCCATAATTTTCACTGACTTCGTTAAAGGTTGTCCTCTTTCTTGAAGCTGGCAGATCACTTGTGGCAGGAGCCCAAACTCGGCCGCAATGAAAGTTAAGTCACTTTTCATTTCCGAAGAGTTGAGAAGTTTCTTGGCTGCTACAATTGAGGATGCTTCATCCTCCAGAGCGTTCACCACGTCAGTTATACTCTGGAAATTTGAAGCGTAGTAAAGTGCTGCAGAGATCCATGTCCCCCATCTCGTTATGATAGTTTGGGCAGGGGCAGAGGTACATCTGGTGCAATGGATTTAAATGTCAGGATTCTTGATGGGGCTTTCACAAAGATCTTCTTAATACTGGAAATGAATTTCTCAACAACCGGAAACAAGCATCGTATCTCTTCTGACATCTTGTGACAGCCTTGTGCTATGCAGGTCACGTGAAGCATGTTTGGAAATAGCACTTTTAATGCTATTCCAGCCTTTTTATATATGGTGCAATGATGAAAAGTAAAATATTGTCGTATTAAATCTCTTCAGGTCACAGCAACTTTAATGAACTGGTAAATAATTGCGTGAAGTTGAATTGTTAACTCTTTCAAGAGGCTCTGTCCTAAGCAGGAATGGTTTCATTGATTCATCTTCTGTAGGATCGTAGTTCCAACAACAACATTGACAGTGAAACAACCCATGGTATCAGTTGACTCGTCGATAGAAATTCAAATCTACTTATTTTTAATTTTATCTCTAATGATTTTCATTGTGTCATCGTAACATACGGTTAAGTAACATTTTCACAAACTTGACTCGCTAGGTGCAATTTGGTTAGCATACTTCTCCAAAAACTGTGATAATGTAGGATTCTGTAATTTCCACAACGGGATTCCGGCGCTGAGGAAAGCTTTACATAAGTCGAATGTAAACTGGGATTTTCGACTCGATGTATAATTACTGTTGGAAGCAAAGGAATCTTCTCCCCAGTAACCTTGGAAAGTGCATTTTTGTGTTTGGTTGTGCCGATATGCTGTGATATAAAATACTTCTTTTCGTAGTTCACTGACTGCTCGTATATTTTGCATGTGAGTACTTTAGCGTCGGTACAAAATACGTCGGATCCAAAAGTATTAACGTAACTTTGTAATTTATTGGGTAAAGAAACTCTGAATTTCAGCATCTTGCTGTTAGCTACAGCAACGTCGCAATGAAAACTGAAAGAAAAACGAAATTAGACTCGCACTCATTATTGCCTTTTAAAATGAACACAAGCGTAATTCAAACGCTTTCTGTTATCTATGCATTTATTGGTGATGATGATGATGATGATGATGATAATGACGATGACGATGATATGGCGTTAAGGGCGCTTAACATCAAAGGTCATCAGAGCCCTTACAAGGTGTAAAATATAAACTTCAAGAACTAAAATACGGAAAATCCGATGTCAAAAACACTAAAAGAACACGCACACAAAACCTAAAACCACCACACTAAAACATGTTAGACAAAACAATAAAAGAGTAAAACCACGTGTCAAGAACTGTAGAACGTATGGGACATGAGCGCCATATGTCCACTAGGGAGTAGAGCCCCCATTAAAAAGGAAATATAATATCACAATGTCAAAAGGCGCTTAGCGCATCAAATGCGCCGATTAAAATCACTGTCATTGATAAAACGTTAAGGACATTCTACAGCATGCGCGTCGTCTGCCAAAACGTTGGCTATGCCAACAGGCAGACCCACACGACCGCGCAATCCAGCTAAAACTTGACACTCTGTTAGAATGTGACGCACCCTTAAGGGCGCATCACACTGCTCGCATACTGGTGCGGGGTCACCACTAAGCAGGTATCTATGACTAAAAAGGCAATGTCCGATTCGTATACGGGCTAAAAGTACCTCTTCCCGACGAGAAGAACCAGAAGAGGTACCCCAGACTAACGGAAGAGGTTTAACCTCCCGCAACTTGTTCCCTCGGAGGGCCGTCCACTCATCGCGCCAAAGCGAGAGGATGCGGCGACATAAAAGAACACACAAATCTGACGAGGGAACAACAGAGGTAAAAGATCTGGGTAATAAAATCGCCGATTGGGCACACTCGTTCCCTGAGATGGCCACATGACCTGGAGTCCACAGGAAGGAGACGCTGATGCCAGAGGCACCAGGTCATGTATGCGCTGTACGAGCGGGTGGTAAGCGTACAGCGCGTTAATACTCTGGAGGGCACTCAGAGAGTCCGTACAAACAACACTGTCGTAAATCGCGACGCTGAACGTATAAAACCGATTGATAAATGCTAAAAAGTTCGGCGGTAAAAATCGAACGAAAGGTAAAACAAGTTTCACCACAAACAAAGGCACACCCTACTCCAGCATCAGTCTTAGACCCATCAGTATATAAAAAATGACAGTTTCCGAATTGTGCCTGAAGGTCTAAAAAGGCGGATCTAAGGCCTGAAGCAGCGGTCTCAGTCTTCGGCATCGACGTTATCGCAAGGTGAAAGTGGGCCTCAGCGCGCAACCATGGCGGAAAACGGGTTTTCCCCCTTGGAAGGGCCGGCGCCGGCGTAACGTCCAAATGCCGAAGAAGTTAACGAAATCGAACCCCTGGAGGGAGCAATGCAGAGGAGCTAACTAAATATTGCCGATCACGCGAATCCTCGTAAAATATCGCGAAGGACGGGTGGTCAGGCAAGCTGGAGAGTCGACAGGCGTAGCTGCACAAAAGCAGCTCACGCCTGAAGGACAGTGGAGACTCTGCAGCTTCAGCATATAGGCTAGGTACAGGGCTGGTTGGAAAGGCCGCTGTAGCGACTCTTATGCCACGATGGTGAATGACATTCAATCGACGTAATACAGATGGACGCGCCGACAAATAGACAATGCACCCGTAATCAAGCTTGGATCGGGCCAAAGAGCGATAAAGATGTAAAAGGACGGTCCGATCATCTCCCCAGGATGTGCCACCTAAAACACGTAAACGATTAAGAGAACAGTCACACTTTGCTTTAAAAACGAAATGTGCGAAATCCAGCTCAGCTTCCTATCAAAGATCAACCCCAAAAATTTCGCATCGTCTGCAAATGGAAGTATCCCTGGACCAAGATGGAGAGAGGATGGAGGGAAAGCCTTCCGGCGCCAGAAATTGATACAGACGGATTTCTCGGCGGAGAAATTAAAGCCGTTGGCGTTACTCCAGGCATAGAGACGGTCGATACAGCTCTGGAGACGGCGTTCGAGTAGACAGGTCCGCCGTGAACTGCAATAAATGGCAAAATCGTCAACAAAAAGGGACGATGAAATGCCAGGTGGAATACAATCAACAATGCGGTTGATAGCAATTGCAAAAAGTGTGACACTGAGTACAGAGCCCTGCGGTACTCCGTTCTCTTGAATAAAACGACTAGATAAAACCGAGCCCACACGTACACGAAAGACGCGGTCCGTCATAAACTCCCGAAGAAATATGGGAAGACGACCGCGGAGATTCCATGCGTGCACTGTACGTAAAATGCCGACCCTCCAACAAGTGTCATATGCTTTCTCCAGGTCAAAAAACACAGCCACGGTTTGACACTTTCTCAGAAATCCATTCATAATATGCGTCGACAGGGACACCAGATGGTCGACGGTAGAGCGATGGCGACGAAATCCGCACTGAGCGTTCGCTAGAAGTTCCTGAGACTCAAGCCACCATGCCAACCGCCCGTTGAGCATGCGCTCCATCACCTTGCAAATGCAACTGGTGAGGGAGATAGGGCGGTAGCTGGAAGGTAGTTGGCGATCCTTCCCAGGCTTAAGTATAGGGACAATGGTGGCTTCGCGCCAAACGGAAGGAAAAAACCGTCTTGCCAAATACGGTTATAGACCTGTAAGAGAAAGAGTTTACTGTCGGCTGAAAGGTTCTTTAACATCAGGACATGAATGCCGCCCGACCCAGGAGCGGAGTGACTAGAGCAATGAAGAGCGTGCTCCAGCTCCCTCATTGTGAAAAGTTCATTATAACACTCATTATTAGCAGACCGAAAATTAAAGGTGTCGGAATCCAACCGGTCTTTGATAGAGCGAAAGCCGGTGGAATAATGGTCTGAACTGAAAACCGCCTCAAAGGCAGCAGCCAGAGTGTTAGCGATGGCAGCCGGATCCACTATGGTGGCATTGGGATCCTGAAGGCCAGACACAGTACAATGCGACACTTTACCTGAGAAGCTACGAAGTTTATCCCAAACAACAGATGAAGGCGTAAACCGATTAAAGGACTCGGCAAAATGAGTCCAAGATGCCTTCTTGCTATCCTGAATAATGCGACGAGCCCTGGCGCGCGATTGTTTAAAAGTAACCAAATTATCAAGTGTAGGGTGGCACCGAAACACCCTAAGCGCAGTCCTACGAGCACGAACGGCGTCCTGAAAATCCTCGTTCCACCACGGAACAGGAATACGCCGAGGATGAGAGGATGATCGGGGAATAGTGCGTTCGGCGGCAGATAGAATCGTAGACGAAGGGTGCTGCACCATTTTGTTAACGTCAGTGAAGGGCAGGTCCGCAAAACACACGAGGTTGGAATACAATTTCCAGTCGGCTTTTCTGAATATCCAGGTAGGTACTCTGGATGCTGGACGTGGTGAGATAGAAGAGAAACGATGCAGGGGTAATGGTCGCTGGAGTAGGTGTCAGCGACGACGTTCCACTGCAGACGACTAGCAAGCTGGAGTCAGCAAACGGCAAGGTCCAGGTGAGAGAATGTGCCAGAAGAATCAGAAATAAAAGTAGGTTCACCTGTATTGAGGATGGAGAGATTGAATTGGTAAAAAATGTCGGAAAGAAGAGTTCCCCTCCCCTTGGCGAACCCCACAGGGGGTGATGGGCATTAAAATCTCCCAACAGAAGAAATGGTGTTGGGAGAGCGGACAGGAGAGCTCGAATGTCCGCGGGAGCGAGGGGAGACGATGGAGGTGAATAGACAGAGCAAACAGAAAAGAAAAAGCCGGGTAATTGAACAGTTATGGCAACACCTTGCAAGTCGGACGTAAGAGCGATAGTTTGAAAATAAACGTTGCTACGCACTAAAATCATGGCAGGAGTATCCTCCGGCTCAAGATCGTAGCGAACCGGTGTATACCCTTGGAGATCAAAAGGATCATGAGGGCTAAGCTTAGTCTCCTGCAAACACACGACCATAGGTGAATGTGAACGGAATAAAAGTTGCTATTCCACCCTATGCGATCGTACACCACGTAAATTCCAGGTGAGGATAGCCATAAAGAAAGGGATAAACTTATTACTTAGAAGGGCGTCTCAAAATTATCTTGTGCTTAACCTTTGGGCTCGAGTTTTTGGTATGGAGTTTGTCAGACTCCATAGTCTGCTCGAAGGGAGGGCCCACGCGCTCAGAGCCAGGAACCGATTCAAGCGCCGAGAATCGGTTCTGGGTGGCGATGGGTGAGGGTTGCCGCTGAGCGCGGCTTGTCCCAGGAGCGTCCTGGGACTGCTACCTCCGAGGAGGAGGCGGAGGAGGAGAAGGTGAACTTTTCTTACCGCGCGCACACGGAGGGTCCCTCAGAAAATCTTCCCTACGAAGTTTGTGCTTCGGTTTCTTTTCAGCGGTTTGCGACTTCAGTGACTTGGGACCAGCTTTAGATGGCTTGCTAACAATACCAGAAATGGACGGCAGTAGTATTAGTCCCGGATGAGCCAATTAGATTAACGATAATCCTGTCACTAGGGGCGCTAGTGTCGCTGCGTGCGACGGCGGCGGCAAGTTTGAAAAGCGCCATGAGCGGAAGGATTATCGTTATTGCAATTGGTTCATCCGGGACGAGTTAAAAGAATTGAGGATTAGGGAAAGATGAGGGAAAAACAGGAAGTGACGTGGAGTGTTTTGATTGGTAAAAATAAGACGAAATGTGCTTGGTTCGTTAATTCGGGTGGAAGAAGAAGGAAGGAAGATAAAAGAGTATGGAGGACACGTGATGGAGCGGAGCCGTGTGACGAGGTGTTGTCTGTGCGGAGGTCGGGACTGAAAGAGGGAAAAGATGGCGAACGAGGGATAAAAAGTATAACAGAAAGTGACGTGTGAAGTTGTGATTGGTGGGAATAAGAAGTGATGTTACTGGTGGAAAGGAACAAATGAAAGTTGTTGATTGGTAAGAATAAGAGAGATTATGATTGGTGGAAAGAAAAAGGTGTGGGAGTGGGGTATGTTGGAGGTGATGGGTTCATCCGGGACGAGTTAAAAGAATTGAGGATTAGGGAAAGATGAAGGAAAACCAGGAAGTAACGTGGAGTGTTTTGATTGGTAAAAATAAGATGAAATGTGATTGTTTGTTAATTTGGGTGGAAGATGAAGGAAGGAAGATGAAAGAGTATGGAGGACACGTGATGGAGAGGAGCTGGGTGGCGAGGTGTTGTGTGTGCGGAGGTGGGGACTGAAAGAGGGAAAAGATGGCGAGCGAGGGATAAAAAGTATATCAGAAAGTGACGTGTGAAGTTGTGATTGGTGGGAATAAGAAGTGATGTTATTGGTGGAAAGGAGCAAATGAAAGTTGTTGATTGGTAAGAATAAGAGAGATTATGATTGGTGGAAAGAAAAAGGTGTGGGAGTGGGGGTATGTTGGAGGTGATGGGAAAGGTAAGTTTTGCTAGCAACAAGATTTGCAAAAGCCTGTCGAGAACTCATCAGCAATTTTTGAACGTTGGATGGTGGTTTTCTTGAGTGGATAGAGAGATGGGGCGATATGAGATGCGGTGGTGAAAATGGGAACTAAACAAGATGGTTGAGACAAGAGGTTTAAGGACGAGGTAATTTCGAGGTTAGTGGTGAACATGGCGGTTGCAAGAGGTGGGGGCAAGGAGACGCGGTGGTGAGAATGGGAAATAAAAGAAGATGGCGGTAGCAAGAGCTTAGAAGAGCAGATTTTGAAGTTAAAATAGTGGGAACTAAAATGGCGGAGGGTGGGCGACAAGGAGATGCGGTGAGAACTAAACAAGATGGCGGACGCAAGAGGAGGGTAAGGAGATTTGAGGTTACAGTACCAAAACACGAAAGGATATATTGCTACGCCAAGCAGGCTCGAAAAATAATTATGCGTGTGGTACTTACCTGTTACTAGTGTTGATGCGTCACCAAAAGCGCAGCAGCTTCACGCGACGCGAAAAAAATAAAAGCAAACTGTTTTTGAAAATGCTTAACCAGCTTTAAGATCAGCCAACATCACTACGCACTGATATACCTAGGTTTTTTAATGCGGTACAGACGCCCTTTGCACAGACGTAATTTAACTATACCAAAAACCTGGTACTGGACCATCGTAATGGTCGCTAGCGTACGTAGGAGCAGGGTTCTCATAGCCGGTCGAAAGCGGTCAAAAAAGTGTACGACGTAGGTGTTCACAGTAGCTGCTGTCGAGTCAACCGTCGAGGTGTGAATGAACGAGATCTGTTTTTGCCGGCAATCTGGTTCGGAGATGAGAGGCGCGGTGGTAAAAATGGGAACTAAATAAGATGGCGGAGGTATGAAGTTGAGGTTAAAATATGAGGTAAACGTGGAGAGCTTAAACTAAGATGGCGGTGGCGTGGTGGTGAAAATGGGAACTAAACAAGATGGCGGAGGCAAGAAGTGGAGGGACGAAGAGATTTGAGGTTAGGGTCAACATGCGAAAGATGTCGAACGCAACAGATGGTGACGAGGAGATAGAATTCAGGATTAGGGAAAGATGAAGGAAAAACAGGAAGTGACGTGGAGTGTTTTGATTGGTAAAAATAAGACGAAATGTGATTGGTTCGTTAATTCGGGTGGAGGATGAAGGAAGGAAGTTAAAAGAGTATGGAGGACACGTGATGGAGAGGAGCGGAGCGGCGAGGTGTTGTCTGTGCGGAGGTTGGGACTGAAAGAGGGAAAAGATGGCGAACGAGGGATAAAAAGTATAACAGAAAGTGACGTGTGAAGTTGTGATTGGTGGGAATAAGAAGTGATGTTATTGGTGGAAAGGAGCAATTGAAAGTTGTTGATTGGTAAGAATAAGAGAGATTATGATTGGTGGAAAGAAAAAGGTGTGGGAGTGGGGTATGTTGGAGATGATGGAAAAGGTAAGTTTTGCTACCAACAAGATTTGCAAAAGCCTCTCCAGAACTCATCAGCAATTTTAAATAACTAGTGTTTCGGGGTTTTCTCTGGTTGGTAGACGAATGCAAGCTGTTTCTGCTTTTTCATAGGTTTTCCCTGGTTGGTAGGCGTTTGCTGTAGTGGTTGACGAAGCGCTTTCTAATTTTCGTGGTTCTTTAGGTTTTTCGTGGTTGTCCCTGTCCGGTAGGCAAATGATGAAGTTTTCCCTTGTCGGCGCACGGATACTAGGCACATACTCACACACACACATTTAATAGTAGCGTGTAGCAAACTGTTTTTGAAAAAATGCTTAACCAGCTTTAAGATCAACCAACATCACTACGCACTGATATACCTAGGTTTTTTAAAGCGGTACAGACGCCCTTTGCACAGACGTAATTTAACTATACCAAAAACCTGGTACTGGACCATCGTAATGGTCGCTAGCGTACGTAGGAGCAGTGTTCTCATTGCCGGTCGAAAGCGGTCAAAAAAGTGTACTATCTTGTTTTCATGGGTTTTCCAGATCGTAGGCGTTAGAATACTCTTAGAGCTTTTTTCAGGTTTTTCGTGGTTGTCCCTGTCCGGTAGGCAAATGAGGGAGTTTTTCTATAATGTCGACGTTTTGGCTTGTGGCGAACGGATACTAAGCACATACTCGCACACACACACACTATAATAGTAGCGTATATAAAAAAAATTAACAAACCGTAGATTTTCAAGAAAATTCCCACACCGCAAACTACCCGTTTAGTGGAAGAAATTTCGTTATTTTGTATTGTCTTAAAAATGGCTCTAACCCTTTTGATTACGGTACGGTATGTTTAAGATATCTGCATGACAAATAAAATGTATAACTTGAATTTTCTGGGAATAGCTGTGAAGTAGTCTCATTCTGAATGTCTTTTGTACAACTGGTAAACCGTAGGAAACGAAGCCTTACTGTACAAGAACTGTACAAGAACGTTAAAGCACACAATTTATGTCTATTGTTATTATTATTATTATTATTATTATTATTATTATTATTATTATTATTATTATTATTATTATTATTATTATTATTATTACTTTGTGGCGTTGTCTATTTACAAAGTTTCCATGTTGATTTTAATGTTTAAAAGCTTTAGACCTTTCTGACTAAAACTCGTCATTCTTTTAACTTTTCTTTTTTCATTTTCATACAAAGAGAACGGAAGTTCACAAGTGAAGCAGTACTGTGATAACGATACCAACAAACTAATTATTATTCACCCACTGTAACACATAAAAACAATAAGTAATAATCACAGGCCCAGTTTGTGGGTATTTAAATGAAACATCATGCACAATACAAGCCAATTATGTAATCAGTTGAAATGTGCAAATCTATAGATGTATTTCTGGTGAAATCCCGGTATCGAATTTTTGAGTGCAATGCAATTCCTCCTCTATGTGCTATGTAACTCTCTCTACCACGTAAATAGTAGGTAGAGGAGGTATGCATTGCATCCAAATATTCAATATTGAGATTTCACTGCAAAACTAAATACTTGTCTTGAGGTCCCTGAATAAAAAACATTTTTAGAAAATTCTGCGTGTGTATGTCTGTGTGTATGTGTCAGAGCAGCATAACTCAAAAATGAAAAGTCGGATAAATACTAAACTTGGTATTTAGGTTGAGTACCTACCAAAGATACGACACAGAGGTTTTCAAGAAATCTTCATTTGAGCCAAAATTCCCAAATGTATCTCAGATTTCTTGGAGAAATAAAACAAATACCACTAGCATTCTCTTAATCCCACCAACAACAAAAATTTCTTGACACAATAAAGACTTTTAAATCTAAAAACAGTACAGACATTGATGGTATACCTACCTTATATATAAAAGTATGTAGTCATGGAGCTAATTCTCTTGTAGGAATAATAAACTCCTGCCTAGAACTTTACATTTTCCTGGACAAACTAAAAATGTCTAAAGTTTACCAGTATTTAAAAAGGAGACAAAATGACATTAATAACTATAGACCGATATCAATACTACCATAAATGTCCGAATTTATTGAGTGTATTATACATAACCGCACAAAAATATTTAGAGTAATTTAATCTGCTCCCCAAGCACCAAAATGGCTTTGTGAGGAATAAATACACTATAAGTGCCTTATCGGATCATGTCAAAATCATTATAGGAAACATTGATTCAATAAATATACTGCAGCGGCTATGTTAGATTTTACAGAGGCTTTTGATTGCCTTGATACAAATTATTGGTTCAGTTACATAACTCAGGCATTTGAGGTATAGCAAACAAGTTAATAAAACCTTACATGACGAATAGAAAACACCTGTGACCATAAAGTTAGAAAATAATGAACATCATTCGCAGATACAGGAGTTTACATATGGCTGCCACAGGGATCTATGTTAGGACCCTTATTATTTACTCTTTATATCCATGATATAAATGAAAGTATGCCTGAAAATACTAGATTAGTAAAATATGTTGAGGATATAACCATTTCAGTCAGGGACAATAATTTTTGTCCACTAGATAGATGTATTAGTGATATTGTAAGTACAATAGTTATGTACTTTAACAGCCTAAATATGCACATAAATGCAGTTAAATGTTAATTAATTACCCTTGGATTTAAAAACACTGAGCCACATTACACATGTCCATAAACCACAATTCAATTGATAGAGTAAGTTCTGTAAATCTTCTAGGATTGAATATAGATAAATCACTTAGCTGTGCTGGACATATACAGAAACTGGGATCAACAGTCAGCAAAAGCTTATTTGTCCTGAAATACTTAAAGAGCTATGTACAAACGGGAAGCAACGAGGGCTGAATACGATTCTCTTACTCGTTTTCATATTCCATATGCAATTGAACTATGGTGCACTGCATCTAATATAAATTTTGGAAAAATATTTATTCTAAAAATGGCAATTCACTACTTGGGCAAATTGAAATTTAAAGAACCACATAGACATACCTTCAGACTACTGAATATATTAACTTTACCAAACTTACATATTTACAAAACATTCTATGTGTATGTATCAAAAGTTATATATACACGTTACGCCAACCCTGATATCTAGAAATACAACATAAGACATAAAAATGATTAGTAATCCCTAAGATTACACGTATATTAAAGAATACCTAATTTTACTGGAATAAAACTTTATAATGATCTACCAGAAGAAATAACGAAGTATCATAATAATTGCAATAAATTTAAACAAAATCAATTCTGTAAACAGTACATTAGCTGTAACTTTTAATCCCTTTTCATGACTACTTAGTGAGTTTGTAATCTGTAAATTGTGTATTAATCAAATTATAAATTGCCTTACTTATTGTTAGCAATTCATTGTATACAGGATGTAGCAAAACTATACGGCACAACCTGCAGGACACATTCGTCACACATAGACGAAGAAATTATGTTATATGAACATGAGTCTGGAAACGCTTTTTTGCCATGTTACAGCTCATTTTCTCCAACTCATTAATCATGGAAAACACACAAGAATAGAACGTACCAGCATACCACATGCAACTCTTTCTCACAGGAGATGTTCAATATGCCCTCCGTGAGCATAGATACGTGCAACAACTCGTCGTCGTAGTGAATCCCGGATGCCCGGATGCATCCCTGGAGTATTGCGTATGGTTTCGCAGCCTTTCATAATACGGACACGGAGACTTTTGGTACTGGGGTTCGATACACAAAAGCTTTCAAATGCCCCCACAAATAAAAGTCCAGTAAGTTTAGGTCCGGGGAGCGCGGAGGCCAGGCAATTGGTCCACCTCTACCTATCCATCTCTCACCGAATCTATTATTTAGAACCCGACGGACATTAACACTAAAATGAGGAGGTGCTCCATCGTGCATGAAGTACAAGTTTTGTCGCACAGATAAAGGCACATCTGGTAACAGATCAGGTAGAACATTCTCTACGAAATTATGGTAACTTTGTCCGCTCAGCCTGGGTGGAAGAACGTTAGGCCCTACCAAATAGTCCCAACAATGCCGGCCCAAACATTGAAGTCATCTTTGTTGATGATTTGCTTCAACAGTTGCGTGAGGATTGACAACTGTGATAATTTACAATCTGATCTCGTTGAAACGACTCCTCGTCGGTGAACAGCACCGTTGAACTAAAATTAGAGTTGACACTTTGTTGCATAAACCATTCGCAGAAGCGTACCGTGCAGGAAATGCAGCTGCTGATAGTGCCTGCACATGCTGTAAATCGTATAGATACAGCCCGACCTGGTGTAACACTCGCCAGACAGTCATGTGGTCAACATTCATTGTTGTAGCTACTTGCCATGTATTGACACTAGGGTCGTAGTCAACTGCCTCAGGATTTTGCGCCTCCCGCTGAGGTGTCCTCGTCTTTCTAGGCCTTCCCCTTAGCGAGTATCAGGCTGAAATGCCCCATGTTCCCTAAGACGACGATCAATGGCTTCAAACGTTTTCCTGTCGGGGTATCTTCGTCCTGGAAATCTCTCCCGAGACAAACGTTGAGCGCAAGCGCCATTGCCGTCTGCTAATCCATACATCAAATGGGCATCTGCCATCTCTGCATTTGCGTAGACTGCCATTGCACGAACCAAGTCTGTGATCAACTGTACTAGTACGTGGTGACCTTGGTGTGTTTGCCAAGGTCGTACTGCTCACTGGTACCGTTGATGTTACCGGTAAACAAGCAATGACGTAAGTTGCATGGCAACAGGTACAGGAAAAACAAAACACTGGCGGTGCACGTACAATAATGACAACGTAACCAGACATAACCAAGAGTGCATGTTCCCCATGATTCTAACGTTCTGTTCGTGTGTGTTTCCCATGATGGAGTTGGAGAAAATGAGTTGTAACATGGAAACAAAGCGTTTCCAGACCCATGTTCATACAACATTATTTCTTCGTCTACTTACGAAGAATGTGCCCTGCAATTTGTGCCGTACATTTTTTTATATTCTGTATATTACGTATTGCTTACACTGACTGGATGAGATCGTGTCAACAGTATATTGAATTGCAATAAAATTTGAATTTGATGTACTGGTAGCTTTTCCTTTTTGAAAGCCATGTTGATAGTCTGATATACTAAATTTTGAAAGGAATACACAGAGCCTACACCACTCTTTCTAGTAATTTAGAAAAAACTGATAGTATAGAAATTGGTATGTAATTGTGGGCTTCTAATTTTGGTCCTTTTTATGTATCGGCTTTAATATTTGCAGTTTTTAAGTATTCTCGAAAGCTGTTTCACTCATAGATAAATATATTATATGTGTGAAAGGTTTGGCGATGTGGGTACAGCATACAGGGTAGGTGGGTGTAGACTATTCTGAATGACGGTTTGTTCTTCATGTTTTTTTATTATAGAGAATATTTCATCTTCTGTTGTGGGTGCAAGAAGGATTGAGGAATTAATTTTTTGCTCTATATTTTTGTTTCAATTATTTTGGGGCTCCTTCTTAGTGATTTGGCTACCCCAGCAAAGTGGTTACTAAAATTTCAATTACTGGCCCGTGTTCGGATACAACGGTTACCATTCTATAAGTTATATTTATAATAATAATGAAATAGAGCAAACTATGCATTTGTTAAATACCGACACTACTAAGTGTCCACTACTCAGTTGTGTAAGTGATATCTGTCTTCGTTCATACAACATTGCATCGTATCTATCACACTTTTGCCGCATCACGTGCACTCGCATTCTGGGGCCGGATGTTGGTAATTTCTGTTTTCGCAAACTTAAAAGAGGAAGCAATGTATCGCGAACCTGGTCACGACGCGTCGAAGTTCGTACAGGTCTTGCGTTCAGTCTTTGTACACCATTGTGTCAGTGCTGTAGAATTCGATCCATATTTCGTTTCGATTCTCCATGGTTTGCATTAGTTTTAGGAAGGGTTGGCGGCAAGAGTAGTTTCATTCTCAAGTCTTGTATGAACGACATTTACCCCGTCAGTATGGATGAGCAGAGAGGGTGTGAACTTTGAGAGGCACATATCTCGTTTGAGATAGATGCTCTTGACCTTCTCTAGTTCCTCTAGATGTTTGTATTTCAGATGTGTCCATATATTCTCTAACATCTTCTCTGTGTCACCACCGGTACTATTTTTGTCTGAAAGTTTCAGCGCTGTCTTAAGCGACATCTGCTGGAGGTGCATTATGTCGCTAATGCCATTTATTGCAGCGTTCACTCTTTCCTTAGTGTGGGTTGTGAAGATCGTCCCTGTTGTCTGGAATGTTACTCCTAGGTATTTGAGTTGTGGCACTGACTTGAGTGGTTTTCCTTTGTGGCATAGGCCTTTTCTCACCTTCTGAATGTTAATGTGGCTGTCTTTTCCTCGTTGAGGCGCAAGTGGTTTCGTTCTGCCCAGTCTGCCACTCTGCTGAAAGCCAGTTGTAAGTCTTCTCGTCCGGCGGATATCGATGCCACGTCATCGACGTAAATTTATATTTTCACGTTCACTGGTATTAGTCCAAAGTTGTCTGCTACAGCAGAAACAATTAAACAATAGCGGACTGAGCGAATCTCCCTGTAGGACCCTATTTGTCTGTTGTGTGCTTATGGACTTAGCAATATCGTCCGATGTTTCTATGTGGTTACTGCCGCTAGGTTCCTGATGAGTCTCACTTCGCAGCTGTGTTTTCCCACGAAGTGCTCTAGTTTTTCCAACAGGATTCGTCTATTTATGTTGTTTAAAACCTTGGAGTAGTCTAGGAAGGCCGCGTGCACTTACATTCCTGGATATTTTAGCCCGTCCTCTATGTCTCTTTGTGGGTATTCTATTGCTTGGGTTGTAGATCTGCCCTTCCTAAAATCGAATTGTTCCTCTGGTATCTGTGTGTCTGCTGCCCCTGTCAGTCGTTCGCACAATAATCCGGTTAGCAGTAGTATTGACTCCAGGGCGATTGCTCTATACGAGTTTGGATCTCCGTTGCCTACCTTTTCTTTGTATAACGCTTATACCGTTGCGTTCCTCCAGTTGTATGCGATGCATTGTGAGAACGCTGACATTCTATTCTCTGATTTTGTAGTGGAGTTCTTTCAGGTAGTTATTTTATACGAGGTCGGGTCCGTAGGCCTTGTTGTCCTTGGTCGCCTTTATGGCTGATTTCATTTCCTCTATCGTGAATATCTCGGGCTCGCCCTCTCTGTCGTTTCCTGAATGCGGTGTTTCTGTCTTGTAAAATTGCTTTCCACTTCGACAGACATGATTCCCACTTCTGCATTGGGATGTTCCTTGGGTATTAGTTTTAGTATTAGGAAACAGAGGAGTTGGCGCATACTGCAGTTTAAATTTCGGATGCTCTCTTTCGTTCTTCGTTTCCTGATATATAAACTTGCATGCTGTTTTATATTTATTTGCTGGTGTTGTTATAAATTTTTTATTATTATGGAGTTACTTTGTATTTCTGATTACTTTATTGTTAATTATTTTATTTTTATTATTATTATTATTATTATTATTATTCAAGTATAGCCTAAACGCTTCCGAAACTTTGTTTACTTAACATTCTCAATTTATTGTTGGATATTTGAAGATTTTTGGTTATCCAATTCAGCTTAAACTCGTGGTTTAGGCGTGGTTTAAAACGTCGTTTAATTTTGTTTTGTTTCTAAAGGACAAGCAACATTTAAATAATATTTAAAAGTAATTTCAAATGCTTCATACGCATGGTTTACATTTCTCTTGCTATATTTTTTTTCCTTTATTTTAGAAAGCAAGTACTTTAGTTTATTTATGTTATCTTCTCCTAGAAAACATCTGCACCATGCGGGGTTATTATTAGTTTTGTTTTTTATACTGTGTATTATGCATTTGTGACTACAATGGTCATACAATGCTGTATTAACAATTTCAACACTATATTCTGTTTTATCTGTATTAGCAATTAATTGATTTAGTGCTGATTTAGAACTGTTTGTTGCTGTGGCGGGCAAGGTTATAATTTCTTGTATGCCATAGATAAGATTATAACCTTAATGGTACAAATCACAACTGTATCCCATTCAGTACTGTTTAACAGTCGTTTTTAACAAGTGAGGAGGAAAATTGAACACAGAACGGACTTCACTTTCATTTAAGAACTTCTGGGGAACTAAACTTGCAACAGTCGTCTGTGAAATGACTATTACAAAGGCTGCTGTATCTTGAGGATTTCCAGTTTTCCCTTCGAACAGCTTTAACATACTTACCTATGACATTAGATCTTGAATGCCGAAACTTTTTTAAATATTAAAATGACATATAAACTGCTAAGTACATATCTATCACATTTCGTATGTTAAATAAGTTGCAGCATAGTCCAATAATAATAATAATAATAACAAAAGAAAAATAAACTGTTTACAGAACACATAAAAGATAAGTGTTAAAATACTTTTTTGGCTTCAAACCCTTAAATACTTCCTCCGCAGAAGTATTTAAGGAACGAAATATCCGGTCATTTTCCTTTCTCTGCAAATATAGTGAATCTTTACTCATGTATAAAGCTGAAAATAATCTTCTAAATACCAACTCAGATATTAAACACAAAAAAGTAGATTATGATACAAAGGGTAAAAGTAGGGTTTTATGTTGCGAAACTGAAACAATGGCCTAGGCAATCCTACGAGCAAAATAAAAACACTTTTAACACGTATGCCATATACTACTTTTAGACGGCGCTCGAATTTGTAAAATATCAATAATATTATATTGATTCCAGAATCTAAGAGAGATCAATTTAGAACCGGTTCTTGAAACAAGAGAAATGATGTTAAAAAAGCGAGATGTCAGATTATTTTGTTGTTTTGTTGATTCGCTAGCGGTTATTCTCAGTGAAATTATTTTCAACATATTTTGCCTTACACCAGGCAATGAAGCAATGAATCATATTGCTATCTGGATTTTTTGTAGGGGTGGAGGGGTAAGTACTTCTAGAGTTATTCTTTCTGCTGCTTCTGTAATTTCACATCCATTTCAGTTTCTTCTCAATTCATAATTGACGTTTTATATCAAAGAAAGCAGAAGGCTGCGAATTGAAGTGGTATCTTTGTTGGTAGTTGGAAGATGCTTCATGTTTATCTACATCACGTATGGGAGCCAATTTGTCGCGGTAACTTCGTGTTACCTTTTGCTGGACGCCTATTATTGAATTACTATTTTTAAATTTGGATTCATTGTCCTCCGGCTAGCTATTATTATTACTCAGTCGAGCATATCTCTTGATCAGGGTGTGTAAACGGAAAGGAGTTTTTACTGAAAGATAACACTGATAAAAGAATTTGTTTTTACACTTTTATTGCCGTCACACTCTTTAATTTCACATATTATTCTTGATACACGCCCGACTGAAACTGTTATGTTTTCTAATGTCACTATAATCACTTATTTGCTGCACATTATTAATTCGCGTATTTCACATTTATAACTAACTTTACGACGCGAGAGATTCTGTAGAATTGCGTAACGTGTACTTAATGTATGCTTCCGTTGAACTACGCGACGTGTAACCCACTAATACTTATGTTGAACTGAGCGACGTATTACACGCGAATGCTTCTGTTGAACTGAGCGTTACCCATCTCTGACTTTAGCTTTTTATACTCCCTCACCCGATATGCCTAAAGATTATAACCGAGCTGCTATTGGTTAATAAAACGCGCCAACATTAGCGTCTATATTTATATCCAGTCAAAATTACGAACACATATCCTCTAGGGAAGATGTTCACTCCATTTCTAAGAAAAGCGCGCCAATATGACGTCATTTGCTTGTCTCTAATAATTGATAAACAACTCACCCCCTCGCTCATTGTTACCCGCTCTTATTGTCAGTTTCAGTGAGGGCGTGTAAACTTATTTCCTAACAATGCATATAATTAACAAACATCTCAAATCAATGTCATACAATAATGCTTATTTACACTACAATCACTCTGGCATTTACATTGTTGTGATATAAATTACTGCCACACAATATAAGATTAGATTAGATTGTATTCTGTGAGTTCACTAGCAGCTTTGAAGGCTTGTGAACATAGAACATGTCAAAGAAATGTACAAAAATTACATATAAACATAAATATTACACAGAATATGGAACATTTGAAATAAAATAGACACATACTATATGCGTGTCAAGGAAATGTACAATAAAGTTACATATATACATAAATATTACATAGTATACAGAACATTTAAAGTAAAATAAAGACATGTCAAAATGAAGCAAAACAAGTGTAATTTTGTACAGAGTTAATACCTCCTTACTGTTATAAGGTTCACATACGTATAGGCAAGAACAGTTATTTTAACATTCACTAGGATTTTACCTTTGTTCGTCTGATCATTTTGTTCTATTTGATTAGTAATGCATAGCATTTACTGTCAGTTCTTAATATACATACATTTAAATAGCTTCATTAATTCTAGAGCAGGCATCAAATATGACTGGCAATTGTCATTAATATTTACTAATACTACTTACAGAGCTAAATAAGTATTATCATCAGGATAATTTGTCATTCAGATAATCTTGTACAGAATAATATGCTTTTGAGCATAGGTACTCTTTAAAAGCAGTTTTAAAGACATTGAAATTGTCAACTTAGCTGTTAAGATCATTAGGGAGAGTATTAAATATTTTTATGGTCTCGTAATATACACCTTTCTGGAAGCAAGAAAGCTTTGCACTGGGATAATGGATGTTACCCTTTTGTCTAGTGTTTATCTCATGAATTTCCATGTTTGTAATAAATGTGGCTCGATTGCATACATAGAATTTTAAGATTGAAAATATATACATGCAAGGTAGGGTTAATATCTTCAGTTTTCTAAAAAGATGTTTGCAAGAGTGTCTGCTATGAGACGTGAAGGTTAACTCTACAACGAATTGCAATAAATCGAAATATGACGATTGTATTGTTAACAGATAATGCGAGCACCGTGTGAAATTAATCATCACACTAGTGTAACAATCTAAAGGTTTTGGCTCGTGTGCACTATGTTGGAAGTTCTACTTTTAGACCTTACTGTCTAAAAATGATATTCAAAACAAGATCAGCCAATCATATCTCCGTAGAATCAATTAACTCTGCCAAATATACAAGGTATATTACATAGAACCGCCAAAGCATAAAACGGTCTCCCATTTGAACATTAAAGCCCACTTATCTTATCTCAGTTCAGAAATAAACTCCTCAAATACCTATTTGACCAATACTGCAATTCCTAATAACTCGACAAAAGAAAATCTTTGCGGTTCTTGTTGAAATATTTAATAAATGTTAACCATTACACACTAAACAGGCCTATATAATATATGTGTGTGTGTGTGTGTGTGTGTGTGTGTGGTGCTGAAGCAATGCCGCCAATATTTGAAAACGCCACGAAAATCATGTTAACAACGGATATGTTAAAATTTGTGTGATTAAGACGCTAATTGGTTCATTGAGTCTACGCCCTGTTCATTGGGGTTTACACCTCACAAATCCCTCAGCTACGCCCCGTCTCGCATCGTACTTCTCTGCTCTTCTTAGGGCTTTGCGGCTTAGGGCTTTCAATTCTTAGCTACGCTAAACGTTTTCTTATCAGATTTTTCAGATGTTGGCTCCACTCCTACTTCCGTTGGCGTTTACTATGAATGTTGGCAGCGAAAACCATCTATAACGCTTCGGGTGTGATCCGTTAGCATCAATTGTGTACAAGAAAGACTATAGGCGGGTCTCCACTGCGTCAACAATCAACAAAATATGTTGATTCAACATATTGAGCTCAACATGTCATCGGCAAACGGGTGTTTCCACTAACCAACAAGTGTTGCGTAACATGCTATTTCAACATGTCTTTGTTCAACAAAACTGCTTTCCACCGGCAGCAGAAAACATGTTGAGTGCGATATGTATTCCGCTCACTTCGTGCAGACCCGAGTAACTTCAGCCGGAGATGGTATAGACTACTGGTCCAGGCATATTTTTCAATGCTTACTAAAATGTCCTTCGTGGTCTAGGGGTACCATGCTAGCTTCTCATTCCCGAGGTCGTGGGTTCAAACCCCGAGGCGGGCGATGGATTTTTTTCGGGCGTAAATTCTTTAATATGGCTTCCGTTGGAAGGAAAGTAAAGTCCGTGTCCTAGATTTACGACGCGTAAAAGAACATCAAAGATTTAAATTGAGTTTTATTTAACTACTATGGTTCTTAGCGTCCTATTCCATATTGGGCGTGAAAGACCGGTAATTTTGCTCAGAGGTTCTTTTACGTGCCGTAAATCTACGACACGAGACCACCGACTTTACTTCCCTTCCGAAGGAAGCCATGCTAAGGATTTTTACGCCCGAAAAATTCCATCGCCCTCCGCCGGGTTTGAAGCTGATAATGAGGTCTCTGGGCAAAATTCCCGGTCTCTCACGCCCAATCTTATATGGGACACTAAGGACCATACTAATCATAGAGCGTCCATAAATAAAATCTCATTTCATTTTTTGTTTACTAACAATAAAACCAGAGTGGATCAAAGTAAAAAGAATACAGTTATGAGATTCGTGCAAGACCCGTCATCTGAGATGTATCACTAAAATCAAGAAAAGGATGTGTGTATGTAAGGCTTGCCCGTATTTTTTATGACAGAAAAGGAGAGTCTAATCTCAGTTCAGCCGATATGGCTACTCTGAAATTTGTCTTGTTTTGTAAATGCTGGTGAAATTATAATCAGCAACAAATTGAAATCTCCTTTCCACATTCTTAGAAAATTCTTGAAGCTGAATGTACCCTCAACTTTTAGTTCAGACAAGTTGTTATTTACAGTGTTTCTATCGCTTAGAAAGGGGCATATCCATAACTTTCTACTTTCATTATTGTGCCCCTTTCACCAAGCACACGCTGACCACAAAGGCTAAATATTCAAAATCAGAATCCATGTGATTATTGATATTAACAAACGCAACGTGTTTATACCTTGCCTCATTCCTTAATGCAGTGGAGACGGAATGTTAATGGAAATTCCAACTACACGTATAACTCAACATGTTTCGCATTACATGTTTTGGAAGTTGTATGTGTTTAGTCGTGAGTGTTGATGCAGTGCATACCCGCCTTTAAAAATCCTTAAAATGTATTAAACGTTAAGAAAATCTTTATAATTTAATTTTAAAACCTTGTAGAAAGTATTAGTAATCAAAGTATGAAAATAAATGGAATAAAATAAAATGAAATACCCGTGTTTTATATGAGTGTTGTGATTCCGAGTCAGTAGTTTTTTATACTTGTGTACTCCTTTTATAAGTAGTAAATGGCAGTCCTAAAGCAATATACTCATTGGAACCATTTACATATATAAATAAATAAATTACAAGCTATAAGGACGCATTGAAGTGTATGGCAATAATTTAAAAGATGCGAAGTCTATGATGTTTACATAGCTACGAAAACTTGACTTTTGTCCTCAGAACGTTTGGTGTTATACAACCATGCGCACCACAGTGTATTTCCTGTTTTGACCTCAAATACCGTTAAAATACAGTATAATCATACACTCCACAATGGAACATACACGTCTTCTGTGTAGACGACAGCCCAATTTGATTCATAAAAAGTTCGTTTTAGTGTTCTCTCCACTAAATACTCTACCACCATGGATGGGACATGTTCTAGAAAAAGTAGGAAATGGCGTGGATGAGACGTTTAAAGAAGGAGCATGAGAGCGTACATAGTTGTGACAATGATGTATTGTACAGGCTCCTACACACGGGGGGATCTTGGTATATTTGTGCTAGATTTATTAAATATATATGCTTTATGTTGTTTGCATTTTATTAGGTTATAAATAAAATATTCGCTTTCATTAGTATTCCACATTCCTAGTGGAATCCGCGCGCGCGCGCGCGTAGGTATGTGTGTGTGTTAAATCAAATTGAGTTTATTTATGGACGCTCTTTAACTAGGCTTTACTTCTCTTCTGAAGGAAGCCATGCTAAGGATTTCTACGCCAAAAAAAAAATCCATCGCCCTCTGCCGGGTTTGAGCCCGCGACCTCGGGAACTAGCTGCTAGCACGGTACCTCTAGTCCACGGAGGACGACATGTGTATGTGTGAACAGCATAAATTTTAAACATCTTCCAAAGATGCCACACGAAGAAACTCTTCCCACCAGAAACTACCCTTTAAATGGAAAAAAGTTTCATGCTTTTATTTTCTCAATAGACTCGAATGATTTTGTTTAAAATAACATGTATTTAAGATATTTATATGAACAATAAATTGCATATGTTGAATTTTCTGATAATTGTGAATTCTCTTCATTCGGAAAGAATGAAAATAAGTACTGCACAATATATTTGGTTTTTTTATAACACACAAATAACTTTTTTGTAGCATCAAGCATTGCCAAGATACTGTTATTATTGGTTTGAATTTTTCAATACTTTAAAAAGTTTTTAAGTTATGTTTATTCAGGCGTTTCTCGGGAAATCTGGAATTTCAGGGCAGCAAATAGCCACTCGCTTTTAAACATTTGACTATCAATTCGGTTTCCTCTATTTCACTTGTACTACAACCAGAGGGTTTTGGGAATTGGAACTCCCCCTTTGCTAAAAACAATGTAAGAATTAATAGCAAAAGTAGCTTCGTTAAAATATTATTTCTCTAGGTTGTTGGGAACGAGATACTTCCTAATCGTATCCCTGGTAATGCTATATTTACGCCGCATGTCTTGATACAACTTGTTAAAAAATAGATCCCCATGCATAACCCACTTTATGTTTTTGTGGCTACGCTACTGACTAGAACGAATTTGTAATGAAAGTGTATCAAATAGGTTTATCTCGACTAACATGAAGTAGATAGAAAAATTAAGCTTTCGTAAGAATAATTTGTAAAGCTAGTAAAAGTAAAGGATGGTGAGTAATAGAAAGTTATGTGAATGTAACATAAAATTTTTACTTTTTCTACTACGTATAGTAAAGGTGAAGTATTGCATTCCACCAAAAATACGATATCGAGATTTTACAGGAAATACATGTTTTGAGGTGCCCTGAATCCAAATAAAGAAATTTTGGAAACATGTCCGAGTGTGTGTGTGTGCCTGTCTGTGAACAGTATAACTCAAAAACGAAAATTCGGATAGATATCAAACTTGGTACTTGTGTTTAGTGTTTCCCAAAAATGCAACAGGAAGATTTTGAAGAAAATCCTCCACACCAGACTACCCTTTACATGGAACGTTTAATTTTTTTTCTCAAAAATGATTCTAACGATTTTGAATAAAATATCACATATTTAAGATATTTTCGTGGTAAATGAAATGTATATCTTGAATTTACTGGGAATATCTCCAAAAGTCCTCTTCATTCTGAATGATTTTTGCATAACTTGTAAACCTTAAGAAATAGACAACATTGTATTACACAAAAAATGTAGATCTCGTTAAAACACACACTTTATGCCACATACATTTTATTTTTGGTCGAGTGAACCATTTTCGAGATATTCCGTGATATTTTTTCGAATTTTCTGTTACTTATACTTTTTATCAAATGGGAATTCGTTATTCCTGTATTTATGTACTTTGTTATAGTCCTGGAGATGGAACGCTCCACCTAGTAACCAGCTCTTTATAGATTTGACTATCACTTAAAGTCTACCATTTTCCATTTGCACCTAAAAAAACATAGCAATAAGATGCTTTATGCAAATGTTTATCTATCTCGATTAACATGAAATAAATTGACAATAAGTGTTTGTAAAAATAGCTTGTAAAACGATAAAGAAAGTCATGTGAGTGCAACGCATAAGACTTTTTAAAATTACTGTCGCTATTGGGTTGTTTTTCAGTGCCATGAAAGGACTTCAGAATTTCAAGGCCAGTTTATCGCGACAATTTTTAAATATTTCATTATCACTATCCTTTTTGTACCCAATGAAATGTACTCGTCAACTGTTTATGCAAATGTTTATTTCAATTAACTTGAAATAGAAAGAAGAACACGCTTTTGGGAGAATAGTTTTCTAGAGGCTATAGTAAAATAAGCGCTAGTTATTAGGGAAGGTCGTCAGATTTTTTTCTCTCCAATTCAATTTGAGGAGTTCTGTCTCACTATCTTGGTGATGTTAGATTTACTTTCCAAGTTAAACCACTGTTGTTAGTAGAAAAACTGTTACATGGCCTGTGTTACTGGTTCTTCCTTTTTTGAACTTTTGTCCTGGCACAGACAGTAAATTCTGGCGGCTTTCAAAACGCTCAGGTTAACCAACGTAAACGTGACCCTATTCCAAATGCGATGATAAAAGTACTGTAATATCGTTATAGGATATATTGCTTGGATGAAAGTGCTAAAATGGGGTACAAGTGTAAAACTAGAGGTAGTTTTGCAGAATAACAAATGTGTATTAAAGCTACGTCATCGTTTAATTTAATTGCGTTATATGTGGCAAATAAAGGAATCACAGCCTGTTTGATTGTTATTTTAAATCATAAGCTTCTGATGTAAAATGTATTCCTTTACATGAAGAGCGAGTCTAGTGGTTACAGCACGGTTGTTGTCCACCATTTTGTTTATTTTCGTGTGAAGGGGGTGAATTGTGATTTACTAAAAGGTTTGGGTTTTTGTATATTTAAAGATCTGAGAATATAAAAATTACTTGTAATATATATGGTTCGGTTGTTTCCCCTGGTAACAGGGGGTGAAGAAATCCGCAGACATTGGGCGCATCGCAAGTAAACACGTTAAAGTGACCGTGTCCGGTAAAAACTCCTACAATACAGGGAAAGATCGTGCGGTCACTCTCAGTCTCAAAAAATCAAAAATACAGAACCAAACAGCTGCAGTGGAAAATATGAATCACGTGAATGATAAGGAAAATCAAAATAACGACGTGGAAGAAATGGATACCCAGGAAGGTAAGAGGCGTGCAGTTTTTAAGATGTTTTAGTATGCATTTGTAAAGTAGTAATTATGTATGAGTCTAATGTTTAGCCTCAGTTAATTATTTCAAAGCGTAATGTACCCATTTTATTGCGAAATAAGGCCCAAATTAAACTTCAAATAAATATCGATGCGAATTAATAGTTTTGTGTCGTTGATTTATACGTATTTAGTGTGACACTTTGACAGCTCACTGGTTATGTTTTTAGTTGAGACTGTAGAGACTCCAAACGATGCAGGTGGAGGGGACGGTGGTGGAGAAGGACGGCAAATGAATGGTGAAACTCAAGATCAGTGTTTAAGTCAAGATGCAGAAATGGAGGAGGGTAAGTTTGTGCAATAAAATGAAATTAATGGTTTAGAAGCAAGTACTTTTGAAGATGTTATGTTAGATAAGCTTAGTTTATCAGACTTTTTCTTGCCTTAACACAATTTTACTAATTTTGTTACCAGTTTCATTGTGCTGCTTTTGGCAATCAATTTAAATATGCAGTTTAGGTTATATGAAAGAAAAACCACTTTACATTACTTTTGCCTAAGTGATAGTGGTGCTGGTATTGTGTGCCCTCAAGAGCTTACTCTCTGGAATTCACATACACTACAGTTACGCTTAAATAGATTTATTCAAATAATAAATCAAATAGATTCAAATTATAGCATTTGCAGGTTCTATATCTGGAAGTGCTTTTATGTAAATTCATGAAGATTTTGTGTAAATCTAAGAATAGAATTGGTGCATTGAAACTATTCCTAATTATCTTGGTTTTAACAAAGAGGTAAAAAACTGGCCACTACAATTTTACCACTGCTAAGGTAAATGTCTGCTTGGTAACCATAGTTTCCACATACATTGAAGCTGTTCCTTTGAAGTGATGGGCTGCAATGATGATCTCTAAATTTAAATAGCATTACCATATGCTTTTTTATTTAAATTGTCTCAGAAAAATTTTGTAAGGAGAAAAAGAAAAACTTGTTAAAGACTTCGATTTAGCTGTTAAAGTTGTAGTCAAAAATGCAAATTAATTTTATGACAGAATTATCAGCCATATTGGAGCAGATGCTTAATTTTCAAAAAACAAATAATGCAGAATGGCATCCTGTTACAAATGCTTCTTCATAATTTGGTAGATACTTCTTAATTGCGATTTGCACTTAATTTTTTTGTGGGAGGAAATGCATTACATGCTGGATTTTCATATACCTTTGCCATTGTTTTAATTGTTTATTTTTATCCCATATATATATATGCTTCCTTAACATACAGAATCATATTGGCAGGTTCTCTTGAAACATTGTTCATAAACAATGATGTTACAATCTACAATTGAGTTTTTATTTAAGGAACGCTCTTTTGGGCGTGAAAGACAAGCAATTTTTTTGCTTAGAGACCTCTTCATTAGTCTTGTGGTTCTTTTACATGCCATAAATCTACAATACGGAGCCACCGGCTTTACTTCCCTTCTAAAGGAAGCTATGCTAGGGATTTTTACACCTGAAAAAATTCCATTGCCCTCTGCCGGGTTTGAACCTGTGACCTCTGGAACTAGAGGCTAGCATGATAAGCACTACACCACGGACGACAACCAAACAATGATGTTTATTTTTACATTTTATTTTAATTGTTAAGCTGTATTGTAGCTCGTAATACCCAAATTAGTCGCATTTTTGTTTATACTGCTGACTCGAAGTAATCCTAATTAAAGAAAAATTTTCTCCAACCAGGAATTGGTCCTGCCACCTCTTGGTTTAGAAGCTAGCATGGCTACCATACTAGGAAATGCATGTTTTTGCAGTGCAGTGGTGTCTTTTATTTCAGTTTAATTTTTATTTCCTAGTAAATTCATTATAGTTGTGTGAGTAAATAATTTCTGAATAGGTTTAGAAGGGCCACAGGAAGTAGTGTGGTACCAGGTATTATGTAGCAGCATTTCTTAGTTGCAAGTATTTCATTTAACTTCACAATTTTGACGTTGCAATTTAAAACAAGAATTTCCCATGTTTAAAATAGAAACCGTACAAAAATACCTAAACTAAGTATGTTTATTTCACAGGTACTTAGGTATGTTTTAAAATTAAAAAAAATAGTTAATAATGAGGAATTAGAATTTGATATTTCTTACATAAAATCCCAGTTTATGATGGAATTGAAGACAGATATGTGAATGTTTTCTGCTCTATCAGATGTGTGTCACTTTTCATTTTCTCTATTACTACCTTTAGTAAATAGGGGAAGTATTGTATTCCATCCAGAAATTTGATATCAAGATTTCACTGAAAAACATTTTAAAAAATTAGAAAAAGGTCTGCATGAACTTGTGCTGCATGTTTCTCTTGTCTTTTTCAAACAAGTTGGTGAAATACCAAACTTGATATTTAAGTTCAGCAGTTCCAATGATGTGGCACAAAGATTTTTAAAAAAATCCCTTTACTTGCAAAAAGTTTCCAAGTAATATTTTATTTTCTGAAAAATAGCTCTAGTGATCTTAATTAAAATACAAAATATTTAAGGTAATTTCATGACAAATAAAATGTATTTCACGAACATTCTGCAAATAGTTTGTAAAGTCCTCTTTGTTCAGAATGAATTTTGTATAACTTGTAAACTGTAAGAGAGAGAAAAACATACTCCACAAAAAATCTATTCGTTAAAACTAGAAATTTGTCAAATCGTTTTATTGCATTTTCCACTTCCGAGTTATTTTTTTGAGAGATTCATTTGAGTTTTCAGATACTTTATATATTAGGTGCTACTTTTCTTATTTTTGTCATTCAAAGAGTGGAATTTCAAAGCCATCACATACATACCTGCTTTATAAAGATTTGACTAAAAGCCTCCTGTATCATCCAGTAACTACAATGAAATGTGTAATAAAATATTTTCTGTGAAGAAATTTGGTTATAAGACAACCCCCCCCCCCAAAAAAAAAAAAAATCTTTTGTAAGAATAGTGTGCAGAACATTTTTCTCTTTTTCATTCTTTCCTTTTTAATTTTTATGCCAGAGAAATCAAATTGCTTAATTAAAACTTTTTGTTTGTGCTGAAAAATTCAAATCATGCAAATAAGTATTGGAAAAATATGATAGAATATTTATTGCTTCTACTGCTACTTTTCCTTTGTAAACATCCGAAACTTCTGGATGGTGGTTTTCTGTATTACAGTTGAAATCTTTCCTTCAGAGTTTGACACCAGATTCTGGGAATGCAGCATAAGAATTGTGCACCTATTGTACCTACATAGCAATAGTAATGAAAGGAAAAAAATACATTTCTCAAAATGTCTGAAACAAAATAAGTTCAGTTTTAATGTCCTCATGTGAATCTACCAAGTCAGAAGGAATGTTTGTACATTTTTACTTTCTCTACTACGTATAGTAAGTAGGGGAAGTATTGTATTCCACCCAAAAATTCGATATTGAGATTTCACCGGAAATACATGTTTTGAGACCCCCTGAATCCAAAAAAAGCATTTTTGGAAACATGTCTGTGTGTGTGTGTGTGTGTGTGTGTGTGTGTGTGTGTGTCTGTCTGTGAACAGCATAAATCAGAAATGAACAGTCGGATAAACACCAAACTTGGTATTTAGGTTCAGTATCTTCCAAGGATGCGACACGAAGTTTTTCAACAAAATCCCCCCACCCATGATTACCCTTTACATGGAAGATTTTTCGAAAATTTTAATTTTCTCAAAAATGACTAACGATTTTGATTAAAATATCATATGTTTAAGATGTTTTCATGACAAATAAAATGTATATCTTGAATTTTCTGGGAATGTCTTCAAAAGTATTCTGCATTGTGAACGACTGTTGTATAACTGGTAAACCATAAGAGATAGACATTTTACTACACAAAAAATGTAGATCGCGTTAAAATACACAATTTATGTCATTTTCATTTTTGTTGTTGAGTGTACCATTTTCGAGATATTGCTTGTTATTCCCTTAAATTTTTCAATACTTATTTTCTCAAATGGGAATTCGTTATTCATTTTTCTGTCTTGGATATGCAAAGAGTATTAATTTGTGGCAAAGGGAATGGTGCTGCACCTAGCAACCAGCTATTAAGAGATATGTATGTGCTTAAAGGCTACTGTATTTCTATATTGCCCTTGCAAATATATATTCCCCTTACATCTACAAGAAAATTAGCAATAAGATAGAGTCTGCAAATGTTTATCTCGATTAACACGAAGTAGATGGAGAATAAGCGTTTGTAAAAATAGTTTGTACAACAGCATGTGAGTGTAACACATCAGATTTTTGGAAACATGTCCGTGTGTGTGTGTCTGTGAACAGCATAACTCAGAAACGAACAGTCGGATAAACACCAAACTTGGTATTTAGGTTCAGTATCTTCCAGAGATGCGACAGGAAGGTTTTCAAGAAAATCCCCCCACCCCAGACTACCCTTTACATGGGACATTTTTCGAAAATTTTAATTTTCTCAAAAATGGCTCTAACGAATTTGATTAAAATATCATTTGTTTAAGATATTTTCATGACAAATAAAATGTATATCTTGAATTTTCTGGGAATGTCTCCAAAAGTATTCTTCATTGTGAACGACTTTTGCATAAATGGTAAACCATAAGAGATAGACAAAATTTTACTACACAAAAAATGTAGATGGCATTAAAATACACAATTTATGTCATATACATTTTTTTTGTTGAGTGAACCATTTTCAGGATCTTGTTATTCCCTTAAATTTTTCAATAATTATTTTCTCAAATGGGAATTCGTTATTCATTTTTTTTGTCTTGGATATGCAAAGAGTATTAATCTGTGGCAAAGAGAATGGTGCTGCACCTAGCAACCAGCTATTAAGATATATGTCGGTGCTTAAAGGCTACTGCATTTCTATATTGCCCTTGCAAATACAAAACAAGGAGAACTTCGTAGGCCTTAAGCCATAGTCAAATATTTTTAGAAGTGGTCACTATGTGTAAAATGTAATTCTCTTTGCATGTCAAAAGATCATTTCTGCAAATGTTTATCTCGATTAATATGAAATAGATGGAAAATAAGAGTTTGTCAAAATAGTTTAGAGTAGAGAAAGTCATGTGAGTGTAACACATCAGATTTTTCTTTTTTATGTGCAGTTACCGTACCTTAACCTATCTCTAAAACATTAGGTATCATGTTAAGACCTCTCTCTCTCCCCCCTCTGCTCCATCTCCCCTCTGCATTCTCTTTATTACGGTAAATTTAATTACTGTTTATCAACCCAAACAAAATACCAAAACATATTACAAAACTGTGTTGAGATGCAAGCCTATAAATACGTGAATGCTTAGATTCTCCTGCATTGTTGACTGATAGCACATTATTGTGTCACAATAATTCAGTACAGAACTGTGTATAATGAACAAATATTGACTGAGAACCAATCAGTGCATTAGCTTGAATAGCTGGTTATTAAGGGAAAACAATTTTGAAGTTTTCAGTGAAGGCTCTGTGAACAAAATTTTATAGGAAGCAATTATAATTTCCAAAATTATATTGTGAATAGGCATTTTAGTTATTGTTGAAAGGATGGTTTGTTTTATCATACACAGCTCAGATATAAAAGTTTTTGAACATGAAAATGCATAATATCTAAAGCATGCATCAAACCACTTGTAGACAAAACTCAACTGAAGAAAATGCACACTGAGGTAATGAGTGTTCCTACTGCAAGTTGGAAAGGCGTAGGAGCATGTTGAAATGTTGCTTTGGGGCATAAAAGGTGATGTTAAAACCTGAACTTTGGCCGCCATAAGATGAATGTAGGTTCGCATTGAGATGAATGTGGAATTGGAGTATGCTCAGTGTACCAAGATAATGATATGAAGCAATGTGTGTGGGGCAGATTTCCCTCAGTGAAAGGCTCCAGTCAGCCTTACCTTGGATCAGAGGCAATGCAGTTCCACAGTTCCCCAAGAGATTTTGATTTGCTCCATAAACAAATTGAGTTGAAGTCTTGGCTATGAGAAACTTTTTCATGAGTCGCATCGCTAAAGAAGAGAAGAACTTGCACCAATGACATTCAGTGTAGGAGGAAACAATGCTACTAAACGAAATCAATTTTTGTTTAATATCTTTATTGAAACTTGATTTATTGCAAGTAATATAGATAAATACAAATTACTCTCGCTAATGCACGCTGATCTATTAGCAATTTTTAGCAGTTACAAACAATTTGTATAGAGTTACTCTAATGAGTCTGCTCTATGTGAAGTGTTGAAAGCAAGTGAATAGCACACTGAAGTCAAGCAAGGAAACCAGGGAGAGAGGCTGTGATTGCCTGAATAGGGGCTTCTATCCCTGAATCCTTGGTATCGTCCAATCACATGCTCTTTATAAATGCAGGTAGCAAATCTGCAGATCAGCCACTTTCCTTTAAGAAGTACAGGCAAATAAGTACCCTTATAAAGATTCATAAAGCAACTTGCCTAATACCCAACTTTTGATTATGGTCCCATTATAAAACACCTTATATATTTCTTAGTTTGCTCCAAAATCTTAAGATTATGGTGTAATACTATTTTGGTAAAACTTCTAAAGTGTGATTCACTTCTTTTAAGAACTCACTGTATGGGAAAAAAAATTTCATCCATAAACACAAACACTGTGTTATGAACTTTGAAATCCCGCCTTCAGACATCTACGTGAGATTCATCATGCCACCTACCGGATGCCAGATCAAGGATGACACCAGTGTTGCCAGTTGGTCTACAGCTAATATGGAAGCAAAGGCTTTTGAAACAAGTCCTATGTAATACAAGAGCAAGTGAATCAAGTGCGTCCCAATTTTGACTCCAAATGTTTAAATTAACCTTAGCTTCAGTGTTAAAAAAGGCTTCTAAGTAAATTAACTTCACCAGATAAACGTAACTTCTCTTTGGATTGTCTATGATAAAAAACAGTGCATGTCCAGTAGAGGTCTGAACAGGTCAAAATTCTTAGTTTCGAGCTGACCCAGTCTGAACTGAGCCCAATATATTAGGTTATATTGTACCACCCGGCCCGGGACCATTGTGTAATTTTGTTTTAAATAAAATTGTTATAGTTGTTGGCTATTATTATTATTATTATTATTATTATTATTATTATTATTATTTATTATTATTATTAGATGTAGTAGTATAGTTCACGAATAAAATTAAAGTTAGTTTTATTTATGGACACTGTTGAACTACTATGGTTCTTAGCGTCTCATTCTACATTCAACATGAAAAACTGGAGATTTTGCTCAGAATTCTCTTTATCAGGCTCGAGGTTCTTTTACATGCTGCAAATCCATGACATGGTACCATCGGCTTTATTTCACTGCTGAAGGAAGTCATGCTAAGGATTTTTATTCCTGAAAAAATCCATTGCCTTCCACCGGGTTTGAATCCACAACCTCGGGAACTAGGCTAGCATGGCACCCCTAGACCATGGAAGGTGACAAAGTCCATGAATCACTGCGGCCTGTGGTGCTAAGGGACCCAGATTCGATTTTTGGTAGCAGCATGGGGACTTTTTCTCCTTTTGGGAGGCCTGGTGAGGGAGCCAATTGAGAAGTCACTTTACAGAAGTAGTGGTGGTTGAGGTCCTGGAATCAGCATGTTGACAGTATAATGCATTGACCACATGCCATCCCGGTTACTGCACTCTTCCCAGGATATCCTAGAGGAGCCAGATTGAGAAGCCAGAGTTGCAGTTGCTGTGCTGTTGTAACATTATTTGCAATTGGCCGAAGCAAGTAGGTTAGTATTACTACTGTGATAGACATGTGCATGTTGCAATAATTCTGCTATTCCGGGCATCTCAACATCACAGACCAAAAATATGATGGATTTTTTTCTTTCTTTCTTTTTTTCCCATCATTTTCATGTCTGAGCCCAAATATTTTTTTTAATTAAACCTGAAGCTGGTGCCCTGACTGTGCAGTATGAATGGATGAGTATATTTTCTACCTTCTTTGCACACAATAATAAAACTATGGATTCTTTCCACAACTGTTACTATTAATAACACACATTAGAATTATAAATTTTTCCGACTTCATACACAGCAGAAAATGTTTTTTTCTGCCCTAATATGTTTTAGTGTTAAAGATCCTTTATTTTTTAAGACTGACCCATAATTCCTGCTTTTCAGTATCTTTGATTCCTATTTTTATCCCTTTCCAAAATCCATTTCTATACTTCCCTCTCATTTCATGTCAATTTCATACCAATATTGTGTAGAATATTTTAAATTTTATATGTTGGGGTGTTTTTTCTACTTGATTTTCTCTCTGTTATCAAATACTGCATGATTCTCTGCTTGTCTTCTAGATTTTTTACAGTATTTGTAATCTCTTTCAATAATCCTGCTGTTTTATCTTAGTCTTTCTAATTCTATTAAGGCAGGTCCATTGAAAGATCTAGGTAAGCCTAAAACTACTTTACAGAATAATTAATTTATCCCATATAATGCCTTCTATCCTTTGCCAGGGCCACATATTTCTGTTTATAGAACATTGTACTTCCTGCCACTGGATCATATATTCTTTCTAACCATTTTTATTTGCCTATTTGGTATCACCATCATTGCCATTTTTCTGTGTGCTAACGCTTTCCTTCTTGGTTCACTCCATTTTCCATTGCTAGATATTAGAATACAACCTTGATTTCTGTCCCTTTTCACCACCATTTTTCCTCTTTTTTCATTTACCCCCAGGATCTTAGTTTGCATATGTAGTAAGAGTGCCTTTACACAGTTTTTGACAATAGTGAGAAGTTTTGCATATTTACAGACAGCATCATCAATACTCAGCAAATATCTATTTTGTTGATAGCACCAATAAAGATGAACCATTTCTTATTACTTCCCAAAAGTACTTAGGTCATTTATATTTATCGATGCTGCTTATTACCATATTAAGCAAATTAAGAACTCCCAACAGATTTTCTTAAGTCATAGTTTGACCACTGAAACTAAATGTACAATTAAAGAATTTGGTAAATCTTACAGACTAAATTTTGAAGTTGCAAAATACCTGGTGGAAAATTATCAGTGCATGTAATTAGTACTGTTTTAATCATATTTGTTTATTACTCTGTGGCCAAGGTAATGTAGGTTATACATCTTGAAAATAGAAGCATTTTCAGGGTGTTATCACTGTATCTGTTTAAACTATATGCTGTAATAGACAAATTACTAACTTTCATAATGTGAACTATTATGAATTTGTAGCAAATCTTTCAAACACTGCATTTGCTGTTGAGTACATATATGAAAAAGCTATACCATTTCAGTTGATATGAAGAGAATCAGGAGTTTTTTCATTAAACTTAAAATTGCTTTAAAATAGAAAATTGACTTTTTAATTTAATTACTACCTATGTCACTGTTACCAAGTCCTCCACAGAAGTCGATTAAAATTCTTATTTTCAATTTGTTTAAATGGATTTGAGCCAAGCTTTATTATTAAGACCAAACATGAAATTACGCATAATTGTTATAGGTAGACTTCTGCAACAGTGCATAAAAATTATTTTTAAGTGCATAAGCAAGGGGATTAATTTGAAAATTGAATGTAATGGAATAAAGTGTACATAAAATCATGCTAGGTTTTAGCTCTTGGCTTACATGTATAGCTAAAAGTAGCATACACTTATGTCATGCAATGAAGACCTACATATTAAAACAGAACCTACAAAAATGTTATTGATTTACTGACCTACTTTTTTGTCTTTGAATTAGTCTCCTTTTTAATTCTGAATCATTATTTTTTGGTCATTGCTTATTTGAAAGTTCTTTGACATATTACAACATAAGGCACATTGCAAGTGTTTTATAGATTACAAGAGATTCATTTTGTATATATCCATCACTTCTGAGTTGTTTAATTACAGTAAATGCTGTATGAATAGAATTGTTTTAGTAGGTGTAAGGGAAAACACATGCAAGCATGTTGAGCATTATTATAGTAGCCATTTGCCACACAGTCTCTTTTTGGGTCAGTTCCTCTATAGAGAGAGACTTGTGTCCATTTTTCGCAAGTGCTGTTACCAAAATAACCTGTTTTGCACTGAAAGTTAGCTGAGGATGAAAGCTTTATGTGGTTAGCAGCCAGGAACAAAACAAATTCATGCTCAGGCTTACAGAAGTTTAAAAGCTACACCTTAACCAAAGTAGCTGGATTTGTATCCCATATAAAATTCCTTACATAGCACTTACTCATAGGGAAGCTAAATGTGACTAAGAGAAATGTATGTTGCATTGTTTGTTAAAAATAACTCCTAGTCAACTTACTGATGGAATAATTTGCGACTTTACTTTCTAAATTGCACATAGTTAGGAAGGTTTATCACGTGTAATTGGTTCAAATCTATTTTACAGTTTTGTAGATTATCTGTTACAATTCAGAATCACTTCCCAACATGGCATCTGGTAGCAGAAATAGTTGTACTTGAATTAACATAACTTCTCAATTCTCCACATGTAAAACATGTGGTGTTGTTGGCCTGTCTGTCTGGCAGTCATTCATGTTGAGTGGAAGAGGAGAGGAGAGCTAAACAAAGATAGAGAGAGAGAGAGAGAGAGAGAGAGAGAGAGAGAGAGAGAGAGAGAGAGAGAGAGAGAGAGTGCTTTGACAAATGATGCAATTTTGAATTAATATACCCACAGTAAAAATCTCTACATGCTTCTAAGGATACGGTATAGAACACTCAACTATTGGATTATGTTCATGTTAGTGCTATGTGAGAACAAGCGCATGTTCCACTTTAATAGTTTTAATACTTTTCTGCCCTATATTATTTTATTCTAGTGCTTGTTTTCCATTTTGTATCTTTTAAATGCCTTTACATGATGTTTTAAATGTCCATGCGTAATATATGTAGACCGAAGCTTTAAAGTTAATTTACCACTTTCACTACGTTTCTACAGTTTCAAAATGCACCAGACACCAAAGTTTTTTAATATTGTTGCACTACTTTCAGGATTGCGGGTTATTCAAGTTAGTATACCATATTTACTGTTATGTTTATTTTAACTCTCAATTAGATAAGACAAACTTTGCATTTAGAACTGTGAAGTAATGTCTTTAATTTACACCTATTTTACTTAAATTTAAACGGTCACTTGTTATTTTTACGTGTTCTCTGAAAATAATTAAGTAATTGAAAAGTATTGTCATTCCATTATGTTGCTTACATACACGTGCATACTGTAGAGAAAAAAAAAATTAGTAATTATAATATATAAAGAATATGATTTTACATTTGTGGATTTCTGCCCTACAGAGTAAATGCAAGTTGGCCTAAATTTATGCTTGGATAAATTACAAATAAAAGCATAATCATGCTGATATTTACGTATATGGGATTTATGGTGCCAAGGGGTTTACTCCTAGTGACGAATCACTGGTCTCTCCTTCCTTCGAGGTGGAATTGCTGCCGAAGAGATTATTATTTGCTGGACGCAGTCTTCCAGAATTCCTTCTTTTTTCCATGCTTCTTTGGAGATTCCTCGAATGTTTTCGACCACTTTTGCCCAATCCTCAGCAGTGACATTCTCCACTCCTAGTGAGTCGCTGTACTTCTGATACTGTAAATTTCTTGTTATATCTTGTTACATATCCTTTCACTTGTAACCATATTTTACTTTCTCTACTACATATAGTAAGTAGGGGAAGTATTGTATTCCACCCAAATATTTGATACCGAGATTTCACCGGAAATACATGTTTTGAGACCCCTTGAATCCAAAAAAAGCATTTTTGGAAACATCTGTCTGTGAACAGCATAACTCAGAAACGAACAGTCGGATAAACACCAAAGTTGGTATTTAGGTTCAATATCTTCCAGAGATGCAACACAAAGGTTTTCAAGGAAGTCCCCCCACCCCAGACTACCCTTTACATGGAACATTTTTCGAAAATTTTAATTTTCTCAAGAATGGTTCTAACGATTTTGATTAAAATATCATATGTTTAAGATACTTTCATGACAAATGAAATGTATATCTTGAATTTTCTGGGAATGTCTCCAAAATTACGAGGGTGGTCTGAAAAGTTTCCGACCTAATAAAGATACAAAGACATTTTTTCAGAATTTTTTTTTTTATTATTATTATTTTTCAACATAGTCTCTTTGTAACTCTACACACTTCTCCCAGCGATGCTCCCATCTCTGTAACCTGTCCAAATAGTACTCTGCATTTTTCTCTGCAAAATAATTGTACACGAAGGTGATTGCCTCTTCATTTGATGAAAATCTCTGTCCTCCGAGCGCAATTTTCAGATGGAGGGAACAAAAAGAAGTCGCTTGGGGCTAGATCTGGTGAGTAAGGCGGATGGTCAAGCAGTTCAAACCGTAATTCATGGATGTTTGCCATTGCAACCGCTGAGGTGTGAGTTGTCATGGTGAAACAGGATTTTCTTTTTCTGCAAATGTGGCCATTTTTCCGCAAGTTCTGCCTTCAGCTTGTCAAGTAATGATGCGTAGTATGCTCCTGTAATGGTTTTTCCTTTTTGAAGATAATCGATTAAGATAACTCCATGACTATCCCAAAAAATAGTCGCCATCACTTTGCCATCCGAAAAAACAGTTATTGCTTTTTTTTGAGCCAGTACCCCTTTGCAGTCCACTGTTTGGACTGTATTTTTGTTTCGGGTGTATAATGGTGTATCGAAGTTTCATCTACAGTAATTAATCTGTGCCAGAACTCGGATTTATTGCACCTAAACTGCACCAACAGCGTTGGAAATGTTCAATCGAACACGTTTTTGGTCAAACGTGAGCAAACGCGGCACCCAACACGCGGACAGCTTTCTCATGTCTAAATGTTGATTTAATATGTGACAAACATGTTCTTTTGACCTGTTCATAACCTCTGCTATCTCTCTCACTTTAATTCGGCAGTCGTATAGCACCATTTGGTGAACTTTGGGGATGTTTTCGTCGGTAGTTGCAATTTTTGGACGTCCCGAACATTCATCGTCTCCCAAGCTCTTACGGCCACGTTTAAATTCAGCTGTCCAAAATTTCACTGTGGTAAATGGTGGTGCAGAGTCTCCATACACAGAATCCAACTCATCTTTGATTTGCGTAGGCGTATTGCCTTTCAAAAACATATTTAATGACAGCTCGATACTCAATTTTGTCTATTTTCATAAAAACACTCATCACTTCACTCAAACGACTGTTACATAACAACTGAGCATCCAAAATGGCTGAAACTTTGGTGAGTAACTGTCAACAGATGAACAACGAAATTCACTAGCTTTTATTTACGGGTGCTGCCATCTTCATATTGAGGTTAGAAACTTTTCAGACCACCCTCGTATTCTTCATTGTGAATGACTTTTGTATAACTGTTAAACCATAAGAGATAGACAAAATTTTACCAAACAAAAAATGTATATCACGTTAAAATACACAATTTATGTCATATACATTTTTTTTGTTGAGTGAACCACTTTCGAGATATTGCTCGTTATTCCCTTAAATTTTCCAATACTTGTATTTTTTTCAAATTCGTTATTCCTTTTTTTTTTTTTTTTTTTTTTTTTTTTTTTTTTTTTTTTTTTTTTTGTGTAATGCAAAGAGAATGGAATACTCCACATAGCAACTAGCTCTTAACATATTTGACTATAAGCCTACCAATTCCCCTTGCATCTACAAGAAAATTAGCAATAAGATTAACATCTTGATATCTCGATTAACATGAAGCATATGGAGAGTAAGCGTTTGTAAAAATATTTGTACAAGAGTAGAGAAAGTCATGTGAGTGTAACACATCAGATTTTTCAATACTTATTTTCTCAAATGGGAATTCGTTATTCATTTTTTTGTCTTGGATATGCAAAGAGTATTAATCTGTGGCAAAGAGAATGGTGCTGCACTTAGCAACCAGCTATTAAGAGTAATGTCTATGCTTAAAGGCTACTGTATTTCTATATTGCCCTTACATCTACAAGAAAATTAGCAATAAGATAAAGTATGCAAATGGTTATCTCGATTAACATGAAGTAGATGGAGAATAAGCGTTTGTAAAAATAGTTTGTACAAGAGTAGAGAAAGTCATGTAAGTGTAACACATCAGATTTCTTTCAATAGGGCTCAAATGAGCATGGGGGGGGATGAATAATTTTATGCCCATGTTCTTTTGCCAGTTCATCTTATCTCATCAAGTGGAACCCAGTAATCATGAAATCTATTAGTTCCGCTTTTTTGGGCTCTGGATCAATCTGAATTCCATGTTTTGCTACGACATTGTGGTGCACCCACAATAATATGTCTGCCTTCTATCACATTGTTGGGGCCTTGTTTACTGTTACAGAATGGTATTTGGCATTATCCATTATGATGGTGGAATTTGGAGAAATATTTGGTATTAGGCTGTTAGCAGACCAATCTGTAGAAAATTTTGCATTCACTTCCTAATGATAATCTTGTTGTCCTTGACCTAAACATGAGGAAACAGTTTTGGGTCAAAACCTTGCAAAGAACCAGCATGAACAATAGTAACCCTACCTCCTTTACCTACCATTCATTGAGCTTTGTTTTTTGTTTAAAGTATGGCCTGCATTTACCCTGGTCTCGTCCAGCCAAACGATGGAGCTGAAATCAAACTACCTCACTTCTCGCAAGTACCAACATCTCCAAGCTGCGATATCCATTCTTTCCATCAGCACGCTTTTGTTGTAGTATTTTTCAAAATTAAAGCCAAATCCATGCAAATGCGGAGAGAGGGTTTACTTCCATGGAAAACATCTGCCTCTTTACAATGTGGGAACTCTTTTCTTTCATAATAACTGTATATATGGTGACAAATAGCATCTTGGAAAGCATCTAGATCTGTAACAGTTTTATGAAGATGCCAGTTTCTCCTGGGATTTTCTAATATTACTTTTGAAAATCCAGACTGTGATTTCTCAGATTTTTTCTCTTTTCTTTCTTGTTCTTTCCCTAAATTAACAACATTACTTTTACTCATTCTAAGAGCACAACTGTCCTATCTAAGACTTCATTGGTCCACCGTTTTCTCTTTCCAATTAGAAATATGCCCTTAATGCACATACCTTCTCACGAGCTTGGCCGCAAATTGCAGTACCTTGTCCAAGCTTAGCATATTTTTACTTTCTCTACTACGTATAATAAGTAGGGGTAGTATTGTATTCCACCCAAAAATTCAATACCGAGATTTCACTGGAAATATGTTTTGAGAACCCCTGAAACCAAAAAAAGCATGTTTGGAAACATGTCCGTGTGTGTGTGTGTGTGTCTGTGAACAGCATAACTCTTAAACGAACAGTCGGATAAACACCAAACGGTATTTGGGTTCAGTATCTTCCAGAGATGCAGCACGAAGGTTTTCAAGAAAATCCCCCCACCCCAGATTACCCTTTACATGGAACATTTTTCGAAAATTTTAATTTTCTCAAAAATGGCCCTAACGATTTTGATTAAAATGTCATATGTTTAAGATATTTTTAATGACAAATGAAATGTATATCTCAAATTTTCTGGGAATGTCTCCAAAAGTATTCTTCATTGTGAACGACTTTTGCATAACTGGTAAACCATAAGAGATAGACAAAATTTTACTACACAAAAAATGTAGATCTTGTTAAAATACACAGTTTTTTTTTTTTTTTTTTTTTTTTTTTTTTTTTTTTTTTGAGTAAACCATTTTCGAGATATTGCTTGTTATTCCCTTAAATTTTTGAATACTTATTTTCTCAAATGGGAATTTGTTATTCATTTTTTTGTCTTGGATATGCAAAGAGTATTAATCTGTGGCAAAGGGAATGGTGATGCACCTAGCAACCAGCTATTAAGAGATATGTATATGCTTAAAGGCTACTGTATTGCTATATTGCCCTTGCAAATACAAAACAAGGGGAACATAGGGCATGAAAGACCGGAAATTTTACTTGGAGGCCGCTTTATCAGGCTTCAGGTTCTTTTACGTGCTGAAAATCTATGACATGGTGCCAGCAGTTTTACTTCCCTTCTGCAGGAAGCCATTCTAAGGATTTTTAAGCCTGAAAAAAATCCATTGCCCTCCACCGGATTTGAACCTGTGACCTCAGGGAACTAAGAGGCTAGCAGTGCTTTTAGTGGTACCGTGCTAGCCTCTAGTTCCCAAGGTCGCAGGTTCAAACCTGGCGGAGGGCGATGGATTTTTTCGGGCGTAAAAATCCTTAGCACGGCTTCCTTCGGAAGGGAAATAAAGCCGGTGGTCCTGTGTCGTAGATTTACGGCACGTAAAAGAACCTCAAGCCTGATAAAGACGCCTCTGAGCAAAATTATCGGTCTTTCACGCCCAAAATGGAATGGGACGCTAAGAACCATATAGTTAAAGAGCGTCCATAAATAAAAACTCAATTTAATTTTAGCAGTGCTTTGGGATGATTTTGTAGTGCTTACTGATAAAAGCCATACTGTTATTGATTTTATGAATAGAGAATGGGCATCATAAATGAGAATACCATGAAACAGAAGTGAACAAGTGTTATAAATTCTGGCTTTTATAGTACTAAGTGCTTTTGGATGGTATTGTCTGTCTGTACGGTTTCTTTATAATATTTGAATTCTAGAGGCAACAGAAGAAAAACTTTTAGTTAAATCGAACGGAGAAGCTAATCAGAATTTTTACTTTCTCTACTACGTATAGTAAGTAGGGGAAGTATTGTATTCCACTCAAAAATTCGATACCGAGATTTCACCGGAAATACATGTTTTGAGATCCCCTGAATCCAAAAAAAAAAGCATTTTTGGAAACATGTCCGTGTGTGTGTGTCTGTGAACAGCATGACTCAGAAACGAACAGTCGGATAAACACCAAACTTGGTATTTAGGTTCAGTATCTTCCAAGGATGCGACACGAAGGTTTTCAAGAAAATCCCCCACCCCAGGATACCCTTTACATGGAAGATTTTTCGAAAATTTTAACTTTCTCAAAAACGGCTCTAAGGATTTTGATTAAAATATCATAGGTTTAAGATATTTTCATGACAAATAAAACGTATATCTTGAATTTTCTGGGAATGTCTCCAAAAGTGTTCTTCATTGTGAACGACTTTTGCATAACCGGTAAACCATAAGAGATAGAGAAAATTTTACTACACAAAAATGTACATCGCGTTAAAATACACAATTTATGTCATATACATTTTTTTTGTTGAGTGAACCATTTTCGAGATATTGCTTGTTATTCTCTTAAATTTTTCAATACTTATTTTCTTAAAAGGGAATTCTTATTAATTTTTTTGTCTTTGATATGCAAAGAGTATTAATCTGTGGCAAAGGGAATGGTGCTGCACCTAGCAACCAGCTATTAAGAGATATGTATATGCTTAAAGGCTACTGTATTTCTATATTGCCCTTGTAAATATATATTCCCCTTACATCTACAAGAAAATTAGCAATAAGATAGAGTCTGCAAATGTTTATCTCTATTAACATGAAGTAGATGGAGAATAAGCGTTTGTAAAAATAGTTTGTACAAGAGTAGAGAAAGTCATGTGAGTGTAACACATCAGATTTTTGTAACTTCGTGTGCACCATGTGTCAAACAGTTCACTCGGGCTATGATGTTTTTTTCTGGGGGGGCACATCCTTTAGCCTGGTAGGTCATGTCAGACGAATGAATGAAATGGGTGAAATGATGCTCAAGTGAGCCTGGGGTCCATAGAGCTTAGTTACCCTACATTCGTCTTCTCAGGATAAGGGAAAACCCCAGTAAAAAACCTTATCCAGGTAACTCGCCCTAGCCAAAATTCGAACTTGGGACCTCTTGAATGTGAGACAGTTCACTCTACCCTCACATCACAGAGGCAGGCTTAAGATATAATTATTATTTTCTTTCTGTTTAACCATTTTGTATGCCATTTCAAACATTGCAATAATGAACATTACCATGCATGAGATTTCAGACTAAAATTAATAACCCTTATACATACTTTCATGCTTCAAAATATTAAAATTAGAGTTGTAAATAGCAGTTACAAGTTGGCATAGGTGCAGATTTCTTTATGATGGTTGCAAATTATTTCATGTACATTTAACCAATGCGGGTTGCCAGGGTCGTTAAGACATGGAGTTGTGAATAGGATGTGTGGTTCAAATCTTGTCAGGATCAACCTCCCAGACTGAAGGCTTTTTTAGGTTTTACTCAGTCCTTGCATCTGGTAAATGCCAGGAGGTACTCCAAAACTTCATTTCTCAAATTTGCTTAATTATTTCATTTATTACCAGCATTCACTGACTGGTGCCCTCTGCAGTAAGAATGGAGCTGAACACTACTAAAAAGAATGTATGTTTAGCTGTTCTGATGTAGATTAGTATTTTGCTGTTTTCATTTATTATGAATTTGTGAAATCTAACCTACCCAAGATGCTAATAGGTTTTAGGTTCTCTGCTCCACTGTAATGAAAGCAACTTGTCACCTGGTTAACAAGATGTGATCCCTTGCTGGAAAAGGTTCCTCTTACCAGAGGTACTTTTTGGAATTGTGATTTACGTAGTATCACAAATACCAGACAACTTAACTTTTTGTTGAACAATGGTCACTTAGAACCTAAATAGTTCCTGAGGTTGCAGGTTCAAACCTGGCAAATTCTTAGTATGGCTTCTTTCGGAAGGGAAGAAAAGCTGGTGGTCCCATGTCGTAGATTTATGCCACACAAAATAACCTCAAGCCTGATAGAGGCCTCTGAACAAAATTTCAGATCTTTCACACCCAGTATAGAATGAGATGTTAAGGACTATATTAGTTAAAGAGCATCAATAAATAAAAAAAAAATCTGATGTGTTACACTCACATGACTTTCTCTACTCTGGTACAAAATATTTTTACAAATGCTTATTCTCCATCTACTTCACATTAATCGAGATAAACATTTGCAGACTCTATCTTATTGCTAATTTTCTTGTAGCTATAAGGGGAATATATATTTACAAGGGCAATATAGAAATACAGTAGCCTTTAAGCACATACATATCTCCTAATAGCTGGTTGCTAGGTGCAGCACCATTTCCTTTGCCACAGATTAATACTCTTTGCATATACAAGACAGAAAAATGAATAACGAATTCCCATTTGAGAAAATAAGTATTGAAAAATTTAAGGGAATAACAAGCAATATCTCGAAAATGGTACACTCAACAACAAAAATGAAAATGACATAAATTGTGTATTTTAACGCGATCTACATTTTTTGTGTAGTAAAATGTCTATCTCTTATGGTTTACCAGTAATGCAAAAGTCGTTCACAATGAAGAATACTGTTGGAGACATTCCCAGAAAATTCAAGATATACATTTTATTTGTCATGAAAATATCTTAAACATATGTTATTTTAATCAAAATCGTTAGAGCCATTTTTGAGAAAATTAAAATTTTCGAAAAATGTTCCATGTAAAGGGTAATCTGGAGTGAGGGGATTTTCTTGAAAACCTTCGTGTCGCATCTCTGGAAGATACTGAACCTAAATACCAAGTTTGGTGTTTATCCAACTGTTCGTTTCTGAGTTATGTTGTTCACACACGGACATGTTTCCAAAAATGCTTTTTTTGGATTCAGGGGGTCTCAAAACACATATTTCCGGTGAAATCTCGGTACCAAATTTTTGGGTGGAATACAATATTTCCCCTACTTACTATACATAGTAGAGAAAGTAAAAAAAATGCAGTTTAAGACCTAAACCCATTTAAAAGTAGGATTTGGTTTCTTCAACTCACCTTGTCCATTCCAATGGACATGCCCATCTTTTCCAAAAAAGGAACTGTTTTAAAAAATCAATTTTAAAAAATGTATGCTGATCTGAAATTTTTTACTTGTTACACAAAAAAATGAAACTGTAATGATGGATTTCAGAAAAATGTTTTCTATTTTCTGCACCAGTTGCTTAAAAAATTTTAACCAAGACATTACAGCTTACTGGTGTATCAAATGAGATTCATTTAGCTTAAGTATCAAGCAACATACAGGTTTTAGAATCAAGAGTAAGCACAATAAGAATTTTCACTGTTAAAGGTTCTACTGTAGGCCTCTGACAAGAAAACTTTTGTAGGGTGTTCTGCTCTCCGAAAGAAGCAGAGGGGGGGGGGGGTTAGCCCCACGTGGCAACTCACGTGTCCTAAATAGGTCTACTATCTGCATTAAAAACATTGCATAACATTAGTATCCAAACTTGTTTCACTTCGAGCAATGTAGGCGTTTTCTAGTTATTTATAAAGCCCAGTAAGAAAGGAAGAACTCTGCACAGTCAAGCCTGAGAAATAGTTGCTAATGTTAAAATCTGTGACAAGAAAAACAAACAAAAGCAACTGGTTATTCAGCATTACTAGCAGAAGAGCGTATGTTTTCTAAGAGGCTGTAAATCTTGTTATGTTGAAAGTAGAGCCATAATCTTTCTCAGATAGTGATAGAATTGTTGATATCAATACATTCCTTGCAGACACATTCTTGTGAGAGGAACACAGTATATTGAAATCTTACTCCCCCCAGATCAGATCTTACTGTCTGAAAATCTCAATTTAACTTTTTGTAAAGAAGAATATTCTGTGTGTACAAATGTATAATCTGCATAAATTAGTGACTTCAAATACATACCTTCATATTTTGAATGATAATTAACATTAGGGTGTATTTCGTGATGATTCTATCACATCAGCTCTTCACATCTTTAGTTTGTAATGATTCATGTAATTGCGACTGCTGCACTCAATTTCCACTCAGTTGTGATATTAGTGCCATGTATGAGTACTGAAAGTAAAACAAAAAAAATCTGTGTTGCATTCACTTCTTCTCGCCCTCCACAAACTATTACTACAAAAGTTTACTCTTTTATCTAATTCTGGTAATTGGATAAACTTTCATTATACATTTACACATTTTGTTTTAGGTATAAGAGGAAATAGCAGCTAAAACAATAGTCAGATTTTTAAAAAGAGGATAACAATGCTATGCTTTGAAATTCCATGCTCTTTGCATGACCACAAGGAAAACCGAATAGCAATTTACCACTTGAAAAAAAAAATTTGAAAATTCAAACCAATAGCAAGAAAATACCTTGGAAACGGATAAGACCACTAAAAATTTTTATTTGACAAATTGTATGCTTTAACGAGACATATACTCTATGTATAGTCTGTTCTGTCTATCTCTTATGGTTTACCAATTTTACTGGGTGTTTCTATAAGGTTTGTGGGGTTAAAGAAATTTATTGTGAATAAACTATTGTAACTTACATTAATGAAACCATTTGAGAATGAACAGGGAACCCAAACAGTTTTTTACTTTCTCTACTACGTATAGTAAGTAGGGGAAGTATTGCATTCCACCCAAAAATTCGATACCGAGATTTCACCGGAAATACATGTTTTGAGACCTCCTGAATCCAAAAAAAAGCATTTTTGGAAAAATGTCCGTGTGTGTGTCTTGTGTGTGTGTGTGTGTGTGTGTGTGTGTGTGTGTCTGTGAACAGTATAACTCAAAAACTAACAGTCGGATAAACACCAAACTTGGTATTTACGTTCAGTATCTTCCAGAGATGCGACACGAAGATTTTCAAGAAAATCCCCCCACCCCAGACTACCCTTTACATGGAACATTTTTCGAAAATTTTAATTTTCTCAAAAATGGCTCTAACGATTTTGATGAAAATATATGTTTAAGATAATGTCATGAGAAATGAAATGTATATCTCAAAATTTCTGGGAATGTCTCCAAAAGTATTCTTCATTATGAACGACTTTTGCATAAACCATAAGAGATAGACAAAATTTTACTACACAAAAAATGTAGATCGCGTTAAAATACACAACTTATATCATATACATTTTTTTTGTTGAGTGAACCGTTTTCGAGATATTGCTTGTTATTTCCTTAAATTTTCCAATACTTATACTTTTTCTCAAATTCGTTATTCATTTTTTTATGCCATGGACATGCAAAGAGAATGGAATGCGCCACATAGCAACCAGCGATAAAATATTTGACTATCGCTTAAAAGCTACCCCTTGCATCTACAAGAAAATTACAAATAAGATTGACATCTCGATATCTCGATTAATATGAAGCATATGGAGAATAGGCGTTTGTAAAAATAGATTGTACAAGAGTAGAGAAAGTCATGTGAGTGTAACACATCAGATTTTTTTTAAAGCACCTACCAATGTTCAACGTTTGTACCACAGGTGAAATGGCATACATCCACATGATAGTCCAATTCTTGCCACTTTTGCCTCAACTAGGGTCTGTTGATTGTGTTTACTGCTGTGATTACAGGCTCGCTTCCCCATATTCTGGCATTATGCCAGTTTACCATTGATATGGAAAGTAGCTTAATCACTAAAAACTACCTTATGTGGAAATTCATCTGTTGTCACCATTTATTGGAACTGAAAACAAAACTGAAGCCAATGCCTGTGATCATCGGATAGTTGTTGGTGTAGTTGAAGATGGTATGGTTTGAAGGACAAGTGTTTACAGGGAACTCTCCACTGTTGGCATATCCTGTTTACCTGCAGTTCTTGTTGACTTGTGGACATCGTGCAAAATAAAGCCTTGTGTGTTGTGTCTTCCACTGAAGGTGATGGGCGACCAGGTGATTTTCCTTATTTATTCAGGGGGCCTCAGAACATGTATTTTTTATGAAATCTCAGTACTGATTTTTGGGTGGAATGCAGTACTTTCTGTACTTTAGAGAAAGTAAAAAGAAAAGACTTTTACAGTGGCACAAATAAAGAGATTTTTCAACACATGTAGCAGCCATCACAAAAACGAACAACAGCAAACCAGAAATAAATGAAGAAACCGTACCCACTAGAGAATAGCTAAATTAAACCAAGCTATTCCACTATTATCCTGTTAAAGGTGTTAGCAGAACTTCGCATGCAGTATTAACAAACGAGTGGTAGTGGAAGAAACAGTTCAGTCAGACAGCAAAGCTTTGCAAACACGAACTAGTTTCCTATTTCACTGCTTTGTGCATTTGCTATTCAGCTGATGATCCATCCATATGCGGCATTTTCAATATTAATTTGGCAGTCCCTTCACAACTTCTACACAGAAAATGAATACCGACTATTTATTTGGAGAGCTATTAAATATGCATTTAATGTGCAGTGAAGCTAGAGGACTGCATCCATAGTTGCACAGCTATACAGGGAAAGAAATCCAGACAATGATGTCCTCATTGTAACACCTTTCAGTTTATCCACCGGCATCTTACTATTCCTGCAGTTCATAGACAGATGTGGGTGCACATCTAACCTGAAGCACTGTGTTTCTGGATGATGGGGCTGCAGTACAACAGTATCTCAACAATGCTTTGCGTGACAGCTGAATTGGAAGAGGTTTCCCAGTAGCCTGAACCATGATAGCCTCCCAAGGTCGCAGGTTCAAACCCGGCGGAGGGCAATGGATTTTTTTTCGGGCATAAAAATCCTTAGCATGGCTTCCTTCGGAAGGGAAGTAAAGCCAGTGGTCCCGTGTTATAGATTTACGGCACGTAAAAAGAACTGCAAGCCTGATAGAATTTTGCCTCTGAGCAAAATTACCAGTCTTTCATGCCTAATATAGAATGCGACGCTAAGGACCACAGTAGTGAAAGAGCGTCCATAAATAAAACTCAATTTAATTTTTCAGTAGCCTGACTATCTGTTCTTTTGGGTACACCTAAAGAGTCTTGGTATTTGAAATACCAGTTGCTTCTGATGAACTGCTGGTAAGGATATTGGCTGCCTGTGACATTTAAACTTCAAACAAGTTTTAAAAAAGAAATAAAAGTAAACTTTGACTTTGGAAGGGAAGTGAAGCTGGTGATCCCACATCGTAGATTTATGGCACGTAAAAGAACCTCAAGCCTTATAAAGAGGCCTCTGAGCAAAATTTCCGGTCTTCCATGGCTCTCCCATATGCACTTATCAAGACTTGAACCCTTGTTAATCTTGTGTTTATTTCCAGCTATGTAGTGTAGGCACTGAGCAGCAGAGCAACAAGCCTGTTAACTGATTGCCAACATTGGTTGTAAAACTAAAGTGCAGCTGAATCACTTGTGTGCTACCCTATATTAGATTTTACTCCTCTGCAGGGAAATTTGAGCCTACAGACTATAAGTTCCCTATGTCGAAATCATTGTTAAATATCTCTGCGCATCTCTGAATTTGTGAGGCCAAATTCTGAAACATAATATTGTCATAATCTCTACATTTTCAAAACTCACGGGGGGTAGAGCATGGTACCAGGATCTAACATATCACAAACTACATGAGGTCCGACGGGACGAGCTCAACAAAGTTCCTAAACATCTGAAAATTCTAAAAATATTCCTAACTCATTATGGGGAAGGGAGGAAGGAACAATCTACATCAAATAACTACATGGTATGAATTTGGATGTACAATATATATTAAAATAAAAGAGGATACATGTTACCTTCTGCTGTTGACGGAGCGTCTCCTGTTCTACAACTGCTCTGTTCACTGCATTCCAAGAGACAGACTTAGCGTCAGACGCTACTACTGATAACAGGCTTTACCCCCACTCTTATTACGTCATTACCGGTCTGTGTTGCGAGTTCTAACATATAGCCATATAATGATGCCAACCACGTGTTATAAATGTATTACCACACCAAATGCCACAATATATATATATGAAAACTGCAGAAAAGTGAAGATGGATTTGTGACAAGATAGGCAGAAAGCCCATAATTCTAAAGAATTTGCGAAAGAAGTTTCCATAAATTATTCGGGGTAAATCAAGCCATTTTAGGTTTTACTAGCAGGTAATATAGTTTGTTATTTTGTGTGTTATTAAAGCTTAAGTATCAGTATGATGCAGTAAACCTTGTCATAAATTATTTATGTTTTACTGAAAAATGTAAGTCTAGACCTCTTTTTTAGGAGGAAAAGGCATTACTTTTGATCATACTCTTGCAATGTTACCTCTGGTACCTTCCTTTCTAACTGAATTACTCCTTTTTCAACATCCTGACCTGCCGTAATCCAAAAATATACATCCTGCAGATACTTAGCCAGGATAGGTAAACTTGCTTCAGTTGGCTTAAGCATTATTCACTTGTAATCTGCATTTATTGTATAGTCTTTGTTTTGCCGTTACAGTGTTATGATATATATTATGAACTATATAGTACAATACCATAATTCACAATCTGAGTAGTGTATTTGTAACATTCCCTGTCATATTTTGGCAGAAAGAATTTCTGCAAACCTGGCAATCAGAGAAACATACAAAATATAGTGCCATCAGTTCAAACGGGCCCACGCCTCGCAACACAGTGCCTGTCTGCCAACACTCCACTCCCCATGCAGCTGGCAGTAGAATGCAGAAAGCTAACGTAGTAACATTATTACAAACATTTAATGTGTGTCTACATTGCTTACCTGTTTAAAAGCAGATGTTGAAAATGTTCTCCTTGTGCTGTAGACAGGCGTTATAGCATTTCAACAGGTTTGCATTCACATGTCATAACTTTTCTTGTGAGATGTTGGTTATTTCTTCCCATATGTTATGTTGCAGTTCATCTGTGTTCGGGGATTTGTTTTATATACCCTCTTTTAAAGTGCCCCACAAACAATAATTGCAAGATGTTAGGTCTGGGGACCTAGATATAAATTTTTTTATTTGTGGATGCTCTTTAACTGCTGTGGATCTTGCATCCCATTTTATATTGGATGTGAAAGACCGGAAATTTTGCTCAGAGGCCTCTTTATCAGGCTTGAGGTTCTTTTACGTGTCTATCTACGACATGGTACCACCGGCTTTACTTCACTTATGAAGGAACTAGAGGTTAGCATGGTATCACTAGACCACGGAGGACGACTGGTGACCTAGGGGGCCACTTCCCCACACTATTATCACCAAACAAGTCACAATAGCACGTAATGAAGTCCGAGCTGTATGGGACATAGCCCCATCTTATTGAAACACTCCATGTGTTCATCAGTCAATTGAGTGAAAACGGTTCCAAAATTATGGCTTGGTATCGTTCTGCATAAATGGTTTCGTGAAAGAAAATATGCCAACCTTAGAATCATGTTGTGCACTTTCCTTTTGTATCTTGGATTTACCATTGCCCAGAGTGATTATTTTGTGTGTTAATGTGTCCATTGAGATGAAACCATGCTTCATCACTGAATAACACTACTTGTGGATTTATGATACCAACACGCACGTCAAGAAACCAGAAGCTCAAGGAACCTTATTCTTGTTGGGGGGATCCCTGTCTTTTAAGATTTGCAACTCTGTTGTTTCGCATAGTTGCAATTTTAGCATTTTTGTGGCCCTCTGTGCTGATCAATAGCTGACACCTGCTTGCTGTGATAACTTGGAGACTTTCGGAGCAATTGTTCTAATCTAGCACCAATATCATGAAGCTTTTCTTCTGTTAGCACGTGGCATCTTTGCTTTTTTTTTTATTATTGTTATTCCCTGGTCTAATACCAGTCCTGTAGTATTGAATTTGTGGAATATTTTATGCACTGTACATCTATTGGGCGGATCAGTGTCAGGAGACCTTTCCCTAAATGCTCTACGACATGAGCAAGTGATGCGTATTTTATGAAATGACTACAAATAAATATTCGTTGTTTGTTACTAAATCACACCACTTCTCAAGCAAACACACTCGTACACAACATGTAGGCAACATGACCAGTGCTCCATTGCCTTGGCTGACTTCGCACATGCTTGACATGGCGCGAAATAGTTTTGCTGCACAGGGAGTGGAGTGTTGGTGGACAAGTGCTGTTTGCCCCGCCATCACGGTGCCACGAGGGACGGCCCATTTAAATTGATGGCACTGTACATGATTGCTTTATTACATGTACTGTAAACATTCATGCTCATGACTTTTCTATTAATAAACTTGTCACCGTGTATGTGACAGCTTTTAATTAGTGCATGGCTGAGTCAGCCATCCCTAATAGCATATGGAAATGCATAATTTTCCTGCAATTCAGTTTTAGTGTAGTGGAGAAAAGGCTTTTCCTTTTGTTTGACTGTCCCCCCTCCTGAACAGATGAAGCCAGGAAAGCCATTTGCATATTCTTTTACATATCTATAAAGCTATTTGAGACTGGTTCAGTATAACCTGAGATGAAAACCCAGAATGGGAAGCAAAACAGCATGCAACATTTTGGTTCACAGTACATAGAAGCAAGAATGGAATCCTTGTCAAAGGCAAAGCGGACAATTGATTTTATGAATTGGCATGTCATTTGTTTGATTCCTGACCGGTAGTATTTTTTCACCTGCTTCAGTTCAGCCAATTTAATGTAGGTTAGCCAACGTCAAAATTTGTTATGAGTAAATATTTTCTCATTTTCTAAATGCACAGCCATTACTACTAGTGATTCCTGTAGCAAAACTGTCTTACTAAGCTTTATTAATAGTGTGCTTAAAAACTATTTGTTCTTTACTGTTCTTTGTTCAATTTTTTTTTTTTTTTTTTTTACTTTCTCTACTACGTATAGTAAGTAGGTGAAGTATTGCATTCCACCCAAAAATTCGATACCGAGATTTCACCAGAAATACATGTTTTGAGACCTCCTGAATCCAAAAAAAGCATTTTTGGAAACATGTCCGTGTGTGTGTGTGTGTGTGTGTGTGTGTGTGTGTGTGTGTGTGTGTCTGTCTGTGTGTCTGTGAACAGCATAACTCAAAAACGAACAGTCGGATAAGCACCAAACTTGGTATTTAGGTTCAGTATCTTCCAGAGATGCGACACGAAGGTTTTCAAGAAATTCCCCCCACCCCAGACTACCCTTTACATGGAAGATTTTTCGAAAATTGTAATTTTCTCAAAAATGGCTCTAACGATTTTGATTAAAATATCATATGTTTAAGATAATGTCATGAGAAATGAAATGTATATCTCGAATTTTCTGGGAATGTCTCCAAAAGTATTCTTCATTGTGAACGACTTTTGCATAACTGGTAAACCATAAGAGATAGACAAACTTTTACTACACGAAAAATGTAGATCGCGTTAAAATACACAACTTATGTCATATACATTTCTTTTGTTGAGTGAACCGTTTTCGAGATATTGCTTGTTATTCCCTTAAATTTTCCAATACTTATACTTTTTCTCAAATTCGTTATTCATTTTTTTATGTCCTGGACATGCAAAGAGATTGGAATGCGTCACATAGCAACCAGCGTTAAAATATTTGACTATCGCTTAAAAGCTACCATATTTCCCTTGCATCTACAAAAAAATTAGCAATAAGATTGACATCTCGATATCTCGATTAACATGAAGCATATAGAGAATAGGCGTTTGTAAAATTAGATTGTACAAGAGTAGAGAAAGTCATGTGAGTGTAACACATCAGATTTTTTTTTGAGGCAGTAGTAGTTATGAAGTGCAAATAAGCAAACCACAAGTGATGCTTTCACTAGAAATACCAATGAATTCAAGTAGGATGCACATTTGCCAGAATTTTTTTCAGTTGCATTTTACCAGCTTGTGACTAAGAGAGCTATAGTGGCTATTTCAGTTCATTGCCCCTTGCATAATTTCTACATGTAGATTCTTAATACGCACAGTATTGATGTAATATGCCATTCCCAGAAAAGGATTGAAAAAGTTAAACTTAACCAAGCCTTCCTTCCCGCTCCCAGGTTCTGGGAAGGTTTTCCATTAATTGTGAATGCTTGCATTGCAATACATGTTTTAACCTTGTTGTTTCTAGTCTCTGCTACTAGTTATTGTGAATCAGCCATAAATCCCACAGTTCCTGCTTATAGTGCTTTTATAAGACTTCTCTTTGGGGGGGGGGGTTGATTGATGTTCACATGGGCAGTGTCATCATTTGCTGGAGTGGAAATTAAATTAAATTGTGTTTTATTTATGGACGCTGTTAACTGCTGTGGTCCTTAGCGTCCCATTCTATATTGAGTGTGAAAGACCGGTAATTTTGCTCAGAGGCCTCTTTATCAGGCTTGAGATTCTTTTACGTGCCGTAAATCTACGACACAGGACCACCGGCTTTACTTCCCTTCCGAAGGAAGCCATGCTAAGGATTTTTATGCCTGAAAAAATCCATCACCCTTCACGAGGTTTGATCCCCCTGATCTCAGGATTTAGAGGCTAGCATGGTAACCACTACACCATGGAGGACGACTTGAGATAACTACTAAGGTGACTTATGAACTCCCCCCCTCCTCTTTGAAGTTTTTAACATTCTTTAACCAGATAGGTCATGTGAGGCAATAAATAATGAAATGGTTGAAATTATGCTCAAATGGGCCTGGGATTCATAGAGGTTAGTTACTTGACATTGCTTTTCTCAGGATAAGGGAAAACCTAGTAAAAAGTCTTATCCAGATGACTTGCCCTAACATTTGGGACATCTTGAATTTGAGGCAGACATGCTACTCCCATACCATGGGGATGGGCAGGCAGGTGTTGTGGCTCTTAAAATTAAGCTTATCAGTATGACAACAGAGCAGTGACAACTGGAAGGAGAGGTTGAATTAAAACTGCAAGTTTGCAATAAGTTTGAGATTGTGCACTTTATATGAAAGTAAGGTGTGGCTCAAAATTGGTCTAACTCATGGTTCACTTATTAATATCATTCATTGTTATATTCTACATTTATTTATGACTTAATTCTTTAAACATGTCAAAATTATTTAATGAATTCAGTGAAACCACATTGATTTGTGATGTATGGTAATTTAAGTAGGCTAAGGAACTTTAAACAGCAGAATTCATATTAATAGCAATTGTTTGTTTTTCTTTTCATAGTCTATGAAAATGTACTACACAAAAGAAATGTACTACACTTTGTTAAATGGTATTATTCTGGAAATAGCACATAAAATGGAATGTTGTTAAATGATTGAATGGCTTCCAAACACTTCCCCAAGAGAAAAAAATAGCTTTAATAATTAAAAAGTATTAACTAAATACTAAACATCTGTGTCTCGCAAATTTGAAATGCATCAAACAACCTTAAAAATCTTTGCCAACAAGAATTACTAATCACCGATAATGAAAAGAGAAGTGAATTATGGTTTCATATGAACGGAAATGGCTAATGAAGGAAGATGAATGCACCTAATCAGAAATTTATCCTGATTGGACCTTTGAAAATATAGACCTTTTGAAAGATGCTGTTCAGACTGAATGCAGTAGAACATAAATTACAAACTTGCAAATGCAGATGGGAGTTTTATGATATAGATTGTCCAGTAGCAGGAACATTTTAGTTTTTCTTGTAACTTGCCATAAAATGTATAGGAATAGTACTTCTGTAAGAATAAAGTACTGTACAGTTAATATGTTCATTGTTTTTATTTTGTAGCACAATTAGAATTAAATAAGGAAGAGTGGTAAACTGTTCACTTATTAAATTGATTCTAGTTATTTTAAAGTCTACTGCAACTATCATTCATCACGAATCATTGTGGTTTCAATCAGTACAATATTTGGTAATACTATTGTTGGTTTCCCTGTAGCATGGGTTCTATTCAAAGTCAGTAAGGAAAACTTGTAGCAATAAATTCACTGTACTTATCACACTTAGGGCAGCATGCACTAACCTAGAGTAAGTTCTATTTCCATAGTAAACTACTATTAAAGTCAACACTAGGCAACTTCCATGTAAGAGTAAACTACTAAGTATTTTATTTCTAGTAGATGCTCCTGGAGTAAATTACCACAGAAGTAAATGTAGAAAGGCACCATCATGTAGTATGTTACTATGTAAGTAAACAGAGCAAAATATAGGTTAGACTTTACTTTCGCCACTTGGATGGAGTAACTCACCTGTCGATAGAATTACAGTACCGTATCATATATGGGAGGAAATGTTTTGACGTGCTCATGAATTACTTAGGGCAGTGTATTAAAGCATTTCCATAGCCACTAGTGAGTAGTGAATCTGTAGATGCTAAGGGATACAAGTAGTTAATTTTTGTGGTAAGATGTCTATAATAAAGTTTATTTTATTGCATTTGGGAAGGATAATGCTACAGGTATTTTATTGCATTTTATTAACCTAATCCCAAATTTTTTTTTTTTTTTTTTTTTTTTTGAGAAGTGCACTTATAACCCTGTATTTCTGACCTCATTTCTTTTCACAGTAAGAACTAAATAGCCCGCTTCTCTGGTGTCTGCCTCACATTCAAGAGGACCCGAGTTCAAATTTTGGTTAGGGCAGGTTATCTGGATAAGGTTTTTCCTGGGTTTTTCCCTTACGAAAATATGAATGTCAGGTGACTAAGATATATGATCCCAGGCTCATTTGAGCAACATTTCATGTATTTCATTCCTTCATCATCCGATATGACCTAACCTGTTAAATGACGCTAAACTAAATAAAGAGAAAAAGGAACTAATTTTTTTTATTTACCATATTTTGAACTTTGAGTAATAATACTCATGAAGACATCCAGGTTATTATCCACCAAAATGTCCAAACTTAGGCCCAATTCATTTTCCAAATCACCAATAGCAGCATCATCAGATCCTTTAGTATTTATATTTATACAATTCCCTTTATTTTTGACAAAATTTGCTATTGTTGCATTGTCACAAACTGAATCTATTCCTTCAAAGACTTGGGGGCATTAATTAAGTTATTTTTTAAACATCAATTTATCTTATATGTGAACTATTGCCAGTTTTAAATTTTTCTCATGTTTGTGCTTTTTAACCTGGAGTAAATTATAGTTGAGCTATGCAAAGTTACTTCTGGAATATTTTACTTCCATAATAACTTACTTTTGTAGTACAAACTTCTTTAGTAAGCATTACTTTAAAGTAATTTACTCCAAGGTTTTGCATGTCTTTAGGGTATGAAAAATGTGTGTTAAGAGTATGTGTATGTGCACTAATATTATAAACAATGGAAGCTGAATGAATTTTGTCTTTTATGGGGATTACAATGCTAGTGTGTTGGAGAAATCCATATGCACTCTGAGCAATCTAACAAAAAAAATGGAGGAGTGCGATAAAAATAAGGATTTTCCAACATGTTTACAAGCAGCCTGACTTGCACATAATTACCTTTTGCTTTGTAGCAAAGAAATCTAATTATGCCAGTACATAACCAGTGTTGCATTATGAGTGATACAATTAAATCAGAGTCATGTGTAATCATAAATGACTGCCCATCCCATAACTTGAATTTGAAAGAACAGAAGAACAATAATAAAAATTAGAGCAGGTCCGAAGAATAACAAAAGAAAAGTAGCACATTTCTGGTAAAGGCTATCTTGTGGCCCTGTGCATCAAGTGTTAAGTGGTTTCCTATTTCACCAGTCTCTTTTCTGCCACTAGGTTGGTACCTTGCACTTTATATCGACATTACACAGTATTCATGTACAGAAAACTTTAATGATTTTGTGATAAAGTTAACTGGCAAGCATTTAATATATCAATTGCTATGATCCATCCAATTATACATTGTATAGGAGTGATCACTTTATGGCGCATTTATTATAATCAGCTTTATTTATGTGAATAGAGCTGCATTTTTTAAGAGGCCTTCTTACCTCTTTAAACTCCTTTAAGACTCAAAAATATCAGCAAAATTCTCAAAGCTAATCATGACCCTGACAAACTCACATTAAAAAAAATTCTGATTTGATACATTCACATGACTTTCTCTACCTTCTATCTTTATTAGTAGGTATACAGACAAATCTTGCTAAAGCTTATTTTTCTATCTACTACATTTAATCCAAATAAACCTTTGTAAACATAGTTACATTACACATTTCGCTATAAATACAAAGAGAACAGCGATAGTCAGATGTTTAACTGGATGCTGTATGTTGGCCTTAAAATTCCATACTGTTTCCAACCAATCATAAGAAATAACTGAAAATCAATGATACTTTAAAAGAATGAAAGTATTGAACAACTCGAACCTTTAATAGTGGATATCTCAGAAATGGCTTATGCCATAAAAAAACTTACTTTAAATAAATTGTGTGCTTTAAAGAGGTCTGTAATTTTAATGTGATACGTTTTCGTCTATCACATAACGTTTACAACTTATACAAGATCATACAAAATTCCTACCTAATGAAGAGGACTTCCTAGTCTATTGCCAGAAAATTCAAGATATACATTTTATTTGTGATGTAAATATCTTTCATATATGGTGTTTTAATCAAAACCGTTAAGAGCTATTTTTTAGAAATAAGTTTTTTTTTTAAATGTTCCATATAAAGGGTAGTTGAGAGTGGGAGGATTATCTTGAAATCTTTGTGTCGCACCCTTGGAAGATACTAATCCCAAATACCAAGTTTGATATTTATGCAACTTTTTATTTTTTGAGTTATGCTGTTCACAGACAGACACACAGATGGACATGTTTTCAAAAATACTTTTTTTGGATTCAGGATGCCTCAAAACATGTATTTCCGGTTAAATCTCAGTATCAAATTTTTGGGTGGAATGCAATACTTCCCCTGCTTAGTATACGTAGTGGAGAATGTAATAATACTAGCCAATGCACTGTAGGAAATTAGTCCGGGATCAAATTACAGCCGCTACCATTCATGTGCTTCCTTTCTCCACATTTTGAGCATGCTCACCAATATGAATTATTTCAGTTACAAGAATCCAGACCATTTATAAAGTACAACTGTTTACTGTTTCAAGAATCTGAAAAAGATTGCGGGAGCAATAATTAGATGAGTGGAGTGTAGAGAGATTATTTTTTATATGCTTTTTAGAGACTAATTGCTGCATTTGAAAATCTATTACAAGCTTGGAACAAATGCAAATAAGAATTGTACTTTTTGGCAAGAAATAAAACAAAACAAAAAACTACATTAGTTTCCAATCTAAATTCCACCTTTGGAAATGCATTCATGCATCTGATTTGAAATTTTAGCACTCACCGTAAAAAAGAAGAGTAACAAATGAGCAAACTGTTCACCACCGAGTTGTCTGCAAAACAATGCCCTTCCAATGTTTCTTTTGGGAGTCTGAAAATGTGAAAGTTGCATGGACAAATGATTCCCAATTTTTTTTAATTGTTTGGTTTGCAATGGGCATGAGGTTTGTCATTCTGGAGCAAAATAACATTCCTTATGTTATCTTTTTATACGATATTAGCCTTAACTTGATGAAGAAGCTGGCAGTAGTAATGCAGTATAAACTGTTCTTAAAGCATGCAAGAAGTAGTAGCTTCAGCCTTTTAAGTCCCAAGATATTTATGCCAAAATTTTCCCACAAACCACCAAGTTTAGGCATTGTTGCCTCATCCCTTCTCCACCATTCCTTTCTCACCTGTATGCTTTTTGGATACCTTGATGAATCTAATCTCATCACATGTGATTAAGTGATAAAAAAAATTTCCTCTGCTTCAAAGTGATCCTCAGGGTTTGGCAAATGTTGATTTTTGCTGCTGCTCTGTTAGAAAATGCAAGACCCAACTAACCGACACTTTTCTTTACCCAAGTTTTAATAATGATAGTTGGTTTCTGCCATAACTGATCCTAAGTTCAGCATCAGTTTCAGTAATCATTTATTTTTAGCAGGTCATAAACACACAAACGCCGTGTCAGAGCTCATTCTGGGACAGTGAACCTGGCTCTCATTTTCAACCTTCAGAGATTTTTTTTCATAAAAGAAAAAAAATGATCCTGTGAGAGATTATGAAATAGACTGATGTAGTGAAGGTGCTTCCCAAGTTGGGATCACATCCAATAGCCACTCAAGATTGCATCATACATCTCCACTTTACTTGAACTCCAGAATAAAATTATAGCTTACGAGGGTGGTCTGAAAAGTTTCCAACCTCAATATGAAGATGGCAGCACTCGTAAATAAAAGCTAGTGAATTTCGTTGTTCATCTTTTGACAGTTACTCACCAAAGTTTCAGCGATTTTGGACTCTCAGTTGTTATGTAACAGTCGTTTGAGTGAGGTGATGTGAGTGTTTTTATGAAAATAGACAAAATAGAGTATCGATCTGTCATTAAATATTTGTTTTTGAAAGGCAATACGTCTACGCAAATCAAAGATGAGTTGGATTCTGTGTATGGGGACTCTGCACCATCATTTACCACTGAAATTTTGGCAGCTGAATTTAAACGTGGCCATAAGAGCTTGAGAGATGAACGTTCGGGACATCCAAAAACTGCAACTACCGACGAAAACATCGCCAAAGTTCACCAAATGGTGCTAGACAACCGCCAAATTAAAGTGAGAGAGATAGCAGAGGCTATGAACATGTCAAAAGAACGTGTTTGTCACATATTAAATCAACATTTAGACATGAGAAAGCTGTCCGCGCGTTGGCTCACGTTAGACCAAAAACGTGTTCGAATTAACTTTTGGAACGCTCTGTTGGAGCAGTTTGGGCGCAATAAATCCGAGTTTTGGCGCCAATTAATTACTGCAGATGAAACTTTGATACACCATTATACGCCCGAAACAAAAATACAGTCCAAACAGTGGACTGCAAAGGGGGAACTGGCTCCAAAAAAAGCAAAAACTGTTTTCGGCTGGGAAAGTGATGGTGACTGTTTTTTGGGATAGTCATGGAGTTGTTTTAATCGATTATCTTCAAAAAGGAAAAACCATTACAGGAGCATACTACGCATCATTACTTGACAAGCTGAAGGCATAACTTGCAGAAAAAGAAAATCCTGTTTCACCTAGACACAGACACCTCAGCGGTTGCAATGGCGAAGATCCACGAATTACGGTTTGAACTGCTTGATCATCCGCCTTACCAGATCTAGCCCCAAGCGACTTCTTTTTGTTTCCTCATCTGAAAATTGCGCTTGGAGGACAGAGATTTTCATCAAATGAAGAGGCAATCACCTTCATGAACAATTATTTTGCAGAGAAAAACACTGAGTACTATTTGGATGGGTTACAGAGATAGTTTTTTTTTAATTCATTCCACATATTTTTACCTTGTATCTCTTGAAGTAAGTTGCCTTCCAGCAGCCAAACTTTATAAGAATACATATTTTAATATCCTTAGTAGATAAGAGGATAAAATTGTAACTTTTGTCTGCCCCAAATAGATTATTGTTGATAAAATACTTCATTTCCTAAGCAGTTCACATATTACGCTAGCCATAATTTGAAATTACAAAACCTAAAATTTGATAGCAATGATCTCAAAATGGCAATAAATGTATAACTAGCACTTACATCGAGAGAATTAATTGCAGATTTAGTTATGAATGTCGGATATTAAATGAATATCTACATTGAATAACAATTGAATTCTACTGAGTAATAATACGTACATGAATAGCATTATAAAGATGCACCAGTGTAATGTATCACTAGCATCATTAGATGTTGTAGTAGTGTTTAACACCCGTTCTTACTGCATATAGCAAAACAGGTGGTGGACACCGATGATCCATGAAATGAAAATTGGAAAAGAAGCTTGGGAAGGAAACGTTCCAGGTCTAAGTTTAGGGTACTTCCCTAGAAAGAGCCTAAGTTATAGAGGACAGTCATGATGGAATATGAACTGCAGACCTCCCATTCATGAGTCCGTACCATAACGACCTCAGCTAGTTCAAACCCGGCGGAGGGCGATGGATTTTTTCGGGCGTAAAAATCGTTAGCACGGCTTCCTTCGGAAGGGAAGTAAAGCCGGTGGTCCCGTGTCGTAGATTTACGGCACGTAAAAGAACCTCAAGCCTGATAAAGAGGCCTCTGAGCAAAATTACAGGTGTTTCACGCCCAATATAGAATGGGACGCTAAGAACCATAGCAGTTAAAGAGCGTCCATAAATAAAACTCAATTTAATTTATTCTGACCTCAGCTACCCATGCTAGTGTAGTAGTACAAAATTTATATATTAAAACTGAAGATTCAATGGACACTGACTTAATAGAACTTCTCAGTTATATGAACACAAGCTCTGAAATGCTGCTTAAGGTCATTATCCAATGCTACGAGTTTCATTAAGAAAGCATTGTACGAAACTCCAAGGAATTAATGGTTAAAATAATCAAATGTTTTCTTTGTAATGCTTTCAGATGAAATAATACTTTCTTTCTTATATGCAAGATATAGAAACAACAGGATTTGTTTATGACAACTTTGTTATTGAAGTTCAATAGAAAGGCGGGGAGAATAACTTTTTTTTTAAATTTATTTTGTTAAGAGTAAGTAACTTTTAATTTGGAAAATGTATCTATCTATTTCTTGTGGTTTACTTTATCAAGAATCAAAATAGAACAAGAAAGAAAGAAGAAAAAAAAAAGCTTGTTTGGCTGTGTATAAAAAATTCAAGGTTTTTATTTTATTTGTTATGCCCATGTTTGTAAGAGATGATGTTCTAATAAAAATTATTAGGGGCTTCCTTCAATTTTGAGTTTTGCTCTTTTCTCTCACACTCGCACATACTCATATACACAGATTGTGATAGGTTGTGTTTAAGTGTTGGAAGACAGAGAAAGAAAAGCCTTTACAGACCACAGTTGTCAGATTTTTTAAGTTTATTTTATAACTGGTCCCTGCAAACATTCTCCATTAGCTTGAGTTTGAACTCTTGTCCATTAGGTGAATACAAATTTTAACTGTGTGTAAGAAAATATTCTGAAGTTATGAATAAGCTTGTATATGAAAACTGGAGGGTTTAGTTGAAACAGAGATTAAAAGGAACTTTTGCAGATTTGATGTGGATTTTTTCAAAGGATGGGATAAAAGTTTGGGTGATGGTTAATACAACTAATACAAATCATCTTTGAGAGCTAAAAATGCATATGTGCTCCCTGCATAAGCCAGCTACCGAGAGAAACAATGAACTAAGAGTCAGCTTCACTGTGTTTTTCACTGGGTGCGTGGATACATGATCTCATGCTGCTGCAATCAAGGTCACGCTACTGACATGGCTTTGCTTTACTCTGGCTCTGTAGTATTGAGTTGATAATGATAATGGTGTAGCTCAGTAATTAAGAGTTATTATTTTGTCCTGTATTTAGTCATAAAATATATTATGGCTCAGTATGTTTTCTGCTGCACAGCATGCTTTTATTTATTATTCGTATGCGTTAACTCACTTAGTTCAAGTGAAATAAGATTTGCAGAAAGATTTCTGGGTGTAAAATTTCTGGGCCGTACAACAATCCATACACTTCATAATAAATTTCAGGCCACAGGAAGTGTTCAGTCTAAGGGTAGTGTGCACCATGTTGGAGTAAATTGCTTAGGGAGTAACGTTCACTAAAGAAGTCTGTACTGCAGGAGCAATTTACTCCAGAAGTAATGTTGGTGAGCTCAATTACAATTTACTCTTTTAGTTATGATCACAGAAGTAAGCTAATTACTCCTGGAGTATTGTTTTGTTTTGAAACATGATATAAACATGCTGGAAGAGAAATGCTTGGAAAGTCGTGACAGACGAGTTTAATGCTTCAAGCAATGGGAAACATACTGAAGAGCAGATTAAAATTTTGGAAACAGTGTTTCTAATCTTCATATTTGCATTGTAAAGCACTTGCGTGTTAATGGAGAAATACCCTCTCCAATTTTGGAAAAGTCCACCATATTCACTGGTGAGTACAAACTAGGAACATGCGTGCAGTCAATCGTACCAACAGTGTGTGGGAAATCTGCAAAAGTGAAGAATTGCTTTTATTTTCTGAACACATGTATGTTTATTTGTGCAGGTACCTTGCTCTTAATCTAAAAAGTGCTCTAACAATATGATAAGATATAGGACCAGCAGGCCCACTGTAAACATTTACATCACCCGTAGTGCCGGGATTACGATGAACTTAGCGTGACATGAAGTTAAGAAATGCTGGTAAACTAAAGGTTTAATTAGAATGCACTTAATGTAATTGGAATGACTCTTGATTTTTTTTTTAATTGCTTTATGCTATTGCTTCACGCCAATGGTACTAATTACCGTGTGACATCAAACTTGACATAATGGGAAGGAAAAGTTTGACATTGACAAACTCTTAAGTTATGTTGCGTTAAGTCAACCCTAAATAGTTCCGTTGAATACAGTGTTAGACTGCCATGTTACGTTAAGTTCATATAATCCCAGCTTTACTATCTGAAATGTTTTGGTACTAAACACTTGCAGGATACACAGCAATAATTGCAGTTTGGGTTACAGAGCTGAATTCCTGTCTAAGTTTTGTTGTAAATGCTCTCCAAGCAGATTCAAAAGGAATGTAAAAGATTCTTCCCTAGTACCGAAACATTCCTTGAACACTCTCTCTCTGTATAAGTATCATATGGGTCTCGCATACCACTGTTGCATTCTCGTTTTCTTCATCGAGATCATCAGTATAATCTAAGTAATGCATTAACACATTAAAATATCTTCCTCCAAATGCAATATAGTAGTCTAGTTCAATCGACAGGTTAGTTACTCCATCCAGGTCGTGAGAGTAAGTTGTAACTATATTTGTGCTCTATTTAATTGCGTAGTAACGTACATGATAGTGCTCTCCAACATTTACTTCTGTGGTAATTTACTCTGGGAGATCAGAAACGAGCAAAATGCTTCAAAAGTGCTTTACTCCCATATGGAAGTCACTGAATGTTGACTTGAATAGTGGTTTACTACAAAAGTAGAGCTTACTCTAGTTTGGTGCGCAGAAACCTAAAAGACATGGGGTTCTTACCAAAGAAACAGACAACATTGGTCATTGTTTGGAGACTTCCCCCAAAAATCGCTTAGACGTCTTTCACAACAGGCAGGCATCTCTTATGGCTCTGTGCGAAGAGCTACATTAGGTGCACATTTTGTGAGTGGAGTTTCAATAGTGTTTTCAATGGCGAAATAGACCCATAATTAATGTTTTTCTTGGACGAGGCTTAGCTCCACCTTCATGGATATGTGTGTACATATAATCATTATTGGAGCTGTGACAAACCTAATATTGTTCATGAAGTACCCCTCCATGTTGAAAAAATTGGTGTATGGTGTGTCATGAGGGTTAATAGAGTCAATTTTTTTGAGTCAACAGTTGATGCCTCTACATACATGAATATAATTTTGTCCCCTTTTTTAGAGAATTAACAGACAGGGAGTGTGATTTTGTCTTTTTCCAACAAGTCTGCCATAGCTCATATGGCCAAAATTTTTATGAGTACAATTGAAAGTGTGTGTGAGGACAGAATTATCAGTAGAGATTTGTGGCCCCCTCGGTCCCCCGACCTAACCCCCGGCAATTTCTATCTCTGGGGTAAATTAAAACAGAAAGTGTACAAGACAAACCCACTCACCCCTGGAAGAATTGAAACAAAATATCCACCAGAAAATTGGTAGCACTTTTCAATGTGAAGTATGGCGAATAATGGATAGGTGTAAAAAATGTATGGACAACAACAGTGGTCAGTTTCAGCATCATCTTTCATAAAGTAGTAAGTATTTTAAAAAGGTTGTATGGTTGCATCCACGCTATTCCATGATAGCTGCAGATGGCAATGAGTACTTATAACACGAAATGAAAATGCCATGTAGCCGGTTCTTAGTTCATTGGCTCTCCCACTAGTAGTTTATGAATAAGTATTGAAAACAGTATTTCTTAATTAGAAATGAAACTGTAGTGGACATCCCTATTCCTAACCATGCTAAATATTAATAATACTTATGGCTTCTCATAGATATTGCTTTTTTATTAATAGATTCTGGACATATTTGCCATATATGTAATAATAAAACTTGGAATGTTTCAGCAGTATGATATAGGTTGGCAGAGGATGATTGTATAACTTCGAAAATGAGGGTATTTCATTTAAGAGTCAAAGGATCTCTTTAATTTTTTTCTGAAATATTTATATTTGATCATAATAGTTTCAATTTTTGGATGGTTTTATTTCAGAAAATATGCAAATGGAAGATAAAACACATACCAAAATTCTTACCAGCTTTTGCTGCTTCATTGTATATCTGATAGAATGTATGCACATATAAGGGAAAGTATCCCTTAGATGTGTTTAAGCCATTTTCTAATACTTATGTTACAAAATGCTCATGTGTGTGTGTGTTACAATGATCTAGATTGTGCAATCCAGGACACCTCTCTGAGCAGTTTATTTTATCTTAGGTAGAGGTAATAAAATAATGCTAATTTGTGTTTCTCTTTGACATTAGAAGAAATTGTAAATAACATGTTGTGTTTAAATAACTTAAAACACCAGCACCACAAATTGAACTCTGTTTAGTAAATAAGCTAAATGAAGCTCTACCTTTGAGATACTGGTTATCTGTGATGTTTTTTGAAGCATGTAGTATTCATCGAGGTACAGAAGACAGTTACATTGCCCCCTGCTGCATAAGGAAAGATGCAACACAAGCAGTATGAGAGGAAGTGTATGCATAAAAAGTAATGCAAGTTAAATCTGAATTAACACCAAGCAGCTTTTACAGATGACTGAGAGAGAGGACCTTATACTGGGTGTTCATTTATTTTCAGACTTTTTTTTGGGAAGATTTTGAACTAGTGGCATCTTGATAGAGTTAGTTTCATTGAGCTTGACATTACTACTGATGCAAAAAGGATGAATGTTGTTGCAGGACTTCAGTCAAGTTAACCACATTTACAAACATCATAATTGCACAATGTCGCCACTAAGTTGTGTGCTTCAAGTCTAGCAGTGTTTGACGTAACAGTAGAGTTGGAAAGGGAGAAAAAAAATATGATCAATGCTTTGGCTCAACTGCTTCTTTATTATGAACATATTCGATCTGTCAGTGTAATCATTCAAAGGAGCTGAAATAATAACTAAGAAAATAATATAATAAAATTTTTCTTACTAAAGGAAGAAAAAGTGGATAATAATTTTAAAATAGTGGTGCATTGTGCCTTCAAAAGGCACTCTCAACAGCAAGGTTGTGCACAAACTGCAGAAAACTATTTTGGTATCTGCTCCCTGTCTAGCATGTAATCTGGAATGATATTCATGAAGGCAAAAGGTTACTTTGGCTTCTCTTCTCCCTGCCTATACCCTACCCAGCAATGCCCACTAGCTCTAATTTTGTGATGTTCAAACGTATTTGAGGGAAAATCGAGAAATAAATGAACATTCAGTGCAAGTAATTTCTTATAGGTAAAGCACCTCCACTGCTATGTTATTGTAGATATGCCTTCTATAAAGAGAGTCTCTGTGTAAAAGTGTGCGCTTCCCTCTCCTACCAACGTGGGTAGAAGGACACATAGAGAAAATAGTTAAGACCTTTGAGGAGGGAGCTATTTCCACCTTCTTTTCAATATGGTAGACCTATACTAAATTAATTATTCATTTAAGATGAAATGAAATTGTGCTAGAAAGTCCTTAACAGTACATTTACTTCAACTTTCATTTTCTACATTAATGTTCTGAAAAATGGCCCAAACACATTTTTCTTACATCACAGAACTTGTTATATGGTAAGCCTATATTAAACTATTACAGCCGTTAAGTTATATAGCCAGCATAAGGGAATTGAAATTCTACCAAATAGTCAACAGTGCTTCCATGTCATGTATTTTTTTTGGGGGATGGGGATAATTTTCTGAAAAATGCTCCAAACAGTATTTCTTTCTCATTCCCTGTGATTTGAAGTACCATTCTTATTTGTTCATATGCCTTTCCTTTTCTATTGACATTTTGAAATGTATAGAGATAACCTATAAATAATTATAGTAGTAAGATAAAGTGCTGATTAGTGTAAGCAAACAAAAGAATTGCTAGTGCAGAGAAATAATTCCTGAAACATATTTTATTAATGAAATTAATTGTTCTTCCACACAAGCCGTGTGTTGGACAAGGTTGGAAAGGTAGAATCAGACGACTGAAAAATTCAATGCCATAGCCGGGATTTGAACCATGGATCTCCTGGTGTCTGTCCAGTTGCTCTAACCACTGAGCTACCATGGCAACATGCCGGTAGATCCGTGGTTCAAATCCCGGCTATGGCATTGAATTTTTCAGTCGTCTGATTCTACCTTTCCAACCTTGTCCAACACACAGCTTGTGTGGAAGAACAATTAATTGCATTAATTGACCTAATAGTGGTTGAAACTATGAAACCCGGGACTTAAAGTACTTACAACATTGTAGGTCGCCATTGGGGTATGTCATCTCAATATAATTTGAGATCTCCTTGTGGTTTACCGGGAAACATGCGAATCAGTTGGAGAATTTAATGTCCTACCGGCATGTTGCAATGGTAGCTCAGTGGTTAGAGCAACCGGACGGACACCGGGAGATCCGTGGTTCAAATCCCGGCTATGGCATTGAATTTTTCAGTCAGCTGATTCTACCTTTCCATATTATATTAAATTCACTAAGTTTTTCTCGGATATTTTTGGTCTGCATTTATGAAAATGTTGCTTTCGTTGATAGAAATACCACTTCCGACCTTGATTGTCTATGCTTACCTGCAGTTCTTTGAACACATCAGGCAATGCAAACTTTTAATTAGTTTTGAAAATGTGAATAGATTCCAAGCAATTTGAAAGAAGCTGTCTCCAAGAAAGAATTTCATCAATTTTGCTTGGATCAGGAATTTTAATTCACAAAATCACCTGTGTCAGTAGCACTGTACTGCCAACTTGATTAGAAATGCCTTTCTGATTTCATTTGTTTAAAATATATTAAAGATATTGAAATAAGTAATGTATTGAGACTTATGGAGTTTGGTATATAAGCAATTTGTGAAAAGAAGCAACTTTGTTATGATGTGTTTTATTCTTGGAAGTTATAAATTACAACTCGCTATGAAAAAAGTGGTAATCTAGGCCCTTTGTTTTATGATTGCAACATAGCTGAAACATTGACAGGAACATTGCATAAATTTAAGATTTTAAATTGGTCAACTTAACAATCGTGGGTTTCACTTACACGTAGTTACTATGTTTCCATGGGGAATTGAAATAGATTTGAGTACACTTTCCGTAGTGAATACTGCATGGAAACGCGGATCTAGATCGTATTGAGATCGTTTTGAACCTTGGATCCGATCCTCTTAGAAAGTAGGATCGGATCAAAATTTGTTGTGTGGAAACACCTATCATACTCAAATCGTTTTGAATACGCCAAAGATACTATCCTTTACTATATTCGTAACATGCTACATGCTCGTCATGTTTTTATTAGAGGAAATCGTTAATCACATGTGTAATAAAACACAGCAAAGCCACTTTTATCACTTCCATAATTCAGAATTTATTCTTCTCAAAAACATTCGCTAACCTCAAAACCCACTTAAAATATACAGAAAAACGAATTAACATATGTTAACAGGTTCGGCAACCTAAATGCAAGTTGACCAACATAAAAGCTCGAACTTTGTGTATCCAAATTGAACTCAATATGTATTGAATTTAACATGGAAAGCGAATCTTATTCAGTATGGAATTGGACTCAAATCGATTTCAATTCCCCATGGAAACGTAGTAAGTAAATCCAAAAACATGTTCCTGCATTGTGTTACTCATGAATGTTAAGTCAACCAATTCAAAACCTTAAATGTTTAACATTGGTTTTATTGTGTTAAGTTCATCCTGCATTAGATTTAATTGCATAAATATCAAGTAGCTGCAAACTAATTTCTTCTTTGTTGATTTATATTCTCTCACTCACCTTGAGTGAACATGTGGACTAAATGCATGACTGAAGGAAAACTGAGCCCTTCATTACTGAGTTATGACTGAGAAATCGTTTCCATTATATCCATAAGTATAACAGAATTTTCTAGTTATTCTTTATATTTGCACAAGACACATTTATGGTGTTGGGAAATTACTGCAGTATTTCTAAAAATTCATTTTGTCACACTACCTCACTGTGGTAAACTATCCTTGGTAGTTGCAGTTTCTCTTATCCATGAAATGCATGTATGGAAACTTGTGCTTTAAAATGGTTATATAGATAGAAATTTATTTCATTTCCTGAGCAGAGATAGTTTTTTTTTTAATGTCTCGAATGAATAAAGGGTACTTTCGAAATTTTTCGAATGGAGTTTTAATGTTTATTCACATGTTCCTTTTGGAGCAAAACAGGAACCATTCACAATTTAAAACAAGGGACAAAGAAATCGAAGTATTTTGAGAGTACTTGCATTCAGTTACTTATACCACATTTTCAACAAATTGTGTGCCTGTTTTGTACCAAAATAAGTTAGAGCTAAAATTAATTTTGTTCCAGGATATTCTTTCAGCAACTGCAAGTGAGTATTTTGCAATGAGTAGTCGGAAAGTAAGTTTCCCTATTTTCTTTTCTCTGAACCTATAGACATGTTGTGGTTAAGCAGATACCATCCCTCATCTGTTTTGTTACAAATGAAAGCAGCATAGCAGTCTTCTAAGAAAGAAAGATTACAATAGCTTGTGCCCGGCAGGCATGGAGAGCAGACGAGTGTTGCTGTTGTGTGAAGACCTGAAGAGTCATGTTTGAAGCAAGAGACTGACATTCTGACATCAGAAGTAATCATTTTGGATGAAAGTGTGAAACCATCTCATACAGCAGCAGTCACCCATAGGATTAGCATTATTTGAATTACACTCCTTACATGAGTGAGCGTAAGCTTTCATGATCAGGGTCAGAATTAAAACTAGAAGTTATTTCCGGGCTAAGGAGCCATGGTTCTACTGGGAGTTTCCTGTCCAGGCATTTCATCCACAATGTGGCATACATTTTGAGTATCCTTGTTGAGGGTTCAGCCATAAATGACCCATTGGCTGAAAGAGCTACTGCTGGAGCTGTTCTTGCATGATTAGCTCAGGGCCAGCTTAAATGGAAGGGGCTTACCAACTCTGGTGTTGCCGCTTGTCTCTAATTGGTTAACATGATTTCTCGCTATTTGTCCTGTTTAATATCTCCAACTTGGCACCCAGAACAGGCACAATCAGTGATAAATCACATGAACCAATCAGGTACAAATGGCTAAATCCCTCCAATCACAGCTGGTTATGAGCTAATCATGTAAGAGCAAAAATACTGCAGCTCTTCCTACCAAAGAATCATTCTCGGCTGAACCTTTGCCAAAGTGACTTCAACCACACCACTGAATATGTCTACCATAGTTGTGGATAAATCGTATGGACAGGAAACTTCTAGTTTTCATACCCTCCTTACAGTCTGGACCTGATGCCTATCAACTTTCACCTCTTTCCTACTTTGAAGAAGCCATTATAGGGCAAAATTTCACCACCAAATGTGTTTGTTGAAGCAGCTGTTCACACATTGGTCCATGCACAGACGCACAGTTAACCTGCTGTAGTTCAAGCTTATGAAGCGGAGGGGCCAATTCATCGGTGACAATGGAGACAATGAAGAAAAATTAAAGGTTTCTGGTAGTTGTTCGCTGCATCAATTTTTATCTTGTGAATAACGTTTCTTGCAATGATAGACCAAGGGAAACTTATTTTCTGACTACCCCATGTAATATTGATATAATAATGTTTCTGTTGAGCCAACTGCTCTTTACCTGATTTGCTGCGGTAGTCTAAAGAGAAGTTTTCATATGAATACAGTACATTTCCGCAATGTAAGCACGTCTTATTTTGTTATAGATGAGGCTCGATCAGAAGCAACGTTTCGCTATACAGTACATAACTTCAGTAAACTCAAGGAGTCTCAGTTATCTCCTTCCTGTTATGTGCGCAACTTACCATGGAAGATTATGGTGATGCCACGTACAAGTCAAACACAAGATCGACAAACACAAAGAAGTTTAGGTTTTTTCCTGCAGGTGAGATTCTGCCCCCATCTTTCAGGTAGAACATTATTTAAAATCGCAGCTTTTGTTTGCAAGAAAGCTTTAAGCATAATTAAGCTTTATTTATCTTGTAATTATGGCAGTTATAAAATGATACCTTTTAATATAATTATTTTTCTAGTCATTTTTATGTTTTTTAGTTGACTTAAGAAACCCATACATATTTAGGTTGTTGGAATAACAGGTGCAGCAATTTACTGTATAAATTTAAGGACGATGAATGAGTTAATCTTCTGTATGTGCGATTTCGGTGATTAGTGTGCGCTGTTTGTCAAGTTTGGCTTTTAATGAAGGGTATCAGCAGGAGAAAGTTGCTGAATGGTGTGGTACCCTAAGTTTTTTTAAAGTATGTCATCTACTTGAATATAGAAGACAATTACGATTTACACTGCTTCAATGAAGTTTGTTCCTTATAAATACACCAATGCAGACTAATAACACACTTCAAAGTATTCATATTAAGTTTTTCTTTTTAATTGTTATATATATAATTAATTATACTTTTTAGAGACCTTAGCCTAGTCTTGTCACGTTGTCACAGTAATTCAATGGTTAGAGCAATTGCCCGGAGAGCGGGTGAACCGTGTTCAAATCCGGGCTGTGACATTGGATTTTTTTAGTTGACTATATTTAAAAAAATAAAACAAAAACGTAATATTAAGTTGTTTGACTTGTATGAACGATGTGACATAGCCAGTACATCATGAGCACAGTTTTAGGAAAAAAGTGTTCTCTTTGGATATGTTGCATGTTATCTTGATAACATATTTCAGAACCATTATAATTGAAAGTAGAGCACTTTTTAATCCTGTCTCTGTTTAAATATCGGATGAAATAACATGATGCATACCAAGTGAATAAAGCAAATGGTCTGACTTTTGGTGCTACTTTCAGAGTACCCTATACATTAACATTCTTGTCCTCTGTACAGGGTTTCTGGGAATGAATGGTGTTGGTTTGCAAGTTTTCTGTGAAGTACATATTATGTGTAATTTTGGTGCTTTTATTTAGTTCAGTAACTCAAACAGTTTACAGATAATGTTAGTGAGTTTCAATATGTTTACTATTAAAAGCACAACAGACTTCTAAGCAGAATCAATTTCAGCCCACACTCTGGCAAGGACATCCGACATAATGCTTGCAGTTGCTTGTCTTATTCTTGATTTCAGATGATAAAGATTTTCAATTCTTTTATTCTTTTCCCTGTTGACCTTTCTTGATATAGCCAAAGGTAGAAGTTCAAAGGAGCAAAATCCAGACTTCTTGCGGGCCATGAGATGGGTCCATTTCTTCCAATCCATCAGTCTGGAAATCTATGATTCAACTCTTCTTGGACATGGCTTACAAATGGGCTGCTGCTCCATCTTGTTGAAAAATGATTTACAACTCCATTATCATTTGCATTTGAGAAAATAGGAAATTATGTAGCATGTCCATGTATGCAATGGGGTTGTTTGTTTCAACAAAAAAGAATGGGCCAAAAATCTTGTTGTGCAATAGGCCTCACCAAATGTTGATCTTAGGAGAATCTCAAATGCATTTGTGTAAATTTTGATTTTCCGAACTCCAAATTATGCATTTGTGCTAATTAACACAACCATTTACATAGAATGTGGCCTCATCATAGAAGAGGATATTCCCTAGAAATTCTGGTTCATCAATTCTTTGTAGTTTGGTAGCAGTGAATCCAGTCCTAAGCAACTTGTCCTGTGGTTTTTTTTTTTTTTTTTTTTTTTTTTTTTTGCATGCAAGGGTTGAATTTTATAGGGATATAATTTCAGTTTCTTCTGTATGATGATGTGCACTGTAGACCACTGTGTGGAACAGACTTCTGAAGATCTGAACACAGGACTCTGTTTCTTTCGACATTTTCTTCTGTTGTCTGGCCTTAATTTGTTTGTCATCACCAGATATTCTCATCTGGAGGTTCTTTGTTGTACTCAAGTCTGGATTGCCATTGTTCCACTAACGGATTTATGTTCCACCAACCATAAGATACATGCAGCTTTTCTTTTACGGCAAACATTTCAAATAACCCAAAACAATTTGAAGAAAACAAGTAGCAGTTCTATACAGATTATTTGTATGCAGTCTGTGATTTATCTAGTAAAGCACAACACAAAATGTTAAAATTTCACAACAATGACTTTATTATGATAATGGCAACAAAAGCAGAAGGAAAAAATGCATGAAATAAACTGAGTTACTGAATTAGTTAGGTGCCTTCTATCCCTTACACACAGTGCGTGCTTCACAGTAAACTCTCAAAACATCACTTCATTTCCAGATATGCTATATTTGGACTCAGAATAGCATCTTGAGGTAGGTATGTACACTAATTCTACTCTTACAAAACCTCACGGTAGCTGAATGGTTAAAGCATTTGGCTTTCATTTGTAAAGCACCTGGTTCAAATACCTTTGTCCGAGTACAATCCTCCCCCTCTTCTTGAATAACCACAATTTGTTTCAGAGTGCTAGGAATAATGTTTAGTCCATTGAAAAATGCAACTACTACTGCTACTAAACTCTTGTAGGCTTTTACTAGGCTTCACCACTTTGCTGGAAGATAAAGTGAAGTCTCCAGTAAAATAAAACCAAGCAAAATCGAAAGAAGTGGACTTATTTGACAGCAATACTTGTTTACTAATATTTAATGCTAGAGACCTGGTGCTGCTCCAAAGCATTCATTTTAACAAACCTAGAGATTTCTCAGTGTTTAAATACTTTTTATGATAGCTTTTACATTTTTTTTTAATTTAAGAAAGCACCACGACAGGTATCTGGGCACACTTGATATCTCCAGGTACATAGGTATTTAATGAAAGATTTCTAAACTTGGTGTTATGTAAATGTCAAAAGGAATCTCTTGTTTACTTTCTCTAGCATCTGCTTATATTAGGTAGAAGTATTGCATTCTATCCAAAAAATTTTATGTCAAGATTTCAGCAGAAATTCATGTCTTGAGGTCCCCAAGTAAAAAGAAAAAAGATGTGGATCAAGAAAAGGGCACATGTGTGAGAACACTGCATATTTAAGTTCAGTGGAATGATGCAATGCATAGACATTCAAGAAAGCTCTCCCATCTCATTGAAGCATTGTCACCATTCAGTTTCATTGTGATGTCATGGAAAGAGTATGGAATTTCAAAGCTAGCATATGGCCACCTGCTTTTTAAAGATTTGACAATCGTTTCAGCTTCTATTGCAATTAACATTAAATAGATACAAAAATAAACTTTTGTAAGGAGAATTTGTGAAGCTATACTATAAAAATAAATGGTAGTGTAACATGAGATTTTTTTAAAATCAGGTTGCATCAGAATTGTCACCAATCGTTGTTTGGTAATATAAATTTATTGTTAGAGGGCTGGTGTTACTCTGTAGCATTCCTTTTCACAAATCCGTATGCTTTCTATCAATTCCACAGTTTGATGTTCATGATGATTTGAATCCAACACGATTGAAATGTCAACTCTTAGAAGTTTTGGAAATTGTCTCCCAAAACAGAGTGTCATTTGATTAGCGAGTACAAAGCACTCGCATAATAGATAAGTAGCTGCATCTTATGCAGGTGGGATCCATGTGCAGCCGTATCTTGTGAAACTTCTAAGGGTGCAATGTCCTCTTAAGACCTGTCATCCATGAGTGTTTCTTTCTGCGTTTACCAAGCCCATGAATCAAAGTACCCAATGTTTAGTTGCTTTTACATTATTTTAATCTGAGAAAATGCTGCAAGGGTTGTCCAGGCACACTGGACTGGGCACCTGATATGTTAAAAGGAAGGTTTTAGTCATTACAATAAACAGAAAATAGAAAGAGCACTTCTGCTCATCAAGTCAGTTTTCTACAATTAGGCATATGCTTGGCTCATTTGGGATGGATAAAAATTATACTTCCCTAGTAGGGAACCAATTTTCAGTTCCCCATGTGACAGTGATCCTTACACTGCATCACTGAGCCCCACGTGTCTGCCATCTTTTACTAGAACTCCATAACCAAATTGGAAGTCCAAAACAGTAGCCTAATTGTTTACAATGGTTGTATTCTGCTTCTAATTGTAATAAAAAGAAACTAGTTTCTCCTGCCGAGGAATATATAACATCCATAATAGGGATAGTTTACAATTGGGAAGTGGTATCTTTAGGAGACACCCGACATCTGAGCATGCACAGTGTTTTGAAATTGGGAACTAAATCTGAAGTGGCCCATTACCCTCTTTTTAAAATATTGTCTCGAACACCCCCCATATATGGCCTATAACCTTCAGGTTGCCTCATTCACCAAGCATGACTGGATCCATTTCCGAGTTGGAGGCACCCAGCAGGCGGAATCCATTACCTCCGATGATAGGGCGATGATGGCAGTGGTGGAAGGATAGGACCTACAGCTTTTACCATGGACTCCGAACCACATTGGGCCATGGGGGTACTTCACATGAGCAAGTCAGAGGTGAAGGTGTAGATAGGGCCAACTTGAAATTGCCACCCCAGAGCCAGAAATCGAACCCCAGATCCTCAGTACAAGAGCTGGAAACGAAACCACTGTGCTACCCCGATGCCTTCTTTATAAAATGTACACACTGTTAAGCATTATATCGACAACAGGAAAAATAGTGGAGGCAAGTAAACATGCATAAGGTTTCACTTACCTTACATGTACTGCAGCAGCAGTGGCTTTGTAGGTTATTACCTAAACCATCAGCTGCTGTGGGCTGGGTCCCTCATGGCTAAGCAAAGTTCCCGTATTGAATAAATTCACTTATCTATCCTCATCTATATAACTTGATTTTTACACTTCTTGATGAAAAATTTCTCCCGTACGGCGGCCTGGCATTTCTCATGGATTTTAGCAGTTTCATTATGATGTGTGTTCTAGAAATGGTCAGCTACTGCAGATTTGTCCATTTGCCTATATTTAATTTTTCCTAAGTGTTCTTTCAACTCACATTCAGACTTCTTTTTTGTTTAATTTGGAAGTTAGAAACAGTGTAGCGAAACAATCATTTGAAATGTTGAGTTGTTTTATAACACTAACTTAACTTACTAAAATTCAGTTTTGAAACCTATTTCAGAAGCAATTGCTTCCATCTTCAGCCTTGGTCCGACTGGCAACACTGGAGACATAGTTATTGGTGTTGGTTGCAGAGGTGGCATCATCTGGTTTCCTTGTGATGAAACTGCTGAGCTGATTTTAGGGTGGAATTTCAAAATTCAATATGTGCTCATTGCTTTTTATGAAGTGGATGTTTTTTCAAACTTTTAATTCAGTGCGCATACTGATGTTTCCCAATGTCACTTTTGGATTGATGTCATGGTTGGTAGTCCAAAACTGGCTTGCAATAGCTGATTTCTCTATTTGTTTGCTGGTAATGAAACTGAAATGTTCTTTTCTTCTGGTTTTGGTGGTCTATCTTTTTCTTTTTGTGTATTCGTTTTCATTGATTTTAGCAGATTCTTGCAAAATCTGTTTTGAGGGGCCAAAAAGATGCGTATGTTGGTTATATTTTGTAAACAATGCATAGCTCTAGGATGATAGATGAACTTTTCTAAATGACATGACTTGCTTACCTTACATATTTTATAAATGCTTTCTGTTTTCTGAATTTGTGGATCTTACTATTTAGTACATCCTTTATGAAGCCATTATACACAGGCTGTCTTTACAATTTCAGTAGAATTTCCATGTTCTATTCGACGTACTCCATAGTACGTTTACTAGTGGATTATGCTGTTAATAATCACATTCTTGTATTGTTGAAACTGGAACAATTTCTCCCAAGCAGTATATTAATATTGTTGTGACACTCCAGGGATTTACTCACTGGTCTACTGAAATGGCAGTGCTGATTTCGTATTAATTATTACTTATTGAATTGATACACACTCCTTTTATCCGTTTTAGTTTTAAGACATTTTTACAATTTTCTTTTTCTAAAACTTTGTATATATTACAATCTTTCAAAATTTAATTTGTTACTATAATAATGCTGTTTCAACATTTTCTTTCTGTGCAACAAAACCTCAACAATGGATGTTGTTTACTGCATTCCGGATTTTACTTTAATGTGTTTGTTTATGAGCTGTGTTCTTTATGTTTAAATAATTTACGTTTATACATTTCTCACTATTGGTGGGGAGCTATAAGTTTTCTATTCTTCCTTGCGGAATGTCAAGTTTCAGGTAGTTCGTGACATGGAGATACTCTCACAGAAATTTTACAAGATTTCTCTAATTTTGAAGTTCACGCATCTGTTGCTTATGAAGTTACAATGGCATTTTTTTCTTCTTTCTTTTTCCTTGCTGAGTTTTCATCTTTGACACTGAGTACTACTTTGTTATATGCTTGTGTTGCTAGCATCTTTCCCTTATTTGCATTACTTATTTTATTATATATTTTGTCTATACATTCATTTAATTCATGCCTATCATTTTTTCATTCTTTTCTTGGGATTTTGTTTTGCATTATTATTCTACATTTTTGCTACCCCCCCCCTCTCTCTCACACACACATACACACAAGGTGTTAGGGCTATGACTGCATAAACTTAAAGGACAGCATCTTGATGTTAAACTGAAACATTAGTGCCTCTTTCATTTTTCTCTCTAGCAAATTGTTTCAAAAATAAAATATTTTGACAGTTTAACTGCACTATGTCAACACCCTTTTATCTTTTACTCCTGAAATTAGTATAGTTGGTAGGGCTTCAAAAGATGAATGATTAATGTCTTTACCATTTACTGCTAAAACAAGTACTTGGCAATTGTGCAACGGTGTGTGTTTAGAGAGTAATATCAGGTATGTTGATATACTACCTACCTGCCTCGCTACCTGCTCCAAGTGCCAGGTCTGTAAGTGTTTCAGATGTGTTGAATGCCTACGCAATTCAAAACAGAGCATTCAGAGCTATGGCAGTGTTTTCAAATCAAGAGTATCTGCTTATGAATGGCAACTGAGTGCAATGCATGTGAAGCCCAACACATGTATAGGGATAAGTTTCCTAACAGAGGAATTACAAATCCAAGATTATTTACTGCAATAGCTCAGCGAGTACGAGAGTCAGGAAGTGTGATTCTGCACCTTGAAAACCAAGGTCCACAGCACTTGAGTGCAGTACTGCAGGTGGAGGAAATAATTTTGCATCTAATAGAAGAGTATCCAGGCGCTAGTACCTGCAGTATTGCAAGTAATTGGTGTATCAAATGATACACATAGGCATTAACATTGCCCATATCATAACCAAAGAGTGCAACATCTAAGTGAAAACGATTATCTGCTTAGAGAGGCATTTTACCAATGGCTGAAAGAGCAATGTCTGCATATTGCTAATTTTTCGTCACAGGTTCTGGTGACTGATGTTTCACATGTAATTGTGTTTTGAATTTCCACAACAATCATATGTGGACTTCTGAAAATCCCCATACGGTGCAACAAGATCATTCCCAGCACCAGTTTTCACTGAATATCTGAGCTGGAATAATTAGAGATAAGTTGATAGGTCCTGTTACATTTCCCATAAGATTGACTGGAGCAAGTTATAAGCAGTTTCCTAAAAACATGCTGACCTCTCATTTGGAGGATGTCCCTCTCTAAACAAGGTAAAATATGTGGTTTATGCATGACGAGGTACCCCCCTCACATCAGTACAATGGATCAATGACATTTAAATCACACATTTCCTGCTCACTGGATAGGACGATTTGGACCAGTACCTTGGCCTGCAAGATCCCAAGATCTTAATCCTTTGGATTTTTATTTCTGGAGACATTTGAAGAGCAAGGTGTGCATTGATAAGGTTGCTACCATTGATGATCTTCACACACGTGTGTTTGAAGCAGCCCTAGAGATTGAGCAGAATACAGAAGCTCTAGCAAAGGTAGGACAGAATTGGCTAAAAGGATGTGATGCTTGCATAGATTCTAATGGCAGATATTTTGAGCTGCTTCTCTAAATAAAAACACCATAGTGCTCATCATAGTCCTACAGTGCTTCGTAATAAATTTATTGAATATTAAAGAAGTTGACTTTGTTTTAATATTCACCTACATATGTTACTTACAACCTGCATTTGAGTAGTATTTACTTCTGATCTTCAAACTAAGTGCTGGTTTTGTGATTAGATCGTTTCACATAGCCCGCTCGCGCATGTATTACCTCAACTTTTGAGAACACAGTAAGGATAATGTGAAAGAAAGCCACCTCTCCCCTTCTTACCTGCAGTAACCATGGAGTGTTGATGAGATAGATCAAGTACAAACAGACAGATAAATCTACAGTTCCACACTACTTCTGGACAACCAATCGCAACATCACACCAAACATAACATTTTTAAAGCCTACAAAATACACAACAGATTTGGATACTTGGGAAAAGATTTTAATTGCAAAACATAAATACTGTGTAAAGAATTTTTAATTTACGCCACCAAATTCACTATGGAAATTCATCACTCCACCAGTATACCTATGCTGCTGTATCCCCGGCACTGACGTTTCATGAGGGTAAAGTAAGAGATAGGCATATATCAGAATGGCTACCTTGAGCAATACTAGCGCTGTGAATTTCCATAGTAAAGGTAGCTATTCTGATTCGCTTCAACAGATAAATCGGGACTGTAATTTGATTTCTTGTAAGTCTGTAACAAATATAGTTTACTGCTGTTGCTTAGAGCTTTGCTGCACATAAAATACAACATGAAAGAAAAGAATAAAAATTTCCGCAAGGTTTGCAGTGCTGGGTTGACTTGCACAGCAAAGGGTGGAAGTTATCTACTAGAACCAATTACAGGCTCTCGCGCTCTCTCTCTCCATGTGCGTCCACTGCAGTTTGGGCTGTGTTGCCGATTCTCTTATAAGTGAAGCACGTGTCGTCAGTAGTTTGCTTTAGTCCAGGTGAAGTTCGTTTTCTGTGCGTATGCGATTCACTGTGTTATCCTTGTTTCAATTTCCTGTAAATTCTATCTCCATAATTGAAATACTCTAACATAGGCAACTATTTAATCGTTTGCATTTTACAAAGAGATGGCACGGGTATACACACATGTTCACAGTAGAGTTAAGAATTGGCAGAGATAAAATGGCGGTAGTATAGATGTTACCAGACAACACCATCAGGAATCAGTTTACCACTTCTTATGAGAACAAATATCTCTTAAAACTGGTCAAGAAACATGTAAGTGATTTTAAGTGTTTCAACTCTGACTCATTTTTTCTATGGAAATTCATCAGTCCACCATTAGTTTTCACCACATACACCAGAAAACACCACCAGGAACAGTTGGTCACTTCTAATATGAGAGCAAGTAGCTCTTGAAACCGGTCAAGATGAAAAAATGCAAACGATTTTAAGTGTTTCAATACCAATTCATTTTTCTATAAATTCACAAGATGTTTTATCATGTTTTCTCATAATGGCAGAGTTAATAATGTATGAGGTGTGACAATAAAGAAACCAAACCTAATTTTTTACTCATTTACCACCTCTTCGAGGATGAAGGCCGGGGTGTAGGGCATCGTCACATGGACTCTCCTCTAGCATCACACAAAGTTTCACTCATGCACAGTGGTTAATCTGGCCGTGACCAGTGTTGGAAGTAGGTAGAGGGTCTAAACTCTGTTGGAATAATACTGAGTGCTAAAGTAGAACATGTTTCTGGATTTGCCAACGTCTATAAGGAAAGTGTTTAAGAGATTTTGCTTGCCAATCTGGGCATTAAAAAGGTATGTGCTGAAATGAGCCAAAATCCTCAGACCTGCACGAAAGGAACATCAAATGAATTGATGTGTTGATATTCTTAAAAACATTGAAAATAAACCTAATTTCTTCAAAAACGCAGTTATTTGCAAAGAAATTTGGATTTTCCAATATGATTCAGAAACTGACAATCCATGCATGCAAGAGCCCCAAATCTCCCCCCCCCCAGGAAGAAGAAAATGCACACAAGCAACAATTAAAATTCAGAGCAACTGTCTACATTGATTGGTTGTCTACATGTCAGAATGTGAAGGAAGAAGAAAGCGCACCTGGGAAAATCAGTTTTTTTTTTTTTTTAAATCCAATGCTTTACGTTGATTGGCTGCCTGCACTCAGACTGGCAATCAAGTTCATTATAAAAATGTTTTGAAGACCCTCCATGTTCATGTGTGACAAAGGAGACCAGATCAGTGGAAGAATGCCTCATGGATTCTCCACCAGGATAGGGCCCTATCCAACAATGCACTATCTGTGAGGAGTTATTTGGTAAAAAACAACATTCAAGTTATGGGGCATCCACCATATTTACCCTAACTAGCAGTGCACAAGCTTTTTCTCTTCCCAAAAGTCAAGTCCACACTCAAAGGAACCAGGTTCAAGTACATGGATGCAGTGAAAACAAAAGCGACTCAACTGTTGAACAGCACAACAAAGGTTACTTACAGACTGCTTCCAACAGACGAAAGTCCAGTCTGTGCTCAAAGAAACCAAGTTCAAGTCCCATGCATGTAGTGAAAACAAGAGCATTGCAATTGTTGAACAGCATAACACAGCAGCACTGCTTCCAACAGGAGAAAATTTGCATGGAGTGGTGTAGGGACAGGGGAGGTGACTACATTGTCATTGACAGATTTTGTTTCAATAAAGTTTATATGCCACACCTCATACCTTTGTGATTCTAACATGCAAATTTTGCTTCAACCTGCTTTTGGAATGTTGTTGTGGTCAGTGCTTTTTTTCATTATGCCAATGTAATACTTTTTCTCTTTTATGTTAAGATCACTTGAGTATGGAGGTAATCGTGTTGTCGCTTTGGACAATTTGGAAGTTGCAGCATGTCATTTCAGGGCATTCATTAATGGCCTCCTTAATTTATTTATAATCAATGGTTAAAAGTATTCACTCAGGTAAATAAGGCCTAACAGCAAGTTATTTTCATTCTGTGAAGAGTGGATATTTCTAACTTTGAAATGTTGTTTAAGTGTATAGAAAATATGGATCTAGAACATGTAAATTGGATTAGACTAGATCATGAAATTTGTGACTCAGTATAGGTCATAAAAATAGTCAATGCTCAAAATTTTGGAGCAAATAGAATCAGGACTGATATACACTGCATTTCTACTGATACAACAGTTGTTACTAACCCTCAGATGTTTTCCCATAGGTCATTCCATAATGTTAATGATGACTGCAACAGAATTGCAAAATTCACTCTGTGATATAAGTGAACGAAGTACTCGAAGCAATTGTTACTTCTTTACCTAGTAGAGGTTTGTCATACATTGAAGCAGCAACCTGGTGGCAGGTTGTCTGTGATATGTGATACCCCTCAGAAATAGGGTACATGGGTCCAGGTTGATTAGCTTTCCTGCATAGACGTCTCTCTTTAATGTAGAAGATACAAGGCTACCTCAAAAGACACATTGGCAACCAATACCTTTAATTTGCGTTGTTGATCCTGAGAAATCTTCAGATTGCCTTACAAGATAGTACTGGAGCACTAAGTATTCCAAGGAAACTGATGGCATTATTTGCATTAATCACAATATGTGGAAAATTCAATTTCACTATTAGCTCATTTATTATCACGTGAATTCTTACAATTCATGTATTGGTAAAGATACTTTCATGTACACAATGGATATTTAACAGTTTTATCTCATGTTAATGCATATTACATTTTTGTATGGCGCACATGTTGTTCACATCTCTCTCACAGAAACAGCCATGGAAAGATAAGCATCATCTAGCTCTTCATAGCTAGTAGATTCAGGGCCGGTTTCACCAAACGCGAGTAACTTTTACTCTCGAGTAAAACATGGTTTACTCGCGAGTAAGTTCTTTGAGCATTTCACCAACAACTTACTCTGGAATAAATTGCGTGTGCGAGAGTAAATCAGAGAGTAACGTTACTCGGCAAAATATTGTGGAATAAAGTACAGAGTAACTGCTAGCTAGCATTTTACAATGGCTGCAGGATTGTTTTTGAGGGCAGTTCTAGCGATGGAGATGAGGATTTTACCAATGAGACTGAGTACTTTGGTGAATACTGGATAATCACTATGATCTGGCCTTGGAGGTCCACCACCTACAAATTAGAAGAAATAATAGAACAAACGCTTACACTACATATTCATGTTGCATATTAAAAAGAAAACAAATGTATCACCTGTCTTATTTGCAGCTATTCTTTTATTAGCTAAATCCTTCTGTGCAGCTTTCTTTAGCAGCTCCCACTCTGCCTTTATATTAGCTGCAGTTCTGTGTCCCATAGTGGTGCCAGCATTATATTTTTCTGCAGCCTTCTTCTTCTGGCGCATAGTTGAACCATCTGTTCTCTAATACACTTATAAATTCTTCTACCACAGAAAGCAGTAGGAGTTTTTCAGAAGAATGCCAATTTGGGTTTCTCTTTCGATTTCCTTTGTCTGACATGATTCTGTAAATTTAACATGCAAAAAGTATAAGTTAACAGGATAATTTCATTATAACGAAAGTTTAAGTTACATTTTTTTTCGAAAATGTTAGCTATTACCATGTATTTCTACTTACCAGCACTTTCGTTTACTTCTTTCTCCGTAGCTTTAACCTCTAACAACTTTCGTTTACTCACACTAAATTCCTTAAAATGGCGAAATAAAGCTGTAAACATTGCTCACAAACTATGAGAAACTTCACGATTGGCACTTTTCTGGTATAATTATTGGAGTACTAACTCGAGAGTACTTTAACCTCCACACAAGCATGGTGAAACAAATATATGCCACTCGGGAGTAACAACCACCTGCTTAATGTTACTCTGGAGTTACTATTCTAGACTTTAATCGTGTTTGGTGAAACCGACCCTCAGAGTTCATGACTACTGTTGGTCGATTGCTCACTTGACATAATAGCATGTTTGGTGACCAAGTTGTTTACCTATGCTGAATTGCTAATGAATTCTGCAAAAATTTAACGGATTCTTCAGATGAATAAAATGAAGTAACTGTTAATAATATGCAGTCAGCAAAATATGAGCACCTGTGAGTATAAAAACTAAAGTTGGTCATAAATATGTGTGAAATTATTATGGTGATTACAAAAATTAAAAGATGTAAATAGATTAAAATGTGGGATTCAGTAAAAGATATCTCAAAGAGAAAACGGCAAAAACCACCCATGCTATTTTGAGTATCTGAAGGTGAGAAGGTTACTACAACTGTTCAGGAATTTTACAATTTGTAAATTTTCCTGGCATTGCAGGCACCATTGCTTATTATGTGTATCTATTTTATCATCTGTTGGATACAGTGCAGAAACCCATGCTTGTTCCTGAATATCCAGATAGTTTGTAATGCAAGTTATAATTATGAATATTGTAACATGGTGGTCAGTTTATTTACATAACGGTTTTCTATTTGACAAAAGTCAACTGAAAATGCTGTTCAAGACAGGATGACATAGTTATGGCCTTCTGCTAGGCAACAATAACAGACATGCTAGGGATTAGGGATTGTTAAATTATCATTTTCACCATATTTTGCCTTACACCAGGCAATAAAGTGATTAAATGCTATATCATATTGTTTTCTGGAGTTTTTTTAGGTAAAGTACTTCTAGTGTTATCCTTTCTGTTGCTTCTGTAATTTCACTTGCATTTCAGTTTCTTCTGAATTCATAATTTCCGTCATTTAGGGCCGGTTTCCCAACCGATGTTAAAAATACTTGTTAACATCTTGTTTGTTAACATTGTGTTCAAAGTTTAACATGGTGGTAAAGCTTCTACATTTCATCAAGCTTTTACATCAGATTGTTGCTAACATTTTGTTAATGTCAGAGACAACTGCAAACGCTAGCTTTCAAGATGATGGTGGCCAAACTACACTGCTTCTGAACATGCTCCGACACACTTTTGTCTACTTCTTGATGTGCTTTCTGTGTCAGTAGCAGACAACCCATATTTATATTCATGCCAATTGCTATGTATTGTTCCCAATTGTTTGAGGTTGGAATTACGTCAACTGAAATAAATGTTTCACCATTTGAAACACATGAATTAATATCTGGTTAATAAGTATAGACATATTATCAAGTGCGAAAAAGCTGACAGTCTTACATTAAAGGATAAGATTGCAGCCTGGGACAAAATCCAGAAGTAATTTAATTGGAATGAACGCATTTCCAGTAAGCAACGGCAGCAATTTTATGCTAACATAAAGTGCAGCACCAGAAACGTTAAGATGAAGAGCGTTTAAGACAGTTTAAAACCAGTAGTATTCTAACCTCTTGTATTTCCCATAAAACCATGCTCATGACACCTTGGGTAGTCTATATCGCTTTAAAAATTCCTCTTTTTGCAAGGTTTCAAATTCATTATGACGTGCGACTACCCTTCTATTAGGAATGACACTCAAAAATGCCAATTTTAGCATATTCACATCAACAGCTTGGTTTGTGGGAGTCATTTTCCAGCTTCTAACCTTTGTGAAACGCCTTAACACAAAAGTATGGTGATGTTAACTTAACACCGACTTTAACACATTGTTAAAATTAACATTGATGAAACAGAATTTGTGTTAACTTCAGTGTTAACACTGTGTTAAAATTTAGCATCATTTGGTGAAACCAGTCCTTAATCTTTATGTGAGTTAGATGAAAGAGTAGCATTTTAGATCAAAGAAAGCTGCAAATATAATGTATAGGTTAACTCTACAAAGAATTGCGATAAATTGTGGTATGACAATTTGAATTGTGAATGGATAATGCAAGCACCGTAAGAAACTAATCATGTAAAGATACACAATGAAAAGTAAAACCTTATCAAACCAAGTCGAGTTATTAAACACATGCAAATTGAAAGGGCAATTGCCATATGATTGGACTTGAAATCAAAGTTGGCCATAGTACAGATTATTGCACTAGTGTTTGGCTCATGTGCACTGTGTTAGAAGTTCTACTTTTAGGTCTTGCTGTCTAAAGAAGTATTTTTAGATTTTTCTTTTTGCTGTTTCCTTTGATTATCCATAAAAAGAAAAGCATTAGCAAGAGTTGCTTTTTTTTATTATTATTATTATTATTTATTTATTGGTGTGTGTGTAAAAAAAAAAAAAAGCACAAAGTAAATCTGAAACCTGCAAAGTTTGGTTAGTCTCAATGCAAGTCTTTGCTCTGAAAATACAGACCAATGACTGTATATACATTTACAGCATTTTGGCATGCACATTTTCAGCTAAATCATACTGCACAAACCACAGAACTATTTCGATATTTCATAACTTTAGCGATACCATGCTTGTATTACACTTTATATTTTTTTCTCTTAAATGAAATTGAGTTTTAATTATGGACACTCTTTAACTGCTGTGGTCCTTAGCATCTCATTCTATATTGGGCGTGAAAGACCGGTAATTTTGGTCACAGGCCTCTTTATCAGGTTTGAGGTTATTTTACGTGCCGTAAATCTATGACACAGGACTACCGGCTTTACTTCCGTTCCGAAGGAAGCCATACTAAGGAAAGAAATCCATCACCCTTTGCCAGGTTTGAACCTGAGACCTCGGGAACTAGCAGCTAGCATGGTAACCACTATACCATGGAAGATGACATATTTTTTCTCTCCATTTCCTTTTCTTTCTGTTGCTTGCCATTCGCCACAGAGTAACTATGCTGCTCACATCACTTCATTAAGATCAGTCAGTTGATAGTCAGCCATTTAGCAATCTCAGCTGCAGTCTATTAGCATTTTTTTTACAAAATGGCAAAACTCGTGCTGAACCTGATAAACAGGGTAAAATCTCGATCGCAATCATCCGCTGTTGAATACCAGGCAATACATAGAGAAACAAATGCAGAATTCTTCCTCTATGCACACAACATAAGCATATAGTTAGGAGTTTGCAAAATGCATATTTACATTATGTAGCACATTGTGTGACTATGTAAATGCTTCCATTAAATAACTTGCGCTTATGTTACATCTGTGCTTACATTTCATTGTGATGATGATGATATGGGGTTTAAGGGCGCTAAACATCTAGGGTCATCAGCGCCCTTACAATGTATAAAAATTAAAATCCATAAATATAATACGGGTCGCAAACGCTAAAAACAAAACGGCAAATACTAAAAACCAACACACTAAACACATGATCAATAAAAGAGTAAAATAACATGTCAAGAACTGTAGAATGGGAGGAGCATGAGCGCCATATGCCCACCGGGGAGAAGAACCCCCATTAAAAAAGCAATACAGGCACAAAACTAATTGATGCTCAGTGCATCAAATGCGCCGATTAAAACCACTGTCACTTATAAAACGTAAAAGCAATTCTACAGCACACGCGTCGTCTACCAAAACGTTGGCTATGCTAACAGGCAGGCCCACATGAATGCACAACAGAGCTAAAACTTGACACTGTTAAAATGTGACGCACCATTAAGGGCGAATCACACTGCACACAGAGTGATGCGGGGTCACCACTGAATAGGTATCTGTAACTAAAAACGCAATGTAGGATTCGTAAACGAGCTAAAAGTACCTCTTCCCGACGTGAAGAACGAGAAGAGGTACCCCAGACTAACGGAAGAGGTTTAACCTCCCACAACTTGTTCTCCCAGAGGGCCGTCCACTCATCGCGCCAAAGCGAGAGGATGCAGCAACGTAAAATAAAACACAAATCTGACGAGGGAACAACAGATAACCACCCAGAGGTAAAAAATCTGTGTGATAAAATCACTGATTTGGCAGCAGCATCGGCAGACTCGTTACCTGAGATGCCCACATGACCTGGAATCCACACGGAGACGCTGATGGCAGAAGCACCAAGCGAGTGGAGCAGATCATGTATGCGCTGTACGAGGGGGTGGTAATTGTACAGCGCGTTAATACTCTGAAGGGCACTCAGAGAGTCCGTACGAACAACACAGTGCCTTAAGTCGTGCCACTGAATGTATAAAACAGATTGATAAAGACTAAAAAGTTCGGCGATAAAAATCGAACATTGCCCAGGTAAACGAAAGGTAAAACTATGTTCACCAAAAACAAAGGCACACCCTACTCCAACATCAGTCTTAGACCCATCAGTATATATAAAATGACATTCCCTGAATTGCGCCTGTAGTTCTAAAAACGCTGATCTAAAGACTGATGAAGGGGTCTCATGCTTTGGAATCAACGATAACCGAAGGTGACAGTGGGCCTCAGCGCGCAACCATGGATGAAAATGTGGTTCCCCCTTGTAAGGGCTGGCGCTGGCATAACGTCCAAATGCCGAAGAAGCTGACGAAATCGAACCCCTGAAGGGAGCAATGCAGAGGAGCTAGCTAAATATTGCCGATCAAGCGAATTCTCGTAAAATATCGCAAAGGACAGTTGGTCAGGCAAGCTTGAGAGTCGACAGGCATAGCTGCACAAAAGCATCTCACGCCTGAAGGACAGCAGAGGCTCTGCAGCTTCAGCATATAGACTAGGTACAGGGCTGGTTTGAAAGGCCCCTGTAGCGACTCTTATGCCATGACATTTCATTGTGAATGGGCATTTAAACATTCATTTGTGCATCCAAGTGTCTGTGAAACAGCTGAACCATGTTGCCACATGTTCTTCAAAAAATAAGAAAGCGCTTAGCATTGAGCATATAAGTAGTCTATGCATACCAAATAGTAATAAGCATTTCCTTATCGAAAGAAAATACTGCTTAAGCATCTCTTTCATATAAGATACAATTGTGAATTCGGCCCTTAAGGTTACAATTGGCTCAATATTTGTCCTGCAAATTATGATTATGAATAAATGAGAATTGTATTGCACTTTATTCCAGTAAATTCTTTAATAGCACCCCTCAAACACAGGTATTCCATTCACATGCTGTTAAAAGGATTAACCTAGAGCATTCTGAGAATTCTTTTACCGCTTTAGAATAGTGTGTCTGCAAGATATTTGTTCACATAATTGGAGCATATTATTATCAAGTAAAACTTCTGATTTTATTAGCAACTAATAAACCAGTACTAATATTCAGTTTCACAGACCATCGATAAATATAGCTTGAGGGACATTAAAGTAACGCTTCAGTTTTTGCCATATTCTGAATGCTATTCATGCCTAATGACTGCTAGTGAATCAACAAAACATCTGACATCTCACGTTTTTAACGTAATTTCGCTTATTTCAAGAATGCATTCTAAATTTGATCTCTGCTAGTTTCAGGAATCAATATAATATTATTTTATTGATATTTTACAAATTCGAGCGGTGTCTTAAAAATAGTATATGCCACATGGGTTAAAAAAGATTTTATTTTGCTTGTAGGATTGTAAAACCTGGCCTATGGCCTTCATTTCACAAACATTCCTTCTTGCAAAAAAGTGGTATATTTCTTAAAATACTTTCCGATATTGAATGGGGAGCTTTTGGAGGTCCTCCTATTTGTTGGCATCTCCTAGTACTTATTTGAGACTGCCTTTTGCTCACTGAAAATGGCTGCACAGGAATATTTTTTGCATATTTTTTGGATGATGTGGTTTCTCCAAAGTTGCTTTATGCACTTTAACAGCTAAGAAATCATAGAAAGAGAATACTATGCAGAGTGACATCACTGAATTGGATGACTGCCACCTGTTGGTATTTGTAGTTTTTTTTGCTTTTGCTGCCATTGAGGGACACTTTTAAAACTTGTGCTTAAAAAGGAAAAGCTGTCTAGTGTACATACATGCTGCTCTTCATTTGGCTGTGCCACACAAATTATTGTGGGTCACCATCTCTCATTTCCCTAAAGAGGTTATGAAAGCTTCCTTGCTGAATCCTAATTTTATTTAATGGATGAACCCACCATCACCTAGATTTCTGGGCTCTCTCAAAGCATAAGACATAAGCAGATAATGCACATTGCATTATAATAGCTTGTGTAGCTGTATCATCACACACATAACTTGCTGCAGTTTCTACACTTGCACAATAATATTTCCAATATTTTGATCAAATAAACAATGTCACCAATGCCGCAGTGTCAATTGTGTATATGTATTTTTTGTGGCCTATTTATTTAGAAAATATTGAGTGAACTTTCTAATTTGACATTCTTGTTGTTATTTTTTAACACTTACGGTACACTTGGAAGATTTCCACAATTAATTTAAGGATCTGGAAGGCATGCCAACTTCTTGTGTTACACCCATGGCTGCATTGTGAATATCTTCCCTCACACCTGCGCTTACGCTGCATTATGCTGTTGCTTACATTTCATTGTGAATAAGAATATACAGGTGATCACATAGCTAGCTGTCATTTCCATATTCGTTGTTTTGTTCACAACAGCTGCATGATGAAAGTTTGAGAGTTTTGAATAATACATTTATTCATTAGTTTAATTTAGTTTAGAATTAAGTAGATTGTAAATTTGGTTTGAATTTTTGGTACTAGTATAACTATTTTGGTTATAATAGGTTGAAAGCCGCCAAAAGGGAAATATTTTAGCGAGCAGGAAAGAAACCAACTAAAAGAGTTGGTGTTGAGATACAAAGACATTGTAGAATGCAGGCAATCAGACGCTCCATCTTCACAGAGAAAAAGGGAGACATGGCAGAAGATTGCTGAGGAACTTAATTATTAAATTGAGTTTTATTTAAGGATACTCTTTAACTACTGTGGTCTTTAGCGTCCCATTCTATATTGGGCGTGAAAGACCGGAAATTTTGGTCAGAGGATCAGGCTTGAAGTTCTTTTACGTGCCATAAATCTGTGACATGGGACCACTGGCTTTACTTCTCTTCTGATAAAGATTTTTATGCCCAAAAAAATCTGTCTCCCTCTGCCGGGTTTGAACCTGCGACCTCAAGAATTAGAGGCTAGCATGGTACCCCTCGACCATGGAGGACGACGAATATTCCCATAAGTACTAAATTACTTTTATCATATATGATGCTGCAGAATGTTAATGTTAGTTTATCTTTGAATACTTCTATTTGTATATATAATATTTGTTAAATTTATTCTTGATTAGCTTAAAGGTAATTCTTGCCATTATGCATTTTGTGCCGTTAATGGCTTATTTGGTTTTTACAAGGGAAGGTGGTTTCTCACAGACAAAATAGTACTTAAGAGTAGGAGTTTTTAATTTGTTATGGTTAGGAACTATGTAGAAGACAGTGTTTTCATAGTAATTTATCATAAATTACTATGAATGATTACAAGCTGGAATTTATTTATTATTTTATACCTTACTTGCCTCATTACCATTATTATTAGGAATAATACACCTTTATAATATAAATTATTTGGTTTTTTCTTTGATTGTGTTCAAAATTGTAATGCAACTGGTTGTTTTCTTTTCTCAAAGAGAAGTTATGTGAATGTCAACTTTCATCTAAAACATATACAACATTCACACTTTATAGCAAGGATGCTGGAAAAGCAATTAAATTGAGAGCACGCATAAAAACGAACTGTAATAATAAAGCACGCAATTGACAGCTAAGTAAATTGAGACTTCATTATATTTTGTATTAATGCAATCAACATAAAATTGCTGCTTGTAGGTTAGTTCACACTTGAACTAATAGTATTCTCACTATAAAACTGCACAGTTCTAAGGTGAAATGGAGCTTCACTATTTTAGACATAAATATTATGCAATGAAATGTGAAACAATGAAATTGCATGCAGGGCTAAATATGAAATTTTAAAGCTTCCATGCGTTAAAACCAACCTCTTACAGTTACAAGCAACTGCAAGTGCATATTTAGTACTGTGCATTTAGTGAAGCAAAATCGTCATTTAAACTGATAATCGCTCACTTTCAGGGGATTAGAAACATCCTTGATGTACCTTTCGGGTACCCAAAGAATCTTTGGAATGTAGAATTCCACATATTCTTCAAAATCATCTGCCATGTAGATATGACGAGCGATTTATGATAAAAGTCATTGCTTAAACTCGAGGTTGAAATGAAAATCTGGAAAAGGAAATGCTCAAGAATAAGCTTAAACTAAGCAGTGTCTATGAATTTGGCTGTGTATTGAAGTTCCATATTTGTAAGTTTAGAGCAATTGTGCTTACTGGAAAATTGACAAATCATTTGGATGAAATATATACCATTATTTCATAAATACACTGTTCATCGTTAGGAAATGTGGCATTGAATGAAATTTAAGTTATTTTACTAAAGTTTCAAATGCATAGAATACACGATTGTACTACATGTAAATCCCTTAATTTTGTAATTTTTTCAAGCACATTTAAGATGTGTTGGCAAATTCTCTTCAGACCGTTATATATAAAACTTCATCTTCACACATGCAGCAGTTCTCAGAAAAACAAATCATACTTTTTTAGAAAGATCTCCATAGTTACCTTTAATTTCGCATTAATTTCATTCAAATTTGAGATGCATTTATAAATGTTTTTTTCACAGCTTCTTTCAACTTCATAAGCTAAAGGATTTGAGTTGTTTTGTGCATGCGGATGAACATTGTGGTGCTAATAAAGTAATAAGTGCTTTGCAACAGTGAATGTACCTAAAAAGAAACCTTATACTTGATCAAAAGTATCCGGACACCTGGCTGAAAAGACACACAATTTTGTGGCGCCCTCCATCGGTAATGCTGGAAGTCAATATGGTGTTGGCCCACCCTTAGCCTTGATGACAGCATTCACTCTTGCAGGCATACTTTCAATCAGGTGCTGGAAGGTTTCTTGGGGAATGGCAGCCCATTCTTCACGGAGTACAGAACTGAGGAGAGGTATCGATGTAGGTCGGTGAGGTCTGGCATGAAGTTGGCGTTCCAAAACATCCTAAATGTGTTCTATAGGATTCAAGTCATGACTCTGTGCAGGCCAGTCCATTACAGGGATTTTATTGTCGTGTAACCACTCCGCCACAGCCCTGCAGTATGAATAGGTGCTCGATCGTGTTGAAAGATGCAATCACCATCCCCGAATTGCTCTTCAACAGTGGGAAGCAAGAAGGTGCTTAAAATATCAATGTAGGTCTGCTTTGTGATCGTGCCACGCAAAACAACAAGGGGTGCAAGCCCTCTCCAGAAAAAACATGACCACACCATAACACCACCATCTCCGAATTTCACTGTTGACACTACATACGCTGTCAGATGACGTTAACCGGGATTCGCCATACCCACACCCTGCCATCGGATCGCCACATTGTGTACTGTGATTCGTCACTCCACACAATGTTTTGCCACTGTTAAATTGTGTAATTTTGACGCTCCTTACACCAATCGAGGCACCATTTGGCATTTTCCTGCGAGATGTGTGGCTTATGAGCAGCCGCTCGATCATGGAATCCAAGGTTTCTCACCTCACGCCTAACTGTCATAGTACTTGGCTAGTGGATCCTGATGCAGTTTGGAATTCCTGTGTGATGGTCTGGATAGATGTCTGCCTATTACTCTTTACGACCCTCTTCAAATGTCTCTGTCAACAGACGAGGTCGACCTGTACGCTTTTGTGCTGGACATGTCCCTTCACTTTTTTATTTCACTATCACATCAGAAACAGTGGACCTAGGGATGTTTAGGACTGTGGAAATCTCGCATACAGACTTCTGACACAAGTGACACCCAATCACCTGACCATGTTCAAAGTCCGTGAGTTAAACGGAGCGTCCCGTTCTGCTGTTTCACGATGTCTAATGGCTACTGAGGCAGCGGATGAGTACCAGCAGTAGGTGGCAGCACAATGCACCTAAGATGAAAAACGTATGTTTGTGGGGGTGTCCGGATACGTTTGATCACATAGTGTATGATAGCATTCCACAAGCAGTATACAGACAGGAAGAATACGAGGTCTGTTCAAAAAGTATCGCGAATTTTGTGTTTTTTCAAAAAGTATTTATTTATTCATGAATATCTATTTTGCCCCCTTCAAATTAATCCCCACCAGATATTATGCACTTGTGCCAACGTTTTTTCCAACCCTCGAAGCACTTGAAAAAATCGTTTTTTGTGATCTTGTTCAGCTCCTCCTTCGATGCCATCTTTATCTCCTCAATCATGGTGTAGCGTCATCCTTTCATGGGCCTCTTCAGTTTTGGGAACAAAAAAAGGTCACAGGGGGCCAGGTCTGGGGAGTACGGTGGCTGCGGAATCATAAGTGTGTCACACGTGTCGCTCACAAGCAACGATGTATGAGCAGGGTCATTATGGTGCAAAAGCCAATTTTTGTTCTTCCCCAAATCCGGTCGTTTCTGGCAGATTGCTTCGCGCAAATTGTGCATAACTTGGAGGTAATATTCCTTATTGACTGTTCTACCCTGTGGCAAGAACTCATGATGCACCATGCCCCTGCAATCGAAGAAAACTGTTAAGCAAAACCTTCACATTCGACCGAACTTGGCGCGCTTTTTTTGGTCTTGGCTTGTGTGGCATTTGATTGAGCTTTAGTTTCCACATCATAACCATAAACCCATGATTTGTCACCAGTTATGACCCTCTGGAGCAAATTTGGGTTGTCACAGACAGAATTGAGCAGCTCCTTAGCAACGTTAATGCGATGGTGTTTTTGGTCGAAATTGAGCAACTTTGGTACGAATTTTGTGGCGACCCGTCTCATGCCCAAATCATTGGTAAAAATCGAATGGCACGAGCCAATCGATATGTTTAGGTCCTCAGCAACTTTTGTAATGGTGATTCGACGATTGGCCAATACTATTTTCTTCACTCCTTCAATGTTTTCATCTGTTGACGAGGTCGGGTATCCGGGACGCTCTTCGCCGTTCACATCTTCTCAACCCTCTGAGAACATTTTGTACCTCCGATAAACGTTGCTTTGGTCCAAGGTAGCTTCACCATATGCCACAGTCAACATTCGGAATGCATCCGCGCACTTAATTTTGATTTTCACACAAAATTTGATACCAATTCTTTATTCCATTTTTTGGAATAGGCAAAAATTGAAGACGAGCAAAGCAGGTCTAAGCAAAATAGTTGTCAACAATTAACTGAACATTCAAAATGGCCGAGCTTGTCAACATAAGTGAGGGACATGAGTACCAACATAATGCCACAAAACAATCAAAATTAAAAAATTCAATAAAGCCCGCGGAAATTCAAAATTCGCTATACTTTTTGAACAGACCTCGTATGTGCCAGTAACCAAAACTTGTGATGACTAGTAAGAGTATTATAAATTCTTTTAGCATATTTCCAATAAAAATTACAAAAATTTAAGAAAGTAGTGTTAGCAGCTCTTTAAAAGGTTAAACAACTGGACACACAAATTGCAGATGCCTGGCCTCCCTATACCTTTTTCACTATAAGCTGAAAGAAGTAAACAAAACTTAAATGTATCACTCTGCCGAGCACATGGCAGCACCAAGTGGAGGATGACGGGAACTAAGACCTGTGAGAGGAAATGATTCAGACAGAATGTGAATACAGTATATTGTGCAGCTTGAGGATCATTAGCTTTGAAACATTGTATGTCTTATTCCTATATTTTGCTTTACATCCTAAACTTTTAACACATAATACTAAGAGTAGACAAATAAAAGTTGTACCTGAACAGTTCAGTATCTGTGATTAAAGGTACTGGATTAAACTGTTCTTAACTTCAGACTTTAGAAGTCATTCATATAATGACTAATATCAATATACCACTTTGGCTTTAACCTTTTATGAGTCAAGTTAAAGCGATTAGGACTATAGGTTAAAACACAACAGAAAACAAATGCAACCCAAGCTATCCGAGCAACAGTTTTGCATCACTAACAAAGCAGTTCAATTATTGCTAGACAATGGCCAACTCTTGGAAAGCAGGATCGGATCGAAATTTGTTGCATGGAAACTCCTACTGTATTCAAATCGTTATGAATACTATCCTCTACTATACTCGTAACATGCAGCACGCTCATCATTTTGTTTTTATTAACAGAAATCATTAATCATGTATGTAATAAAACACACAGCAAAGCCACTTTTATCGCTTCCATAATTTGCAATTTATTCATCTCAAAAACATTCACTAACCTCAAAACCCACTTAAAATATACAGAAAAACAAATTATCATTATATTTAACAGGTTCGGCAACCTAAATTCAAGTTGGCCAACATAAAAGCTTGAATTATTTTATTCTCGAACTTTGTGTATCCAAATCTCAATACGTATTGAATTTAACATGGAAATGCGGATCACATTCAGTATGGAATTGGACTCAAATTGATTTCAATTCCCCATGGAAACGTAGTGATTTTCTTAGCATGTTGTAAAAGTACACTGGCGGCTGATCTGAAAACGAACTGCAGTGCCTGCGCATAGCCTGTTAAACCATCTGCTATAACGGTTCATTTAGTTATAGGTGAATCTGAACAAACACATTTAGTTTCATAAATTGAACTGTTACAATAATGGATTTTTTAAATATCTCTGCATGAGAATAACCACAAAATGTTACGATATGAACTGAGCAGTTTTTTGTAGAGAAAGAGATGACATGCTAAGCAGGAAAGGTTGTAGTTTGCCCACCAGCCAATGAGGTGCTGTCTTGTCACGTGGTTTTGTTTACTTCTCCTTTCAGCTTAGAGCGAAAAAGGTATAGGTTTGCTAAGCTGAAGAACATTCATTCAGTTTTGGTGTTAACTAAGAACTGATCACACAGCACTATACACCCAGAAGAGTAGACACTATTTTTACTTTATTATTGTCCTTTGAGTTATGAGAACCATTCGTCCAGTTTTAAAAACTTAACTCTTAGTTTTCTGCATGTTGATTTGAATCTGTTTGTCAACAGAATCATTAAGGTTCCTGGATTTTTCCAGAAACATGTATAGTATATGTAAATATTTTGAAAGCTTGTAGACATTGTGCAGTAGTTTAAAATATGTTAGATTATATTTATTTAAGAGTGAACTGCATTATTTTAATTTTTATTTATTTTTTCTCCATTTGTTACAGTGTAATGGCGAGTCAGAATCATCATCTTGGAGTTGTTACGCAGTTGCAGAACTGAGGTTGTTAAGCCAAAAGGAGGATGGGGAGCCATTTAGCAGAAGTAATAATCTAGCTTGTATATATAATTTTCCTCCCATTTATTTATCCAGCAATTGTCTTTAATGTATGCCATATTATGAGATAATGCTCTTGAGCTTAAAATTTTGTTGTGGTTTATCAAGTTGCTTACTTACAAGCAGAAATCAATTCTTGTAGATCTTTAATATATATATATATATATATATATATATATATATATATATATATATATATATATACATACTACCAACTACTCTGTGTTTAAGGGTAGGAGACTAGTGAGAATTTTTTTTCCCCCTACAAAAATAATTTTGCGTCGTAATAAGCATGTTGTCAAAATGTTATGGCTCTGCAGAATTCCATACAGCTGACTCAGAGGCAACTTTTAAATGCTTGCATTAGAAGTAGATTTGTTTTCCATTTCAGTTTTTCATCCATAGTTCCTTTGAGGGAACTCTTCTGCAGTGCCTACACCTAGAGATCTGAAATTTTAAATGCACAATTTTTAATAAATAGCACATGCATCCATGTTTCTTTTGAACTAGGAAGCTTAGAAATAATTTTCAGGTTTTTTTAATTTGATTTTGTTGCCCCAGAAAATTACATGTTAATAAGAAAACTTTAAAAGTTTAAGAAGTGGTGCCCATATACAAATTTCACCAAATTAAGTATTTACCTCGGAACTATACTGGCTGCATGTTAAGAAGGGTACTCGTGTAAACATTGAGTAAAATGTATTACACAGTACCACTCTGATGGGTTGGTTGCAGGCGCCAAAAGTAAATGATTGGCTAACCAACCATGTGTTAACTGCCATTATCCCGATGTACTCTGTCACCTTGCTTACAAAAGAGCCGGTAGACAAAATAATTATTAATGCATCAAGAACAATAATAATTAAAGGCATTAATATAACAGTAATCACTACAAGATATTTATCCATTACTAAGGCACCAAAATGTTCAAGTGCTATGTCAAAAGCTATACAACATAATATTGACCAGCTTGAATGATTGTTTGTGGCCAACGTTTCAGAATTTAATTTTTTCACTTTGTTAGGTAACCTTTACGTAATCCGATGGGAGCGGCTGGACTCCTACCATACTTGTTGTTTCTTCCTCCATGCTGCTGTTGCAGGGTTAATCACAGACGATCAACAATGAAGTCACTCAGCCCATTCACAAATTTTTGCTCCTCTCCTTCCGCTTGACGTATGAATGCCGCCACATTCCGGTGTAACCAAGCTTATTCCTTCACCTATTAGCCTTCGTACTTCAGGGAGCTTAAAAGTTGTGTTATTTCTAGCAATATGGCCCTTAATTTGGCTTCATTTTCTTTGACTCCATCAATAGCTTTCCACCTTCTAAAAACCCATCATCACTTCTGTTCTCAGCACAATAAGGCTTTTGCCTTTTACTTCATATTTTTTGAGTCCAGTGCTTAGTCCTGAAGGGATTGCTTGCTATTTGCTTTTGACAGTGGAGAGTCCACCCATATCATGGAGGTTGTATGTCGCTTGTTCACCTAGGAAATATAACTTAAGCCCCTGTTTCCTGTATGCAGTAATTTTCCCCAAATAATCTTTCCGCCGAACAAAATATCCTTGTGGTCAGCAATTAAGTTTTTTCTATTTCTTTTTACAAAATCAAAGCCTATTTCACATAGTTCATTGAAGCTTCTTTCTCTGAAGTTGGGCCAATCAGGATCATTATTGACGAAAGTTCACACTTTTTGTGCAGTTGGTGGTTCATTTCTTTCGAAAAACTATGCACTTGTATGAACTCATCACACTGCACTTCAAACACAGGGTTTTTACGCTTCCTAGCTTTCCCTGGTGTCGCTAATTGTCCTTTTTGCTGTTGATCACTCTGCAGAATTATTACTTCCACTGATACACCAGTAAACTCGGCTGTCAATTTCACAGTATCCTTAATTGCCAAAGTTGGATATTTTTCACAGAATTTCACAAAAATGCTCAAAATAAACCCTTCTTTTTTTTTTTTTTTTTTTTTTTGAGGCACTTTTCAATGCTTTTTCTTTACAGTGTTTCACACACTCATAGTCAGCACACATTTTGCAAACAACCAAGATAAATCCCCTTGATTTTGTATGCAGTTCTCGCGCAGTTTATTTTCTCATACTAGTATTGCCAACATCCTTTATATGAAACTAACCCAATTAGCTGAGGCAGAGATGACCCTCCCATTATGTGTTGTATTAAAACTAAATATGATCAGGTCATATGTAGTTTAATTTTACTTATTCTTTGTATTAAAGTTTCAGAAAATGCAATAATGCACTACATTGCAGGATTACATTGCTTGCTTATGAATTAGTTGAGCTACTTTTCCCCTATGTTGCAGAGACACATTTGTTGTAAGGCTTCAATAGCCAGTAGAATCTCACTTGTGCACGTGGTAATATTTACGTCAATATCCAATCTTAGCATTCAGCCAGTATAGTTTCAAGGAATGTTTTTTCGTCGTCAGCCGACTGTGCAACTGGATGGCTTGCTTCTTGACAATTACAGCTTACTACTTGTCCCTCTGTCAGTGGTTCTATGAATTTAATGATGAGGTTTTGTTTTGATTCATTGGGATCTCAAAGTTCAGTAACTTTGGTTGATATTTCCATGCTTAATTGGTGTTACTGCATTATTTTATGCCCTTTTGTCCATAGATATTCTGCTACTGCTATTTGATTTTCTTAAGCATTTCTTAAGTCTCGTTTCCACATTCTGTTTCGTTTGACATATATAAACTCTTTCACAGTCTTTGCAATCCATCCGTAAATCCAGATTTTTTTTATATGAGGGGATATTTTTTACTTTTATAAGAAATTTTATATTGAATTTGTGTGGCTTGGTTTGAAAAATGGCCTGAAATTTACTATGTGACCATGGTGGAATGTGACTTCTTTGAACACTGAATTTTCTTTTTGCGATTTTAGAATTTGTTTTCTCTTATTGTTTTGTTGTCGGAATTTTTTTATCAATCCATCCAGTAATTCTTTTCTTTTTAAGTCATTTGTCCTAGCTGTTCTTTAGATTTCCTGAGTATTCTAAGCTATGTTCTTTTTGAGTGAGACAAATGTTCATTATTCTGTAGGTCAAAACTTGAATATAGCAACTTTGTATAACAGGGTTTATAATTATTGTTTTTTATGTAGTGGTCTGTATAAGTGTTCTTTCTGTATACAGTAGAATCTTGTTAGTACATTTTTGCAGGGATCCCAAGGATTTGGATGTCATAGACAGGAAAACATGTAAATGAAAAGACAAACTCCGCTATTTAAGAACTTGTTAATTATGCAGTAAGAATCTAATAATACATCTTGCCTTATAATTGAATATGAAATATATGCAATATTTACACTAGTTTGAAATACATATCCATGGTTGATTGCTTGGCTGGTTTTAATTCCATATTATACCTTGATCTAAAGGTTGTAGCTTATTTGTATAGTTTGTTGGGAGAAAAATTATCTTGGTTTCTTAAATTTGAAACGGTTGGTGAATGAGCAGCACTCCAATCAATGCAGAGTGCAATTTTCCTGTTTCTTATGCCCATTTTGCATTCCATGTAAGAAATTTTCAAATACAATAGAAGTTATTCAGGCTTTTGTGTTGAAAATCCACGTATTGGAAAAGATCACACATTCTTGAAGCATTGCAGACTACTTTTCCAATAACCAGCACCACCAGTTTCTCCATTCCACTTTCGTTATAACACAGAACTGTAAGCCTCTCCTTGTTAAGTTCCCCACTGTGGCACCTAGTCCCCTTAAAATTCAGGGTTTTATCCGGCAGAAGATGGAAAAATAGTTCCGTTTCATCTGCATTATAGACATCGTCAGGGATATAGTTTTTCAAAATTGATGATAGCATTGTACGAGGTGTGGCAATAAAGAAACCGGACTGATACTCTTAACTCTTTATTGAAAAAACTTACACAACTGAAATGTTGTCCCCTTCAATGTAATCCCTCTCCAATCCCTGCACTGTTCCATACAAATTTCCACTGTTGGTAGCAGTGCTGCAAGTCTTTTTCTGTTATGCTGTTGATCTCATCGTTTTTTCCTTCACTGCATCCACGGACTCGAACCTGGTTCCTTTGACTGCAGACTTCACTTTTGGGAAGAGAAAAAAGTTACGTGGTGCTAGGTCAGGCAAATACGGTGGATGTTCCATCACTGGAATGTTGTTTTTCGCCAAAACCCTCTTCACAGACATCACGTTATGGGTCGGTGCTTTATGCTGATGTATCCAAAAGCGATTCTTGCACAGATCTGGTTTCCTTCATCGCACATGTTCATGGAGGGCCTTCAGAACATTTGTATAATAAACTTGACAGTCTGACCTACAGGCAGTCTTCTCGAACAATTCTACCGACCTCCACGTTCCCTTCAGTTTTCGAAATGGAAGAACGGCCCAATTTTGGATCGTCTTCGACGTCTTCCCTATCGTCCTTGAACCTCTTAACCCACCCGAAAACTTGCGTACAAGATAGACACTGATCACCATAAACTGTTTCAACAAATCGCAAGTTTCTGTGGCGGGTTTTCCAACTTTTGTGAGGAATTTGATGTTAACACGTTCTACTTTAGAATGTAGCATAATTCCGATGGAGCTCAGATGCACTACCTGTTTCTAAGAAGGCTCACAGCCAGACTAACCACCACAGTGGCATGAAATTTTGTACACGTGTCAGGGAGAGTCCCAAGGCCAATCACCCCACTCTTCTCTTTGTCATCGAGGAAGCCAGAAATGCGCACAACAATCACTCCGGTTTCCTTAATGCCACACCTCGTATTTTTCCACATTTCTGTATTTTTGCACAGTGTAGCACCATTATCTAGGATAGCAACTTCACCTCGCACACATCTGTAAACTAAGTCATGTTGATTCCTGAATCTTTCAATTCAGCCATTCGAAATTTTGAAATCATTCAGTCTCATCTTCTGTGCTAAATGTGTTACCTGAGCTTTGATCAGATATGTTGATGATTTACAGGATGCTCTGAAATTATTGAACCTGCAAGATAGCAACATAAATTCATTTTGAAAATGGAATCTGACCACTAGCTTCCCTCTTAAACCTAAAAATTATGAAGAATAATAGGTTGGCTTTTGAAATATACAGAAAAAACATTTATACAGAAGACTGCATAAAAAGCAATAGTTATAACCCTCCATTACATAAAGTTACTGTATTTTACAGTTTGCTTACAGTTTGATGAACATTCCTCTCACTCAAAAAGAACATAGCTTAGAATACCAAGAAATCTTAAAAACAGCTAGAAAAAATTTCTTCAAAAAAGATTTAGTGGATAGATTGATCAAAAAGTAGGAGAAAAAACAACTCTAAAATCATAAAAAGAAAATTTGGTATTGAAAACAGTCACATTCCACCCATGGGCACATAATAAATTTCAGAAGAATTTCAAAAAAAGGAACAACACTCATTCTGAAAATAAATTCAGCATAACATTTCTCATAAAAGCTAACCGAAAAGGAAAAAATACTCTTTCATAAAAAAATCTGGGATTTACAGGATAGATTACAAAGACCGTAAAAGAGTTTATGTAGATCAAATAAATCAAAACAGAAACAAGACAAGGAACAGTTTAGGAACATCAAATCCAGGTAAGGGGAAAAATCGGGAGTAGCAGCGCATTTTTGGACCAAAGGGCACAAAATTAATTCAATGACACTAATCAAGCATACATAAAAATCCACTGAACTGAATATTTGGGAAAACTATTTTTATGGAAATATCGACCAAAATTAATGAACTAATTAATGATGGACCAAAATCTTGTCACAAAGTTCATAGAACCACCAAGAAAGGGACAATTAGTAAGCCATGATCATCAGGAGCAAGCCATCCAGTTGTAGTTAGCTGATGAAGAGGAAGGCATTCCTCAAAACAGTTCAAGGTAAAAACTTAATTCAGTGAAATTAGTATATGTTTGACACATCTAAAACTTGCATGTAATCACTGTCTCTTCCTAATTACAAAGAATTATGAAAACTGTTCTTTGCAAACCAGACAGTTTTGAAAGCTGAATACATTCAGCCATAAACATGTGCTTTAGCGATACTGTAATCTTATGATAATTTCCTGTCTTGAAAACTGGCATGAAAAACTACCCAATCTTTTCTTTGTCTTTTCTTTAAAAAGGTAGATGTTCAGAAAACTCCAGCAAATGCCTTTTATTATAGTATTAACATGTGATAAAAATGAAATAAATTCTGACAATTTCTGATTTACTTCAGTTTGTAGAAAATTACAAATTTTACTTTTGATAACACGCTTGGTGGAAGGTATAATGTAGCTTTAAAGATTAAAAACAGAAGCGTTATAAACAGTGAAGTATTCGTCATGATGTAGATTGAGTCACACTTTTTTACACTCACCTTCACTAATTAAAGTTACATAAAACAGGAAACGTTTTCGAGGGCATTCGTCCTCATCGTCAGTGACTGGGTGACTAAGGGTCGCTTTCTCCCGTGTCCTCTTCTTCCTCATCCTGCAAATTCTGACCCTGTTGCCATCTGGTGTTGGGGGCACAAAGTTTTAACACATTGCTTACAGGGGGGATTTCAAAATTAATGACGTGTATTTTTTCCCAGATGTTCAATTCTATTGGTGTGATGAGGGGTTTTAACAACTTTATACTTTGGCCAATGTTGTGGTTTTCAGTCCAAAAATGGTGTGATACAGCGGATTTCTCTATTTGTTTTAGTTTTATGTTTCTTTGGTGTTCCTTAAGTCTGGTTTCCAAGTTTCTTTTAGTTTTTCCTATGTAGTATTTCTCACATTCCTCATAACTGATCTGGTAAATTCCGGATTTTAGTGTGTTTGGGATGGTATTTTTGAGAGGTGTGTTTAGTAAGTTCTTCAAGCTGAATTTGTTCCGTGGAGCTAGTCTAATGTTAAATTTGTTGAAGATTCGTTCAAATTTTCTAAAGGCCCAAGGGTGGTATGTGAATTTCTTGTATTTCCAATTTGTGTTTGAGAGAGGCGTTAAGAGTGGTGGAATGTGAAGTTGCCTTGAGTTTTTTCTTCTTGTATATCATGTTGCTTATGAGATCTGAGTTGAATCCATTAGTTATTGCTATTTTTTCTATATGTTGTTGTTCTTTTAAAAATTCTTCTTTGCTCAAGGGGACACTATGCAACCGGTGGATTAAACTTCTAAAGGTGGCTAGTTGGTGCGAAGTTGGGTTGCAACCATTTTTCTTTATGTAGTTGTCCACATGTGTGGGTTTTCTATGTATACCGAATTTAAAGCTGTTTTGATCTTTGGTTATAATAAGGTCCAGGAAGGGTAAGGTGTTGTTTTCTTCAATTTCGATTGTGAATTTAATGCTGTTGTCCTGAAGGTTCAACAGTTTCAAAGCGTCTTCTGTTAGTTTCTGTGGTATGATGGAAAAAATATCATCAACATATCTCCCCCAAAATTTATATGTGGGGGAAAGCTTTCACTATGTGGACTTCAAGGTGGCTCATATATAGTTCTGCCAGAATGGGGGAAGCCCACTGCCTCTGAATTAATGGTTGACCCTCTTGACATCACATCCACAAGAATGATGCCATCAGAGTCCCAGAAGATTGTGATCATGACTTTTCCAGCAGAGGGAGTTGCCTTGAATTTCTTCTTTTGTGGTGAATGAGGATGATGCCACTCCAGGGACTGCCGTTTTGTTACTGGCGCAAAATGGTGCACCCAGCTTTTGTCCCCCTTAATGATCTGTGACAGAAAGGCCTCTCTATCAGTCTCAAAATGCTGCAACAATTCCAATGAAATGGCCTTTCTTTAAATCTTGTGGTCTGCTGCCATCTTGAGCACATCTTTGAATATCCGAGAGTCTCAATTACACACGCTCTTCCAATGCTGACCAATAAGAGTAGAGCCAATTATTGAGTTGTGATGTGCTGGTCTGTATGAATAATGGCATCCACACGATTCAGCATGTCTGGAGCAGTGGCTGTGACAGGACGTCCCAAGCGTGGCTGATCATGGAGCTCTGCTTCTGCACTCCTGACGCTTTAACTTTCTTTACCCATTGCCCAACTATATTATCAACTGCATCATTACCATACACTACACACAAATGTTTATGGATGCTCACCAGGGTTTCTTTTTCCACACACAAGAATTCAATAACAGCACGTTGCTTGTAACAGGAGTCATATGTAAACACCATTTTCATATTGTGCTATGGCTCTGTCATCTGCCGGAAGTGTTTGAAACTTCACAGGCATGCAGTAGAAACATCAAATGTGAAGCACGTACACGGACGTTTGTCTATATATATTAATGGCTTGTTAAAAAAATATGGGGCATTACATATTGAACAGTCCTCGTAATTATATTTTTTCTCAAGGGATGTTTCAATGTTTTAAGGACTTATACAAAGAAATCAAGTTTATAATTTAATATTTGTTGAAGATGAAATTTTTTCTCTGATGTAAAATAAATTATATGTGAGTAAAAGAACTCTATAAATTGCATTAAAATAGCTGCCTGATGTATTATATTAGTAGAAGAGCTTTAAGTGATTTATATCATGTTTTTTATCTCTTTGGTCTTCTAGCATATCCAATTTCTATTTTGGAACAGTCTTAAATGACCAGTAATAATGCAAATCAAACCCAACAGAATTTCAACAATATATTCCTGGAATTGACTGAAATTGAATAAATTCTCTTAAATGTGATTGATAACTTGGAGATAAATGGTTATAAAGTTTTAGTGCTTACCTTTTTTGCTTTCCAGTATTCTGTCATAAATTGTAGCAATTCAGGTTACCCTCCATTGGGGATTTGGATCTCTTTAGCAAACATTCCAATACAAAAACCTACCCTAACACTTGACAGGAAATAAAACTTTTATTGTTTACATTCTCCTTTACCTTTAAACATTTATGCTTCTCTTCCTCCTCTAGGTCAAGTCCATCAAATGCTGTGCTTAAAAGTCAGCTATGCATGTCTGTGGAAATGCAAATGAAATTTGATTATCTTATGTTATTTGAAAGTTAATGATAAACAGTTGACCTCTGTGAATGCAGGATAATTAATGTGATAAGTAAACCAATTAATATTGCCTCCTTGTGTAAAACTCTTTGCCACAGGCTTAAATGGGTTTCAGGCAACATAAAAACAAATTTTGTTTATAATGGTTCAATAGCTAAAATGTAATTATTAAGTGCAAAATACATCTATCCAAGTAAGGCGAGGAAGAGCGTAAGGAGGTTTGGATCTCGGCTCTTTTGTACTAATTTCTTTTTTGCTTTTCTTTTGCCATCAAATAGACTATTGACAGTTTTGTTTTAGTATGCTATCCAGATATCTAGATAAAAGTTTACGAATATGTTTAGGAAAATATTGCAAAAAATATTTTTAAAATTTGTTTTCTTTTTTGTTTTCTTATTAGAAATTCAACACTTATTCTACAGCAAGGAAAACGATTGGGGTTTCAGTCACTTTATGTCATGGCAGGATGTGTTGGATCCTGAAAGGGGCTTCATCAAAGATGATTCCATTACTCTTGAGGTAACTTACTACATACTGTCTGTATAGTAATTAAGGTGGAAGGTGTTTTCATGATAAAATGGACAAAAACATTTATAGTTATTTTGCCATATGAAAGTCCATGTGCTATAAAATTTTCTCATCCATATATTTGTGTTCATGTTGTAAATTGTGCAACTTTTGGAACTCGTCCTGTTTTGTGACTCCAGAAAGGCTATAAAGAATTGCTTTCAATAAATATTCTGCTAACTCTCTTGCTTTATCAATTTAACATTAAAGGTACAGTAATTTTCGGCATGCTGCATAGAATGCTGCAGCAGTTTACATGTGCCTACCTTCAGATTCACTACGTGAATGCACTACATTATATTGCATTAAGTTATTGTAAAACATCTTAAATAACTCCAAAACTTTGAAAGCTACAGGAATATTGATAATGAAAACATTTTTTTCTAATTTCTATACACACAGTATTCTCTTTTCACTCTGTATATTAAGTATCTTAAGAATCTTGGCAAGCAAGCCTATTGAAGCCCATTGTGCTTTTTATGCTATTTAACCTTATCTTAGACTGAGAGTTTTATGTACTAGGTGATTTACTAGCTGTAAACAGGAAATCCCATTACATTGTTGAAGTATAAAATGTAAAACATGTATAAGTCTATAGTAAAACAGTAAAATCTTAAGACTGGTCTATAGTAAAGCAGGAATGATAAGCAGAGTGAAAACAGTAAAAAATTTAAGGTATACGTTTTTAAATGTCTTAATGGCAGATGCATGGGAACTAATTGAGATTTAAACTTGGACCCTTTGGGAATGACAAAAATTCAGAATATGAATCTCCTTGTTATTGAAAGAAGAGGTGGTGTATATACACTGCCGTTTGTGAAAATTGCAACACCAAGAAAGAATTTTCCGAATAACTCCAAACTTGGTGGAAGTGTACAAGAGTGTGCAAGCAATAAGTGATTAGGTTTGCAGAGAGGTTGGATACATGTAGGCCGAGCAGAGCCCTCTTGTGTCAGTCCGACAAGGTCAGTGTTGCACCCAGTGTAGTCAGTGCAGAGCTGTCAAACAAGGTGGAAACAAAGTGACTGCCAGTATGCCTTGTCGATGTCAAAGGGAGCCATATTGATATGTGAGTGAGTTCAAACGGAGCAGAATGATTGGTCTCCGGGAAGCAGGTTTGTCATACCGTGACATTTCGGCTCGTACCGGGCATGCTGCTACGACAGTGATTCGTGTGTGGAAGCAGCGGATAGATGGTCGTATGCAGCGAAGAGCAGGTACTGGACCACGGAACATGACCACAGCACAGGATGACCATCATCTTGTCTGCATGGCCATAACGGACTGTACAGCTTCATCCACAATGTTGGCTCAACACTGGATCACTGCAACAGGTGTGAACTTGTCTGCATCAACTGTTCATCGCTGTGTGCTGCCGGTTGGACTGGTTGCATGCATGCCATTACGTCAGCTTCCATTGTCCAGAAACCATAAGCTCCTCTAACTGCAATGGGCACGTGAACACCGTCACTAGGGTGCTGAGTGGCAAAATTTAGTCTTTTCAGGCGAGTCCCGCTCAACGTGTCGTACAATGTTGGCTGCATACGTAGTGAGCGCAACCTAGAGGGCTGCATTGTTAATGGCATAGCGGACAAACACCAGGTATGATGGTTTGGGGTGCCATTGGTTACAACAACCGATCTCACCTCCTACGAATTGAGGGCACTTTGAACAGCAACCAGTACCTAACAGTGGTTGTAGAGCCTGAGGTACTCCGCCTGCTTCAGGCATCTACATAGGCCACATTTCAACAGGACAATGCCCGGCCACATATTGCGAGGAATGTACAAGCCTTCTTCGAAGAGCAACGGGTGCCATTGCTTCCCTGGCCTTGCACGTTGCCCATCGAACATGTCTGGGATATGGTTGATCGGCACCTGTGCGTCACGGTCCTCCAGTAACCAGTGTCACGGATTTGTGGGCTCGAATGCAAGCTGCGTGGAGGGAAATCCCTCAGGAACTTATTCAGAACCTTTTTGATTCAATGCCACGGCGTATAGCAGCTCTAATTGCAGCGCATGGAGGCTACACCAAATACTGAATATTAGGGCTCAAGGCTCATGTATAGATTTGAAAAGTTTATCATTTGTTATTTGTCATGTACCTAACCTGTGGTATTATATTCATTGAATTCATGCGTTTCCTTCTTGGTGTTGCAGTTTTCACAACTGGTAGTGTAGTTGATATCTACTTTTAAGATGTTAACTATCAGCTCATTTTAGAATCTTCTTAGTTTGTACCCAGTCTTTAAATTTATAAAGTGCTACCCTGAATGCAAATTGATTATAAAATGCTCTTTTCAAATTGAAAAGTAAGGATTGTATTTTTCATGTGTAAAAATACTCCTAATAGGCTGCAATAGCAGATAAGTTTTACTGTCCTGACATTCTGAACAACTTTTTTTTTATTTAATCTAGGGATCCATTATTCCCCTGTAAAAAGTGTCAGTGAAGGGACTATTTTGAGCTCTTATTAGGGAATCTAAGGATAGGATAGGAGTTTTGAAAAGGAAGTAGTATGTGAACAAATTAAAAAGTGTAGTAAAGCTAGCAGTATTGATGGTATTCCAAGCAAATAATGGAAAGAATGATATGAAAAGCTTTAACAAAACAATTTAGCAAACTTATTAAACTATTCAATACGAATGAAATGCCTAAAGACAGGGCAAGGAGGGTTGATTTTAGACATCTACAAGCATAGAAATATTTATTCTTTACACAATTTATCACAGATTTGCTGATGTTCTAGGCATCTAATGTGATTAAGTGGTTGCATGTGCATTTGATTTACCATAAAGACTATTTTTCCCCTGTGCAACGCAGTTATCCATTTTGTGTGATGCAGACAAGGAGCATATTTTATAGATACTGATGAATGCACAGTACATGAAAAACAGTTACTGTTTTTAGTTTCCATGTGATACCAATTGATTTTAAGCATCTTGAATTATATCTGAAGAAACTCTTCATGATGTGAAAATAGTTATTCAAATGGCATTTAGTGCAAAATATATTTTACAAAAGATAACAAAACACTATAATTTTATTTGAAAAATTCTCTCCATAAATATTGCTCTTTGCAATATAGAGATAACTGCTTGGGGCAACGATTTTTCTTTCGTTTCTAAAGAAACTACACAAAATCCATTAATGGAATATCAGGTTTGCAATTAATAACTCCAATAAACCTAAATTTGCTACTCATGTTTCATTATTAAGGTAATAAATATTGCTGCTTCTTACTCCTTTATGAAGTCGGCCAACTGATAACATTTCCCAAAGTCTATGTAGTGAATATAAAACAAACATTTGAGTTTATTCAGTAGCTTAAAAGTGCTAGTAAAAGTGATATACACAAAATTAACAAGATGGTTTCTAGATATTCCCAGAGTCAGGTGTGAATGTGAGTATGCTTCAGTCAGTGATACAAATTACAGTAGAATCTCGTTAGTACGTTTTTGCAGAGACCTAAGGATTTGGATGTCATAGGCGGGAAAACGTGTTAACGAAAATGCAAAATCTGCAATTCAAGAACATAGGTAATAAAAATCTAATAATTACTACGTCTCCATGTGCAATTTAAATCGATTTTGAGTACAATTACATACTGAATACGATCCGCGTTTCCATGTTAAATTCAATATGTTTAAATGGATTTGGATACACAAAGCCTGAGAATAAATAATTCAAGCTTTTATTTTGGTCAACTTGGATTTTTTAGGTTATGAATGTTTTTGAGAAAATAAATTGCGAATTTTGGAAGCGGCAATAGTGGTTTTGCTGTGTGTTTTATTACACACGTGATAATTTCTGCTAAAAAAGAAAAAAATTATGAGCGTGCATCGTGTTACGAGTACAATAGACGATATTATCTTTGGTGTATACAAGACGATTTGAATACGGAGGTGTTTCCATGCAACAAATTTCGTTCCGGTCCTCTTCTGATCCTATTTTCCAAGAGAAAAGTTTTGTTTTAGTATTTTTCCCTTCTTTAAAAGCAGTTTCAATCAATTTAGGTTTGCTAACAATCGTGTTTAAGGTTGACGGAGGAATGTTTAACTTCCGCACTATATCGACATGTTTTATATTTGGATTGTGATTACATCAAGGATTTTCAGTTTTTCACTGTTGGTTATTTAGCTACTACACTTTCTTTTTTTCATTGTAAATGAAAAGTTAAAATACAATCTACGGTTGTTTGGTCATCACTCAACATTAGAAACTATCGTTAGCGTTTACTGCGCCAAGGTAAAGCATTCTCTATCCCGCCCACAGAAATCGTGTCACACAAATATTTAAATGCATGTATGTGATTGGCTGCCGATATCCACCCCGTGACCAAGGATTGACCAAAGTAGCAAATGAGGACGTCAAACTATGAACGTGTTAAATGCCTACTCCCACTGTACCGATCAAGGATTGGCCAAAACAGCGAATGAGGACGTCAAACTTCAAACGTAATAAGCGGGACCGGGAAAATGCACTAAGCAAACATTATTTATTATATTTGGTGATTTGGTACCGGGACTTTTATAATTCAACGTAATACATGGGAAAACGTGTTAATGAGGAACGTGCTAACGAGATTCCACAGTACACAAAATTAACAAGATGGTTTCTTGATATTCCCAGAGTCAGGTGTGAATGTGAGTATGCTTCAGTCAGTGATACAAATTATTTAATAATCAATTTGACCATATATAACCAACATTTCAAAATTGTCATTGGGAAAAACATGAACACATGTGCCAAGTCATTTATGTATTTAATCCATTATTAGTGCAACTATATGGCGTCAATATAGTGCAGCAGCGAAAAAAAAGGGGGAAATAAAACAATACCATAAGTATGAATTAGCAGTAACTTTGAGTACTTGGTATTCCTCATTGTAATTAAGTTTTAATTTACTTCATCCACTGCCCAAATGCAACAGTGTATGTCAGATTTAAGGATTTTACAGAAAAATGACAGTAATTAATTTTGCACATTATTTAGATGAATGTGAATTGAGTAAAATATCTTCAGATGTTAGTGTGATTTGTTTTTCTATTAATAGGTTCATGTAACAGCAGATGCACCCCATGGAGTCAGCTGGGATTCCAAAAAGCATACAGGCTATGTTGGACTTAAAAACCAAGGTGCCACCTGTTATATGAATTCCCTCCTACAGACATTATATTTCACTAACCAACTTCGAAAAGTAAGTAAAATGTGTTGGGACTTAAAATACGGAATAACTATTCATCCCAGTTCATAAAAATGGATGTTTCAAATAGCAAGTAAGGTAATAAGCAGTGAAACCTCATTAATACTTTTCTGTAGAGTACAAGAATATAAAACGTATTAAATGAGAAATCATGCTATTGAATACTCTATTTAAAACAGCTTACGAGAATTACAGAACCGGTTTATGCTTATTGAGGTTATACTTTCCCGTAAAACAACAAAAAATCTGCCACCATGCCATTTCAAACATGGCAGGATATCAGCAAAACACAGCACTGATTTTAATTAGCCAGTCTGACTCTCATGAACCTTGGCAACAAACATCAATTACCAAAACTTTTTATAGGATATGAGTTTTGCAGTACGCTTACCCATTTTATAGCCCTGTAGTTGTGTAGTTGCAAACTGTGTCAGACATATCTGTATTTTAGTTAGCACACACACATTTTAATCTCTTAAAACACACATTTAATTAATGTAACAAATGAACAAGTAACATATTTCCACATTATTGACATGACATTAACTTACACATGCGGTTCTGTAATAACTAAGGAAACACAATGTGTCACTAACTGCAGTCTTTATTGGCATTTGCTTTCAACTTTTCTGTCTAAGGTCATACAATTGAGTCTAGTTTTTGACAGGATGTCCATTATATTTTCATCCACTACAGAGCTTGAAATGAAGCTCCTAGCAGTGTCCATAGCCTCCAATGTCTTTGCAAAATTTTCTTTTCCCACCTTTTCCTTCATACGCTCTTCCACAATTGCCACAGTCTGGCAATTGGCAACATTGTTATCACACTGAACATAGCTGTCGAAGTTCTCAAGTTCATGAGTATATCTTGCATTTTCCTCCTCAATATCTGGAGTTTCATTTCCTGCACAAAATTCTGCCTTGTGGAAGCAGTTGCCAATTGTGGTTTGATTCACAGAGTTTCAAGAACATTTTCACAAAATGCATTGCATTGAGGATGGTAATATTATTGCATGTACCACTAATATTGGCCAACCACTTTTGCACCAATAATTTCCTTTACACAATGATGCTGTGGTTGAGAGGTTGAAGCCAACTTGTACAGTTTGCAGGAAGGAAAACCCCCTTCACTCTCCTTGTGGGAACATCCATTGGGTGTGCAGCACATTGGTCTATGAGTAATAAAATTTTGCAGGTTTTAGCCCCCATTTTTGCATCAAGAGCTTGCAAAAAGTCTTCAAATGTAGCAGGTCATACAAGTATTTATACTTGGCACGGCCAACTCTTCACATTCTTGAAATGTAGAGACTATTTGCTTTACCAATGATAAGAGGAAGCAGTTTCTCTGTTCAAACTCTTGTTGCAACAAAGCATGACAATCTCTCCTTAATTTCCTGCCATGGCAAATTTCTCCTTTGTACACAAATGCCTTTTCAGATAGAAGGCTCAAAAAAAAGTCCCATTTCATCTGCATTGCACATGTCATTGGGATTGTACTCTTCCAACAATGATGGAATGTCTCATAAGTCCAAGTATCAACCATTGTGTTATAACTGGCGCAAAACTTCTAGAATCGTGACCTTGATTGCCACCCCTGCTGCCGAGCCTAGGAATGGTTTATGTTTAGCTTAATCAACGAAAGCAATATAATACCTTTGCTTACTCACAGTGCGTAACACACACAGTCTGATAGAAAGTGTCCGCATCTTGTAATTTCAAAGAGATCAGTACGTAAATAGTGCTTATTTTATATTTGTGATATTTATAACCATGGCTCCTACATTTTCAAAGTAAAATGGTAAGGTATTACGTATTCAAAGCAGGGAAATAATTGCAAATGTCCTCGACTTCATGAAGCAAGAAGCAGAGATGAAGGAAGAAAATATTCGTTTACCCGAGTTCCACAAAAGCCTTAAGAGAGTGAAAGAAAGAGTAGCCTAAGCAACTGTTGTTTCACTTAGTTCCGTTTCCAGATTTCTCAAAGATAAGAAAAACCATATGGATGAAAGAGTACCATTTGACACACCTGTGAAGAAACCTAAGGTCCCTAAACGTATTACAGAAATAGACGATTTCGACAAATGCGTCATTCGGTGCACGATTCACAATTTCTATGTGGTAGAAAAACTGTGCCAACAATAAGCAGATTGCTCATCAATCTGAAAGATGTCATAAATGTTCAAGGTGGTGCTACAAGTCTCAAATCCCAGCTATTGCACTGAATTTTGCAGTCTGATACTAACTTTCCAAATGACTATAATTTTATATATACTTATATCAGCATAAATTTTCAAGATGCTGCTAAAACTCTCAGAAAAATTATAAAAGATTTAGGGTTTAAGTGGAAGAAAACGAAGCCAAATAGAGTTCTAATAGACAAGCACGACATACGATCTCAGCTGGAAGAGTACCTTGCTCAGAGGTACAAATTAGAGGGTCAAACTAGTGTATGAAGATGAGTCGTACATACACAGCAGTCATACATCTAAAAGTTGAAGTGACGATAGCGAATTAGGTTTTCAGGCACCTGTTGCCAAAGGTCAAATACTTATTATCGTTAATGCTGTTCATTCCAAATGCCCTTCTTTTACAAGTCGCACAAAAAACAGGAGATTTTCATCAAGAAATGAATACAGAAAATTACATGAAGTGAATCAACACCATGTTGATACCTAATATGCCTGCTGAGTCTATTCTGGTTATCGACAATGCTTCACAATGTGATAACACTCAAATTGACAAACAACCTACCTCAAATTCCTTGAAAGAAGAAATAAAAACCTGGTTGCTTAGGCATAATATAGCTTTTGATGAAAGCATGAGTAAAACAAATAATAACTTAGTTAAAGCCAAAAAAATCCCTTCAGAAGTCATAACTCATAATACTTGGCCAGATATTAATACAACATCGCCATAATGTACTTACACTGCCACCGTATCACCCAGATATAAACCAAATCGAATTAATCTGGGCTGATGTCAAAAACTGGGTGGCCTGCAGAAATATCACTTTTAAACTAAAAGATGTGCAGCAGTTATGTCGCCAGCGATTTGCAGAAATTGGAAGGCCAGAATGGGAAAATGTATATCGACATGTTGAATAAATTGAGAAACATTATTTCAAAAAATACGGAATTGCAGAAAATCAATTAGAAAAAATTCTCATCCAGGATAATGGTGCAGAAAGTAGCGACAGCAGTGATGGCGGCAATGATGTGAGTGATTCCGCAGAAGAGGAGGGGCTGTCAGGTGTGGAAGAACTGGAGGCAGATGGTTGACAGTGTTTTTATATTAAGGGCATTTTACAGCGGTGGATTTAAATATACTGTATATAACTATAAGATTATCGTGTAGTGCAGTGCATAACCGGTGTACGGATATTTGACAATGACTGTCCCACGCACTCCTGCAGCATGCAGACGACCGGTCACCTCCTGATCTGGTATGTAACTCGCTTCATAGCTGTCATTAAGATTTTCACGTGTCTAGAACTGTTGCGCCAGTTATATCAACAGCTGCTGCTTGTACTCTTCCAATAATGATGGAATGTCTCATTAGTCCAAGTATCAACCATCGTGTTATCAACAGTGTTATCTCCCCACAAGCACTTGTAAACAAGACCATGTATGTTCTTAAAACACTTGATCCATCTGTTTGATGCCAAAAAGTCTATTCCCATCTGGTTTTTAAATTTTGCCCCAGTTCCACTCACTTAGGGTGAGGAATGAGTTTTGGGACTTAAAAATTATGACATGATAAGCAATAAAATGTGCTAATGAAGGAGGTGTTAATAAGGTGATTTTTTGTAATTAGGAAATAACATAATGCAAAAATATAGTTTCTGTTTTTGCCAAGAAGGTAAAAATTGAAATCGAGTTTGACATTGAAATAATATAGTATAAAATATTAATATAGGATTGTTTCTTCCCAAAAATAATCCAAATCAAATTAATAAAGAAGCCCTGTTACAATATGAAATTCCCACATGATAATTACTGGTCAAATTATCAAGGTAGGGTAAGTAACCTTAAAACTCAACATGGCTGCATGCAGGAAGCAATCAAAAACCAGAAAACTTCTCTTACCAATGTCACTGCTGGAAGATAAGGATATCACCTGTAACACAAATTTAATTGAACACATGCTAAAAAACAATAAGACTTCTATTGGATTGAAATAAATCACATTGGAAACAATTCACAATCCATACCGTGAACCTCAATGGCTACATGCTTGTACAGATGGGTCCAGAATGGAAATAGATGCTGGAGTTGGAATTTACTCAAAATTTTATGCAGCAGCTATGGCTCAATATTATTGGGATGTTGGCGCTGCCAAGTCGGAGATAAACACAGTTAAGCAATAAAACTAAAAATTAATCTATTTACAGTGAAGTAAATGCAAATTAATATAACAATAACTATTGGTGACAAATCTTCCCTTATCTTGTACAATAATTCAATAGCAGGACATGTTTCGAAGTCTCTTTGATTTCATAATCAGCTTCATTTTTTGTCTCATTTATTTACATTTTTTGCAGTTACTGCCGCTAGGTGATGGATTGTTAGCTATGGTAATGCCATCTATAAGCAATGCTTGCATGCATGCCCGCCCGTGTAAACATAAAAGTGATATCGGCAGATAACCAACATTTTTTGGAAGTTTCTTTCCCTCGCCTCCAGAACGTGTGTTGAAATAGTTCTAGAATGTTTTGTGGAAGATCCCATTGGCTATATAAGTGAGCATTCTTAGAAGAGGAGTCAATTAATTAGTGAGTACCTTTCTGTGCGACATCAAGTGCAGTTCTACAAGCAAGTTGTTGACGACTGCTGTGACGTGCAGCGAGTGACCATCCGGAAGAAGTGGCTACATCGTGTCAATTGCATTATGTTGAGAGGGAAAGTGAAGTGACAACAAAACTGAACTAGTTCACTTTAGTGAAGTAATTGTGGAACTTACAGAAGTGACAGTTGAAAAACTGGACAGTCACAGCTTCTGTTTTGCAAAAGGGAAAACCTCCATCCATTTTGAGAGTGAAATTCAGGCAACAGAAATAAGCACTAATTAATCTCCTTGGCAAAATAAATTCATTTCAGTGCACAGTTATATGGATTCAACTTCAGCTATACAAAGAATATCAGCAAACAAATCTTCAATCTCTGGTAAACTGTTAGAAATAAAAAAGCTTATCAGATTATTGGTCAACAAAATACAGTTATCCATCTCCAATGCATACCCTCTCATAGCGAGATCTGTTGTAATGAAATTCCTGATTCTTTAGCAGAAAATGGTACCAACATTTTACAGAAACCAAATAAAACTTTATCCTATAATTCTGCAAACATTTTTAGAAATTTCCAAAAAGAATTGTTGGAATGCTTAAAACTCAAAGTAATAATGAATCTTGGACAACTATTGCAAAACAAAAATTTAATACACAAACATCCAAGACATGAAGCTGTAGCAATATTTAGATTACTAACAGGCCATGGTTGTTTGGCTGCACACCTTTATAAAATTGGAATCTTCAACTCTCCAAACTGTATCCTGTGTCAAGAAAGGAACTCAAATGATTAAGGACCACCTTTTTAACTGTTTAGCTATCAAGAATTCAGCCATAAAAAAAACATAGACCGGACTTTATTGGGAAGCAAGAAAGCAAATCGTTTATCCAAGCATTTAGGCATTAGATTATTACTACTACTATATATATAGGATTGTTCATAAATAAAAGTTTTTATTATAAACTCCTTTTGAAGTATAACTCCCTAGATGACAGTCCACACTAGACATTCATGCCAAGTAGATTGACTGGCTTGTTGATACGAATATGTTTATTTTCTGGTGCCCAGTAAACACAGTTATGATGATTCACTGTTCTGCTGAATTTGAGCTGCGCCAACATAGTTTTCATCACCGACTCATCCCCTCATTTACCACATCCTGAAACCATACACAAATCTCCATTCTGCGATCAGGATTTTAATGCATGCAATAATCTTTGTTTGTGCACTTTCCACTTAACGGCTTTCAGAAAGCATTGTACCCTTCCACTGCTAACCTCTTGTTTCCTGATCACGTTGTGTAGCAGACTTCTATGGTGATGTTACAAACTTTTCTAATACCCTAGATGAAGAAGCAGGACTTGTAGCATATGAATTCTTATGGATCTTCCCTTGAACATCAAAATGGTACCATGTGTTTCAAACATGTCACAGAGCTGTATAATTTTCAAGTATGTTGGGGTTGTACTGCAAAAACATGCCTACACACACATTGAACTTAACATTTTCAAACTTGAACCACCCCTTTAAAATGAGTTTTCTTTCCTCAAAGGTCAAGCGTACCCTGGCCATTTTGATTCACTATCATACATCGCATATTAGTAATAAAGAGTCATATAGGCACTACATCTGTTTAGAAAACACTGTACTATATATTCCACAGACTATTTACTTCATGGGCCGGGCATTCAATCCAATTCACAGCTCATGTCAGTTTTAGCCAAATACAGTACACTTCACTGAAAGCTTGTCGAAATGAGATTGTTGCACCTGATTCACAGTTTGTTTTTATTTGTAAGCTAAAGAAGCAAAACTTTCTTAAAGAACACAGAAGACCATACTACGTTATCATATTGATATGGAATAAAACTTAATATTGTATAAAATACCTATTGTATTGACTAATTTTGAAGATTTAGAAGCTAGTAACAGTGATGTGTCATATTTAAAATAGAGAGTTGAGGGTTGTTACACAACAACCCTCAACTCTCTATTTTAAATTTACCTATTGTATTTTCATTTTACTAATATTGTTTATTAAATATTTCATTCAATAAATAGTCTAAGCAAATACCTCTCATGAGTTTGATATTAGTCGATAATAGCCCTAGTAATGTTAGTGTGTTGTGCTCTTGAGCAACTATTGAAAATATCAAACTTGCTTGTGATATTACTTATGATAATTCAATGCAACTATGAAAACAATCTGCATATACCATTTTTTAAAGTGTGTATAAATTTTTTGACAGACCCTATATAATTTGTTAAGTATTTTAATTTTCACCACTCATGGGACACTGATTTTATGGAGTACCATTTCTTAAAGCATTTTATTTTCCATACTCCTGCTCTTATCCATGCAATACCTCTCACTTTTCTTTATTGACTTTGTATATATATTTCTTTCCCGAGTACTACTTCCTTCCCATCTCTTGCCCTAGTCCCTTAGAATTAGCTCCCACCCCCCAGAAAAAAAAAAAAAAACTACTCATTGGTAAATAGAAAACTAAAAATCTCTTCACTTCTCATGCCAAATAATTTGTACATCCCAAACTTCTTTATTGGCTTTTTCCAAAAATCATTTGCAGTGTTTTCTCTCTTTCTCCATACCTCTCCTAATCTGTAAATTTCCAAGTTCTTTTGAAGATTGGTTATTCATCCAATCCATTATTCCTTAAGCTGCTCCTTTGATATTCTGGGATCCACTGATGGTACTATGGTTTCAATCTAAACAATGTTCACTAAAGAAGCTATCCCATGAAGTTGGAAGTGTACAGCTTACACTGTCTCAGCACTGTTGTTAATCACAAAATTATTTCACAGTATGTGTGAGCTTCATTACTGAAGGTTTTTCTTTGTTGTACTATTAATTATATATGAATTGCATATATGTTTGCTTATAAATGCAATTGAATAACATGCAACAGCCCACTGTTTATAAGAGTGTATATATGTTCATGGTGTTTTACATGAATGTTTGTTTTTTATTTATTTATTACAGGCTGTATATAAAATGCCTACAGAGAGTGATGACTCAAGTAAAAGTGTAGCTTTAGCACTACAGCGAGTGTTTCATGAGCTTCAGTTTTCAGACAAGCCTGTAGGAACTAAGAAATTAACCAAATCATTTGGTTGGGAAACGTTAGATTCCTTTATGCAGCATGATGTTCAGGAATTCCTTAGAGTGGTGAGTTTTGCTATTTTAATCTCTCTTATCTAACACCTGATGTTCATGTTTGCAGTTTGGTGTACAGCATTTGAAGTAGGTTATTGATATGGTAACAGATTAATTTTTCTGAAAGCCTGAAACTGTTCAAGCATTTAGACATGTTCTTAGAAATACGAATTTCAGCCTCTCCACCTTTGTTAAGTTTACTATTTTATTACATTTATTGATTATTATGACTAATTATATTACATCTTTTCCAGTTACTTGACAAATTAGAAAGCAAAATGAAGGGCACCTGTGTTGAAGGAACTGTACCAAAGCTTTTTGAAGGGAAGATGGTGGTAAGTGTTCTAATAATTTTTTTACTGAAAGAATAGGAGTAATCTAAAATTTATAGCATATGCAGTAGTATACTTTATGTGCTTGGGGTTATTATGCTGACAAGCAAACATTCTTTTTCAGTCCTTCATTAAATGCAAAAATATAGACTACACTTCAACACGAGTGGAGACATTTTATGACATCCAGCTAAACATAAAAGGAAAGAAAAACAGTAAGTATTCATTGTATGCACTTATATAACTTCATTCTATGTTTTCTATTTTTAGGCATTCACTTTTGATCAGATACTGATAATCTAGGTTTCAATTGACTATTTCTTTTTAATCTTAATGTATTGTAATGTTTTAATGTTTTTTTGTTTTTTTTTAATTTCTGTTATTTTATATAATTATGTTAAAAAAAAACTAAATTTACAGAATGGAATGGATTACATTTAAGATACATTCTTTCAGACTGCAGGAAATACACATAATAAAACATAACCGTATTGAATAAAGAGTGAGAGTTACATTTTACATTAGAATTTGCCAGGTGTCAAATCCAAATCCACAGATTTCATCATTTTAGTTCAAAATCCAAATAAAACATTGAAGGTTCACGTTTAGTGTATAAAGAAGCATAAAAGGTAGGCACATTTTTTTAAAAAAAAATATGAGGAAAAAGCTATGAAATGTTTTCATATTATAAATTGTTTCATTTAAAATTTTCAAGAAAAAATTCTAAAGTTGCTGCAGAAAGTTATTTATACGTATGTATTGTAATGAAAATAAGCTAGAAACAGTGATGTGTATTGAATTTATTTAAAGGTGAGTCGAAATTGTAACACTAACATCACTTAAGTTTACTCACTTAACATGTTTCGGGAAACCGTTGTTCCCATCCTCAGAAGGTTAACTCGACTGGCCCGTGTTGTTGGTGTTTCCGTTTTTTGGACTGGATCCTGTGGTGGCATCTTGTGGTGGAGAAATGTACTTCCAGAGAGGATTTGGTGGCGGCAAATCAAAATTCATTAGATGTGTGTTGTGTGAAGATCACCATTCTAAAACACAACACACATCTAATGAATTTTGATTTGCCGCCACCAAATCCTCTCTGGAAGTACATTTCTCCACCACAAGATGCCACCACAGGATCCAGTCCAAAAAACGGAAACACCAACAACACGGGCCAGTCGAGTTAACCTTCTGAGGATGGGAACAACGGTTTCCCGAAACATGTTAAGTGAGTAAACTTAAGTGATGTTAGTGTTACAATTTCGACTCACCTTTAAATAAGTTATTTATAGTTAGATAAAATAACCATAGGTCCAATTACACAGTTCCAAAATAAGTCCTCAAACATTGCACTTAGGCGATCATTTGAGTATTTTTATGACTGGTTACAAAAGTAATCCTCTGATTTTTAGAGAGACCATAGAACTGTCTGCTTTAGTGCTTCCAAATGCCAATAGTTGACTCTCTTATGCTGCATATAATTGTATGGTACATAAACATGACAATATGGTACAACAATATGAGTTTTTTCACTTTTTTTAATAATTTATTAGAACTAAAACTGTTGACTGTTTCATAATCTCTTCTCATCCTTGCATACATTTGCTAAGTTAGAAACATTGCAAACTTGCTGAAGCAGATAAGAGTAAGTCATCTTCCAAAATACTTGGAACGTAACGAAGAATCAGGACTTGATACGAAAGTACCCAAGTTAGGCAAGTAGCCCAAGGAATATTTTGCTGTTATGGATAAATAGTAATTACCTGTGGATGCACCTTGCATAATTTTGAAATCTAGTAATTCCTCCCCCCAAACTGTTATTGAAAAAATGCAGTTTTCCCACCTCTAGTTATTTAGTAATGTGTTTAACTTTAGCTCTCTTTCTCACTCAGAGAAAATTGCACTTAGTTTCAGAAAATAACTATATTAAGAAATATAACATAAAATACTTTGCTAGGGAATTTGCAACTATGTTCCTTTACTGAATTTGATAATTTTTAATTAAGCATATTATTACTTTTAACCAACAAAATCCAGCCTATTGAAACACAATGACACTGCCATAAAATCTTTGTTTAGTGTAGCTTTTTTCAATGGTGCAAACCACAAATGGTCCTCAATGTCTGCTTTTGTGACCCTTTGAGATTGATCATATGTTTAGTAAAACTGAACAAGCCAAGAAATGCGAAAAAAAAAATATCTCTTTAGTTGAGAACTATAAAGTAACAGGGTTTGTGTTCTTTCATAAAAGAATAATATTCCATTACTACTTTTGGCTTTATGAAATTTGAAAATTCCATGCAGTTTGAATCCATTCATTTCTTTACCAGGATTTAGATTGTATGACATTTGTGACACTGCTCATTTTCTTATTCTTGCTAACAAAGAGAAGGGATTGCTGTTGCAACAGATTTTTACGTGTAAATATGTGTTGTGCTCAGTTAGAAAATTTTAATTTTCATTGTTTTCTTTTCTCAGTTTGCCAACTGAGAGGAGATTGCTGTTGCAAATAATGTTATGTATAGTTACAAAATGTAATTCTTACTGTTCTCCATTATCTCATCCCAATAGCTTTAAGTTGTTGGAAAATATTTTTGTATGTGATAGACATTAATCTGTAGTTTGTGTTACACAGTGCACATTATGCAAAATGGAAAACAGTCTATAAAACAGGACATTGAGAAGAAAGGAACATCACACACTTCATGTGGGTGGTGCTATATAGCAGAGGTTATAAGTGAATCTGATATTAATATCAGCAGAGTTAGTGCTTGTATGCACAAATTGAGATTTTTATTATTCTAGCTTCAATTTTACACCAAAGCTTATTGGGACATGTTTTGGAGACTGCTCCATAAGCCTAGATTCACTGATGTGCTTCCTTTTGTGACTTGTAGATGGCATTATCTGGCTGAACATGCTGTGTAATGAGATTTTTTTCACATAGAACATCAAGTGCTTCTTCTTATGCGTGAATAATTTTTCCCAAATGGAGAGCTCTGCTGCTTTTTTAAGGGCCTTTAAGAGCTTCGGTTTCTCTTCTAGAGCTGAAGATCTGTGGACCAAAAATACTGCTGCAACTGCTGATTTTTCCATTTGTTTATATTTCAAATCTCTTGTGCGTTCTTTAAACCTTGTGTTCCTCTTTGTCTTCCCTATGTACACTTTCTTGCAATCCTGACATCCAATTTCATAAATACCAGAAGTATTTCCCACTGGAATTTTGTCCTTTGTATTGGTCCTGAATATATATTTTAAGGAATGTTTGTTAACTGGTGTAAGGTTATACCATATTCTTTGAATGCTTTTGTGAATTTTAGGAAGGCCCATTTGTGGAAAGTGAATTTTTTGAACCTTTTGCTTTCATTAATAATACATAGCATGATGATTTCCTTTATTTGTTTTTTCTTTTAGAATTTCTTTATCTTCCTGTCAAGTATCACTTTGGTGAAGCCATTTTAATGTGTATTCCAGGATCTTGTATTATTGTGTATCTTGTTATACATTGGTATATTTACCAATCTGAAGATAAGGCTGTTTATTATAGCTTACTTGCATTCCCTGGGGGTGTAGCTTCATTTTTAATGTAGTTATCTGAGCATGTGTCTTTTTCTATGTAGGCAAAAACTTTTTTATTCTGATTCCTATTGATTTTTATATCCAGAAAGGGGAACATATTATTGGCTTCTGTTTCTATTGTAAATTTTGCTAATGTATCTTCCAAGTTCAGTGGAGATGTTGCATCCTTCACAAACTTCATATATACAATGAGAAAAACGTCATCAATATAACTGTATCAGAATTTATATATGTGAGGAAAAGCTTCTGTTATATATATTTCCAAACTCATGTATCAATTTGCCAGAAATGGGGAAAGTGGGTTGCCCATTGCTAAACCATTCACCTGGGAGTAAAGTTTGTTCCTGAATGTGAAGTCATTTTTATTTATTTCTGTTAGTGCTATAAAAACTTCACTATGGTTTTTAAAAAGGGGGGGGGGGTTCTGTTAAAGAAATATCTAAATATCTAGTGGTAGGTTTCAAAGAAGAAATATTTTTAAAAAATACAACAAAGTTATTTGGACTTTGTTTATGTAATGTGGTGAACCAAAACTGCAATGCATAACATGTTACAAAGAGCTTTGGAATGAATACATGTAACTCACAAAATCATGATACTTAGAAACAGAACATGCAAGTATGAAAAGTAAACCTGTCAATCTTTTTGATCACTAGAATGTGCAAGTATGAAAAGTAAACCTGACAATCTTTTTGATCACTGTGTAGAAAAATTTGACAAGGAAAGTTGTTTTCTAATTTGGATTTAACAATTTAAAAGGCCTTAGAAACACACTGTCTTCATATTATAAAAAGCATAAAATAACATAGGATTTACTTTATTATTATTGGTATATAATTAATTGAAATTAATTTTACTTTTTACAAACCTTAGCCAGTCTTGGCAAGTTGTTATTAGAGTCAACTGAAAAATTCAGCAACCGCACGGAGAGTGGGAGAACCATGTTCAAATCCCGGCTGTGGCATTGAATTTTTCAGTTGACTCTATTAATAAAAATAACATAGGTTTAAGTTTACAGGATGAATAAAATATCTATCCATCTAATACTTCCGGCTGTAGAAGATATAGTTAAAACAATATTTTGTAAAAATTTATCAAAGGCTTTGATGTAAATGCTGAATTAATGACATGGTCAATAATGCAAAATCTCAACTTAAAGAATTAGTTTATTATATTCACTTATGAGACACAACAGATATTTCAAAAGAAGTACAATCATTTTGTTATATCAGATACAAGTTTTAATAACGACATCCATGCAGTTATGTTAGCTTTTAAGACTGTGCCAACTAATGCATTGGAGAGCATACTCTTAAGATTCTCGGTGAATATGCAAGAGAACAAAATTGATTAGCAAAATGTTGTGGCCACCAAATGGTAGGCAAGAGAATATTGTATACAGGTCGCACACTAAGAATGGATACTCACGTAAACATTGAGTAAAATGTATTCCTTCGCAGTCACTGCTCTGATTGGTTGGTTCCAGGTGCCAAAAGTAAATGGTGGCTAACTGACTGTGCAAACTGCTATTATCCTGACTCATTCTATTACCTCGCAAAAGAGTTGGTAGACAAAGTCATTGATATAAGAACAATAATAATTGATGGCATTAATATTGTTGCAGTAATCTGTTCGTGTTATTTGCTGAGCGCCTTTTATTGTTTTACTATTTTGAATTTTGTGTTCTTTGTCCTCCGGCTAGCTATTATTACTCAGTCGAGCAAATATCTCTGATCAGGGCATGTAAACGGAAATGAGTTGTTACTAAAAGGTAACACTGATAAAAGAATTTGTTTTCACACTTTTATTGCCGTCACAATTAATAGTTCACATCTGTAATCTTTATACACGCCTGACTGAAACTGTTATATTTCCGAATATAATTACTGTCGTACGCTTACTTCACATTTTGTAACTAACTTTACGACGCAAGAGATTCTGTAGAATTGCGTGATGTGTACCTCATGAATGCTTCCTTAGAACTGCCTGACGTTTAACTCGCGAGAGAGATTTCTTAGAACTGCGCGATGTTTACCTCGTGAATGATTCTGTAGAACTGCGCGATATTTGCTTTTGGCTCAAGAATTTATACTCCCTCACTCCGATATGCCTAAACATTATAATAGAGCTGCTATTGGTTAATAAATCGCGCCAACATTAGCGTCTGTTTCGTCAGCCAATCATAATTACTAAAACATATACTCTAGGGAAGATATTCCCTCCATTTCTAAAGAAAGGCACGCTACCCTGACGTCATTTGTTTGTCTCTTCTAAGTGATAAACAACTCACCCCCTCGCTTCATTGTTACCCACTCCTATTGGCAGTTTCAGTGAGGCCGTGTAAATTTATTTCCTAATAATACTTATAGCTAACAAGCATCTAAAATCATTGTCATACAATAATGTTAATTTACACTACAATAACTCTGGCATTCACAGTGTTGTGATATAAAATACTGCCTCAATATAATAGTAATCATTACAAGTAGGTATATTACCAGGATGTCTACTCTTACTGAAAATATACTTGAAATTTTTTTACATACTGGATATACTTAAATTATACTGGAATTGGTGATTACAGACTGGAAAAATTGGATGAAATATCCGTATTGCATTGATTTATTTCAGATTAAATTTTCAAGTGATTGGTTCTTAGAGACCTTGTTATTCAAACAAATATTTTTTTAATGTTATTGTTTTGCATTATATATATATTGTTTCCTAATTTTTCATCTTGCGTAAAAATGATTCAAACATTTGGATAATCTTTCATCCCTAATATTTTTTACAAGCTATACAACATTTCATGAATTTTAAGATTGTTTTGCAGAGGAGGGCATGTGGGAGGTTAGAAGATAAGAGATACAAAATCTGCTGATATTTCATTTCCATTTCTGTGAATATCGGTGAATTTTTGGTCCATTATTTTACTAGCTTGGGAGTTTTATGAAATTACGGTTCTAAGAGGTAATGGGGAGAAATCAGCATAAAAATATTCTAGATCATTATACACTAATTTCATAATTAGTACAGAGAGTAAGTTTATTTAAATCGTTCGAGATATTAAATCCCACCCTCTAAAAACCCTCACTTCCAGTATGCAGCAAAATAAGACGCTTGCCTTTTCCTGTCAGACTTTTTAGTCCAGTGCTTAGTCATGAAAGGAAGGCTTGCTTTTTTTGCTTTTGACAGTGGAGTCCACTCACACTTTGGAGGTTGTAAGTTATTCACCCAGGTCTCATCCAGGAAATATACCTTACACCCCTGCCTCCTGTATGCAGTAATTTTCCTAATCTCTGTTGCCACTACACAATATCCTTGCGGCCAACAATTTTTTTTTTTTAACAAAATTGAGCCTAGTTCGCAAAGGAGTTATTGAAGCTTCTTTCTCTTAAATTGGGCAGACCAGGATCATTGTTGACGAAAGCTAACACTTTCTACTTTACAGTTAGTGGTTCACTTCTTTCGAAAAACTGATGCACGTTTTGGAATATTGCACTTAGTACGAACTCGTCACACTGCACTTCTAACACAGGTTTTTTAGGCTTCCTAGTTTTCACTGGTGTCAATAATTGTCCTTTCTGCACTTGTTCACTTCTTGCAGAATTAATACTTGCCACTGATATGCTGTACTGGACCGTCAAATTCACAATTTCCTTATTTGCCAAAGTCAGATATTTTTCACAGAATTGCACAAAAACACTCTTGGAATGACTTAAATAAATTAGCTCTCTGTACTCGTTATGAAATTATTGTACAATGATTTAGAATAAACGTTCAAAACAATCCTTTTTTTGCCACTTCTGAATGGTTTTGCAAACAACCAAGATAAATCCCTTATTTTTGTAAACAGTTCTCGCACAATTTATTTTCTGATATCAGTACTGCCAACATCCTCTATATGCTTACACAAATCTAACCTAATTAGTCGAGGCAGAGATGACCCACTATGTGTTGTATTGAATCTAAATATGATCATGCTTGTAAGTTAAATCTAGTTTAATTTTACTTATTCTTCATATAAAATTTTGGGAAACACAATAATGCTCTTCATCGCAGGATCACAATGCTCTCTTATAAGTTAGCAAACTATTTTTCTCTTATGTCGCAGAGAAACATTTGTGCTAAGGCTTCATTAGCCAATAGAATCACACTTATACAAAGGGTAATGTTTACTCAGTACCCAATCTTAGCAAGTGGTGAGTATAGCTAGTCAGAGACAGTGTTATCTGGACTGATTGTTTCATTCACAGGAAAGCCTTGTCAGTCAAAGGCATGCCATCTAAATTCAAAGCTGTGTTGAAAAGCAGCATTAAAATAATTAACTTTTAAGGCAGGGCCCATGAATAGACTGTTTTCAGAATTTCTAATGGAATGGGTTGTGTGCAAACAGGTTCTATTACATTCTGAAGTTCACTTGTTCTCATGGGATAAGTACTAACAAGGCTATTTGAATTAAAACAGGAAGTCCTATTATTTGTAACCAAATTAATGAAGATAATTTCATTCCTTGTTGATGAATTGTGGCTAAGTATATTTGCATATCTTATCAGAACTAAATGAATCAAATCCCTCTCTTTAAGATAGCAGTTTAACTTCCTCAGTGCTCACGACAAAGATTTTTGAGTTGTTTGTATAAACCAGAGAAAATGTTCATTTCCATTCCTAGAGTCCATTTTAGTAGAAAATTATCTCGGTATTGCAAAAGAATTAGATGATATGTTTCCATCTTGAGAGTCTGCAATATGGAAAGTAACAATGTTTCATTGAAAGAGAGAACGGTTGGTTGAACTCTTAAATGATTTTGAATAGAAGGTACAGATGTCATCACTAGTTAAAAAGGTGTTTTAAAAATTATAATTTAGTTAGCTTCTACATGTTTGTGTGAGAAAAGATTATCAGTAACTGAATAAATACCAAGTACAGAAATCCAAAAAGTGCAGCGAATGCAGGGGCATTGTTGGAAATGGGATGGGTAAGTGTAAGAGGGTGGATAATGGAGTTTTTAAATACTGTTTCAGAATTCAACAGATGTTGGAGGATTCCGTGTTGAAAGAATGTTTAAAATTCCAGGAGTCTGTGTTAGGGGATCTTTATTGGGTTCACAAAATAGGTAAAGATTTATCTAGGAACAGATTAGCTGATGTGGGCTGAGAAGAGGGGAATTGGAGAGAGGTTTCTGGAAATTGGTCAGAATTAGGTTTGAGGTTATAGACAGTCATTACATTCTATAATGACAGCAAAAAAGTCACTAATGTTTTATCAGGAGATAAGAAAGGGTGCTAGAAGAGAAATGTACATTACTATGCGTAATAAGCAAGAGAGGGAGGGATTGGCATGGTTGGTTCAGATTGGGAATGTGGAATATAAGAAGGGTTAGGGGAAATTGGGAACATGGAATTTGTCCTATTTGTGCAAATGCAGAAAATGCAGAGCATTTGAATATCCAGGAACAAGTGAATGGCATTAACAGGCAATATGTGGTAAATGTTTAAAATTAAACAAATAGCAGTGAGAAAAAATTTTAATGACAAAATGCAAACCAAGAACCTTGGGAAGTTCTTGTATAGGCTGAAGAAAAAAATCCTTATGATAACAAGGAGAGGAGACATTTAGTTGGATCAGGTTCGCTTTATGAAAGTAGTTAGTGGTGTTACTTTGGTTGAATGTGAGTATATCGAATTGGAATGAAAATATGTAAACCTAATGGGGGTATTGAATTTGATATACACTGCAGTATAAACCTTTTTGTGTGTTTTATTGTAATTCTGTGTGGTGGGTCTGGTAAAAGAGCCAGGACTGTAACCAGCTCTCAACCGAAGTATTAAACTTGGTACAAATAAATAAATATTAAAAAGTACAGAAGGCAATTTGTTATAGGTTTGATCTCAGACTTAAGCTCATCTGCATATATCCAAATATTGAACAGCTGTGTCATAGTTCCATCCATCAGTTTACTGTAAGCACCATTTTATTCTTTACCCTTTTTTAATTAAGGTAGGGGTGCAAATTCTGTTCTAGCACAAATAATAGATTTCACATATTTAACAAATCTCATGTATATTTTCTTCTGATATTAATCTTAGTATAAAATGAAGAGAATTGTAATTATTACAGTTTTGAACAATACATAATATATATTGACTGAAAAATACATAATTAAAAAAATTAAATAGAATAATGAAATTGTTTTTGAACAGGGCAATTGCAGAGTGATCTGCAGAAAATTTTAACTTATAAATGTGGCCCCATTTGAAATAAGTTTGAGAAATGCTAATCTGGTGTAATCAATTTATCTACTCTTGCTGGTGTTAGTAATTTCAGAGTTATTGTATTTAATTATGTATCTTCCACAAACGTAAAATATATGCTCATTTAATACTCTTTGCAGTCGATGAATCATTCCGAGATTACATCACAACGGAGATGCTAGATGGTGATAACAAATACGATGCTGGAGAACATGGGTTGCAAGATGCAGAGAAAGGTGTTATCTTTGCCTCCTTTCCTCCTGTTCTACATTTACATTTAATGAGGTTCCAATATGACCCAATTACAGACTGTTCTGTGAAATTCAATGACAGGTAGGAACTTTAAAGTCACTGTTATCCAAAATAGTGTTAAAAAGATCATAGTGATTGGTTGTTTATAATATAGAAAAGAAAGAGGAGCTTAACACAGGAAGTAGTAAGGTTTAAATAGTTCTTTGCTGCCTCATAAATCTTTCCATTTTTAATCAGGAAACATAACAAACAGTGTTGCCATGAAGGAAGTGCAAACATTAATCAACATTTTCAGATTAGTTAATTGCTATTGCTACACCTAAGCTTAGTGATACCAGATCTATTGTGAAGGGTAGAGGAGTATGGTTGGCCACACTCCTTCCTTACATAGAAAATTTCATGAAACTTGTGTTTAGATTGGTTGAGGTTAGTCATGATGTGCAGGCTGCTGTTGCATGTTCTATAAACACATAAATTTGGGGATGATACACATAGATGTTCCTAAAAGTGAATCTTAAATTTTAGGCTGCAAATGTCACCCAAAGATGGTTTCATAAGCACGTTTAAGGTAAAAAGTATTGCCTTTATTCAGGCCAATGCAGTATTCTTTATTTGTGGTTTATACTATACAGAAGTTTGTATTCATTTACAAGGCAGTGATACTAGCGCATGTACAATCTTATGTTTATTTTTTTAAATATGTTGAATATTACAGCATTTAATTAGCAAACTGACAGTCGAGACAGACCACTAACACTGACTGGTATTATGGCATTGGTGCAAAAGTGCAAAAAGTTGTGTGATGTAATATCACCAATCTTTGGCATTGCTCAGAGTCTGACCTTCCCTATTTGAGTTCATTTAGGTCCTTGATGGCCACCTCCAGCTAATCTCATACATTTCTTTTTACCAACATAGTAACCAGCTTTTTTTTTCTTTTTTTTTTTTTTTAAATAGCAATTACTGATGCTAAATGCTAAAGCAAAGTCAACGTGCATGGAAGTGAAGCTGTGTTGTTGTGAGCCACAGAACAGCTTTAGTTGAGCAATATAACAGTCTTCAGCATTGCTTATGCTATAACCTTTGCTATTCAAGAACATCTGTCTCTGTCATCTGCATTTGGCAAAGATCAGGCGTGTATATTTAATAATTCCGTATGCTAAATGTGTAGGTAATTTTATGCTATCACAAATTACCTTGTATTTCACAGCTCATATGAAACAATTTTTGGGATTTGTGTGAACTTGTGTCCTAAATCAGTTTGTAAAATTCTTCACCATACCAAAAGCTAAAGCTTCAGCTACAACCAATCATACACTTTGTTGCTCTTTTGCCTTTGATGTGTGATAGTGTACCTAAAACTTATCTATTTATCAGAAGGCTATCCTCCTAGAGTTGGTGTAATTCAACCAACTTTGAGTTATTGCTGCTTTAAAATCACAAAGTAGTCAATTTAAAATCCTTTTGCTTGCTTAGCTTACCAGTTTTCACTTAAGATATATTATATAACCACATGGTCATTCTACCATTATTCACATTGCAATGTAATATCAGTTGCTATACATCCTTAATAGTACAACTTGTTTTCAAGTATTTATTTTCATTGCCCAACACAAGGGCTGAAAATGGGTGAGAGTTGAAAAATTAAAGTCTATCGTTGCCTTACCACATGAGGACATGGATGCTGCATGCATAGAAATTGCTCTTCTAAAAACAGGAGAGATGGTTTTATATCTATGCCTAATAATGTGGTGATAACTATAGTCTACACACGTTAAGAAAGTGATTGACACGTGGGACAGGGCTTTAAAATGATGGAGGGATTGAAGTGTCATAACAATTGTGTAGATGAACCAATTATACTTGAATTAACGTAACTTCTCAATTCTGACAGCTAGCTCAGCGTGCTTTCCGCACGTGTATGTGGGTCTGTTGTCATGACAACCAGGGTTGACCTTGAAGTAGCCAATCGCCGTTTAAGCCCTCTCCACACCCTTCATCAGAGCTCAGAGGTAGTGTTGCCACATGGCAAACGTTTTGTTTGATTTATCAGATACTTGTGTGATTTGTGTATCGTTGTAGGGTAGCGCGATAGCTTAAAGTTTAAGCATACAACTATTTTAAATTAGTGAAGTGTGCAATTGCATATTAATGTTATTTTTCAAGTCCTAAACATGTAGCTGTAGTATAGCGAATGACCAGTATTGTGGTGATCATAATATTTTAAAATATATAACTTGTGCTGAAATTTCTGTGTGATTAATAATGTCTGATTCCGGGCAAATAGTAGGGGAAAACCACGAACTCGTTCCCCCCCAAAAAAACTACGCTAAGATTAGACGAGGTACTGCAATTCGTGGCCAAGCTCGTGAGATAGTATGCGCTCTAAGGGCATATTTTGAACTGGAAAGAGAAAACGGTGGACCAATGATTGATGTAAATAAAGTCATAGATAGGACAGCTGCTGTACTTAAAATAAGTAAACGGGCTGTTGTCAATATAGGGAAAAAACAAGAAAGAAACGAGGGATAAGCTGAAAAATTGCAGTCTGGATCTTCAAAAATAATATTAGAAACGTCAGGAAAAACCCAACATCGTCAAAAATTATTACAGATCTAGGTGCCTTCCAAGTAGATGCTATTCATCACTGTATGTATGGTTATTATGAAACACCACAATTACTTCGCACTTTTAAATGCAAAGTTTGTCTTATCTAATTGAGAGTTAAAATAAACATAAGAGTAAAAATAAGAACTTGAGATTGAATATGGTACTAACTTGAATAATCTGCTATCTGAAAGTTTCGCAATAGCATTAAAAATGTTTGCCGAGTAGCACATTTTGAAATTTTAGAAATATAATGAAAGTCAAAACGGAAAAATCAGCTTTAAAGCTTTGTTCTATAGGTAATATAATATTACATACGGACATTTAAAGCATAACACAAAGAAATTTAAAAGATACAAAATGGAAAACAAGCACTAGAATAAAATAATACAGGGTGGAAGGGTAGTAATATTTAATATGCGCTTATTCTCACATAGCACGAAAATGAACATGAAAATAATGCAATAGTTGACAGGCGTGTTGTACACTGTACAGAAGTGTACAGAGATGTTTAGTGTAGTATATTATTTCAAAATTATGTCATTTCATTAGGCACAACAAAGAACTTTTATTTTGTTTATCTCTCCTCTCCTCTTCCACTCGACACGAACGACTGGCGGACGGACGAGCTGACACCACCACATGTTTTATGCGTGGCATCACTGAAATGCACATGGCAGAGAGCAACTGTCAGAATTGAGAAGTTACGTTAATTCAAATATAGAAATAGGATGTTTCCATAACAACTGTGTGCACTACCACTGCAGTACTTATACATAACATGCAATTAGCATGTCCCTGGCCTGCATCGGCTATGGTAAAATGTGCTTCACACCTTATTATACACATGGAATCTCAGTATAAAGTACTGTAGAATATCATAAGATTTATGCTTTGTTCTGAAAAGTAAGTTATACTAAAAAAGGGGTTTTGCAAATACAAAAATTCATTACAATCCAACGGCTTATAATTGACAAATTTACCAAATGCAAGATAAATTAAATAATACATATGTACATACCTTTAATTCTATCACTGCAGCTGTATTGAAGTTCTTGTATGCACTTGTGCGTGCGTGCGCGCGTGCACACACACACACACACACACAAAATACATATATGTACACAAAATACAAATAACAGATGGATCATTGATCTTGGTTTGTTTTGACTTTTTCTATAAATTGTCTTTCACCTACTGTTCAAGCTCACTAAGCAACTTCAGAATGTTTTATGGCACCTTGTCACCTCTCTCCACATATCCCCTTAACTGCAGTAGATGCTTCATTACAGCAACAGAAGAGACTCAGCTTCAGTTTCAACTTCTTCCTCTTCATTGTCATCACAGTCATCCTGAGAGCTTGCTACAGTCAAAGATTCCATAGTTCCTTCACTGTAAGGTGATGTGTTATCTCTGCCTTAGCATTCACAAAAACACATTCTTCAAAGGTAAGCGAAGACAGCAGTTCCAGCTTCTTTGCAAGTTCTTCCCACAACTCACAAGAGACTTCAGAAATGTGATCTGGTGTATAATTGGAAGTGTGAGGGTCATTCAGTATGTAATGCTCCATTTTTTTTAACAAGCCATTAATATATATAGACAAACATCCTTGTAGGTGCTTCATATTTGATGTTTCTACTTCACGCATGTCCAGCAGATGGCAGAGGCATAGCACAGCATTAAAACAGCATCTACATATGGCTCCTGTTACAAGCAACGTGCTGTTATTGAATTGTGTATGGAAAAAGAAACCATGGTGAACATCCATAATTGTTTGTGCGCTGTATTGTAATGATGCAGTTGATAGGAGTACAGTTGGGCGATGGGTAAAGAAAGTTAAAACGTCAGGAGATGCAGAAGTAGAGCTCCATGATCAGCCACGCTCAGGACATCTTGTCACAGCCACTGCTCCCGACATACTGAATCATGCAGATGCCATTATTTGTGCAGACCAGCGCATACAACACCGACAATTGGCTCTAGAGTTATCGGTCAGCATTGGAAGTGTGTGTGCAATGATCAAGACACCAGATATTCAATGGTGGCTGGTGCCTAAAATGACTAGGGGTTCACCACTTTTACTGTATTATGATATTTACCTTTCCAAATGATTTTATTTTCTAAATTATTTCAAATATACTGTAGTTCTAAAATTACCTTAAAATGATCCTGAAGACGTTGATGGGGTTAAATCTCCTGTAGAGGTATGTTTATAGAGAGAGTCCATCCTCCTTTCCTTTTTCGTGGCAAATCTGTCTATGACTCACTCGTTGAAATCTGGAAGCTTGTGGATCATTAGGGACCCCGACTTTTCGCGAGTAGTTAATTCGCGAAATTGCCTGAAAATTAACAATAAGGAAAACCTTTAATCAATTATTTTTAAATTCCACATATATATATCCATTCTGAGTCGCGAAATAATGCGACAGTAGTTGTATATCACGAAAACGCGAAATAACACCGTTATGAAAAAAAATGTGCAAAATAACCCGAAATTTTTCTCTCTCTCCTTTTTTTTTGGCGTTTGTCTCTCCTTTTCACATAAACAATCAGATATTTGGCTTATCAATCATTTACGGATACGTGTATTGTCATTCACTACAGCCATGCTGCACGGCACAGAACACCAAACTGCACTGTGATTTAACCAGAGCTTCGGCAAACATTGATACTGCTTCGACTACCCCGTCCCCTTCACTCTTCACCTATCGCATGCACAACAAAAGGAATGCCATGTTTATCGGAACTCGGCAACACCGCATCAGTGACGGGTTTCTCATTTCACTCAAATTATTCTTTGGATTTAAATGACAATACTACCTGCAATTCTTCTCTAATGCCGTATTTTAACGATTCGTGCTTGCATCGCCCCATTTCATGCCAGCTGGAAAAGACTGTCGCAAAAGTATCGTTAAATAATACATGAATTTCTAAGTCTGGTTCAAGTCAATTCTGACAGTACACAGCCTCTTCTACCAATCACTGTCTCTGTTTCCTGTACCCCTCGCAAGAAAATTGTTGCTGTCTCGCGACGTTGCCATAATGTGAATGCATGTCTAGGTATATTTTGTGTCCGCTATACTGAAAGATTCATTTGGAGTCAAGTTATATTCTTTAAATTACGTTACAATTTAGCGCAAGGAGTCTGTTTACCTTCTGCTCTGAAAAAGAAAAGGAATTATGCCGATGGAGCCACGTTTCAAATTAAGCTAGCGCATGCACAATTCAGCTGATGGTGGAGTTGGCAACCTGCCGTTCGCACGCCGTACAGACAGCATGTGCAAGACGTTGCCAGGTTAGTTTAGTTTTGCGGCACGCAGGAATTCAAACCGATTCCACAGTAGTATTTCAATGCGGTCTCAAAATATAATAAACTGCCAGGCATCTTTCCTTCTTAAACACTGCAAAGACACCATTTGCCTTATTGAAGTGCTTGAGGGATCTAAATATCCATTTGTTCATAAACTATATAGCAAACTTAAAGATATATCAAGTGGCTTCACAATAGTAGCTGAGGGCTCGTTTGGAGAGAAAACTTCAAGTCTTCTTCAGAGACTGCCAACCCTCAAGAAGTCTTATGTTATCAGTCAGTTCAAGCAATTGGGCATAAAGTCAGTTACCAGGCTGAATTCCTTAATGTCAGCTGATCCAGCTGCTCATATTATTCATTCTGCAGGTAAATTGTTTGATGTACGAAAAATAGTATCAAATAAGGCATCTACTGATATAACTATAGAAAAAGCAAGAAGAATGTTACCTTTTCTGCGAGACTTGCCAGAGAAGACATTCAAGGAGGGATATGCTGCTCTGAAGAACATAGTGTGTGAGAAATTAGATGATGCTGCTGAAGTGAACATACTGGATTTACTTTCTGGACTTCAATGTGACCACTTGTGTTTCAGTGAGAAGTGTATGAAACTATTGTGGGTACCCATGTCCAATGTGGACAGTGAAAGACTTTTCTCTGCATATGGGAACATCATGACAAACTTAAAAACAAATCTTAAGCCAGAGAACACCGAACTTATGGTGGCTTTGTCTCTAACAAAGTAAATCAGTCAAAATGTATACTATGTAAATATTTTCATGCTCCTCTTTTTTAAGTTACATGTAAGGTGCCCTTTGTTCCACAGTAAAATAGTTTAAACTGTGTTATTGTTTTTTCCCCTTTTTTTTGCACGAGATAACACAGTTAAGCAGTTTTATTTACCGCCCAAAACACCGCTCACTATAATATTTTTACAGCGATATTACATTATTTTATTTATCGACAATCTGGCGTCCTTATGGATCATTTAGTTTTCAATGGATGGCCTATCTTCATCCATGGTGCTTCTAAGAAATGTTTTGATCCGCTTCAAAATGGAGAAACACCTCTCTGTTTCACACGTCATTGGGATAATAGCTATGAATTTCAACAATTTCATAACCTCTCCAAAGGGTTCTTGAAAGTTATTTTCAATTAAAAACTTCAAAAGTGCTATTGAACTTTTCATTTCATGAAAATCATCTCGAGAATAAATGATCTGTAGTTCTGTTTTTAACTTAGATTTATTTAAAAATGGATAAGACTGCACAACAGCAGGAAGCATTTTTTCAGGAAATTTATTCTTCAGTGAAGGGAAGAATTGCTGGTCAAGTAAATAGAGGCCAATAGGTGGCTGGAGAATTCAAACCTTTGTTTACTCTGCTGAACTAATATGTCACATACTTCCTTTGCTGCTACATTCCTTGTTATATACACATTTTCGCATCTTCTTTTTGTTACATTTGGTTCTTCCTCAATTATGATGTTAATGTCTCTAATTTTCAAAATTTCACATTCGAATGATGCTATTGCTTGCTTTATTGTTACAGGATCAGTGGTGCGCTTTTGTAATTGACTGTACAAGATATCAACGTGGGGTATTATTTTATAAAATACCTCTAACCGAAAGGAAAATTTTGGCTGTTGCAGTTTCAGCCTTAGTCCATAAACTTGATTCACAGTTGTCTGGTTGCTGGTGTCTTCAATTTGTTGGAGACATTCCAGAATGGCCTCTTTATTTTCATGAACTGTAAGAACCATTCTGGATTTAAAGTTCCATCTTGTGGCTGATCCCTGAGGGACTTTTCGCTTCACAATTGCATCTGAAACAGCCACTCTTTGAGGTGAATGAGAGAAGAATATTGGAATCTCTGCAATGGTATTGAAAAACAGTTTTACTTGTTTATTTTGACTGGTGACTTGGGCAAGAATCAAGTTCAATTGGTGAGCATAACAATACACATAATACGCGAAATGATACTCTTCTCTTATGATTGTTTGTACTCCTGCATGTTGGCCGCGCATGACAGTGGTGCCATCATAACTTTGAGATGTTACTTTTTCATTCTGTTCTTGTACAACATCGGCGAGGACATTTTTAATGCAAGCTGCTAAGGAGGAAGCATCACTACCAGTGGATTTAAAAATGTCCAAAATCTTTCAACAGGCTCTCCAGTAGATAACAGATAACGAAATACTAAAACCAATTGAAATTTAGAAGATACATCAGAAGTTGATCTGCTATCACAGACACAAAATCTGCCTTGGCTATTTCAGCATTAATTTCCTCATGACACATATATAACATACACTCTCGCAAATCATTTTGTATATCTTTGGATGTGCCCTTAAAGACTGTTCATGTGCTTTTTTACAACTGCATCTAAAGCTGAAGTAAAATTTATTAGCCTTCTGAATATTCCAAGATTGTTAGATTCTGCTGTTTCATCATGTCCACATAAGGCAAGTTCAAACTCACCGCAGAACTTAATACAATCAATTATTTTCGAAAGAACATAGCGATGTTTCCTTACATTGTCATTGTGCCTTTCTACGTTCTGTCTGAAAGGTGAGCTAAGCTGTTGCCTAATTTCCATTTTTCCAAGGACTGATAAATCTAAATTAGCATTCTTATGTGCAATAGATTCCTCATGCTGCTTAATTTTCTGTGTTAGATGACAGATCTGACATGCCATGGTATGTCCAGTTTGTATCTTTACCCTTAGCAAACAGTAAGCATGGAAAACAAAATAGCTTATTGTAGAAATGCAACCGCAAATCCAACTATTTCTTTTGTATATATTTACATTAAAAGACCTGCAGAATGTCTTACCTCGGCTGGTTTGCGCTTGTTTTAATTCGAGCTGAGGTATTGGCCTGCCAAGCTTCTTAGCTTTACATTTCTCCTCCAAGCTTAAAGCTGTGAGGTTTGTTTTTAAAAGATATTGAATGTTGTTCATTCTTCTTTGAAAACAAACTCGAACAGATGAATATGCATATGAACACTAAAGCACAAGTATATAACCGAATACATTTTTAAATGTATTAGTCAGTAAACAATGGTTTAACGATTGTAAGAAAATCACTCTGTTACAATGAAAACACACGTGCTAATGCTCCGGTTCTGTAGCCCTTTCAGTTCGGATTAATTCGTGCGTTTCCGCTCGAGTCCGACTCACAGCAGAGCTGGTTGAGACACCAGCTCAAATTCACATTGTTAGCGATGTTTCCCCTTACCCCTCCATGCCACAAGAAACATCTATAAACTTATTCTCGGAGGTTCAGAAGAGAGATTGAACCTGGGCAGTGCGTTGGAACATATGGACACTATCTCAAAGACATAAACGTTTTTTTTCAGTTCGGATTAATTCGTGCGTTTCCGCTCGAGTCCGACTCGCAGCGGAGCTGGTTGAGACACCAGCTCAAATTCACATTGTTAGCGATGTTTCCCCTTACCCCTCCATGCCACAAGAAACATCTATAAACTTATTCTCGGAGGTTCAGAAGAGAGATTGAACCTGGGCAGTGCGTTGGAACATATGGACACTATCTCAAAGACATAAACGTTTTTTTATACGATAGAATAATTTAAAAATGCAAATAAAATGAGCTAATACGAGAAAGAAACGAAGAATGATTATGTAAATTATAAGTTTATATATTTTAAAATGCAACTTTTTTCCCAAGGGTTCACTGAACCATTGAACATATAGGATGCGCTGCGCATGCAGATATTCAAAAACGTGCTCACGATGGGTTCCACAAATGCTCACAGCAGACCACAAGATTCAAAGGAAGGCCATTTCATCTGAATTGTTGCAGCATTTTGAGGCCGACAGAGAGGTCTTTCTGTCATGGATCATTACAGGGGACGAAAGTTGGGTGCACCACTTTGTGCCGGAAACAAAAAAGGCAAGTCCCTGGAGTGGCATCATTCTCATTCACCACAAAAGAAGAAATTCAAGGCAATTCCCTCTGCCATAAAAGTCATCATCACAATCTTCTGGGATTGTGATGGCGTCATTCTCATGGATGTGATAGCAAGAGGGTCAACCATTAATTCAGACGTATACGTGAAGACTCTGAATAAACTCAGGAATCATTTCCGACGTGTTCGATCTGACAAGAATCCAGCAGAAATCTTGCTCCAGCATGATATTTGAGGCAGTATTTTAATGCCTAAATAATATTAATTGTTTAAAATAGAGAGTTGAGGGTTGTTACACTACATCACTATGATAATCTTACTTGAACGCGTTTCGGGAGACGGCTTGTTCCCATCGTCAGCATTTTCTCTCAACTGATATTTGCCGGTCATCGTCTGGGGGATGTGTGTGGTTTGTGGTGTTCTCTGGTGCTGGGCTGATGAACCTCCAAAGGCTGTTGGGTGGCGGCAGTTCAAAATTCATTAGGTGATTCCTGTGTTTGACAATATGTATTTTTTCCCAGATGTCCAATTCATTGCTGTTGTTGATCGATTTTAAGAGTTTTATGTTTGGAGTGATATCATGGTTTGAAGACCAGAAATGATGTGCTACTGCTGATTTATCTTGCTGCTTTTGGTAAATGCATCTCATATGCTCTTTAAGTCTTATTTCAAGATTTCTTTTTGTTCTTCCTATATATACCAGGTTACATTCATTACAATCAATTTGATATATACCAGCTGATTTATTGTTGGGGATAGGATCTTTTGTTCTGTTGCATAGTAGTTTCTGTATGTTGTGGTTATTCTGTGGAGACAGGGTGATGTTGTATTTTTTGAAAATCCTTTGAAATTTATGATGTGTCCAAGGGTGATAAGTGAATTTTCTATATGTTTGTGGTTTTAGTTGTCTGAGTAACGTAGTCATTTGTTGGATGTATTTCTGTCTTTCAAACCTTTTTATCTTCTTATCTATTGTTTTTTTCTGGTATCCATTCATAGTGGCTATGTTGATAATGTGTTGGTATTCTTTCTGGTATTCCTCTTTCTCCATTGGTATATGTACTAACCTGTTTGTAATACTATTTAAAATTGCATGTTTGTGGCTTGTAGGATTGTAGCTATTATTTTTAATATAGTTTTCTGTGTGCGTTGGTTTTCTGTAAATGCCAAACGTTAGTTTGTTGTGTGCATTATTTCTGATGATCCTGATGTCTAGGTAAGGTAATTGGCCATTTTCTTCTTTTTCCATTGTGAATTTTATAGATCTTTTTTGTAAATTTAATAATTTCAAAGCATCTTCTGAAAGTTTTTTTGGAACAATAGCAAAAATATCATCTACATACCTATACCAGGTTTTGAATAGATGTGGGAAAGATTTAGTAATATGGGATTCAAAATGGCTCATATATAGTTCTGCTAAAAATGGTGAAAGGGGGTTTCCCATAGTTAGGCCTGAGGTTTGTTTAAAGATTTTGTGATGGAATGAAAAGAAATTCTGGTCCAGACATAATTTTGTTAGTTTCAGGTAATCTCTTCTGTTTGTGCTCTAGGTGTGCCATTGTTTAATATCCAATTTTCTAGGAGTGGTAATAATTCTTCTTTTGGTATGCTTGGGAAGAGTGCAGTGACATCAAATGATACCATCATGTCTGTGGGTGATATATTTATATTTGAAAGGTGACTGGTTAATTCTAAAGAATTTTTTATGCTAAGACTTTTGAACATAGGCATGGAGTTGAAGGTATTTGAAAGCCATTTTGCTAGTTTATATGTGGGAGAGTTTATGTTATTCACTATGGGCCTCATTTTGTTGCCGAGTTTGTGTATTTTTGGTAGTGCATATAACCTAGGTATGATGGGAAAATCCAGAATTAAACCAGATTTTCCCATCATACCTAGGTTATATGCACTACCAAAAATACACAAACTCGGCAACAAAATGAGGCCCATAGTGAATAACATAAACTCTCCCACATATAAACTAGCAAAATGGCTTTCAAATACCTTCAACTCCATGCCTATGTTCAAAAGTCTTAGCATAAAAAATTCTTTAGAATTAACCAGTCACCTTTCAAATATAAATATATCACCCACAGACATGATGGTATCATTTGATGTCACTGCACTCTTCCCAAGCATACCAAAAGAAGAATTATTACCACTCCTAGAAAATTGGATATTAAACAATGGCACACCTAGAGCACAAACAGAAGATTACCTGAAACTAACAAAATTATGTCTGGACCAGAATTTCTTTTCATTCCATCACAAAATCTTTAAACAAACCTCAGGCCTAACTATGGGAAACCCCCTTTCACCATTTTTAGCAGAACTATATATGAGCCATTTTGAATCCCATATTACTAAATCTTTCCCACATCTATTCAAAACCTGGTATAGGTATGTAGATGATATTTTTGCTATTGTTCCAAAAAAACTTTCAGAAGATGCTTTGAAATTATTAAATTTACAAAAAAGATCTATAAAATTCACAATGGAAAAAGAAGAAAATGGCCAATTACCTTACCTAGACATCAGGATCATCAGAAATAATGCACACAACAAACTAACGTTTGGCATTTACAGAAAACCAACGCACACAGAAAACTATATTAAAAATAATAGCTACAATCCTACAAGCCACAAACATGCAATTTTAAATAGTATTACAAACAGGTTAGTACATATACCAATGGAGAAAGAGGAATACCAGAAAGAATACCAACACATTATCAACATAGCCACTATGAATGAATACCAGAAAAAAACAATAGATAAGAAGATAAAAAGGTTTGAAAGACAGAAATACATCCAACAAATGACTACGTTACTCAGACAACTAAAACCACAAACATATAGAAAATTCACTTATCACCCTTGGACACATCATAAATTTCAAAGGATTTTCAAAAAATACAACATCACCCTGTCTCCACAGAATAACCACAACATACAGAAACTACTATGCAACAGAACAAAAGATCCTATCCCCAACAATAAATCAGCTGGTATATATCAAATTGATTGTAATGAATGTAACCTGGTATATATAGGAAGAACAAAAAGAAATCTTGAAATAAGACTTAAAGAGCATATGAGATGCATTTACCAAAAGCAGCAAGATAAATCAGCAGTAGCACATCATTTCTGGTCTTCAAACCATGATATCACTCCAAACATAAAACTCTTAAAATCGATCAACAACAGCAATGAATTGGACATCTGGGAAAAAATACATATTGTCAAACACAGGAATCACCTAATGAATTTTGAACTGCCGCCACCCAACAGCCTTTGGAGGTTCATCAGCCCAGCACCAGAGAACACCACAAACCACACACATCCCCCAGACGATGACCGGCAAATATCAGTTGAGAGAAAATGCTGACGATGGGAACAAGCCGTCTCCCGAAACGCGTTCAAGTAAGATTATCATAGTGATGTAGTGTAACAACCCTCAACTCTCTATTTTAAATTATGACACATCACTGTTACAAGCTTCTAAATCTTCAAAAATTGAGAATATTAATTGTGTTTTATTATAATTAAATTCAATAACAGCCCACCTTGAAAACAATATGTATATAATTATTATTTTAATTGTATGTAAGTCATTGCAAATGCTTATTTTTTATTGTAAACGTATTTATTAATGTTAAGTAAATGTTTATATACTCTAATAGTACAAAAAACTGTGAGAATAATGTGTTTTAGGTTGTTAATAATGAGGTAATAATGTAATCTTGTGACAATAATGTGTTAAGAGTTTTGAAAAGTACTGGTCATGAAAAGATCGGTAGTGACATAAGTTTCGCTTACAGTTTGGAATTAGCCAATCAACAGTAAAGAAAAGTTTTAGTTTGAATGCTTAAATTCTATTGGACTAGAATTAGCCAATGAGAGACTGGCATTACCGGAGTTTTAAGGTTTTTACCGTTGAAATTAGTCAGTCGCGGACATGATGTGATAGCTTGCAGATGGCAAAAATTGTGTTCTCCGTTAGTAAATACATTAAGAATGTATAAAGTTTTTCTCACAGTTTTTCTTGTATAAAGTGTTGTGTTTTATAAATGTGCAAGTATAAAGAAATAAAAAGAAGTGAAATTTAAAAGTAAATTCTGCGACGTCTTTAATTTTTGTCATATCACGACCTGAACAAGAACTTTTGATTCTATAGTTCGACTGAAGCAGCCGAGGCAGATTTAAATAATATTACGTAAAACAAGCATCATCTTCACTGTTACAAACTTCAGATTGAGAAAACTACTCTCTCAAAGTGGCGTACAACTGTGGGGCAAACTCCTCCAAACAGCTACGTAACCTAAATACAATCTCAAAGTGGCACACATACGTGGGGCTTCTCACATCCAGCATCCAGCTAAATAACTTCTTCAAAGTTGGCAACAGATATTACGTAACCTAAAAACTACTTAATAATGCATGCCCACACACAAGTCTAAGAACCTGGGAACACATCGCCAAATTGGGTTGGACATCATTGCCTCACCCACCCTATAGTCCAGACCTGGCACCCTCGGACTAGAAACTCTTTGGACCACTTAAAGATTTTATATCTATGGAGGACACACTTTGAAGATGACAAGAGTGTAATTAATCCAGTGAAAACATGGCTATGCATACAGGATGAGCTTTTACAGACAGGGAATACATGCCCTCACACAACGTTGGCGTAAGGCCATAAAACATGGAGACTATGTAGAAAAATAGGACATGTACAAGAAATTTTTATTTATATTGTCACCGAATTCTGACTCTTAAGAATAAATATGTTCTGAAAAAAATGTGGGACATTACTTTTGAACGACCCTCGTACACATTGCATCAGACATTTGCAAAAGTTCACTTTGAGATTCTGGATGATTCTCTGGTCTAGTGGCAGTAGTATCAATGTGCAAATTAGTAGGTAGGAATTCAAGCCTGATACTTTCTAACCTGCAATCCACTTTATGCATAGAGCAGTTGTCTGTTATGAGGAGAACTGTTTTCTCTGTCCACCTCAATGAACCAGTCTGTGAACTGACTTTTTGTCATCCATGCTTTGCTGTTTGCAATATATATCACTGTTAGAGATGCAATATCTTGGCTTAGCAAAGTGGCGTGTTATGAACTCCTTCAGCTTCCTTGTACCTGTGACATTGCAACAGAATAATGCTGTCAGTTTCTGTTTTGATTGCTTAACACAGGCACAGATGTCACCCTTGTAAGCCATTGCCGTACTTGCAAGCATTTTATAAAAATTGTATGTATTACATCCACATGACTTTCTCTACCCTTCATCATTTATTAGTGGATATTGAAATTATTCTTATGAAAGTTTATTTTCGTATCTACGTATTTCATTTTAATAGAGATAAACCTTTCTGGAAATAGCTGCAATACACAATTTGTTACAGATAGGAAGGGAATAGCAATAGTCCAATGTTTTAGAACTGGACACTGGGTTTAAAATCCCATACTCTTTCCATGGCATCTTCAGAAACGATTGAAAGTCAACAGGACTTTAAAGCAATGGTGCGCGCACACACACACACACCCACACACCCACCCACACACACACACACACACACACACACACACCCCTACCTCTTTCTAAAACTCTGATATGTTACATTCACATGACTTTCTCTACCCTCTATCACATGTTGGTGGGTATACAAACTGTTCTTAATAAAGCTTGTTTTTCTATCTACTTCATTTAATCCAAATAAACCGTTGCAGAAATAGCTACATTACATATTTCATTATAGATATAAAGGGAACAGTGATAGTCAAATGCTTAAGAACTGGACGCTATACGCTGCCTTAAAATTCCACACTGTTTCCATGCAATTCCTTCCGAATGAAGAGGACTTCAAAGACCATCCCCAGAAAATTCAAGATATACGTTTTGTCATAAAATATCATTAATATATGGTATTTTAATAAAAATCGTTAAGCCATTTTTTAGAGAAAAAAAAATTTTAAAAAATGTTCCATATAAAGGGTAGTTTGGGGTGGGGGGGGGATTTTCTTGAAAATCTTTGTGTCACATCTTCAGAAAATACTGAACATAAATGCTAAGTTTGGTGTTTAGCCGATCTTTCATTTTGAGTTATGCTGTTCACACACACGGACTGTTTTCTAAAAAATGCTTTATTTTTATTATTTATTTATTCATTCATTCATTCATGGGACCTCAAAACATGTATTTCTTGGGAAATCTCTATCAAATTTTTGTGTGGAATGCAATACCTTCTCTGCATACGTGGTAGAGAAAGTAAAAAAACTGAGTTTCCATTGCATTGAGAATGTCTTCAGACTGGTTATTTACAGTGACATCCTTAAAATAAGTTTCCTTCTGTTTGCAAGCAACTTTTGCATCAACATCTCTTGCTTCCACCGACGATATTGCATGAAATGCCGCATCTCTCTCACAAACGAAAAAGCCAACCAGGCATTTGCTTGGAAGTCTTTGACATCTAAAAACATTGCAAATTCCTTTACTTTTTCTTGGAGTAAAGTGTTGTTGAAAGAGTGGTGGGTTTGATGTTGTGCACATGCTTCTTTGATCTGCTTCATTTCATTTTATCCAACAGCTCAAATTTCTGTTTATTTTCCTGTGTTTAACAACGAAAATCACATTAAAATAAAACTTTTAATTCAAACAAAATTGGAAAAACAAGTAAACTCAAGTTTGAAACAGAAGTACATTATGTATAACCAATACCATATCACTGCGCAAAAATATCAGTTTGCTAACCTCAGAAAGTGGCTACACATTTTTTGGTACTCTTGATAGATGTAATTAGTTGCTCAGAGCACAAAATACTTATCGCAGCAGATACTATGCAGTTTATTTCTGACAACAGTGCGAAATTGAAGCAAAAATGTATTAAGATACAATATGTAATAACATTTTTTGTCCAAGAATAGATGAAATAACACTATCAAAGAAAGCATATTTTATGATTAATTTCATAATTTCAAATGTTCATAATTAACAGGTATGTAAAATTGAGAGTTGTTTGCATTATTGTATGGGATTTAAGCGGGAGATTTAAAATCTTTATGTAAAACTGAAATATACACTGTATTGAGGTATGTTATTCTGAGATTTCACTGTCTCTGATAATGCTGCAATGTAAATAAACATTACACTTCTGTAGTGAGAAGTTTTGTGTGGTTATTACGTTGTAGCCTTAGTGGGTTCGTGTGTTTGCGCGTGCATGCATGAGCATTTATGATTTTATAAAAAGTTTTAAATCATTCTAAGAATAGTGACAAATAGGCAAAAGCAAAAACTGAGTATTCTCAGGAACTGAACAAAAATGTATTTGGTAAAGGTAAACCCAATTAAAAGACGGGCAAGAAATAATATGCCCTGTTATCAGGCTTGAGGTTCTTATACATGCCATAAATCTACAACACGGTACCACCAGCTTTATTTCCCTTCCAAAGGAAGCCATATCAAGGATTTTTACACCCAAAAATTCCATCCCCCTCTGCCTGGTTTACCTGCAACCTTGAGAACTAGAGGCTAGCATGGTAACACTAGAGCACGGACGACGACAATCCCATTGTACTTGCAATGAATTGTATGATGTAACTATTTCTGCAACGGTTTATCTCAATTAACATGAAGTAGATAAAAAAAAATTATGCTTTCTTAAGAATGGTGTGTAAAGGTTATGTAATAATAAGCAATAGTGAGTAAAGAAAGTAATGTGTATGTAACACATCAGAATATTACTATGTTTTCCCTTTGTCTTCAATGGTAACACCAATTATCTTTTTGTTTTCAATTGTGGATTTATCTACTAAATCCTACATAACTGGTAATCATTAAGTGATAGACGAAAATGTAGAGCTCTTTAAAATGCACAGTTGATTTCAAATAACTTTTTTTGTGACATTAAGCAAGTCCTGTTGATTTTCAGTTGTTTGTTGCAATTGCGTGGTAAGAGTATGGAATTTTGAGGCCAGCATATAGCATCCAGTTCGTAAACCTTTTGACTATTGCTGCTGCTTTTGTATCTGCAATGAATTGCGTGATCTAGCTATTTCTACACAGGTTTATCTGGATTAAAATGAAGTAGATAGAAATATAAGCTTTAGTAATAACAGTTTTATACCCAGTAATATTAGTGGGTAGAGAAAGTCATGTGAACATAAGATTTTTTTCACTTTAATTAAAGTTAAAAACAGGACATGTTTCAGAATTAGTTGATCATGTTTTAAGTTATTGCTTTAGAAATTCAAAGCCAGTTTAACGATTCTTGAAAGCAAATTGGGCATCTCAAAAGACTGTATATTGCATCAAACTACATCATTTGCAGGTTTGAATTTTATGAGAAAATCAACCTGGAACCTTATCTACAAGCTCCTGAACCAACCAGAGCAGATTATACTCTACATGCAGTTCTTGTACATAGTGGAGACAACCATGGTGGTCATTACGTAGTTTTCATCAATCCAAAAGGTGATGGAAAGGTAGGAATGCTAGCATTAAATTATGTAACACGTAAAGTATTTTAAAATGCAAATAACTTATGATTAGAATCTACTACTTCTGATTCTCAAATCTTGGAAAGGATTAAAGGTTTTCATAATTGTAGGGTAAGTCCTGCAAAGCCTTCCACTAGAAATACATTAAAATGTCAGCTCATTTATGAGAAAATGCTAGAAACTTGGCATTAAAAGCTGCATATACTACCCTCCTAAACCAAAAGGACATTTTTCAACATTTATTCTTCACTGTAGCGTATTTTATGTATTACTTGACCAGTGTAGTTTCTGTTATTTAGGTGGTTTTTTTCCCCTTCCCAGTTACGGTAATGTGATATTTGATTTCATTACAGAATTTTATGCAATTCAAAACCAATATTTTGAGCCAGAAAATAGGATATAACTTCTTTGCAAAGGAATTTCTTTGTAAAAAGTTGAAGATACATTAGGTTGTTAAGCTTAAGGAATATAAGTTAAGAATACAATATACCTTAATGAAAAATGTTTTGTCTAATACTTTTTTGGATGTGGCAGCATTAAATAGGTGTATTTAACTTAAATTGCTTTTTATATATATTGTACATCATAAGTATGGCAAAATAGAAAATTGAGAAGAATTTTCACTATAAAAATACAAATCTACACAACACCATAATTATTTCAGCAGATAACATACATTTTGATAATATAATACTTATGAAAATTATGTTGATTTTACATGAAAATGTTTTTTAATAAAAGTAAGTTTTCAGCAATATTTATGTAACTTAAGTTTATAATGACCAAGCAGGATGGCTTAGGTGGTAATGTCTGTGGCCTGCACTCAGGAATCCCAGTGTTAACTCCTGGGGCCGATCAATCTGACCGAAGGTTTTTTTGCGATTTTTCTCGGTCGCAAATCAAATGCTAGATTGGATAATTTGAGCCGCAAAGTTTTGTATCATCCCGTTCATCACTACAATTCATTTCCTTCTTCACCGCTATACCAGGCATTGGGCTATCACCCATCCTGGATATGCTATGATCCAGAGTTTGCTTGCTCCTTGGCAGGCTACTGACTCAAGGCATTGGCTTATAAGTCCTCCAAAGAGGAGGGTAATCAGTTAAAGATGTAGTAGTTTATAATGATATTAACTTGTTATCCACAAATTAATCTCAAAATTGGACTATTCTGTTCAAAGTGGAAAATATATCTTTTTCCTTAATAGTTTTTCTTAAATACAGTTAAAGCATTCATATAGTTTACTTCTCATCCTTTACAGAAAGATGCTCCCAAAATGACGACCTGTTTTTCTAGAACCAAGTTGCAAAATGTAGTTCGCTTCTGGGTGGAGATTACAAGAGCTTGTTGATTTTCAACAATTGTCAGTTTTTTTGCTTTGGGTTTTCTGGTGGCCAGAACGATCAAGAAATCGTTGCTGTATGATTGACCATCTAGGACAGTTTTCTAACACCCTCTTAATGCTGATACTTCAACCATATCTTGCACAAAGATTAATTTTATATTGTGAGAAGTAACCTGACTAAATGAAAAAGTACTTAAATCTGCCACAATGCTCCTTTTACAACATCTACAAAATAAGAACGTTTGATTCCAAAGTCTTTTCAACAATAATTTCACTGTATGATGAAATTTACATAAATCTTTGCCCTGATTCAGAATATGTTAGCAAGTTTGTTAGTGCTTATCGTAGATTTATCATTTCAAAAAAATTAGTCATGCTGTTATCCAGACAAAGAGTTACTTTTGAATAATCCTTCAAAACTGGTACACATTTATTTCCACTTATTCCGTTTAAATAAAGCTTCATGCTATAGAGTGGCTAACAGGCCATAACCTTTTTGCTTTTTACCATAGGAAACAAAACTCATAAACCATTAAAATGGTATGTAAATACTGCATAACCATTTCTAGCTTGGCGGTATCATAATTTTCTCAATATGTGCACAGCAGATTACTTTGCCAGCTGCTTTGCTTTTTTGTTCATCCTCCCAGTACTTTGCCCAATTTATTTACTTCTGTCAGATTTCACAATGATTTCCAGATTTTCCTCCTTGTGATTATTATTGTGTGAATTAAATATGTCATAACCTTCATGTTCATGGAACCATTTGAAGTCAGTATTTTGGTTAAAAAGTGTTTATTCATATGTCATTCCCAAGTCACTTGAAAGGTAAACATAGTTACGAGTGTGTTCCCAGTGGCATTGAGATGTTGTTGGAGGCTACCATATGACATCCATTTTGTTGCATGGTACTCTCTTAGACCTGTTATCCTCTAAGGGGATCACAGAATTTTTTATGTTCTTTAAAACCCTACTAGAGTCCGGAGCATACACAAAGGCGGGTGAATGCAGGGTTTACAGTAGCATTGCTGTGAGTCCATCATTTGCCAGTGCATAATAATGAGGGGAAATGAAACAAAGAGACAATGTTCTCTCTCCCTCCATCTCTCATCCACTGTGTGCGTTTCTGGCTATAATTGTCAATCTTCTTGAATCCTTTGACTGTCAAAAATTTATTTTATATATCACTTCTAGCAAACTTTCTAAAGGTTGAACCGGTCCATATTGTCAGCAGTATGGTTCTTGTTAACAATCACTTATATAATACATATCGCTTTATATAATAAACAACTTGTGTATTGATAGTGTGAAGTTCTCTTTGCATCGTATAGCAGTTTCTAAATAAAATACATATCACTTTATATAATAAACACCTTGTGTAATGTAATGTGTAGTTCTCTTTGCATCGTATAGCAGTTTCTAAATAAAATACATATCACTTTATATAATAAACACCTTGTGTATTGTAATGTGTAGTTCTCTTTGCATCGTATAGCAGTTTCTAAATAAAATACATATCACTTTATATAATAAACACCTTATGTATTGACTAATTTTGAAGATTTAGAAGCTAGTAACAGTGATGTGTGTCATAATTTAAAATAAAAAGAGTTGAAGGTTGTTACACTACATCACTAAAATATTCTTACATGTTGAGGACATGCTGATGATGGGAGCAAACCGTCTCCCGAAACGCGTTCAAGTAAGAATATTTTAGTGAAGTAGTGTAACAACCTTCAACTCTCTTTATTTTAAAATACCTTGTGTATTGATAATGTGAAGTTCTTTGTGTCATATAGCAGTTTCTAAATAAAATCCTAAAAAGAAATAATGGAAAAAAGGGCTTTTTATGCTCAATCTGTGCTCAATTCATGAAACTGTGAATATGCATGAATTCTTTTGTCTTAATTTGGAGTGTTGAAAACGCACTAATTGATCCAACATCTTTGCCCCTACATACTTGATCCTTTAATGGCATAAAGTTCACCAAAGGATGAACACTTTCATTTACTACTTAGCTATTTTGAGTTGATTTTTGCAAGTTACATTACCTACTTATAATTTATGGGAAAATGTTTATGAAGCTAATTGTTCCTTTTGTACTAATTGTACTGACTTATTTTCTAAATTTACTTCTCCCAGCACTATCAGGTGACTCATTCCAAGGAAATTAAAAAGAAACCCATCATTCCTCCCCTCTTCCCTTAAAACTGATCCATCTACAAAGAATAACCCATTCGCTGCACACTGACAAATGGCAGAAGCAAGGCTACATACATCACAGCTTAAGGAAAAGGACCCACAGAGAAGTGAGGGTAGGAAATACCCCCAACATAATCGCTGTGGGATAAAGACCAGACCTATGCTGACAATGCGAAGTACAGCTCCAGACCAAAATACGAAGCAAAGGAAGAGCCAAGAAAAATGCAACAGGCTGGAGATTCGCAGGCAGACCCACCTCATATGATTCCCCAACCCCTATAAAGAACTCTTCCATCATTTCCGAGTCCCTGAGACAGCTGAGAAGGACCTCGGTGCTAATAGACTAAATTTGTAATAGCCGGATTTTGTTTTTTATCTCTTTCTCTAACCAGCACCTATAAAGACAATCTTAGTATCCCATTAGATCAACTTTTTTCCGGTCACCCTTTATTTAATTCCAGGGTCCGAATTTGCCGGCCGCAGAGGTAATGTAATGAAGTAAGGTAGTGAGATTCGAACAAAGTATCGAGGAATTAAGGCTGGTTCACAACCAACGAGAATGGTAACCAGAACGAGAACGAGAAAGTTGAAATACATGTATTCAAATGGGAATGTTCACAACCGACGGGAAGCCTTCCCGGCCCCCGGGAACGGAAAAGAAGAGTTGCCCAACTTTTAACTTTCTCATTCTCGGGCACGGCATATTAGATCCCTATTGTGCATATTAGACTCTTCACTCTAGACGTTGTTTTAGGCGGCCGTGACATGAAACAGCCACTAGTGCCCTTTATAGTTGCAAGCTGGAAACATGAAAGTGGAAGGAATTGGTAGTAAATGTGCTTCCTAACCTCATCCCGACACCCGCAAATCTAATCAGCATTGGTTCCTCTGGTGAAGGGATCATTTGTAGTTTGTTCATATGCAACTCAAAACTGGCTATTACCTAAAAAACCAATGGCAAAAGCTACAAAGAACAGCTAAAACCAGTGGAAATGAGAAAAGAACAATAAACAATTTGAATGTATGCCATTAAATAAAGGAATGAAAGCTTGGCATAAGTAGAGGGATCAGAAATGTAATGGATATACATGTAGATAATGTTTACTCTATCGAATTTTGACGTTGGCTTGCCTAAATTGGAAGTAGGTGAAAAAATGTCATTGGTCAGTTAAAAACAAATGAAATCCCAATGCGCAAAATCGACTTTCACTTTGTGATCGATATGCATTCCTGTTCTCGTTACCGGGTTGTTGTGAATCAATATCTTGCATGGTGCATTGCTTCCCGTTCTCGTTTCCGTTCTGGTTACCGTTCTCGGGCGGTTGTGAACCAGCCTTTACGTTAGTATTATCAATATGCCAGAAAATGTTGAAACCTTGTGACATGACAATGTAGAATGCAAGACTGCACAGTCGATGTCAGAATAACATTTAAGAGCCGTGTATTATCTCTTGGTGTTCCTCTGCATGGTAATAGTCCTCTCTAGTTTCTGCCAAATGAACTTATCAGGATATTGCTGGATGGAATTTCAGAATTAAGATTCAGTCATTGTTTTTCCTAATGTGGATATTTTCCCCACACTGAGTTTTGTCCTGCCTGTAGCATTTTTGAGGATCTCATGTTTTAATTTGGAATGTAGTCCATTTTTAATGGAATAACTTTTTGGAGGCCAGATGATGTGCAACAGTTACATCGATATGTGGTACTCAACAGTGCACAGGCAAATAAATATTCCCATGAGCAAAGACAAATATGAATGTGAACTAAACAATATAAACATAGCTACGGAAAATGGATTTTGGAAAGAGCAAAGGCACAAAAAGGTAAATGCGGTATAAAGCAGGAAGAGGGGAAAAGACGCAGCACACACAGTTTTCTGAAAATTCCAAAAGATTTAAACAGCACATCATTTCGAACCCAAAAACAGTTACTCCATTAAATATGTACTAAATTTCAAATTAACAGTTGAGATCCTGCTGGAGAACATTTCTGAAATTGATCAGATTGTGTAATCATATCAGAAATCCAAAACTACTCAAAATCGTCCTATGCAGAACAGAACTTTGTGGAGAAATATCCACATTCAGAAAAACAAGGGCCGAATCTTTAAATTCAAAATCCATGTCGGAGACAAACTGATGCAGAAGTTGATCCAGTTACCACCAGAGAGAAACACAAGTACCATGCCGAGGAATACCAGCAGTCAACCTGGAACTAAAGGTGGGAACAAATTAAACGTGTTTTCCATAAATTATAAGCAAATGTGTTACAAAAATCAACTCAAATTAAGTTGCTGTTACACATCAATGTCACAAAAGTCCACCATAATTATTGAAACTTTCACTTATGTTCAGCTCTTTTTTTTTTTTCTCTCTTTATTTTTTAGCCTTCTTAAAATCATGTATTATTCATAGTAGCAATGCTATGGGCAGAGTAATAGTGGCATGCATTTAGATCAAAAGTCAGCCACGCCCTTAGCTCCTTGCAAGTAAACAGTTTGTTTTGGAAAACTGAATTTAATATACATTATGTTTGAATGTAAAAAAAAGTAAAAAAAAGAAATTAACAGCAAGCTTAAAACTGGACAAAAAAGCAGTGACGAAAAATATATTTGCTAAAGAATGAGGAGTGTGGGACAGTATTTATATAAAGTGAGAAATAAGGGAAATGGACAGTAAAGAGAGGAACAGAAAGTTGAAAACATTGTAATACAGAAATAAGTTTGGTATGTAAAGTGGATGTCTGCTGAATGAATGAATAAATGATGGATGGACAGGGCCAAATTTCTGCAGACAATCTTATTTGTTGTAACATTCTTAGCGCTTGAATAAATGCATATATCATATGAAATTTAATATAAATCTTTAATGTTTGAGATATTAAAAATGTTGGTTTAAGGTTCCCTAACTACTTTAATTAGCACCTGCCTAAGATTAAATATTAGGTTATCAAGTGTACAGGGCAGGTTAAACAGCAGACTTTTGGGGGTAAAGAATGACTTCTCAAATTCATAAAAAATTTCTAGTTGTGGAGTGAAATCCCACAATAAATACAATCAATTTTTCTTTCAGTGGTGTAAATTTGACGATGATGTAGTTTCAAGATGCACAAAGCAAGAGGCTATAGACCATAACTATGGGGGTCATGACGATGACATGAATATGACAGTAAAGCATTGTACCAATGCTTACATGTTGGTGTATATACGTGATTCTGAGCTGAAAAATGTACTACAGGAAGTGACAGAAGAGGATATTCCACAGGAGGTGAGTCCACTGGCTTTACACCTAGAAGTGAAAAGAGTCTAGTAATGACACGTATTTTTCAGGTTTTACCTATAATGATTCACCATTTTATGAGATATGTTTAAAATAAAAAGGTTATAAATAGTTTCTTTCATATTCATTATTGATTTTAAGGAAGATAACAGTAAGAATTTTATTACATTAATAGAAAGTATAATACAAATATTTGGAAGGCACAATTATCTGCTGAAACTATAGGATTTTGTGCTAAGTTTACCAGATGGGATTTGTAAAAATTAAGGAAATTTCTTATTTTTAGAGCAAATGTTACAAAACCAACATTTTTATGAACCTATTTCAAACATCCTCAGTTTCATTAAGAAATAGTATTTTCAACATCAAACCGCTGAATCTACAGTTTTTTACACCTTAAATGTGAAGTATGCAGGAGACATAAAAACAATATCCACACTTTTAGATTATAAATGATTGTATTTACAATCAAGTTTGATTGTATATACAGTAAAACTTTGTTAATTTGAAGCCACCAAAACTAAAAATTCAAATTTAGCTTTATATTAATTTCAGAATAATCAAAAATAAAGCTTTATATTATATACTTTAGACAAAAAAATTGGGTATTCATAAGTAAGTGCTGTCTCATACTTACCTACTCATTCATGTGCCATTCGCATGTGCAATGGAGTATTTTCCCACAGTATGAAGTACCAACATTACATGAATACTGAGTGAATTCAATGCAGCTTGTATTTATCAGTCTCACATTACTGTTAATTCAAATTTTATGTTTAGTTTCTGAGTAAGGAGCATACTCAAATTCAAAAAAGGATTAAAGAAAGCTGTGTATTGGACTATAATGTTATAATTTCATTTTCTTAATATGGCAGAAGTTTCCTCATAATTTGAACTATAACAGTCTTGTTAGTGCTTTATGCATTTGATAATATTATGGCGCATATGAAGTGGGACTGTAAAGAAGCCAGACCTAAGTTTTCACTCATTTTTGCCACTTCAAGGATGAAGAGGGGTGTAGGGCATTGATCTGTGGACACTCCTCTGCTGTCACAGGAAGTTTCACTCGTGCACAGTGGTTAGTCTGGGCATAACCAGGTTAGAAGCGAATCATGTGTCAGCTCCATCGGAATAATGCTGACTGCTAAAGTATAACAGTGTGTTAACATCAAATTCCTCATAAAATTTAGAAAATCTGCTTTAGAGACATACATATTTTTGACAGAAGATTATGGTGATCATTGTCTATCTCATATGCAAGTTTTGAGTGAAATAAAAAAAAATTAAAGGAGGTTAGGGAAGATTTCAGGGATGATCCAAAATCAGACTGTCTTCCCACTATAAAACTGAAGAGAATGTGGAGAAAGTTGCTAAAATTATTCGAGGAGACCACCAATTGAGCATATTAACATCAATAAAGAAAGTGTTAGACAGATTTTTGCATGACGATCTGGACTTAAAAAAGGTGTGTGCTAAAGTGGCACCAAAAATTCTCACACCTGCACACAAGGAACATTGAGTAAATTGCTGTGTTGACATTCTTGAAAACATTTAAAATAATCCTGATTTCTTAAAAAATGCAATTACATGAGAGGAAACTTGGATTTTCCAATACGATCCAGAGACTAAGCAACAATCTATGTATTGTGAGATCCTGCATATTCAAGCACCGTAGAATCTTTGTTTTGGCACACCATCTTTCTTTTAAGTGCAAGTAATGAGTCCTGGAACAATTTTCCTGTCATCCAAGCATTTTTGGATGCCTGGTATTTATAGAGTAAATGCTTCACTCTTTTGAAGCATTGAAGCTTTACAAATTTGCACCAGTAGTTTTGTGCTCCCATTAGTGTTGCAGTACAACAAAACTGTGAAGTCAGTCTTTTTATGGCTTTTGTCCATGGCACTTCTCACTGTTGGCTGCCAATGTTAACTTCATTTGAGCTTCATAAAAAAGCATTGTCTGTCTGTATTGAAAATGTCATCTCATATTCTGCAATTATTGACACCACATTTTCCTTTCACTGATCAACAGAAGTTGCATCACTGCAAAAAGCTATCTTACTGTATAGCATAGCTTGAAAGATGTAGATGTTTGAACAATGAAATTCTCCAAATCCTAGTTTCAGTATCAAATACATTGAGAGGATAGAAGTGATGAGCCTTAGCAATTCCAGTTTTTTAAATTATTTGTAACCTTATATGCAACGTCTTAAAACATTGTACTTTTGCTTTTGTTGCAATATTGTATTACAAAAGTGAGATAATTATGTACAAACACAAATACTTAAGTTGGAATTGCTTGTAACACTAAGTACAACTCAAAGCATGCAATGCAATATGACTTTAACTAAATGTATTTAATCAGAAGTATTGTATGTATTGTAATGAAAAGAAGCTAGAAACAGTGATGTGTATTGAATTTATTTAAAGGTGAGTCGAAATTGTTACACTAACATCACTTAAGTTTACTCACTTAACATGTTTCGGGAAACCGTTGTTCCCATCCTCAGAAGGTTAACTCGACTGGCCCGTGTTGTTGGTGTTTCCGTTTTTTGGACTGGATCCTGTGGTGGCATCTTGTGGTGGAGAAATGTACTTCCAGAGAGGATTTGGTGGCGGCAAATCAAAATTCATTAGATGTGTGTTGTGTTTTAGAATGGTGATCTTCTCCCATGCATCTAATTCGGCTGCAAATTTGGCTGGTTTGACTAATGTAATATTGGGTTTGATGTTGTGATTAGTGATCCAAAAATGGTGTGAAACTGCAGATTTGTCCATTTGTTTGTATTTAATACATCTCATGTGCTCCTTTAGCCTAGTTTCTAAGTTTCTTTTTGTCTTACCAATGTATACTTTATTGCAATCTGAACAATTGATTTTATAGATTCCAGCTTTTTTGTCTTGTGGAATGGGGTCTTTTAACTTTTTACAAAGTAATTTCTCTATGTTAAATTTGTTCTGTGGAGCTAGGCTGATGTTATGTTTCATGAAAATCTTCTTAAATTTGTGAAATGTTCCTGGGTGGTATGTGAATTTCTTGAACTTTAGTTCTTTATCTTGCTGGCTGAGATTAGTTGTGTTTCTGATGTGCATCTGTCGTTTGAATTTTGCAATTTTTTTGTCAATAGTTGCTTTGTTGTACCCATTATGTATTGCTGTGTCTACTACATGCTCGTATTCTAACTGGTATTCTTTTTTATTTAAGGGGGTATATACCAGTCTATGTGTTAGGCTGTTTAGTACTGCATGTTTGTGTGTGGTTGGATTGAAACTCTTATTTTTTATGTAATTAGTAGAGTGTGTTGGCTTCCTGTATATGCCAAAGGTTAGGTTCTTTTGTTCTCTGATGATTTTTAGGTCTAAAAATGGTAGCATGCCTTCTTTTTCTATTTCTATGGTGAATTTTATTGATTGGTTCTGTAGGTTTAGTAAGGCTAAGGAGTCTTGTATGAACCTATTAGGGACAACAGCGAAGATGTCGTCAACATATCTGTGCCAAACTTTAAACATGTATGGAAAGTAAGTTGTTATGTGTATTTCTAAGTAGCTCATAAATAAATCTGCCAAGAAGGGTGAAAGTGGGTTGCCCATGGTTAGACCAGTTGGTTGTTGATAGAACTTCTTATTGAAACTAAAACAATTTTGTCCAATGCATAAATTGGTAAGTTGTATGAGGTCTTCTATTTCTTCTTCAAGTAGGTTAGTCTGCTGTAGCCATTTCTTTAATTGACGCAGGAGTTGATCTGTAGGGACACTTGGAAATAGTGCAGTGACATCAAAGGAAACTAATCTGTCTTCTGGTTCGAGTTCCAGGGATTTTATCTTCTGTATTAAATCTTCTGAATTCATTATGTTTTTGCTGTTGAATTTTGGTAGTGAAGAGAATCTCTGTACTAACCATTTTGCCAGTTTGTAGGTAGGAGAATCAATATTGCTGACGATTGGTCTCATCTTATTACCCGGTTTGTGTATTTTAGGTAGAGCATACATTCTTGGTAAAATGGGATGGTCTGGTTTTAATCTAGATTTATCAGTGTCTGTTATAGTTTTGCTTTCCTGGATGGTTTGATTGAAGGCTTTTAAATGTGATTTTAATGGGTCTTCTTGAATTTGTATGTAATTTTCTTGTTGCAGCATATTTTCTACTCTGGTAATATAATCATCTTTTTGAAGTACAACTAGTTTATTTCCCTTGTCAGCTTTTGTGTATACTACTGGTTTTGATTTTAATGTTGTGATCAAAACATTAAAATCAAAACCAGTAGTATACACAAAAGCTGACAAGGGAAATAAACTAGTTGTACTTCAAAAAGATGATTATATTACCAGAGTAGAAAATATGCTGCAACAAGAAAATTACATACAAATTCAAGAAGACCCATTAAAATCACATTTAAAAGCCTTCAATCAAACCATCCAGGAAAGCAAAACTATAACAGACACTGATAAATCTAGATTAAAACCAGACCACCCCATTTTACCAAGAATGTATGCTCTACCTAAAATACACAAACCGGGTAATAAGATGAGACCAATCGTCAGCAATATTGATTCTCCTACCTACAAACTGGCAAAATGGTTAGTACAGAGATTCTCTTCACTACCAAAATTCAACAGCAAAAACATAATGAATTCAGAAGATTTAATACAGAAGATAAAATCCCTGGAACTCGAACCAGAAGACAGATTAGTTTCCTTTGATGTCACTGCACTATTTCCAAGTGTCCCTACAGATCAACTCCTGCGTCAATTAAAGAAATGGCTACAGCAGACTAACCTACTTGAAGAAGAAATAGAAGACCTCATACAACTTACCAATTTATGCATTGGACAAAATTGTTTTAGTTTCAATAAGAAGTTCTATCAACAACCAACTGGTCTAACCATGGGCAACCCACTTTCACCCTTCTTGGCAGATTTATTTATGAGCTACTTAGAAATACACATAACAACTTCCTTTCCATACATGTTTAAAGTTTGGCACAGATATGTTGACGACATCTTCGCTGTTGTCCCTAATAGGTTCATACAAGACTCCTTAGCCTTACTAAACCTACAGAACCAATCAATAAAATTCACCATAGAAATAGAAAAAGAAGGCATGCTACCATTTTTAGACCTAAAAATCATCAGAGAACAAAAGAACCTAACCTTTGGCATATACAGGAAGCCAACACACTCTACTAATTACATAAAAAATAAGAGTTTCAATCCAACCACACACAAACATGCAGTACTAAACAGCCTAACACATAGACTGGTATATACCCCCTTAAATAAAAAAGAATACCAGTTAGAATACGAGCATGTAGTAGACACAGCAATACATAATGGGTACAACAAAGCAACTATTGACAAAAAAATTGCAAAATTCAAACGACAGATGCACATCAGAAACACAACTAATCTCAGCCAGCAAGATAAAGAACTAAAGTTCAAGAAATTCACATACCACCCAGGAACATTTCACAAATTTAAGAAGATTTTCATGAAACATAACATCAGCCTAGCTCCACAGAACAAATTTAACATAGAGAAATTACTTTGTAAAAAGTTAAAAGACCCCATTCCACAAGACAAAAAAGCTGGAATCTATAAAATCAATTGTTCAGATTGCAATAAAGTATACATTGGTAAGACAAAAAGAAACTTAGAAACTAGGCTAAAGGAGCACATGAGATGTATTAAATACAAACAAATGGACAAATCTGCAGTTTCACACCATTTTTGGATCACTAATCACAACATCAAACCCAATATTACATTAGTCAAACCAGCCAAATTTGCAGCCGAATTAGATGCATGGGAGAAGATCACCATTCTAAAACACAACACACATCTAATGAATTTTGATTTGCCGCCACCAAATCCTCTCTGGAAGTACATTTCTCCACCACAAGATGCCACCACAGGATCCAGTCCAAAAAACGGAAACACCAACAACACGGGCCAGTCGAGTTAACCTTCTGAGGATGGGAACAACGGTTTCCCGAAACATGTTAAGTGAGTAAACTTAAGTGATGTTAGTGTAACAATTTCGACTCACCTTTAAATAAAAAGAAGTATTGTGTTGCTCCCTCCCCCCTTCCTGACTTGAACCTACCATCAAAGTACCTCTGTACAGAAAACGCAAGAGGAATTGGAAGAAGCATAGTAATTCAAACTTTTACCTCCCTATTAATTGCAGATGTGATAATACAAAAAAACTCTGATGTGTTACACTCACATAACTTTCTCTAATCTTGTACAATCTAATTTTACAAACGCCTATTCTCCATATGCTTCATGTTAATCGAGATATCGAGATGTCAATCTTATTGGTAATTTTCTTGTAGATGCAAGGGGAATATGGTAGCTTTTAAGCGATAGTCAAATATTTTAACGCTGGTTGCTATGTGGCGAATTCCATTCTCTTTGCATGTTCAGGACATAAAAAAATGAATAACGAATTTGAGAAAAAGTATAAGTATTGGAAAATTTAAGGAAATAACAAGCAATATCTCGAAAACGGTTCACTCAACAAAAGAAACGTATATGACATAAGTTGTGTATTTTAACGCGATCTACATTTTTTGTGTAGTAAAATTTTGTCTATCTCTTATGGTTTACCAGTTATGCAAAAGTCGTTCACAATGAAGAATATTTTTGGAGACATTCCCAGAAAATTCGAGATATACATTTTATTTGTCATGACAATATCTTAAACATATGATATTTTAATCAAAATCGTTAGAGCCGTTTTTGAGAAAATTAAAATTTTCGAAAAATGTTCCATGTAAAGGGTAGTCTGGGGTGGGGGGATTTTCTTGAAAACCTTCGTGTCGCATCTCTGGAAGATACTGAACCTAAATACCAAGTTTGGTGTTTATCCGACTGTTCGTTTTTGAGTTATGCTGTTCACAGACACACAGACAGACACACACACGGACATGTTTCCAAAAATGCTTTTTTTGGATTCAGTGATTCTCAAAACATGTATTTCCGGTGAAATCTCGGTATCGAATTTTTGGGTGGAATGCAATACTTCCCCTACTTACTATACGTAGTAGAGAAAGTAAAAATCTGATGTGTTACACTCACATGACTTTCTCTACTCTTGTACAAACTATTTATACAAACGCTTATTCTCCATCTACTTCATGTTAATCGAGATAAACATTTGCAGAGTCTATCTTATTGCTAATTTTCTTGTTGATGTAAGGGGAACATATATTTACAAGGGCAATTTGGAATTACAGTAGCCTTTAAGTACATACATATCTCTTAATAGCTGGTTGCTAGGTGCAGCACCATTCCCTTTGCCACAGATTAATACTCTTTGCATATCCAAGACAAAAAAATGAATAACGAATTCCCATTTGAGAAAATAAGTATTGAAAAATTTAAGGGAATAACAAGCAATATCTCAAAAATGGTTCACTCAACAAAAAAAATGTATATGACATAAATTGTGTATTTTAACGCGATCTACATTTTTTGTGTAGTAAAATTTTGTCTATCTCTTATGGTTTAGCAGTTATGCAAAAGTCGTTCACAATGAAGAATACTTTTGGAGACATTCCCAGAAAATTCAAGATATACATTGTATTTGTCATTAAACTATCTTAAACATATGATATTTTAATCAAAATCGTTAGAGCCATTTTTGAGAAAATTAAAATTTTCGAAAAATCTTCCATGTAAAGGGTAATCTGGGGTGGGGGTATTTTCTTGAAAACCTTCGTGTCGCATCCTTGGAACATACTGAACCTAAATACCAAGTTTGGTGTTTATCCGACTGTTCGTTTCTGAGTTATGCTGTTCACAGACAGACACATACACGGACATGTTTCCAAAAATGCTTTTTTTGGATTCAGGGGGTCTCAAAACATGTATTTCCGGTGAAATCTCAGTATCGAATTATTGGGTGGAATACAACACTTCCCTACTTGCTATACGTAGTAGAGAAAGTAATGAACAATAATGACAAACTACTGCATCAATTTCTATTCTTAAGACATGGAAGAAGCTTACAGTGATGTTAATACATTAAAATATCAGTTGAGTTGGTTCATATTCATTCATATTTTAATGTACTGCATCATTGTTCATGTAAATGCAAGGGGTATTCAAAAGTTGTTACAGAAAGGAAATACTGCAATTGTTTTGAAATAACCGAACCTTAAACAATGTAAAAACGTATGCTTAAACTGGGGAATGCTGAATGGTTCTAATTACATGTTTGAATTAATGAAGTTTTACTGCATTTCTCTGAAGTGTCTTAATGTTATCACATCATAATTTACAGTATTATAAAAAGTCTTGACAAACGATTTTTTAATTGCTACAAACTTGCAATTCTGATTTCATAAAACATTGGAGCATCTGTTCCCACTGTTTGTTCATTTGTAATTCAAGGAAAAGCCATGTTCCTGGAGCAATAGAACCAGGAATTGCCAATGCTATGTGGATGAGCTGAGCTGCTCCAATTGCAGTGTCATTTTTCATGGCGTGGAGCACAGGCATCCATCTCAGAAAGAGGCAATACTACCATTCTTCAGGGATTGTTATAAAACGAAATTCCCATTTATTTTACATTTAATTTTTTAACACTTCTAAATTTCATGTCATTGCAAAATTATTACACTTTGCTGAATAAGAGATGGTTTTACGGCTTTAAGTTTCAGGAAGTTGGCAGACGTGCATTAATTTTGTGGTATGCCTCTGGAACATGCCAGCTCTCTGGTATATGGCAGCATGTGCCAATATTGGGCCTCTCTGACCTATAGTTCCTGTTTAACATTCACGGTGTAAGAGCCAGGCAGAACATTAAGCTAATAATTCATGAGCTGAAAAATAAAATATACAGAAGTAACAGCACCATTAGAAGAACTGAAAGATATATGAGAAATTGCAGCAGTATTAAAAGAGGAATTAATGTGTGAGTGCGAACCTTTTAAAATATATAAAGTGTGAGTGGTACACAATATAATTTTGAGCATCTTCTGTGACAAATGTAGCCAATTGTAATTGTATTTGAGAAATCTTTGCATATGAATTGAGAGGTTTTGTGCAAGTATCTTTGACTACCAACAGCTAGGCTGCCGAGCATAACATACCACAATGTTAATACAAACATCTATCACAGTTTCATTCAAGTTACTGATATTTGTCACATAGTGCTTTCTTATGCAGTACACACTATATTATGGGATAGAGAGGTCTCAAAAGAAACTAAAACTACAATTTTTAAAACAATAGAAGTATTATAACCTATGGCTCTGATGTGTTAAAAAGTATCAGTTAAAAAGTAAATTATTGGCAACAGAAATGGATTATGGAGGAGATTTGCTAGGATATCTAAAAGAGAAAAGATTAATTACAAATGAGATTATAAAAGAAAATATAATGTTCAAAATTCAATTTTAGATTTTATTCAATAGAAATAATTATAATGGTATGGGCATGCTAAAAGAATGGAAGATTTCCCAAAAGAATAATGGAGTGGATGCATCCAGGAAGGAGGAGAAAAGGAAGACCGCATAGCACGTGGATTCAAGGAATTAGCAATGATGGATTCAGAAATAGAGAAAGATTTATGGTCTAGCAGGCAAGAATGAGAAAAGTGATAAGATGTTAAAAGCTGTAGTCTTGGGTGCTGGTAAAACGTTTGTACATTGTAAAACCAGAAATAAATATATATATGCACTACGCATGCAGCAAGTTTTTTGATCTGTCAAGTATAGCCTGCTTCTTGATAGAGAAACATAAGACCAATAATGAATGTCAAAATGAAGTACTAAATAGAGTGAAACATTAACATGTAGACACACATCCTTCACTTAAGAAAATTAAGAAACATATTCCTCAGTAAAATCACGAAATTGTGCTAGACCAAGTTTGAATTGCATAGAATATGTCATATGTTTCAATTACAGTATTTACATATTATGTAACTCATTAAAAATTGTTTTTAAAATTAGTGAATTGTATTAAAATAACGCACATAATGGTAATAGCCCAATATATCATGGAGTATAAACATTTATGTTCAAATTAATAAAGCAATTGTTTAAATTGATAGTATTATCAGTAATTACAGTAGAATCTCGTTAGTACGTTTTTGCAGGGACCTAAGGATTTGGACGTCATAGGCGGGAAAACGTGTTAACGAAAATGCAAAATCTGCAATTTAAGAACATAGGTAATAAAAATCTAATAATTACTACGTCTCCATGGGCAATTTAAATCGATTTTGAGTACAATTTCATATTGAATACGATCCGTGTTTACATGTTAAATTCAATATGTTTAAATGGATTTGGATACACAAAGCCTGAGAATAAATAATTCAAGCTTTTATTTTGGTCAACTTGGATTTTTTAGGTTATGAATGTTTTTGAGAAAATAAATTGCGAATTGTGGAAGCGGCAATAGTGGTTTTGCTGTGTGTTTTATTACACATGTGATAACAATTTTTGCTAAAAAAGAAAAAATTATGAGCATGCATTGTGTTACAAGTACAATAGACGATATTATCTTTGGTGTATACAAGACGATTTGAATATGGAGGTGTTTCCATGCAACAAATTTCGTTCCGGTCTTGTTCTGATCCTATTTTCCAAGAGAAAAGTTTTGTTTTAGTATTTTTCCCTTCTTTAAAAGCAGTTTCAATCAATTTAGGTTTGTTAACAATCGTGTTTAAGGTTGACGGAGGAATGTTTAACTTCCGCACTATATCGACATGTTTTATATTTGGATTGTGATTACATCAAGGATTTTCAGTTTTTCACTGTTGGTTATTTACCTACTACACTTTCTTTTTTTCATTGTAAATGAAAAGTTAAAATACAATCTACGGTTGTTTGGTCATCACTCAACATTAGAAACTATCGTTAGCGTTTACCGCGTTTACCACGCCAAGGTAAAGCATTCTCTATCCCGCCCACAGAAATCGTGTCACACAAATATTTAAATGCATGTATGTGATTGGCTGCCGATATCCACCCCGTGACCAAGGATTGACCAAAGTAGCGAATGAGGACGTCAAACTATGAACGTGTTAAACACCTACTCCCACTGTACCGATCAAGGATTGGCCAAAACAGCGAATGAGGACGTCAAACTTCAAACGTAGTAAGCGGTACCAGGAAAACGCACTAAGCAAACATTATTTATTATATTTGGTCATTTGGTACCGGGACTTTTATAATTCAACGTAACACACGGGAAAACGTGTTAATGAGGAACGTGCTAACGAGGTTCCACTGTATAGTGAATTATATACTGTAGAATATACTACATATTCTACAGTGTTTTCTTTGTCTTAGTAGAAAAAATATGTTCTAAGCCTGATAACAGAATCCTGAATTATCATGCATAGCTACCTTCATGGTATAAATTAAAGGAGCCCATGATCACTTCTAGAGTTCTCTCTCTCTCTCTCTCCCACACACACACTCTCTCTCTCACACACACTCTCACTCACACTCACTCTCACACTCACTCACTCACTCACACAAAACCTAAGGATGAAAGTAATCTTTGTATGCTGTGATACTGCCAAGTAACATAGCTCAATGGAACTTGAATCATACATAGAGGGAACTGCTACGGTATGCTACAGTAGGCAACTAAACGAAATATGCAATGAGACGAACAGAAATGCCACTTTCATTCATAAACCATAAGCTGCACTAAAGTCAATACAACATATGATGGCTCTCTAGATTTACAGAAACAGATACATGGTGCTTAAAAGGGTGTATGATCACCACGGACAGCAATGCATGCTCTGCATTGTGCTCCCATGCTGGCCACAATGTTGGTAAGCAGTTCTTGTGATAGGGCGTTCCATTCCTCCTCCAGCGCTGTTGACAACTGTTGGATGGCCGTTGGTGCATGTGGCTGTGCTGCAATGCGTCCCCCCAAAGCATCCCACACATGTTCGATAGGACTTAAATCGGGGGGACGGGCAGGCCAGTCCATTCGCCGAACATCCTCTCATTCCAAGAGATCCTCCACTTGTGCTGTTCGATGTGGTCGTGCATTGTCATCCATAAAAATGAAGTCAGGGCTGACTGCACCCCTGAAAAGACGCACATGGGGAAGGAGTACAGCATCACAATAACGTTGACCAGTGAGCGTACCATGTTCAAAGATTTGGAGGTCGGTGCACCCATGCAACATTATGCCTCCCCAAACCATAACACCTGGACCACCAAAATGATCATGTTCAAGGATGTTCCTGGGTTCATTACATGTTCCCACCTCTTGCCAGATGAGGGTACGTTGAGAATCACTACTTAGACTGAATGTGCTCTCATCTGAGAAGAGCATGCAACCCCATTCCTCGTTGGTCCAATTTTGATGCTCTTGTGACCATCACAAACGGTGCTGCCGATGTGCGGATGTCAATGGAACACAATGTACTGGCCGTCGGGCAAAGAGACCACCTCTGTGTAGTCACCGTGCCACTGTGTATCGTGAGATTGCATGCCTAGCTGTCCTATTAAATGTCGTTGCAATTGCACCCGCTGTTTGGCATGGATCCCTTCTTGCCTGTTGCACAATGTAGTGGTCATCTGCTGCTGTAGTCGAGCGTGGTTGACCACCACCTCTCCTTGGGACAGTAGTGCCTGTGGTTTGGAAGGTTCCCCATTCACATGAAACAATGCTGTGAGCAATTTCAAACTCCTGAGCAACAGTCATCATACTTCACCCTTCTTCCAGTTTCCCGATGATTCTTCCCCATGTGAAGTCATCCAAATGGTGTCTACGGGCTATGTTGCAATGAAGAACACCACTACAGTGCACCGTAACAGCTCGCTAATTGCCACACACCATCTTGTCCTGTTTCGTCAACTGCCCCATGTTGGCCCAGACGCATTTGGCACTATAGGCTCGCTACACTCATGCCATGTGACGTCCAGCTTTCTGTGTATATGTGAGAGACCTCTGGCAACTGCTCCCGCACCTTCATCTACTTCCACCAAGTAGTTCATTTGTTATGTTATTTTACCCAACTCGATCTTAGGGAAACTTGGGAAAACAATGACAAACAGCAGAGAACGACAAACTTTATATAGAAAAGGTAGACTCAGGCAGAAAAATTCAGTTCAATGCCATAGCCAGGATTTGAAACACAGTGTTTGCCTTGCTTACCTGCTGCTCTAACCAAAATTGCAGCAGCATGGTAAGACAAAAAATCTGTCATTGAAAAAAATTTAGGCATTCAATTTTTCAGTCTGATTAGAAACCTCTCCAACCTTAGCCCACATGTAGCATGTATATGATAGAACAATTATAACAATGATGACCTAATAGTGGTCAGCTGTGAAGCCTGTGACTTAATGTACAGTTTCACGGTTTTAGCTTAAGCAGAAGCTTTAGTAAGCTACAGACATCGCTTAAGCAAGGCTTAAAATTTGGCAAGTTTTGCAAGTTTCAGTAGGGCAACCAGGTTCAGGTCAGTACTGTGTTTTTGTCCATATGGGAAGTAGAAAACAAAGCCATTATATTGATGAACAAAGCGATGAGTTTAATACTAAAATTATCGATTTCTCAGTCGTAAATCAATAGTTTTTTGTAGTTGACCATTTACCATATGCTTTAATGTGCTAAATAGCACTATTTTATTATTAAACACAACTGCTGACATTAGGAAAGTAACGACAGTATTTCAAACTTCCTCAGGCATGTTGTCAACAATGGCTCATTGGCTCTGAGAGCAAAATATTAATTGCTATACTAATACTAAGGTTGACGTCATATTACTAAATAACTACCAGTGACAAAAACAATGAAATAAATATGAACAAAAACCTTGATAAAAGTTCTCATTACAGAAAGAAGAAAAAAACCATAATTAGTCCTTAAGCTACTAAAAACGCACACACTATGAAAATAGACAATTATAGGCTCTGTAAAATTAGTACATTTTACTCCAATATCCATAAAACATATTCATATATACAAAGCCTGGGATTGCAAATAAAGGAACAAAATGGTCAACTGCCAAGCTTTAATTATGAACCAGCCTTTACTGAGAACTGTGGAATTAAGGTCATAGATTTACACTAATAAACACAATTACGGGTGTGTCATTTAGAACACAAGAGTAAGTTGAAGATAAAAGTCTTAGGTTGGCATGCACCAATCTAGAGTAAGCCCTACTTTCGTAGTAAACTACTATTCAAGTCAACACTCGGCGACTTCCATGCGAGAGTAAACTACTTCCGAAGAATTTTACTCCTTTCAGAGTAAATTACCGCAGAAGTAAATGTCGGAGATTACTATCATGTAGTATGTTACTACGGAATTAAATAAAGCACAAATATAGGTTAGAATTTACCCTTGTGACCTGGATGGAGCAACCTGTCGATTGAACTAGAATACCGTATTGTTTTTGATGCGTTCATGGATTACTTAGATTACATTGATGATCTCGATGAAGAAAACAGCGATTACTTAGGTTACATTGATCTTGACGGAAAAAAAACAATGGGAATGCGCTAGTGCTATGCGAGAACCATATGATACTTATACAGAGAGAGAAAAAGTTCAATGAACATTTTGGTATTAGGAAAGAATCTTATACACTCCTTTTGAACCTGTTTGGAGAACATTTCAACAAAACTTGGACACAAATTCAGCTCTATAATCCAAATTGCAATTATTGTTATGCATCCTATGAGTTTCGTACCAGAATACTTCAGAAGCTTGAGCCGGCATTACGATGAATTTAACATAATGTGACCGTCTTACACTGTATTAAATGGAGATATTTAGAATTGACTTAACGCTATGTAACTTTAAAGTTTAGCATCAAACGTTTCCTTCTATTACGTCAAGTTTGATTTCACATGGTAATTAAAACCAATTGGTACTAGCTCGAAGTAATAAAAGAAATATGAATCAAGAGTCATTCCCATTACGTTAAGTGCATGCCAATTACACCTTTAGTTTACCAGCATTTTCATGTCACGTTAAGTAAAGTTCATCGTAATCCCGATATTACAGGCAATCTTAGAAATAAATGTTCACCACGCGCCTGCTGGCCATGTATTTCACTGCGTTGTTACAGCACTTTTGAGGTTAAGGGCAAGGTACCTACACACACAAATATATACGAGTGTTAAGAAAATAAAAGGCAATTCTTCTTCACTTTCACAGATTTCCCATACATTGTGTGTAGAATTGACTGCACGCATGTTACTATTTTGTACCCATCCATGAATACTGTGAACTTTTCCGAAATCAGAAAGGGTATTTCTCTATCAACACATAAGTGGTCTGCGATGCAAAATTAAGATTAGAAACATTGTTTCCAGAATTTTAAGCTGCTCTTCAGTACGTTTCCCTTCGCTAGAATTATTAAACTCATCAATCATGACTTTCCAGCATCTTTATAACATGTTTTGGCTGTGGTACATTACTTGGGTCTTCATTGAAAACTTTAATAAAAGTAACCTCCTGTGAATCAGGAACTTAAGCTTATATATATAAACCTAACCCTAATCTCCCGTAAATCAGAAACATAAACCTAAAATAAAAAGTAATTAGGAACGCACGTTGCGAGTGTTGGCGGTATCTCACTGGCTTTGCAGACCAACGTAATGCAGATTATCGTACGTTTTTTTACACTCATATTGTTTAAACGGATTTTCTTTATTTCTACCAACAAACATTTATCTCTTTCACTGATGTTACTCCCCTTTTCCTATCACACATAACCTCATTCATGATTGCATCCAGTAAATCGCGTAAACAAAACAATACCTTCGGGAGTAATGAGCTCTTACTTCCGTAGTCGTAATTAAAAGAGTAAATTGTAATTGAGCTCTCCAACATTACTTTTGGAATAAATTGCTCCCATAATAACCTACTTCCGTAGTGAGGACTTCTTTAGTAAACGTTACTTCCAAAGCAATTTACTCCAGTATGGTACACTCCATCCTATGAGTAAATGAACCAGTAATTAAAATATGGTGCTTAATCGGAGAATTTATTTGAAATATAGAATAGCAGCACACTGATAAGACTATTTTCATTCAACTGAGTACTTTTGTTGTGAAATATGTGTGTACATCCTTTTTTTAGGCTGGATTTATTAAATCAAGCAGATAATTTCCATTTTAATTTTTTCTTTATATAACTTCTGCAGCTGATAGAAAGGCTTCAGGAAGAAAAGAGAATGGAACAGATTAGACGTAAAGAGAGAAATGAGGCGCATCTATATATGTCTGTGCAAGTTTTGCTGGAAGATAGCTTTGATGGGCATCAAGGCAATGACCTCTATGATCAAGACAGAGCACTCTATAGGATATTTCGTGTTCGCAAACAGACAACTCTACAAGAACTTTTAGAACAGTTGGCAGATAGTTTGGTAAGTTCCTCTTTTTTATATTATTTAAGAATGGCAGGTATAAAACACTGCTCATGGATATGTGAACTTACTGAAATGTTATATGTATTTAGAGTATTAATTTTGTAAAAATCTATACCAATTGCCCATCTGTCCAATGTAACCATAAAGTAAAAAAAAAAGTACTTAAAAGTCAAGCAGGGAGTTCATACTCATGTTTATAAACACTTTCTGTGATTATATACTCAGCTCAGTGAAAACATACTGGTTTTCATAAGAATAAAAATCTGATGTGATACATTCACAGTACTTTCTCTACCCTCTATCTTTATTAGTGGGTATACAAACTACTCTTACTAAAACTTATTTTTCTATCTACTACATTTAATCCAAATAAACCTTTGAAAAAAATAACTACATTACACATTTCATTATAGATACAAAGAGAATAGCCATAGTCAAATGTTTAAGAACTGGATGCTATAAGCCAGCCTTAAATTCCATACTGTTCCCATGCAATTGCGTGAAACAACTGAAAATCGATGAGACTTTAAAAGAATAACAAAGTGTTGAACAATTCGAACCTTTAATAATGGGTATCTCAGAAATGGCATATGCCACAGAAAAACCTATTTTAACAAAGTTGTGTGTTTTAAAGAGATCTACATTTTTTGTATGGCATGTTTTCGTCTATCGCCTAATGTTTACCACTTATGCAGGGTTGGGCAGAAAGAATAGTAGGTATAAACAGACCAGCATATTATAAGTAGTATAGCAATTTATTTGAACATATCATGAAAACAGGTAAAGGTGTGCCATTTAGTTGTTAAAGACAACAGTTACTACTTTTGAATATGACACCAGATAAATGACTACCATTACATTTTACACATTCCTCCAAGCGGTGAACGAAAGCCTGCATCACATGATGTACCATGTACACGGGGATATTCTGCATGGCATCTCGTATTCGGTCCTTAAAGTCTGCCCATGTTTGAGGGTGTATAGCGTAGATTTCACTCTTCAGATACTCCCATAAGATAAAGTCAGGGGCAGTCAAATCTGGCAACCATGCTGGCCAGTGGATATCCCCAAATCTGGAAATTAATCGGCCTTGAAATAAAGGCCACAAGATATCCATGGATCGTCGAGCTGTATGAGCTATTGCCCTGTCTTGTTGGCACCATATCTGAGGTGGGTTGTTGTTGGCCACTGCTGGAAGAAAAATGACATTAACCATACATAGCAATCACTAATGACTGTAATAGTACAGCCATTGTGGTCCTCAAAGAAATAAAGGACCTATGATGTCAAATGAAGTAACACCACACCACACTGTCACACATTCGCTATGGAACAGTTTTTCATGTAGCACACGTGGGTTACCTGGTACATAGTACCGGAAATTTTGCTTGTTCACACCCCTGCTAAGTTCAAAATGGGCCTTATCAGACATTAACTTGCTCAAAATCTGCAATTCGGCTGCTAAGCGACTAAGGAAGTCCACTGCAAACTTCCTTCGGGAAACTTTGTCACATTTATTCAGTTGTTGCGCAACCTGCATCTTGTAGGGGAGGAAGTGTAGATCACCATGGATGATATGCTGCAGGGAATGACATGACATCTAATGCTAAAGCATTCCTGACAGCGGAATGCCAAGGAATGCAGATGATAGCTTGCTGGGCTTCCTCCACTCGCGCAGCAGTTCGTTGTGGCCTTGGGCTTCCTGGACTTTTCATCTTAAGGCTAGATGCAGTAAAATTAAATTGAGTTTTATTTATGGACGCTCTTTAAGTGCTATGGTATAGCGTCCCATTCAACCACCAGCTTTATTTCCCTTCCGAAGGAAGCCATTGGGCTAGATGCAGTGGTACGAAATTGGTTCACCCACCTTATGATTGTTCAATGATTATGAACTTTGTGATGTCTCAGCCTGAAATGGTGACGAAAGATTTGTTGAACAGTAATGGGAGAGTTCTTATTTGTTAAGTAAGTTTCTATAGCAAAAGAGCGGTGCTCTACAGTTCATGCAACCATATTTGTAAATGGCAGACCTTTCCCGCTTCATTCCACATACACACACACCGCGCAGGCTCATACAATGTCTCCGTACTACGTGACTCAAATCAGGCTATTCTTTCTGTGCAACCCTGTACAAGACTATATGAAATTCCTTCCGAATGAAGAGAACTTCACAGGCTATTCCCAGAAAATTTAAGATATACATTTTGTCATGTAAATATCTTTAATATATAATATTTTAATTAAAATCGTTAAGTGCTATTTTTTAAAAAATCAATTTTTGAAACATGTTCCATGTAAGGGGTAGTTGTGGGTGGGGAATGTTCTTGAAAATCGTGTCACATCTTTGGAAGGCACTGAACCTAAATACCAAGTGTGGTATTTATCTGACTTTCCGTTTTTGAGTTATGTTTTCACAGACGCATAGATACCACGTGGAACTTTGTTTAAAATGCTTTTTTTTTTTATTCAGGGTGCCTGAAAACATGTATTTCCAGTGAAATCTCAGTATCAAATTTTTGGATGGAATGCAATACCTTCTCTTCTTACTATGTAAATGGTAGAGAAAGTAAAAAGCTTCCATCTCATGCAGCCATCTTGATCACATAAATGTACGATTATGTTTGTGTTGTCTCTACTCTTTGACCATACAGCTTCACTGATTATGTGGTGCAATGTTGCTTGATTGTTTGGCATCCTGTGTTAGTGAAGTAAAATGTTTCATGCTATTTGCTTTTGTCCCATAAATAGCCTTTGCAGAACTGTTCAGGAAGTATCCTTGTGTGCTTGACAGGAATAATGTAATGTAAATATGAAGCCCTTCAAGAAATGAAAATTGAGTTGAAGCAGCACAAAGGCATAGCTGTAAATTAAATTAATAAAGCAATAAATAAAATGAAGGAGATAGGCAAAAATATATCCATACATCAGTCAATAAGGAAATAATAATCGGAGATTGAAAAGTCATAACTCATGAGGTGCTGAATGGAAATTCAAATCAGACTCTTTAAAATGCCACCATATTTACACTATTAGTACTATCAAACAGTTTTTTTGCAAAGTTATAAATAACTGTATTTTGATGTTAACATTTTACATAGTAAGCTTAATTAATAAAGCTGACTTTCAGTGACACTTCTTGTGAAACAAGAGAGGATTTTGAAACTTTGAATGATCATGGCAATATTTGTGTATTTTTTCATAAAATTTAAGTTGCCATAGTTAAGCATTTTCATTACATGCTGTTGGGAAACATTTCTGCAGATTCTAATATATTTATATTTTAGTATATCTCATTCTGAAACCAACGACAAACAATGCATTCAGTTGTGCATTGTCACAAGACACAAACAGCTATGCTTTCATTTCTATATTTAACACCTATAGCTGCAGGCCAGAAAGAAGTAAAACAATAATCTACTTTGACTTATGTAGTATATGCATTTCCTCACAGAATATAGTTATGGTTATTACAGTTTTTGTTTCACTCAAATGTCTTGGAAAAATAATAATTTTGTTTACTGGTTGAATGCCTATAAATTTACATCATGATGCTTTAAATTGATATTGGGTGATATGTTACTATGGCATGGGAATTTAAATCTCTGATGGTAATGATAAACCGTCTCTTAAGTTAAAGTTAGCATTTTAAAATACACATTATGTTAGAAATTTAATTGTAAATTTTATAAACTAGCTATTTCTGGCCATTACATACTAGGACATACATAAGAGGTAATTTGTGAGTAGTAATGTGTTTATATGGTACCTGTTCCAGAAATATCCCATTGAGCAAATAAGGCCGTGGCCTTTCAGCTATCGCTCCAATCAAACATGCCGCCCTACACTAATAGATTTGGAAACAGACTTACATAAACCTATATTGGATGTAGCAGAAAACCAGAACCCATGGAATGTGTTTGTTGAAGTAGTACCACCAGATTCAGGTCTCCAAGCTCTTCCTGCATTTGATAAAGATTCTGATGTACTTCTATTCTTCAAACTCTACGATCCAAAGACAAAACGAATACATTATTGTGGTCATCATTATATGCCAGTTGCAGCAAAAGTTCGTAAGTAATATTTGTATCAATATACCTTGAGAATTGTATTGAGGTATTGCATGACATTGTGTGCAGCCTTTCTTGTCAACAATTAATTTGTATAACTCGGTATTCAGCTCAACTAACCACAGGAATACTCAAAGACTACTAACAGTGTAAGTAAAACATGGGATAAGGCACATGCCGTAAATGATTGTGAGAATTCTGTTTTAACACTGCTAAAAGTAGAAAGTTGAATCAGACATGAAAAATCCAGTTCAGTGGCTGGGGTTCCAATCATGTACCTTTGGCTTTTCATACCAATGCTTCTACCAAGCTCTCAATTTAATCACAGAAGGTAATAAACCTGTTGTCTAATTCATATTATATTATTCTCCTGCAAGCCTCCGTAACTCCATTTATGTAAGCAGCATCCTTACTTTTGCTACTTTATTTCTAGACTTCCAGCCCAAAATTGCAGAAATCGGAATGCCTTTCACTAAGTTATGACACTAGATGGCAGGACTGTTCCTTGTGGTGGCCACTGCTTTGTGTCTTCTGCCAGTGGTTCATGCATTATATTTAAAGGAACATCCAAATTAAAAGGTTTTTTTATCTTTAAATGCATATAGCTGGCCTCATAGTGCAGCCGAGGGGTATGAAGTTCAATTGCTAGCCAGAATATATACATTTTTCTTTAACCAAAGTTTCCGAGTATGCCCATCCAAATTACAATTTTTTATGTTTAAATACATGTATCTGGCCTCATATTATAGGGCTTTGAGGGTTATGAAGTCCAATTGCCCGCCAGAATATACATTTTCCTTTAATCAAGAAGGTTTCTCAGTATACCCATGTTTGGTGTGTGAATGTGAGTGTGCTTGGAAATGTGTTGCTGTTTATTTAATAATACCAATAAAAATGTTTGTTATTCTACTTATTAGGCAAAGCTTTCAGTTAGTGTACTATGGTTTTGTAAAGAAGATGCGACATTAATAATCAAAATGGTAAAAGTGGCCATGTTGTGTCTATTATTGCACCAGTTTCTGACAGGTTTATTATTTAAAATATTTTAAATTCTGACACATCACTGTTACAAGCTTCTAAATCTTCAAAAATTGAGGTTTATTATTCCTTCATGAAAAGTTGTAGCATGAATGACACGCACAAAAAAAAGAAAATGGCAATTTTCTTGCGAAAACTACAGACCCAAAACTTGTATTTCAGAACACTGCTTCAGAAGAAAAGGCAAAACATAGGTCATATGTTGGATTAAAGAAAGAAAAAAAAGTTACTGGAAACATTTAGTTCACTTTCATTTTAAGTTGTCCTCCGTAGACTATACCCCCGCCGCTGTATCTTTGCACTTGACAGTTCGTGTGGCTTCTCTCGTAAGGTTGGCTACATTGTGGTTGCGATGTTGCCAGAGTGGCTAGTAAACAACAACAGCTAAGTGTTCTCCTTTCTATCGTGTCTAAGCCGTATACAAAAAGTGTATGTAAGTAGCGAACGTCAATAAATAATAACTATTTCGTATTATTATTAATTGAAAATAAGCGATATAAGCAGCTTTGGTATGGTCGGATACTCCTTTCTATGATAATAGGCATAAATGTATCTATGTATGGCGTCTTAATTGGAAAGCATCAAGATTTGTGACTGGACGAGGCTGCTTTCTTTTCTTCCCTGGAGTTGATAGAAATACCTGTTGCGTTCCAGATGGTTCAGGAGATTTGTCCTCTTTCTCTTGGAGTTTTACTCCCTTGTGAATAACAGTTCTCGTGCTTAGTCCAAGAGCTGCTGCAGTTCGTTGTACGGCTTTATTCGCAGGAATAGAGGGATTGCATATTAAGCTTCACGTACTCCTTTTCCTGTTCAAAGAATTCCCGGGTTCTCCTTAATAGTTCCAATGCCTGACTATTAAGTGGCACACCTTGGCGCAAAGGATTTCCGCTTCGTGAATCATCACTCGGCGATTGGCGGCGTTTTTCAAACATTGTCGCACTTAAGTTTTGTTTAAATAAATAATATGAATGAAATATATATAAAATAGATAAATATAAATAAATATATATATATGTATAAACGAACAATAACAAAACTATCAAACAATAACCACAAACATAAATAACAATGAACAATATGTAGCTTGCAAAGAACAAATTGACGCTCGTGCTAGAGATTCACAAACTGAAGCACGTGGTTGGGAACTGTTACATCCGGCAACAGAGCCGATTCTAGTTCCGGATCCACTTTGTCGTCGACCATCTGGAATGCTGCCTTGTGATTGGCTTAGGAAGTCAAACAGTTGAAGCTTTTCATCTGTTTTTTTGTGAGTGTACCAACTTAAACGCTAGCTGTCAAGTGCAACGTTACGCGGCGGGGGTATAGTGGTATCGTGCTAGCCTCTAGTTCCCGAGGTCGCAGGTTCAAACCCGGCAGAGGGCGATGGATTTTTTTCGGGCGTAAAAATCCTTAGCATGGCTTCCATCGGAAGGGGAGTAAAGCCGGTGGTCCCGTGTCGTAGATTTACAGCATGTAAAAGAACCTGAAGCCTGATAAAGAGGCCTCTGAACAAAATTACCAATCTTTCACGCCCAATATGGAATGAGACACTAAGAACCATAGTAGTTAAAGAGCGTCCATAAATAAAGCTCAATTTAATTTAATTTTTCATTTTAAGGAGGAAGGTTGGTTAGAAAATTTTCAAATGAGCCATGCCACCTTTAAATTTATATTCCAGCTGCTTGAACCATATTTATAGTACAACATAAGGTGTTTTAGGAGTTTCAATGACCATTTAAAAAGAAAAGATGCATGATCAGTGTATTACAATGAGTATAGTACTTTCTAAGAGGACTGAATGCAAGATTAAGTTTGATTTGAGTCAGTGTTTCCATGCAGTGAAGAATACAGAATGTATACTCAAATCGATTTCAGTTCCCCATAGAAACCTGGTAAATGTTATGAGTTTACATGAAAGAATATATAAATGAACACGTATGTACTCTAGCCAAGAGGTTGTTATGTCTTCAGCTGCGTATTGCTAAAGTTTTGGTTTCAAATCACAAGGTGATCATGCTATCAGATAAATAGTACTTAGTGATCATAATGTACTGTAGTAGGTACAAAATTGACAAAAAAAAACGGATGCAAGCCCCTACCCGCAGACAACAATCACCTTTATTGCCATTTTTCTAAATCCAAGAAATATAACATATTAAAACACTGGTCAGCAAATTAAAAACACTTGTTGCACCACTTACTTAAAATTCTATTCAAACATGTTTCAAAGAGCACATGGTGCAATAAATGTTTTTAATTTGCTGACCAGTGTTTTAACATCTTATTGACATGCTGCACTGTTTTAAACACTTCATTTTAATCATTAATATTATACAAGAAATATAACATACAACTCATGCAGTTAGTGAGTTTTTTGTGTAATTGCTTATTAAACGTACTGTTTGTATTAAGTAAGTTAGATTATCCATTTTTGGTTAACTGTCAACCCCATCCCCTCCACTGTAATGAACAATCAAGGTTTGTACAATTTTTCACTCCCCACACTGCTAGCTGTCGGAGTTTGGTCTACAGGGGCGAATATTGTGCAAATTTCTACTCCCTTGATTGTTTGTCAGCACATGGAAATTACAATATCTTATATGACATTCTGGCTCTTAAAACATTTCTTACTGTTGTATTTGCTAAATGAATACTCGTAACATACCGAGTCAAATTAAAGGATTATAAAAGTAAACTAATGCTTTGCTACAGAAATTTAAAGCCATGTTGTAATAGAAGGCACAACATTGACTACTTCTTCTTTGCATTTAGCCTTAACATTTCCTTTATTGTAAATCTTTAAATTTACATTAGGATCACACACCTTGTGGGCAGACAACTAAATATTAAGTTTCAGCAGTGTTTAATTAAGCTTCCACAATTAGCATAAATGTAACTTTACAAAACTGGTAGCATCAAACGTAATAAAGTATTACATTATTATTTCTAAAACATTACAGGTTCTACTGTACATATAACTTTGTCAAAATTGAATTATAATCCGACCAAGGCAAGTGCGCTCCTGCATTGGAGAGCACCTCTTTTACATGTAACGTCCTGCCCTACACTCTGTACAGTCCAATTGTGAAAATGCAAACAATTAGCACATTCAGTGGCATTTGTAATTATATTTTCTAACTTTCTTTTTCTCTTCATCACAAAAGTAATAATATTGTAAATAACACGTAGAGCTTGCTCATGAATAATTCCTATTTCCTTTGCGTTCCATCACTAACACTGTGAACATTACATTACGTGTTAAAAGTGAATCAGCATCTGGTTGTATTGCGTCACTCGGTTAGTTTGCCCTCTTTCTGCTCCCAGTGCAGGACTGCAATCGCCTTGGCTGGGTTATACTTCTGTAAATTAAATAATGCAGCCACTAATGGTGTATTTGTCTTTTAATGGTATTTATCAATCGTAATCATATGTGAATATTGATAGTTTATTGGATGTAATAATTTGATTCAGCAAACCAGAAAGTATTCAGAAACAAAAGCCAAATAATCTTGATTCTTAGTAAAGTGCTTGATTTACATAACCTGCTCTCCAGTATACACTTTTGTTTTCTTTGAGCTTTTTTAATAAAGCAATTATAACCGTAATCACATTACTTAACTTTCCACTGCACTGAGTACCTAGTTTTAATATGCCATTGATAATGATTTTTATTATAGTATATATTTAATAGTAATATCATTGTAAAGTATATATATATATATATATTCAAATGGGAATAAAGCTGCATCACCCATGTATAAAGAAAGAGAAGATGCTATGTTATTTCTTGTTGATGGATGCTTCAGAGATACTTCATTTAAAGGGGATATAAATGTATTGCGATCTTAAGGAACATTTATGTTTACAAAATCAGCAATTGATGATGTTGTGATTAAGAATTTATAAATTGCTTTGTGGTACTGGTTTAAAGTTATTTCACTAGGGACTTGTTTAAGAAACATTTTGCACCTGAGTTTGCACTGTCAGGTATGTAGTTCAAAATGCATAATACATTCAAAACCGGCATATATAAAAAAATATTGATACATAATGTAGCTTAAAATATAGGGGATGCACCATAACTCAGGTTGCTATAAAACAAAGATGGCTTATGCTGCATGTCAGGGCAGTCACCATTATAACTTGAGTCACTAGATGTAAAACCAGAGAAATCACTATACCACCTACTGTATTTACACGTGTACCACATGCATGCGAGTAAGACACACAACCCCCACCCCACCCCACTCCGCAAAAACGATTGTAGTGAATTATGTGCATTACAGACACAAACTGACACATACAAGATTAATATTTATTATTTAGAAACTATTCACAAATTACAATAAAGGAATCATTCTTGATTGTATCCATAGTGTTCTGTACGGCAAGAAGAATGTTTCGTGCAAGCCAAAGACCTAAAACAAATAAAATATATACCTATTAAAATGGTACATTCTGCTGGACTTCCTTGTGGAGCTTGGGTCATCACTGATGCTCCAGATTGCATCATCCTCCATCCCATTTATTTTATTGGATATCCAGCTTTTGTTGAATGGCCTCTTGACAAGACTGTCTGGAATTCAGTCCTGTGCAACTTTTACCCACTTGCATACCAAAGACAATGTAGGTCTTAGAATTTTCTCAGTGGGCGTTAACTTGTGGTTGTTATTGCCATCCATTTTGTATACAGTCTTTTCAGATGAGCCTTAAATGGGTGGTTTATGCAAACATCCACTGGCTATAGCAGCAATTCTCTTCCTTGGGAATGGTTTTCCGCTTAAATATTACGAACGTGGAAGTTTCCTGCTGTAGCATGCATAGCCAAATAATAGTACGTTGCTTTTTGCAACCAGTTGTATGTGTTGCTACAGTCTTCGAGCCTTTTTTCTTTCTTCCCTCAATGGTAATATTGCACGGCATCTAGAAGTAAGCAGGCATTTGATCAGTACTTCCTATTTGTAAAAGCAGATATTCATGCTGCTTACGAAGATGTATAACATGCTTTTGAAAGACCAGAAGTTTGTCTTCATACCTTCCGGCATATGTTACACTATTGTAGTATGCCTGCAAATTGAAAACCTGCGCAGTAGAAAAAATCTGATGCGTTACACTCACATGACTTTCTCTACTCTTGTACTAACTATTTTTACAAATGCTTATTCTCCAAATGCTTCATGTTAATCGAAATATTCAGATGCTAACGTTACTGCTAATTTTCTTGTAGATGCAAGGAGAATTGCTAGACTTTAATCGATAGTCAAACATTTTAATAGGTGGTTGCTATGTGGAGTATTCAATTCTCTTTGCATTACCAGGACAAAAAAAATGGATAACAAATTTGAGAAAAATATAAGTATTGGAATATTTAAGGGAATAACAAGCAATATCTCGAAAATGGTTTACTCAACAAACAAAATGTATATAACATAAATAGTGTATTTTAATGCGATCTACATTTTTTGTATTGTAAAATTTTGTCTATCTCTTATGGTTTACCAGTTATGCAAAAGTCGTTCACAATGAAAAACACTTTTGGAGACATTCCCAAAAAATTCGAGATATACATTTCATTTGTCATAAAAATATCTTAAACATATGATATTTTAAACAAAATCGTTAGTCATTTTTGAGAAAATTAAAATTTTCGAAACATTTTCCATGTAAAGGGTAGTCTGGGGTGGGGGGATTTTTTTGAAAACCTTCGTGTCACATCTCTGGAAGATACTGAACCTATAAATACCAAGGTTTGGAGGTTCATCAGCCCAGCACCAGAGAACACCACTAGCCACACACATCCCCCAGACAATGACTGGAAACATCAGTTGAGAACATGCTGACGATGGGAACAAGCCGTCTCCCGAAAGGCGTTCAAGTAAGAATATTTTAGTGATATAGTGTGACAACCCTCAACTCTCTTTATTTTAAAACCAAGTTTGGTGTTTATCCGACTGTTCATTTCTGAGTTATGCTGTTTACAGACAGACACACACACAAACATGTTTCCAAAAATGCTTTTTTTGGATTCAGGGGGTTTCAAAACATGTATTTCTGGTGAGATCTTGGTATCAAATTTTTGGGTGGAATACAATACTTCCCCTACTTACTATACGTAGTAAAGTAAAAAGGGTAGAGTCAAGCCCATGCTTGCTTTGAAATTTTATGCAATACCAATCACTCATTCAATATTCATTGCTTGAAGCGGCACCTGTGGTCACAACACAACCAAACTGGCATCTCAAACTTAGAAGGCTCTAAGTCTGTCCTCCACTTCTGGATACTTGGCCAGCAATTCTTGGAAAGACCATCTATTGCGGTTGGTTGCTTGCAACTTGTCCTTTCTACGACACGTAAAAGAACCTCAAGTCTGATAAAGAGGCCTCTGAGCAAACATTTTGGTATTTCGCGCCTAGTATAGAATGGGGCGCTAAGGACCATAGTAGTTAAAGAACGTGCATAAATAAAACTCAGTTTAATGTTGTTGCACTAGACTATAAATTGCGTAAACATGCAGTCATGAAATGTCTGTAATTTGATTGCTAAAAATCAATATGTTAGTGTATGAACCCATGCAGGGAAAAAAAGAAAAAAACATTGATGCTCTATAAATGCTACATGACAGTTCAATCCGGGAAAACTTAAAGAAGTAACAAGGAATGTTTAAAAACTGGCTAATGCTACAGAAAAAGTATGACATTAATTGTACATTTGAATGAGCTGTACATTTTTACTTTCTCTACTATGTATAGTAAATAGAGGAAGTATTGTATGCCAACCAAAAATTCGATACCGAGATTTCACCGGAAATATATGTTTTGAGGTCCCCTGAATCCAAAAAAAAAGAAGCATTTTTTGGAAACATGTCCATGTGTGTCTGTGAACAGCATAACTCAGAAACAAACTCGGATAAACACCAAACTTGGTATTTAGGCTCAGTATCTTCCAGAGATGCGACACGAAGGTTTTCAAGAAAATTCCCCCACCCCAGATTACCCTTTACATGGAAGATTTTTCGAAAATTTTAATTTTCTCAAAAATGGCTCTAACATTTTCATTAAAATATCATATGTTTAAGAGATTTTTATGACAAAAAAAATGTATATCTCGAATTTTCTGGGAATGTCTCCAAAAGTATTCTTCATTGTGAACGACTTTTGCATAACTGGTAAACCATAATAGACAAAATTTTACTACACAAAAATGTAGATCGCGTTAAAATACACAATTTGTCATATACATTTTTTTTGTTGAGTGAACCATTTTCGAGATATTGCTTGTTATTCCCTTAAACTTTCAATACTTATTTTCTCAAATGGGAATTCGTTATTCATTTTTTTGTCTTGGATATGCAAAGAGTATTAATTTGTGGCAAAGAGAATGGTGCTGCACATAGCAACCAGCTATTAAGAGATATGTCTGCTTAAAGGCTACTGTATTTCTATATTGCCCTTGTAAATACTAAACAAGGGGAACATAGTAGGCCTTAAACAATAGTCATATATTTTTAGAACTGGTCGCTATGTGTAAAATGTAATTCTCTTTGCATGTCAAAAGATCATTTCTGCAAATGTTTGTCGATTAATATGAAATAGATGGAGAATAAGCATTTGTAAAAATAGTTTGTACAAGAGTAGAGAAAGTCATGTGAATGTAACACATCAGATTTTTTTGTATAATTTGATTTTGTCTGTCTTATGGTTTACCATTTCTACAAAATTCATTTAAAATGAAGAGAACTTCACTGGTATTCAAAGAAAATTCAAGATATATGTTCTGTTAACCATGCATATATCTTAAACATATAGTTATTTTACTCAAAATCATTAAGAGCCATTTCATAGGAAATAAAAAATAAAGAACATCTTTCTGTGTAAAGGGTTGTTTTGGATAGGGAGATTTTCTTAAAAATGTTTGTGTCACATCCCTGGGAGATGCTGAATTTCAATATCAAGTTTAGTACTTATTAGTCAGCCTTTTCTTTTTACTTTCTCTACTATGTATAGTAAGTAGGGGAAGTGTTGTATTCCAACCCAAAAATTTTTGATACCGAGATTTCACCGGAAATATATGTTTTGAGACCCCCCGAATCCAAAAAAGCATTTTTGGAAACGTGTGTGTGTGTGTGTTTTTTTTTATTTATTTATTTTATTTTCTCAAAAATGGCTCATATGTTTAAGATATTTTCATGACAAATGAAATATATATCTCAAATTTTCTGGGAATGTCTCCAAAAGTGTTCTTCATTGTGAACGACTTTTGCATAACTGGTAAATCATAAGAAATAGACAAAATTTTACTACACAAAAAATGTAGATCGCGTTAAAATACACAATTTATGCCGTATACATATTTGTTGTTGAGTGAACCATTTTCGAGATATTGCTTGTTATTGCCTTAAATTTTCCAATACTTACACTTTTTCTCAAATTCGTTATTCCTTTTTTTTGTCTTGGTAATACAAAGAGAATGGAATACTTCACATAGCAACCAGCTCTTAAACGCTTAAAGCCTAGCAATTCCCCTTGCATCTACAAGAAAATTAGCAATAAGATTAACATCTCGATATCTCGATTAACATGAAGCATATGGAGAATAAGCATTTGTAAAAATAGGTTGTACAAGAGTAGAGAAAGTCATGTGAGTGTAACACATCAGATTTTTTTAATTACGCTGTTCATAGACATATATGCAGTATTTTCTAAGAATGCTTTTTGGGGGTTGGGTGAGGAGGTTCAGGAGAACTTAGACTGAAAGAGTCATTAATCAAAGCAAGCAACTGTCACATAGCAGAACATTTTTGGTCTAAGGATATGATATTGATCCCATGTTGCCTGTGTTGTAACGAGCATATCCAACAGCAGACTATTGTACTGGGAAAATATTTTCTTTGGAAATATAAGGATAAAGATGAACTTGGAATTCCATCAGTAGATTACGTCATCAAAAATCCAAAACAGATAACAATCTGATTATCCATCTTCCATAGAAATCCAACCTTTCAACTTCACCTTAGTAGTCTTGGTTAAGAAATGAGTACGTACTGTCGGAGACATTTAGTAACACACAGTGTAAATAGAAAACATTTCTGTAAGTTGTATACTGGGTGTAACAAAAATGTACGGCACAAATTGCAGGATACATTCCTCACACATAGACAAAGAAATTATGTTATATAAACATGGGGTCTGGTTACCGTGCTACAACTCATTAATCATGGGAAACGCACAAGAATAGAATGTACCAGCATACCATATGCAACTCTTTCTCACAGGAGATGTTCAATATGCCCTCCATGAGCATTGTTACATGCATCAACCCGCCATATAGTGAATCCCAGATGCGCTGATGTATCCCTGAAGTATTGCGTATGGTTTCGCAGCCTTCCATAATATGGGCACGGAAACTTTGAACATCTGATACTGGGGTTCGATACACAAGAGCTTTCAGATGACTCCACAAATAAAAATAGCCTGTGTGCTTGCCAAGGTCATACTGCTCACTGGAACAGTTGATGTTACCTGTAAACAAGCAATGACATAAGTTGCATGGCAACAGGGACATGTAAAACAAAACATTGTTGATGCACCTACGATGATGACAACGTAACCAAGAGTGCATGTTCCCCATGATTCTAACGTTCTGTTCGTGTGTGTTTCCCATGATGGAGTTGGAGAAAATGAGTTGTAACATGGAAACAAAGCGTTTCCAGACCCATGTTCATACAACATCATTTCGTCTACGTGTGAGGAATGTGTCCGGCAATTTGTGCCGTAAATTTTTGTTATATCCTATATATATATATATATATATATATATATATATATATATAAATAAACATTGGTTTATAAATAGGTGTTTTTTTATAAATGGTGTTTAAATGGGTTTCTTACTTGGATTGTTTGTAATTTATTAAAACTTCATTTCATCAACACTTTTAAGATATTTTACACCTACAAAGGTATTTTAATTCCAATTTCAGGTATTGCAAATTCCTGTGGCCTTTTTTTTGGAGTGGGGGGGGGTTGTCTGGAATTGGCTGGAAATGTTTGGGTACACATCTATTTGCTTTTTAGTCTACAATAAGCCTACATAAAACTCATCCTTGCTTTTACCAGAAAAGTTAGAACAAAAGTAGCAGAAAACCAATTGGTATTAACTAAAATAGACAGAAATCACCATCACTACAAGGATGATCATAACCTTAAAAAAATATAGTGGAAAATAAATGTTATTAAGTAAAATAAAGACAGAAATCACATTACTACAAGGATAATCATCAGCTTCAACTATCTGGGCATGAACACTAACATTATGTTACATTAAGGCAACTCATTTTCTATGTAATATAGACTAGGTGAAGATGCTAGAGCACTGAGCGGCATAGTTTAACCCAATAACTATTGCTTAATTCCCCATTGTATTCAATTTGTCTTAAACTGCCCTGTAATACTGTCATTGGAATCAAGTCATTTGACAACCACTTTCTTGTTTCAGAGGAACTCATTCCACTACTAAATGAAAGAGCAGGATTTCCTCCAGATACGGAGCTGGTCCTGTATGAGGAGATCAAACCAAATATGGTGGAACGTATTGAGAATTACAATGAGCCACTTGAAAAAGTATTAGAGGAACTTATGGATGGTGACATAATTGTATTTCAAAAAGATGAAAGAGATGACATGTATGAACTGCCTACTTGCCGTGATTATTTTAAGTAAGTACCATTTATTAACACATCTGACTAAGCTATCTTTGTGACGGACATTTTGCCCAAGTGGTACTCTCTTTTAACTGCCATAGCTGCTAACAGCACTTCTGGGGTGAATTCTAAAAACACCTGTAAACATAATGTGCAGCTTCTCAATAATTAAAAACTTGAGTTGATCATTTTTGCTCCACTTACTTAATTATTTATTAGACTGTTTTGCAGACTTTCACCAGTCAAGAGTCAACTTAAATGGAATAACGTAAGCGTTTGAATAACTCCTGCCCAGTTTCTGAAACATCAGATCTAGAATCCTTAGGTTAATGTGATCAGCAGATTAAGAAATTGTGTTTCTGGAAAGAAGTGTTATCAATTCCATAAATTTCCCCACAACTTATCTATCAATATATCATCACTTGCACATTAATTGGTTCCATAAGAAATCATAATGGAAGACACCCACTACAGCTCACAAGTCTTTAACCAACAGTAGGTTAGCATATGGCATTAATACCAATAACTCACCATGACATTATAAAACAGCCATTTCTTCTTTATCCAATGAAGTGTTACTGATATTTGATGTCCATCATGCTTCAATTTTCAGACATCGCATAAGTATGTGAACGAGATTTCTAAATGGAAAAAGTTATCATAATGGATATGCTGCAAAAACTAGGCTGTGACTGGATTGTATTATGCCCCTTCCCCCCCAAAAATACTATATTGCCATTGATGCAGATATTAATCAGCCATAGATTTTATCCTACCACTGCCATTCAAATAGTCATTGGAGACTTGTTCATTGTTTGCAATGCAACAGTTAGTCAAATAGTGAAGGCAATTATGCATCACACCTTGCAATTTTGAGAATAAATTTCATGCACATGACAGCAACAAAAAATTTGGCAGACTAGAGTGAAATTGGAAAGTTGAATCAGACTTGAAAAATGAAATGCGTGGACACAAACCACCTTAGTTTAGTACCGGCTCTGGCATTGAATTTTTCATGTGTGTTTTAGTTTACCAGCTAACTGCATACATATGGATAAAGTGAAAGAAGAATTATGAAAAAGTCAAATTCTTTAGTATTCATTGTTTCAGTTACCATTCTCATTGTCTCCTGTGCAATTGTAGTGCTTTCTAAAAAGCTGGTGGCAGAATTTGCAATAAAATTCACGGTCGGTATGATAAACATTAAACAGTACTGTTAACAACAAATTTTCAGGACTCCGAATGTTGCTGTTGAACCAATAGATATTGAAAGAATAATAATAAATTACAATCTTTCCAGAAAGGCATATCCAGGTAATGGATGTCATATGTCTCCTACAACTGGCTCTATCAGACTTATACAACCAGGATCAGTAACTTCAATGTGAAAAAGTTACACAAGAGCTAGAGATGAGCACAGGGCCTCCATAGCCTAACTACTCAGTAGCTCTATTCTGTAACTTTTTGATTTGCTACTCACTCAGCTCAATACCTATGGGTTGATACCCCAACAATTCATAATGCCATAATCAGTGATTGCCGATTGAAGATATGTGAACTGGCTGACATTGCAAAGACACTGTCAAGCAGTGTCCGCTACATTTTACAGAAAGTTTTCCACTCAGTGAGTGCTGCATTTACAATTAAGCAAAAACATATTTGAGAGAGCATTTCACAAGAGTGTTTGGACTTAAATGCAATTGCAGTGAGTTTCACTAATATTTCATAACAGTAGATGAAACATGGATTCATCACTACATGTCAGAGATGGAGCAATCCAAACTGAGTGGTAACAAGGAAAAGTGCACTAAAGAAAGCAAATGCAATTCCATGTCTTCTGGAATTCTATGTTTGGTGTTCACAGACTACCTCCAGTTGGGCAGAACCATTGTTGGATGTTTCACTACTGGACCAATTGAAGGGTTATGCTGGCTAGATGTCCACACTTTGTGTTAAAGAGCTCTCCATCACCAATAATGCGCCTTCATACACATCTGGGATTGCTGCTGCAAAACTGCTAAGTTTTAAGTTGGAAAGTCATTGAACTACATGTTGGTTTACTAGGTGACTGTATCACTAGGGTTCTATAGATTAGTAAAAAGGAAATGGGGAAGAGAAGGGTATGTGGATTATTGTAATAGAGCGGAAAAAGAAGCGTTTGCATGGATGAGAACAGGATCATTGTATCTGAGAGGGCTAAGAGGCAGAAAAAATGGAATTTGTGAACTATGCGGAGGTAGTGAATGCACAGAGTTAGAAAAATAGTGGCAATTAAAATGTTAAGAAGAAAAGAAAAATATGAATATGGGGAAGTTCTTAAAGAAAGTACAAGAGAAATGGATTAGAAATCAGAGAGATAAGAAAGGTAAAAGGGCAAACGGAGGAGGGAGAGGATGGGCAATAGGGATTAAGGATAGCAAGGGATGCTCAGATAAACCAGAAGGCCAGGGTGCCAGGCAAAAAAAAAAAAAAGTGACTGTGTTTAAAAATAAATTAAAAAAACTATACGTATTATATATAACATGTGAATTATAATGGACTTCTACAAGATTGGAGCGTACTATTTACAATAGGATCTGTATACATTAAATTCAATATAATTACAAAATTTGGTATCAAAGTAATTAAATAATAATCCGTGCCATAAGCAACATGTTCATTAATTGATTAGAAAGCATGAAGTAGGTTAGTAATTGAAATGTTTAGTAACTACTTTGCTGGGTTAGCCAAATCAAGAGAGTGCTTAAATAGAAGAAAAAATACAGAGCAAAAACTCGTACCACACAATCTTTCTTGTACTCACGACAGCAGATGAAATACCCTCTATAATAAAAAAAAATACAAAGAATAAAACATTCAGCATAGATGATTATTCAAATGTTCTGCTCAAACAATGCTGCACCCACATAGTCAAACTTTTAACGTGTATAATAAACTTATCTATGAATAAAGGCAGTTTTCCAGAATACTTAAAAATGCAAAAATAAAGCTGATGCATAAAAAGGATCAAAATTAAAATCACAGACCAATTTCTATATTATCATTTTTTTCTAAATTACTAGGAGGAGTGGTTTTCATTAAACTGTGCATTCCTTTTAAAATTTAATGTATCAGTCTATGAACATGGCATTCAAAAAGGAAAATCTACCAGTACAACATTAATACAGTATATAGACGAGTTATATCAGAGATTAGATGAATCAGATACATGTGTTAGTATATTTCTCAACTTATCCAAGGTGTATAATTAGTTCATCACAGTATGTTGCTGGATAAATTATCACACTATGGTATAAGGGGTGTAGCACACAAATAGTTTGAATCATATTTAAGAGGTCATAAACAAGTTACAGAAATAGATTATATGATGACAAGGCAAATGAAATAAGAACAAAATAAAACAAATATAGACTGTGTATCTCAGGGCTTGGTACTAGGACCTTTACTTTTTATTATATTTTTTAATGATCTCAGAACAAAAAAACCTAACAGTTCTACGGAAAGTTCACTATTTGCAGATGGCACAGTTATCTTAATTGCAGATGAATGAAGATGAACTTGAAAACAATAGCTTGAAACAGATAAACAATTGGTTCCACGTTAATAAGCTGCTCATAAACAAAGACAAAGAGCCAGATATTAGGATTCCACCACCAAATAAATAAGACAATTACTACCCCAAAATTGAACTAGATGGTAATATAATTAAATATGTACAAAACACAAAATTTCTAGGTGTTTGGGTGGATGAAAATCTAAATTGGAAAATGTGTATTGAATCTTTATTGTAGAATCTTAAGTAAAATATGTTATCAAATTTGTCCTAAAACATAGCATAAATGTAAATACCATAAGAAAAATTATATAGAAAATTTGAGTCTGAGTTGAAACACTTAACATCATTTACATGTTTTACAACTTGACTGGTTTCAAGAGCTAATTGTTCCCATCCTCGGAAGTGGCCTACTGGTTCCTCGTGGTGTTGTCCGGTATGCATCTGTGTGTGGAGGAATCTGGCATAGCGATGAAATTCCATAGTGGGTTCAGTGGCAGCAATTCAAAATTCATCACAAAACATAAACACTGTGTGATGAATTTTGAACTGCCACCGCCGAACAATGCCACAACATCCAACGTTCGCTTCTTTTTTTTCATACTGTGCTGGACAAACGTTATAGGAATAGCTCCATTAATCCAAGGCCTGCAGGTGTTCGTTTTCGGGATCTTCTAAAGAAAGCACGATATTGAAATGCCTAGCATGTTTGCCAAGGAGAGAGGGTGTTCCCCCCTTGGTTACGTGTGACATCTCATGTATATCTTGTGATGACGGTATACCATAAATCTATGATGTCTACATTTAGTATCTGCACCTGTTTTTTTTCTGTCTGGTTACAGTGACCGAATTTTGATCTATACTGTTTGCATCTAAGTGCACCAACGGTATTGGAGGTGCTTATGTTCATGGAACCGAACCCTATACATTCAGTTTTCATGATAGCACATCCATTTATAGTGCAGAGCTGTATGTGCGCCATCGTAAATTGGGAGACTGTCTCATTTTGAGTGATTCCCTTAGGGCACTTCAGATCCTTCATGAGCTGTACAACTACCACCAGCGAATCCACGATGCCTTCCATGTTTTATACGCTTCTGGCGTTAATGTGGAGTGTGCTTGGATACCTGGTCATGTTGGCTTGCTGGGGAATGAACTTGCAGATTTGGCAGCTAAGGCGGCAACCACAGAACTGTGTTATAATACCTTGGGTAATGTCGGAAGACTTTAGACTTGTGCAGAGAGTGGTGCTGGCGCGAGGAGTGGTTAGCTCTCTACAGAAACAAGCTTAGAGTAGTGAAGGACATTCCAATTAACTGGGTAACTTCCTCTCAGTATCTCATCGTGAGCAGGTGATTTTGGTTTGGTTGCGTATTGGTCACTACAATTTTATGCTCAGTTATCTTTTTATGGGTGACCCTGCTCCTGCTTGTTCACTTTGTAACAAAGGTCTGTCGGTCCATCACGTATTGCTAGAGTGTATTGCTCTAGCACATCTTCAGGACATTGTATCTGCCAGCCAGTCTTGTGGAGGTCTTAACAGATGATAAGCAATTAATTTTGTGTCAAAGGTAAATTTCCAAATGTGGATTTAGTTATGTTGAATTTGGTGTTTCATACTTCTTGGCTTAGTTTTATATATTTATTTCCAACTTTTCCTATCTTTTATATTGATCTTCATTTCTGGCTTTTGATATAATTTTTATATTCATGTCTATCTCTTGCCTTTGCCATGATATTTTGTACTGATCTTTATCTCTGGCCTCTTCCATGGTATGCTTTAAAAGTAAAGTAAAGTATTTATTCACCCATAGACATTATTATTAGATGTTTCAGGCTTCATCATAGTATTAGCATATTATCTAATATACAATTTGATATATCACTTATACAATCACTATTTTTTATTTGACTTGTCACTATATAATACAAATAGTAATTTTCAATCGAATCACATATATTATCAAATATTATTTACAATTTTGGCCTATCATTTATACGCCACAAAAAACAAATTACAAGATACTATTTACAATTCAACCTATACTTACACTCTCACAAACATACATTTCTTATAGAAGGATTAGCATATTATCAATTCACAATTTGGCATATCACTTATACAATCCCTATTTAGAATTTAATTTGTCACTTATATAACCCAATAGTAATTTTCAATTGAGTCACATATATTATCAGTAGAACTCAGATTTATATGCAGTATAAAGTATGAATATATGCATGCATCGATGCACTAAAAATCTGTAAAATATGCTCTAAAAACTTTAAAATATGCACTTAAAATAAAGCATATTATTTTAACTTTCTCACATTTATTAATCTTGATGAAGTAATCAGATTGTAAATTCAGTCTTAAACAGAGACATTAATAAAATTAATATTTGTTAGTCTTTCTTTCAGTCTAGTTTACCATTAGTCGTTTTTATTGCAGTAAACAATTAAATATTTTTCACAGTTTTCAGGAAGAAACGACTTTCTTCTGTCGCTTAAAATGTTTTTATAGGAAGAGAAAGATCTCTCTACTTCACATGAAGCCACAGGGCAGTATCGGAAAGAGGCTATGTCACTTAGAGAATAAGCATTAAGTTCTTTTTCAGATTCTCCTTGTAGCACCTTATTCACATCCCAAAGAAACATTAAACCTGGATTTCTTTCTACAATTTTCTCAATTTGTTATGAAGACACTTTCCTATTTCTCCAGGTATATCTTCGGCGACAGCTGTTTCGTATACTTGCAGGGCAGAAGATAGACATTCCTTTTTTTTTCCAAATATTTAATTGCGGCTGGTACTTTCCTAAAGTAGGTCTTAATAAACACAATTTACTCTGGAGACCCTTCTCATTGCAAGCACTCATTGCAGCAGGGATACTTGCAGCTTCATTTTTGTCCATCACGTTGAGCACCTTTTTCACGTCTTCCAGATGATCACTGTAATATAGAGCTGCTTTAATCCATGTTCCCCATCTCGTGAGGATAGGCTCTGGGGGTAAACCAGTATCCTGTATCATATCAGTAAATAATTTCACTCTTGATGGCGCCTTCACAAACACTTTTTTCACAGAGGAAATTAAGGCATTACTTCTGGAAAATTCGCTCGAATTTCCTCCGCTAACCAGTGGAGAGCGTGTGCTAAACAAGTCATATGAACTGCCTTAGGATAATATACTTGCAAAGCTTTAACTGCCTTAAGCATGTATGCTGCTGCATGTGTAACTATCACCAAGAGTTTTTCCTCATTTTCTTTAGCAGGCCACAAAACACGTAATGCATCACGAACAACTCTAGCAATCGTCGAATGGTTTGTTACTTCCAGTACCCTGGAGACAATGAGATGTGGCATTCCTGGTTCAGATTCAGTAATTTTTCCCACGATGGCATTGGCAATAAATCTCCCACACGAGTCGGTTGTTTTGTCTACAGATAACCACAAGTTTGAGTCGCCGATATCGTCTCTTATTTCTTGTATTACCTAAAAAAATCATTATTATGTTGAAAATTAGTAAAGTTAAAGGGTGTAATTTGGAGGCTCAGTTTTAGGGGAAACAAGTTTAAAAATATATATAAAAAGTGTTTCTTGATAAACAACTAAAGAAATCAAAACTCCGTGACACTACGGGCCATACATAATTTTGTTTCCATTTGAAAATATTTGTCTATAATGCATTTAAAAGTTTTTAAATAAATGACAAATTTTTATAAAGCTCAAAATATTGGGGAGGGTGTTGGGGTAGTTGATACACAAACTAACTTTGTTTAATAAATTTTTAAACTTACCTCTTCATAAACTTTGCCAAGGTAGTTTTTCCTTATTGTTGATTCGTCAGGAACTTTTTGTCTGGAATATTTTTCCAGGAAATTTCGAAATTCCATATTATTTAACTTATTCAAAGGAATGTTGGCTGAAACTAATGCTTTGCAGATATCTTTCGAAAACTTATACTGTCATTGTTTCTACTTCTGCTTGCAGAAAATGCTGCTGGTAAGGTTATTTGTACCTTGGAGACATTTTTATTGATAGCATGTCTATGAGTAGCTGTTTATAGATGTTGCATAATCTGGAATTTTTTGTTGCAGGACACCTATAACAATTGTATAAAAATAGTACAAGGTATTTTAGTTAAATAAAACCAACACTCACTAACGAAAATCATGTTGATTTTTAAAACATTCTGAAAATACAACAATAAAACTTACATGTTTTTCACACACTTGATACAGTACTGTATTTCCATCTGTTGTTAGAGTAGGATTTCCATCAATCCAGTTTCGAAGCAAGTAAGCTTTACTACTCTTCTCCTTAGGCATTGTAATATTCCGTTTCCTACTGCTTACACTTCAGAATACACACTAGTTACAAGTTTAAGAGTGACTGAAAACGGCACCTTTTATTTTCTTGGAAATGTTATCGTTGCGTCAGACGGCTTCGTTTGTGTAACATTAATACAAACTGTATCTAGTAACAATGGCCTTGCCGAACTTTAGAGATTTGCCCTATGATTGTTGAATGCTACCTAGTTTATCTGTTGACGGCACATTTTTATGTCAGGAAGTGCTGGTTGTTGATAGCTATGTTCTCATTTTCGGCGACCTGTTATGCATTTAGAAACATGATAGCTTAACAGTTCTACACAAACAGAACAATAAAAGAGAAATTTTCTCTGAACCCTCTCTTTCTCTTAAAGTATCGTTGTGAAATACAAATTCGTATTTCATGAATAATTGCTGAAAAAGTAAAATATATGAAAAAATATGCAGAAATTAGTTGAATATGCACTAACCCCTTAAATATGCATTTATATGCACTATAAAACTTCCATAATAAACTCCTTACAATATGGAATAAATTTATTACTTACTTGCATACATCTATCTATGAATAAAACATGCAAATATGCAAAAATCCGAGCTGTAATTATCAGATACTATTTACAATTTAGGCCTATCATTTATACAATACCACCAAAAAACAGTTTAGTTCAAGCACAAAATATTATTTACAATTTGATCAATACTTATACTCTAACATACAAAACAGATTTTAGAAGATTACAATTCATCTATTCTGTATAGGCTTTTATTTAGTTGGTAATTTTTTAACAATGTTATAAAAGAGTTACCCTGTGCAGCTTTTATATATTGTGGTAATTTATTAAAGAGTATGGCTCCTCTGATGTATGGATCTTTGTTTGTCGCAACTTTAGTTGTACATAACCTATGGTAGTTATTTATTCCCCTTGTCTTATATGTATAATATTCTTTGTTGAGATTCTTGATATTTTGATTCCTTCTAACAAAATAATTTTGTAGACATACAGAGATACTACTGTTAGAATTTTTGCATTTTTAAACTCTTCTTTTACAGTGTGGCAACGTTTTAAGTTAAATATACACCTTAGACTTTTGTTTTGGATCACCAATACTCTATTTAGATTGGTTATGGATGCTCCCCCCCAAATTTCTATCCCATATTCAATAAGTGAGTGGATCATTCCATAGTACACTGGTGTTAGTATGTCGTTATCTAGTTGATTAGCTAATTTCCTTAGTAAATATAACCGAGAGTTTAATTTCTTGCAGAGATCATCTGTGTGTTCATTGAAATTCAGGTTCTTGTCTATGGTAACTCCCAAAAATTTAGTGCTGTTCACCTGTTCGATTTGTATATTGTTGTACTCTTAACTTACATACTTGTTTCTGATCCCTAAGTTGGAATGGAATGCATCTTGTTTTATCAACATTGAGTTTGAGTTGAGCTGCTTTCAGGTAGCCTGTCAATTTTATTAGAGATGATGTAGCCTTAGCTCCTAGTTGTTTTAATTCTTTACCTGTACATGTAAATGAAGTGTCATCAGCATAAGAAATTAGATTATAGTCTGGAGAAATAGGCATATCGTTTACATAGATTAGGAATAGGAGAGGACCCAAAACCAACCCTTGTGGTACTCCTGATTTCACTATTTCATATTTTGATTTATATTTGTTTAAGCAATTTGCATTTTTCCAGTATATTTCAGTACATTGAGTTCGATTTTGTAAATAGGAAGAAAGGAGATCATGCATTTTACCCCTAATGCCATAGCGAGTAAGTTCCTGCAATAAGAGATCATGAGACACACTGTCGAAAGCTTTAGTTAGGTCTAGGAAAATACCAACTGTTTTTTCACTTTGTTCATGATTTGTAAACACATTATGTGTAAGTTCAGATACAGCGGTTACAGTTGATAATCCCTTACGAAACCCATGTTGATACTTTTTAATACACTTTTTGCCTCAAAAAAATCTATTAGCTTCTTGTATATTATCTTTTCAAGCAGTTTTGCAAATACAAAAGTTAGTGTTATTAGCCTATAGTTTACTATTAACTCCACTTTTTCTTTTTTAAATATTGGTCGAACAATACTGTTTTTTAATAAGTCAGGGAATGTTACACTTTCCATTGAGTAGTTTATTAGATACACTAGAATGTTCAGGAGCGGTTTTTTGCAAGCTTTAAGAATTTTTGGTGTAATATCATCCCAACCAGATGCACCATTTTTGAATTGACTTATTATATTGTCTACTTCAGCTTCATCAGTTTGAAAGAGACCAATGGTTTCTATCACTTTGATACCATCTCTGTTTGGGCTAATATTTTTGCTACTTTTATTCTCCCCCATATTTATAAAATAATGATTAAATAAATTTGAAATTTCATTTGGATTTACAATTTTTTGTCCATTTACCCTGATGTTAATATTTTTTGTTTCATCTTTTGTCGGTTTAACATTTCCCTAATAACCAAGCAGTTAACACAAGTCATCATCACCACCAATGCCCAATGTCGCCCGAATAAATTCATAAGATCTCCATTGCTCTTCTTCAGCATTACTCAAACAGCAGCAATATTTTCATAGTAACAGCAGTTCTTGAGTGTCCTTCACAAAATTCATCACTAGAAAAAAAACTATCCCTTTTGAATTTGCTGAACCAATTATAAATTGTTGCATTACATGGGACTACTTCACCAAATGCATTTCTAAGCCAATCTTCACATTGTTTAAGCATTAATGGCAATTTAAAATCATAAAAAAATCATAGCCCAGGAATGTTAAATGACTATAATTAACAAATTATCTGAGCAAATTGAACAAACTACGTGGCAATTGACTCACAAAACATTAGAAAGTAGCTGTCAAATATAAACAAATTTCATTTATTTTTAGAAACATAGCAATCTAAAAATGTTCAGTATCACCCTCTTATTAAAAAAACCTGATGTGTTACACTCACATGACTTTCTCTACTCTTGTACAAACTATTTTTACAAACGCTTATTCTCCATATGCTTCATGTTAATCTAGTTATTGAGATGTTAATCTTATTGCTAATTTTCTTGTAGATGCAAGGGGAATTGGTAGGCTTTAAGCGATAGTCAAATATTTTAAGAGCTGGTTGCTATGTGGAGTATTCCATGTGGAGTATTACCAGGACAAAAAAAAAGAATAACAAATTCCAATTGAGAAAAAGTATAAGTATTGGAAAATTTAAGGGAATAACAAGCAATATTTCAAAAATGGTTCACTCAACAAAAAATAATGTATATGACATAAATTGTGTATTTTAATGCGATCTACATTTTTTGTGTAGTAAAATTTTTTTCTCTTATGGTTTACCAGTTATGCAAAAGTCGTTCACAATGAAGAATACTTTTGGAGACAGAAAATTCAAGATATACATTTTATTTGTCATGAAAGTATCTTAAAGATTTGATATTTTAATCAAAAATTTTTATTTTAAATTTTTTAATTAAAATTTTCGAAAAAAGTTCCATTTAAAGGGTAATCTGGAGTGGAGGGATTTTCTTGAAAACCTTCGTGTCACATCTGGAAGATACTGAACCTAAATACCAAGTTTGGTGTTTATCCGAATTCGTTTCTGAGTTATGCTGTTTACAGACAGACACACACACACGGACATGTTTCCAAAAGTCCTTTTTTGGATTCAGGAGGCCTCAAAACATGTATTTCCAGTGAAATCTCGGTATCAAATTTTTGGGTGGAATGCAATACTTCCCTACTTATTATATATAGTAGAGAAAGTAAAAATTATTCACTTTGTGGTGCGTGAATAGCAAATTAACTATGAATTATACAGTATCAAGCAGTACTATTTATAGCAGATTATACATAAATTAAAATATCTATAATATAAGTATGAATAATGTATCAGAACAATTTTTATGCAGATTATAAGCCATATATTTGTTGATTGAATAGAAGCCATGTTGCAGTAGGAAGGATTGAACTTTACTTTTATATCAGTTTGATTTGTTGATCTGTTTGACCGAGACTGGTTACTTTTACAGATATGTGTATGTAGGTCACATTTATTTTTCTTATCATAGCCATGATATTATTATCCCCAAAATGCTCCAGGTGGTATCCGATGAAAGATAATATAAATATGCAGCTTAGCTTAAGTATATTCTTGCATTTGAAGATTTTCTTATAAAATTCCAGTCATTTTACTCAGATCCTTACTCCAGGTTTCAAATACTTTTCACTTTCACTCCTCCAGAATATATACACCATATCTCAACAATGACTGAAAATTGGCAAAATATGCGCTTCTTAGTACCTGGTTACCGACAGTGTTTTAGAGTGTATGTCATATAACAAACAAAAATAAGTTTAGATGCCAAAGCTTTTATGTGTATATTCCATTTTAATATTTCTGCAATATGTATTCCTAAGAATTTTGTTTCTTCCCTGCAATTATTTTCAGTTTTATTAATCATCTTGGATCTCAGAATATTTGTATTTTGATTATTATGAAAGTATATTGCCAGTTTTTTCAGTTTTCATTATAAGCCCATTTGCTTGAAACAGATGCCTAAATCATATACCAATTTATTTGCTTTTGCCTGAATTATTTCTTCACTTTCTCTTATAGAATATTGGTGTCCTCTGCAAAAAAGGACCAAATCAGTTGCCTGAATATTTAGTGGTAGATCATTTATATACAATAAAAAAGAAAGGGAGGGGCCCATCCTTGAGGGATGCCATACTTGATTTATGTCTAATGGAAAATGTATTTGGATATTTTTTAAACGCCATTTCTCTGTACTTCTGCCATTTGACCGCATTTTATTATATATAATATAAATTGAATTGGGAACAATGGAAAACTTCAGATTTCATAACTTTTTAATCATAAGAGTAGTATTTCATGGTTCAATATAAACCTATGCTTTAGACAGGTTCCTAAAAGATATCTAAATTGTGTAATTTTTTTTTGTCAGTTGATTCCTTTACTCGGGTTAAACTGAGATTTGCTGTCTGTGAATTTGCTCTCTACAAAACCATGTTGACATTTTGTTAATGTTACATTACTTTCTCTACCATGTATAAGTAGAGGAAGTATTGCATTCCACCCAAAAATTTGATATCAAATTTCACCGGAAAATTATGTTTTGAGGCCCCCTGATTTTTTTTTAAAAAAAAAAGCATTTTATTTTTAGAAAATTGTGTTATCTCGATTAACATAAAGTAGATGGAAAATAAGCATTTGTAAAAATAGTTAGCACAAGAATAGAGAAAGTTATCTGAGTGCAACACAGTTGTTTTTTTTTTTTTTTTTTAAGAGGTTAGGCAAGCATACATTAACATTCAAGGGCTTTCTTCATTATTACTATTTCATCTTACTTTACTGCCAATGCAAAAAAGGGGTTATTGCAGTGGTTTATTTTTCCTAGCTGGTGTTTTATCTAATTCACCCACAATTTCTGAAAAATAGATGTTAAGAGCTACTTGTTAGGGATCTGATGTTTTACTGTTTCACCATAATTCTAGTTTGCCTTTCTCTTTACCCTTCCTTGTTTCTTTGTTTATAATATTCCATGCTGCTTTTGGTTTGTTAGGCAGTTTATATATATATATATATATATATATATATATATATATATATATATATATATATACACACACACACACACACACACACACACACACCTATCATTGTCTTTTCTCTTTGCTTCTTTTATAACCATCTTCTAAGCTGAGTGATATCTTTAAGTGTAACTTTTATTTGTATATTTTACACCCCCAATCTATTGAGCAATCCAATTTTCTTGTACTGATTATAATCCCTTTTTGGTGTGTGTCTTTTTTCTGTTACTGGGATAAACTTTCATAGGGAAATAACGAAAAAGGATATTTATAAATGTATTAAATTTAGTACTTGTATACAATTTCATAGGTACCCCTTTCCATTTTTCATTTCAAAATAAATATTTAAACTCTTGTGTATTGTTACTAGTAATGTTTCTTCACCTGTGACACTGTTTGACAAAAAATCGTCACCATTATCCTCATAATGAGTAAGAAATTCTGCTCAGAGAGCCCCCTTTACTCTTTATGGTCTTCCATCAGGCTTCGAGGAATCCAGCAGGCACAAACCTTTGAATACCCTATGTGATGGAAAATTGTGTCAGCATTACCACAGAGATGTCAAGCTCAGCACTGAGCTGTTGATTGTTATTCGTTGATCACCTCGAATAACAGTGTATGAATATTGCAAACTTGGCAGGCATCACAGTTTTTTGCGAGTGAGCGGTGCGCAGAAGATCAGACAGATTTCCTTCTCCTAGTTCTGATGATAACAAATGCATAGCCCAATGACTTGCTGTGCTTTTATCCATTGCCAGGTCACTGTAGACATTCTGTAGGTGTCTCTGAATACTTGTGATGGTCTTGTTTTCTACCAAAAGGAATTCAGTCGCTTCTGTGTTTAGAAGATGCCTCAGTTACAAACACCATTTTGAATGGTGGTTGTAGGGTTACTATCGGAAATTAATGAAAATATATGAGATTACGTGGGAATATTGAAGGATATCTCACACTAAATGTAAATATTTTTATACCACAATTGGCAGAGGAAGAAAATGTGTTAACATTGCTCATTGAGCACCCCTCATATGAGGCCTCTAATGTTTTAAATATGTGAATTGTTACATCATTCCAAAAGTAATGCCTCTAATTTTTATTTTCATGGAAACTATAACAGATACAAAAAGCACAATAACTCAGTTAAATAGAGTAAGATTACAGCTACAGTATGTTATTTTTCCACATAATCACCACCATTCATTATGCACTTTTGCCAACGATGAACAAGAGCCTGCATGCCACGTGTAAAAATCTGAACCAGCTGAGGCTAGCCACTGTGCTATAGCTGTGACAACAGCATCTGAGTCTGGAAAATATTGGCCACAATTTGCATCTTTCATAGGCCCAAAGAAATGGAAGTCCAAGGGTGCTAAATCAGGACTATATGGTGGATGTGGAGGACAGTCCAGCTAAATTTGGTAATGAGCTCTATGGTCGCAAAACTGGTGTGGGGCCTTTGATCTTGTGAAAACATCCACAGGACCCATCTCGCACACACTTTGCGATAATTAAGGTTGTGTAATATCTTGTCTAAGACATTACAGCCACAATTCCATGGTCATAATCCGCCGATCATTACAGATGAGTTGATAGAGACGCTGTTCATTATTTGCTGTGACAGCCAAGCAGCGTGGCGTGGCTTGTCCTGCACATCCTTTTCACCACTTTTGAAATGCTGTACACACTGCCTCACTTTACTCACATCTACTGTATCATCTCCATACAGCTTTAGCAAGCGTTGATGGATTTCAATTGGTGCAATCTGTTCAGTGTTAAGGAATTCAATCACACATCTCTATTTTGTACACACCTCAATGTTAGTAGCCATTTTGGAATGTTCCCCTGCTGCTGCTATCTGTCAGCGGTCAACGAAACTAACAGGGCACTAGCGGGAAAGTTCGACCATTAATACTACACGAACATTATCTGGCTCAGACACTCAAAGGCAACACAAAAAAAATGGGAGGCATTACTTTCGGATTAACCCTCGTACTAACCAACTAAGTGAATATAATCAAATGCATGTACAGTTATATGTGTTGGCAAATTCAATAATGAAGTTAAAAGTGAACTTGAGCTGTAGCATAACATATACTGATGCTTATCTGTACCAAAGTACTTAAATTTTATGTACCTGCATTATGACTTCCAAGAATAGGATATATGTGACAATCTTGTCAGCATTAAAGTTGTGAGCATTTAGGTATCATTTGGAATAATAGACTTCCTGGTCATTATTCATGTTTATTTTACAGAGACCTGTTCCACAGAGTGGAGGTGACGTTCTGTGATAAAATGATTCCTAATGACCCTGGCTTTACTATTGATCTGTCACAGAGGATGACTTATGATCAAATGGCGATGGCTGTTGCACAGAGGGTCGGTACCGATCCTTACTTATTACAGTTCTTCAAGTGCCAAAAGTAGGTATTATAATACCAAACATTACACCATCTAGATTTTTGGCTTGCAAAGTTGAAGACAGTGTAAATAGTTATTCATTGATTGATAACTCCATCAATAAATTGATTTTCAGCTATAAGGACAGTCCAGGTCATCCTTTGCGATGCACGTTTGAAGGAACGTTGAAAGAATTGTTAGTTTACTGCAAGCCGAAAACACCCAAGAAAATTTTCTATCAGCAGTTGAGTATACGAATAAATGAACTGGAAAATAAAAAGCAGTTCAAGGTATGTTATTATTCATTCAGTTTTCAGGTGCTGCCAGGTTATTAGCATAGTTAAAATTAAGTATAGGTACATTAAATACTACTTTTTCCTTCTTGAAAAGTTTATTAAATAATAATCAGTTTTTACACTGATGGTAATAGTTCAGGCGTTATATAGTGAAACAGATGTTTAAAGAGACTAGTATGTGAATAGATGATAATTTTATTGCTGTCAATATACTTACAAGAGCATCTGACACACTGACAATAGCATCATATTTGTACTATTAGAATGCAATATAAGTTATTTACAAAATAATAATTTTATAATAAAACAACATTTGTCATTTTATTTATAGTATCGGCCAGAATACAACAATACCGTAAGATTTGCAAAATACTCATTTTATAATTTTAGAACTGGTTTCAATTTTGAGTCTGTGGTATTCTTAATTGCTGATGGTAATTTATTATATAATATAGCTCCTATTTTATATGGGTCTTTATTGGTTTGAGTTTTTCAACTCTTATTCACCTTTTCATCTTTAAACATTTTATTTATTCTGTTGTTCATATTTTACAAATTAAAGTTTAAAATTTTATTCAAGTCATATACAGTCGCTGTTTACAAAACCTATTTTGTCATATTCAACATTTTGTTATTCATTTTTTATCTTTGCATTTCCTGATAATTGTTACATTCATTTATATAGCAAATACTTAACAATAATAATTAATTTTAAAAAACAAGGTGAAAGCCATACACAGTTTATTAGTATTCAGCATCAGAGAATGCCAGGGTGCAAGGTTTTACATGTAGGCCACAATAGAGCTTGTAAATCAGGAGATCATAGGGTTTCTGCTATTATTATTATTATTATTATTATTATTATTATTATTATTATTATTATTATTATTATAAAATAGTCATAACCTTCTGGAAGAATAGACAAACATAAATTAAACTAATACTGAGAAACATGGTTGTAAATTTAAGCATGGCTTTTGTCTCATTCAAGTCCCACTTTCATTTTACAATGCACGTTAATGTTGTCATTTTTAAATAGTATGCTCTCTGCCATCCATTTTTATTTTCAGAATAAAATATTGTTAGTTAAACGTTCAAAGCTGAAATTCAGAATGTATTTAAATCTTACAGTGTATTTGGGTGGGTCCAAAACTGAAGGAGGAAAAAGAACTAATACTGTATCCAAATAAGAATGGAACTGTGGCAGACCTGTTAGAAGAAGCTAGGAAGCAGGTTGAACTTTCTGAAAATGGCTCAGGTAAACTCAGGTAAGTTAAAATGAGATTAAAAAACCAGCAAAAATTTTAACAATAAGATATGCAGAATGGAAGTGTATACAGATGATTTTTAAAGAGTGGTTGTACTGAATTAAATTTAGATAGGGAGGGCTAAGCCAGCAGTGAAGCAGAGAGGATGTTTGCAGTGAGCTCCAGTTTGTGTACTGAAAGACAAGATAACAATGGGGGTGATCATTAAGATGTTCAGAGAAAGAATTATACTTTTCAGCAATATAAAATGGAATCAGTGCAAAAAAAAAAAAAGAAGAGATGGCAGATATTTTATTGCTTGTGAGTGATTGAAGCTCTTTTAAGAATAGAAATGGGTACCTTCATAATGTACACCTGGATAAGGCCTTTTTTGGGTAATTATGAAACAATAATTTGGAAGAGAGATTATAGAAACTGAAGACATTAAGGTTGAAATACGAAGCATGAAAGCTGAGTACAACGAGTTGGACAACAAATTGAGGGTGTAAATGAAAGGCATCGAAACGAATTTGGTAATATTAGAAGTGTAGTAAATTTGAGGGGTCTGGCACATTCACTATTGAACCAAGTAAATGGATTTTATATTTTACTAGATCATTCCAAATGGAAGAGATGAAAGGTTGTAATTGGAAGATGGAATTATAGTACAACCTCAGTTATAAGTTTTCAAAGGGAGATGGGTAAAATTATGTATAACTGAGAACATGTAAAACTGAATTTTCCTATCAACTGAAACTGTTTTATAAGATCATTACTCAAACTAATTATGTATTATATAATATAAGAAACCAATAAATGAAACACACACATAAATATGAAACACAATGCTCTATTAAGGGCGGTGTGCACCATGTTGGAGTAAATTGCTTCAGAAGTAACGTTTACTAAAGAAGTCCCCACTACGGAAGTAGGTTACAATGGGAGCAATTTACTCTGAAAGTAATGTTGGGGAGCTCAATTACAATGTACTCTTTTAGTGAAGACTACGGAAGTAAGAGCTCATTATTCCCAAAGGTATTGTTTAGTTTGCGCGATTTACTTGATGCAATCATGAATAAGGTTATGTGCGATAGGAAAAGGGGAGTAATGTCAGCGAAAGAGTTAAAGGCTTGTTGGTAGAAGTAAAAGAAAATCCATGTAAACAATACGAGTGTAAAAAAACCTACGATAACCTACGTTATGTTGGTCTTCAAAGCCAGTGAGACACCGCCAACACTCGCAATGTGCATACCTAATTACTTTTTATTTTACATTTATTAGTTGTTTACGTTTCTGATTCACGGGAGGTTACCTTTATTGTTTTCAATGAAGACCCAAGTAATGTAAAAAAGCAAAACGTTGTACAAATATGCTGGAAGAGAAACGCTAGAAAGTCGTGATTGATGAGTTTAATAATTCTAGCAACGAGAAATGTACTGATGAGCAGCTTAAAATTCTGGAAACAATGTTTGTCATCTTCATTTTGCATCGCAGATCATTTGCGTGTTGATAGAAGAATACCTTTTCTGATTTCGGAAAAGTTCACCATATTCACGGATGGGTTCAAAATAGTATCATGTGTGCAGTCAATTCCATACACAATGTGTGGGGAATCTGTGAAAGTGAAGAAGAATTGCCTTTTATTTTCTGAACACTTATGTATAAAGCTTGGTCTTAACCTCAAAAGCGCTCAACACAATGAAATACCAGGATTATGATGAACTTTACTTAACGTAACATGAAAATGGTGGTAAACTAAAGGTATAATTGGCATGCACTTAACGTAATGGGAGTGACTCTTGATTCATAAGTTCTTTTGTTACTTCGAGCCAGTGCCGATTTGTTCTAATTACCATGTGAAATCAAACTTGATGTAATGGGAAGGAAGAGTTTGACTTTGCCAAACTTTTAAGTTACATCGCGTTAAGTCAATTGTAAATATCTCCATTTAATACAGTGTAAGGCTGTCACATTACATCAAATTCATTGTAATGCCGGCTCAAGCTTCTGAAATATTCCGGTACGAAACACTCATAGGACGCATAACAATAATTGCAGTTTGGATTATAGAGCTGAATTTGTGTCTGGAGTTTTGTTGAAATGTTCTCCAAGCAGGTTCAAAAGGCGTGTATAAGATTCTTTCCTAATATCAAAATGTTCATTGAACTTTCTCTCTGTATAAGTATCATATGGTTCTCGCATAGCACTATTGCATTCCCGTTGTTTTTCTTTCATCGAGATCATCAATGTAATCTAAGTAACCCATGAACACGTCAAAAATATCTTCTTCCAAATATGATACGGTTTTCTAGTTCAATCAACAGGTTAATTACTCCATCCAGGTAGCAAGAGTAAATTCTCACCTATATTTGTGCTCTATTTAATTCTGTAGTAACATACTACATGATGGTGCTCTTCGACATTTACTTCTGCGGTAATTTAATCTGGGAGTATCTGAAAGGAGTAAAATTCTTTAGAAGTAGTTTACTCTCGCATGGAAATCGCCGAGTGTTGACTTGAATAGTAGTTTACTATGAAAGTAGAGCTTACTCCAAGTTGGTGCACGCCGCCCTAAGAGTATGACATGCAGTACTGTTGTTCATAATTCAAACCAAAACAAAAAAAGAAAGAAAGGGGTGAAAAAAATAAAGCACTGGTGCTTTACACTGGTTTAAAAAAATTGTCAGCTTTTCTTTCCTCTGATTTTTCCTTGCAGTCTACACTAGTTGATTGTATGCACTAGTTGCAGAAATGCTGCCACCATTTAGACATACTGTGCAATTTCTAGAACTTAATTGCCCCATACACACTGAGAACACTCATTATTTAAGCCTACTTCTTCTTCACCATCAGTATCAGATACAACTTGGGGGGAAAATGATCTTGCCCAAACATTTGGTTAACACTTGCGCAGCAGTAAAGCATTCTGAAAATATGATGCCTATTTCAATATGTCTACTGTTTTGTGCTACGACACCTGAATACGGTATACAGAAACCATAAGTAATATATCTTAACATAACATAAGCATAATATGTACATTAGTAAGCAAATTAATATATTTCATACATTGGGATAGAAAAATATAACATATTAGTGGAAAATGTATAAAATTCATGCTTAAAACAAATTAACATATATCTGCAAAAGACGTAGAAGTGAGATTCAACTTTATATAGTAATTATGTGGAGGAATTGACCATTTACTTGTGAAGAGATTCTCAAATACAAAAATTCAAGAGTAACAAGAAGTGGAGCAAGATAATTTACCCAGTTCTTTAAAGTATGTTGCATTCACCAGCAAAAGTGTTGCAATTTCTGACCAATTATGTTTTGAACATATTTAAATTTATGATTCACTTTACTATTTATAACTTTTGTCTTGATTGCTAAAGATTACTGGGTTAACTATTCCTATTAATGTAATTAAAGAAAATAATATTGTAAATGTACACATACTGTTACATTTCAGGTACATTAGCAACATTTTGTGTCTTACATTCTGATATTTAATAGACATTTTAGGAAACAATTCTAAGAATCTTATATTATTGGCAAGTTCCCCGTATAATTTATTCTTACATTTTTATTGATTTCAAACAAATTGAATGGGTGCTCACAAAAACCGGCTAACCATTATTTTATCAGAGTCATCTTTGCAGTTACCAAGAAAACAAATTGCCCATAGATTCTAGTATTGTGAGACACAGTGGCCTTGGCCCAAGGTTATCGTGAGGTCAGCACCGGGTGATTGGAGTAAACAACAACAACTCCCGCTCGCCAACATAAGCACCAGGTGCACTAACGGCAGATAACTAGAGCCTTCTGGAAGCTTCTTTTCTGCCACTCCAAAAAGTGTGTCGAAATAGTTCTAGAACATTGAGCATCTTGTGGAAAGATTCCACATATCCATGACCTAGCTCCACATCGGAGTAAACAACAACAACTCCCGCTCGCCAACATAAGCACCAGGTGCACTAACGGCAGATAACTAGAGCCTTCTGGAAGCTTCTTTTCTGCCACTCCAAAAAGTGTGTCGAAATAGTTCTAGAACATTGAGAATCTTGTGGAAAGATTCCACATATCCATGACCTAGCTCCACATCGGAGTAAACAACAACAACTCCCGCTCGCCAACATAAGCACCAGGTGCACTAACGGCAGATAACTAGAGCCTTCTGGAAGCTTCTTTTCTGCCACTCCAAAAAGTGTGTCGAAATAGTTCTAGAACATTGAGAATCTTGTGGAAAGATTCCACATATCCATGACCTAGCTCCACATCGGAGTAAACAACAACAACTCCCGCTCGCCAACATAAGCACCAGGTGCACTAACGGCAGATAACTAGAGCCTTCTGGAAGCTTCTTTTCTGCCACTCCAAAAAGTGTGTCGAAATAGTTCTAGAACATTGAGAATCTTGTGGAAAGATTCCACATATCCATGACCTAGCTCCACATCGGAGTAAACAACAACAACTCCCGCTCGCCAACATAAGCACCAGGTGCACTAACGGCAGATAACTAGAGCCTTCTGGAAGCTTCTTTTCTGCCACTCCAAAAAGTGTGTCGAAATAGTTCTAGAACATTGAGAATCTTGTGGAAAGATTCCACATATCCATGACCTAGCTCCACATCGTCCAGTTGCTCAACAAACTGTGAAAATCTATCAGCACTCTGCAGTGTCAGCAGTCTGCCCCCCCCCCCCCCAAAAAAAGTTTTTGCTGATATTGCCTACCAAATCCTGATTTTAACTGGATGCATAGGTGCTTCATGAATGACATGTAGATTTTGGATGGCCCAATAGCATGAGATCTTGTGAATTCACATAGCCACATTAATGGAATCATGTTTCATATATGCCAGGATTTTGTATATTGAATGCCTGAAACAAATAGAATATTTTTACATGGTTCCTGTAACCGATGGACAGCTGTAACCCTATGTAGTTTTAGATGAGCACTTTTTGCAATGCTCTAACACATTGAGTAGGTGTACTCTGTCGCCTGCAGCAAACATCTTAATGACTTATAGGTTGACCACTCCACTCCTTGCCTGGACATCCACAACAGCTATTGTCACCGCTGTTTACACTTTTCACTCACCAGAGATTCAGTTGTTTCAATTTGTTTAAAGGTGTCGTTATTACTTTTCTTTCATGAAGATTATGAACATAAAATTTTCTCTGGTATGCCCTTCGAATAGCTGTAACTGAATCCATAATCTGCTTCACAAGGAAACCCTTTGATTTAATGTGTACTGCTTTTTCACAGCAACTAGAACAAAATATAAAAAAAAAAAGCTGCCAACCTGAAAGCTAACAATAAGAAATAAAGAATTAACATCTGTGCATCTCATGACAGGGTATCAGAATTCCCAAACATTCTGCATAATTTGATGTTAAATTTGGGGTATTGGATGAATTTCCAGCCAATTAAATCAGGAAAGAAATGTGTTCTATATAAATCATTCTTTACAACTTTCATGGTATTGCAATTTAGGGAATAGAAGTTGATAGAAAAACAAGGATTTTGTCCAAAGAATGATTTGTAGGCTGATTTTGAGAGTACCTTGGAATAAAGTGATTCAGAAATTTTGTTTGAGTTGTGGAAAGTAAATGTTTTGGGATTGATAGTAAGAATAATTATATCAGATTCAATCATTACCTGATATAGATGAACTTAAATTTTGAGATGTTAGGGAGAAAAGCTAGACATTAATTCATTATTAGAGAAAATTGAGAATGAATTGTTCAAAATGGGCTAATGACGTTTGGATTAGTAATCTCAGAAAGTTTACTGAAAGGAGGTATGATTAAAAATTGGTAGATATGTTATTTAGTATATTGAGAGATAAAAGACCATTGACATTTTACAATGAAATCAAAGTGGACCATGAGAAAGAGAAAATATATACAAGTTTATAGAAGGAGAAAAGGGTTTCCTCTGTTTCAATTAGGGGTAAGAAAGTTAAGGGGAATGAGGGAGAAATATTTTGCAGGATGTATGAACAGTCTGAGGGAAGTGAAAGTGAAGAACACATATTGCTCAAATGTCCAGAAATTAAATTAATGGAGAAGAAAGTTGATAGAAGAGAAATGGTTAAAGAGAAGTAAAGATACGAATTGTAGTAATATCATTAATAGCTTACTTATCCTTTTATTCTGACTTTATACCCATATGTCTGCAAAATGGCCTTGGCCAGCCCAGACTAACAAAGTATATTACTTTAGCTAAATAAATTTATGCATAAATCAGGGAAGAATGGATAAGCCATGAATTTATTCATTGAAGAGCAAGTCCAAAAGTAAACAATTATGATCATTTTGACCCTCTATACAAAGCATTAATGACCATAGGAGTAAGAACAATTTGCCAGAAAGTTTATCGGCTTGCAATTTATATAGTTTTCTTAAGATTAAATAAAAATTGAGTTGGAGCTAACACAATTATTCTCTTTGTTCTTTTTTTCAGGATATTTGAAATAAATTGCAATAAAATTATAGGTGGACCAAAAGAAGATGCCCCCTTAGAAACCTTAAATACAGCAGGCACGAAAATATACAGGTAAGCAGTGGCAGGAGTGCTCTCTAGGATTAGCAGTTAGCCTAAGTGTGTTAAATATGTCAGCAATGATGAAATAATATTGGGAAATTGTTTGGAATCTGAGCATTCATGGTGCTTGAGAATCCTTACACAATCTGGTGATATAGGAAGTCACCATGATAGTGTAGAGCTATGGTTCTGGCTTCTCACAATGTAGATGCAGGTTCATATTCTGGTTAACTTAAGTTGGGCATGTTGTCAGAGCAAGTCCATTGGCACTAAAGCATGTTCCAGTCCCCAGCAAGACCAAGAGTTACACCAGCAGAAGGGAATCTTTAACATTGGTGCATTTTATATTAAATAGAAAATAAAGGGAGCTCTCGGTGCAAAAAAGCACAATGAATGCGATCTTTTAAGAGATTAAATTGTGATAATGGCCATTACACTGAGTGCAGAAAATGCAGTTCAAGGAAGTGTTTGTGGATTTTTTCAGATTTTGGAAATAGCTGTGTGTTCTAAAATTTGTTTAAAAAAGGTACCAAGCATTGTTTCTGTTTTTGTTTTGTTTTACCAAGTTAGTGATTATGATCAAATATTTTTTATTCATATGGTGAATTATAAAATAACCAGGATTGATCTTCAAGGCATAATGCATTAAATCTATTTTGCTTTGGAGTTGCTTTAATATAATTGTGTGCTGAGACTACTGTAAAACAGATTTTACTTATATGAAGTCACTAATGTTTTCTTATTGTGCTGTTACAGGATAGAGGAAATTCCAAAGGATGAACTGAACCTAGCAGATGATGAGATGCTTATCCCTGTAGCTCATTTTTATAAAGATATATTTTCAACGTTTGGAATTCCTTTTTACCTTAAAGTTAAACATGTAAGTGTATTTAGAACTACTTACCTAGTTAATATTTATAAAAAGACTTTTACATAAACTTATTTAGCTCACCATAATAAATCAAGTGTAGAACAGTAAACAAAATCTTTTTACTTTCTCTACTATGTATAGTAAGTAGGGGAAGTATTGTATTCCACCCAAAAATTCGATACCGAGATTTCACCGGAAATATATGTTTTGAGGCCCCCTGAATCCAAAAAAAGCATGTCTGTGCATGTGTTTGTGAACAGCATAACTCGGAAACGAACAGTTGGATAAACACCAAACTTGGTATTTAGGTTCAGTATCTTCCAGAGATGCGACACGAAGGTTTCCAAGAAAATCCCCCCACCCCAGATTACCCTTTACGTGGAACATTTTTCAAAAATTTTAATTTTCTCAAAAATGGCTCTAACGATTTTGATTAAAATATTATATGTTTAAGATATTTTCATGACAAATGAAATGTATATCTTGAATTTTCTGGGAATGTCTCCAGCAGTATTCTTCATTGTGAACGACTTTTGCATAACTGGTAAACCATAAGAGATAGACAAAATTTTACTACACAAAAAATGTAGATCGCATTAAAATACACAATTTATGTCATATACCTTTTTTTTGTTGAGTGAACCATTTTCAAGATATTGCTTGTTATTCCCTTAAATTTTCCAATACTTATACTTTTTCTCAAATTCGTTTTTTGTTTTGTTCTGTTTTTTGTCCTGGTAATGCAAAGAGAATGGAATACTCCACATAGCAACCAGCTCTTAAAATATTTGACTATAGCTTAAAGCCTACCAATTCCCCTTGCATCTAGAAGAAAATTAGCAATTAGATTAACATCTCGATATCTCGATTAACATGAAGCATATGGGAAATAAGCATTTGTAAAAATAGTTTGTACAAGAGTAGAAAAAGTCATGTGAGTGTAACACATCAGATTTTTTTTTGTCTCTCACTCCCACCACATACAAGAAATAAGTCATTCTTATATAATTTTAAGTCAGTCATAATATTTTCAGTAGGTAACTCCCGCAAAGTAGTTCTCGGACTGTGTAGAAGCATAGCTATGATTAGGTGAAGTTTGAGGTCGTAAATTAAGGGTTGCTGGTCCTCTTTATGTTAGAGTAATGCTGTGAATACTCTTCTTTATTTTCTGTATATTTTTAAAATTTTCCTCCACACATTATTTCTAGGAAGTCAACTGACTTTCAGAACAAAAACTTTTTTGGTATTGCAACCAAATAGGACTGTTTTTATACATGAAAAATACATTCCTTAATTTTCAGTTTGGAAAATGCACTGTCACAAGTAAGCAGCATGCAGAGCAACAATATTGTATATTTAAAGGCTGAGTACAAATTAAAAATATTCCTAAATGAAATGAAATTTCATATAAATTCTTAAATGCATATACCAAACATAGGCAGTAGTTGAATCTTGATTGGGGCTAGTTGTTTGTAGAAGATTTTTGCAGATATTTTCCTTTATCAAGAAAAGACAGTATAGATAGCTTTTTAACCCCAGATTGATTTGAGCAAAGACTAATCACTGTTGCTTAATTAATCATTTCTGTAGATCTTAAATGTTACAAGAGACATTAAAGCATAGCAAATTTTTCATTTTTGTAAGTGTGAAATTCATCACCAGTAATATTCAAATTGCATTAAATTTAGCACTGAAGCATAATAAAATGGTTATAATTGTGTATGGAGTGGAAGTTTGGAGAGTGTTAAAGGGGTAGCTAAAGCTTCTCTAGATGTTTTATAAAAAATTTTATGGGGGGGGGGGCTAGTTTAACGTCCTTTAACCTGGTAGGTAAAATCAGACAATGAATGAAATGGGCGAAATGAGCCTGAGGTCCATAGAGCTTAAAGTTACCCAATATTCGTCTTCTCAGGATATGGAAAAACCTTATCCGTAACTCATCCCAACCGAGATTCAAACTCGAGACCTCTTGAATTTGAGGCAGGCACGCAACCCCCATCACTGTGGCATGCTATGAACATTTTCTCCAAGGGTGAGGAGTTTGGCAAAACTAGAAAGAAGAGGTATATTAGTGGAGAGAATTTTGAAATATTGATACAAATTTTTAAAACTAGATAATAGCAGAACACTAAAAGAATGCCGAGGCACCAAATACAGTAGAATCTCGTTAGTACGTTTTTGCAGGGACCTAAGGATTTGGACGTCATATGCGGGAAAACGTGTTAATAAAAATGCAAAATCTGCAATTTAAGAACACAGGCAATAAAAAATTAATAATTACTACATCTCCATGGGCAATTTAAATCAATTTTGAGTACAATTTCATACTGAGTACGATCCGCATTTCCATGTTAAATTCAATATGTTTAAATGGATTTGGATACACAAAGCCTGAGAATAAATAATTCAAGCTTTTATTTTGGTCAACTTTGATTTTTTAGGTTAGGAGTGTTTTTGAGAAAATAAATTGCAAATTGTGGAAGCGACAATATGGCTTTGCTGTGTGTTTTATTACACATGTGATAACAATTTCTGCTAAAAAAGAAAACAAAATTATGAGTGTGCATCGTGTTACGAGTATGATAGACGATAGTATCTTTGGTGTACACAAGACGATTTGAATACGGGAGGTGTTTCCATGCAACAAATTTTGTTCCGGTCCTCTTCTGATCCTATTTTCCAAGAGGAAAGTTTTGTTTTAGTATTTTTCCCTTCTTTAAAAGCAGTTTAAATCAATTTAGGTTTGCTAACAATTGTGTTTAAGGTTGACGGAGGAATGTTTAACTTCCGCACTATATCAACATGTTTTATATTTGGATTGTGATTACATCAAGGATTTTCAGTTTTTCACTGTTGGTTATTTACTACACTTTCTTTTTTTTCATTGTAAATGAAAAGTTAAAATACACTCTATGTATGTTTGGTCATCACTCAACATTAGAAACTATCGTTAGCGTTTACCACGCCAAGGTAAAGCATTCTCTATCCCGCCCACAGAAATCGTGTCACACAAATGTTTAAATACATGCATGTGATTGGCTGGCGATATTCACCCCATGACCAAGGATTGACCAAAGTAGCAAATGAGGACGTCAAATTAAACGTGTTAAACGCCTACTCCCACTGTACCGATCAAGGATTGGCCAAAACAGCGAATGAGGACGTCAAGCTTCAAACGTAGTAAGCGGGCCCGAGAAAACGCACTAAGCAAACATTATTTATTATATTTGGTGATTTGGTACCGGGACTTTTATAATTCAACATAATACACGGGAAAACGTGTTAATAAGGAACGTGCTTACAAGATTCCACTGTAGATGTAATGGTTGGTTTAAGAAGGTTGGGAAACTATTAAAAGAGATTAGAAGGGGGGATTAGCATTTGGATGAAAGTAATGTTTATTAGATTTTACAAAGATGAAAGATATAGTGAAGCAGATGATTTGGGCTAGCTTTGAGAACAAGTTTCTGAGATCATAAAAGAAATTGTTGAAGGGAGAAGTATATAGAAAACTGACAGGTTGGAAGAAGAGACTTATTAATTGTACAAATTTACAACAACAATTTTACAAATTTATTCTTAGCCCAGTTTCTAAAAATAACAATAAAATATAAAGAAAATTAACCTCTTAACTACTGGTATCCAGCGCTTAATATATGGGAAATTAGGTGGTACTTTCCATTGTCTTATGGAGTATGAAATGGTAAAAATGTGAAGAAGAGATGGTATTTGGGATGAAAAATGGAATAAACTATAAGAAGATGTAATAGTTATTAAAATGTTGAGAGACACAAGCATTGAGAAAAATAAATAAAATAGAATTGTTTTAAAAAATAAGAGATAAATAAATGGGTTTAAAGGAGGAGCACGAGAGCATATTAAGCTGTGATAATAGTGCTGTGTTTTAGATGCCCTATATTATGCATACAACCTGGTGTTCATAGTTTTACAATTATAAACAATTCAAGCTCATGCAATTTGAATTTGAGTTGTAAATAAATTTAAATTCACTAAAATAAATGGTTCGCGATTCTGAGTTTAGCACATTATACATTTACTATTGTTATCCCTTTTAATAAATCATTAGCCATATACAATAACTTAAGATGTTTTTAATATTTTATGTCCTGGGTGCCGGGCAGCTCAGTGGTTTTGTTCACAGCTCTTGAGGGTCTGTGGTTTGATTCCCATATCTGATGTGGCTAATGTCGAGTATTCGTGAGGCCTAGCATGGTTTGGAATCTATAGTAAAGGCTGTAGTTCCTCTGGTTCCATTGCCATCCTATTATCACCTTACCATTAGAGGTAATGGACACTAACCACTGTTAACTTAAAGACTGTCTAGACATGGATTTAGCAATGTAAAATGATTTTCCAGGCTTGTAGGCTGTGATCTGCTGGACATTCTTCTTCCAGACATATTGTCCGAAGCTGTGTCGTACATACGTCCAGTAGACCACGGCCTACAAGCCCGGATAATTATTTTAAATCTAATTACATAGGTCATGAAAGCCTACGTTGGTTTATAAAACATTTAATTTAAATAAAAGAGTAGTACTTCAATGGATACCAACACATTGTAGAATAGAAGATAATGAAACAGTAGATTTTCTGCCCAAGAAAGGTAGCAAAATTATAAAAATCATCTCGTCCTCTGTTCTATCACTATCAAAAGAAATAAAATAATAAACTTAAAGAAGAACATGTATTGCAAGCAAAATGAAAACAATGGGAAACTCTGTATAATAATGCAACTAGAATTACTACACTACCAAGAAAACCTCAGGGTAATTTTTAGATCATTTAACAGGCCATGATGCACCAGCAAACATCTGCACAGGACTGGCATTTCAAAATCTCTTTGTGCCCTTTCTGTGAATTTGAAAAAGATTTGGTGCAAAACTACCTGCTTCACAATCCAGCCTTTCATCAAAATACTGGAGTGCAAGACAGTGAATAGCTTTATTGGCAACAGCAAAACCAACCAACTTATTTGTAATTTTCTTCAATGTTACTAACTTCAGTTATTATGGTTGACTGACGGTTGATTTGGTTTGCATTGGAATTGACTATCAGGTCATTCTCCCTCTTTTATCCCAATAATTTACAGCATGTTTAAACCATTCAGAGTTGGACACACAGATAAGCAAGACTCATCCATTACAACATAGTAACACAAAGTGCAATTTGGTGATTCATTGGTTGTTAATTTGTAGAGGTGTTGAGCCAGGCAGCCATGACCAGCAAGTAATCTAAACTGCTACAGCTGCTTTCCAAGGAAGAGCTAGAATTAGGACTATGATTTTGACAGTTTCTTCCCATTTTCCTTCTGATTCTGTACAAATCCATTCTATATATATTGTTTTTAAATTTGCACAAAATGCATACCAGGTGCTTACATTATTATTAATCACTGGGTTTTATTCCTGCCAAATTGTTTTTTTTTTCTTTTTTTCTTGTTTTGCTAGTTAGTGTGGTAAGCATTGTTTTAATTATCAGCTCATTAAGGTAGATTTTTAGTCATTCAATTTTACGTTCTCTACCGCTTACCTATAGTAAATAGAGGAAGTATTGCATTCCACCCAAAAGTTCAATACCAAGATTTCACTGGAAATACACATTTTTAGGTACCCTGAATAATAACAAAGCTTAAAAAGTTGGTTAAATACCAAACTTGGTATTTAAGTTTGTCTTCCAGACACAAAGACTTTCAATAAAATCCGCCACCCAAAATTACCCTTTACTTAGAAAATGTTTTGAAAATGTTTATTTCCTGGTTCTAATGATTTTAATTAAAATACTACATGTTAAAGACATTTTCAAGGCAAATGTATATCTTGAGTTTTGTGGGAATAGCCTGTCAAGTCATCTTCATTCTGAATAACTTTTGTATAATTCGTAAACCACAAGAGATAAACAAACTCTTGCCACATAAACAATGTAGATCTCGTTAAAACAGAGTTTCTGACTTAAAAATTTTAGTGGCATTACCATTTACAAGATTTTTTTTGTTATTTGTTTGAATTTTCAAATACTTTATATTTTTCTCAACTGTAAATTGATATTCACTTTTTTCTTTCTATTTTCTTCTTTTTTCTGTGTTCATGTAAAGGACTAAATTTTAAAGCCATCACATTGACACCAAATTTGAAAAGATTTTACTATCGCTTTAACTTGCTGTATTCTTCGTATACCTACACTGAAATGTTTGAAAATGTGAGGTATATCTGTATTAACTAAAAGCAGAAGAATAAACTTTTGTAAGAATAATTTGTAGAAAAGTGAATAGAGTGTCACATGAGTGGAGCACATCAGATTTCTCAAAATCAAGATGAAATTGAATTTCCCATCTGGAGCCTTCATTCACATATGTTAAAAATTGATGAACATTATACTCATACGCAGATATCCTACTATGCACCTTCTATGTCTATTTTTCAAAGCTTTGCAAAAGTAGATGCACCTTTTCTTTATGAACCTCTTCACATGTAAGTGCAAGATTTAAAATGAATTTACTCATAAGGATACATTATAGCTAACTAATCAGAGTCAACATTTCCTTTCTTTCTTCAGGGTGAACCTTTCTCTAAGGTTAAGGACAGGCTGTTCAAAAAGTTAGGTATTCCAGAAAAAGAATTTGAAAAGGTATGTATGCCAACTAGTTGTTTTACACTTATTTAACAAGTTTGTTAACTGAAAACATTAACATATTTTTTTCTTTCAGTTCAAATTTGCTTTAGTCATTATGGGAAGGCCACAGTTCATCAGCGAAGATACTGAATTTTACATGAACTTACAGGAATTTAAAAATCATCCAAATCAAGGTAAGAATCAATGTTTATTTAATTTTAAAAATTCTATTTAAGTTGAGCAATAAGAAAGATGATTTTAAACTGCTCTTTTTTATGTTAGAGAATAGGATGTGACAAATATTGTACTTGCCAATTAATGTTGGATACAGTAGGACCCCCCCCCCCCATTAATGAATTTCAAGGGGTCAAAATTTTTTCCTTAAATGGGGGTTTGCATAAATTGGCTGTTAAATTGCTAGAAATTAATTAGTCATGTTTTTTAATTAAATACAAGCCACACATGTAATGTATAGTAGAAGTGTTATATATAGTAAATCTTTAATAATGCTAGATGAATGTATTTATGAACCGCAATTTAGACACTTTAGTCTAATTTACTTGCAAGTGGACATGTTTCGAAAACCTTCATCCTCATCGTTAGCTAAATGTCGGCTGAAGTCTGGAGAGGTAGACACTGCTGATGCAGTGATTTTGCGGCTACCTGGCCTTCTGGTTGCGAACTTGGTGATGTCTGCTGGCAGCATTTCAAAGTTCATAACCTCAGCTCCCCTACCCTTATCATACTGTCAATTGTATGGGTGCATAGTCTGTTTTAACAATGTGATATTCTGTTCAGTATTGTGCTGGGTACACCAAAATTGGTGTGTTACTGCTGATTTGCCTGTCTGTTTTAGTTTTCAAGTTCCTTATATATTCTTATAGTCTGTTTTGAAGGTTCCTTTTCACTTTCTCTACCATGTACCTAGTACTATAGGAGGTATTGCATTCTATCCAAAAGTTTGCCATCAAGATCATTTTCCAGCACCAGAAAAGTACCAAACTTGGTATTTAAATTCAATATCTTCCAAAGATGTGTGACAGAGATTTCCAAGAAAATCCCCCCATCCCAAATTACCCTTTACTTAGAATATTTTTTGAAGTTTTTTATTTTCCCAAAAAATGGCTCCTAACAATTGTGATTAAAATACCATATATTTACATGACAACTTAAATGTATTTCTTGAATTTTCTGTGAAGTCCACTTCATTCAGAAGGAATTTTGTATAACAGGTAAATATTAATAGAAAGACAAAAATATGCTACACAAAAAAATCTAGATCTCTTTAAGCGACACAATTTATTTCAATTTTGTGGCATCACCCATTTTCAAAATATCCATTATTAGTTTCAATTGTTCAGTACTTGTAAAGTATTAAAGTCCTATGACTGTTCATTTGTTTCATGTGATGTCATGGAAATAGTACGGAATTTTAAGGCCATAGTGAGCCGGTTTTAACACATTGACTGCGGCCATTGTTGCAGCTCCTATATTTTATTTATAGTATAGGTCTCCAACATCCAATATGCGTGATGATTTTATTACATAAGCAAGCCATGGACTCTGATACATCTTACTACAAGTAATGTCGTCTAGCAGTGTGTAGAATTACTATAATGACATTTATATAATCTCACTGTGACCTACGATATTGATAGCACTTCCATCAGAGGTAGTATTGTTCTCCGTAGTCCAATACCATGCAACATGATTTTCTTGATGTAGCAATTTATTATTGATGCCACTCAAAACTTTAATATTTATTATATTCTTACAAACATATTTTGAAAATGAAACTTACATTATTAATTCACTCCCGTTTAAACACTAGAAGCAATAATATGAATTTTATAGGCAATTTTTTCCTTGATGTAAAAAAAAATTAGGCCTAAACTTAGTAACAGGCCCACATTTGATTTTTATTGTTACATTTTATGAAACTGATTAAAACAACGTGACAAACTCCAGGCTGCCTGTCACAATCTTAAAAGAAATTTGTGACTTTCTTTGTTTCCTAAGGTTTTTCTTAGTTCCTTATAGAATTCTCTGCATGCTTTCTTCCTTCTCCCTTTGGTTTGATGAAGGTATGAATTCGTCTCGTGACCCGGTGTGGCATAATGGACTAATTTGGTGCCAATTCCCAAGCAAGGATTTGTAATTCATGACTTTTTCTCATTCGGCATGTTGTAAATGATCCAAATGAATCAACATCCATGATTTCTTCTTACGATGAATGTACTGAACACGATTCATCGGTCTCAGTAATTTTTGTCCTGAATACTATCATCACTTTCAGTTTCACTATTACTTCAATTATTAATTTCATCATTTTCGAGCATATCCAATGCTAACCCCTACTCGGTGACATTCTGAGTAATACTGTGACATACATTAGGTATTGGAATTATACTCTTCTCAAAATAAGAAACACACTTGAGGTAAACAAAGGTAAGAGGCAGCCTCACAGGTGGCAGCAGTGAATGCTCTCTTTGGGCCATACTGCAATGCTCGGCTTAAGACAAAAAAATACAGCTTATCCTTTCTTTATGTTATTGCTTTTAAAACGCGCTAATGTATACGTTTAATGATTTCATTGGAATATGCTACATTTTCACAGGAAATGTAAACCAATCAATTTATTGAAACTGAACAGTTATCATTTATTGATTGCATATGCTGTGCATGTGTTGCACATTGTAATACAAATGTCTATTTCTTAAAGAGATTCCAGTATAGCAGCCAGCAATGGTTTGCTAAATCTTTAAAGAAAAAGCTGCAAAATTCTATGCATGTCTGCCAGTCATTGTAGGGTAGTTGTACTGTACGTGTGTACATGATTTCAATGTGATAACACTCTCTGCAATGTGATGTAAGATTAATATAGGGATTTCGACATTTCATTCCATTGTTTTAAAATCTTTGTGGCATAAAAATTGCAATTTATGTTACTTTCGTAAGTTATGTAAAGCAAGAAGCAATCTTAACGGTACCTAAGAAATTATAGCCATCAGACTCCCACAACCAATCTGCAGTCAATGTGTTTAAACACCTGACTATTCAGTTTCCTCTATCACTATTCTACCTACAACAAAACGTGTAATAAAACTATATTTGCATATGTCTATCTCGATCAGCATGAAACAGAAAAATAAGCTTGCATAAGAATAGTTTGTAGAAACTGTATAAAAATAAATGATGGTGAGTAGAGAAAGTCATGTGAATGTGACATGCCAGATTTTCTTCTTTCCTATGTACACCTTTGGACTGTCTTCAGAGTTCATTTGGTAAATTCCTGATTTTATTCTGATTTGGTATTATGTCTTTCATTCAATGGTTGAGTAGATTTTGTAGCGGGAAATGGTGCGTCGACTTGCAGCATGCTGTGGTAGTGTTCCTCTTCGTCGGTAGTTGAGTACTCCATTCCTACCTAATTGCTAAGTTTCTTTAATCTCAGGTTCTAGTGGGTGAGGCAAGTTAAAAAATACACTGCAAGTTTTCCCTTTATAACTGATGTTTATTTCCTTGTTCAAATAAATATGGGTGGCTAGCTTTTCCCATTTACTTTGTCCCACCACTTGAATATTTATCAGGAGCCTATCTATCTTCACACGCATCCCCACCCTTATATGCACCCAAGTGCATCTGTAGCACCTTGTTCTGGCGTGACTTCTTGTTGCGCTGAACTGGTAATAAGTAAGAGTGCCCCCTCGGCAAATTCTGGTCTTATATAGGGCGGCTTACCCATGCTGTCCTCTACATTTGAAAATGTAACAATGCTTCCCATTGGCCCTCAGGCCGCGTTACCCAAGCATGTATGAAAATATGAGGTTTCAGAACCTTGCGCTCCAGCGCCATCATGTAGCGTCGTACCACTCTGTGCCAGGCACGGTCGTTATGAGTTCCAGGAATTCCCATTCAAGTAGCTAGCGCGCCCGTTGCTTACAAATAGCTCTGTACAAAGTTGCATGTTGAATGTTTTAACATTCAGTGAATTAAATTATTGCTATACAATTCTTATGTGTATGGTTCCCCTTTTATATGTACAATGTATAATATGTATGATGTATCCCCTTTCAATTTCTAAGGTTGTATCTTTTATGGTGCCAATTTTGTTCTATTTTTGGAAAAGCTTAGTGAATTTATTGTGCGTTCATGGGTAGAACTATGCTATATCTTCGCTGGGACAATTTCCATTATCAAGTATTGTGATATCCTTAATCTTTTTCTGTTTTTGGTACTTTTTGATTGGCTTACCTAATAAGTAATGGTCGAGACTGTTCTGTGAAGTAGTACGTGTTTGTTGTATTGCTACTCTGTGTGACGTCCAACAATTCTGTGCTTTAGACTGTGGAATATGGCATGTTTTTGTGTTTTGATTGTTTTTCTTCGCATAACTATCAACTTGAATGGTTTTGCAATAAATCCCAAGTTCTGTCTTGCTTCGCCTCATAATTTTAAGTCCATCCTTTTCTGTTTCTGCTTTGTATTAGATTTACTGGTCCTGTTGTAGGTTTAAGAGCTTGAGAGCATCATCTTTCTGTTTCCAGGGTACTACAGCAAAGATATTAATGTATTGGAACCAATTTCTGAGTAAAAGTTGAAAGTGTATTCTCAAAATTGCTCATATACAGGGTGAATCACCTAAAACTTGCACCAGAAATATTTTGGAAATGGAAAGTGCTATTGATGTGCAGTTTTCACAGCATTGATTGATAGTCAGGGGCTCATACATTTAGCCTATAAACAGATTTTAATAATAATGAGAAAATGTATTTTTTGAGCAAACATACAATTTTTAAATGGAACAATGCCTAGTTACATCAACAGAATAAAGGCAGAGTAAATTAGAATGACAGTGGTCTTTATTGCAGGATTCTAGTGCAAGTGGTTTATGAGAAATCGTATCTTGAAAAGTTTCCACCTCGACAATTGTTTGTCCCATTCAACCTGCTTAGTTGCTAGGTACGATGTTATGTTTTTTTGCATTGTGTTTTCTGTTCATTGATTGCATTGTGACTTTCTGGTCAGTTAGTTTGTGACAGTTCAAGTAGTAAGTCGTGAGTGGAAAATGGGGTTTACTAATGCAGAAAAAGCCGACATGCTCATGGTGTATGGAGAGTCTAGGAAGAATGCAGTTCGTTCCTGTACGGTGTATGCGGAAACGTATCCCAATAAACGTCAACCATCTCGGCAATTATTTATCAACCTCTTCAACCAATTACGTGAAAGTGTTACTGTAACACCTAGAAAACATAACAGAAACAAACAAGTACTGGAGAAGAGGCAGAAATTAATGTTTCGGCTGCCGTTGCAGTAGATCCACAAATTAGTTCCCGCACAATCGCACGTGGAAGTGGCATAAGTCAGGCAAGTGTACTGCACATTCTCCATCGACATAGGTTCCATCGCTATCACATCTCTCCATCAAGAGCTGCATGGAAACGATTTTGAGAATTGTGTTATCTTTTGTACGTGGGCATTAAGACATGATACTCCAGATTCATCATTTATCTTGTTTAGTGATGAGGCAACATTTACTAATCATGACCAGGTAAACCGTAGAAACTTGGTCTGTTGACAATCCCCGTTGGCTTTATAAGGTGGAACGTCAGCATCCAAGGAGTTTAAACGTGTGGTGTGGGATAGCGAACCATCAGCTCATAGGCCCTTTGTTCATAGAAGGAACAATGAACTCGCTCAGTATCGCAGGCTCCAGACAGACCATCTGCCACAGATGCTAGAAGACATTCCTTTGCAGAATAGGAGGAACCTGTGGTACCAACATAGTGCACGAAGTACTACAGCTTGACTTAACGGATTGTTTCCAAATCATTGGATTGGACGAAGAGGACCTGTACCTTGGCCGGCCCATTCGCCGGATCTGACCCCTTTAGACTTTTTTCTGTGGGGAAGGCTGAAAGACACTGTCTACAAGGATGTACCAACTATACCAGATGATATGAAATGATGTATTACTGCTGCCTGCTCTGGAATTTCCGCTGAAATGCTAGAACGTGTGCAGCAGGCTTTCCATAGCTGACTGGAAGCGTGTATTGAAGCTGCCGGTGATCATTTTGAACACAACCTTTGAAGGGCTATGTTCTCTTTACTTGTAAGAATCCACAGAAGTATTGCAATTCCCATTTGTTTTTCTTTAGTTTGTGCTACCACAGGTTGTACAAGTGTCAGTGTGTAAAAGTTTCAAAATAAGAAACCACTTGCACTAGAATCTTGCAACAAACGCCACTGACATTCTAATTTAACCCTATCTTTATTCTGTTGATGTAACTAGGCATTGTTCCATTTAAAAAATTGTATGTTTGCTCAAAAAATACACTTTCTCAGTATTATTGAAATCTGTTTATAGGATAAATGTACGAGCCCCTGACTACCAATCAATGCTGTGAAAACTGCACATCAATAGCACTTGAAATATTTGCGGTGCAAGTTTTAGGTGATTCACCTGTATATGACAGGAGATTGCAAAGTAATGCCTCCATGGCTACAACCCTCCTATTTGTTAACCAATTTTCCAAATTTTGTACCTGAAAGCTGCTCGTTGCCTCATGTAATGCACTATTCACTTTTTGATATAGTTGCCATTCTATTCCTCACACTTGCGCCAACGCATGACTAGTTGAGCAATCCCGTCAGAGAAGAATTCCAGTTGTTTGATGTTGACACCAGGCTCTTAATGCTAGCTTTCATCTCGTCAGAACAAAAGTGATGTCCCTTAAGATGTTCTTTCATCTTTGGGAAGAGGTGTTGCAACCTCCCTTGTGTTTCACAATTTGTGCATAGGCAGGGTGGTGGTTCTGCAGATTAGGGTCCTTGTGGATGCAGAGCAGCTTCAATGTTGCCACATTGCATTGCAAGGTTATCATGGATCCTGTTATAAAAAGTCAAGGAGCACAACACCTTGGAAATCCCCAAAAAGGTCACCAAGACTTTCCCTGCAGATGAGACCACCTCGAACTTCTTGGAATGTGTCCATGTGCAATGGCCATACTCCATTGGTGGTTGTTTGCTCTTGGAGCCAAAATGACGCATTCAAGATTCATCCCCATGAGAATGTAATGGAGAACAGCCTTGTCCTCATGCTCACACCAACAAATCTTGACAAACTTGTTTCTTGTGCACTTTGTTGTCTTGCATCAGCCTCCACAGTACCCAAGCTACATACCTAGTGATACCCTATTACTGTGGTTACAATAAACTGCAATCTTTCTTCAGAAATGTTCAGTTCTGTGGCGATCTCTTGCTGTTTGATTTGTAACCACAAATCATTTCATTGATACAATTTTTATGTCGTCATCTGATGCAGTGAGGGTTCTCCACTATACTAGAGGTTGTAGGATTTGCTACTTTCGACTTCCTGACCCCTTTCTCACTGTACTGACATTAACATAGAGTTGCTGTAAACAGCTTACATTCAGTGATTTGGATAAGCTGACAGCCCTCAGCTGTCGGAAACTCGATGACGTCTCTGTGCTTCAGTCTTAACTCCATCTCCATGTAGGTCACCATATTCTTCAATTCTCTGTACACCAACTCCTAGAAACAAAGGTAACTAATGTAAAACATAGAGGAGACATGCAGGTTTCAGATACAACAAGAATTTTGAAAACCGCTTATCAAATAAGAGGATTGTGGCCATAGAGGCATTACTTTTCAGTCTCCCCCCATAGATCTGCCAAAACAAGTAATAATGGATTTCCCATGAATAGGTCTGACGTTTGCTAAAAATAATTTTCATTGAAATTGTAGAAAGATTGCTTGATACGCAGCTTTGCTAATTTTCCAGGTTCGTCAATTGAACAAAATAGAGCCTGTAAACCAGAATAAAAGAGCATTTGAGAAACTTGAAGCTAAAGCATACAAATCAGCAGTACCACACCATTTTTTGTTCTCCCAGAACAATATTGAGCAGGACATCAGAATGTAAAACAGGCTAAAACATCCATACAATTGACAATATGGGAGAATATCCACATAGTAAAAAACTCGAAGTTATGAACTTCAAAATACTTCCATTGACATCTTTAAGTTTACCACCAGAAGACCATTTAGTAGCATTATCACTCATCAGTTGACATTTAGTTTGATGAGGAAGGTTATCGAATATGTCCATTTGAAATACAAATGAGACAACTCCACTGCAATGTGCCCTTAACGGTGAAGCATTTCCTCACCCAGTGTTGTTACTATTCCGCCCTTCACAAATGACTTGGACTCTCCCTAATTTAATTACAGTTTTAGGGGATGATTCAGCCTCTATCGCCCAGCTTTTTTACTATGTTAAATTCAGTGGTTTCCTTACAAAAATTTAATCCTGTGGTTTCTGGTGTGTTAATGACTTTCAAACTGTGTTAGTACTGGCTTAATGCTTGTGTTTGCTGAGGATTAGTCCTAGTATATATTGATTTGCAAGTTTCTTTTTAGTGTATAACAACTTACGTAATTTTTGTTCATTTTTTCTTCTTTTATAATATCAGTCGCTTAATCCTGTAATTGCTTTGTGTGTATTGCTTATGTATTTGACTTCAATAAATCTATAGCCAGATGTGGCACTGTTGACCACAATAGTTTTGCGCCACTCAAACAGCTACTACTGCTACAAATGACACAAAAGTGTCTAAATCAAACCTTGAATACATTCATCTAGTAATACAATAATACAAGCAACACCTAACAAACTAAATTTTAAAAAATTACACATGTTAAAAATTAGCAAAAATTTTGTCAAACTATTATAACAATAAAATACAATACTGCAGGAGCAAAATACATATATATTCTGTTCAAACCAAAGTAAATGATAATATTTTACAATCTATTTACACAGCTGCACAAAATAACAGACGTTTACATAATGGGCTGGCTCCATGTGAGCTCAACCTGCAACAAACTAATCTTCCCTAACAATGGAGGATTAGATTTTTGTACATTTAAGGCTTGTGGGTTGATTCTTCAAAATTACCTAAGAAGTAACAAGTCATCAAGATGAATTACCTTCACTTTTTAAAATAGTCCAACAGTGTTGCTTGCTTTCACTTTCCATGATGCCTCATTTTAAAAGTATCAATTGGATGTGGTTGATGTAATTAGACCTTAAAAACTGAGGGAGTAGAGGTAATATCCCAAAGCATCCAACTCCTGCACTGCTGTTTCAGATACTGGTGACATTGATTCCTCTCCATTCAAAACATTGTTGTAAATACGAGGGTGGTCTGAAAAGTTTCCGACCTCAACATGAAGATGGCAGCACTCGTAAATAAAAGCTAGTGAATTTCGTTGTTCATCTGTTGACAGTTACTCACCAAAGTTTCAGCCATTTTGGACGGTCAGTTGTTATGTAACAGTCGTTTGAGTGGGGTGATGTGAATGTTTTTATGAAAATGGACAAAATCGAGTATCAAGCTGTCATTAAATATTTGTATTTGAAAGACAATACGCCTACGCTAATCAAAGATGAGTTGGATTCTGTGTATGGGTCTCTACACCATCATTTACCACAGTGAAACGTTGGGCAGCTGAATTTAAACATGGCCGTAAGAGCTTGGGAGACGATGAACATTCGGGACGTCCAAAAATTGTAACTACCGACAAAAACATCCCCAAAGTTCACCAAATGGTGCTAGACAACTGCCGAATTAAAGTGAGAGAGATAGCAGAGGCTATGATCATGTCAAAAGAACGTGTTTGTCACATATTAAATCAACATTTAGACATGAGGAAGCTGTCCGTGCGTTGGATGCCGTGTTTGCTTACGTTTGACCAAAAACGTGTTCGAATGAACATTTCCAATGCTCTGTTGGCGCAGTTTAGGCGCAATAAATCCGAGTTTTGCCACTGATTAATTACTGTAGATGAAACTTGGATACACCATTATACGCCCAAAACAAAAATACAGTCCAAACAGTGGACTGCAAAGGGGGAACCGGCTCCAAAAAAAGCAAAAACTGTTTTTTCAGCTGGGAAAGTGATGGCGACTGTTTTTTGGGATAGTCATGGAGTTATTTTAATCAATTATCTTCAAAAAGGAAAAACCATTACAGGAGCATACTACGCATCATTACTTGACAAGCTGAAGGAGAACTTGCAGAAAAAGGCCACATTTACAGAAAAAGAAAATCCTGTTTCACCAAGACAACACACAGTCTCACACCTCAGCAGTTGCAAGGGCGAAAATCCACGAATTATGGTTTGAACTGCTTGACCATCTGCCTTACTCACCAGATCTAGCCCCAAGCAACTTCTTTTTGTTCCCTCATCTGAAAATTGCGCTCGGAGGACAGAGATTTTCGTCAAATGAAGAGGCAATCCACCTTCGTGAACAATTATTTTACAGAGAAAAACGCTAATCTTTCAAAAACGGCATGTCTGCAGGATGTGCCAAGCATCTGTCTAATACCAAGATCATCTTTCTTCCTTTTTATATGATGTAAACATTTTACGAATGCTTTGGAAGTCCAGGAAATTCTCTGAGAGTCATAGTTGTGCAGAAGTATGCTAATGTTTTTAAAATACTTATAAAGCAAGATTTTACTGAATTTCAGCCCTTCCCCCCCCCCTTTTTTTTACTTTCTTTGTGAAGCTGCTTTAATTAGTGTTTGATGCTTTTCTTTTTAATTGAAGCAACAAATTTCCACATAAAATGACCTGCTGTTTGCTGCCATTGCAGTCACATGTGTTAACAAATCCTTGCACAATTTGCTAAGCTCTCGGCACTGTGGTATACATTGGTACCACTGCGGCTGTTGGATTATCTTCTGCCTCCTCATGCCCTGCTGTGCATCTCTTAAATTTGTTCTAGCTGACACCCCAAGCTTTCTCTGCACATTTTGCACTTCACTCATGATGTTCTCATCCATAGCTATATACATGAGTAAAGCATATGTTGGACTTCCAATTTTAGCCTGTTCATTAAATAGGTGTCATCTTGACAGAGTTAAACAGTTCAGCTAGTTTAGCATTGTAGTTGCTAGTGTGGATCATAATTCAACCAGTGTGTGAGAGTGAAGTGAATGCTGTTACAGGAACATGTAGTGTTGCATGCTATTCCTTCCTGTATATATCCACTCATCTTTGATTGCCATTAGCATACAATCCCCAACGTACCCAGATTGATTTTGCTGTGATGAACCTGAAAAGTAACATTCCAGTCTTAACGGGCACAAACTGCTTAAAAAATATTAGACATTACTTGCAAATTACAATCGCTACTTCTGAGTCACCCCCCCCCCAAAAAACATCTTTCGAAATGATTAAATTGTGTTAAATTAAAATGTGTGAAACTGGAATCCAGTTCGAGACTGCAAGATCAAAACCTTAAATTCTGGGAAATTGTTTCTTCTGGGAACAATAGATTGAGGCTTTGTATATGTATGAACAGTGAATGAAACACTCATGCTTCTGCACAGTGTAAAATGCATAGTTTTGCTACTACACTGATTATATGCTTCCTGTCCAAAATGTTTATTTATTACTGAAATGTTGTAATAAGTTTTTTCTGTTAATTTTATATAAAGTGCACATTTTTTGGCAGAACAACAGTAAGGTCATTTTGAAAAAGATGTATATATGATGAATTAAAAACTAAAATTTTGATTGTTACAGCAAGTTCAACTCCGAGGCCTTGGCTAGGATTAGAACATGTCAATAAGGCTCCAAAACGGTCACGATTCAACTACCTGGAAAAAGCCATTAAGATATACAATTAATACTGTATAATAGGCATTTTCAGTGTGGTGATAGAATTTGCACCGGTTGTACCTCTGCATTGAAGACTATCTTAACAAGACTTAACTATAACAAATCAGGTGACTGAAACAGCAAGCCATGAACAGGAATAAAGTGAAGTTTAAATACTGGAATGACTTTTTGACTCTTATGAATTTTTTGAGCATTTTGAGAGTTGGATAATAGTACCAAGCCATTATGTTGGAGACTTCAATACTTGTTCTGTCTGCTTCCTGCGGACATTGCTATAAGCAGATGGCAGGCAGTGCATGTTATGCAAGCTGCAGTGATCTTTAGTGTGTGAAACTGAAGAAATAGCAACTCTGGTGAGTTAGACAATGATGGTAGCTCCTCCCAATTCTACTCTTGCTTTTTTGTTCTTATTTCGCTCTCACTGTTTTAGCGCATAAACAATTTAAAATTATAGAGGTGGGAAAATCCTTTATAAGGTATGATTCATTTGTAAAAGGCATTGTAAATTTAACAGATTTTCTGTGGGGTCATTCTGCTTCCCTAAGTGAGTAAATAACACAGCGTGTGAATTTCAAGTGGTTCAACATAAGAAGAGAAAGAAGAATGAGCTGATCATGTGAATAACCTTTAATTTATCTGTCTACACAAATTAAAAATATTTATATGTAGTTAGCATCAAAGTGTTTTCCTTCTGTCCTTTATTTCTCAAGAAAAAAAACCAAAATTCACTTATCCAATCCATCAGTATTATTGAGAGAAATTGGTACGAGCAACGATGGCTTGAGGATATCTTTGTATATAATATTTGATTTGTACATAATTCCTAGTATATAATTGTTAAATTAAGCATTATATAATACTATGGCGATGTTAACCATCGATGATGACAAACCAGTGTTTACACAGGTTCTTGAGCGTTTGTATGCCATGTGACAGCTATGCGAAGATGTTAACAATTTGCGCTGCCGAATGGTCATGTTTTACTTATTCTTGCTCAAAGCATCTGTTGTGTAAAGTGCATAAACAGTGTGAAAAGGTTGCATGGAGCTGGTTATCAGGTTGTGCAAGGTAATTTTGAAGGTTTCTTTTCGCAGATATACCAAATTTTATTAACATTTAAGTTATTTCATAACTTTCAGTGCTGTAAATTGTTAAAGTTTCACAACCCACTCTCCATTTAAATCGCATAAGAAAGAAAATGAATAGTTAAATTCTGCATCATGTGTGCATAATTTTACACCGTGTAAAACCTGAGAAGGTTTTAACTTGATATGTCCAATACCTGTACCTGGTAGCCCTGTGTGGTAAAAAGCGGAATCTACCCACATTGTTTTATTTCTTATTATCTCATACCGGTGTTTATTTTGAGGGGCTAATGGGGAAAAAATAGAGTTGCCAAAATCACTAATCTTGTTACATTTGACTTCCTTGTAACAAACCCTTGTTAATCTTTAAAAAGGAATATAAGTTAAAACAGTTACTTTACATATTTGAAGTTTTCAGTGTGTTGCAGCTTATTAAGCAATAATCTTGTTTTTATTGAACATACATATTAGCAGACTGACTCGATAATTTACTTTGCTTTTGCAATTGTAAGAGTGTTTAAATTATCAGCATAATAATGGAATGTCTGGAAGTATGTGTATACTAAAGGTGAATGTGTGATAATTTCAGATATAATCAACCTCCATAACTATTTGTTATTGCCTGATTAAAATTGTGGTTATTTTAACTTGGGATTTGTTTAGGAAATAAAGACTGTAAGTTCCAAAGCAAAAATGCAAATGTATAATAATAAAAGAATCTGAACATTATGTACACATAATATTTTGTTTAAGTATTCTAGCATGTTCAAAGTCAGTGTGTGTGCCTTGCAGATTGAATAAGATAAACATGGGCCGGTGATAACACATCACTATACATGTGATGTAAGATATTTTTATTTGAGCAGTAGTTAAGTAAATTAATTTCCAGCAAATTAATTTAAGAGAGAGAGAGAGAAAGAAGGAAAACCAAATGAATTTTTGTTGTAATTTGCATAATTTACCTTCAGTTTTTCATAAGAAAAAGTTTTGGTATGTTGTAGCACTATTTTATCACCAACATAATGGTAGATAAAAAGAAACTGCATATCTTATATCTTTAAAATTCCAAATAGTTTTAAAAGTAATTAAGCCTGACACTGCTACAGAAGTGAACTATTTTGTGTTGTAATGTTTCCTATATTTCATCTTTAAATTCAACATATCATTGCTGAAGGAACAATGTCACATAACTGACATCTTGACACATGAATGAAACTGTATATACCTTCAAGAACAATGAGCATATGCGATTTCTGGATTTTAAGCAATATTGCATAATTATTTTATTTGCTATAATAACACCAAAGATTAATACCAAGGACCTTGCAGATGGCATTGAAACACTTTGTGAACTTAGCTAGTCAAACCATATGCGTTTAACTTATTTCATATCAAAAAATTAAAACATAATTCATTATTATTTCAGAGTTACAGGAATTTATATGTGACTTCACGCAGTCTGTATTTTCCCTCTCCTATATAATTCGTATTTTGTCAGTTATGTCCTATTGTATCCTATTGATATGCTTAATAAGTTTAAATCATTATAATGCTTTTCAGGTCTACATTTGAAAAGTTGAAATATATAATGGGCTGAACACCAAAAAAAAAAGAAAATGGTTATTTTTGCAACAAGATTGTATGTAGAATGATCTATCACAAAAGCTGAAAGAGAAAACAGCATTCTAAACAGTTAAAATCAACTCCGAAGAAGGGAGCAATTACATTATTTTGCATTATGCTATAGATAATTTTAATGTAAAAATCTATGCTTTGTATTTTTGGTGCTTGATTCATTACATGTTCAGGTCTTCATTCATACTTCATTAGCTGGCTTAGATCATAATTTAAGTTTTTCATGTAGCTAGGAGTAAATTGCACTGACATTAAGGGTCATGGTTGAAATTCCTATTTTTCACATTTTTTTAGGTTAAAAGCTTAATTTGTTGTGTACGGTAACCTCTTGTTATTGGTATTAATACCACGAGTTTCTGTGTTATTGGCTTAATAGTTTCTGAATTATTGAAGGTTTTCTGAAAAGAGAAGGAAAGAAAGAAAGAGAAAAAAAAGGGGTTTTGATTTTTACAAAAGAATGTACTCCCATATAAGCCACAGCCGTAAGAAAGAAAAAGAAATGTGTAGCATTTTTTATATGCTGTATAATCTAACAGCAGAGCCATTTTTACATTCTCTACTGCTTATCTGTAATGAATAGGGGACGTGTGGCATTCCACCCAAAAATTTGATGCTGAGATTTCACCAGAAATACATCTTTTGAAACTCTTTGAATTTAAAATGATAGTAATAATATGGTCTCTGTATGTGTGTGTGTGCGTGCATTAGTGAGAGAGAGAGAGAAAAAGAAAAAAAGTATAACTCAAAAACGAAAAGCGGTTAAATATAAACTTGGTATTCAAGTTCACTATTTTCCAAAGATGTGACACAAAGATTTTCAATAAAATCCCCTCCCACTCCAAACTATGCTGTACATCGAACATTATTTTACACTTTTTATTTTGATTAAAATATCATATATTAAAGATACTTACATGACAAAGTATATCTTGAATTTTCTGGGAATAGCCTGGGGACTCCTCTTTAATTTGGAAGGAGTTTTGTGTAATCTTGTATAACTGATAAGTGCTAAATGATGACAAAAACATACTGCATAAAAAATATATAGATCTGTTTAAAACCCACAACTTAATTCAAGTAACTTTTTTTGTGCCATAAGCCTTTTCAAAGATATCCGTTAGTAATGATTCGAGTTGTTCAATGCTTTGTAATAAACTCCTTTCAGTATTCAGTTGTTTTTCGCATTTATATGGAAAGAGTATGGAATTTTAAAGCCAATATACCAGGTGAGTCAGCTGCTTCCATTTATTTTTTAATTTATGTAACGTGTTAAGCGACATATTTGACTTACGCCTTTCTGAATGCCTTTTAATGACTGATTTGCATAACTCTTTATAGAGGGGGGGATAGATAACTCAGTGCAGAAGTGTTTTACAGGACAAAATGCAATCACTATGTCGATACAAAAAACATCACTGGGAGTTGTAGTAGCACTTTTAGCCAATTTTACAAACTTTTATTATGTAGCATACATTCATGCACACCTTTGAAAACGCCCCTGAAGGAACAACCTATCACATGTATCGGTTAAATAAAAATTTAAATTGAGTTTTATTTATGGATGCTCTTTAACTACTATGATCCTTAGCGTCCCATTCTATACTGGGTGCGAAAGATCGGTAATTTTACTCAGAGGCCTCTTTTTCAGGCTTGAGGTTCTTTTACGTGCCATAAATCTACGACACGGGACCACCGGCTTTACTTCCCTTCTGAAGGAAGCCATGCTAAGGATTTTTACGGCCGAAAAAATCCATTGCCCTCCACCAGGTTTGAACCCGCGACCTCAGGTACCAAAGGCTAGCATGGTACCACTAGTTCACGGAGGATGACACATGTATCGGTTGACAAAACCATTTGAAAACAAAATGGCATATCTACGCAGTGCAACCAATTGAATTTAAGCTGTCAGTCAAGGTTGTACAGCCTTATCAAAAAATGCTAAGAATTGGGTAGATAATTTCACTTATGTCACAAACTATGGCATATTTCAGATCATGCAGTTTATTTGTTTGAATTAAAACTACCAAACCGAGCTCAAAACACTGTAGACGCTGCAAAAAGCGTGTAAAGATTCGAGGTGGGATCTAGTTCTGCGATCACTAATTTGTATAGGAATCCAGCTGACAAGGTAGCATTGGCCTAATGGTATTATCATGGTTGCTTTAACACTGTGCCACTTCAGTTTGGGTTCAAATGTTTCGGGTTAAGTTCAGACTTTTTATTACCTTTTGTTTTATCTCTTTGGGCCTATAATTTGATATTACAATTTAAATAACATTTTTGATAACATTATAAGTCTGTACAAAATAGAATAATCATCATGTTTTCCACCGCAAAACCCAAATCATCTACAGTCACACTCATACATGAAGAATGCAGGCAGATTATACCGCGCATGTTACAGCATGCAAGAAGGTCTCTCCGGCAACGTACACAAATGTGCATTGATGAAGGGCTTATCATTTTGAACATTTACTTCGTTTCCACGCTCTTTATTATTCTGTTTACCTGTGAACTTAGCACGTTTACAACTCCTTTGTCAATAGAAGAAGTGAAACATAAGGTTTAAACATGAAACGAAAAGTGTTATATTTAATATTGTTGATATGTGCCCAAAAGAATGAAAGCTAGCTACGTAACACGCTTTACAACACCAGATACAGTACAGATTTACACAATTATCTGATTGTAATTCTTGTGTCTTTGGTTCACAGGAGAGTCAATAACAAAAATAAATAAATTAGTACACTAAAATAAAGAAAATAAACATAAGGAGAGAAAAGAAAAGAACCCAAACAATTTAATGTTTTAAAATAAAGAGAGTTGAGGGTTGTTACACTACATCACTATAATATTCTTACTTGAACGCGTTTCGGGAGATGGTTTGTTCCCATCGTCAGCATGTCCTCAACTGATTTTGCCGGTCAGTTGAGGACATGCTGACGATGGGAATAAACGTCTCCCGAAACGCGTTCAAGTAAGAATATTATAGTGATGTAGTGTAACAACCCTCAACTCTCTTTATTTTAAATTATGACACATCACTGTTACTAGCTTCTAAAGCTTCAAAATTAGTCAATTTAATGTTTGTATCAGATTCAAACCTCCGAATTAACCTTAGCTTCACCTCATTCCGGCAGCTAACCCTTTCTGCCTGAACCCACGTAGTCTATTCCTCTATCTCTTTGCAAGCATTATATCCAAGAAATGCCATATTTTTTTAAGGCTTTCGCGGCTCTTTGGTTCTCATTCAGGCCTTTAATCATTAACGCTAGTTGCGTATAGTACCGAACAGAAGGGCAGAGCTACAATAACAGTTTGTTTGCTAAAACGGTCAATGTTGTCACATTAGACTATAAACTACATGTTGCATAGATACGAATATCTAGGGGCAGCTGACCCGCTTTGTATATTGTCTAGTTCTTAAACATTTTACTATCACGATTTCCTTTGTATCTATGACGAACTGTGTAGTGAAGCAATTTTTGAAAGGTTTAAGCAGATAGAAAAATAAAACTTCCATAACAATAGTTTGTTTACCCACTAATAAATAATAGGGATAGAGAAAGTCATGTAAATGTAACACATCAGATTTTTTCAGTGTTGAATGTAAGAAAAATTTGCACACACAAAAAAAATTAATACAAATTTTTATTATCTAAATAGAACATTTTATTTTTTTAATTTTAAAAATTGTTTGCTTGGTTAAAAAATAGGGCTCTCTGTAGTTTAGTCAGTCATAGCTTTCAGAACATGCAGTAAAAGACTCCTAGAGTGAAAGCTGTAGCATCTTAAAGCATTTGAAAAGCAAGAAAAATTACTTCAAGAACCATTTAATGTGCATAGGCATTTAAATATGCTTTAATAAAGGGTACTTCCAAGCATCATAGGACTCTGGAATTTTGCAATCAATAAGGTTACTAATTATTGTATATGAAAACAAAACTAGTACTTTTTCTTTTACCCCTGAAAAATTAGCCAAAATGTCATGAATAGTTTCCTCTTTAGACAACTTTAACTGTTGCACTCACCTCGTGGTGTGGGGATAGCGTGTTTGCTTCAATTCAAGAGATCCCAAGTTCGAATATTGATTATTCAGATAAGCTTTTTTCTGGAGTTTTACCTTATTCATTTCCCTAAGCATTAATTTCATTCCTTCATCATCCAATATGGCCTACCTGGTTAAAGGACATTACACCATATAAAAAAAACTTGTTTTTTTTATCCGTGGGTGGTCTAAATGAAAGCAAGCAGTGGCTCAAAATGCACTAATTCTGAGCAATTGCTCTGCTTTGTCTGGATGAAAAGTTTTGTTCCATCTCCTAGCTAGCAGCTGCTTACTGATCTTGTCAGTTTAGTTGCTCCTCAAGATTTGGTAGGTATAATTAAAATCAAGCATTTGCTTACAGTTTCTTGAGGTATTTCGTAAGTGACCACTTGCAAAAGTGTAGTTTTAATACATCAGAGTTCATGTTGGTAATTGCTGAGCAGAAAATAAAAATGTGTAAGTTCTTCGATGTAAGCAGGTATATTCAATTTTAGAGATTTAAAAATAAAAATATAGGCCTGTTTGCACAATATTTTCTTCCATAATCAATTGAAGCATGTGGTGGAGCTGTTAGTGATGTTGAAAAAGTATTGGTTTTCAAGGCAGTGCTGCAGAGGATGATGTACAGCTATGCTGTTTGTAGATATAATAATCTTATCTTGCAGTACTTCCACAAACTGCAAATACACTTTCAGTGATGCAGGCATGATATCACACTAAGTTATATGTACTTGATTGAATAACCTGAGCCATTCTTACATGTAGTATAAAGATAATTCTTGCAAGGAGCTCCTCTTCAGTTTCTACAGGTGTGTAACACACAAGAGCTTTCACTTGTTCCCGCAAAAAAAAAAAAAAAAAATAAATCAAAGAGTCAGATCAGATCACAACACAGTACCTACTGTTCCTAATTACTTTTCAGGAAACACTTAAGGTATTCATGATCACCATGTGAAAAGTGAGCTGGTGCTCTATCATGTTGAAACCATGTATGTTTCAAACAAGCAGGATATGTTCCAATAAGTCAGGGAGTATATATCTCAAAAGCACAGTGCACACTGGTGCAGTTAAGCGAGATGAAAAAATTTATTGGCCTATTAAACTTCTTTGTCCATGCTCGTCCACAAGTTGACTGCAAATCTGTGTTGACGGTACCTAACAATGAGTGCTGGGATTTTCATCGGTCCATAAGTGACAGTTTGACTGTTTAGCATTCCTCTCTGATAAAACAGGCATCATTGGTGAAAAGTGAATCAACCATACAGTGCTGCAGTAACCATTAACAGAAAACAAATTGAAGTGCAAAGTTACGAGAAGTCAAAGTATGCACTTTCTGTGAGTGGTAGGATGCAACTGCCTCTTCCTATACTACTTTCCAAACATTACTTCAAAATACGCCCACTTCATATGCAGCTGATGAAATGCTTATTGAAGGTTCCTCGGCCACATGATCAAGTATTGCTTGTTCCACATCAGTAGTCCCTACAGTTTCTTCCTCCTCAGTCATGGTACCAATTGTCCTGTTTCCCTTAACCATTGGCAAAGTCTTGGAAACATGATATGAATCAGATGTGTCCTATGTCGATTCTTGACCCAATAAAACCTTTCTGCTTCCCTGCTGTTTCCATTTGCTTGTCTGTACATGAACATTATGTATGCAAATTCCCCAACAGTATACATTTCATTAGGGTTGATCGAATGTTGTCAGATAAACATTACACGTATGGTTGCATTAGTGTAAGTTTTCTTTCCCAACCCCTTATTATGTAGGCATATATATTGGTCTGTTTAACTATGTTAGCTACTTTTTACTTGTTCTACTACGTATAGTAAGTGGGGGAAGCTTTGTATCCCACTCAAAAATTCAATGTTGGGATTTCACCGAAATATATGTTTTGAGGCCCCTGAACACAGACAAAAAAAACTTTTTAGAAAAACGTGTATGTGAGCGAGAGAGAGAGAGAACAGCATACTCAAAAATGAATAGTTTGATAAATACCAAACTTTGTATTTAGGTTCAGTACCTAGATGCGACACGAAGATTTTCACGAAAATCCCACAATGCCAAACTATGCTTTACATGGGACTTAATGGAAATTTTTATTTTCTAAAAAATGGCTAACGATTTTGAATGTCCTTGCAATTTTCAAATGATTCTCGTGATGTTATTGAAAAGAGTATGGAATTTTAAGGCTAGCGTATAGATCCGGTCCTAAAACATTTGACTATCACTATTCCCTTTGTATCAATAATGAAATGTGTGATGCAGCTGTAACTTATCACTTTTGGGGGGGGATGAAATAGGTGAAGTGCTCAAATGATCCCGTGGTAGTTTGAGTTGCCTAAATTTGTCCTCTCAAAACAAGGAAAACCTCGCTCTAAACATGATTCGAACTTGGAACCTCGAATGTGAAGCCGGCACGCTATCCCCATACCACGGAATTCAGCCTCTTCCTAGTGTTATATCGCCTGCAACCTATAAAAAAGGGCCTTTGGCCAAATTGCGACAAGGCGTTGCGGGTTCCTATTTCTAATTTATCCATTCCTAATATTCGTATAAAAAGTGATTCTTCCACCCTCGCTAAGTTACGCTGTATTTTTACTTAGGAAAGGATTCAAATTAAGCAAGAAGAGATTTAAGCATGCAGAAACAGCACTCAAATGTTATTCATGGTAAACAAGCTCTTGCTATGGAAAGGAAGGGGAAAAAAAGCAAGAATATCAAACTTTCAAGCACGTCCATTGTTTGAAGCTTGGAAAAGTTTCAAAAACTGCTAAACGCTACGAAAAATTTTGGCATAAAACGAGTATTTAGCTTTTATGTGTGTTTTGTGATTTTCTTGTTACACGAAATTCCCGTAAACACAAGATATACATTTTTGTTCTCATGTTAGGTGGTGCCACGGTAACGTGTGCGACTCGCATTCAGGATGTCCCGGGTTTAAACCCCGCCCCCCCCTCCCAGGATCGACAAACCTGACCAAAGGTTTTTTCGCGGTTTTCCTCGGTCGCTAAGCGAATGACGAGTTGAATCATTTGATCCACGAGTTTTCCTATCATCCCTTTCACCACTACATTTCTTTTCATTCTTCGTCGATACCAGGCATTGGGCTGATCACCCATCCTGGATATGCTAGGATCTAGAGTTGCTTGCTACTGATCCAAGGCATTGGTTTGTAAGTCTTCCAACTAGGAGGGTAATCCGTTGACGTCAATAGGTATATTAAAGTGACATTTTAATCCGAACCGTTATATCCGTTTTTGAGAAAATTTCTTTCATTCGTGTGGGGAGATTGTCTTGAACAGCTTCGTGTTGCATCTTGAAAAATACTTGTATACAATTTTGAATTTAACCGACCTTTCATTTTTGTATTATGTTGTTTACAGACATTGTTCTAAAATGTTTTTCTTTTTGGGGAGGGGTTCGGGGATCTGTAAACATTTGTTTGCGACATGTACGGGGTCTTCAGATTTATTGGACCTTTACCGCCAGTTAACTTTTTTTTCTCTTTTGATAGGGATGAAGAAAATGCAGTCTCTTGAACACCTTAATTATTGTTTATAAAAAATACAGCATGTTGCTCAAGAGCAACATTGTCCATACAAAGGCTAGCTTGAATGCTTCACAGTTACTTATTACTTTGTATAAAAGGACCTAAACCAATTCCTCTTAGGATCAAAACAAAGAACCAGTTGGCATTTGGAACACTTAACAGTGGAATGTCCATTAGAACAACGCCATCGTCCTTTAGACCCATGTTCGGCCCATTGATCCACATTATCATATCGTGCATTGTGAGCAGTAAGTGGGATTGATTACTTCATCAAGCCGTTGGCAATATCAGCTCTGAAAGTCTTTAAGACTGATTTTCTTGTCTTCAGTTTTTCTACGATACATCAGCCATCCAAACAGGTTCGTTCCAAATGGACGCAAGTACCAAGCCTGATTCCATGGAACTCTGTGGAGTTCTATCAAGATTCCAGCTAAATCAACACCTTTGGGCAGGGCGCATCAATCTTTATTTTTCATTGTTGCTCCACCTTTTTACGGATGAGACTGGCTCAATGCCCTTTGTTATCAACCCACCTCACTACAAGACCTGCAGTTGTGTCCATTCGGAAGTCGTAGCTACTTCGTATTTCAGAAGATATTTCTCATGTGCTATTGTGCAGTTTTTTATACAATTCTTCCTTAAAGATCCCATAATTCGATATTGTGGTTTTTCAAATATGCAATTAGATCTAGGCTGCAAAAAAGTTTGAATATACTCAACATTCACATTTCTGCGTATTGTCCTGCATAGAATTAGAATCTGATCTAATCCAGATGATTTCTCCTCTTCAGAGAGAGCTGTGGGCATTCCTTTGCCAGTGTAAGGCAGAAAGTCATTCCAGCACGCACTAAAATTTTGAAACCGTTTGTGCGGCTTATTCTGGATGTACTGCCGGAGTTTAGTTGCTTTACCCTTGTAGGGAACCTCATTTCATCGATGGAGTGTTCAGATTCGTGCTGTTGCTTGCGGCGGTTTCTTACTACTACGTCAATAACAGACCTAATCTTATACAGTCTCATTGGAATTCTCTGCATTCTCATTGTTTGCAAAATGTAGATATCAAGTGTTTCAGACTGAAAATATCGGTGATGTTTTTCACTGCTGGTAGAATGTGCCCAGTAGTCAGTATATGAAGGCATGTTCACAATTCCTATATAAATAACACCAATTTGTTTCATTTCATGTACAACTATTTTTATCACTTCATTGTCAGAATATCTTCGGAAGTATTCCAGAGTGTTGTCTTGAACATCGAAGAAAGAAGGTGCACATATGAAGTCTGTTTGGTCCACTTGAAAACTCTTGCATTCTTCTTCTTTTTCTTCTTTTGACAGTCCGTGTTACTGGCATTGCTGGTACTTGCTAAAGGAGCAGTGGGTATTTTATTGTTTGTGCACTCTAATGTATCATCAGACTCTGATACGACAAGCAGGCCATTGTTATTTAGAATTTGTGGTGTATAATCATCGCTATTGTCTGCAAAGATTTCTGGTTCAAATTAACTGAATCGTCCACATCGGACAAAGTAGGGTTAATTGGTGGAAGCATAACACCTGTTTTTCTAGTACCATAGGATTTAGCAGACTCCATTGCTAATCAGCTTCTGTAAAAGAAATTGTAGACCAAACATTATATTAAGCGCATTATGTTGACTTATGAACAATGATGCTTGCAAACAACCGCTTTTTTTCATAGTCATTTCAACAATGTGTTCTATTGATGCCTGTTTTATAGCCAAACTTACCTTTATATGTTTTTAAAGCAGACTCTAGAAGAATTTATTGGTTATCACACGCTGCGTACACCTAAACAAAACGAAAACTAGCATCACGCTTAGCTTTTACAAATGTTATGGCAACTTTGTATGACAGTCATCTAGTGTTGGAAACTAGCTGTTAGAGACAGCAATGACCAGAAGGGAACAGGAATGTTGCTTCACAGCATTATTACCAGCAAATCGCAACTTGGATGCGTAGTTCTTGGCATAAACAGATGTTGCCTTTAAAATTAAATTGAGTTTTATTTATGAACGTTCTTTAACTACTGTGGTCCTTAGCGTCCTTCTATATTTGGCGTGAAAGACCGGCAATTTTGCTCAGGGACCTCTTTATCATGCTTGAGGTTCTTTTATGTGCCGTAAATCTACGACACGTTACCTCCGGCTTTACTTTCCTTCCGAAGGAAGCCATGCTAAGGATTTTTACGCCCCCCAAAAAACCCATCACCCTCCGCTGGTGGCCACTTCTATATTGCGTGTAAAGAACACAAAATGTCCTAGTGAAAGACAGTTCTGCACCGCTACATCCTGTTTACGAGGTCGGAAACGTATTTAAGTCCGAAGTTCAGTTCCGTACCTCCCCTATGAGACGGAATCTGATGAAGTAATGGTGACGTTATCCATTTAAACCCACTGGCGGTAAAGGCCGAATAAATCTGAAGACCCGGCATATCTTGATATCGAACTTTTGGGTGGAATACAATACTTCCTCTTACCTACATATGTATAGGTGGCCGAAAAAGTAAAAATAAATCATTTTCATGTTTTATCTTTGGTAGAACGAAAACAAATTGAATTTAATGGTTTAAAACAAGAAGCGAAACTTCCAATGGGTGGCAACATTATTAAGCAGAAAGCTAAGATAAATCGCTCAAAAAATCGAAGCTAGACCATTTTTGTGCTTTCTAAAGTTTAGCTCGCCGAGCTGAATGACAGACGGTTGTATCTTGAGTCTTGCATTCGGAAGGGCCCGGATTCGATTTCCGTTGGACCGGCCACCTGGTCTTTTTCATGATTTTCTAGAGTCGGTAGGCAACTGCTGGGATAGATTGTATACCATCACGCATTTTTCTGTTCATCCGTTTACGCGGATATGGGGCGTCCGGAGTCATTCAATCTGGGACCCCGTGCGCTGCCCTGCCGTCGTCAGATCTGGCCATCCTTTGTACTCTCACCTCATCCTTTTCTCCCGAAAGTTTACTAGGCCTAGCTTTGACCGCAATGCCGAAGTCCTCTTTTTTCTTAATCTAATCTTATATGTTGGATTGATCACTTCGAGAAACTGCACAGTATTGTGTTTAATAGCATGTGTGGTGAGTGCTGAAGTCAAAGATGGTGCAGTATGAAATGTGGAAAAAGAAAGTGCTACCTCACCTCCATGGCCATCACCTACAGGATGTTTTCAGAGTTGCAAAACGGGAGTGCTCATTATGGTTCTGCGCAATTCAGTGAGAACATTTAGCGAAATAATCAAAGAAAGGTTTAAGCCAACAGCGACGGTAGCTAAAACGTCTGTTAATTCTAGAGAAATAACAAAAGCAAAGTATTTTAGAAACATAGACACTTCTTGGCGAGCACGATTTTCAGAAAAATGCTTGAATGACTTCTGATATGTTCATGGCATTGATTCCCAAATGAAATCGCGAAGGGGAAAGATTATCTTTGCAACAGAAAAAATAAACTCTACGCATCCCGTAGATATGGCCTTTTGGGGGGGGGGGTGTTAAGGTTAACACAATTGTAATGCAATCTCTAGCGATTAAGCACCCACTTTAGGCAAAACCTAGTTTAATGAATAAATATTTCATCCCCCTGAAATAGATTAAAGAGAGTTTCTACTGTGATTGAAGTTTTCTAGACCAAAGTTAGGTTCCCCTGCTCTCTAGTAGTCAACATGGTTTCGAATCCCAATATATTCAGATTCTGCTTCACCATAGGGTTCGGAACGTACGGATGTGAAAGGATATATTTCAATGTTTATAAATAAAACGTCCTGAACCATCGAAAGCTAAAAATAAAATAAAAAGCAATAAAACATTTTAAATAGCAAATACGAAAATATATTGGCTTGTACGTTAGCAATAAAGTAAAGGCTAACTGAACTGAGCAAGAACATTACTGAAGCATTATATCACTTGCGGTTTTAGATTAGTTTTACAAGAAATTAACAAAAACAAGTGATGTGTAAGTTGTACCGTCTTCGCTACGCATTATCATTTCACGGATATCTCTTGCCCACAATGTAAATCCTAACGAAAAGTTTCGCCTATAAATGATTTAAAATTACGAAACCATTTTGTTACATGAAACATGTGGAAACAACATTCAGCTGTTTGTATATAAATCATGTTTGTATGTTCTGAGTGCTTGCGAAGAACGAAATGAAAGATATTTCCATTTAACCTGGGAGAACTTAGTGTAATCAACAATGCTTTGGAAGCATTAGTTGTAAAGCTGTTCAACATAAATGGTGTATTTTTATGAGCTTTACGTTTTTCCTGTACTAAGGTTTTATATTCTATGGCTCCCAATTAACAACATTCATTGAGTGAAGAGTACTTCATTGACATTCACAGAAAATTTAAGATATTCCTATTATACTCCCATTGTTCTTAAGTCGTGCCATTGTCTCAAATGTACCAGATCTTTAACATAATGAGTGTCATTTGTGACAAAGTGAAAAATAAGGAAATACTTGCCATGTCAAGAACTGTTTTTGTGTAGAGGAATTCCATTAAATGCTTTGTGTATTAACCCTAGAAATCGGCGTCATCGGGTTCCCCGCCAGATAACCAAGGAGTTGCACCAACAGCAGCTAAAGCTGAACTCCATAGTAATCCTGCCCAAGATATGATTGGTCTCAAAATTCAATCCCAACCAAAGAAACACCAGGGTGCAGTAGGGCCGCTGCATCCTAACAGACAGCTCGAGGAGCTACATGCTTCCTCCCTTCTTTCATTACTACCTAAAACAAAACCGTCATCCTTAACCATAATTTTTCTTCTGAAAAATAATCACCCTGTGGTTAAACCCTGATGAGAGTGGGCACACAGCAAAATTCACTCGGGGTAAAACTTAGCCTGCCAGCAGCTCGTCGCGGTCAAAAAAAAAAGAGTGCCCGACTTTCAGTATGACATGTGATATTTTTCCTCTGCGCACGTACGGACCTTTGTTTAAAAAAAATGTGTGCGTGTGTGTCGGGATCACATCAAAATTGTATTTTTTTTTAAATCCCGATATTGAAACTTAATACAACACTCCCTCTGCCTTCCATAGGTAGAGCGGTAGAGAAAATAAAGTGGTGAAGTAATGCGACAATATATGTACCTCGACTCAGACAACTACACCTTTATCTGGGGAGAGAGAAAAAAAAAGGAAATCTTGGTTGTCACTTGAAAGTTGTGATAATGATTCTGTTTGTGTAGCAACCTGTTTAGTATCTAGATAACCTTGAATACTGTATTCATATCAGTGCCTTCCTTTGCCATCTTAAAAGATTTTTAAAGAATAGTAATGTCTTTTTATGTGTAATTAAAACTATTTCAGCTTCAAGTTAATACTTTAACCTCCCGTTTCGAAAATCTGCATTACGATTTACATGGTGTAATTGATCAGGCAGTTAGTTTAGACACTGTCTCTCATGTACCCATTGCTGTTAAAATTTGGCTACTGATGATTTAAATGCTTTGTGTTGAAAAGTTAAAAAATTGAATATAATCGAAAATACTGAACTAAGCACCTTCCCTCACATTTCTCCCATCTTTGCATGGTTTTTAGTCCATCGCTGTCTTGAAAAGAGCAGCTTGACTGTATTTGGAGTCCTGGGATTTGATTACCAACCGAAAAAACAGCCTGGTAAGTACCTACGTTTAAGGATATCTACGGTTCGCTTTCCACTCCGAAGATGAATAAGTGCAAAGTAACTCAAATTTTTATGGCTATGGCAATATTTGCGTAATTTCATGATTTATATCAATCCGAAATTCTGTTGCAGTATATGGCTGATGTTTTGTAGTTGAATGACAGATAATAAAGCAAATGCTGGAAATAATCGAATAACTTATCATAATTAGGTCTTTTATATGGGATTATTCTAGATTAGTGCCAAATACGTTGCGCTTGTAATGGTGAATGAACAACATGTAGAGTGGAGACAACACTAGGATAATTCCATGGATTCCCACATCTAAGATTTATGTCGCATAAGCTGAATAGACCGCGGATTTTTAGTCACCCAGGATAGGCTCTTAGGTTATAAAAATAGGCACTAAAGACAGTTTCTACGAGCTAAACATCAGATTTTATGAATCTCAAGTGTATTTTCACTTTCTAAAAGTTTAAAAATGCAGGTAGTTGGGAATCAGAAGTTATACAAAGCAAAAATAATAAGTTTACTACATTATTACCGCTGGGAACACTTTAATATTATGAATTTATGGCTAATACATGTGAACTTGTAAAGTAACAGCCCAAAACTAACTGAATAAACCACAGCGGAAATCCACCATACACTACAGACATGTTATAACTTAAATGCCCTAGAGCGACGCGCAGCCACCCTCCTACACAATATTAATGTAAAGGAATGTTTAAAATCATTTGAAAAAATGAGGAAATCTTGCTAATGTGTGCATATCGACAGTTAAAGAAGGGGACGAGTTATGGGCACCAAACAATCGGAAATACGCCATTGCAAAGGAATTTCTGCCGTACTGCAGTCGACGACCAATACCAAAGTGTGACGAGACCTAGAGGATGCAAGTATTCTGTTTCTCTTTCTACAAAACGAATGAATCGACCTGCTAGAGAATGTCCCATTCCTACTATCATAAAATCCTTGAATCAAATCGGTTCCATGATGTCAATACTTTATCTTTCATTTCTGCATAAAAAAATTAATGGAACAAAACAAATAGTTAAATAGGTACTTTTAGGCTCTAAAGCCTTAAAATAATGCTCACAAAATCCCTTCCATAGATTTACATTTTGTATGAAACGTGAAGATATTTAACAATGTAAGTTTAATACAGACATTTAGATGCACCGCTGGTGTTTTGTGGTTTCGGAACATTTTAGGGATGACCTGATTATAACTTTGAAACCAATAGCTCTGAAGAAAGATTTGGGTTGCCTCGATGGTGCGACAATGATTTTACGTCTTTAAAATTCCGCGAGCTTAGAAAAACCGATTTTCAGCAGCTCGACAATGTTTCTGGAATTGATCATTTGAAATACGATACTGGGCAGTGATTAACTGTCTTCTCTTACATCAGTTTCAGCCAAATTTAAAATGTGTCGATTAATTTTCTTTCAGATTGTACGTAACATTTTAACTACATACCTCCAGTATTTTACTAAAATATAAAGACGTATATATTAGTGCCCCTCTCCATTTTTGCAGCCGTTGGCGATTTCTTTCATGTGTACAGATGGTCAGGTGGACAAAGTGACGCTAGTAGGTATTTCCAACAACATACGCAACCAAAAATAAGTGTCTACTCGTATATACTGATTTTGAAATCCCTTCTCTGCATGGCTACGAGAAACCAGGAATGGTGACTGCACAATAGCAAATTATGCTGAAGTATTGACAAATCGAGAAAATGCAGCGCATATCTCGGAAATTGTTAATTTATCTCATGGTTTAGCAGTTACACAAACATGTGCAAAGTTCATTCAGAATTAAGACCTCTGAGACGATTCGTAGAAAATTCAAATAAACATTTTATCAAATTGTGTAAATACAATGCTTACTACGAGTTGGTCGGTCGATATATCCATGTATTATTGTTCAAACTCCTAGTATGTGAGAAGCCTTGTATATCTCAACAAGATAAAGAAAACTTAAAGCAAGGTATCATTTTAATCAAAATCATCAGAGCCATTTTTGAGAAAGTCGAAAATAACCAAGCATTTTGCATGTAAAGTAGAGTTTGGGGTAGAAAAATTTTCTTGAAAATCTTTTTGTTGCCTTCTTGGAAGATGCTGAACTTGTATATCAATATTGTTACACTACAATAGATTAATGCATTCCACCCCAAAACAAAGATGCGACAAGATGTTCAAGAAAATTCCCCCAACCCAAACTACCCTTTACGTGGAAAATATTTATTATTTTTGTTCTAAAATTACAATGATTTTTTTATTAAAATACCATATGTTTCAGACATTTGCATGACCAATAAAGCGCATATCTTGAATTTTGTGTGCATAGTCTTTATTTGAATTTGTACAACCAACAAACCATAAGAGACAGAATAGGAAAACATTTGAATACGCAGTTTCAAATAAATATTTTTGTAGCGTTAGCAGTTTACGAAATACTTCATGTTGCAAGTTGTGGCAGTAACTTGTATCACAAGAATGTAAATGCCAGAGTGATTGTAGCGTAAATAAGCATTATTGTATGACATTGATTTGAGATGTTTGTTAATTATAAGCATTGTTAGGAAATAAGTTTACACGGCCTCACTGAAACTGACAATAAGAGCGGGCAACAATGAGCGACAATTATCAATTATTAGAAACGAGCAAATGACGTCAGATTGGCGCGTTTTTCTCAGAAATGGAGGGAACATCTTCCCTAGAGCATATGTGTTCGTAATTTTGATTGAATATAAATACGTCGATCAGTTCAACATAAGTATTCGTGAGTTATACGTCGCGTAGTTCAACGGAAGCATACATAAAGTACACGTTACGTAATTCTACAGAATCTCTCGCGTCTTAAAGCTAGTTATAAATGTGAAATACGCGAATTAATAAGGTGCAACAAATAAGTGATTATAGTAACATTAGAAAATATAACAGTTTCAGTCTGGCGTGTATCAAGAGTCAGTATGTGAAATTAACTAACTGTGACGGTAATAAAAGTGTAAAAACAAATTCTTTTATAAGTGTTATCTTTCAGTAACAAATCCTTTCCGTTTACATACCTTGATCAAGAGATATGCTCGACTGAATAATAATAATAATAATAATAATAATAGCTAGCCGGAGGACAATGAACCCAACATTCAAAGTAGTAATACAATAACAGGCGCCCAGCAAAAGATAACACGAAGTGACCGCGACAAATTGGCTCCCATACATTGTGCATATAAACATGAAGCATCTTCCAACTACCAACAAATAACCACTTCAAATTATAAATGCGTCGTCTAACTGACCTGCCTGTAAGCTTGCGATTTTTCTTTTCTTTTTTTACGTTTCAAGAGCTTCTTACCAAGAATTAACATTTGCATTCTATTTCTGCATTATTAAGCACTTCTTGCTTAATTTGAAACCATTCCTAAGCAAAAGAAAAAAGGAAACTCTGATGCGTTACATTCACATAACTTTCTCTATCGTTTATTAGTGTGTTTACAAGTTATTGTTGCGAAGGTTTATTTTTCTATCTACTTCATTTTAATCCAGATAAATCTTTGCAGAAATAGCTACATTATGCATTTCATTAGGATACAAAGACAGTTAAATGTTTAAGAACTGGACGCTATATGCTGGCCTTAAAATTCCATACTGTTTGCATGCAAGAAACAACTGAAAATCGCTGGGACTTGGACAGAGAATTGAATAATTGAAACATTAATAGCGGATATCTCAGAAATGGCTGCTGCCACAAAAATGTTATTTAAAATAATTTTTTTGTTTAAAGAGAACCACATCTTTTTGTAATACATTATTATTTTATTTATGAACTCTCTTTAACTGCTATGGCTCTTAGTGTCCCATTCTATACTGGACGTGAAAGACAGGAAATTTTGCTCAGAGGCCTCTTAGCAATAACAGAAAGTAATATAACTTTAATATACGGGTGAATCTTCTCAGCCTGGATTGAGAAGTTATGCAGTTCCGGCGTTGTACATGCTATTGCATAAACACTCTTCACTACATCGCGTCAGTAGTAAGGGGCCCGGATTAGCCAATTGGATTAACGATAATCCTGCCGCTAGGTGGCGTTGGTGTCGCGTTAATCCGTTGGATTAAGGCGGTAAATTTGAAATTGTTGCTAGTGGTAGGATTATCGTTGATCCAGCTTGGTTAATCCGTGGCCAGAATAAGTTTGAGGATAAGGGTTGGTTGGATATGTGGTGGTGAAGAAAATGTAGAAGAGGGTGATGTTGAGGGAGATGGGGTAGTTTAAGGTCACGTGACCTGGAGAAGGGAATTTGCTATGCGTCTTTGTGGAGAGTTGGGAAGGGAAAGAGGGAATGATTTGCAACTAAGTGGTAAAAAGTGGATGAGGAAGTGACGTGTGATGTTGTGATTGGTGAGAATAAGAAGTGATGTTATTTGTGGAATGGAATGGAATGAATGAAAGGTAGGGATTGGTGAGAATAAAAGTGATTATGATTGGTTGAAAGAGAAAGAGGTGGGAGTGGGGGAATGTTGGAGACGAGGGGGAAAGGTATAAAAAGGGGAATGTTGTGGGTGTAAAAGAAGTATATGGTAATGATGATTTCGATTGTGACAGCATTGTTGATAGTAGGAGTTGCTGGCGCAGAGAGGAGCTGCGTTAGTTTTGGGAGGTGTGGGTTCGAGTTGGATGACGTAACGGGTCATTTGAAAAATGTGACAAGATGTGAAAAGGATTATGAATTGTCTAACTGTTCATGCGAATACCGGAAGGGGAGTGAGTGTAGGTTTGGATCTGATTTTATTAACCTGGGGACACTTAAGAACGTGTATAATTGTTTAAAGCCAATACGAGATGTCAGAGGGGGAAGAGATGTGGAAGGATGATGTATGGGGGTGTGAAGATGTGTCAACTTGAATGTCCGGAGGGTTGCATTTTAAATGGGAGATGTGGGTGTGAGGAAGGTAAGACGGGTGTGGAAGACAAGTGTAAATTTTATAAAAAAAATCTGTGAGTATGTATGCTAGCGACAACAATTCGATTCTGGTGGAGATGGTGGATTGTAGTTTGTTGATGGACACGGCAGACTTGCCGGAGGGTTTGGAATTGCAATGGAAACTGACACCGAAGGAGAGTGAGCTTATGATGGCTTATAGCGTTGCAAATGAGATGAATTCCTACTTTTATGAGAATTTTATATATATTTGGCGAGTGTGGAATATGGGGTGAGTGGCAGTTAAATGTAGGTGGAGGAAGGACGGCGAGTGGAAGGCTGAAGCGGGCCTCTAGGTGGACTGCGGAGGGGAATTTGAAAATAAATTCGGAATGCAATGAAAATGGTGGGGATGCAGGGAGGGTGTCGGTGACGAGCATACGTAAAGCAGCATCTGAGATGTGTAAAAAAAGGGGTGAATGGAATAAAGCAAAAAATGAAAAAAGAATGCGATAGAAAGGTGAAGGAAGGAAACAGGGTGAAGAAGGAAAAAGAAGAATGTGAAAGAAGAGTGAGAGGAATGCAGGGATTGGTGGAAAGAATGAAAAGGGAATTGGAAGAGAAGCAGAATGTGACGAAGCAAGAGGAGTTAGTGAACAGAATAAAAGGAAATGTAACTAAGATGTACGTGGAACTTGACTCATTAAAGCAAATGATTGGAAAACGCATGTACAGGTGGAGGAGAGGAGGAGGAATTTGCTAATTATGAGCAAACGTACGACGAAGACCCAATACCGGAGGAGGAAAATGAGGAGGCGGAGGAAGTTGGCGGAGGGGATGTTGAGGAGGGAGAGGAATTAGAATTTGAGACGAAATGAAAAAGGAAAAGGAAGCTGAAATAGAAAACATGAATTATACAAAAACAAAACATGATGTAACTTAACGCAATAATACTGCAATACCTTTTCTTTTGGCATATGTTTTTGTAATAATTTGACATAATGTATGGCGAACATTGAAAAATTGTTGAGAAGAGTGTTTAGAATTTATGATTAGAATTTTTTAAAAGTATTATTGTCTTATAGCTAGTATGTATTTGTTTTTATGACAGCTAAGAAAATACAAGGAGAAGGAAAGGGGCCCTGTTTAGGTAAAATGATTATTAAAATGAAAAAATAAGTACACAAACAGAAAGGATTCATAGTGCTGTATATATTAAAATCACTTAAAGAGTGCAGTGGAAAAACAAAAAGTACATAAAACGGCATAACTAAAGGTGTGAAATTGGCAAACGTAGTTAAACATATGTAAAAATGAAATACATGATAAAAGCAATGAAAATATATTTATGTGCAGTGTATTAAGGATTAAATGGAAAATTTTCAAAGAGTTAAATAAATCTTAAAATTAAAGTACATGTTTAACACCATAAGATTGGGGAAAACAAATGTTGATATGAACATTGTTATTTAACAAACTGCCCTGTGCAACGTGAGCACGAAGATTGATTTGCGGTTTGTAAATGTTTGTACATTATTGGAATGTGGTTGATGAGACAAGCACGACGTGCTTGACATTCCAAGCACGAAGGCGAATAAGAATTGCAGTTGGTGCTATAGCAGACGGTGTAGGGTTTGTATCTCTGCACCAGTAATTGCTTTTGTACTTTACGATACTTTGCGTCTAAACAAGCAACCAAAAACTTTGTTGTAATATCACATGGCACGGCATACATACACTGAGGGATATTGAGATATCTCTCTTGAACACTTGCACTGGATATTGACATCGTTATATGGGTTTTGATTTTTGAAAAAATAAAGAAAAATTGCAGCAGTAATTGTTTTCTGTCTTTGATTGTTTGAATTTTTGCTGCTACACAAGTGTACAATTATTTGTTTGTGATTTAATTAATTATTGAGCACCTGCACAAATTAGTTTTGCAATGACTATAAGGGTTTGGTTTATTGTTAGGTTTCAAAATGCTTAGCGCTTGGCAAAACAGGTATTTTGGCTGTAATATAAGTGGAACACTAGTGGTGCTTACATATCATTCAAGACGATAATAAGGTTGAGAAAGACATGAATTGGCGTGTGAATTATTGAACACGTAATACGGTTTGTATCAACAATGGAGCTGACAGTTTCAGCTCAGAAACCTGTATTTACAGTCACCACAGCTATACTTAACACGATGCGAAGACATTAAAACAAACTACTAAAATAATAAAAACAAAAAATAAGTGAACAAAGAAATACACTGCACACGAAGAAAAAAATGAACACACGCACTGCACTGTGAGAAGAAAAACTGTTACAAGTTTACTTAACGCTAAGAAATGGGATAAATGAAAAACAAACCACAGGCACTATGAATACAAACGTGTGTGTTGTTTTGTGGATAAAGCACTACGAAGCGAAACGTGCTTTTTTGGCACGATGTAGAATTCCTATGTGCATGGATTCGGAGCTTCCCGGGTGATGGGTACCAGCATCGGTATAGCCAAATTAGCTACATTCTCGTAGTGCTGGTGTTCGCTGGTAGAGCCGAGCTGGATATGGCCGTCACCCTCCAGGCGGGTGAGCGGGCAGCAGTGTTCTGCGGGGTGCCTGATGACAGATGCCCGAGAAAACTGGGCAAACAGATTACTGCGCGTAGGGAGCTTTCCAAACTTACTGGGTGAGCAGGACAGCACCTGCAGGAGTGACGGTGTTGGTGGAGATATATATTTATGAATTGTGGGTTGAGCAGAGGAGATGGAGATTGTTTGGTCGGGGTAATGAATTTTTGGGGAGAAATTGGGGTAAAGACAGGTGGGGTAGGGGAAGAGCAGGGGAAGGTAAAGCGTCAATGGTGGTGTGGGTGCTGGTGGTGGTGATGGAGGATACACTTAAAGGAGGAGGTGGGCAAGAAGGGGAATGAGGAGAGAAGGGTTGGAGTTTTATGGCATCTAGGGACAGGGTTTCGAAGTTGGGGAAGAATGAAGGGAGGGTGAAAGGTGAGGAACCAAGCGGCGTGGTTGTGACTTGGCGAGGTGGCGTGAGCTCGGGATCGGAAGAAGAAGAAGAAGAAAGGATGATGACAGAGGATGAGGAGGAGGATAAGAGAGCTGGCGAGTAAGATGGAGAGAAAAGGTTGAATGCGCGGTGCGGAGGCGTAGCTCCTGCAGAAACGGTGTTAAAGGTCCCGGCTGTGGAAAAAAATCCCGCTATCTGCACTGGTGAGAGTTGGCTGCAGCGTAAAGCGATGCCTGTGACGAAGAACAAGAAGCAAGAGAAGCTTCGTCGATGTAGCTGCTTTTGAGCACTTGTGGCTGATGAAGTGCGAAGGCCGCGTTAAACTGCGGCAACGGTTGAAGAACCTGCTGCTGGTTGTGCAAGTCGTAAACTGGAAGCGTGTCGTAAGTGTAGAATTGTTCCTTTCTATTAGCAATTGCTGGTAAACTTTAACAGAATTGGGCGACAAAAAATAAGTTCTTGTGTTACCGTCACTGTAGACAATGGCAATTGCTCCATGATGCTGCTGTTTGAAGGTCCAGAAGAAGACTGATTGTGAAGCTAGCGAGGCAAAGTATCAAGGTTTTAAAGGACTGGTAATCAGCAGAGGTGATTTGCGTCACAACATTGCCTCCGAAATAAAAATGTTTAAAGAGCACGATAAGTTTAAAAATGGCCGTGTGAAGGGAAGTTTAATTTGCGCAAAATTCTTTAAATGTGGTTGTGCGGTCGATGGTATGAAAATTTAATTTTTATCGCAACCGGATGGTGCGGTGGTTCACTGGTGTGACCGGAAGTGCGCCGGAAAAGAGCCTGATTACAACTCTGGACGTTGTGGCGCGATAACAGGCCTGGAATTTTAATGAGGCCTTTAACTGTGTGAGCATGCGGAAGTTGCGGTTGCGATAAGCAGCGTATAAAAGCACCAGGCGATAAGCGGCTCGCTAAAGTGTGAATTGTGCGAGAAAAGTGTTTTGGTTAACAAATATAAGGTTCTAGATTTTGGAACGTTTACGATATATTGGAAGTGTTGTTTTTGCGAGAAACAAGGCCCGGTTGTTATACGCAGGACGCGCGTGGAGGCACATTGATTTTATTAAGAAAAAACATTATCGAATTGCCTTGCGGTAGTTGTTTATATATCGTACAAAGAAGCGGCGTATAAAACAACACTTGGTTGGTGCGCATTGAAAGTGTTGGAGTTTGAAAAAAGGTTTTTAGGCGTTGTTGAACAAAGCATGGAGCCGGAACATGGGGTAAGCGAAGCTGGAACCTTGCAGCCGAGGTTCGACATTATAGCCCATAGACAGAGAATGATGAAAAGGCTTTTCTCTGGCTACACGGAAACAGAAATTACCGTGAACCCGGGACCCAGAGATGGAAACCCAGAGCAATGGGTGTCGCTTCTGTTTACGGACATTATTAACTTTGCGAAAGAAAATCTATTGGGGAACGAACCGGGATATTTAGGCGTAAGTATTGCGAACGAGGAGCACCCGTCCAAAGCTTTTAACATGAGCGTTAGACGCACGGACCAGGTGAATGCGGAGGCAGTTATAAAATCCATAGAAAAGGTGATGCAAAGCAATCAACAGTTTTTGCTAGGGGGACCTATGAAAATCACTTTTGTTTGGACCAAGGAGGTGTCGGGTTCGTGTCACAAGCCATGCGATGCCTGTACCGGCAATAAAGGCATAGTAGAAATTATGAACAAAGACAGCTTGTGTTTAACAAGAGCTATAGCGGTTGGCAAAGCTAAAGTGGATGGAGACGTCAATTATAAAACCATTAGACGGTCGGAATACCTGCAGAAACAAAAAGCTCTAGCCTTGTGCCAAATTGTAGGAAAGACGAATGGTCCATTTACTATCGATCACGTCAGAGATTTTTACGCGATATTAAAGGGGTACGCGGTGACAGTGTTTTCAGATCATACGGACAAGCACGTCATGTACGCGTCAGAGAAGGAAGCAGATAAGCGCATTGACGTCATGTTCCATGAGGGGCACTTTAACGCCATTGTAGACTTGCACACACAAGTGTTTTAAATGTAAGTGGTATTGTCGACGTTGCCATTATCCCTCCGGGCACGCAAAAGAATTACATCGATGCGATGGCGCTTGCTCAAAGTGCCACCAGCAGTGCCCTAAACGCTATGAAGCGTTCATACACTGTGGCGCGTGTAACCGCGACTTTAAGGATGCAACTTGTTTTGCGAATCATGCAAAGAAGGGCGGGTTTTAACCGAAGACGCGTCGGTGTGCGAAGTCGAGAAAGTATGCACGTCGTGCTACAAGTTTGTTGATTTGAGGCACAGAAAAACCGCTCACCAATGCGGAGAAAAGTTTTGCACGCATTGCAAGACAAACGTGCAGAACGACCACATGTGCTACATACAACCGTACGTTTCACAAAGCAAAAGAAATAATATTGTGTTCATGTTTATCGACTTTGAATGTACACAAAACACGCCATACTCTGGGCAACAGAACCCGTACGAACACGTTCCGAACTTATGCGTGTTATATCAAGCCTGCCCGCTTTGCATCGACGAACGGCACAAGATGGCGTATTGTACCGAGTGTGAGGTGAAGGAATGGGTGTTTACGGAAGAGCCTGTGAAAGGGTTGTTTGAGCACATCGTACAGGCGAGATTCGAAGCCTGGGACGTTATCGTGGTGGCTCATAACCTGAAAGGGTACGACGGCCAATTTTTGTTGAAGTACACTTAAACTGGACGCCAGAGCTTATTATGAACGGAAGTAAGATATACAGAATGAGACACGGTGACGTCACATTTCTCGACACGCTCAATTTCATACCCATGCCACTGTCTCGCTTTTCAAAGACGTTCGAACTGAAGGAAGGCAAAGGCTACTTTCCTTACCTGTTTAACACGAAAGAAAACGAGCACTACGTGGGTTACATTCCCGACAAAAAGTATTACTACCCGGAGGGCATGTCGGCGGAAACTCGAACAGCCTTCGAGCAGTGGCATGACGAGAAGGAGGTCTCCGAACACGTCTTCGACATGAAGACAGAAATGGTGACGTATTGCAAAATGGACGTGTTTTTGCTGAGTCGAGGAGTTTCCAAATTTAGAAAGGAATTCCTAGACGAGAACGCGATAGACCCGTTCAGGGAATGCGTCACCATTGCCCAGGCGTGCATGTGCGTGTATAGGAAGCGCTTCATGCAGCCCAAAGCCATTGGCATGTTACCCGTCGGAGGATACCGCCTAGCGGACAGGCAGTCCCGCATAGCATGCATATGACTGTCTTGGCTAGTGCTAGAAAACAAGGTGATGATCCAGTATGCCATGAGAGGACGGGAAGTTAAAATTACGGGACACAAGGTGGACGGGTGCAGAGAGGAACGCGATCAGAAATACGTCTACTTCTTCCACGGGTGTTTCTACCACGGTTGCAGGCGATGCTTTCACAATCGTCATGCCGTGATATACAGCGCGGGTAACGAAACCATGGCCTCGAGATACGAAAACAACGAGGTCACGCAGAAAATCAAGAATGCCGGCTACACCGTGGTGGAGATGTGGGAGTGCGAGTTTAATGCCATGCTGAAGGCGAACGAGGACCTCGCGCGCCATGCCGAGAACTTCCCTGTGCCCGAACCGCTGAATCCCAGAGACGTCTTCTATGGAGGGCGCACCAATTGCACCAAGACGTACTGCGAGGCCAAGGGGGATCGGAAAATATATTATTACGACGTGTGCAGCCTGTACCCGTACATGAACAAGACCAAGCCGTACCCGGTGGGGCACCCGAAGATTCACGTGGATCGCTTTTCGCGCTTAGAAGACGTGCGGGGAGGCCTGGTGAAGTGCCGGGTGATACCGCCGCAAAACCTGTACCACCCGGTGCTGCCGGCGCGCATGCACGGAAAGCTGATATTTCCGCTATGTTGCGCTTGTGCAGAGGCGGAGAATCAGGACGAGTGCCGCCACGGGGTCGATGAGAGGGCCTTGGCGGGGACCTGGGTCATCGAAGAGGTGAAAGTGGCCCTGCAGGAGGGCTACCGTCTGCTCCGGGTGGACGAGATCTGGGAGTACGACGTGGTGCAGTACGACCCGTCCACCGGAGTCAAGGGACTGTTTCAGGACTACGTGAACCAGTTCCTGAAGATCAAGACCGAAGCCTCCGGGTGGCCCTCCGACTGCGATACGCCTTCCGCGAGGGACGAGTACATGAGGGAGTTTTTCGAGCTCGAAGGCTCTCCCTAGACCCGGAGGCCGTCGCGCCCACCTCCGGCAGGCGAGAGCTGTCCAAGCTCATGCTGAACTCGTTCTGGGGAAAGCTGGGGCAGCGCGACAACATGTCCACATGCGAGCTGGTGGACCGGTACGACCGCCTCCTGGACCTGTTCAACGACCCGGGGGTGTGAAGTGCAGACGTACGTGCCGGTGACGAACGAGGTCATGTACGCGGTGTGGAGGTACGGCGAGCAGAGCCCCAGGTTGAACCCCACCGCCAACGCCGTCATTGTGGCCTACATCACGGCGCACGCCCGCCTGATGCTCTACTCCTACCTCAAGTGGCTGGGAGATCGGGTGTGCTACTTTGACACCGACTCCGTCGTCGTCGCTGCCGCCCCCGGGGGACTGGACCCCCTGCGTGGGACGCCTCGGGGACATGACGAACGAGCTGGAGAAGTACGGTCGCGGATCTTACATCTCCAGGTTCGCCTCCACCGGCCCGAAGAGCTATTGCATGGAAATTAAGTGCCCGGAGACGGGCAAGACCTTCTCGGTGTGCAAGGTGAAGGGGATCACGATGAATTCGGGCAATCTAGAGGTGGTGAATGCGGAGGTGATTCGCAACATGGTGTTGAGGGATAATGGCAGCACGGTGACGCTCGCGGGGACCCTCGTGGACGGTCGTCACCGAACCGTGCGTGAAGACGTTTCGGATGGTGATGAACAAGCGCGTTCTCGCAGACGAATTCGACTCGTATCCTTAGGTTACCAAAGAGAAAAAACATAAATGAGGCGTTAACGCGCGGTGCAAGTCATTTCGAACTCCGGACCTGCGCGCGACACGATGCGCGAAACGTGCGAGCTGAGACGATTTAATTTCCCCAGCACTATGCTGATAGCGGGACCGTCGCGCTGCGACAAGTCTACTTTTGTGAAAAACTTGATTCGGCACGCGGGCGACATGTTCGACAAGCGCCCCAGAAAAGTGCTGTGGTGCCATCCGCCGGAGTATTCGCCGAAACTCGAACCCCTGGCCCTAAAGTGCGAGACGCACGCAGGCATTCCCGAACTGGATTCGGTGGGCGAGAACGACCTCGTCATCCTCAAGGATTTGATGGTGGAAGGGGTGGGAACAACGTGTCCAATTTTTTCACCAGAGACTCGCATAATAAGCGCTTCGGAATCGTGTACATTCTGCAGAACGTGTTCCCGGGGGCAGAAATGTCGAAACATCTCTCTAAATGCCAATTATATCCTGGTGTTCAAGAATAACAGAGACAAGATGCAGATCGATAGGCTCTGCCAGCAGATCGAACCCAGGAATTTGCGATTTCTTTTGGAGGCCTTCGAAGAAGCTACCCGACATCCTCACGGGTACCTGGTGCTGGATTGCACGCAATATACGCCTAACCGATACAGGTATCGAACGGGCGTCCTGCCGAACGAAACGCTCTCGTATTTTATTTCCCACAGCGACGTCTGAAACAAAGGATTTTTTTTCGTTTTGCTTAATTTGCCCACCATCGTGGGCTGATGTCATGGCCGAATAACAGTGAGTGTTCCGCCACGGATGATTTTTCTGTTTGTCCCAATCTGCTGTGACGCTCGCCAGACGCAGGCGTTCAACTTCGAAAGGAGTGGGGAAGGATACAAGTTAGAACTTTTACAGGTAGGAAAGAGGTTAGAGAGAAAGGTTTTTTTCAGCTCAGGTGTCAAGCGCCTTCAGGATATTCCAGGGTTGACGGATGGCCATTAAATGCAAAGTGGGTTTAAAGAACCTATTAAATGCGGCATTCACATGCATATGCATCCATCCATGTGTTAGGTCCTATAACGCGGGGGATATTGTACATGAAAACGATCTCTGAATGAGGGTGTGGGGTTTCTAATTAAGCGTGCGGTTGTTCGAGATGAAAAGGAACGGAGATGTTCCCTATCCCCATTCCTTTTACATGGTCAGAGTTGTACAGACAGCGAAAAATGGAGATGGGAAATTATTGTTTAGCTCACAGTTGTAAGTTGGCCTGCATGTGTGTCCCAAGAGTTGGGGTGCGGGCGGTGGCCGTTAATATGGTAATTGGGTTTCCAACCTTCATAAAGTTGTCATAGAGGTTAGGTACGGGCCGGTAACGGCGTATCAAAGGGTTAATTAATGGCGTATTTATTTAAATTGATCCAGAAGGCACATATAGGTTGTGGTAATGAGCTTTTGGCGGATAAATAATGGGATACTTAAGTAAAATGATCTATAAAAGACATAGGGGTGAAGGAGGGAACGTTAACGACCTGCCAAAGGCTTGTTTATTAAATGGCTGCATTAGAAGGTCCATACAATGCGGTAACCAACTGTCAGCGGATAAATAATGGGATATTTATGTAAAGTTATTTTATGTCCCCGTAAGCTTGGGAGAGAGATCATTAATGACCTGTCATAGGGGGATAATTCATTGCGATATTATTCAAAGTTATTTTAAGCCCTCAATTTATAGCTACACACTTCCTAGTTCGAAGACCTGGCACACTAATGGGCCAGCTTAAAGAAGACAATGAGCAACATCTACACCAGGCAACTCTGACGTTCCATGAGAATACCCTTTCCTTGGTAAACATCTGCGCCATATGTCCGGCACTATCTTACGCTGCGACCTGGAAGCATATCTGAAGCACGACAAAGAAACGAAATGAAATGGAAATGAGAGGGAAAAATCATGATACAAGAGAAACCACTCCAGTATTCGCCTTGCCGACTATGAAAAACTCAAGATCAGAGTGAGCGCTCGACGGGAAATGAACCCGAGGCCATCGAATGTGGGCGTCATAAGTCACCGCGGAGGCATCTTGCTCGGTTGTATCGCAATCTGTCATTGTTTACAAAGTGTTAGCTTTAATGTGCAAATTGAATAATGCAGTGGTATAGGAGACAAAAACGTATGTGGGGTAATAATAGAACTCCAAATCGTAGTGAATTTTGAGATGTCCAGCAATAACAGCTTTGATCGCGTTAAACAGGTTTAGCACTTTCGAGATGTAAGCTGCTCATCTAAAATGAATATAAATTTCCATAATGAAGACTATGATAAACATCTTGGTAACACTGACCTACAGTACCGTCATTGGTGGGTAAGGCTTCCACCATGGTCTAGTTCAGGGATAATGGCAATTCTATGACACTTTCACTGGGCGACACGCCAAATGAACGCATTTATCATTATTGGTATTATTTACCGTGTTTTTTTCCCGCAGATCTTGCACTTGTTTTATGCACGGTATTTTCCGTACACGCAGAGAGTAAAGTAATTAATAGCTTTAACGAAACCGTTAACTGGCCTTCGAATGCTTACATTTCGCACCACGCAAAAATAATATGAGTAATGAAAGAAAAACGTAAAGTACCCATTGATCCATCCATTCATCCACTGTATGCTTCTGTTTCCATGCTCAAGTGACTGTACAGGGTAATTCCGCCTTCATTGCCCTCCGTGTTATTTATGATTGAAGACGATTGTCAGGGACGTAGCTCGGCTGGTGCAACCGGTTCACAGCACCGGGACTCCCAAAGTCAAGGGTCCCAAATTAGACGCCGCCAACCCCCCTCCAATAAAGATGGGGTACTTCTTCAAAAAGTGTTGAATCTCCATCGCCTCTAACAGCACTGAACTCAACACTACTGAATTCAACTCCTGCCGACTGCAGTCCCCTTATATTGGCCTCGCATACAATGCGGAACTTTCGAGAACGAGAACGTACCAGAAATGGCCAAAAGAAATCCTTTGAAGCCTGGAAGTGGCACACAAAGACTATTGTTCCAAGCGCCTATTGTTCTAGAGAGGTACCGGCCATTAGCCTAACCCGCGGCAGGTAGATGGGCGGGGAAGCGCTCGCACCGCCGGTCCGTAGGGCATAGCGCGCGCTGTTACACTGCATATACTGGTTGAGTGACGTTGATCCACAACGCGATCGCCGGGTCGTCAGTATTGTGACGCAATGGCTATGGCCCAAGATTGTCGGGAGGTCGGCGCTAGGCAGTCGAAGATAAGCAAAGATACGTCGCGTTCTCGCCCTGCGCAAACATCGAAAGCTCTACTGGAACATAACCAGAATCTTCTGGAGGTTTGTTTCCCCCTCCTCCAGAACGTATGTCGAGATAATTCTTGGATGTTCTGTGGGAAGATTCCATTAGCTATATAAGCGAGCGTTCTCGAAGTCAATGAGTTGAGTCAGTCAATTAGCTAGTGAGCGAGTTAACGAGTGCGATTCTAGTGCAACGAAAAGTGTAGTTTGTGATGACTGCCGTGACGTGCAGTGAGTAATGCTACTGCAGGAGAGTCTGTAAACGTCTTGTGTTCAAACCCTCAGCGAGTGAAGTGAACTATCCGGAGAAGAGGATGCATCCTGCACAGGCACCGGCCAAGTTAAGTATGGAATAGCTTTTACCTAATATTTCCTGTCTTACTCCATTTCTTAATTTGCTTTAAACAGAGCATTTAATACCAAAAAAATTGTCAATACCTGTGAAATGTTTAGTCCAGCTGGTGTAGAGGTTACCTACTTTCTCTTATTTTGTTTCCTGACTTCAAAGGTCCTCAGGCAGCAGCTTGTAGATTGCTACGTAAGAGCTTTAGACGAGCAGCTAGTCAGTGAATAGGTTTGGGCGTGTTAACATTGAATACCAGCCAATTTTTGTTTTGTTTCCTTCATTTTGTTTGTTGATGTTTCCAGCAAAATAAACTATGATGTCATGTGTATTTACAAGTGGCCAGTAAATAGTGTGAGCGCGTGAAAACTAAATACAAGTAAATCTGTGCCTCTGTCGCTTTTTTAACGCCTCAAAAAAATATAATGTCGTGTGTGTTTTGTTAGGAATTATTCCTTTTAAAAGATGGAATGAAGAGAAACAGAAATACCTTTTAATTATTTCCGGCCAATTAGTTCATAAGTTTGCATAAAGAAGACATTAAAATCCCTGGGAAGCAGTATAATATAAAATTTAAATATTTTTGGTTTTCCGAATTGTGTTGGTTATGCATTATTGCATTCCTTCAAATAATAGACAACTTTGCTTCCTTAAGGGAATCTGAAGAAGTAGGGTGAATAATATTAATAGTTAATTAATGTTTTGCTTTGCATACAGCATTTTTGTTTGTATTCTATACCACAGCCGCTACTAGCGTCCTTCTTGTTTCATTGCACCGCTTCTCCACGAAGAAAGTGAAGTGACAGAGGAAATTGAACTAGTTCACATCAGCGAAGTGACAGTGTGAACTAAGTAAAGTCTCAGTGAAAATTGAACTAGATTAAAACAGTGACAGTAAATATTAGTGACGTGGCAGTCGAAAATTGGACAGTAACAGTCCAATTACGCACTTGGCAGTCAGCTGAGCGATCTGTCCAACCACAATGGACGTGCGCCGCTGCCGGCTCTCTTCCACGCTGCTAGCTATATGATTGATACTACATACTCACAATTTTACAATCCGTCCAGTTACGTGAAGTAGTTGCATATAGGGTAATTCAGCTCTTCCTTTAGGCCTCTTCTACTGATGATCTACTCGAAAAAGAAGTGAAAAGTTTGCAGAAACCTTTTGTAACAACATAACACCTTTGTTTAGAGTACCAATATTATCATTTAGAAATACCTTTAGATCTAAGGTAAAAAAAATCTGATGTGTTACACTCACATGACTTTCTCTACTCTTGTACAACTATTTTTACAAACGCTTATTCTCCATCTATTTCATATTAATCGAGATAAACATTTGAAGAAACGATCTTTTGACATGCAAAGATAATTACATTTTACACATAGCGACCGGTTCTAAAAATACTTAACCATCGCTCAATGCCTAATCTGTTCCCCTTGTTTTGTATTTGCAAGGGCAATATAAGCACATACATATCTCTTAATAGCTGGTTGCTATGTGCAGCACCATTCTGTTTGCCACAAATTAATACTCTTTCCAAATCCAAGACAAAAAAATGAATAACGAATTCCCATTTAGAAAATAATATTGAAAAATTTAAGGGAATAACAAGTAATATCTCGAAAATGGTTCACTCAACAAAAAAATGTATATGACATACATTGTATATTTTAACGCGATCTACATTTTTATGTAGTAAAATTTTGTCTATCTCTTATGGTTTACCAGTTATGCAAAAGTCGCTCACAATTAATAATACTTTTGGAGACATTCCCAGGAAATTCAAGATATACACTTTATTTGTCATAAAAATATCTTAAACATATGATATTTTAATCAAAATCGTTAGAGCCATTTTTGAGAAAATTAAAATTTTCGAAAAATCTTCCATGTAAAGGGTAATCTGGGGTGGGGGGATTTTCTTGAAAACCTTCGTGTCGCATTCTTGGAAGACACTGAACCTAAATACCAAGTTTGGTGTTTATCCGACTGTTCGTTTCTGAGTTATGCTGTTCACAGACACACACACGGACATGTTTCCAAAAATGCTTTTTTTGGATTCAGGGGGTCTCAAAACATGTATTTCCAGTGAAATCCCGGTATCGAAATTTTGGGTGGAATACAATACTTCCCCTACTTACTATACGTAGTAGAGACAGTAAAAAATCTGATGTGTTACACTCACATGACTTTCTCTACTCTTGTACAAACTATTTTTACAAACGTTTATTCTCCATATGCTTCATGTTACTTGAGATATCGAGATGTCAATCTTATTGCTAATTTTCTTGTAGATGCAAGGGGAACATGGTAGGTTATAAGCGATAGTCAAATATTTTAGGCGCTGGTTGCTATGTGGAGCATTATATTCTGTTTGCATATCCAGGACATAAAAAATTGAATAACAAATTTGAGAAAAAGTATAAGTATTGGAAAATTTAAGGAAATAACAAGCAATATCTCGAAGATGGTTCACTCAACTAAAAAAATGTATATGACATAAATTGTGTATTTTAACGCGATCTACATTTTTTGGGTAGTAAACTTTTGTCTATCTCTTCTGGTTTACCAGTTATGCAAAAGTCGTTCAGAATAAAGAATACTTTTGGAGACATTCCCAGGAAATTCAAGATATACATTTTATTTGTCATAAAAATATCCTAAACATATGATATTTTAATCAAAATCGTTAGAGCCATTTTTGAGAAAATTAAAATTTTCGAAAAATCTTCCATGTAAAGGGTACTCGGGGTGGGGGGAGTTTCTTGAAAACCTTCGTGTCGCATCCTTGGAAGATACTGAACCCAAATACCAAGTTTGGATTTTATCCGACTGTTCGTTTCTGAGTTATGCTGTTCACAGACACACACACGGACATGTTTCCAAAAATGCTTTTTTTGGCTTCAGGGGGTCTCAAAACATGTATTTCCGGTGAAATCTCGGTATCGAATTTTTGGGTGGAGTACAATACTTCCCCTACTTACTATAGGTAGTAGAGAAAGTAAAAAGCATGACATGTAAAGCATGATAAGTAATAAAGGAAATAAATCAAATACAGCCATGTAATAACATGTCATGCTTTTTTACTTTCTCTACTACGTATAGTAAGTAGGGGGAGTATTGTATTCCACCCAAAAATTCGATACCAAGATTTCACCGGAAATACATGTTTTGAGACCCCCTGAATCCAAAAAAAGCATTTTTGGAAACATGTCCGTGTGTGTGTCTGTGAACAGCATAACTCAGACACGAACAGTCGGATAAACACCAAACTTGGAATTTAGGTTCAGTATCTTCCAGAGATGCGACACGAAGGTTTTCAACAAAATCCCCCCACCCCAGAGTACGCTTTACATGGAAGATTTTTCGAAAATTTTAATTTTCTCAAAAAAGGCTCTAATGATTTTGATTAAAATGTCATATGTTTAAGATATTTTATGACAAATAAAATGTATATCATGAATTTCCTGGGAATGTCTCCAAAAGTATTCTTTATTGTGAACGACTTTTGCATAACTCGTAAACCATAAGAGATAGACAAACTTTTACTACACAAAAAATGTAGATCGCGTTAAAATACACAATTTATGTCATATACATTTTTTTTGTTGAGTGAACAATTTTCGAGATATTACTTGTTATTCCCTTAAATTTTTCAATACTTATTTTCTCAAATGGGAATTCGTTATTCATTTTTTGTCTTGGATATGCAAAGAGTATTAATCTGTGGGAAAGGGAATGGTGCTGCACCTAGCAACCATCTATTAAGAGATATATATGTGCTTAAAGGCTACTGTATTTCGATACTGCCCTTGTAAATATATATTCCCCTTACATCTACAAGAAAATTAGCAATAAGATAGAGTCTGCAAATGTTTATCTCGATTAACATGGAGAGTAAGCGTTTGTAAAAATAGTTTGTACAAGAGTAGAGAAAGTCATGTGAGTGTAACACATCAGATTTTTTTTGCATTATCCAGTAGTGGCCCCTTACTAGTAACCGTGTAACAATATATTATGGAAACATAAGGTACTGGATCGAAGGGGTAAACAACGTATACAAAGCATAAGTCAGCTGTGGATAAACAATAATAATTATTTGCTCAATAAAACTATATAGAAGTTGTTCTATATCAAGTAAACCTTTTGTATTAAAGAATTAAATGAATTGCGTAACTCTTAAAAGAGATTACCACAATACCACAATTTTAAAGGTTAACATTTAGAGAAGTGCCCACTTAAAACGTTAAATGGGATTTTTTTCCCCTGGTACTAAATGCCAAGTTAAATGAATCAGCTACACAACTTTGCACTTTCGTTGCATTTTGTTTTTGCTGATATTTTCTTGCAATGCATTTAATTTTAATAGTACTTCCAAAACATATTTTCGGTGAATACAAAGTGATTGCAACAACAAACATTCAAACGGTTCTGCTGTAAGAGAACAAAGCATCAAAAAGAATTCCCCTTCATCGGTGACTGAAATTTCTTCTTACAAACCCATTTAACTTGCGTTTACTTGAACTTTATAATACTATTCTTAAAACAGAAATACCCTATCTGAATCTATTTCAAAGCATACTCTGTAAGCAAACATTGTTATTATAGGGCATTTGACAGACTCTTGCCCTTCTGTGACTTGGCTTGAGTAATTAACAGCTTAAGTTCAAAGGTGATCTCGCCCTAAGTCAGTTGAATATTTTCTTCATGGACAAATACCATTTTGCAAAACTACTAAACCGGCAGATAACGAAACTCGGGAAATATCTGTATCAGTTTAGGTAAAATAAGAATCGCATACTACACCGTAACCCTTGGTGTGGCTCATTCCTTATATACGATGGTTCCAGGTTTCCTGATTCTGAAGGTAAATTGCCCGTTTGGACTCTCGTTGGCTCTGAGTTAGGCTCCTTCAATGTTGTAGTGTCACAGCTCATCGATGTTACTTCCTGTGATGATCGTCGAGTACTGCCCTCTGCTATTTTTAAGGGAGAGGAAATTGGAATATTTATAAAAGTAGGAATCGACAGGAGGTAAAAGGAATGATGGAGTACCACGTTAGCGCCTTCGTTAGTACATGTTGATACTAGCTGCCGGTGCGTGACAGGGAGCGGCATGGGTGGACCGGGTTAACAGTTATGACTCAAGTCCCTGTCTGCCACCCGGGGGTTAAAGATGAAGGCTGAGATGGATTCATTATTATTTGTTTATATGCAGTTCATCCAGGGCACTTACATCGGATATGTTGTTAGGGAGGTGGAAGCGGAAGCACATAAGCTTCCATAAAGTTCGTATGAAGAGGTACCCTTCCTGAAGCTGCTCGTGGTTGCTTTATAACTGTAGAAGTGTCTGTATAATACTGTTCTTAGTTTCCAGAGGCTGCCCTCTCGAAACATGGCGATTGAGGCCTCAACAACACTCAGCCGCGTGAGTCGCTCGTCGCAGCCACTGTCAGTTGTGTCGTCCGGCTCCATCAGGTGGTACTCTATGTGCATCAGCTTGCGCTGATACGAGCGAGCACCTTCATTCCTTCGTCGTCTTGAGCGGTCTGGCGGAGTTGAGAGAATTGCGAAGATATCGGCGAGAGGTGGCAAATGGTGCTGCGTTGCTTGGCCTCGATTGCCGCAAGGAGCGCATTGTTGCCGTTTCAGCGCCTGAGACGAAAGCCAAGATCTCGAAGTATCGCTTGGACGCCCTCAATCGTCTTCTTCAGTTCCGGAATCATGACGGGAGTGGGAGGCTGTTGTATGTTCTCTGCTCGTGGTGAAAGTGTCGAGCTCTGTGTAGCGATAAGCGACGGCGGTGGTGATGGCTGTGCGCGAGGAGCTGGATGTAGATACTGTTGTCGGTGTTGCTGATGAGATTTGGGGTAGAACGGTCAGGAAGCGTTGCCCTAGTACAGTATCGCGACGAAATTCCAGGTTGTGCCCTGCAGGCAGCGGTGATAAAGGTGAAGCCGCAGTAGTGAGAACGAGGCTCCGCCGTGCAAATTGCTGCAGCAGCGGCAAGACACGTGTCATGGGCGGCTTGCCTCAATCCTGTGTGTGTGGGCTAAAAGAGTAAGACCAGTCATGAGAGCAGCGGTGTATTGCGCCCTGTCCAAGAACGTCACGCGCAGCAGCGGCGTTGATTCTCTGCCAGAAGAGATCCTGGAGACCTGATCAGCGAAGGCCAGAGCGGCCTTCAGCACAATCCGTTCCGGCAGTAGGCGGTGGACACCACAAAATCATAGTGCGAAAGCGCCGTAGCGGCCACTGGAATTTTCCGGTAGTGAGGCAGCAACCTGGGCGTAAGACCGCGGGAGTTGCGGCGACTGGCGGAGGAGGTACGGTGCTGACCGGTTTGGTCAACTTCAGGTGGTGTGCTACAGACTGCAGTGGTGGCATAAAGTGCCGACACAGGAGCAGCGGCAGCTGTAACTAGAGCCGCTTTTTCCGGTTCGAGTGGTGGAATGTTGTCGGCAGCTGCGGGGCGCGACTCCGGCGATGTGTCTGCGGCGAGGCGGTGCCTCTTCTTATTCCTTATGATGTTCTCGCTTCGGAGTCCGGAGAGCGTATCGTCCTCTGCTAGCCCAGGCTCGGTCGAGACGAAAGGAGTGTAGGGAGGAGTTGGCTGCCAGCCAGTTGACCTACTTCAGTCAACTGTCGTATTGGATAATCAAGCATCGCCATGTTGGATGTGTTCTTTGTCACGGTAAAGGTGACTACCTATACTGGATGTAAGTTAGTAGTGGACCCTTCAAGAGAAACAGTTTGCTAATTTACTGTTGATTGAACATAGTTCTTTAAGGGTTTTAATTATTTTTGTTGTTATTATATAAATTAATTATACTTTTAATAGACCTTAGCCTGGTCTTAGGCACGTTTTTAATGTAGAGTCAACTGAAAAATTCAACGCCGGCTGTGGCGTTGAATTTTTCAGTTGACTCTATATTAAAAATAGTTCTTTAACTTCTGCTTATCCTGTGTGTATATTGCTTTCAGTATGTACTTAACTCTTCCTGTTACAGTGGTCAAAGTTGAAATAGCATTTTCTAAATTAAAACTGATCAAGTAGTTCTATGAATCAATAACGCCAATGGTTTGGCTCTATTGCCAATAGAAAATTAAAGAGCGGAACACACTAATGTTGACGAAGTCCTTGATTTCTTTGGAGATATGCTATCATGAAAGAAAATCTTCAAATCTCAAGGTTCTATGTTTGCACGGTTGAATAAATTTATTTTCCGGATATTAAGAGAATGTGTTCTTTAAGCTTTGTTAAATGTTAGTCTTTATTTTTATTAGGTACCTTAAATTGTCCTTTTAAAATTAGTTTTACGTTTGTTACAATAATGCCAACTACTGAAGTAAAAATAATATTTAGTTATTTGAATTTTATAAAGCATTAGCTGTAAGTCCTTTCGGGGTGTAAGTCCTACAAAGAGGAGCGCAACCCGTTAAAGAGGAAGAAGAAGAAGAACCTTGTAAAAAGTTCAATTAATATATCCATGCAATTCCTAGTTATTTTAATTAAAAAAAACGTATGGTTATTTTAGTTCGGTAAGACCGTAAGTCCAAAATAACACCTATTCTGTATTGCGTAGACATAATTGTTTGTGAGATTAAATCTAATTTTGCATAACATATACAAGTGAATCACTTAAAACTCGCAAATATTTCGGAAATGGAAAGTGCTATTGAAGTGCAATTTTCACAGCACTGATTGGTAGTTGCAGGCTTGTACATTTAGCCTATAAACAGATTTTAATAATATTGAGAAAGCGTATTTTTTGAGCAAACATACAATTTTTAAATGAAACAATGCCCAGTTACATTAACAGAATAAAGGCAGGGTAAATTAGAATGTCAATGGTCTTTGTTGCAGGATTCTAGTGCAAGTGGTTTACGAGAAATCGTATTTTGAATAGTTTTCAACCCCACAATTGTTTGTCACATTCAACCTGCTTGGTTGCTAGGTACGACGTTGTTATGTTTGTTTGCATTCTGTTTTGTGTTCATTGATTGCATTGCGACTTTCTGGTCAGTTAGTTTGTGACAGTTCAAGCAGTAAGTCATAAGTGGAAGATGGGGTTTACTAATGAAGAAAGAGTCGACGTGCTTATGGTGTATGGAGAGTGGAGGAAGAATGCAGTTCGTTCCTGTACGGTGTATGCGGAAATGTATCCCTACAAACGTCAACCATCTCGGCAATTATTTATCAACCTCTTCAACCAAATACGTGAAAGTGAAACTGTAACAACTAGAAAACGTAACAGAAACAAACAAGTGACTGGAGAAGAGGCAGAAATTAATGTTTTGGCTGCCGTTGCAGTAGATCCACAAATTAGTTCCCGCACAATCGCACGTGAAAGTGACATAAGTCATGCAAGTGTACTGCGCATTCTCCATCGACATAGGTTCCTCCCTATCACATCTCTCTGCATCAAGAGCTGCGTGAAAACGATTTTGAGAATCGTGTTAACTTTTGTACATGGGCATTAAGACATGATACTCCAGATTCATCGTTTATCTTGTTTAGTGATGAGGCAACATTTACCAATCATGGCCAGGTAAACCGCAGAAACATGCACTATTGGTCTGTTGACACTCCCCGTTGGCTTCGTCAGGTGGAACGTCAGCGTCCATGGAGTTGAAACGTGTGGCGTGGGATAGTGAACCATCAGCTCATAGGCCCTTTGTTCATAGAAGGAACAATGAATTCGCACAAGTATCGCAGCCTCCTGATAAACCATCTGCCACAGATGCTAGAAGACGCTCCTTTACAGACTAGGAGGAAGCTGTAGTACTAACATGATGGCTGCCCAGCCCATAGTGCATGAAGTGCTACAGCTTGTCTTAACGGATTGTTTCCAAATAGTTGGATTGGACGAAGATGACCTGTACCTTGGCCGGCCCGTTCGTCGAATCTAACCCCTTTAGACTTTTTTCTGTGGGGAAGGCTGAAAGACACTGTCTACAAGGATGTACCAACTATACCAGAGGATATGAAACGACGTATTACACTGAAATGCTAAAACGTGTACAGCAGACTGGAAGCGTGTATTGAAGCTGCCGGTGGTCATTTTGAACACAACCTTTGAAGGGCTATGTTCTCTTTATTTGTAAGACTTCACAAAAGTATTGTGATTCCCTTTTGTTTTTCTTTAGTTTGTGCGCAAAAGTTTCAAAATAAGATTTCTCGTAAACCACCACTTGCACTAGAATCTTCAACAAACGCCACTGACATTCTAATTTACCCTGCCTTTGTTCTATGTACCTAGGCATTGTTCCATTTAAAAATGGTATGTTTGCTAAAAAAGAATACGCTTTCTCAGTATTATTAAAATTTGTTTATAGGCTAAATGTACGAGCTTCTAACTACCAATAAATGCTGTGAATACTTCACATCAATAGCGCTTTCCATTTCCGATATATTTGGGTGCAAGTTTTAGGTGATTCACCCTGTATACATGAGATTCAACATTTCTGCATTCACGTTTGGCAACTGTAGTTAGGGACCCCATTTGGTCCTTTTGCACCGGGACCTCCGCCACTGACGATTACGTTTACTTAAATGTTATTGATAACAATACATTTAGCTCGAAATTAGTAATTCTCTTGCACCCAAAAGGTATACATGCGACATTAATTTCTCATCGGCCTAGTATAATATCGTGACTTTGTCAGTTTTTCAACTGTCACTTCTCTAAGTTCTCAATGCTATTTCACTGTTTTTATCTAGTAACTTCGTTGGGAATTCACTTAGTTCACACTGTCGCTTCACTAATGTGAACTAGTTCAATTTCCGCGTCACTTCACTTCCTTCGTGACGTAGCTTCTTCCTGACGGTTCACTCGCTGAGGAGTCGAACACGAGACCTTCACAAATTCTCGCTCCGCAGTAGCACCCGCTGCATATCACAACAGACGCCACAAACTCACTCGGAGAATAGCACTCCCATTTGCACCGGAAACGCACCCGCCAACCTGCTCACTCGCTGACTGACACCTCTCGCGAGAACGCTCGCTGATATAGCCAATGGAAATTTCCATAGGGTTCTCGAATGTTCGAGGAGAAACATCCAGAGGATTCTGGTTTTCTAACGATGGCGCTTCCGGTGTTTACGCTGGCGAGCGCTACTTATCGTCGTTTATCTCCGACTGTCCGACGCCGACCTCCCGATAACCTTTGGCCATAGTCGCTGCGTCATATTATCTGCTGTTGAGGGTTAAGTGGGTGTGAAAAGAAAACGAAATTATTGCTGAGCTTGCTCCCCCCCCCCGCCCCGAGGGTAGTGTGTGGAGTAAAGCAGAATGTGATGATCCCAACCGTTTAACCGCAGCAAAACGATATGAAAAAGCCAAGTTTCACCTTCAGTGTCTCTTACAACTACATATGTTCGGAAATCTGAGAGTAAACATAATGCTTAGTGAACAGGATAAGAGTGTAAACAAGCATAATGAAATGGTGAAGAGGTACAAGGAAATCATGAAGAGCTGCAGTTCTTTGGATGACTTGGAAAAATGTGCCGACAAACGATTAAGAGTTGAAAAAAAATCTGATGTTATACTCACATGACTTTCTCTCAGGGTCGTATTTAGAGGGGGGGTTTTAGGGTTCAACCCCCCCCCCGAAACTTCTGACAGTTTTATTTATTTAAATTCATAGCAAACCAATATGGGAAAATATCGTTAGATAACAGTAGGTCTATTGCTAGTAGCACATTTACAAGAAAAAGGGAAACTTAATATCCTCGCCTTACATAGGTAAGGTGACCATACATTCCGTTTTTCGAAGTAGTATCCATGTTTTGTGCTGTAAGGTGGAATATCCGCATTCTGGTGAGCTTTTCTTGTCTATATAATGTCTCCAAGCAATTTTCTTAACCATGTAACGTCTATATACTACGGAGTAGGTACATGGTAAATGTGTGGGGTACTGTTAGATCCACTTGTGGAAAACCCTCCCCGAAATGTTTTTCTGGGTACGGGCATGCTTTCCCTACTCTTGTAAAACTATTTTTACAAACGTTTATTCTCCATATGCTTCATGTTAATCGAGATGAACATTTGCAAAAACTATCTTACTGCTAATTTTCTTGTAGGTACAAGGGCTTTAAGCGATAGTCAAATCTTTTAAGAGCCGGTTGCTACGTGAAGCATTTCATTCTTTTTGCATGTCCAGGACATAAAAGAAACAATAAAAACAAAAATAAATAACGAATTACCATTTGAGAAAAAGTATAAGCATTGGAAAATTCAAACAAATAACAAGGAATATCCCGGAAATGGTTCACCCTACCCCCCAAAATGTATGACAAATTGTGCCTTTTAACGAGCTCTACATTCTTTGTGTAGAAAAATTGTGTCTATCTCTTACAGTTCACCAGTTATGCAAAAGCCGTTCAGAAAGAAGAGGACTTTAGGAGATATTTCCAGAAAATTTAATATATAAATTATTTTAATCAAAATCGCTCGAGCCATTTTTTAAAAAATTCAAAATTTTCATGTAAAGGGTAGTCTGGGGTGGGGTGATTTTCTTGATAATCTTTGTGTTGCATCTTTGAAAGGTACTGAACCCAGATACCAAGTTAGGTATTTATCCGACTTTTCGATTTTGAGTTAATGCTGTTCACAGACACTCTGACAGAGACACAGACTTTTTTTTTCTTCTAAAAGTGCTTTTTTGATTCAGGGAACCTCAAAACATGTATTTTCGGTGAAATCTCCGTATCGAATTTTTGGGTGGAATGCAATACTTTCCCTACTTACTCTGCGTAGTAGAAAAAGTAGGGCCTTGAGCAGTTGACCTTAAGTAGTTGTCTATGTGATTTACTTACCGATTAGAATGACACCTCTGCTGAATGTTCACTGTTCACTTGCCACCTACAGACATTCTGAACATTCCCAGCTATAGGCTTTCATTAATAATAATAATAATAATAATAATAATAATAATAATAATATGGCATTATTATTATTATTATTATTATTATTATTATTATTATTATTATTATTATTATTGTTGCCGTTGTATTTAAGCGTGCTCTGTCTTAACGCAAGCCTGCGCCCGTTTGTTAGGAAACAAAATGCACTTACAGTAAGTTCCCGAGGGAAATAATAGTGTAGTGGAATTTAAAGAAATTATTTTAGAGCATTGGCTACATGTGGTCTATGTAGCTCTCCCTGTTACGCAACACAATGATCCTTTAACCTTGTATCATGTTTTTTTACATACTCCTAAAGTAATGCAAGGGATTTCTTCGTCATCTGATACTTGAAGGTCAACGTGTTCATATTATATATAGTTTATCACTGAACCTCCTTCCGCAAATTGCACAGTAACCACTTGTTCTTTATTAAGCCACGATTGGATTAGAAAGAAACATACATACCGGTGAACAGCCAATGACGACGTTCACAACAAGTGGTGTGGTAGGTGTGTAGTATTGGCATGCTGTATTACATTTTGGCGCGCAGTTAGCATTTTAATTGATGAGTCTCGTGACTTTAGGGGAATAAACCAGATACGAGGTGGATTAGGAAATCTAAATAATTTGGTAAGTCAAAGAAATAAAATTGCGCCATTAAAGGTCATTCTGATAAACCCTGATCTTTGTAATCTAGATTAAGTTACGTCAATTGCCAAGCTGTTGAAACTCAGCGTGTTTCTGAAGGCCACATGGTTTCAGTTTCTCTACAGTTCCTAAAACGTTCGTGTCGCTTAGCTGCAAAAGATGAGTGGCGACAATTCTTGGCTCAACCAGCACCTTTGGGATTCTGACCCAGAACTATTTGATCTAATCAAGAAGGAAAAACATAGACAAGAACATGGCCTGGAAATGATTGCTTCAGAAAACTTCACTTCAGTACCAGTTCTTCAGTGTCTCAGTTCCTGTCTTCATAATAAGTATTCTGAAGGGCTTCCAAATCAAAGGTAATGCACTAACGTCCCATTTTGTTTATTGGTATGAAAAGAAATGGGGGAAAGATGAAAAAAACTAATTAGTTGTGAGTAGCCGGAATTCTGCTCCAGAGCATAAACCAATGCACATTGTGACCTTTAATTATTATAAGTGGGGTAATTAATATGAAAGTTTAGAGTTGCTGTAAAATAAAAACAGAACTTGCATCTACTGTTTCAAGATCAGATGCGTGATGAAAATTGTCAGTCTGGTTATTCCTCTGTGAAGCTATCACATCAGAGATGGCGGCAAATTTGCTAAGTTCAAAACTGAGCAGTACTTATTCTTATTCTTATTGTGCAAATTTTATGTGTAATAGGTGTTCATAATTAATTCATGCAATAGGTTTGGAGGCAATTCTTAAAACTTGATGCACATTCATAGCTTATTTTCTAAGTTTAAAACATCAGCTGTGAGCAATAATTATATGCATACACAAAGCAGATGTGGGGTAAATTGCACTTTCTTGGACCCACATTAGTGACGGAAGTGATGTCTTATAAGTCCAACAGATGGCACTGTATGTCATTCTTTGGCTTTAACGCAATGCTGGCAACATATGAATAAGTAATGCCGCCAAAGGCAGAGAAATATATCCCCAACTCTCCTGGTTTGGGTTTTTTTAATAGAAGCTTATGTTTCTGAATTCACACCGATTTCTCGGCAATAGCTAGACCAGTTTACTACGGTATGCGAGTTTGCATTCATCTCGCACATTATTGTGATAATTCTGGGATTATTAGTATGCACCACATTATACAAAAATGTATTATTTGTTGTGGAGAGAGATGTGCGTCACCAATAAAACTACCTTTTCTTGCACTTAGTTTCCTCCTTGGGGGACCATTTTGGCACATGAAAAACATCTGTCTTCCTTTCCTCCATTTCAATGGAAGAATTTCGTCGCATACATCGTGTGTATATATATTGTTCATAATTCCATGCTGCACCAGAAATTCCTGCAGTAACTGCAAGTTTTCACCACTTATGTACTCTTTCATAACTGTATTTATGCTATTTTGACAGCCTGTGCACACCATTTTTTTTTCTTTGTGCACAGCTTGCTCTGAATGCGAGGTACTTTTTTTTAGCGGCTATACCATATGAATAAGAAGAAGAAGAAGAGGCAACAACACATCCCATACTTAGCGGATTCCCAACTTCTTACTTCAGTTGGCACTTCCGAATGAGCGTCAATATTACCGTGAAGATGCCCACGTTTTTTCTAGCTCGTTTCCCAATTTCCCTACATCGGTAAGGTACAAAAAAGTGGCGTGCAGGCGGGTGTCTGATCTACAACAGTTCTCATCTACTTCTACATTCGCTCATAAGGTAATTTATTCCATTATTTTTCACTTCCTTCAGTCTCATCTAGGTGGGCCCAAGAAAGGCAATTTAGCCCAGATGTGTAATGCACATTTGTAATTTGTTATGTGCTGGACTGCCAATAGGTAATTCATAAAATTTATCTGTGCATTGGTAAAATATGACATCTTTTCTTGGCTTGTAGACTGTGGTCGAACAATAATGTTAATAAAAACTTGATGTTTTGTTCTCAACTTTGGAGGACATCCTCAGAAGAGAAGGATGTCATACAAAAAAGTAATAGAAGGTTTATGATGAATAATTCTATTGTTTCATATTTTACTAATAACACTGGCCGTGAAAGCCTACGATCATATTTTGTATGTGCATTAGCTGCCTTACCCAACATTGCATGAATGCATCCGTAAGGTTGTCAAATGGTGCAAATTTGTGCATAAGGGGTTGGAAATTTGAATTTTTAAGTCCTATAGCTCAAGCATACAAATTTGTGCCCTGATTGGCCAAGAAATGTAGTTTTGTCTGTAAGGGATTGAAAACAAATGTAAGGTTAGCTTTCAAATATCTTGAGGTACTATACATTTAATTGAAGGATTGGGTAAATTTTGGAATCGTGAGGCAACACTTAATTTTTTCAAGTGGGTTAAACGGTAAAGATTTTTGTATTACAGATTAAAAATGTGGTAGGGGGGTTAATTTTGTTGGGTCCTATGCTATAATAGTAGACAGTTTTATTTAGTTAGGCTAAGGACTTTAATTAATGTGTTAGGGATTGAATGTAAGGATAATGGAAGTTTTTGAAAATTATAGGGTAGCTTAACAGTTTTGCCACATTCTGAACTCCAAATGTACTAATTTTTGTTAAAATAAAACCTAAAATACTCCTTGATATGTCGTCCTCCACAGTGTAGTGGTTACCATGCTAGCCTCTAGTTCCCGAGGTCACGGGTTCAAATCTGGCAGAGGGCGATGGATTTTTTCGGGTGTAAAAACTCTTAGCATGGCTTCCTCAAGAACCTCAAGCCTGATAAAGGAATCTGAGCGAAATTACCGGTCTTTCACACCCAATATAGAATGGGACAGTAAGGACCACAGCAATTAAAAGGCGAAATTTGTTGATATGAAAGGATGCAATCTCCTCCAATAACTCAATGTTAAAGGATTTGAAGGATTAAAAAATCTCCCATATTTGAAATCAAGTGGCAAAAGTTATCATGTGATTTTCATATTCAACAAAATGGGATTGAAATTGAGTGACAAATAAATGCTTTAAAAAAAAAAAAAAAAAACGAAGAATGTAGTAAGTGATTTTTTTTAAGTGGTTTCTGATATTATACACACAGACATTTTCTCTTTCTAATTTATTACTAAATGATTCGTCTCTCTCTGCTTGCAGCTGCAAGCTGATTGAGTATGAACACATAATATCCACAGCAATAAACCTCGGCTTTAGCCCAAAACTAATTGACAAGAAAATAGAAAAGTTCAAACAGAAAGAGAAAAGCAGACAGCACAAAACTAAGTCAAACAAAAGACAAACCCAATTTCAATAAATTCACATTCTATCCTAAACTATATCCAAATTCCAAAAAAATCTATAAAAAATTCAAAATCACATTAGCTCCCCAAATTAACTTTAGTCGACAAAAAATATTGTACATTAACCTAAAAGATCCATCCCCTAACACCAAAAATAAATTGTGCAGATTGAAACAAAGTATACATAGGAAAATCCAAAAGAAATCTAGAAACAAGATTGAAGGGACACCTAAGGGCAATTAAATACAAACAAATGCATAAATCCACTATTGCTCACCACATTTGATCAACCAACCATGAAATAACACAAAATATAATGGTTGTAAAATCTGCAAGATACACAACAGAATTGGATATTTACGGAAAATCCACACTGTGGAAAACCAAAACAACTTGCTGAATTTTGAATTACTGCCACGCAGTACCCTCTGGAAATTCATAACTCAAGCACTAATTACATTGAAACCCACTCCTTCCAAAACCACTGGGAAAAAATGCTGTATCAGTTAGAGCAAGGGTGGCAAAAATGACTTCCTTCCGCAAGTCACCAAATATGCAACACGCACTGCATCACTCAGCATGTAAAAAACAAAGGGACGGTTGCAGAGAGGGAACGGCGCCTGCAAGTCAAAATAACTCGCGAGTCAGGTTTTCACCACCTCTAAGTTAGAGAATGCTGAAAATGAGGTAACAATCCTTGAACCATGTTTGGGTAACACTAGCACTTTAATGATGTATTCTAGTGTTACAATTCCAACTCAAAAACAAAATCTAGTGGATATGTTTATCCATGATATATCAATTTATGCTATAATGAAAATAAGCTGCATGTTAAGTCATTTATTTATTATGTTTGAGATGTGGCTATCAAATGAGTATGTTTTATATTATACAGGTACTATGGAGGGAATGAATTTATTGATGAAATAGAAATAATGTGCCAGAAAAGGGCATTGGAAACATATCATTTGAATCCTGAGGAATGGGGTGTAAACGTACAACCATATTCTGGTTCACCAGCAAACCTGGCTGTCTATACTGCTGTTGTGGAGCCACATGGAAGAATTATGGGTATGTAGTTAACTTGTGTAGCTAATGTTGTATGTATGTTTTATGATCTGGTGTAATCCATTAAGTATATGTATTAAAGCATATTGTGATGGGACATTCTGCTTGCTTGAGAGAGGGGAGGTTAGGCGTTTTCAGTTAATGAACATTCTAAAGCAAGGAGAAGCTTCTAGACACCCCTTCAACCGGCATCTACTGAACCTTCTTGAAGGCATGTTCCGGTGCAAAAGGGGGTGTCTTCACTGCCACTGCAAGGTTGCAACATTCAGTGCTGTCTATTTGATGATTCTTTAACCATCAAGATTGGCCCAATGTCTCAATCTGTCAGTTACACCGTCCTCAAGGTCTCTTAATCCCAACTGACCGCAGGTTTCACTATGACCTGGTATAAACAGCAACTCTCTCCTAAAGGTACTCATCCACGATGCAACTTAAATGACTTGCAACATCGAACTGCGCAACAAAAGTGGAGTTGCATCATGTAAACTGCCAAGCAAGTAGGGAAATTGCACGCGCAACTTCTAAGTGGCATGCAACTTAGGAAGTTGCTTCGTGTACGCAGCGAAAAAAAGAAAGTTCACCATCTGAAAGTGGCTTGAACAGTTTAGAAAACTTTTGTTGCGTATACCGTGCAACTTTGTTATGTCGTCTGCTGTGATAGTAAATAGCTGTTTGAGAGGTAGGTGCAAGGATTATAATTTGTGTTACACTAAATACAGAATTAAGACAGATACGTGCATTTTATTTCCTTAACAATACGAACAATTTATTGTAGTACGGTGACAATTTATTTCTTCATAGCTAATAATGTCCTTAACAATAAATGGACGAGGGAAATGACAAAAAAGTTTATTGAACTGATTGAGACCAAAGATTGCTTGTGGAGAGTAGACACTGTGGATTACAGAAATAAACAAAAGCGATAAAATGCGTTGCATGATATAGAAATAAAGTTCTACATGTCAGCAGAGGAAATTAAAAGTATAAATCCACAGGTTGAGAACCCAGTTCACCAACGAAAGAAACAAAATGAAGGCGGGGAAATCTGGAAGTGGTGCAAAAAGTATAAAACAAAATGGGAATTTTATGATGCACTGCAGTTTGTTTTACCACACCAGCACCAATTATGATGCAGTAGATGAGTATATTCTTTGGTAAGTACCAACACACTCACTTTAAATGTAGCGATATTGCCATGGAACCTCTCCTTCACGGCAAAAAATACTTCTTGAATTCCTAACGTTTTTTGCTGCAGTATGAGGATTCATACTTACAGTTCTTTGCAACGGCACAAAGTCTTAGTTCTCGTTGTGCCAAATATAAGAAATAAATACATCTTTGACTGATAGCTGCTGCCTAAAAAAATCACATTGATTATATAGTTATAAATAATGACAGCCGAACGTGTTATATATTAAACTCGGTAATGTTGACACTCCATTATTTTAAGCCGAATTACCTGTGTATAAAACAAAATGGGAATTTTATGATGCACTGCAGTTTGTTTTACCACACCAGCACCAATTATGATGCAGTAGATGAGTATATTCTTTGGTAAGTACCAACACACTCACTTTAAATGTAGCGATATTGCCATGGAACCTCTCCTTCACGGCAAAAAATACTTCTTGAATTCCTAACGTTTTTTGCTGCAGTATGAGGATTCATACTTACAGTTCTTTGCAACGGCACAAAGTCTTAGTTCTCGTTGTGCCAAATATAAGAAATAAATACATCTTTGACTGATAGCTGCTGCCTAAAAAAATCACATTGATTATATAGTTATAAATAATGACAGCCGAACGTGTTATATATTAAACTCGGTAATGTTGACACTCCATTATTTTAAGCCGAATTACCTGTGACTAGAAATCTCAGTGTGAACACAAGACATTCTGTTGCTGATATTGACCTCATTATTGTATTTTGCTTTTGTATTACAGGTGCTATTCTTTTAAGCAGATAATTAAAATCAACCGCTGACATGCGTAGGAAATTCTTATAGAAATTTTTATCTCCGTCGTAGAGCTCTTGCAGCAAGTTGTTTACAACCCCACAATATTCGCGACTTAAAATCCACTCTCTTACCCAACACTTTCTGGCTGTCCTTTTACGTGTTTCTCTACATCGACAAAGTAAAATAAGAGACAGGCATGCTACGGATAAAACTTCATTATCAGACAACATATTCGCCATACCAAGCACACAGCTGACTAGAAAGTGGCATGCAGAAAAATTACTGCCTCAAATATAGCATCGTGTAAACGCTCGGTGCAACATCCCACTTTTATAGAGGCACAACTCGAAATCGTGCAACTTTGCATGCTGTGTGTAAACAGAACGTGGCACATTTGTGGCCCGCAAGAAAAGTGGCATGCCATAAAACTGGTATCGTGGACGAATACCTTTAGTCTCCACCTTTTCACAGTGGCTACTGTCTTCCTATCTGTTACTCCGAGATAAAGTTGTGTTCATTAATCATGAATGGATAGCAACTGAACGTGGTTTGTTCTTGATCTCTGAGACCTCATATGGGACATACAAAGTCATGTATTTATAGACAAGTTAAAGGAAAGACTGTTTTTTGATTTTAGTATTCCTTGTGGGCATCATGTTGCATTATGCTAAATCATTTATGTATATGACTCTTGTACATGCTCTTAACAATCAATTAAACAACCAACATAAGGTCAAGTAGAAATGCTTTATTTTTTGTTGTGAGCACATGCAGGGAATCTTTGATACCTTTGTCATATTTTAAAGTGGTAAATGAAACTTTTAAACTCTTAGCCAATGTGCATGTAGATTCTACAACTTTTAGTTTACATTTTTTGGTTGTTTCAGTTTCTTAGTTTACTAGAGTAAAAATAATTTTGATTTTGGATATTGTTTAGCATATTTTAATGTTGTAATATGTATAAGAATATAGCTTTCAGATGGTATAAAATAAGTAAAGCCCAGTAAATAGGTGTAGATCCAGAAAAAAATTGTGAAAATCATTTAAAATTATCTGGTTTTGAGTTAAATGGGCCGAACAGACTTTGCAACAATGTTAGGAGACCATTTTGGATCCAGTTGAAAAGTTCTTGGGTATGTTGGCTTTTAAAAGCTTGGCTAAAGTTCATTACTTGCATTCGTGCTGAAAAGCAAATCATGGGAGTTTTAGATGCGCAGATCCTACAGCTACGTCCTCTCACCACTTTGCAGCTGTGGCCAAAGGCAACTGCTCCACTTCTATAAAAATATCCCTTGGCTATGCTTTGCAACTTAGGGCCCTCAGGTTTGGGCTTTGCCTTGCATTCGTCTGACAACAGATGCAAGTATTGAACCTTTTCCGAAAGCTTTCTTGTAATTTGCTCTATGTTTTGTCTTTTATAAGACATACACAAAACTGTTATGCGTATTTTATTTTTGTGCTATGCACTCTCATCTTTCTTCTTTGCTATGAAATATGCCTTTTGTGCTTTAGTGAAAAATTCTTTTATAGATTTCTTGTAATGTTTATATAACCAATTATTTCAGGTCTTGACTTGCCAGATGGTGGTCATCTTACCCATGGTTTTATGACTGCTACAAAGAAGATCTCAGCAACTTCAATTTTTTTTGAATCAATGCCATATAAGGTGGATCCAAAAACTGGTCTTATCGATTATGACAGACTGGCTGAGAATGCAAGACTGTTTAAACCAAGGCTTATTATTGCTGGTATGTGGACTGGTATTGTGTATTTTGTTTAGACCACTTTGTTATCTTAGATTTTAAATGTTTATTTTAATTATTTATATGTTTTGGGAGCGGTTCATATAACTTCCCAAGAGATTGGTATTTATCATAGAAAGAAAGAATTAAAATGAAATATAAGGCAGAGCATAATTCTTTGGTTTTGCGCACAGCAATTTGTCCTTTACACAGTGTGGGAGGGAAAACAGCTTAGAGTTTTTATAGGTACAGTTACAAGGTAGCTATTTAATTTCCCAGATTCTGCTGAGCTAGTAAGTACTTGTTGAGTATCAGCAGTTTCTCAGTACAGAACCATAAATATACAGAACCATTTCAGGATAAACTTTATAAAAATTTTAAGGTTAAAGATAGCCACAAATTTTGATCTCAATGCCATTAAAATTTATTTCAAACATCCGAAATTTCAAAGCATTAAGCTGCCATTAAAGTTTGGCTATATATTGGCATCATCATGTTGTAGCATATTTGTGCCAACAGGTTAGGACTTGCTCCATCATGTAGTAGACTGCCCTGTAATGCAAAGCTTTTTCCATGTGCATAATTGATTAAAAGATAGCTGTTACAAATCCTAAGGATGCATATATTTACAAACCATAAAACTGCATTTACATGATTATAAGCATATTCAATTTCATCCCAATTTCCCACAACCTGCAAAATTCAAAAAGCTTTTTAATTTTCTGATTCAGGTTGGGAACAAAATAGCATTTGTAAGTGTATATATAACATTGCATTGCTTGCAATGAGGATTTTCAATGCTAGATAGTCGAGGTCCCTCTGAATGCGCTTTCCAATAATTACGCATGATTGCAAATAATCTCTATAAATCCTGACAATAAAACGTAATTGTAAATCTCTAAGGGCCAGTTTCACCAACTGATGTTAAAAATACTCTGACATCTTGTTTGTTAACACAGTGTTCAAAGTTTAACATAAGGTTAAAACTTTTGCATTTCATCAAGCTTTTACAGCAAATTGTTAGCTAACAGTTTGTTAACGTCAAAGACAACTGCGAACGCTAGCTTTCGAGAAGACGGTGGCCGAACTACACTGCTTTGAACGTGTTCCGATGCATTTTTCGTCTACGTTTCGCTGTGCTCTCTGTGTCAGTAGCAGACAACTATTTACATTCATGGCAATTTTGCCATGTGATGTTCCGGAGTGTTTGAGGTTAGAATTGCGATGTAAACTGAAATAAATATTTCACCATTTGAAACATGTTAATTAACATCTGGTTAATAAGTATAGATGGGTTATCAAGTGCAAAAATACTGAGGGTCTTACATTAAAGGATAAGTAAATCTGCAAGTAATTTAATTGGAATGAACAGTTTCTCTCAAGTCCAGTAAGCAACTGCAGCAATTTTATGCTAACAAAGTGCAGCACCAGAAACGTTAGGTCAAAGAGTGTTTAAGACAGTTTAAAACTGGTGGGGGACACTGCATTGAAACTAAAGTGGATGAAAATGTTTATCACTGGTTAATCGAGCAGAGCCGAAAGAAACATTGTTTGCTTCTTGGAGCAATTGCTTTAGAAACATTCCAGTTAAACCCTCAAATGATAGCTTTGGAAATACTAACATTATCACCCATCAAGTAAATGAAAAATGTAAGTGCCTATTAACACTTGTAGCATAGGAGAAAGAGGCATGCTTCTGTTGGTAGTATTCTAACCTCTCGTATTTCCCATAAAACCATGCTCATGACCCCTTGAGCAGTCTATATTGCTTAAAAAATTCTTCCTTTTGCAGGGTTTCAAATTGATTATGATGTACAACTATTTTATTATGAGTGGCATTCAAAAATGCCTATTGTATTAAACTCACATCAACAGCTTGGTTTGCGGCAATCATTTTCCTGCTTTTAATGTTTGTTAAACGTCTTAACACCAACTTCAACATATTGTTAAAGTTAACATTGTTTGATAAAGCAGAATTTGTGTTAACTTCAGTATTAAATCAGTTTAACATTGTGTTAAAATTTAGCATCTGTTGGCGAAACCGGCCCTAAGAGAATGTAGCCACACTTAATAAGCAACTATATACCGAATGCAATTCCGATTTGCTAATAAACTGCAGAAATTTAGGCTTTAGCCACCATTGAACTATGTTATTCTCTTCGTGCACCAGTGAAGATATGTCATGTGGATCCAAATAACCCAGTTGTTTCAGCTTACCTAGGTCCTGACACATCAACTCTGTATGTTCTGTTTTGAAGTAGTATACCCTATTCTTAACTTAAGGGGAGGTTGTAAGCTGGTTAGGGTAAAAATGTTAAATTTTTGTTTTATGGTGGTTTTGCAAGCTTAAACCTTGTTTTATCTTAATACAGCGTTTTATCCCATGAAAACATACCAGAAGTGCTTTTAAAATAAATTTAAATGTTCAATGAAGCAGCTTGTTCTAAGGTGACTGCAAACTTTAATTTAGGTTTTCTCGCGACTTATTTTTCTGCACACATCATTTTCTGAAGAACTGCTTGTTCTAGAATGATGAAATTTATACCACTCATTTCTGGGTTAGTTTTGGTAGTACTGATTTTTTTTATAACCCTAGCATTATTTTAAAAATGGGTAAGAAATATTATTCATTTCATTAGAAAATTTTAAAATATCTGGAAATCATATCTATGTAATATAAAAAAAAACTCGGTGCAATCGGAAAGCTTTGATTTATATGTGTTCGAAATTTCAAACCTCTAGAGCAAATAGTTTCCCTGAAGAGTGGAATTAAACTTCTTAAATTTAACATTGCAGCATAGGACTTACAGCCTCTCCTTAAAAGTATATCCTCCAAACCAAAAAATGGAACATTTATTAAAATTAAGTGTTGTTTTGGGAAGGGGTGGGGAATGAGATAAACAATTTTCTTCTTGTATTTAATTATTTAGTAAGTTTAATCATATGCAACTCTCTGTGCATCTGATCGATTGTGTTTCAGGGCTTTGTATGTTACCTTGATTTTATTCAGCTATTCATTATTTGGAATCAGAGTTAGATAATTACATTGTAAGTAAGTTTTGTTCTAGTTGTCCTTTTGTTTCTAAATCTTACTAGGCATCAGCTGTTATTCACGTTGTCTGGATTATAAGAGATTTCGAGAAATAGCAGATGAAAATGGTGCATTACTGTTTTCGGATATGGCTCATGTTTCTGGTTTGGTAGCTGCTGGTGTCATACCCAGTCCATTTGAATACAGTGATATAGTGAGTACAACTACCCACAAGACTCTTCGTGGCCCTCGTGCAGGCGTGATTTTCTTCCGTAAAGGTAAGAGATTTAATATATCAAAAACATATAAATGCTCTGTTGCTATGTGTGGTTCTATGGATTATGTTTATTCATGTTACATTTGTAGTCCTCACTATCTTGTTTAATTTCTGAAAATAAAATTATCTTCTTTCATATTCTAAGTAGTAGGAATACCAAATTTTGAAGGGGAGGGGTAAAGGGATACTTATTTTTGCATGAAAAATTGCTCCGCTCTAATACCATAAATGAATTATTAGTTTGGATTAGGCTTTTTAAAATCATTTGTGGAAGAAAATTGTCTCTCTTGTAATAACTTCAATTCAAGTACATGCCTTAATGTTCCTAAGAGGTAAATAGAATTTTAGAAAACCATGAAAATTGTGTCAGTCTTTTTTATTTGTTCCATGTTCTCTCTCTCTCTCTCTCTCTCTCTCTCTCTCTCTCTCTCTCTCTCTCTCTCTCTCTCTCTCTCTCTCTCACACACACACACCTAAAATGCTTGAGTTAACAATAAAGTTTACCCTCTTCCCTCTGAACATAGTAAAACCCCTTTTTAACGACTTTTGGGAGGATTTCATATTTGTTCCTTAAAAAGGGGCTGTCCTTAGAAGGGAGGTTCATTGGAAATTTGTGGTAGGTATATTATAAGAAAAAAAAATCTGATGTGTTACACTCACATGACTTTCTCTACTCTTGTACAATCTATTTTTACAAACGCCTATTCTCCATATGCTTCATATTAATCGAGATATCGAGATGTCAATCTTATTTGTAATTTTCTTGTAGATGCAAGGGAAATATGGTAGCTTTTAAGCGATAGTCAAATATTTTATCGCTGGTTGCTATGTGGCGCATTCCATTCTCTTTGCATGTCCAGGACATAAAAAATGAATAACGAATTTGAGAAAAAGTATAAGTATTGGAAAATTTATGGAAATAACAAGCAATATCTCGAAAACGGTTCACTCAACAAAAGAAATGTATATGACATAAGTTGTGTATTTTAACGCGATCTACATTTTTTGTGTAGTAAACTTTTGTCTATCTCTTATGGTTTACCAGTTATGCAAAAGTCGTTCATAATGAAGAATCCGTTTGGAGACATTCCCAGAAAATTCGAGATATACATTTCATTTCTCATGACATTATCTTAAACATATGATATTTTCATCAAAATCGTTAGAGCCATTTTTGAGAAAATTAAAATTTTCGAAAAATCTTCCATGTAAAGGGTAGTCTGGAGTGGGGGGATTTTCTTGAAAACCTTCGTGTCGCATCTCTGGAAGATACTGAACCTAAATACCAAGTTTGGTGCTTATCCGACTGTTCATTTTTGAGTTATGCTGTTCACAGACACACGGACATGTTTCCAAAAATGCTTTTTTTGGATTCAGGAGGTCTCAAAACATGTATTTCCGGTGAAATCTCGGTATCGAATTTTTGGGTGGAATGCAATACTTCCCCTACTTACTATACGTAGTAGAGAAAGTAATAAGAGATGATCAGTTCTAAACAAGAAGGAATAGATGTACACATGAACGTGGATCATTTCTGTCTCTCAACCAATTTTATAAATGCTCTAAGATGTTCACCTTTCACTTGCATGACTAAGCCACTTGCTATTGGATTACCTCATATTTCTTCTTGTTTAGTGTAGATTATAACACTGTATGCATATTAATTTTAAACTAATTTATTGGCACACTTAATTACATTCAAATTCTATTTCCTGAAGTATTCCAAGTTGGTGGTTTGCTTCTTCTTTCCCAGATGCCTCACAGAAAGCAGCTTTCGCTCAATGTGGTTAAGGCTGTTAATTAGACTCTCGTCCACATTAAAGGATGAGAAATACCATCTGACTGTCTCTGGTTACACAGCTCTGCAATATCCATTTGTGGTGCTCAGGTCAAGATATCATTACAAGTTGCATATTCTTCAAATGTTACACCATCATCTTCCTTTGGTATCCTCCAATCTTCCTCGATATCAATGTCGTCTTCAAAGCATTTTTCACTATAAGCTGAAAGGAGAAGTAAACAAAACTTAAATGTATCACTCCGCCAAGCACATGGCAGCTTCACGTGGAGGATGACGAGAACTAAGTACCCGTGAGAGAAAATTGCTTCGAACAATGTGAATAAAGTATAGGGGTATCATTATCTTTTAAACACTGTATGTCTTTTCCCTTGCATCCTAAACTTCTAACACATAATGCTAAAAGTAGACAAATAAAAATTTGAACCTGAACAGTTCGGCTTTTGTGATTAAAGGTACTGGATTAAACTGTTCTTATCTTCAGGCTTTAGAAATCATTCATTTAAGGACTAATATCAGTAACCACCTTTGCTTTAACCTTTTATGAGTCAACAAGCTAAATAATGATTAGCGCTATAGGTTAAAACACAACAGAAAACAAACGCGACCCAAGCTATCCGAGCAACAATTCTGCATCACTAACAAAGAAGTTCAATCATTGCTAAACAATGGCCAGCCATATTCATTGTCGATTAAAGGTAGGTACTTTTCACAGAATTTGTTAAAAGCATTTAACACAATTGTCTTCTTTCCATTTCCCATGTTTGTTTCCCACAGTGGCAGTAGATTCTCAGCTGGAAACTGGAAATGAACTGCAGCGCCTGCGCATAGCCTCTTAAAACCTCTGCTATAACGGTTCATTTAGTTTCATAAATTGAACTGTTACAATAATGAGTTTTTTAAATTTCTCTGCATGAGAATAACCACAAAATGTTACGATTTGAACCAAACTTTTTTTGTAGAGGAAGAGACGACATGCTAAGTGGGGAGGTTGTAGTTTGCCCACCAGCCAATGAGGTGCTGTCTTGTCACGTGGTTTTGTTTACTTCTCCTTTCAACTTATAATGAAAAAGGTTTAGTGGCTGGAACCCTGAATGATGAAAACAGCTTCTGATAGATTCTGGGGTTACCAGTTGCCATGCAGCTACAAACATATGCATGGCCTGTAATATACTGAGTTTCATTTCCTCACCTCTCAAGGAAAGAGAGAGCTTTCTGCACAACTGCTTTACGGAACTTCACCTTTGTTGAGTGAATTGTACCACCATTTAGAGGCTGCAGATAGCCCTAAAAAAAAGAAAACTACATTTATGTTATGCAGAAAAGATACATCAGGAGGATGAGCAAGTATTTGTCTATGAACAGTATCTCTCTTCCCATTGATCCCATTCTGGCATCTAAGAATCTTAAACATTTTGAAAAAATCTCTGAAGTCATCCAAGCACAGCAGTGTGCAAATGTTCATGAAACACCTTGGAGTTTTGAATTTCCCAATAATTAAACGGGAAAATTTTTCACTGCCACCATTGTTGGTGCATAACAGCTGTAAATCATTCCTTGCTAGTTTTGCCCCCATAGCATTTTTCCCTGCAAATTTGGAAGCAAATTAAAAATACTCTTGTTTCATCCACATTAAAAACATCTTTAGGGTTATAGGCCTCAAGAAGACGAGGCAACGTTTCATTTTTTCCAAAATTCATCAGTTTCTTCATGTACACGGGCACTTTTACCGCACATGGTTTTGAACGAAAGGCTATGTCACTTTTTAAAGCAATCAAACCATTCATCTGATGTGCAAAACTCTCCAAGCATATCTTAGTGGCAATTTCCAATACTTTTTCCCATAAAACGCTTCCATCGAGTGGAATGTTCTCGCTTCTTTTTCCCTCGAACCACTTCATAAATATATTTTGTATTCATCATATGGTGAAACATGCATATTCTTACGCTGCTTGACCGCAGAACTGCACTGCACCTTCACATTCAAAATAGAATCCTTTTGCTTCAAAATGCCAAACAATGATGTAAGAGCCATTTCATATTTTTTTTGCCATGTCCAACATCGAAATTTGTGGATTCACTTTTACATCCATAATAATGGTCAACGTTTCTTGAAGAGATAGCTTCTTTTGCTTAGCAGCCATTGTATATGTCTTTAATTACTACTGGAACACACAAGTCGTAACTCAATACAACAGGCTGAAAGTGACTCCACCTTTTGCTTAGGCAATACAAATACGAGCTGGGCCAAAACTGAACAGGAAGTTATGCCATGCTTTCACTTTTAAAGAATGCCAATCGTCTGTTAATTCCCATGCTTTTGCTGAACCAATCATTTCAATCACTCTTAGGGGCACATACAACTGAATTGATATGTCCACGCGAAGGCCTAGATATGCTGCCTTAATGTCCTTTATGTTCCTTAAAAGTGGACTTTACATTAAAGAAAGGTTTGTTATTAGCGGGTTTACTTTAACATTGCGCTTATAAAGCTTTTACTGGGACTTTTGAAAATGTTTGTTACAACCAGGAATTCCTTAAAAGTGGGGATGTTAAAAAGGGCTTCTCCAGATGGTAATATATGATTGAAGGGCCACAGCTACAGGCCCTACAGCAGGTCAGCAGGTTTCTCCAACTTAGGAGGAGTGTAATAATTACCCATCCATTGACTATTTTCCCTAGTAGCACTTCAGGATCACTGTAATGGCATAGTAGGCCCGCACAAACCTAACACTTATGGTCAAAAAATGTGGGATTTGGCCAAGAAAAGCAGGTTAGAATAGCAAAAAGAGTAAGTTTGGTGTAGGAAGGGAAGAAATACCAAACTTGGTCTTAACTCGCCAAGCTGACCAATTAAGATATCTGCATAGTCCCTATTTTATGTTACAACATAATTACTTAAGTAGTAACAGCTGCACCTGTGAAGAATTAAAAATAGGACCTTTTGCAAGTTGGTTCCTTTAAGCTCTCAGTAAGAGAGAGTATGGGTCTCCACCCTGTTGTGAGATAATTGCCTTTATGCAGGCAAAATATATATGCTTTCACATTATGGAGGTAAGGAGTAATCCTAATTGAAAAAAATTCACTCTTACAGCCAGGAATTGAACCTGATTTGGACTGTTGTGTTTTTCTCACTCCTGGTTCAGATTCCCTCCCCCCCCTCTCTCTCTCTCTCTCTCTCTCTCTCATGTGCACATACAGAGAAGAGAGAGAATTAACATATCAATCTAAAATAAGTCCAACCAATTGCTAAATTCATAGGTTTTTAATCTCTTTTAACCCTTTCACTCCGGATGTCAGAACAGTTCCATCAGTGCTAATCACTGCTCTCTTGCGAATGATGTAGTGTTGCCAACGCGTTGATCTCGACAAAACAACTTGCTGTGCATAAAGAGCAAGTGGTCTAATAGAGTCTTCTCTAAACAGGGTTGGTCTGCCATCTGTTGGTGTTGTATTTACTCAAGCTGCAATTCTTTTTCTGCCGTGTGGTGCATTCTACAGCAAAAAATGTAAAGCTATGCATGGTAACTTTATTTCCGACATTTGCTTGACATAGAAGCCTGTCATGTGACTTTGCAATTCACGGGTGTACAAAATGATGGCTTCTTCCAGCAAGCAGATGCGTATTGTGCAGGATCTGGATTTACTGGCAGAATTTGAAGAGTTATCATCTGATTTTTCAGATTTTGAGTTTAACAACAGTGAGACTGAAAGTTCTACTCAAAGTAATGTTATAAATAGTGAGTGACAACACTGATATACAATCAGAACCCACGCAACATGCTAAAAGAAGATGCATGGCTTCTTCCTTCCAGTGCAACAGGCTATATTCAGGCCAGTAATTCATACTTTTGATGATCATAATTCAGGTATGCAAGCAGATTTGAATGAAAATTTCACAGTGGCTGATATTTACAAGTTATTCTTTCCATTGCATATTATGCATCATATTGCAAACAAGAGTAATAAGTACTTTACTTGCTTGTGTGAGAAATTACCACCAAGCCTCCGTTCTCGTTTACAGACTTGGACAGAGACTTCTCCTAAAGAACTTTACATTTTCTTTGGCTTGACAATGCTTATGACCAGAATAAAGAAGCATACAATAGCAGAATATTGGACAAAAAATGCCGTCATTGCCACTCCGTACTTTTTGAACTACATGTCCAGGGATCGATATCTTTTACTTCTAAGACTTTTGCACTTCATTGATAATAAAACACAGGCTAAAGGAGACAGACTGCATAAATTGAGACCTGATATTGAGCATTTCAGACATACCTTCAGTGAGTTATTCTCACCCTTTCAAAATTTGTGCATTGACGAAAGCCTTATGCTATTCAAAGGTCGTCTTTTATTCAGATTATACATTCGTTCTAAAAGACACAGGTTTGGCATAAAAGTGTTTGTTATCTGTGATTGTGAGACCGGGTACATACTGGACTTCATTGCTTACACAGGAATCACCACAGAAATTGTTGCTGACCGTGAACTTGGGGTGTCTGGGGCTGTGGTACAAACCCTCATTAGAAAGTACCTGCATAAAGGGCACAATTTGTGGTTAGATAACTGGTACTCCAGTCCTTCTCTTTATAACTGGTTACATGATAATGGGACAAATGCTTGTGGAACTGTTAGAAGGAACAGAAAAGACATGCCAAGATTGGCAGCAAAATTAGACAAGGGACAAGTAGAATCTGCGCATACAGACAATTTGTTGGCACTAAAGTGGAAGGACAGATGAGAGGTGTGTATGCTAACTACTCTCCATACAGACTCAATGAGATCGATAGGCAAAGTTGACAAAAAGACAAACATACAAATAATGAAACCTGAGTGTATTATGGACTACAATAAGAATATGGGTGCTGTAGACAGAACAGATATGATGATAGGATCCCTCGAGTGTGTAAGGAAGACCTTGAAATGTTACAGAAAATTCTTCTTCCATCTATTAGATATGACTCTTCCTAAATTCACACTCACTATACAACATAAAAACTGGTAAGAATATCACATTGGCTGATTTTCAGCTTACTCTAATAACAGAAATTTTCCAAGAATTCCTTATAGCAAGACTAACCAGTAAACCTGGGAGGTGTTTATCTGGTGACCAACTCCTAAGACTGACTGAAAGGCATTTTATTTCCCTTATACCAGCAACACCAAACAAAAGAAAGCCTGCCAGAAGATGTCATGTATGCTCCAACACCGTCCTTAGCCAGAAAAAAAGAAGAGAGACAAAGCACATGTGTGTCAAATGTGGAGTGAGTTTATGTTTACACCCCTGCTTCGAAATGTACCATACCCAAATCAGATTTTAAATGTATTATGTAAAGGTGGTAATTTCTTAATCTATATAATTTATAGCCATATCTGCTTCATACTTGTAGAAAGAATTATTTATAAATTAAAATTTGTATACCCCTGAATTGTTAATAAATTTCTGTTCATTAATATTTTGGAAAAGAAAGCTTTAAAAAATAAGACCCAACATTTAGAACGTTGTATAACAGCTTTCATTAATAGTTTCTTTTTTTGGCCAATGGACAACCCTTTGTAAAGTGTGTTGCATGTGGTATTTTTCTCCTATTTTAAAACTCTTATTTTTTAAACGTGTGATATCAGCAGTCATCTACAGCAACTTTGGTGAGTGTTTCAGGATATTTTATGTTAATTCTGCACCATATTATATAGAATATACAAATTAATGTTTGCTTAAATTAACTCAGCAAGGAGGTTCTGTGTGCTAGCTAATACCTCAGCAGTGAAAGGGTTAATAGCACATAGCTACAGTACCTTTATTGGTCTTTGGTTATTGGTATCTATAAACGGAAATGAGCACCATCTAGTTCTCTAAAAATCTTACTGTAAACCAAAGGGTTTTGTACAAGTAACATGTAGAGGACTAGACAGTATTGTTGTTTTATATGACATTGGAAGGCTTCCATTATAATAGGGATTCCCAACATAGGAGGCTCAAGAGATTTACCAGAGGCTTTGGTAAGATGACAGGTTGTACTTGTGATGTGGTACATTCAAGGGGAATGGAACACAAAAATGAATATTTCATTCACAACATAAGTTTATTTGTCATCAGGAATAAATAATAATGTATGCAGTTTTACCATCCCAAGGTGAATGGTTATCGGGTTACCACCTGTTGTTGAGTTACGTGTGACGTCATGAGAGCCACACTGCATCCAGACAAGACATACGCAGCATAGGTGTTTTAATGACTTAACAAGTTTACATGTTAATTTCACTAAAAGTTCATAACTTCATAGCCAATCACTTTTCATAATCCAGTTAATACCTACTACGTGATAAACATTAGTCCAGCATCTGGTTTGAAAATGAGTGAACATTGTATCTGACCTTATCAGTTGAACCAAAAAAGAGCGATTTTGAAGATTTATACCATTCTGAACTGATTCTGAGACAGTGTGACACTGAAAAGCCATGCTGGTTCCATCCATTTGTGTAAGAGTAAGGAATGTATACCTAGGATAATGACAAGGAAAGTGTGTGTTGCTTGGACTATGAAAACACAAAATTGGTGAAGGGTGAGTTTGTCTGTATCACAAAGCATCCTAATTTTCACAATTTAGTTATAGATCATGATGCTTTGAATATTGTGAGGCATAATTTAGCGTTAAAAGCAAAATGTTGAACTAAAAAAAAATAACTCGCCTCCAACAATCCTGCTAATAAGACCTGACGATATTCCTGCTACAAACAGTTTACTGGATTAATTCATGGACTGCTATTGGACACAGAAGAAGAGTTGTCATACTTCATGTATAGTGCACCCAGCGAAGGTATGTAGGCTTCACTAATAAACACACAAATTAAAATAGTAAATTTTAATTCAACCATTATATATTATTATTATTTAAAATATTATGACATGTCTGTGACTAACCTTATGTTGGCTGAAAACGTGAGAAGTGCTTCAATTGTAGTAAGTCTAATGGAAGTCGAAGCATGGGGGCTATATTCTTCAGTAGTGACAGATCAAATGCTGTGTCTAGTAATGGATCCGCACAACATGAGCGCAGAGATTTTTTTTATTTCACGCACTATCAGCAGTTTCCATTCTTCTTTAGATTCCTCTTATTTATTTTTCATGACCCAAGACTTGGATGTTTTGGAGTACTGGGTTTTGACACGGTATCTTTTTTTATTTATTTTATTTTTTATTTATATTGTAATTGTGATCTGGCGCTGCTATCATGGATCTAAGTTGAAGGCTATTATATGATGCATTCTTTTCGGAGCATCTCTGAAACAAAGACTCTGAGAACTTTATAAACTGCCAATATATATATAATGTCGAATATGAGCCAAATCTTTTAAGAAGGTGCTATCCAAAATAATTTTCTTCAGAGCATGATAGGTGTTTGATTCGCCTTTAATCCATAAATTATTTCTTTGGTCTTCGCCCAACAATTCATCATGTTTACAGGATTTCCATTTACCATTTTCTAGTAATTTATATTCATTTTTTATATGATGAGTTGATGTGAATTTTGCAATTAATATAGTACCATTCTCATTACGTTTTGCGCAGCCCCCATAAATGATTATTTATACTGGCTTTCCATTCTATCAGCTCTGTGTTTTTTTTTTTTTTTTTTTTTTTTTTTTTTTTTTTTTTTTTTTTTTAACACTTTTAGACAAATGCCATACGTCAAATTCATGTTCCACTTCCGGATACCGAGTTTTTAACAGGTATCTTAAACCTTTATGTCTGTCAGAGAGAAAAACTTCAATTCTACAAATTTGCTGTTTTGCAAGCCTTGTCATTATGTTGTCACAAGCAGCCTTTTCCAAAGCGCCTTTCACCATACCTCTTTGAACAAGTTCAAAATTAATAATTTTGTGGGAATTAAACCTATGACAGAATAAACCAAATATATGGATTAAAATCCCCTGCCAACATAGGTATACCACAACCTTTTAATGAATTCAAAGTTCTTTTTACTTTCTCTACTACGTATAGTAAGTAGGGGAACTATTGTATTCCACCCAAAAATTCGATACCGAGATTTCACCGGAAATACATGTTTTGAGACCCCCTGAATCCAAAAAAAGCATTTTTAGAAACATGTCCATGTGTGTGTCTGTGAACAGCATAACTCAGAAACGAACAGTCGGATAAACACCAAACATGGTATTTAGGTTCAGTATCTTCCAGAGATGCGACACAAAGGTTTTCAAGAAAATCCCCCCACCCCAGATTACCCTTTACATGGAACATTTTTCGAAAATTGTAATTTTCTCAAAAATGGCTCTTAACGATTTTGATTAAAATATCATATGTTTAAGATATTTTCATGACAAATGAAATGCATATATCTAATTTTCTGGGAATGTCTCCAAAAGTATTCTTCATTGTGAACGACTTTTGCATAACTGGTAAACCATAAGAGATAAACAAAATTTTACTACACAAAAAATGTAATTGCGTTAAAATACACAATTTATGTCATATACATTTTTGTTGAGTGAACCATTTTTGAGATATTGCTTGTTATTCCCTTAAATTTTCCAATACTTATACTTTTTCTCAAATTCGTTATTTTTTTTATATCCTGGACATGCAAAGAGAATGGAATGCGCCACATAGCAACCAGCGCTTAAAAGATTTGACTATCGCTTATAACCTACCATATTCCCCTTGCATCTACAAGAAAATTAGCAATAAGATTAACATCTCGATTAATATGAAGCATATGAAGAATAAGCGTTTGTAAAAATAGTTTGTACAAGAGTAGAGATAGTCATGTGAGTGTAACACATCAGATTTTTTCTATCTTGAATCCAAAATGCTGTGACAACTGGTGCTACCATGTTTCAAATGGTTTTATCGAATGTACGCTTGGAAACATTGCCAAACCCAGTTATATGCAGAAGGACTTAAATTGCTGAAACAATATACCATATATTAATAAAGAACGTGTTATTAAAGCACTTCCTTCTGGTTTGTTTCTTAATAAATTTTGAGTTTCAAGTGAATGTATACTACTGCAATAACACATTGTTTTAACACATAGCATTGTCCCTTTAATGTAAAGAGAAGTAGTTTTGACTTCATTTTCACATAAAACACACACCTTGAAAAATAAAAGTAGAGATGTCCAAGCAACAATGAAATATTCCACTGTAGTTTCATTTATGTATGGTGAAAGAAGTTTCTTCTTCTTCCTCCTCGTTGTCACTTGTATCAGAATCTGAAGTATCAGATTTGTAGAAACATTCATTCAGCTTATCCTGAGCTTTCTCATCATTGCTTGTTTAGTAGATATTTCATGTTCCAACAATATATATTTCCTTATGATTTCAGTACCTACTTCACATTGTACTTCTGAATTCTTGCTTTTTTCATCACCTTTTCTGAATTCTCTTTCAATACTTTTATCATCGCTTTCTTTGTCAGTCTTATTGCAAGTAACACTATCGCATAGCTCGGAAACTATGCTTTTATGGTTTCTAGCCTCATGTTGTTCTGTTCTTTGTTGTTTGCTCTTGGATGAAGGATCAATTGTCTTACTAGAACTTGATATCTGGAAAATGTCTTCATTTTCCTTATAGTTGGAATAGTTCCAGGTTTTAATAAAGGCCCTCTGAAATTTTCATCCCGCATAAGCGGCTTTTTTTAACTGTGTCTGATCACAATCTTTGTCCATAAAATGGAAGGCACATAAACGTGCACCGGGACCAGGCAAAAAAATCTTTTCTTGCAAAATTCTACCCATATCCTATATTTTTGGGAGATTTGTCTCTGGAAACACATGAAAATGAGTTCCCTTGTCTATTCCCTTCTCACATTACAGTCATACTCCACAACATTGAGGCATTTTATTTTTCACCATTGCCAAAACACCACCACAAAATATGGTACTCTTGAATTTAAATGCCAACAAGAACAATTTTTGAAAACATATTACTGCACGTGCAGCATTGATTGACTTGTATTCTCCCAACTGCTTCCAGTGCATGGCTGGCTCTGATGACATATAAGGTGGTTATTATTTTGCTTGCTCAGCGATAATGGTGTGGCGGAGTAAGAAAACAATGTTACCATTGCATTTTACAGGTCATATCCTTCATTAGGAAGAAACATGATTATTGTGTTACGTTCCCCTTTCAGGGGTCCTGCTGATGTATAATCCAAATGTCTGGGTATAATCAATTGCTATGTATGAATTGGCTGGAAACTACAGTTGGGTTACAAGTGCCAAATAATTTTGGAACTAAATGTGAAGGTGAAATGTATTATAATATGTTCTTTAAAGACCATTGTTTTTCTATACCTACTTTGTTGACCAGTGCAATAGGTTTTGGTAAACCTATTCCACGAATCACTTGAAAAATGAAACTTTCTCGCTGGCACATTGAGCCTTTGATATTAAAACTTATAGACAAACTTCTGCAGAGAATTTAAAAAAAAAATTGTGCACCTTCGTGTATGTGTATTTAGTAGAATAATGAAAAAGGATTAATCTGAAACTAAGTTTAGTATTGTGGCGAGCACATGTCAGGTTGGTACGCCCTGTGTTGAGTCAAGCCTTCGTAAGAACTAGTGTGGTACACCTGATTATGTTTGTATACTGGAAGGCTTGACTCAAATGTTGGTCCTACTGATTAGTTAGTTAATGGGATGTTTGGAATGCTCCAGTAGATTAGAGTTTTAACAGGAAGTTAGGGTGGGGATAATGTAATATAAAAAGGGTTGAGTTAGTGTGTTTCACTCTCTTCGCTTCTCTTCTCTCCTCGATTGGGTTTGTGTACAGTGAGAGGAACATGTGAGTGTGCTCGGCCTTCGTCGACCGCGTGGCGGGACATGGCTTCATGAGTATCCTGGAGGTTAGAGGTACTTAGAGAATTTAGTAATAAACTGTGTTATTGGTAAGTTGAATCCTTTTCATTATGCTTCCCATACTATATTTCCCAGTCCTCGATATTACACAGCCAAGCGAGTAATGTTAGTTTTTACGTCCCCTTTGTCCAGCTGAGCTAGGAGTTCGGAATGATTTTGGTATAGCCGTGACAGTATTTATAATTATATTGATGCATCTAATATCATTTACATGATGTAACCAGACTAGAAATAAATTGACCTGAATTATAGTCGGTGTGATTGTAAAATCCCATCTGTTCAACTTTGTGCTGATACCTCCAATTGCATACATGAGTCTGTTAGTGCAATTCTTAATTTTAGGACACTTTCAAGATGTCTAAATGAAAGTGTTCAGTAAAAAGTAAGTGGATAAATGCCATTTTTGAAGATAAGTGTTAAAAGTGCCTGTTATATTTTTTGTGTTTTATGTAAATGTGGTATAGGTTTAAATTTCCCTTTGGAAACTTTTCAATATTCCAGTGATTCTAGAATATTTATTTCAGGATATTAGAACAATGCAGATATAACTACCCAAAACTATTGTATTTTAACTTTGTCATTTCACGAGCTCATTTTCAACAAGAACATGGCAGCTTCACAATAAAGATGTTCCTTGCCTAGTATTTTCATTTAAATGTGGTCATTGTTACAATTATTACTGAATAATTTGTATTATGATTTAAAATCATAGAAATAATATGCATTATTTGTGGTTCTGTTCCAGCAAAATAATAATTGTTGACAGCTAAGGAGTATCAGTATTATAGCAGATAAATGTTTGCATTGTAATGAATTGTTTCAAATATTACATATTTCCATTTGGTGTATGAAAATTTGTGATAACTGGGTAGTTACTGGAAAGTGTAACCATTCTGCATTTATTTCTTTACTAGGTGTGAGGTCAGTGTCCAAGACAGGTGAAAAGGTTATGTATGATCTGGAGAGCAAAATAAATCAAGCAGTATTTCCAGGTTTACAAGGAGGGCCACACAATCATGCTATAGCAGCAATTGCTACAGCATTAAAACAAGCACAGACTCCCGAATTTCGGGAATATCAGAAGCAGGTTAGTAGTCAAATATTCTATATTTGGAATGATGTACAGTAGCATAAGTAATGTTAGTGTTTTTATATAGTAGTATTTAAACTGAAATTGAAAAATCCATTACTAGTTGACATACAATTAGCATTAATTGTGGAAAATACATGCTGGTCATAATAAGCTGCTGTTTATTACAGCTCACAGAATTATAAGCTTAGTTATTTTGTGGTGATGTGCCTACTTGGCAATGTTGCCAGTAATTTTTAATTTCCTGGCCTGGTTAACCCAGTTGTTAGGGCTATTTTATGCCTAATAATTGAGGCAGTATTTAATGCCTAAATGATATTAATTGTGTTTTATTTTAATTAAATTTAATAACAGCCCACCTTGAAAACAGTATGAATATAATTATTATTTAAATTGTATGTAAGTTATTGCAAATACTTATTTTTTATTGTAAACATATTTATTAATGTTATGTAAATGTTTATATACTCTAATAGCGCAAAAACTATGAGAATAATATGTTTTAGGATGTTAATAATGAGGTAATAATGTAAATTTGGTGACAATAATGTGTCTGGAATTTAAAAAAAATACTGGTTATGAAAAGATCGGTAATAACGTAATTTCGCTTACAGTTTGGAATTAGCCAATCAAAAGTAAAGAAAAGTTTTAGTTTGAATACTTAAATTCTGTGGACTAGAATTAGCCAATAAGAGACTGACATTACCGAAGCTATAAGATTTTTACCGTTGAATTTAGTCAGTCGCTGGCAAGATGTTGCAAAGAGCAGACGTGAAAGTCGCGGGTAAGATATAAAGTACGGATGGTAAAATTGTGTTCTCCGCTAGAATATATAAAGTGCTCACAGTTTTTCTTTTATAAAGTGTTGTCTTTATAAATGTGCAAGTATAAAGAGAAATAAAAAGAAATGAAATTAAAAATTAAATTCTGTGACGTATTTTAATTTGTCTTATCACAACCTTAAAAGAACTTGTTTCTATAGTGCGACTGAAAGCAGCCGAGGCAAAAATAACTTTAATAATATTACGTAAAACAAGCATCATCTTCACTATAAACTTTGGCGTCCCAAGCATCAAACAACATCAAAGTGTAATCTTCATTACATAACCTAAATACATTTTTTAAAGTGATGCACATACGTGGGGATTCTCACATCTCATATCCAGCTAAATAACTTTTTCAAAGTTGGTATCAAATACGAGGCTCAATAACATTCATCAAATTGGCGTTCCTCAACGTGGAGCTAAATAATTACATAACACTCTTGCAAATATAAGTAATAATATTTACGTAAGCTAAAAACCTCCCGCATAATCACTCTTTTACTGGCAATGAATCAGAAAACTGAATTAGATTTAAAACATTGAATTGCATGGACAAGGTTAAAAAGCCATGGATCTACTGCAGCAACACACTACTACCATTTCAACTGGAGAGGAAGTGAGAGGTGGGGGGGTGGCCGTCACCTGATTTAAAATAACTCTAGAAAGCTTAAAATTAAAAGCACAGTAAAACCCTGTTTTTACGTACCTGCCATTTATTTCATTTTCTACTGGCTTTCTCTTTTATTAATGACAGCACATAGCATTCCTGCCATTAATATCTTTTAAACAGATGTATTTCCTGCCATTTATGTATTTTCTACATTGGCAACATTGATTTTCAATGAAGATGAACGATGAGAACCACTTTCAAATCCTGCATTAACTGCAGTTTCTACTATATTGCCAACTCTTTTTAGAAATGGTGTCCTTTGCTATTAGCATTAGATATTTGACAGGAATGAACAGGAGCGTACTCCTACCTATCTCCACCAAAATCTCAGATTTATTGTATGGTTTCCTGTTTCTTGTAATCATCACTTCCCTAAACTCTAATAAGTCTCAGGTTTCTACCAGATATAATCTCATTTGGATCAACAGTTCCAAATTGAATGAATCTATTCACTTCCAGTGCTTCACACTGGAATGCTAAGTGCCAGGCTGCTTTCTCCTCTACACCACACATCCTGCATATTGGATCATTTTAGGGCCCCATTTTCTGCAAATGTGTGTGTGTGTGTTTTTTAATTCCCATGACCAGTCATCACACCCACCATTAGCCTCATCTGCCTCCTACTTAATTTAAGGGCTGCAGCACTTCTTCTAAGACATGGCTGTTGCAGTGTTACTATTTGCGTTAGTCCAGGTGAAGTTGCTTTCTTTTGTGTGCATGCTATTTACTGCATTTTATTGTTATACATACAATGTAAATGTGTATGTACTATGTACAGTAGACCCTCGCTAATTTGAAATTGGATAAACCGAAAACTCGGTTAATGCGTAGTAGCTGCTCGGTCCCTGCCGAATTACATGGAAAAATCTACCGCTTAAACCGAATTTCAGATAATTCATACTACGAACTAAAATTTGGTCCCCATTCATTACATATTCCATATGTTATTCTTCGCTTAAACTGAATATGTATGTTGTGCTGTGTACTACGGTATTTTTCATTGTGCATTTCACATAATTTTTCTCAATACTGTACTGTAATTTCTCTATAATAGTCCGATTGCTTACTTGCTGCTTATGTATCACTTCCACAGCATATGATGCTAGGGCGGGGAAAGAGGGAGTTGGTCAGCAGACCGCACATGGTGCACGACTCGCAACAATCCAGAGAGCTGTTTATCTCTGCTTGTGAACAGTGATTTTTTTTTTTCCTTTTCCTTTTTTTTTTTTTTTTTTTTTTTTTTTTTTTTTTTTTTTTTTTTTTTTTTTTTTTTTTTTTTTTTTTTTTTTTTTCCCCCTCTCCTTTGCTCCATCACTCCCTATGCTGATGAAAGAGAAACGTGCTCATAATGCTCTCACGCTGAAACAAAAACAGCAAACTTTACATATGGTCGATAGTGGAGAGAAGACCAAAACGCAGGTTGCAGAACACTTTCAGATTCTGAAGTGTACTCTTTCATCGACTATAAGTTCAAAACAGAAAATAGAGGCAAGTGTGACAAGCTATTCATTTAGTGGCAATAGCAAGTGCATGAGACCAGCGAAACATGAAGAGTTAGAGGATTCGCTGTTAGATTGGTTCCAACACTGCATTCTCAGCAAATTCCACACCGTGAGCCCGTGCTGAAGTTGTCGCTGCAATTTCTGTTCTCAAGAGATTTGCTGCCACTTCTGATGTTTCCATGGCATTTCAGGCTGCCCTGGATGTGGTATCTTCAGAGAGTGCCATAGTACAGTAGAATCTCGTTAGCACGTTTTTGCAGGGACCTAAGGATTTGGACGTCATAGGCGGGAAAACGTGTTAACGAAAATGCAAAATATGTAATTTAAGAACATAGTTATGTAATAAAATCTAATAATTACTACGTCTCCATGGGTAATTGAAATTGATTTTGAGTACAATCCGTGTTGAATTCAATATGTGTTCAAATGGATTTGGATACCACAAAGCCTGAGAATAAATAATTCAAGCTTTTATGTTCGTCAACTTGGATTTTTGAGGTTATGAATGTTTTTGAGAAAATAAATTGCGAATTATGGAAGCGACAAGAGTGGCTTTGCTGTGCGTTTTATTACACATGTGATAACAATTTCCGCTAAAAAAGAAAAAAAAATTATGAGCGTGTATCATGTTACGAGTACAATAGGCGAATGTATCTTTGACGTATTCAATACGATTTGAATACAGTAAGTGTTTCCATGCAACAAATTTCGTTCTGATCCTATTTTCCAAGAGGAAAGTTTTGTTTTTGCATTTTTCCCTTCTTTAAAAGCAGTTTTAATCAATTTAGGTTTGCTAATAATTGCGTTTAAGGTTGACTGAGGAATGTTTAACTTCCACGTTATATCCACATGTTTCATATTTGGATTGTGATCTATTTCAAGGATTTTCAGTTTTTCACTATTGGTTATTTACTACACTTTCTTTTTTTCATTGCAAATGAAAAGTTAAAATACAATCTACGTATGTTTGGTCAACACTCAACAGTAGAAACTATCGTTGGCGTTTACCATGCCAAGGTAAAGCATTCTCTATCCCACCCACACAAATTGTGTCACACAAATGTTTACATACATGCATGTGATTGGCTGCCGGTATCCTCCCTGTGACCGAGGATTGACCAAAGTGGCCAATGAGGACGTCAAACTTTGAACGCGTTAAGCGCCTTCTCCCACTGGACCGATCATGGATTGGCCAAAACAGTGAATGAGGACGTCAAACTTCAAACGTAGTAAGCAGGACCGGGAAAACACACTAAGGAAACGTTATGTATTACATTTGGTGATTTGGTACCGGGACTTTTATAATTGAACGTAATACACGGGAAAACGTGTTAATGAGGAATGTGCTAACAAGATTCCACTGTATTACGACCAAAGGTCCGCCAAACAACAATTAATGATTTTTTCAAATTATAGAACTAAAATGTGTAAGGATAAGAGTTGTAACTAAAACATGTGTTCCAATTAAAACTTAGTGTTAAAAGAACGTTATATATAAAGGGTTTCTTAAAGTTATTGTTTGTTGTATTATACGACTCACTAATTCAGTGAACACAATATTGTTCCAAATAGTACGTTTTAAAAAAAAAATATGACAAGCTTCTCAGAGTACACTTTCTCAATTAAACAAATGCCAGATATACCATATACATAGGGATCCCGACTTTTTGCGAGTAGTTAATTCGCGAAATTAGCCGAAAATTAACAATAAGGGAAACCTTTAATAAATTATTTTTAAATTCCACATATATATCCATTCTGAGTCGCGAAATAGTTCTATAGTAGAACATTAGTTCTATATCGCGAAAACGTGAAATAACACCGTTATGAAAAAAAATGTGCAAAATAACCCGAAATTTTTCTCTCTCTCCTTTTTTTTGTCGTATGCCTCTCCTTTTCACATAAACAATCAGATATTTGGCTTATCTATCATTTACGGATACGTGTATTGTCATTCACTACGGCCATGCTGCACGGTGTTGTGTGCTGCACGGCACAGAACACTAAACTACACTGTGATTTAACCAGAGCTTCGGCAAACATCGGTACTGCTTTGACTACCCCGTCCCCTTCACTCTTCACCTATTGCATGCACAACAAAAGGAATGCCATGTTTATTGGAACTCGGCAACACCAGCAGTGACGGATTTCTCATTTCACTCAAATTATTCTCTGGATTTAAATGACAATACTACCTGCAATTCTTCTCTAATGCCGTATTTTAACGATTCGTGCTTGCATCGCCCCATTTCATGCCGGCTGGAAAAGACTCGCAAAAGTATTGTTAAATAATGCATGAATTTCTAAGTCTGGTTTAAGTCAATTCTGACAGTAGACAGCCTCTTATACCAATCACTGTCTCCGTTTCCTGTACCCCTCGCACGAAAATTGTTGCTGTCTCGCGACGTTGCCATAATGTGAACGCATGTCTAGGTATATTTTGTGTCCGCTATACTGAAAGATTCGTTTGGAGTCAAGTTATATTCTTTAAATTGCGTTACAATTTAGCACAAGGAGTCTGTTTACCTTCTACTCTGAAAAAGAAAAGGAATTATGCCGATGGAGCCACGTTTCAAATTAAGCTAGTGCATGCACAATTCAGCTGATGGTGGAGTTGGCAACCTGCCATTCGCACGCCGTACAGACAGCATGTGCAAGACGTTGCCAGGTCAGTTTAGTTTTGCAGCATGCGGGAATTCAAACCGATTCCACAGTAGTATTTCAATACAGTCTCAAAATATAATAAACTGCCAGGCATCTTTCCTTCTTGAACACTGCAAAGACACCATTTGCCTTATTGAAGTGCTTGAGGGATTTAAATATCCATTTGTTCATAAACTATATAGCAAACTTAAAGATATATCAAATGGCTTCACAATAGTAGCTGAGGGCTCGTTTGGAGAGAAAACTTCAAGTCTTCTTCAGAGACTGCCAACCCTCAAGAAGTCTTAGTTATCAGTCAGTTCAAGCAATTGGGCATAAAGTCAGTTACCAAGCTGAATTCCTTAATGTCAGCTGATCCAGCTGCTGATATTATTCATTCTGCAGGTAAATTGTTTGATGTACAAAAAATAGTATCAAATTAGGCATCTACTGATATAACTATAGAAAAAGCAAGAAGAATGTTACCTTTTCTGCGAGACTTGCCAGAGAAGACATTCAAGGAGGGATATGCTGCTCTGAAGAACATAGTGTGTGAGAAATTAGATGATGCTGCTGAAGTGAACATACTGGATTTACTTTCTGGACTTCAATGTGATCACTTGTGTTTCAGTGAGAAGTGTATGAAACTATTGTGGGTACCCATGTCCAATGTGGACAGTGAAAGACTTTTCTCTGCATATGGGAACATCATGACAAACTTAAGAACAAATCTTAAGCCAGAGAACACCGAACTTTGGTGGCTTTGTCTCTAACAAAGTAAATCAGTCGAAATGTATACTATATAAATATTTTCATGCTCCTCTTTTTTAAGTTACATGTAAAGTGCCCTTTGTTCCACAGTAAAATAGTTTAAACTGTGTTTTTGTTTTTTCCCTTCTTTTTTTTTTGCACGAGATAACACCGTTAAGCAGTTTTATTTACTGCCCAAAACACTGCTCACTATAATATTTTTACACCGATATTACATTATTTTATTTACCGACAACCTGGGGTCCCTACATATACAGCAGTTATTTTTACTTTTTCTTAGAGGACATGGAAGTGGAACACCCTCATTCATTGGTATACATAACAAGAGAGAAAGTGAACTCAACAGTCGTATTTTACCATTTCAGATAATATGGGACAATTTTTACAAAACCTCCTTAATTCGAACTTCGTTAAACCGAATTGGCTATTTTTCTGTCCCTTGGAATTCGGTTAAACAAGGTTCTACGGTATATAGTAATTGTTATACATTATTCTTATTATTGTCATTAAATAAACAATGTTTAACAGACATGCTTGCAGTAGTGGCAAGAACCAGCACACTGCTTTGCTTAGTCCGGAGAAATGTGAGCCTGAAACGCTTTGGCCTAACTTAGGATAGAGTGGCAATAAGGTTAACTACAGCTCATTTGTTCTGTGTAATTCAACATTATTATTTATAGCAACACTAGCGTTTTTGTATTGCATGATTCTTGGCAGTGACATGGAGGTGGGGAAAAAAAAACCACAGAAAATGTATTTCTTTGCATGAAAAGTTGGAAATTCTACATCATTTTGATATGTATGTCGTAATTTGTGTTCAGTTGGTGAAAGAGCTGGACTCTTTGTCTCAACTTTAAACTCCATGGTTAAAAATAGATTGGCAATTGAAGTTTATGCCAAATAAAGTGGTGATATGTCCAAAAATGTAAATATATACGCACATCAACATATGATGGTGGACAAACTTGTGGCGAAGTGGTTTGTTTCTACGAGAATGGCAGGAATTCTAGTTAATGGTACCATACTTTGAACAGAAGCCCTTCAGTTTGCTATGAGGTTGGGAATTACCAATTTTACTGCCTCTAATGGATGCATAGATTGGTTCAAGAATTGTCACAATATTGCATATAGTCAACTGTATGGAGAAAGTAAAGGTGTTAATCTGGAAATTGTAAGAGAGTGAAACAAGACCTGCTAGCTATTATTCATTTCAAACCAAAGGATATTTTTAATATTGAGAAACTGGTTTGTTTTATAACATTTTGCCAAGCAAAACTTTGTGTATTAAGGAGGAAAATTGGCATAGTAGAAAACTCAGCAAGCTAATGGTTGGAGCAGTATTTTAATACCTGAATAATTTCAATTGTATTTTATAATAAGTAAATTCACTAACAGCCTTCCTTGAAACACTATGTAATAATTATTTTTAAATGTATGTAACAGTCATTGCATATGCTTATTATTGTAAACATGTTTAATAATGTTATGTGAATACATTACATACTTTAATAATGCAAGAGCTGTGAGAATAATAGGTTTTAAGTTGCTAAGAATGAGGTAAGCTTGTGGCAATAGTGATTTTGAAAGTTTGAATGTTACTAGTCATGATTAGAGCAACGATAATGTAATTTCTGTGACAGTTTAAAATTAGCCAATCAACAGCAAAGAGAAGGCTTTAAGTAAAATGCAAATATTCTATTGGACTAGAATTAGCCAATCAGAGACTTGAAATACCGAAGCTTACAGGTTTAACGGTTGAAACATGTTCAGTTGCTGGCAAACCTTGGTAGTGACCAGATGGAAGATGTGTTCTCTACAGAAATATTACGTGTGAATCATAAAATATGTCTATGCGTTAGCTAAGTGAAAGTATTAAACAATCTCACAGCTCTTGAAAAGTGTAGTGCTTTATTAAAACGTGCAAAAGATAAAATAAACAGAAGTGAATTTAAAAACTTAAAATTCATGTATGTCTACAATTATTGTCGTACCACACCCTGCCCAAGAAATACATGACTCTACAAACATTACTGACGCAGCCGAGGCAAATTCAAACACAAATAATGTATAGAAGCAGTTTTAATAACAAAGTTAAATATTATAGTGTAAAACTTGGAGTGTAACAACAAAATTACATCTTAAAATCAGCTTCTCATACATAGCAGCATATTGCATAACAACAGTAACTATTATGTAATCAACAACTTCAATCCAATGCCCATAGCGTGTTGCAAACTTCTTAAACAAAGTAAACTCCAAGAACAATACTTCTTCAAGTTGGCTCCCAAGCAAGTGGCTAACAACAACAGTAAAACTACAACAACAATAAACTCCAAAAGTTGAACATATATTCTTCAAGTTGTGCCCCATATGTGGGGCAGTTAAAATAAAAACATCAAAACATAGAGAGTATATCTTCATGGTCAATGCTTACAGATCAGAGAAATTACTCCCCCTCCTGCACTTAGTAATTGGTAAATTCAAGAAACACAGGTGCTTCAAGAATTTGAAAAATCTGCCTACAAAGTATTATGCAAATGCGACAGCTTGGACGACTAGTAGCATCTTCACATCCACTCTGCATGCTTTGGATGCTAAATTGGGGAAAACCATTGTAAAATACGTTGTTCATGGACAGATGTTGCCCACCCTGAAGATCTGCAGCTAAGAAACATCAAGCTAGTGTGTTTTCTGCCAAACTGCATAAATGAGTTTCAGCCACTGGATCTGGAGGTGCTAATAGAGAAAGCTGTCTTTATGTATGACAGGATATGACCCAAAGCAAATGACCATAACAGTACTTGATGCCATGCATTATGTGGCCAAAGCATGATCAAATATTGATCCTGTGACTATATCTGTTTCCGGAAGGCAGGGTTCAAGTGTGTGGAAGAAAACAGGACCATCTACCTGAGGAAGAGATGCCAGAGCCCAACAACTGGTATGTGATGAATGGGTCTTCTTCCTTTGATAAATATGTCAATATTGATGCTGATATAATAACATCAGTGGTGTCCAACCACCTTGAGAAAGTGGATGAGGAAGACTGTGACCAGGAAGCCACAATATCTACCAGTAAAGAAGCCATGGAAGCAATAATTGTTGTGAGGCAGTACACTGTGAATGGCTCAGACAAGCATAGGACATTTGGCACCTTATATGCTGTGGGGAGGCAGGTGGAACTAATACAAATGCATAAGAAGCAAAGATAGTCAACCATTTCAGGCTTTTTTTGAATAGGTAATGTAACTGTATTTATTGTATTAAATTTTACAAATAATGCAATACCTATGTAGCTGTACTGCTTAATAGTAGAAATAAATTCTTGTTTCAAAAATTATAACGATAGTAATAATGTAATGTAATACTGTTATGTTTTTCAAATTCAAATTTTGATATAAGTAGACGACGCGTAAAGGGATTATGTTTATTAACAAGAAGAGCCTGTTCTTTATTGAGAGAAAAAAAGGGGGTATGGGCAAGTCTGGGAAGAGCGAGTTGAGCTGTTAGCGGGCAAGTGAGACATACAGGAGAAGAGAATGTTTTGTGTGCCTGCCCATGTCGATTCAAAATTGGTGATCTAACTAGTTATTGCTCGTGCAAGTTCACAATTGCGATGCAGTATGGGTTTTTGTGTGCCACCATCAGGTTAGGACCACATAGTGGAAGGTAGTGGTCGTATTGTCGGAATGAAGATGCTTGGTAAAGAAAATATTTTAGTGCCATTTTCATTATTATATGTAGGACAAGACTTAATTATGTATGACATTGTTGCCATAAGGGATTTATGATGGCTGCATTACAGCCAAGATTGCATAGACTTTGACAAGAAGTTAACCGTCTATAATTACGACACTATGTAATTTAGGTTCATAGCAAACTTAGTACACTGCGTGAGCATAGTGTGGTACTCATGTGCCCAATTAAATGACCTTGCAATGGCTTAGAAGAGGTGGTTAAGTATCATGGTGTAGACGGCCAGAAGAATCAGTCAACATAATTAGAATTCATACGTGTCGAAGAAATGGACAACAGTAGTGGTTCATTGTCAGAGCATCTCTTTGCAAAAAGTGAAATTGAGAAGAGAAGCTGCCTCAAGCTGCTACCTAACCCAGTTCCCTTGAAACTTTTTCTCACAACTAGCAAAAGACTTCAGTACCATCTGGTGCTGTAATTGGCTGAAAATTCAGAATGCCAGCTTTGATCCAATGATTCACAACTGTAGTTGCTTTTACATTCCACCAGGACACTGCTATCATCTGGGTACCCTGCAGAATATTGATGTTGGTAGGCACTTAAGTTTTACGTTGTACCAGATGTTTGCAAACGTGCACTTTGACATTCTGGATGATTCCTTTATCTAGTGGATGTAACATCCATGTGCAATTAGCAGGTAGGAATTTAAACCTGATATTTTCTAAGCTGCAGTCTACTTTATGCGCAGAGCAGTGTCTATGATGAGACTTTTCTTCTATTCTGCCCATCTCTTTATCTACCTCAATGAGCCAGTCTGTGAACTGACTTTTCGTCATCCATGCTTTGCTGTTGGCCAATATTTCACAGGTAGAGATACAACACCTTGGCTTAGCAAAGTGCCCTATTATGAATGGCTTCAGCTTCCTTGTACCTGTGGTATTGCAACAGAATAATGCTGTCAGTCTCTGTTTTGGCTGCTTACTACCAGTACAAGTCTCACCCTTGTAAGCCATTGTTTTATTTGGCAAAATTTTATAGAAAAATGCAGTTTCATTTGCACTGAAAATGTCGTGTGACTTGTAGTTTACGATGACATCCTTCAAGTATGTTTCCTTTCATTCCTGAGCTGCTTCTACATTGACATCTCTTGTTTCTCTGCTGACAGTTTTCCAGGAAATGCCATAGCGCTCTTGAAAACAAAAAAGTCACAGCACTTGTTTGGAAGTCTTTGATGCCCAATAATGTGGCAAACTCCTTTGTTTTTGCTTGGAGCATTGATCCAGAAACTGATACACCTTTGGCCTTAACATCTTTGAACCATGTATCCACTGCTGCTTCCACTTGATGGAAATCACCAACAAGAATCTTCTTTCTGTTGGGACATTGTTGACCTTTCATATATCTGAAGTATTTCCTCTTTGTCACGAATTATTGTCCAAAGATTGCTGGGTTTGATGTTATGCACATGTGCTACTTTGATCTGTTTCATTCCGTTCTTACCTCCTTTGTCAGCTCAACTTCTGTTCTGTTGAAAACTGCTACCTTTTCTTTTCCTCCATTTTGTTGTCAAAGAAACCTTTTTAACCTCTATTCACCAAGTCTCAGAGAAAATCACAAACTATGGTCCATTCCAAACCAGAGTTCCCTCTGATGTAAACAGAAGCATGTGCTTCGGCTTGTCACAAACCCAAGAATATACTCTTACGCCAACGTAAATAGTTCCTTAATATATGTATTATATTATGAAATATTAGAGCAGGAAAGGTATAGAACTGCACATTTTATTGCGGTTATCATAAGAACTCATCGTTAAAGGTAATGGATATATACTAGCTGTTAAGAGATTACAAAATATGATTATCGCCTGCTATTGCGCTAACGCCGAGAGCATCTTGGTTGTTAATACCAACCATATAAACGACTGCCACTATCTTACATACACAAGAAATGCAGCAATGAATTCCCAGAGGTGCTATCTGAGTACGGAATAAACACTTTGCGTAACACACGATATATGATAAGCGAACAGTCATTCATAATACACTAACACATGCTCAGCTCAGGTCAAATCTTGTGATTTAGTCAGTTGGTATTTGAGTTTACATGGCAGAGGAAGGTGCGTGTACTGCGAATAAACTGTTCAAACACAGAAGCGGGAAACAGTTAAAAAGTGGCTAAAAACAAACAATACTTCATATATTCAACTCACTATTACAAAAATACCCGACACTTAAGTGTGACAGTGCTGTGGAATTGGGATAAGTTTGTCATTATTTTGGAGAGTAGTTCTGATACTGATATGGCAGCTGAGTCATCTTAGGAGGATTCGGATTTGGGTGTTGCACTTTTGCCCAAGGATTGTAATTAACGTAAGTAAACTGTTCATTGCCGCATACTTATAAAATATATTGTTACCTCAGGTTGCATTTTGAACTATGATTCTCACGCAGGGCGCCTTTTTATAGATTAAATAGTGTTCAACAAGCACGTGGGAGGGGAACAAGCAGCCATTAGGGGCGGGGTTTGCAAACTACTTTCTCACGGATAATACAAAGAGTTTGTTTTCAGTGAAAGGCACTCTGGTTTGGAATGGATAATAGTTTACATTGAATAATCTCATTATAAACACAAACAAAACTGTAGCAATGGATATACACACAAATATGAACAAAAATTATCTTGCCCCTCAAATACAACTCTCTAATCTTCTTCTTCATCTGTTTAACCTCCTCTTATGTAGGACTTACACCCCCCAGGACTTACAGGCGGGTGCCTGGGGTCAGAGGCCCATCGAGGAGCAGACACTCGTGGATCAGATAGAATATCCAGGATGGGTGATCAGCCCGATGCCTGGTATGGGAGGAAGTAGATGAAACGAAATGATGGTGAAATGGATGAAAGGAAAGGTGATGATGGAGCAGTTGGTGGAATGAATGGCGGGGGAAACCGGAGAACCCGGAGAAAACCTGCCCAGATGCCGCTTTGTCCACCACAAATCCCACATGCAGGTCCCTGGGATTGAACCCGGGCCGCCTCGGTGAGAGGCGAGCAGTCTAACCACTCGGCCACGGCGCCGCCACACAACTCTCTAATCACACACTTAAAAAAGTAGAATCTATAAAATTCCTCGGGGTCTGCGTACAAAGCAATCTGAAATGGGATGCCCACACTAGCCTCATAAATATTAAACTCAGCTCTCTATATTATATGCTAAGAATATTGACAACATGCACAAGTAAAACAGTTAGAGCAGCATATTTTGCTCATGTGCACTCACTCCTAAGTTATGGAGTAGTCTTCTGGGGTGTGTCTCCAGCAAGCAAGTCAACCTTTATTACATAGAAAAAAATTATCAGAACTATTGAAGAAGTCAGCCCAAAGTCGTCATGTAAACCTCTCTTTAAAAATCTGGGGATCCTCCCACTTCCCTGCATTTACATATATGCAGTCATTCTGCTTATAGTCAAGAACATTAATGCTTCTGATTCACTATTCATAACTAATAATACGGTGCATGAACACAATACTAGGGAAAATACACAAATACATGTGACAAGGTGCGACACCTCGCTCTACCAAAAAAGTATCTTATACTCTGGCATTAAACTTTATAATAATTTACCAAGTAATATCAAGGCAATTAAAAATGTAAACCAGCTGAAATCCAGTCTCAAGGCACATCTAATGAACCATAGTATTTAGCATGTAAAGACCTATTGTATATAATGTAAAAACATATTGTATATATTGCAAAAACCTATTATTGTTTATGTTTATAGCTTGACGTGTCCAATAGTGAATGTACATTGCAAAACCACTTTAACGGATGAATAAAACTAACTAACAAAGTTAACAAGCAATTCTTTTGTCAATGATTAATAAAAATGCAAGATGCAAAATTTAACAAACAATGCATTACCAACAAAAATACAAAATGCAAGATGCAAACAACTCTTTAAAAACCAACAAAAATGGAAGATGTAGATTTTAATAGCCTTAACTACAATATCTTCATGTGTTTAACAACGAAAGCCACATAAAAACGAAATCTTTGGATTCAAAATCGGAAATGCATTTGGGTTTAACCACAGCCTTCTTTATAAAGAAGGCTTATGCTTTAACCAAAACTGTATCACAGTGTGAAAATATGATGTTGCCAGCCTTAGAAAGTGACTATGCATTTGTTGGTGCTCCTAATAGATAAAATGGCAGATACTGCACAGTTCATTTCCGAACAACAGTTTGAAATTGAAGCAAAAATTTACTAATATGTACACCATATGTAATGACATTTTGTTCAAAAATAGATGAAATAACACTATCAAAGAGAACGTATTTAATAAAAATTTTATATGTAATTTTAAATGTTCATAATTAACACACACGAAAATGGGGGATTTAAAATCTATACGTAAAAGTGAAATAGACAGTATAGCAAGATGCATTATTTTGAGATTTCACTGTATATTTCACAATGCATTCAAACACTTCACTTTTATGCTTTATGCAGTACACTTTTGCAGCTCAAGTATAATTATCCATAAATGTTACAACATATCTTACTTTTTTTATTAATATTACATCTCTTAATGCTTTAGAAATTTTGAATGGAAAATCTGGGGAAGATGAACAAGGAGAATTTACCTTTATTAGCAATAATGGGCAGAGTGTAATAGATTTTGTGTTGTGGCCTCTGAATTTAGGACATATTTTAAGTAATTTTAAGGTATTAAATTTAAGCTCAACTAGCGGGCATTATCCACTGATTGTGGATTTTATGATGCACGCTGCACGAGTAAAACACAATATAAGAGTGGAAAGCTATTGTAAAAAAAGAGTATATTAGCTATAAATGGAAAGAAGAATTTTGTGACACATTTAAACAGACTCTTGACTCAAATTATGGAAAGATATGTCTACGTGGAGTAACATTCATGGTTAAGAATAATCAAATTGAGAATGCAATAGATATCCTTAATACAGTTATGCAAAGGGTGGGAGAGGAAATGAAAACAAAAAAGAGGGTTTACATATATGATAAGGACTGGTTTGACAAAGAATGTAGGGTATCAAAAAGACAAGTAAAACAACTGTTGGTTAGGTGGAGAGAATTAGGTGATAGAAAATCTAGGGACGATTATATGCAAGGGAGGAATTCACATAATTTATTGTTAGAGCAAAAGAAAAAGGACTGGAGGGAATGCAATGAAAGGAATTTGATAAAATGTCTAAATGAAAATAATGTTAATAAGGTATGGCAGGTTCTTAAGTCGACCTATAATAAATGTGTAACTAAACCCAATGTTGAGCCAGGACAATGGATGGAGTATTTTAAAACATTATATAGGGAAGAAAGGAGTATAGGAAGTACGGAATTTTTGGAAATAAGGAATGTTTTTGTAGAGATATTGGATGGTGAAATTAGGAGTGAGGAAATAATAAAACAAGTTAAGTTACTGAAGAAAAATAAAGCTACTGGAATTGATGGCATCCCAACAGAGTTTCTTAAGGAGTGGTGTAATGAAACAGGGAGAGTGAAAATTTTACTAGATTTATTTAATGTAATTATTAGAAAGGGTTATGTACCTAAACGATGGAGAGAAGCTATCATCCATCCTATATATAAAGGCAAGGGCAATGTCGATAAACCTAATAACTACAGAGGTATTGCATTATTATCGAATATAGGAAAACTTTTTGCGGGCATTTTGGCAGCGAGACTACAATCTTGGGTTGAAGAATATAATATCCTTTCGGAATTACAGATGGGCTTTCGCAAGGGAAGGAGAACAATTGATAATTTATTTATTATAAAGACATTAGCAGACAAATATTTAAAAGAAAAAAGGGGTAAACTGTATATGGCTTTTGTAGACTTAGAGAAGGCTTATGACCGAATTGAGCTACAACTTCTGTGGCATAAATTAGTGTGTAAGGGAGTAAGTCAGCAATTGGTGAATATTCTTAAAGCACTGTATTTTGAGAACACCTTCTGTGTAAGGGTGGAGACAGGCTGTGTAACAAACGAAATTCCACAAAAGAAAGGCCTTCGGCAACGATGTAAGCTAAGTCCAGTTTTATTTAATTTATACATAGATGATGTCTTACTAGAAATTGGAAGGAATAACTGTGCACCAGTAATTAACAACATCCAAATTCCAGGACTTCTTTTTGCAGATGACCTAGTGGTAGGATCTATTACAGTAAATGGTTTAAAACAATCATTACAAGCAATTGATCTATATTGTAAAGAATGGAGGTTAAAAGTGAATCAAGAGAAAACACAGATTGTGGTTTTCAAAAAGGGGGGAAAATTAAGCAAATATGAAAAGTGGAAGGGAGAGAATAAAGATTACAGGGTAGTGCGTGACTGTATCTATTTAGAAGTAAAAATAGATGGAGGTAATAAATGGGAGAAACAAAAGAAGTTTGCATTGGCAAAAGGTAAAGGGGCGATGGCAGCAATTAGAAGCTGCAAATATAAAGTACCTAATATAAATGTTAAATGGCTGGAAAAAGTTTATGAGATGGTTGTGGAGGCAAAAATGATGTATGGTATAGAAATATGGGGATTAGATAGAGGATGGGAATGTATAGATGTGGTGCACAGGATGTTTTGTAGAGAAATACTAGGGCTACCGAAGTCAATTGTAAGACAGGTAGCACAATTAGAGATGGGCAGGGTGACAACTAAGGGGAAGATAATGGAAAGAGCTTTGAAATTTTGGTTCAGAAGTTTAAATCTAGGAAAAAGTAATGTGTTAAGACAATGTATTGAATACCAAGAGAAGAGCTTAATGAATGATGGATGGGTAAGTAAATTACGGAATATTTTGGAAGAAAAATGGGTTAGGAGATATATGGAGAAGGAGAGAAAATAACGTAAAACATTTTTGGAAAAAGGCAAGGAAAAGACTGGAAGATATAAAAATACAAATCATGTTCAGTGAGATTGCCGAAAAGAGCTCATTAGTTTATTATAGGCCAATGAAAAATACATGGGATAGGGAAAAATATATAGACATAGTAAATAAAGAAGAGAGAGAATCTATTGCATGGTTAAGAACCGGAGCATGGAGGCTAAAAGGGCTAAGACAGGGTATTCCTCAGAACCAATGTCCGATATGTGGTGGTAATGAAGACATTGAACACATAGTATTTAAGTGCCAAGTAACAGAAAATTGGAGAAAAGAATTTTTTAATAAGAAGTGGTTGAAGGGGGATAGAAATACACTTAAAATTGAAATGATATGCAAGGACGCTAGAAGCATTGGGCAGTTTTTGTGTAAAGTAAAAAATAAATGGCTTTGGACAGTGGAAAGAGAAAAGTAAAAGGTAGTGCATCTTACTTTGAATGGAAAACTATAGTGAATGTGTTAATTTAGTGACAAGAGATTGTAAAATGTAAATAAACTGTAGTGATTGTCTACTGAATAAGTGACCAGGGTCAAAATGCAGTAGACAATCTAATTTGTAAAACTCTTAGCACAATAAATACAATACAATACTGTTATAGCCTGTAGGATTTAGTGGACCATTTGCATTACTATGTATGATTTCTAATACATCTCTCACTCTTCGGTTTTTTCCAAAAGGTAAATTACATATTTTGTTTGTTAACTATATTTCACACTTCATATATTTATATTCCATTTTATGTAGTAAACCACGTAGCATTTTGTCGTTACACATTCTTTTCAAATTATTGAAATTAGTATGACCAAGAATTCTATGCCACTTTTCTTTGTCATTTGAAAAACTTTGTGTATTATTTTACACTTTTATAACTATCTACTTTTCCATTTAATATGAAAAATTTATTTTCCCTCTCAGCAATACGAATAAATTCATTATTTTGATCACAAATTTTTGCTCCCTCTTTCTTAAACATTACACATTTATTCTGATTAGTAATTGATGAGACACTCATCAAATTTTGACTTCTGTTTCAAGCCATTTACCATTTACATTAGAAAACTAACTAATTTCCTATTTTATTAGCTTTCAATGAAAAGCTATCACCTACTTTTACATCCATGGTGGATCTAATTTTTTACAACTAGAATAGTATTCACCATCGTTAATTATATGATCTGAACTTCCACTGTCTAATAGCCATGACACATTTTTGTAAAATTTAGCATTATAATCTTTACACAGCAAATTAGCCATTACTTCAACAATAAAGGACATTTTATCTGACCTCTTGTTGCTTGTATCTGGGATCATTCCTCGCATTGTTCCCCTTTCTCCTCTTGTCCCTCTAACTGACACCATACCTATTCTTGCATTTGGATTTGGTCTTGGCCAGTTGTAGCTTCCCCTCAGATTGCTGTTTTCTCTTGAGTTGAATCCACCTCTCCAATTTGAATACTTCACTTCGTTTTTATGTATAGGACAGTCTCTTTGATAACAGCCAGGCTGTTGGCATCCGTAACGCAAATTTTCCTTCTTAACTGCAAAAGATTGGACATCTTCACCACTTACTTCTCTCTTTTTGAATTCCAAAATTGGTTTTGATTTCACGTATTCTAGTGATTTTTCCTTTTCAGAGAGGATGTCTACTGTACCACTATTTGAGCAAAACTTTCAGACAGGCATAACAATAAATCAATTTATCCTCTTCTAAAATGCTGTTACCAGCATTCTGTAGCTCATTAATCTGCTACTCAAAAATATTAAAAAATTCTGTGGGGTCTTGATTCTCTTCCATTTCTAAGCTTAGTAACTTTGTCTTGCACAATAGTTTATTTGCACCTGACTTGGTGGAGTAGATAGAACCAAAGTTTTGTATCAAACCTCTGAACCTGCTTTCCATGATAATATCCAAACTGATTGTTGTTGGCACTATGAACTATATAATTTACATCCATTTTCCTCCATTCAGTGTCCACTACCTTCACCTTCTTTTTCTATCACTTTGCTACATCCTTTCATTTCAAGATAAAGTTGTAAACGATATTTCCACTTGCGTAGCATGTTCCATAAAAAAGATTAGGTTAAATTCTTCATTATATTCAGACATCTTCAACATAATATTTCATTTACTTATGAAGCACGGCAAGGCTACCATGTTAGATTAATAAGGTCTCGTGGATCAAGGAACTGATATGTCATTTATAAAACCACATTTAATAATAAATAACTCACATCTTTTCTTACTTATTTTATTGTAAACACCAAAAGCTTTAAATGTTTAATTGCAATAATAAGCAAAAGGCCGCCATCTTTTTTCCAGTGTGGCCACTTGTGAGGAACTAAATTACTTTTCCAACACATTCAATTTTTTTACATAGGCTTACACTTTATTACAACACATTTGTTTCATTCATTCATTATATTTTCAGACATTGTGAAGCTTAGGGAATGATTCTAATTAAAGAAAAATTCCCCCATTCCGACCAGGAATGGAACCCTTGGCCTCTGAATTTAGAAGCCAGCAGAGTAACTACTAGAGTGTAGAAATAACTCACAGTTTCCTAGTCTTGATGAGTTTCATTTATTGTGAAAGAAACAGTTTTATATTCATATGATAGTGTCTTAATAATGTTGATTTTCTTTTTTATTAGGTAATAGCTAATGCCAGACAGCTGTCCAAATCACTGCAAGACCATGGATACAAAATAGTTACAGATGGCACCGATGTGCATTTGATTCTAGTTGACCTTAGGAACTCTGGTGTAACAGGTGCTAGGGCAGAGAAAATTCTTGAAGATATTTCAATAGCTTGTAATAAAAATACAGGTATTATACGTTATTTTTGTATTTTTTATGCACAATTCAAAGTTTTAGAGTAATTCCTTTTTTTTTTTTTTTTTTTTTTTTTTTTTTTTTTTTTTGTATCAGTGATAAAAGCACTAGCAAACATTTTTTGTTTTGTTTTATCAGTGCCAGGAGACAAAAGTGCTTTCAATCCAAGTGGTATACGTCTGGGTACACCTGCACTGACCACACGTGGACTTAAAGAGAAAGACATAGAACAGGTGGCGGAGTTCATTCATAAAGGTAAACTTTTAGTGTCAACTTAAAGTTTAGGTTACTTTACTGATTCATTTAGTATAAACTGCTTTATGCTTCATTGTGATACTATAGTGTGCCAATCTGTGGAATGAGATCTGAATTTGGAATTGATGTGATATTTATCTCAATGTCAGAAAATCTGGAACAAAGTGCAAATGAAATTGAATTTTATTTATGGACACTCTTTAACTGCTATGGTGCTTAGTGTCCCATTCTATATTAGGTGTGAAAGACCGTAAATTTTGCTCAGAGGCCTCTTTATCAGACTTGAGATTCTTTTACGTGCCGTAAATCTACGACACGGGACCACCAGCTTTACTTCCCTTCCGAAGGAATCTATGCTAAGAATTTTTATGCCCAAAAAAATTCATTGCCCCCCGCCGGGTTTGAACTAGCAACCTCAGGAACTAGAGGCTAGCATGGTAACCACTATACCACGGAGGACGACAGGAATGAAGTGCTCTCAGGTTTTATGAGCTCTTTGGGGAACAGTTAGGATCCAGTAAAAAAGGCTTTCATTTTAGTTCACCAGCTATAATCCCCTGCATTCTTGTGCTTAAGTGTTGTCAGAGGACCAAATCTGAGCATTTCTGTGTTTAATTGAAATGCTCTTATAATATCACTAAAAGTACATGCCTATTGGAATATAAACTAACTGCTCTTCATTAACGGTTTGTTCTCAGAAAATCAGCCAGGTGAGAGTTGGGCTACTCTCCAAGCTTTCTGCTGACTGTCGCCATCATCAGGGAAACGGAAGGCAAGCTGTTCGGGCAACGATATTTATACCCCACTATCTAGAGGCTGGGAGACCGCCTCGTATGCTGCTATTGGTTGGTGCTGGCCAATGAGTGTTGAGAAGGGTGGGACAAATACTTATTGATTACTGGCAGCCAGCTCCTGCTTAATTGAAGTCCTTCATCTTTATTGAAGTTGAAATAGCTCATTGGCCAGTGTCAACCGATAGCAGCTCACAAGGCATCTCTTGGCCTCTAGCCAGTGGGATATAAACATTGCTGACTGGGTAGCTTGCCTCCAGTTTCCCTGATGATGGCTACAGAGTGGGTTGTTGAAAGCTTGGAGTGTAGCCCAATGCTGACTGGGCTGATTTTCCCGAGAACAAATTGTTAATAACCAATGCCAGGAAAGCTTCAAGTTTGATAACTGCTCTTCAGTTAATATTGGAATATAAAAATGTGTTGCTTTATAGATTTTTGGATAAACTATTGTAGAAGCGTCAAATCACGAGGTAATAGCTGCTGAAAAAATACTATGTGCATGTAAGAGATACATTCTGGCTGAACATAAAAAAGCTATACTGTTAATTATTTACACAATATATGTGATGTTATTAATTTCTGAAAATTGAGTAAAAAGGTATGAATAATTTTTGTAATTGAATGTTATATTTCAGTTGTAAATGAATACACAAGTGGGACACATTATAGTAGTGAATCACAAAACAAATAGTGTGTTATAAAATGTTTTGTGTTATGTCATAGAACCAAATGCACTTTGTTCCTCTATGGATGGATGGTTCTCTTTTGTTTACGTCATAACAGTGTTTCATGAATTAATGTGTTGTTTGTCTAATGAGGTTACCATGTACATCCACTTTATTTCCTTACTAAATAAATAGTACTTTGAAGCTGATTTCCATTGAGTGGTTATGGGCCCAGAGTCGTGAAAATAATCTGTAACAGCTCAGATAATGCAAGCATTGGTGGTAAGTCAATTGTGGTGTCGATTTGTTGGTCAAAAGATTTTTGAAATGTGATAGAGACGCCTAGACCTGAAGTATACTATTGAGAAATTAGAAGGACAAGAAAATTTTTCAAGATGGAAATAGTGGATCATGCTTTTGCTGAAGAGGGAGAAGGTACTTGATGTATTGGGCAAGATTAAATTGAATGAAAATGGAGACAACAAAACTGACTTCAAAAACAAAGATCCTGACGAGCTCATAATTTTGAGTGTCGTAAACACAGCCGAGGAGCTAACATCTTGTAGTGCAGCAAAAGATATTTAGGACAAACTTTCATCCATTTATGAACAGAGATCAGGGCAGCATATGGACAGTTTAATACGACAGCTGTTCTCGTCAAAAAGGGAGGGAATTGTAGAATTCTACAAACAATCAGAAGGACTAGCAATGGGTAGCCCACTGTCCCCCATTCTGGCAGAACTATATATGAGCCACCTTGAAGTCCACATAGTGAAAGCTTTCCCCCACATATATAAATTTTGGCGGAGATATGTTGATGATATTTTTTCCATCATACCTCAGAAATTAACAGAAGACGCTTTGAAACTGTTGAACCTTCAGGACAACAGCATTAAATTCACAATCGAAATTGAAGAGAACAACACCTTACCCTTCCTGGACCTTATTATAACCAGAGATCAAAATAGCTTTAAATTCGGTGTACATAGAAAACCCACACATGGACAACTACATAAAGAAAAATGGTTGCAACCCAACTTCGCACCAACTAGCCGCCTTTAAAAGTTTAATCCACTGGTTGCATAGCATCCCCTTGAGCAAAGAAGAATTTTTAAAAGAACAACATATAAAAAAATAGCAATAACTAATGGATTCAACTCAGATCTCATAGGCAACATGATAAACAAGAAGAAAAAACTCAAGGCAAATTCACATTCCACCACTCTTAACACCTCTCTCAAACACAAATTGGAAATACAAGAAATTCACATACCACCCTTGGGCCTTTAGAAAATTTGAACGAATCTTCAACAAATTTAACATTAGACTAGATCCACAGAACAAATTCAGCTTGAAGAACTTACTAAACACACCTCTCAAAAATACCATCCCAAACACATTAAAATTCGGAATTTACCAGATTAGTTGTGATGAATGTGAGAAATACTACATAGGAAAAACTAAAAGAAACTTGGAAACCAGACTTAAGGAACACCAAAGAAACATAAAACTAAAACAAATAGAGAAATCCGCTGTATCACACCATTTTTGGACAGAAAACCACAACATTGGCCAAAGTATAAAGTTGTTAAAACCCCTCACCACACCAATAGAATTGAACACAAATACATGTGACCAGCTGCAACACCTTGCTCTACCAAAAAGGTATCTTATTCTCCGGCATTAAACTTTATAATAATTTACCAAGTAATATTAAGGCAATTAAAAATGTAAACCAGCTGAAATCCAGTCTCAAGGCACATCTAGTTAACCACTCCTTTTATTCTATTAATGATTTCCTTGAACACAAATGTATATCGTGAACCATAGTATTTAGCATGTAAATACCTATTGTATATAATGTAAAAACATATTGTATATATTGCAAAAACCTATTGTTTATGTTTATAGCTTGACGTGTCCAATAGTGAATGTACATTGTACCAAACCACTTTAACGGATGAATAAACTAACTAACTAACATCTGGGAAAAAATACACATCATCAAAAACAGCAACGTCATTAATTTTTAAATCCCACCTGTAAGCAATGTGTTGAAACTTTGTGCCCCCAACACCAGATGGCAACAGGGTCAGAATTTGCAGGATGAGGAAGAAGAGGACACAGGAGAAAGCAACCCTTAGTCACCCAGTCGCTGACGATGAGGACGAATGCCCTCGAAAACGTTTCCTCTTTTATATAACTTTTAATTAGTGAAGGTGAGTGTAAAAAAGTGTGACTCAATCTATATCTGGAAGAGAAATTGTCGCTTCAACTTAGTGTCTTATGGAGTTGAAGAAAGAAGAGGGATTTGACCCAACCAAGAGATATTAATTTTAATGTTGAAGTTGGGAATGGAAGTGAGGAGATGGGATAATATAGAAGCTTATCATGTTGAAAGAAGAGTTTCCAAGAGCATGATATTAATAAGGTTTGTGTCTTTGGACATGTGTACAAGGTGCTAGGGAAAGTAAAAAGGCTGAAGGGGACCAATATTTATATAAACAAAGATTTATCACTGAAACAATATGCTCTGAAAAGTCAACTGGTGCAGAGAATGAAACAAGCAAGGCAAACTGGTAAGAAAGCTTTCATTTGTGATATGCGAATAGAGGAAAGTAAGAACTGGCTAAGAGTCATGATTGAATGAGAAGGATATGTGCCAGCATTCTCATTTGAAGGAGATGAGACAGGCAGAAAACCAGAGCTTCAAAGGTAGAAACAATAGCACACATATAGAAGATGTAGCCGGCAGTTGGAGTCGAGGGGAGGGAACAGCACCATCACCACAAATGAAAAGAATCATACCTGAGAGAAATTTATCACAAAGCTCAGCAGTTGGCAGCTAGGAAGGTGCTGACAATGCAAACAGTTGTTTGGAGGAGCAATCCTACTACTACAGACTCCAGCAAAATATCAGCACCACATGAATCGCTATTAGAAAAAATCAAAATTGATTTTGATGACGAGTGTAATAATCGGGTGGATTATCAGGAGTGATATCTAAAGAAGGAATCCAGCTCAGAACAGGGTAAACCTAGAAGTTGTAGAATGAAAAGTGGTTCAGAATAGGGACTAAGTAGAAAGAAAGAAATGATATTGAAACTGGGATTTTGGAACTGTGAAGGGTTACAACTTGTTGTGGTGGTAGCTTTTTGTAAAGAGCTATGGGGGAAAAGTGTACATTTTAGCAGAAGTAGAAACATGGATGGAAACAGATGATGTCATTAAGGTTCAAGCTTTTTATTTTATTAATAATAGCGGGGTTGGAAAAAAATAAAAGACGCCTTTATTTCACAGGATCTGAGAGGAATAACTGAAAGAAAATCAGGTCTAGAAAATATTACATTGCTATTAATTCTTGATGGATCATTTTGTAGATGCATGTAAATCTGGGAATCTACATGCAAGAGAAAACATAATTCGAAGAGCAGGGATTTCACATAAAGAAGGATCAAAGTAATAGAAATAGCAAGGATTTAGTGAAAAATGAGGAGAGTTACATGCTAGTTAATTTTGGTGGAACAATGAACTGATAATTTTGAATTGTTATTGGGGAGATGACCAATTAGGGTGAATTACATTTGTCAATGGTCAGGTGTTATACATTATAGTTTGTGGTCTGGGAAAATATTAGAAATGTTAAAGAATTTCAGTGTTTAATATGGTAGTTACTTTTCATTGGAAATTGAAGTCGGCTACAATAAGGATGAGTGCAGTGAAGAAACAAGTGATGTGAATCCACTGAGAAAGTGATAAAGTACAAATTAAGAATTGATTTTTACATGATACTAAATTCAAGTATGAGTGAGATATGTTTATGTAAGGAAGCCTGTAAAGCCAGGTAAGACTCATAGCGCCTGGTTTGATAATAACTGCAGGGAGATGAGAAGATAGTTAATGAAGCGGTTGTATGCTGGAGGCAAACTTATCAATATGGAGATGAGATGTTAAATTTTTAGGAAGCGTATAGAAATATGTTGGAAGTTAGGAGGGAAAAAATGGTGTATGCAGAGGCCAAATGAAATTAAAATAAGAATAGGATCAATTAGGATATACTTAGTGTGCAAAATAGTAAGAAAATATTTACAATTTCAAACAGATGGCATTAAATCAGTTTAGTGGACAAATTTCTTCAGAAGTTTGTTTAGAATCCAAGAAGTGATTGGAAAATACTCTGTAGGGGAGTGTAATAATTATATTGAACTAAACAGGCCATTTTTAAGTGCTGAAGTATTCAAACAAGTTAACATGAAAAGGAACAAAACAGTGGGTAAATATGGGTTACTCAGAATTCCTTCAAGGATGGTCAAAAGTTTAGATAGATTGAATGGCCTAACAGAGCTATTAAATACTATTAAGTTCAGTAAGGGAATTCCTAAAAGCTGGAGAATGGCACCCTATATATAGAGAAAAAGGTAGCACAGGAAATCATAACTATTCACGAACCTAGGTGCTATGATAGAGATAGAAAAAATTGGTGTGCAAGTGATGATTATGGGAAGAGTTTATCGCAGTCAACTTTCTGGAGGACATATTCTAAAAAATTTAATATATTAGGAGAATGATAATTGCTGGATAAAACAAATTGGACATCAACTGCAGATAAATAATATGGGGGATATTTGGGCTGGGAGAAAGAACTTAGAAACAGGATTTTGGCAGAGGGTACAACATTAGAGGATTGGATGGACAAACTATGTATGCTACTGGAAGACAAGAGTGCTCTTAAATTTTATATAACTATTAGTATTGATTGTAAAAGAGAATGGTATGTTGATAACTATAATATTAGGGTAAGAGAAGGGATTGCATGGCTGCGACTAAGGGTATGGAATTTTAAAGGCTCTGGGAAGAAGGTGAATCATGGACTTTGTCCAATCTGTAGGAAGGAAGAGGTTGCAAAACATATTTTATTGGGCTGTTCTGGAACAACAGTGGAGATTGAAATTATTCAAATCAAAATGGCTTAAAATGAATAAAGAAATAGCACATAGAAAAATTCTTGAAGATATATCACAAATTCATTACTGGGAATATTCATACAAAGTTAAAAATAAATGAACATGATCAATAAAAAATCTGATGAATCAGATCAAAAAATTGCTACATTCAAATGAGTTTCTCTCCCTCTATCATTTATCAGTGCTATGAACATTTGTGTTTTTATCTATTTGTGTTAATGGAAATAAACCTTAGCAGAAATAGCTACATTACACATTTCTTTAGGATAAAAGAGAACAGACAGTCAGATGTTTAAGAACTGGACACTATATGCTGGCTTTAAAATTCCATACTCTTTCCGTGCAATCGCAAGAAATAAAATTTGCAGGACTTAAAAAAATGACAAAGAATTGAACAAATCAATTAATAATCGATATCTCGGAAATGGCTTATCCACAAGAAATTATAAGAAATAAATTGTGTTTTAGAGATCTACATTTTTATATAGTATGTTTTTGTCTATCGCTTAACATTTACCAATTATACAAGATTCTACAAAATTCCTTTTGAATGAAGAGGACTTCACAGGGTATTCCTAGAAAATCCAAGATACACATTTTATTTGTCATCTAAAGATCTTTAATCTATTGTATTTTAATTAAAATGTTTAGAACCATTTTTTAGAAATTTAAATATTTGCAAAAATGTTCCTTGTAAAGGGTAGTTTGGGGTGAGGGGATTTTCTTGAAAACCTTTGTGTCACATCTTTGGAAGGTACTGAACTTAAATACCAAGTAAGTATGAGCGCACACACTAAACATTGTAAAAGCAAGAGCTATAAGCAAAAGGGAAATCTATGCCTTGGGGATGCCTTTTTGATTTTCCATTGCACCTCAAAAGAATTTGTTTGGATAGCAAACAGTTTCAGCTCATAAGTAATAAGAACTATGTTGATACATATGAGCCATTTGCTGTTCCTAAGACTAAAGAAGTCAGAAATATGAAATAATAAAAACCTGTGGACAAGGTCTTATTGTGACCAAGTTGAAAGTAAATCATTTATGCCAGATTAATCACTTAGGTTTGGTATCACATTAATCACAGAGGTTTGGTATGCGCCAGAAGTTAGTCAAAACTTGTTTTCTGTCAGTCAGGCAATAGATAAAGGCTTTGAATTCAAGGGCAAAAGATACTTTTCCTGGTTCAGAAAAATGGAGCTGTTAAGTTAGTAGTCAAATTCCAAACGGACTATGCATCTTGAATATGGCGGTTGTGATACCACAAAAGTCTGCTGATGTTCTCATTGCTGAGGAGTCTGCAACCCTTCAGTTATAGCATGGAAGACTTTATCATCAGAATAAATGAATGTGAAGAATGTTCTACAGCATCTTGGTGTTAATTTCAGTATTCATGAAGAGATCTATGAGGGATGTGTTTATAGAAAACAATATTGTCAACCGTTCAGAAACAAGTGTAACTACCCAAGCGGATGTGATTGAATTCATGCTGATGTGAGTGGATGCATGCAGGAGAAATCCTTAGCAGGATCAAAATATTTGCTGCGCCTAAAGGATGATTATTCCCAAGTTCAGGAGGTTTTTTTTTGAAAGGAAGAGAAGAGGAAGAACATCAGCTTACTCCTCAGAGGGTGGCGTGCACCAACCTGGAGTAAGCTCTACTTTCGTAGTAAACTACTATTCAAGTCAACACTCAGCGACTCCCATGCGAAAGTAAACTACTTCCGAAGAATTTTACTCCTTTCAGATACTCCCAGATTATATTACCGCAGAAGAAAATGTCGGAGAGCACCATCATGTAGTATGATACTACGGAATTAAATAGAGCACAAATATAGTAGAATTTACTCTTGTGATCTGGATGGAGTAGCTAACCTGTCGATTGAGCTAGAATACCGCATATTTGGAGGAAGATATTTTTGATGTGTTCATGGATTACTTAGATTAAATTGATGATCTCGATGAAGAAAACGATTACTTAGGTTACATTGATGATCTCGACGGAAAAAAACAATGGGAATGTGATAGTGCTATGCGAGAACTATATGACACTTATGCAGAGAGAGAGAGAGAGAAAGTTCAATGAACATTTCGGTATTAGGAAAGAATCTTATACACAGCTTTTGAACCTGCTTGGAGAACATTTCAACAAAACTCAGACACAAATTCAGTTCTATAATCCAAACTGCAATTATTGTTATGCGTCCTATGAGTGTTTTGTACTGGAATATTTCAGAAGCTTGAGCCGGCATTACGATGAATTTAACATAATGTGACAGTCTTACACTGTATTAAATGGAGATATTTAGAATTGGCTTAATGCGATATAACTTAAAAGTTTGGCAAAGTCCTGTTACTCAAGTTTGATTTCACATGGTAATTAAAACCAATCGGTACCAGCCCGAAGTAATAAAAGAACTATGAATCAAGAGTCATTCCCATTACTTTAAGTGCATGCCAATTATACCTTTAGTTTACCAGCATTATCATGTTACGTTAAGTAAAGTTCATCGTAATCACAGTATTACAGGTGATCTTATAAATAAACGTTCACCACTTGTCTGCTGGCTGTGTATTTCATTGCATTGTTAGAGGGATTTTCTTTTGAGGTTAAGAGAGAGCAAGGTACCTTCACATATAAATATACATGAGTGTTCAGAAAATAAAAGGCAATTCTTCACTTTCACAGATTTCCCACTCATTGTGTGTGGAATTGACTGCACGCAAGTTACTATTTTGTACCCATCCGTGAATATGGTGAACTTTTCCGAAATCATAAAGGGTATTTCTCTATCAACATGCAAGCGATCTGTGATGCAAAATGAAAGTTTAGAAACATTGTTTCCAGAATTTTAAGCTGCTCTTCAGTACGTCCCATCTCTAAAATTATTAAACTTGTCAATCACAACTTTCCAGCATTTCTCTTCAAGCATCTTCTTAACACGCTTTGGCTTTGTTACATTACTTGGGTCTTCATTAAAAACATTAATAAAAGTGACCTCTCGTAAATCAGAAACGTAAAAAACTAATAAACATAAAATAAAAAGTAATTAGGAATGCACGTTGCAAGTGTTGGCAGTATCTCACTGGCTTTGAAGACCAACGTAATGCAGATTATCGCAAGTTTTTTACACTCGTATTGTTTAAATGGATTTTCTTTATTTCTACCAACAAACATTTATCTCTTTCGCTGACGTTTCTCCCCTTTTCCTATCGCACATAACCTTATTCATGATTGCATCAAGTAAATCATGCAAACGAAACAATACCTTCGGGAGTAATGAGCTCTTACTCCTAGTCATAACTAAAAGAGTAAATTGTAATTGAGCTCTCCAACGTTACTTTCGGAGAAAATTGCTCCCATAGTAACTTACTTCCATAGTGGGGACTTCTTTAGTAAACATTACTTCCGAAACAATTTACTCCAACATGGTGCATGCCATCCAGAGTGTTACAATTAAGATCTCCATCCTATTTGCAGGACTATGTTCTTCTCACTGAAAATGACAGTAGTCTCAATGAAGCTATAGGATCAGAGAAAATCATCTTTTGTTTGAAACTATAAATAGTGAGCTGAAATCATTAACTGAAATTACCTGGATCCTAGTCTATCCACTGCCTGGTAGAAGATAATTTCAAACGATGGGTGCTAAGCATTAAGAGAAATCTTGATGGCTCAGTGAACAAATGTAAAGCCAGATTAGTAGCCTGAGGTTTCAATCAAGAAGCTGGTATAGATTGTAATGAAACCTTCAGTCCTATTGCTGATTAAAGCTGTGTTAACTGTAGCTGCTCACTACATGCAACCTGGGATTTACCAAGTTTTATGGCAATTTAGAAAATGGTATGGTGTGTTTGGTTTGGGGAAAGTGTTAAGACACTTTGTTCATCTATGGATCAACATTTTACTTTTGTTTACATTATCACAGAATGTTTCATGGTGTTTTGTCTTATGAGGTTACCATGTACTTAGCAACTATTGGTTGGTACCGATTTTCCATTTTTATTAAGCATTTGTAGGAATTCTTGATTTTTTTTTTATGAATTTTGGTAAGTCAAAAGACATACACAATCACTCGCAATATTTCATAAACTGCCCATATTCAACATTTATTTTCCAAAATTTTGTACTGTTCATGAGTATTTGAAAGATTGGCCTAAATTTGTAATGAAACTCCAAGTTTAAATAGTTGTTGAAAAAATGCACGTATGTTAATAGTATTTATTCTTTTTTTAAGTATAAGTAAAAATGGAGTTTAAAGACTATAACTCAGTCTGTACATTTTATTCATTTATTCTTCATTTACCAAAATCAGTGAGTTAAAAATTAAAAGTTTCGCAATATTATGCTTAAATGGAAATAATATTTGGAATCCATTTAAATAAAAAGTAAATAAACATTAACAGTAGGAAGAAACGTACAACTTTGTGAGTTTCAAATATGAAAGAGCTTGGATCTTGCAAATTATGCTTTCCATCTTCAGCATTTAATTTGCATTATTTCATTTTATTATCCTTTTAGATACATTTAAAGGACACATCCAATTACAAGTATAAAATAATTTAACAAGTACAGCTTATAATTTTACATTGCATTTACATTAAGTTTACCTTAAATATCAATTTTCACTTTACATTGCTTTTCCGTGTCTAAATTCATCTATACTATAAAATTCATTTTCTATTAAGTATTTCTTTATTGCTTTTATCATTACATTTGGCTGGTTTATGTTCTTTATTTCTCTAGGTAATTTATTGAATAATTCTCTTCCTCTAACATCTATGGCATGATTATTTAGAGTTCCCCTTAATGTTATTCTATAATAATCATCATTGTTTCTTAAATTATGGTTATGTACACTGGAATTTTTTTGCATATTTATATTTATCACAGTTTTTATGCACTGTTAACAAGTTTTGTTTCTTAAACACTCCCTGCAAGTTTGTTTGTTTTCCATTTTGTTTATTATTCTAATGGCTTCTTTTTTTTCTTTTTTTTCCAGTTTCTTGACTTTATCCATTTCTCTTGCTGTAATATTTCCCCATAACGTAATTCCGTATCTTAAATGCGAATATATAAAAGCATAATAGACCTCTTTCATTGTTTTACTGTCCATTATTTTAGTTAATTGTCTCATTATAATAATGCCCTTATTTATCTTTTTACTAATTGATGCTACATGAGATTGCCAATTTAAATGTTTATCAATTATTACTCCAAGAAAATTAGTGCAATTTATTTCTGATATGTTTTCCTCATCTATACTTGGTTTAATACTACTCTAGTTAAATTTTGTTAATTCAAAGTTAATACATGCTGTCTTTTGTGTATTTATTATCATATCTAAATTAGCATAATATTGTTGTATAATTTTTAAAATTGAGTCTAACTTCAACCTCTTGCTGCTTGACCTTTAATTATGACAGTCATGTCGTCTGCATATCCAATTGTGATGCCTCCATTTTCTTGTATGGCCTCAAAAATGTCATTTTTATATATATATAAGAAATAAAAATGGCTCCAATTTTGAGCCTTGCGGGACCCCTTGTTTTACTGTTTTGAAATCTGAACTATCTTTTTTATGACACCATTTGTATTTAGATGATTTATTTCTACACATTGTGTTCGATTTTCCAGATATGTTGATATCCAATCCAGGCCAGACTTCGAATACCACATGTTTCTAATTTATTTAGTAGTATTTTTATATTCATACAATCAAAGGACTTTTGATAAATCTATGAGGATAGCCACCACTGATTCGTGGTCATTTATTGCGTTTATAATTATATTATTTGCCTTTTCAATCGCATCTATGGTTGACTTGTGCTTTTGAAATCCATATTGCCATTTTAATACATCTAGTTTTTTAAGATAACTTTGCAACTGTATTATATATAAACATTCCATTACTTTTGAATATAGCAGAGCATAGAGTAATTGGCCTATAATTTTCTATGTCTTTTTTACTCCCCTTATGTTTAAATATTGGCCTAACTATTACCTTCTTTAGCATATCTGGAAATATGCCATGCATTAACGATGTATTTATAATGTGTGTTAGGATTTTCTAATTTCCTGCTTATGTGTTTTAATAACAAATTCGAGATTTCGTCTAGGCCGCTTGATTTTTTTTATTTCAACTTCTTTATTTCATTTCTGACACTTCGAAGATTGCCATACTATTTAATTGACTTGTTTGTTTTTTTAGATTAATGTTTTTATCTATTTTTTGTTTATTTAAATTTAATTCTGCTGCTATATTTATATAATATTCACTAAAAATTAATGTAGATAAGCTGGAAATTATGTTAAAACTGCAATAACCTAGGCAATAAATTACCAAAACAGTGAATATGTGATTACATTGTAATATTATTGTGCGGTTTTCCCCATTTTGTATGTTACTGCCTTATTGTACAACTTATGTGGGACAATTTATGAAGTGGGAAGTGAGAGCCCACCACGTAGGGACCCCAGAATTTAAGTGAGATCCACAGTGGCATTTGATTTTAATCAAGGTAAGGGAGTATATTGATGTAAAAGGAGAGTGCAGTGCTCTTTTCGCATAGGATGTACATTGCTTTGTTTTGATGCTTCCATTAATCGTAATTTTTATGATGCCATTTTTGGCTCTTGCAAAAGAATTAAATATGCAGGGAAATAAAAGCAACCATTTTTCATGTGTACCTTGCATGTTTTACTAATCAGTGTATTTTTACAGGATTGGAGCTATCAAAAGAAGTGACCAAGGTCTCTGGCCCCAAGCTTGTCGACTTCAAAAGGGTGCTGCATGAAGATCCTACATTTGTAGCAAAGGTAAAGGCCCTTAAAGAAGAAGTAGAAATGTTCGCAAAAAATTTTCCTCTTCCAGGTTTACCTGATTACTGAAGACCGTCTACATGTGCATTTGCTTTGTTGAACTACAGGGTATGTATTTGGATTGTTGACAGAGCACTGAAAATAACATATGTGATACAGTTACATTACTAAATATGATGCGCAATATTGTTGCATTGAACATTAATTGTATATTATATTTTTATAACCTTTCTATTCAAAAAATAACTTCTACTGTTTACAAATGAAAGGGTTCCATGAAAGTTACTAGTACAAAATTTCATTTCTGTAGCAAGTTTTAAAAATATCCCAATGTTGGTTATGTTGGCTATGAATACTTAGGCTTATAAATTATAGGCCCTGGGTTATCTGCAGATTATACACACAAAGCTTGAGACAAATATCTATTTTGTATAATTACATAATATCTGTACATCAGATGCACTTAATTTATTAACCTCTCAAAGGATTCAGCCCTCACAAACATGCCTTATTCTTCTGTCTAAATAAATGAGCATATTTTTGTGCTCTGTGATGCATATGAACAAACTGAATGAACAGAAACTGGCTAGTGCATTTTATTTACTCTTGAATGAACTTCAGTGAAATCAAAGTTATGAGAAAAGAATAGTATTAGCTACAAAAGCTGAATTTTAATTTTACAGTACCTAGTGAATTTTTTTCTGAGATGTGCAGCATGTTTATGAAATTCGTCTCATAATATGAGATTATAAAATGCGGATTATAAAATATATCTAAACAAAGTTTGGCTAAATTGCCTTTCTTGGGCCAACCTAGATGAGGCGGAAGGAAGTGAAAAATAATGGAATAAATTACCTTATGAGCGAATGTGGAAGTAGATAAGAACTATTGACTAATTTTGAAGATTTAGAAGCTAGTAACAGTGATGTGTCATAATTTAAAATAAAGAGAGTTGAAGGTTGTTACACTACATCACTAAAATATTCTTACTTGAACGCGTTTCAGGAGACGGCTTGTTCCCATCGTCAGCATGTTATCAACATGCTGTTCAGTTGAGAACATACTGACGATGGGAACAAGCCGTCTCTTGAAACGCGTTCAAGTAAGAATATTTTAGTGATGTAGTGTAACAACCCTCAACTCTCTTTATTTTAAAATAGATGAGAACTTTTGTACATCAGGCGCCTGCCTGCACACCACTTTTTTTGTGCCTTAAGGAAGTTGGTAAACGAACTAGGAAAAACGTGGTCATCGTCACGGTAATACTGACGCTCATTCGGAAGTGCCAACTGAAGTAAGAATCTGGGAATCTGATAAGTATGGAATCTGTTGTTACTTCTTCTTATTATGCATATGGTATAGCCGCTAAAAGAAAAGCTCCTCGCATTCAGAGCAAGCTTGCACAAAGAAAAGAAAATGGTGTGCACAGGCTGTCAAAATAGCGTAAATACATTTATGAAAGAGTACATAGGTGGTGAAAACTTGCAGTTACTGCAGGAATTCCTGGTGCAGCATGGAATTATCAACGAAGTATGTATATGCGATGTATGCGACGAAATTCTTCCATTAAAATGGAGGAAAGGAAGACATGTTTTTCATATGGCAAAACGGTCACCCAAGTAGGAAACTAAGTGCAAGAAAAGGTAGTTTTATTGGTGACGCAAATCTCTCTCCACAACAAATAATACATTCTTGTATAATGTGGTGCATACTAGATAATCCCAAAACTAGCACAATAATGTGCGAGATGAATGCAAACTCGCATACCGTAGTAAACTGGTCTAGCTATTGCCGAGAAATCTGTGTAAATTAAAAAACGTAAGCTTCTATTTAAAAAAAAAAAAAAACCCAAACCGAGAGAGTTGGGGATATATTTCTCTGCCTTTGGCGGCATTACTTATTCATATGTTGCCAGCATTGCGTTAAAGCCAGAGAATGACATGCAGTGCCATCTGTTGCCATCTGTAGGACATTCAGTGACATCTTATGGACTTATAAGACATCACTTCCGTCGCTAATGCGGGCCCAAGAAAGGCAATTTACCCCAAAGTTTACCTGTTTTGATATTCGTTAGGATTATACTTTATGCCTTTTCTAAGCTACCCAGACAAGAATTTGAATTTGTTATTCTTAAAATGCTTAATGCTGTCAAATCTATATAACTATATTAGTCTAAACATAGATTGTCAGACCTGCAAAATAAAGAAATCAACATTTCATTTGAATCTATTCTAGTGGAATGAAAAAATGCTTAGTTTTACACAGTATAAAATTGTATTTCTGATGGATATCAATTATTAACTTTTGTGATTCATTCTGCAGATTAGTATTGTGGTAATAAGAGAGTTTTGTAATAGTTCTTATTTTCTTAAACATACATTTTGGCATATTTAATTTTGTGTTCTTTATATGGTATAGATTTTGTTCTTGAACCATTATTCATATCTTGACTTGGTCACTCACCTTATATAGTGCAATTTCACAGTGCATGTGTTAGCAGAAGTCACTGCATATCCGTTAATATTACAGAAATGACAAAATTTCAGTGAAGTCATAATTATTGGTATTGCCATAGAAATGCTGTTATGATAAAAATGGTGCCCTTTTGGAGATTGTTTGAGTTTGGATTGTTGATGTGCTTCAAGAATTTAATGAGCAGATATGTCTGTCTTAATAGTCCAAAAGATGGAGACGACAGTAATTTGGATGCTGAAGGCAATAATAGTCTTAAGTGGAAAATACTGCTTTGAGTTGAGTTAACTAAATATTGCAACTGAAAGAAACAAACATTTTAAATTTCATGAATATTTGTATTATATTAGATTGGAGAGGTAAAGCTCTTGGATATTTGTTACCCAAACCTATACACTGCAAGTTTTGAACAAACTACGTCCTTGCTAACAACTCCTAAACAATATTTGATAGTTGTTTTTCGCCCTGGTGTAGGCAGTAAGTTGGAAAGTTCATACCATTGGCTTACTTCTGTAGCCTTGTAAGCCTGTTTTATTTATATCAGGAGTAAATTATATTACATAGATTTACATAGTGAAGCTATTGGGATTCTCAGATTTTATTAGCTAATACTAGGTGAAGTATTGTTAAAGCACAATTTTAAATTGAAGTATCTGTTTTATCAGATTTAACAGCAGAAGGGAAAATGCCATAATGATGATTTGACATCTGTCTTCATTCCATATTTTTTTACATTAAAAGAAAATTTTAATTGCCTTTCATTTTGCACAACAGCAGATGTATAATGAATCAAGAATTTTGAAGATAACATGTTTATGATGCAAAATAGACTTGTTCAATTTGTCCAAGTCAACATTGAAGGTAACAGTGATAGTAGTCAAATATTTTGAAGCTTAAGGGAGCTGTATATTTGCTATTAGTTGGCATTAAGTATCCCAGAAATGAAGAAAATCAAAAGTCTTTAGATGTAAGTCAGTGATACACGCTTTTCAATAGTTTAAATCTTAGAAATGTAATTTTGTAGCTCAAAATCTGTTTCATTACCTTTAGATAATTTCAAAGTTATATTCATCTTGTAAAATATTCCACAAATATATGTATTTTTATAGATTATGTGAAAAAATTGTCATTTTATTTATATCTTTCATGATCCTAAACCTAAAATTTCTGGTTGTTGTCACATATTGCTTATGTTGCAGTATTCAAAACGTTTATGCTTGCAGCTGCTGTGAAGGTATATGTCATTGTATGATCGTGAACAGTAGTTCACAAAATTTTAGTCAGATAGCCCTGAAAATGTAAAATATGATCTGCTGCATAATAGTTATAATTATGAACAAATTGGTATAACTGCAGTCACTCCCAACAATAGCGATAATTATAATAATACATAAGTTGTCCGATGAAGAAAGGGTTGTTAAGTACAGTGTGTTAGGGCAAGAACAAAGTAATGTGTAAATTAAATTGTAGTTGAGAGTGTGGATAATCTGGAATAACCAGAAGTTGGCATGCTCATGCACACTATTTTTGCTGTAGTGCTACTATCTAGTGGTATTAAGGTAAAACTGTAGTGATAGTATGGAAACATAGCACAGAGAAGCTATATGCATGCCTTCAAGTGTATATGACATGTATAGGTATTTGGCCTAAAAGGTAATTACGTCATACTAGTTATGCATGTGCAGAAGCTCCTTAAAATGTGCGCCTCAAGATGTGCTACCAATCCTGTTGCCACATTTCATCAAATTTAGAGGAGTAGTGTGGTAGATTTAAATGCCATCAATTTTAAATTACTCCATATACATTACGTTTAATAGCATTTAAAGAAAAGTAATCAATAAATATGCAAGATGTCAAAGTTAGTATGTTCACATGTTCTTGTGCTCTTATACAGCAGCTGCCATTGGTCTTGAACTTCAAAAATATATGTAAAGCCATGGCGAATATGTAGCATATAGTGGTTAAAATTAGTGACCATATCTGCTCTTGCGTTAAGCATTAGGGGTAACATTCATAAATGTTCATAGTTTAGGCTAATTAACAACTCCCATTTTATTTACAGCAGATTTAAGAGTTTTCATATTCATAAACTGTGATTTATGCTAGTTTGAGATTAAAACATTGAAGTGCATAAATATCCCCTCAAAATGCATACCTTCTCATTGAAGAGGGCATTTAAGGTTGATTTATCTCTGCATGTGCTTGTGACTTTGGTGTATTAAAATTAAAAACTTAGTTTTATTTATGGACACTCTTTAACTGCTATGGCTCTTAGCTTTCTAATCTATATTGGGCATGAAAGACCGGAAGTTTTGCTGAGAGGCCTCTCCCTCTCTCTCTCAATATACAATGTTTTACTTGAGTATCTCTTCTTCAAGTGCAAAATATACAGATTTTCTAAAAATATTTGGTGTGTAGTAAAACTGTTAGATAGCATTTCTTGCTGCCTGCATTTTCAAAGGTGCAATTAAGTGTTCCATCCCCCCTGTCTTACTTCAGATGAAAGCATGATAAAATGATACTGGAATAAATTAAAAGAGATATAATAAACATAAATACAGAGAAATTGCATAAATTTTATTATGTTTATCCACATTGCTTTTGATTTAGCTGTAGTTTTCTTCCCATATTAAATGTGTATCATTACACATTCTACAAAAATTAAAATTTATGTATTTTTAGCGTAAATAGCAAATCCTAGTTCTGATGATGATTATTAAAAATAGAGCACAACTGAGGATTTCTGTTACTGATGGATTGACTCTGTTAAGTCATGAGAATTAGTTCTCTCCTTTCTTTCTTTATTTCTGAGTCATTCAAATGAATTCATTCGTGAAGTACTAAAGCGTAAGAAATAGACGTAGTTATCTTTCATGAATGACTTTCTTAATCATGATTTTGTCCCCTTAAGATTCTAATACATGACAAAGGGCCTAAAATAGATGTTTGTGGCTCACAAGGTCACAGGAGAAAGATATAAATAGTAATCTCTTGTTGTACGCATGTGATGTAACTTGCTGCTATTACACCCATGAGTGTGGTAGTATATAATGTGTAGTTTCAAATACTGAAAACTTGTAAAGAAGTTGCTAACATTATTAGTCAATTTTATAAATTTACAGAATCACTGCCTATTAATTTTACAATTATAAATGCTGACACTTTATAGATGATCTCATATTAGAATCTGTTACAAGGAGTGTTCACAACAATGAATTTATTTATTTAATTTTTTTTATATACAAGTTCAGAAGTTGTGATTTTCAAAAAAGGAAACAAATTACGAAAAGACAAAAAATGGTATTTGGCAAAAGCTGGAAGTGGCCAAGGAATCTGATTACTTAGGGGTGAGGATGAGCAGTAATGGGGAATGAGAGGCTCATAGCAGGAAAGCAAGCAGAAGAAAGGACTGCAATGTCAGGAATATGTAAAGAGAAACTAGCAATGTCAACTAAGTGGCAATAAAGGCATTAGTAGAATCAAGAATGATATACATATGTAGTGGAAATCTGGCAGGGGGAGATTGGTGTTAAGAAGAAAAAAAAATAGGCCATTTGTACAGAAAGTATTGTGGATTACCAAGATCATCAATGGAGGTAGCTTTTAGTAGAGCTAGGAAGAACAAGAAGGAAATAAATAATTGTGGAGGAAAGAATCATAAAATTTTGGTTCAGATGTTTGATAAAATAAGGAAGATAAATTTTAAAGATGCCCATGAAGTAGCAAAAGAGTTTGGTGAACACAAACAGCTGGTGGGGAGGTTTAGAGAAAACTACGAGAGAATAAGAATGGGAGAAACATGGAAACTAAAAGAAAGAAACAACAATGACAGAAAATTGGCAAGGAAAAGAATAGAAGACATAGAAAGACTAGAGATATGGGGAAGCTTAGAAAATAAGAAATAGTTAATTTTCTATGGACCAATAAAAAGAAATTGAGAAATAAAAGGGTATGTTGACCATTGCAACAGTTGGGGGGGGGGATTTGATGGATGAGATTGGGTTCAATATTCTCGAGAGAGGAAATTAAAAAAGGAATCAGTTAATTGTCTGGTGGAAGGAAAAGCATACTATATTATCTGATAGAATTTAAAGAATTAACACTCTGGAGGCAAAAAGTGAGAGAGAAAAGTGTAGCCATAAAAATGTTAACAGAGAATGAGGGGTGTTTGAAGGAAAGCAAAAGAAAAACAGGTAAGGGATATAAGAAAAGAATACAAAGAGAAGAGACGAAGTAGTATAAAAGGTTAAGGTTGGATAAAGGGTTACCCAGCAGAGCTAAAAGGCCTGGGCACCATGCATTCTGAGTTAGCACATAAAGAATAACCAGACAGTTTGTACATAGTTTAAGCTAGGTATCATCATCCTGTGGCACTACAGCCCATGAATGGCCTTGACCTGCCAACTGATTGCCAGTCTCACACCCACATGTGCACAGCAGAGGTGGGCGATGTGGCCATTATTACACATCCCCTAGCAGAATGTTGGCCTCATGGCAGATCGCTGCCTATTGCAGCTCCTCACTTTCCTCACGATGCTGAGTGGGCACCGGTCCTATACTACTCTCCTAAACTGAAACTGCTTATCTCAAGATTTTTTTCAAATATCATGTTGTCACATAATGGGATAGATACACACCTAATGCATTTATTTTCAAAGCAAAATGGACATATTCCAATAAACAAAGCCTTTAAAATGCAAGTCGTATATCAAAATCTATATAAAATCATAAGCGAATTTGGTGTAAGTTGGCTTTTCTAAACAGAAAAGCTGTATCTCAAAGATACGTTTTTTTTTTTTTTTTTTTTTTTTTTTTTTTTTTTTTTTTTTTTTTGTCCCATAGTATTTTCTGTTTGCATTCTTAGTGAATAAGGGTGTAACTTCAGTAATGCTTACTCTGACAAGCCTTTATATCTGATTTATAACAAATACACTGTACAAAAAAAGTATTTCCCTCCATTTTTTCTGACAAAAAGGGTAACTGATACTTTTGAAGCTGCCAGAGCCAAATCTGCTACATTCCTAACAACAGTTGTTGTTACAATGTAGTTCAAACCAGGACGAGTGGCTTGCCTAATATGTTTATCAGCTTAAGTGATATTAAGCTGGTTCTCAGTTATGTTTAAACTCTAGGTTATAATATTGATAAATCTTAAGCTTGGAGACACCATCCTTGTACTGTAAGTAAAATAATTTTATTATTGTCACTCTTCGTTTAGTATATATTGTGAATATTATTAAGAAGACAATTTAAACTATTTAGATACTACTACTTATAGATGGAGGATTTACTGGTGATCTTAAATAAACAGCTATGAGAACGATTTTGTAAAAAGCATACAAGAAAACCTAAATATTCAAATGAAGTGCTAATCCAGAATATAATCCTGAATCATTAGAAGATTACAGTATTAGTACATTTTCAAGTGAGGCTTACAACACTAATATACTACAATTAACAAATGAAGCCCCTTCTGAATCACAGTGTATGGAGGATTCTCAGATATTGACGAAAAAGGGTAAGATCACAAAAAGAAAAGTCTTTATTATCAGCAAGTGAAAGGGAAAAATCAAAATATGATGCCTGTGTCAGTAATCATAACCTAAAACCTATCTGTGACTGACAAGTATGCATATGAAAGTGCTCTACAAACATATCAGAAGAAAGGCGTAAATTCCTTCATTCTTCATCACATCTCATCAGTTCCACCAAAGCAAAGGACTTAACTTCACAGAACATGAAGGGTTCAGAAGAAACGAGTCTCTTACATATTCATTTAAAGATGAAAATGGAACTTCACATATGAAATGCAAAACATTCTTTCTGACAACTGTTGGTTTTAAGAAGAAGAATAATAAAGTGGTTCATGGTGCACTAAGAAATGCAACAAATTCTGTTACCCTCCTGGAAGACAAAAGGTGTAAGAATGCACTGCACAATAAAATTAACGATCAAGTTATTCATTAACACACAAACTCTTTCAACACAACCACATCGCATTACCACAGGGAACATGCACCTAATCGCCTTTACCTTCCCAGTGACTTAACACTAACTGCTACGCACCAAGACTTTGTCACTCAAAATGCTAATTACAAATGTTCATGTGAAAGTACAGAGTGGTAGCAAAGGACATGAACACATCATTTATTAATCTGGGCCATGAAAAGTGTAAAGTTGTGAACTGCATAGCAGTGACCATAAAAAGGGCAAACTTGATGCTAATTGTGATACTTGCAAAATGTGGGATGCACACATCAATAAAACGTCTACATCTCAAGCAAAATACACAGAGAATGCTGAAAAAAACGAAGAAACTAACAAAGTTCACTGTGCAGATCTCCAAAAAGTGATGTTACCAAGTTTGGGTATGTTTAAGACTGTTGTATTTACTAACCATTTGACAGCATATAATGAGAGTTTTGTTCCTATAGGAAAAAATCAAAAACATTGCAAGCCCTTTGCAACTCTTTGGCATGAAGCTCTTTTGAAAACAAACAAAGAAGATGTAATAAGCGCTTTCTACCACTTTCTGAAGAGCAAGAGAGATTGCCCAAATATCACTCCCTGGTTAGACAACTGCACAGCCCAAAATAAAAGCTGGACACTTTTCTCATTTCTGATTTTCATGGTAAATTCTAATGAAATTGTAACAAGATACTTTGAACTTGGACACACCGTTGTAGCTGCTGATTTATTTCTTCACAAGGTGGAGTTATCAATGAAAAGATGTGGAAATAAACTATGACCACAGATTTTGTAAATGCTGTAAACGGAGCAGTTCCTCAGACGGAAGTTTTAGCAATAGAGCTTGAGCATTTTTTTTTTTTTTCATTAGGCCAGATTCAGCCAAGGCCTTTCGTGTATGATAATGGTTGAAGTAGCCACTTCCAGGGGATCTTACAATATGAAGTATAAAACTGGCTTCAATGGTGAATCTTTCAGCATCAGTTTCTTAGCTGGTAAAATAACGAAAAGTAAGAACCTACCATCATACAAAAGGCAACGATAAGTGCTTGGACTTTCTGCTGAGAGGAAGGAAATTATAATTCCGAACTTAGGCAACTTAATGAAGTCGACCATACTAATGTTTTGGGCGAATCTACCAGTGAATGTACAAAAGTAAATTTGTAAAGTTGGTTTTTATGTACATTTTTGGAAGCTTGTTACTAAAACATACTTTTATTGTGACTTCTTTTCCAGGGTACAATTTATTAGTTATTCAGACTAACATGAAGTGCATATAATATATTTTATTTGATTAGTGTTACATAGTGATAACAGACTAGTAACTATTATATCAAATTATATTATTAGTAGATAGATACTTTATTTGTACATTTTTTTTTCTACAGAATTCGTTTTACAATATTCCACTTATAAACTAACTTAACCTATGTACAAATTTCCTTGCCAGCTATGCTACTCTTTTTCTCTGGCACCCTGGCCTTCTGGCTCATCTAAGCATCCCTTGCTACCTTTAATCCCTATTGCCCATCTTCTCCTCCTTCCATTTTCCTTTTTACCTTTCTTATCTCTCTTACTTTTGTAATCCATTTCTCTTTTATTTTCTTTAAGAACTCCCCCATATTCTTATTTTGCTTTTCTTCTTTTCTATTTAGCATTTTAATTGCTACTATTTTTCTATCCATTTTTCTTCCCATACTTGTCTCCATTCTGCTAATTCTTTGCATTCTGTCATATAATGCTCTGCTTTAACTGCCTCTGCATAATTCACAAATTCCGTGTTTTTTACCTCTTAGCCCTCTCAGATACATTGATCCTGTTCTCATCCATGCAAATGCTTTTTTTTCTGCTCTATTGCAATAATCCATATACCCTTCTGTTCCCCATTTCCTTTTTACTAATCTATAGAATCCTAATGACTTTTTATTCTCTAAGCTTCCCCAAATCTTGTCTTTATATTATTAGTATGCGAATTGTCTTACACGGAAGCATATTAAAGGGATGGTTTTTCTGAGTTTCTTTTCAGAAGTAAAATAATAGTGACTATAATATTAGCAAAAACAGTTTGCAATTTATATTAATTGTACCATAATATTTTGTTCTGCATTTGTTTCCTAAGCTATATAGCGTGAAAATAATGTTAAGAACAAGTGTAAATTAACAATTAAGTGCAAATTCCAAACAACACAGTTTACAACAATAAGAATAACAATGCAATGACAATCATACAAATAAAATTTACTTTCTAGTTTCATTTCAGTAGTTTAATTTTGACTGAGTTTATTAAATTAGGGCGTATCTCTAGGTTTGCTTAATAGGTTACTTAGCAAAATAGATATCTCATATTGTGTCTCCAAGTAATACCTCTACATTTAAATTACATCACAAAGTAAAATTTCAACATAATTTAAGACTGATTATAAAAAAAGTTATTAAAATAACTTTTCTGGTAAGTGCGCATTAGCAACTTGTTAAAACCTCAATAATGAAATATGGAGATTTGGCTTAGGAGGGCAGTACACCTGGAACTTAAAATCTGTACTCCGTTGGATAGGATCGAATCCGGGCACATTATATGGCCGGGAACCAGAGCTCCATGCTCTAGCCCATAGTATCACAGCACAGGACTTAAGCTAGGTGTATAGGAATAAATATTGTATAAAATGCTATGTAAATAATTTACATCTCCGTTATATTGAGATGTGCAAATAAATTCTGCAATACTTCAATATTGGATTATAGCCAGTATCACTATATACACGTAACACACACATACACTGCACAACTTTTATTGACTTCAACACATTATTACACATAATAAAGAGCAAATAACATGGTGCTTTACTTATTTTCATGAATATATGGCATATTTTGTAACTTTTGTTCCATATTACTGACACTCAGAAGTTGCATCGCATGCATCTCACCAGGGCATTATGGGAACGTTGGTTGCGTTGTCTTTCCGCTGCCAACATTTGAAATTGCATAGCTGAAAACACAATTTAGGGCCCTCAGCCTCAAGGCATAACCGAGAGATGTTTTTTAGAAGGAGAGGAGTGTAGCAATTGCAAAGCGACAACAGGGCGTAGCCGAGGGAACTGCATGTCTAAAACTCGAAAGATTCACTTTGGCAGCAATTCCTTCCAAAAGTTGCCAAAACCCACCAAAAACGAATATATAAGAATGGCCGCATAAAAGGAATGGGAGGGTGGGCAATATTATTACCCCCGAAGCAACATCTACTACACCAAAACGTTCCTCATTAACCAAGAATTACTGGCATTTCCATGCATGATCCGCAGCCAATAAAGTTTCAATTTTCCAGGCTTGCTGTTATAAAAAATATTGATGCCAACTAAATCTCAATGAAGATGTGTTATTAATAAACATCTCCTGACCTTAGTAAACAATGTATTGATAAAAAACAGAGTTTTAATGATGCCTTTAAAACTTAAGTTGTGTTTGCTAAAGCAAAATGTTAAACTAACATTTAAAAAAGGTCCTTGAAACAGTCCATTAGTGGACCATCTGTATATCACAGGAGAGTGGAACTTAAAACCCTACTGTGCAATGTGCTTAAATCCTGTGAAACTTTCCTTGCAGCACTTTTTAAAAGGTACAAACTAATGGAAGGATAAGGTAAATATGTGATAATAATACTTTATTACATCAACCATTGTTTTAACCGAGTAGGTGGTGCCACGGTAAGTGAGTACTTGCATTCAGGTGGTCCCAGGTTCAAACCACTGAAGCCGATCAACCTGACTAAAGGTCATTTTTTGCGGTTTTCCTCGGTTGCTAGGTGAATGCTAGGCTGGATATTTCAATCTGCAAATTTTCCTATCATCCCTTTCATCACTAAATTTTATTTCTTTCTTACTGCCAGGCATTGGACTGATCACCCATCCTGTTTTGCTTTGTACCAAAGTTTGCTTGCTCCTCAATAGGCTACTTGGCCAAGGCATTGGCTTGACAAGTCCTTGGGGGTGTCAATCCTGCAAAGAGGAGGATAATCCGAAGAACCATTGCTTTAGTGTGAATACTATTGCTAAAACATCCTCTGTTGATTATTGTATGTCCACATATCACCGGGAAAAAAGCATTATTCTAATTGGCTCTTTCCATATGAGTCAGGCTTTAGCTATGCCATCCGAATCTCTTTTGTATTATGCCCCCCCCCCCATTTATATATATATATTAAATGTTTAGGTAAAGTGGATCATGTGCAATTGTTAATTTTAATATAGCGTAATATGTAGCCTGTACATAATGTTTGTGGTCCACTAGCTGATAGATGCTTTAAATCCTACAGTCTCGTCAAAAACAAATCTGTCTGCGAGCGCATGGAATGTGGGAATCCCCCCCTTTGGGGGGGTGTCGGATCAAGGGTTTCTGCAAAGGTCTTCTATCCAGACGCGTGGGGGGAGTATATTTTGACTTGGAATGGAGAAGACACATGTAACACGAGGAAAAAGTCACATGATGAATAAATAGCCAGTGAGATGTTAGGTAAATGACGAAATGTTAGACTGGCGCTTACTATCCCGCGAAAATGCTCCAATAATATAGCAGAACCTTAAAGTATTGAGTGAGGATAGCAATGTCCATCACAAAAAATAGTGCAGTCGATATGTAATCCCGGACAAGGACTACGTTACTTGTGAGCAGAAGTTGGCGCGTAAAGAGGGGCTCGTGGAAAGCATACATCATCGCGTGTAATTGTAGCAGGGCCGTATTTAGAAGGGGGTTAGGGTTCAACCCTCCCCCGAAACATGACAATTTTATTTATTTAAATTCATAGCAAACCAATATGGGAAAATGTTAGATAACAGTAGGTCTATTGCTAGTAGCACATTTACAAGAAGAAGTGAAACTTAATATCGTCACCTGACATGGGTAAGGTGACCATACATTCCGATTTTCGAAGCAGTCTCCATGTTTTGTGCTGTAAGGTGGAATATCATCATTCTGGTGAGTTTTTCTTGTCTATATAATGTCTCCAAGCAATTTTCTTATCCATGTAACTCTATACTACGGAGTAGGTACATGGTAAATGTGTGGGGTACTGTCAAGTTTAGATCTACTTGTGGAAACCCCTCCCCGAAATTTTTTTCTGGGTACGGGTATGAATTGCAGTACTGTTTCGTAGAATAAATGATGTCCACGCGCAGCGAGATGACAAAGGGCCGTAAGACGCGCCAGAAATTTGTCTGACCGGGTACGTAACCTAGTGTCTTGCTGAAGAAAGTGCTAGTAAATTTCAGTCGCGTAAACTTCGTGGTGCTTCTTCAATTCCCCTTGAAATGTCCTTTATCCCACAACATGGATCGCCGTAGCTTATCCTTTCCTGATATGCAGTCCATGCGCATATCTGTACTGAGAATCAATCTAGCCAAGGCAAACGATAAACTAAATTATTACAAGCACATTATCCGGCGGCAGAAGAAGAGGCCCCGACGAGAGGACCTCAAAACAGGTATGATAACTTCACAACTGTAGCATTACCTCTACCGTGCCTGCAGATAGCTACGCCCTGTGGTAACCCGCACGAACCACAGACCGCAGTGTTAAAAATCGGCCGTGTCCCTCAGACGTAGACTACTAGGTGAGGCGTCCGAGAACCAGCCTCATACATGGGGCGAGAGTGGAGACGATTACCAGAAGTCCCGAGTTTGAGGTTGCAAACAACGATAGCGAGCTATCGATCTCGGAGGAAGGGGCACAACACGAACACAAAAGCACTTCTGAAACGCCAAGATTACCAGCGTGAGAAAACCGTAACGAACATTCAACGTGGGACAACACGCCACTTCAAAAAGTAAGAACGATTGAACTTTCCTCATATTTTTGTGTATAGCGACAATGGAAATGCATGGAAAATCCGTTTTGTAAATATTAGTTAATATTGCTAAAAAGTGGAAGACAGGTATCAGTCAGATCAAGAAAATGGAAGGGGAACACTTAAATTTGGATGAATAGAATGCTAGCAGTCGGGGGGAGAAGGATAAGAGCAGCCAGCTGATAGACAAGGAACGGGGGTTGAAAACCATAATTCTTCTGCCTGCAAAGATTCACCTGCTCCACAACACGTTCCTCTTGGAACAGAGCAATCCTTATACTTGTTTAAGCAGTTAAGCGAGCAGATTAACAACTGCAATAAAAGCATGCTGGAAAATAAATGTATCCAGGAACAGATGGGTCTAGTTCTAGTTTGAAAAGGGGTGGGTTTTATGCCCAAGCACTGCGACCTTAAGATCTATTGCGCATCCCCCCCTTTCATCAGTTAAGTAGTCTGTTGCTCGAAATGAACTTAACCAGACTGCTAACTGAGGCTTTCGATAGTTATCTATCTTTGGAAAGTGATTGCCAAAAATACTTGCTCTTTGATTCGCAAGAGCAGGGCAATCGCATAGTAGATGAGTAAGTCTCATCTCCTTCTAGACATCTACTACAGATGGGGTTGTTAAACAATCCCATTCTGTATAGATTAAACTTTAGGGCACAGTGTCCTGTAATGAATCCTGTTGCCCATGCAAGTCTTCTTCTACTAAGACTGAGCAAGTATTTTGCCCGGAACAACTTGGAATGTCTGCAACCCTCAATGGAGTTCCAGTAGTTCTTGTGTTCTGCTTGAGCCCAGCACTTAATAGCCTGTTTCACTGGTCTGAAGGACACTTCCAGTACAGGCTCCGGACCAAAAAATGGGAAACAGATGGGTCAGTTAGCTACTAACATTTCGAATATGCAATAGCAGATTAGTAGCTTAAGCAAAGAAATTAGCTCCCAAGAAAAGAACTGTTTAGATACTAAGCATGAACAACTTGAATGTAAGATAAATGCAAATTTAGCTAAACGGGGAGAGAATTTGCAAACTTAGAGTTGAGAAGGTTAGCTCAAATGTTGAAGCAGAATTGTTTGCGATAAAAAATGAGGCCATTAGTCGTAAGGAAATGTGTGAAAAAGTTAGCCAACAGCTCAAGAAGCGGTTAAGTGGTAAACTTAGAAGTGATATATTCCTTAAAAAGCTAAATGAACTGGAATTAATGGCACAAAAAGAATTAAAAGGTGTAAATGACGTTTGGAGGGCGAAAGATGTATCAGGAATAGTAAGCTGGAGAAATTAAATGAAGTAATTAATCTGGATATCTTATTCACCACAAAATTGAGTCTCGAATTGTAGCTAAGAACCGTGTCGCAGAAATCTCATGTTCTCTAAAGAGACTAGTGAATGACCAAAGAAATCATTCTCGTGCCAGTAATGAAACCAATGTGAATTCCAATGTTAGTCTAAGCATCTCAAATGATGATAATAATGTGAGCTGTCATTGGTAGCGAAACAAATAGGCACATCCAATTATTGAGCTTTCACCTAATTGTAATTCACATTATGTACTAAGTATGCAGATGTATGGGGGTTTCAACTATTTACTCAATTAAAATGGATATTCCTAAATTGCGACCACCCGAAGCAATATACAGCAGCTTTGGAACAGTATTTAGCATTAAAGCAGGTGCCGGAACAACTTAAGATGCTCATTGTTCGTAGAGATTTGCGTACAAAGCTGCAACAATGGGCGGGATTAACTGGTGAAAACAGCTTCGACTGTTTTAAACAAATGTTTCTTAACTTTTGGAACATAAACACACAAAATTATGCGAGATCCGCATTGAGCAACGGTCGCTACGATGAACGCTCTTCGCAATCCATGTTGGATTATCTTCTAGAGCAAACTAAAAACAAGAATGTTACAGCCGCCTGTAGAAGAGGGGGATTTTATCATGATAATACAACACTTCCTGAACAAATTACACATTACCTCTTTATTGTGAAACCTCGTTCAATTCCTGAACTTATTGAATTAATTTCCGCATTTGAACCCATGTCATGGGCATAGGAATATAGGTCAAAGTCCAAATCAGTACCAGAGGGGAAATGCACGTGGTCAGCATCACAACTCGCACCGAGGGAATAATTACTCTGGTGTAATAGGGAAACAGACATACGTGAGAGGTATGGAGAAGAATTGCCACGGTTCGAGGGATACCGGGGATATGGCCGAGAACATCACATAAATTTTGTTGTGTTTAGAAATGAGAATCAACTCCGAGGATTTAGACGGGAACGTCAAAACATACGCCATGACTTCCTTAACGATAGATTAGGTAGATATGCTAGTGACTACGATGATAGATCTCAGGATGAAGGGGAAATATTCAACCGAGGCAGGAATTATGCGAGTCCTCCACGCAATAATGGCGGCAGACCAGAGAGGAACGGAGGATGCAGGAGCTACGGGTAACAACGAAATATATCAAAATAGCCAACAGGGAAACAAGTGGTGGACTAATTAAGGTGTTAGAATTTGGCCCCAACCGGCATACACAACTGCTACAATGATATGCGTAATGGTCCCAAATTGCACATGCTTGGTACCGGAGAGATGGTTGCAACGTTTCGTCATAAATCGGAACAAGAAATTACCGACCAAAAGTATGAGGCTTACGTTTAGTCAGGAGCTAGTGTCAGTATCTGTAGTGCACAAATGTACCGCCATCCGCTAAATAGAAAATTAAAATTAATGGCTTTGCCGACAAAGATATAGTATGCCGAGTCGCTGTGAATAAAGAAGTGCAAAGAATCAAACTGCAAGTGATCAAAATCGGGTCTGAGAAATTCGAATTCATTTTCCTAATAATAAACAACAACTTAATTTGTAATTTCTTGATACGGTGTGATATTTTATAAGAGATTGGAGCGAGCATAAAATTTGAAAGCAGATGCTTAACTACTGGCGCGACAATGCAGAATACAGCTTCCTTTTTAATGCAAGAGGCTAGAAAACTAATTATTAAAACGGCTGGAGAAATAGAACCTGCTGATGAAACATTTTCGCACAAATTATTACGACAGAGCAGGGCGAAAGGATGCATGAATTGCAAGCCGGAAGAACTGAAAATGAAATGTTTATACCCGCTGCAAATGAAGTAATTAGACACTATGGATGACTTCGTACAGTACGGGTCAGGTAGATGTAAGAACCTTTCCCAAGCAGGGACCTGTTTTGTTATGTTGTGGTAAACAGATCAGATGCTATGAGGGATAAGCTGTCTCGCACGTGTAACCAGTCAAGAGAACAAAAAGAAGCTGAGACACTATTTTTAACACTTAAGTGATTTCAGTCAAATTATATAATAAAAAATATAATAGCCCGCCTTAAAGCAATATGTGTATTTAACAATATATAAAAAGTGTATATTACAGTCATTGTATATGTTTATATTATTGTATACATATGTAATAATGTTATCTTAATGCATTACGTAATTTAATAATGTAGGAGCTGTGAGAATAATAGGTTAAATGTTGCTAACAATGAGGTAACCTTGAGGCAATAATGAATTTGAAAGTTTAACAATACTACTTGTAATTCTTGGAAGCAAATGTAATTCTTGGAAATGTAATTTTTGTGACAGTTTATAAAATAGCCAATCAACAACCAGAAAAAGCTTTAGTTAAATCAAAGTATTCTATTGGACTAGGATTAGCCAATCAGAAACTAAAATGAAGCAAAATTTACAAATTCAGAAGTCAGTCGGTTGTAGACAGAGTTCTTAACCGGACGCGAGATGCGTCCTCGAGAAATTTAATACGTATTCGTGTGAGACGAAAATAGTTTACGTGTTAAGTGCAAGTAATTATAAAAGAATCTCACAGCTCTCTATATCAGTGAAACGTTATTTAAATTGTGTCAAGGATTAATAAATGTAGTGAAGTAAAAATTATAATCTGTGTAAACCGCACTACTCCCTGCAAAGAAATCCATGTCTCTAACAATAATACTGACGCAGCCGAGGCAAGCATAAATATATAATATTTAAAGAAATAGTCAAAATTGCAAAGTTAATATTTTTAAATTTGGAACGAAGGCTACTGGGTACCATACGTCGGTTGCAACTACTTCAAGTTCGGCTCCCCAACAGTCGAAATACAATACAACTCCTACTTCAAATTGGCTTTCCATACGTGAAGTAACAACCTACTTCAAATCTCTATTCGAAATCTTGTATAAAAACCAAAACGTTTTCTCGGATAAACCGGGCAAATGCAAAATAAACACGCATAGGTTAGGAGTCAAAGATTTGCAACCCTTGACGCACAAGTACTGAGATTTTCCAGTCACATTAAAACCACAAGCGAAGGGGTAATTCGAAGGTTCTGTTAAAATTGTAAATCTCGTTAGTTGGAGTTCTCAAGAACAATGAGATGCATAGTCATTGAGATAAGACGCGACGGTTGATGGTTGAAAATATCCTTAGTTATTAGGTCAACCCAACCACAAATTCCCCCCAGAGAGTACGGGTTTGGCGTACCCAGGGGTGCCCGAGCCACTCATCGCCATTTTCATCCCTTCATCCCCGTACGGTCGAGGTGGGTTCGTTCTCGTGACCGGGGGACTCAAGGTAGGCTCTCGTGCGTTCTGTGCATTTCATTCCATGACGCCCTCGCCATCGTTTCTTTATTCTCTCTTCTATTTATGCACATTTCGCCCCACTTCCATTCATTCACACATCAATTTTTTTTTCTTCGCCGGCCTACCTTGCGTGCGAAACGCCCACTCAGTTTTATTTATTTCATATTTTATTTTAATCCTTCGTGGACACAGCCTGACGGATACCCGCGCAGCTGGGTGAGTGGGTAATGGCGTCATCCCCACCACCCGGGGTCGTCATGTAGGGTATGTGTTCGTATCCGCTGTTCAACTGCAGTCCCGCGGGTGGCCATTGCATGAACCGCTGACTTCCGACGGCCATTGGGTCCCTCTGTCTATGTTCTGGGAGGTGTGAGTCTGGTATAGATAGGCCACTAACACAAGCCGGGGTAACGCTCGGGAAATCAGAGCCCGAGGTCGGAGACGGTTGCAATGGTGGAGGATTTCTTTCGCTATGGAGCACCCTTCGCCATTGTTAATAACAAGCGCCGAAAAGGATTGCAACAGAAGTAACACTACCAACAACTGGTCGTTACTTAGTAATTACGCGAACAGAGGAAGGCCAATCGTTTGAGAAGGTGAACCCTTTTATAGTATAGAACGGCATTGACCGTATTGTTGGTTCGGCTCATTCCTGCACTCGCCTTCGAAACGGGCCATTAATAGTACAAAGCAATCTAAGACCTTATTGCGCGCTACGCTTCTCCACGGTTATCCCATCCGTGTTGAGAAGCACCGCACTTTGAATTCCTGTCGAGGCGTCGTCACCACGCATAGCCTCGATGGTATATCGGACGATGACCTAGTCGAATATCTTTCAGATCAAAAGGTGACAGCGGTGCATCGAGTGCAGGCCAAACGCGACGGAATATTGGTACCCACTCGTACCCTGTTTATAACATTTGATGGCGTCGATCTGCCCACGAGCATTTCAGCAGGGTACGAACGCATTGCGGTGAGGCCTTATATTCCTAGACCTCTGCGTTGTTTTAAATGCCAACGTTTTGGGCATACGCAAGTCTCATGTAAGAGTGCCGTTACCATCTGTGCATCATGTAGCCAGCCCTCACACGAAGGTACCTGTTCCACAGCTCCCGTCTGCGTTAATTGCAAAGGGTCTCATTCTGCGTCATTTGCCGATTGTCCGCGATACTTGGACGAGAAGGCGATCCAGGAGATCTGGATAAAGGAGAAACTCTCCTTCGCTGAAGCCCGGAGGCGTTACTATGCGCGCCAACCTTTCCTCCTGCCATCTGGTACATTTAGTTCTGTTGTTGCCTCGCCAGTACCCCGAAAGGATGCTGAAACACAGACCTGGACCATGACTGCATTGACCGCCACTACCATCCGGCCGTCCCTCTCTAGCACGCTGAGGAAACCATCTAAACCTGGTCCTAAGATTCTTAAGTCTCAAGGCACTGAAAAGAAGCCAAAGCAGAAACTTCGTCGAGAAGATATTCTTAAAGACCCTCCGCGTGCGCGCAGTAAGAAGAGTTCACCTCCTCCTCGAAGGTCGCAGTCCCAGGATGCTCCTGGGACAGGCTGCGCTCAGCGGCAACCTTCGCCCGTTGCCACACAGAACCGATTCTCGGCGCTTGAATCGGTTTCTGGCACTGAGCGTGTGGGTCCTCCCTTCGAGGAGTCTATGGAGGCTGACTACCTCCATACAAAAAGAGCCCCAAGGTTAAGCAAAAAGTTATTTTGAGCCGCCCTTCTAAGTAAGAAGTTTATCCATTTTATTCATGGCTATCCTGACCTGGAATTTACGTGGTGTACGATCGCATAGGGCGGAACTGCAGCTTTTATTGCGTTCCCATTTACCTATGGTCGTGTGTTTGCAGGAGACTAAGCTTCACCCTCACGATCCTTTTGATCTCCGCGGGTATACTCCGGTTCGCTACGAGCTTGAACCGGATGAGGGTACTCCTGCTCATGGAGGTGTCATGTTATTAGTGCGTAACGGCGTTCATTTTCAAACTCTCACTCCTACGTCCGACTTGCAAGCTGTTGCCGTTAGGCTTCAATTACCCGACTTTTTCTTCTCTGTTAACTCTGTGTATTCACCTCCATCGTCTCCCCTCCCTCACACGGACATTCGAGATCTCCTGTCCGCTCTCCCAACACCATTTCTTCTGTTGGGAGATTTTAATGCCCATCACCCCCTGTGGGGTTCGCCAAGGGCTTGTGCGAGGGGAACTCTTCTTTCCGACATTTTTGATCAGTTCAACATCTCCATCATCAATACCGGTGAACCTACTCTTTCTGATTCTTCTGGTACATTTTCTCACTTGGACCTCGCCGTTTGCTCACTCCAGCTTGCTAGTCGTCTGCAGTGGAACGTCGTCGCTGACACCTACTCCAGCGACCATTACCTCTGCATCGTTTCTCTTTTGTCTTACCACGTCCAGCATTCCAAAGTACCTACCTGGATATTCAGAAAAACCGACTGGAGATTGTATTCCAGCCTCGTGCATTTTGACGACCAGCCCTTCACCGACGTTAACCAAATGGTGCAGCACCTTACGTCTACGTTGCTATCTGCCGCCGAACGCACCACTCCCCGTTCGTCCTCTTATCCTCGGCGTATTCCTGTTCCGTGGTGGAACGAGGACTGTCAGGACGCCGTTCGTGCCCGTAGAACTGCGCTTAGGGTGTTTCGGTGACACCCTACACTTGATAATTTGGTTACTTTTAAACATTCGCGCGCCAGGGCTCGTCGCATTATTCAGGATAGCAAGAAGGCTTCTTGGACTCGTTTTGTCGAGTCTTTTAATCGCTTCACGCCTTCATCTGTTGTTTGGGATAAACTTCGTCGCTTCTCCGGTAAAGTGTCGCATTGTACTGTGTCTGGCCTTCAGGTTTCCAATGCCACCGTAGTGGATCCGGATGCCATTGCTAACACTCTGGGTGCTGCCTTTGAGGCGGTTTCCAGTTCTGCCCATTATTCCGCCGGCTTTCGCACTCAAAGACCGGCTGGATTCCGAGATCTATAATTTTTGGTCTGCTATGAAGGAGTGTTACAATGAACTTTTCACAATGAGGGAGCTGGAGCACGCTCTTCATTGCTCTAGGCACTCCGGACGGCATTCATGTCCTGATGTTGAAGCACCTTTCAGCCACAAGTAAACTCTTTCTCTTACAGGTTTATAACCATATTTGGCAAGACGGCGCTTTTCCTTCAGTTTGGCGCGAAGCCACCATCGTCCCTATCCTTAAGCCTGGGAAGGATCGCCAACTACCTTCCAGCTACCGCCCTATCTCCCTCACCAGTTGCACTTGTAAGGTGATGGAGCGCATGATCAACGGGCGGTTGACATGGTGGCTTGAGTCTCAGAAACTTCTAGTGAACCCTCAGTGCGGATTTCGTCGTCACCGCTCTACCGTCGACCATCTGGTCTCTTTGTCGACGCATATTATGAATTGGTTTCTGAGGTGTCAAACAGTGGCTGTGTTTTTTGACCTGGAGAAAGCTTATGACACTTGTTGGAGGGGCGGCATTTTACGTACACTTTACGCATGGAATTTACGTGGTCGTCTTCCCATATTTCTTCGGGAGTTTATGACCGACCGCGTCTTACGTGTACGTGTGGGCTCGGTTTTATCTAGTCGTTTTATTCAAGAGAACGGTGTACCGTAGGGCTCTGTACTCAGTGTCACACTTTTTGCGATTGCTATCAACCCCATTGTTGATTGTATTCCACCTGGCATTTCATCGTCCCTTTTTGTTGACGATTTTGCCATTTATTGCAGTTCACAGCGGACCTGTCTGCTCGAACACCGTCTCCAGAGCTGTATCGACCGTCTCTACGCCTGGAGTAACGCCAACGGCTTTAATTTCTCCGCCGAAAAATCTGTCTGTATCAATTTCTGGCGCCGGAAGGTTTTCCCTCCGCCCTCTCTCCACATTGGGCCGGAGACGCTTCCTTTTGCAGACGAGGTGAAATTTTAGGGGTTGTTCTTTGATCGAAAGCTGAGCTGGACTTCGCACATTTCGTTTTTAAAAGCAAAGTGTGACCGTTCTCTTAATCTTTTACGTGTTTTAAGTGGCACATCTTGGGGAGCTGATCGGACCGTCCTTCTTCGCCTTTATCGCTCTTTGGTCCGATCCAAGCTTGATTACGGGTGCATTGTCTATTCGTCGGCACGTCCAGCTGTGTTACGTCGATTGAATGTCATTCGCCATCGTAGCATAAGAGTCGCTACGGGTGCCTTTCCAACTAGCCCTGTACCTAGTCTATACGCTGAAGCTGCAGAGCCTTCGCTATCCTTCAGGCATGAGATGCTTTTGTGCAGTTATGCATGCCGACTCTCAAGCTTGCCTGACCACCCGTCCTTCGACGTATTTTTCGATGATTCGCTTGATCGACAATATTCAGTTAGCTCCTCTGCATTGCTCCCTCCAGGGGTTCGGTTTCGACAGTTTCTTCGGCATTTGGACGTTCCGCCAGCGCCGGCCCTTCCCAGGGGGAAACGCGTTTTCCTCCTTGGTTGCGCGCTGAGGCCCTCTGGTACTTTGGGTTAACGTCGATGCCGAAGAATGAGACCCCTTCTTCAGTCCTTAGATCCGCGTTTTTAGAACTTCAGGTAGAATTCGGGGACGTGCATTTTATATATACTGACGGGACTAAGACTGATGTTGTTGCCTTTGTTTTAGGTCAACACAGTTTTGCCTTTAGTTTACCGGGGCAATGTTGGATTTTTACCGCCGAACTGTTTAATATTTATCAGTCACTTTTATACATCCAGCGGCATGAGTTACGGCACTGTGTTCTTTGCGCAGACTCCCTGAGTGTCCTTCAGAGTATTAACGCGCAGTATCATTGCCACCACTCGTACAGCACATACATGATCTCCACTCGCTCGGTGTTTCTGGCGCCAGCGTCTCCTTCGTGTGGATTCCGAGTCATGTGGGCATCTCAGGTAACGAGTCTGCCGACGCCGCTGCCAAATCGGCGATTTTATCACCCAGATGTTTTACCTGTGTTGTTCCCTCCTCCGATTCTTATGTTCTTTTACCGCACCGCATCCTCTCGCGTTGTCGCAATGAGTGGGCGGCCCTTAGGGGGAACAAGTTACGGGAGATTAAACCTCTCGCGGTTGTCTGGGCCACCTCTTCTCGTGCTTCTCGTCGGGAAGAGGTGATTTTAACACGACTTCGTATCGGACATTGCGTTTTAAGTCATAGACATTTGCTTAGTGGTGATCCCGCACCACTCTGTGTTCAGTGTGAGGCACCCTTAACGGTGCGTCACATTTTAACCGAGTGTCAGGTTTTAGCACAATTGCGCGTTCGTGTGTCTCTGCCTGTTGGTGTAGCCAACGTTTTGGCAGACGACGCGCACACTGTAGAATGTCTTTTAGGTTTTACCCGTGACAGTGGTTTTAATCGGCGCATTTGATGCGCTGAGTGTCTTTTAGATTTGTGATTTTATATTGTCTGTTTTAATGGGGCTCTTCTCCACGACGGACATATGGCGCTCATGTCCCTTGCGTTCTACAGTTCTTGACACGGCGTTTTACTCTTATTGACCATGATTTTAGTGTGGTAGTTTTTAGAATGTGGTGATTTGTTTTTAGCGTTTTTGACTAAGTGGGTTTGTGTCCCGTTTTTTAGTGTTTGTCTTTTAAATTTTATACATTGTAAGGGCGCTGATAACCTTAGATGTTGAGCGCCCTTAAACCCCATCTCATCATCATCACAACCACAAATTTTAAACCAATGGAATTGATGCAGTGAAAAATACACAAAGAACACAGATGAGAACATTTCTGAAGCTATCCAAAAGGAAGACCAGCCATAGATAACCGAAGCCGAAATGTTCAGATAAACGGAAGAACGTAAAGCAAATCGCGGGAAGGAAAGACGCAATAAACTGGAGATCAACATAGGGGATTATGTATTAATAAAGGACCAAGTGAAGTCCAACGCATTGAAGAAGGAATACTTCAGAATGCATTATATATATGGGACCATTTGTTATAAGCAGGGTTAAGATATTTAGGTGCGCACCTTTTTTCTTAGGGTAAGTTAAAGCTGTGCGGAAAGATATCACAGTGTGAAATGTTATTTCTAGTTGGCGAAAAGAGGCATTTTTTCTCGCACCTTTTTCCCTTTTTTGGGACCTTTACACCTTTTTGGCACCTTTATCACATTTTCCCCCAACCATGCCCATAATCCCCTTTTCTTTTAAGTTTCATTCCAATTTATTCTTTAACTTTCAATTAACGTCTCTTCAGCTTGCTGTGTACGTGCGAGTAGTAAGCCTACCTCTTTATTTTTTTATGTGTGATACTCTTTCAGTGAACGCCGCGCGGAAATTGAAAGCAAACCCGCAACAATGGAAAATAACTGTGTGTTCGACGAAAACCTCTCTCTCGCTTTATCGCTATAAAATAGCCCGCAATAATGAAATTGACAATGAGTGATTCAATCCCACCAGAATCAGTAGCCTGCTGTTCGTGAATGTGAGTTTGTTCCTGTGAGAGATCTCATCTGTTTGCTCGGAGGCGAAGGCTGGGCACGCAGAGACGGCAGTAACTTCATCCGCACAGTTTCGAAAATTATTAAGACTGGAGTCTGCTCGAAACTACTATAAATTGCTGCGACTGAAGTTCCAGCATGAATGAGAACATTCTGGTAATTGTCGCGGTGTTATAGGAGAATGTGGGCAGCGAATGGGCGCAAGAGTGAGTTATGTGACAGTCGCATTGTGTTAGCAAGTGAACTAGTGTTAGCTCTCCAAACGAGTGTACCAGTATCAGTACTAGATTTTACCATGCCAAAGGTGTCCTGTGCTCGATTAATTGTTCTGGCTGAGGAATTCAAACAAGATTTCATAGACACTGATGGAACTGTTATGCGATGTACTATTTGTGATTCAGGAATTTTGTTAGATGAAAAACACCAGTGAGATCGCATCAAACAACACATTTCCAGCTCTACACATCAAATGAACCAGACTCTTCAAGCAAACAAATGACGGCCACCTCTATTACGAAATGCGTTTCAACAGAGTTCTTCAAAAAGTCAAAATTTGAAGGAATTAAACATTGGTTTGTGTGCAGCTCTTACACAAGCAGGAATTCCACTCAATAAGGTGAACCATCCAGCCTTCAAGGGATTTCTTGAAAAATGCACAAAGATATCAATGCCTGATGAAAGTACTTTAAGAAAAAACTACATGGAGCCTGTTTACCAAGAAACCATAGAAAGAATCAAGGAGAAAGTGTCTGATTGCGATGTGGGAATCATTGTGGGTGAAACCATAGACTCAATGGAACGATATGTTTTGAACATTTTAGTTTTTCCCTTAGGAGGGGAGAAAGTTAAGCCCATGTTAAAAATGTACGAACTGCAGAAAGCCAATGCCAGTACAGTAATGCAAATCCAGTATGGACTTCTGCCAAAAACTCTGGCCTACTGCTATCGAGTTTGAAAAACTTCTTGTTGTGGTTACGGACCAGGCTCCATACATGGTTTCAGCTGTTAACCAATTGAAACCTTTATTTCCTAACTTGAAGTATGTGACATGCTTGGCTCATGCCCTTCACAGGGTTTGTGAATCCATAAGGAACGAATACGACATCGCAAATCAATTCATCTCTGCCCTGAAGAAGATTCTACTGAAAGCTTCGAGCTCTACTACAGGGAAATCACTGGCCTGCCCCTTCAAAATTTCCCGGTCATTACTCGCTGGGGATCTTGGATTGAGTGTGCTGCTATGTTGTGTGAGAATTTTGACAAAGTTAAAGAGTTTGTGCTTTCTTTGGATCCATCCGACGCTGGTGAAATTTCCCAAGACAAGCAACTTCTGTTACCGGAGAAAATACATAATTTGCAGACAGAACTATATTGTGTCCATAGTTATAAGTACCTGCCTGCAGCTATTAAACGATTGGAAGAACAAGGTCTGGAAAAGGAAAAACAATGGGATGGTTTTACTTCCGTGAGGGAGCAGATGGTTTTGCCAGACACACTTGAATCTAGTCTTTAGAAGAAACCAGACATTGAGGAATTCGCCACATCTGTAGAGTTACCATTCCGAGTGAATACAAGGTTTGCCCCACTGGTTTCTGTGGATGTTGAAAGCTTTAGCATCTACGAAGACATTCTATCTCCTAATAGAAAGAGACCTACTTTTAAAAATGTGGAGATGCTTAATGTCTTGAAGTACAACAGCTTCGTGTTTTTTCCTTCTTTTGAAGAGTCATAACTTGATGTACTTGTTTGTAGTTCAATAAATTAGAATAGAGGAAAGAGAAATCGTTGAATTAGTTAAGGGAATGCACAACTGAAATTAACCCAAAATCTCAAAAAATATAAAAAAATTAATTATGTTCCCAAAAAATTCTCCATTGTTGTAGTTTTAGAATCCACGTTTATTTTTGACCTAGCGGACGCTTCAGGATCGTTACGAGACATTTTAAATACCCTTGCGCATTTGGTTCCTAGCTGTTTATACTTTTAAAACTTGATTTTAAGGCGTTTCTTATTTTCAGCATTTCTGCATATTCAAAATGTTCCACACGATGTAGTTTTCATCCATTCATATTAACATTTTTTATGCTTATTTCAAAAACCCAAATAAATAAAATATAAATAAATAAACAATTTTTCTGTGTAATGAATAGTTTTTGCGCTACTAATTTTTTAAGATAATGATGTATACAAAAAAATGCAAATCTTTTTTCTCTCTTAAACTAAAAATGGTAGAAAAAAATTATATGGAAAATTTGTAGTTCCTTGACAAAGAAGCAACATAAGAATTTTTTTAAATGCATCTTGTGTTGCATTTTGAATATACCCATAATTTTATATTTTGAAAACTAATTAAGCTTTTGTATTGAAATTCACAAAACAATTATATCTAATGAAGACTGACATGTGATTAAAATTTCAGCCCAATTGAATGGATAGTTCAGAAAAGAGTAATTTCAGTTGTGCATCCCCTTAAATAAACCAGCACCTTATTGTCCCTTTTTGCACCTTATTTGAGCATCTTTTCCCTTCCTTTTTTCACCTAAAAATCCTAACCCTGGTTATAAGTAAGAAACTCAGTACAGACACGTATGAACTTACGGACCATGAGCATCATCGCATTATTGGAAAGTTCCATAAACAGTCAATACAAGAGGTTTAGCGCCAAATCAATGATAAATATTGTATTGTTTCGGGGGGAAACCATTGGCTTGGGAATATTAAGCATAACTCGTGTGCTTTTGATTGTCTACTTACACCTAATCGTGGAAATTACAGGTTATTAAAAACTTGCATTAAATGTTATGTATATATTGTGATTAAGGGTTATTTATAGTGTATACCTATGAAAAAAATCCTCAATGTGAATGTCCAGTTGTAAGGGCATCTGTGAATCGCGACATCGAAAAGCACCATAAAACGCGAGTGATAGCGTCAGAAGTGCCGGGTGTATACAGTGAAAAATGTGAGGTCATTTAAACTTGCTGAGGGGTGAGAAACAAACGTTATTGTTTTTCTTCTTTCAACCACAAACCGTACTCATCCTGAACTGTCGGGGTTGACGAGGGTCGACGTCAATAGGTTAAAACCCAGTAAAACGAAGGAAACGTTATATTGTGTCTAGTATTAAGCAATCGTTGGTGAATTTGAACGGATTTAGAATGTATAATGTCATTCAGATTTTGTTACTGTTAGACATAGAGGCAAGAATATGCAGAGGAAGAAATCGTTAGGATGTTAAGAATAAAATCAACAAGTTTATTTATTATAATTCACGTATGGGGCATATGAGAAAGGATTTAGCTACGGCAGCCGAATCTATTTTGTATTAGGTGCGTCATTTTTGGGAGGTGGCATCAATTTGATATTTATATTATGTATGTAGGTAAATTGGATCATGTGCAATTGTTCATTTTAATATAGCGTAATATGTATTATGTACATAATGTTTCTGGTCCACTGGTTGGTAGATGCCTTACATCCTGCAGTTTCGTCGAAAAGAATCCGGTTTATGAGCGCGTGAGATGTGGGAACCCCCTTCTTTTTGTTGGGTTAAGGGTTAAGTATTTCTACAATGGTTTTCTATCCAGATACATGAGGAATTAGATTTTGACTTGGAACGGGAAAGACACATGTGACGCGAGACAAAAGTCACATGGCAAGTAGCCAGTGAGACGTTGGACAAATGACGAAATGTTAGACTGGCGCTTACTATCCCGCGAAAACTGTTCCAATAACATAGCAGAAACTTAAAGTGGGGGATAGGAATGTATAAATGTCCCATGTCACCCCAAAAATCGGGCAGTCAATATGTAAACTCCGCGTTACCTGTGAGCAGAAGTTGGCGCGTAAATAGGGGACTGTGGAAAGCATAGTAGTTTCATCTAAGTGCCGACGTACATTCCAGATTGAAAGTATACATCGTCGCGTGTAATTGTAGTGTGGTGTCGTAGAATAAGTGACGTCCACGCGCAGCGAGATGACAAAGGGCCGTGAGACGCGCGAGGAACTTGTCAGTTCCCAGTGACCAGGAACGTTGCGTAGTATAGGTCTCGCCAGGGATATTGGCATATGACCTTCAGGGCTAGCCCAGTAAGCCAGCCCTCTGATGTTTCAATACGTCCCTTGCAAGTAGCACGTGATTCTCTTCTGTCCAGTTGTGGTCCAGTTCCTTCCACCGTATACAACTCGCTTAACTTGCACCATTCTTCGAGCTGCAGCCCCGTATGTGTCATACATCTATACGGTAAATGACTCGTATCGTAGCTTTCCATTAAAATTTTCACATGCCAAAATCCGTGGCGCGACCTATATCTTGTTGAAGAAAGTGGTAATAAATTTCAGTCATGTGAACTTCGTGGTGCTTCTTCAATTCACCCTGAAATTTCCTTTATCCCACAACCTGGATCGCCGTAGCTTATCCTTTCCTGATAGCAGAGTCCAAGCGCATATCTTCACTGAGAATCAACCTAGCCAAGGCAAACGATAAACTAAATTATTACAAGCACATCATCCGAGGACGGAAGCAGCCGCAGAAGAAGCCTTGACGAGAGGACCTCAAAACAGGTACGGTAACTTCGCAGCTTTAGCATTACCTCTACCATGCCTGCAGATAGCTACATCCTGCGGTGACTCCGCGCGAGGTACGAACCACAGACCGTGCAGAACCAGCCGTGCCCCTCTCAGACGTAGGCTTCTAGGTGAAGTGTCTGAGAACCAGCCTCACATAGGAAAGTCATAGTAGTTAAATGTATACTGAAATATTGATATAAGACCGAGTCAATGGAAAAAGGAAATATTGTATGGATGCATGAGAAGCAAAATGGGAAATAAGCTGGTTATCTCAAATAAAGAAAATTCAAGAAATTAGAGAAGCAAGAAACATAATCACCAGATAATTAATAGGTGAGAATTATGGAAGAAAGTGAAATTAAAGATAGATGACATTGAAAAGCAGGAAACATGGAGTATTCTAATAGAAAATAGTATTTTTAAATATTATGGATAGTTAAAGTAAGAATGGGGCAGGAAAAAATATGTGGATGTTTGCGATAAAAGGGGTAGGGAAGGCTTTGCATGGGCAGAGCATGAATAATGCGGTTAAATGAGTTAAAAGCGACAAATGAAAGTGTGTTCATTATGTGCAAATATAGATAGATATCTATATTTTATAACACAATGTTCAGAAACTAATCACAGAATCTAATTACATACATTAATTATATTATGTGCTAAAATTATCAACATTTGTATTAGGGATATCAATCTATTCATACAATCTTATTGCAATGTCAATTTTAGCAGATACTTGCTGAGACAGTCCTAACCCTGCTAAGTGGGGAGGATTTGGTGTTCCTATATAAATACTCCTTTATTAACATTTCATATATATGCACGTTAACACACCAATCTATGCTAGATGAAAGGAGAGCATATGTCAAGGGATGAGGAGAGAGATGGATCAAATAGGAACTTCTAGTGTTTGAAAACTTTGAAGATGAAACAGTGTAAGTGTAAAAGGAAGGCAATGCTCTAATAGATTATTCACTGATAAAAAAGAAATTAAGTGTAGTTAATATCAGTTTAAACTGTAAATTACAAAATGTTACTTGATGAAACTAGTTTTAACAGATTTCAGGTTTAACAGTAACATAATATACTAGTGTATGCATGCTTTGGCTATTAATGAAGTAATTAGCCCATCTCAGGAGTGCTGGGCAGATTATGAACATGTGTTTGTGCATATGATATGATATAGTCAGCGAAGCTGTACAGTGTTAATACATGTTATAAAGTTAGCTTTAAAAACAGTCCTTCCTGCTTGTCATGGGTGGTGATTTTGCTGGTGCATCTAAAACTATGGTTTCCAGATACAAAAGTCAAGTTTGGGAGATTCTTGTATCTTTCTGCCCACAATATAGTATGATGCAGTGGCTATGGTCCAAGATTATTGGAAGGTTGTTGCCGCTAAATCAGAGGTAAACATAGATAAGCAACGCTCTTGCCCAGTGTAAACACCAGAGGCATTATCCGCATATAACAGAATCTTCTGGAAATTTTTCCCACACCTCTAGAACGTGTGTCAAAATAGTTCTATGGAAGATTCCATTGGCTTATATAAGTGAGTGTTCTCGAGAGTGAAGTTGTCGCGGTATCTTTCGTGTTATCTTATTTGCTGAGCGCCTATTATTGTTTTACTATTTTGAATTTTGAGTTCTTTGTCCTCCGGCTAGCTATTATTACCCAGTCGAGCAAATCTCTTGAACAGGGTGTGTAAACGGAAAGGAGTTGTTACTAAAAGATAACACTGATAAAAGAATGTGTTTCTACACTTTTATTGCCGTCACAATTAATTAATTTCACATGATTACTCTTGATACACGCCCGACTGAAACTGTTATATTTTCGAATGTAACTATAATAACTTATTTGCCGCACATTATTAATTCACTTATTTCACATTTTTTAACTAACTTTACGACGCGAGAGATTCTGTAGAATTGCGTAACGTGTACTTAGTGAATGATTCTGTTGAACTGTGCGACGTGTAACCCGTGAATGATTCTGTTGAACTGCGTGTTACCCGTCTCTGGCTTCAGAATTTATACTCCCTCACCCCAATATGCCTAAACATTATAACGGAGCTGCTATTGGTTAATAAAGCGCGCCAACATTAGCGTCTATTTTTATATCCAATAAAAATTACGAACATATATGCTCTAGGGAAGATATTTCCTCCATTTCTAAAGAAAAGCGCGCTACTCTGACGTCATTTGTTTGTCTCTTCTAATTAATAAACAACTCACCTCGCTCATTGTTACCCCCTCCTATTGGCAGTTTCAGTGAGGTCGTGTAAACTTATTTGCTAACAATGCTTATAGTTAACAAGCATCTCAAATCATTGTCATACAATAATGTTAAGTTACACTACAATCACTCTGGCATTCACAGTGTTGTGATATAAAATACTGCCTCAAAGTTAGTCAATGAGTGAGCAAGTTAATAAGTGCATTTCTAGTGCAATGAAAAGTGCCTTACTCCGAGCGAGTTTGTAATGACTGCAGTGACTTGCAGCAAGTGCTACTGCAGAGTGTAAGTTTTGTGTTCGTCTCCCCAGTGAGTGAACCGTCCAAAAGAGGAGGCTACGTCGCGAAGGAAGTGTAGTTATGGGGAATTTAGCTAGTTCACATTTGTGTAATGACAGTTGAAAAACTGGACAAAGTCGCAATATTAAGTCCCATAAATGTGCTGAAGCAATAAGTCATGATTTTTATACACTGCAGAATTTTCTGTTACAGTACATTAGATTTCACATGCACACATCTTCATAGACCTTACTGGAGAGTTCATTTAACCTTTAGAGCAGTTCCATTTCCAAACATATTAAACCTGTTCTACATAAAAATATAGTTAAGACCAATTTCACATTTTTAATAACTTCTTTCATATTTAACAGTGAAATTGAAAACATTCAATATTGTATGTGTTTTACATGTACAAGTGCACATGTTAGTTTTTGAAACTGATCACTTAAATTCTCAACCTTTTCCAAACTGCTGATTGGCATGAAAGAAACAGTGCACTTTTTTTCCAAGTTCTCAGCAGTTGTTTGAGAGAGGTCATTGGGACACAGGAAAAGAGCATGAACAAAAATATAAGGGGGATGTGAAAAGGAAATAAGGTGAATGAAGTATTCCTGTTAGGAAGTGATTTTATGTTCTAATGAGATACTCTATTTTTATCACATAGAAAAAATATTAATTAGCATCTGCTGTACAATTGATGACACATTTCCAGAAGTCAACTAAGTCAAGAATCATGATTTTTCAGGAAATTAATTTTTTTTAAAAATATTTAGCTCAAATTTGCAATATTTATTTGTTAACAAATTATTAATATTTTTAATTTAATATAAACAGCAATGTTTCTGAAAGAAAACTGTTGTTCCATAATACTTTCATTTTCATGACAATTCAGACACAGAAACAAACTTCAGAAGTTTGCAATACTCAGCATCTAACACAACAGCCAAAGGTCTTAATGTTACAGAGTGTCACAAAACTATAAAACAATTCATTTAAATAAAAGAGTAGTACTTCAACGGATACCAGAACACTGTGGAGTAAAAGTACTGCCAATTTTCTGGACAAGAAAGGTAGCAATATTACATCAAAATCATCTCATCCTCTGTCCTATCACTCTATCAAAAGAATAATTACTTTAACATGCAACATAAAGAGTATTATGTATTAAAAGCAAAAGGAAAACAATGAGAAAAACTGCAAAATCATTTGACTAGAATTACCAAGAAAATCCTCACTGGCAATTTTTAGGTTATAACTGCCTCAATAAACATCTGCACAGGATTGACAGCAACAGAATCTCCTATATGTTCTTTCTGTAAATTTGGAGAAGATGTGGAGCACCTACTTTGCTCCCCCCACCTTTGACCAACTTAACAATCTTTCATCAAAATACTGGCATGCAAGAAAGCAAATGACTTCATTGCCAACTGTCAAACTTTAGAAACCAACCAATCTCTTCAGAAGTTCCAGAACATTTTTCTTTTTTAACACCTAGTATTCATTAAAGTCATCTGTATAAGTATTTTTGGCAAACATTTTATGCATAAGAACTCTGTTCCCTCATAATGAATGGAAGCTTGGTCTTTATGTTTGCTGCACTCTTTTTGTAATGTAAAACTCTCCAATATCTTTCAAAGAGCTTGAGAGTCTCTTGTTGTTATTGTATAGTATGATATTCTGCTGGCACCAGTTCCTGCACATCTTTTCAATTCTTCCAAACACTGTCTCAAAAGTATATCTCCAGATGAGGAAAGCTGTTCTATTTTATTAAACACTTCACTCTTCTGGACATAATAATGGCGGAAGTATTGTTTTAGTTAGTAACAAACTTGAGTGTCTTTCATGACGTAATCCCTTCTGATCCTGTTTTGAAGAATCCTTTCTTTGAGATGGCAGAGAAAATCATTATGGGCTGATGCAACTTTATTTAATCATTCTCCTGACTGATCTTCTATCCAGGAACATATTTGAGTGTGCTTTCCCATTTTGAGTGTTTACAACAATAATGAATGTTAGGTTGTACAGCCAAATCTGCCTAGAATAAAAGGTTTCTGAAATTCTGATCATGAGCGGCTGATTTTGTTGCACATAAAATGCTGCTTTTATTACACTTTTCCCCCCCTTTTCCTTCGAAATTTCATAAAATGTTTAGCACTAATTCTGTGTGGTTTGTAATGTTCCACAAGGTCAACTTTCTCAACTGGTGATATGCATTCCCGTACCCAGAAAAAAATTTCGGGGAGGGTTTTCCACAAGTAGATCTAAACTTAACAGTACCCCATACCGTTACCATGTACCTACTCTGTAGTATATAGACGTTACATGGATAAGAAAATTGCTGAGACATTAAATAGACAAGAAAAACTCACCAGAATGAGGATATTTCACCTTTCAGCACAAAACATGAAGACTGCTTCGAAAACCGGAATGTATGGTTACCTTACCTATGCAAGGCAACGATATTGTTTCCTTTTTTCTTGTAAATGTGCTACTAGCAATAGACCTACTGTTATCTAACGACATTTTCCCATATTGGTTTGCTATGAATTTAAATAAATAAAACTGTCAAGTTTTGGGGGGGGGGTTGAACCCTAAAAAAACCCTCTAAATACGGCCCTGGTGATATGGACATTTGTATTTTGATTTTTAATTCCTTAGAGAATGAACATGTAACTGTTTATCCAGTCCACATAAAGCCTTGTGCTCTTAGCCCTCCCATAATGACTATCTCTACACTTTGTCTTAATAAATGTAACAATGGATGTTTCCACCTCAATGTCTCTTCTTTGATGTGAGCACCATCTTTCTTCTCTTTCTTCTGCTCACCCATAGCATCAAAATGTTTGGATAGGTTGCTGTTTTACTTAAATCTATTTATTCCTGTTATGGATGAAAATGACTGAAAAGGGACCATCAATCAAGTTAAGAAAAGTTGAAACTGAATTAGCACACTGAAATATGTAAAACCCTTGAATATTACATCCTATTGTGCATCTATATATGAGTTACAGGGTGGTATAGATGTGCAGGTGGAGATTGTCAAGTGTCCAATCGGAATGAAGTTCTCTTGAACTGCTAGTGCATTGTGTTGCTGTGGACATTGTTACTGTTGGGAAGCAGCGAGAGAGCACTGACAGTGAGTGCAATGAATCTGGTACTGTGATTTGTGTATGGATCGTTCCAAAGCATGCTTCTGCCTATAAAAATATCCTTTTAACGTAGTGAATGCATTATATAATCACATTTAAGAAAAGAATTTCCAGATCTCTGTTTTAACCAAAGAAGATGAGACAATGTTTCAATATTTAGTAGATATACTAAATGTCTGTCTGATACTAATACAGAAATAATATATATATATATATATATATATATATATACAGACTTTAGATATAAATGAATACAAATCTCGATCAGAATCGACATTACCATCATCAAAACACGAATCAACATCAGAGGTCCACAGAGCCTAGAAAAACATAAGAGTAGAATTGTTATTGGAAGAAAAAAGAAAGGTTATAAACACATGATTGAGTGCAAAGAAACGGAAGCTAAAGCAAACCTTTCCTCACTTATTGTGGTACTCTCTGAAAAACAGGTATCCTCGATTGCAGCATGAGAAGCAGTTGTACTACTTTAAGGAAGGTATTGCAAAATCGGACTCTATTGGCAAGTCATCTTTTAATTTAACAGTCACAGATAAACATAAGTAATTGTACAAGTTGGTGTCTATGAAAATTATGGAAGTTCGTGCAAATAATTTGATAGTGCAGAATATGAGCTTACAAAAATGGAGCCATGAAGAGTCCAAATCACTTGATTTACCTTTGTCAGCAAGTGCAACATGGGTATGGAATATCAAGCAACATTTTCACATAATTCATGAAAAATTACACAGTTTTGTCACAAGAAAAGAGAATAAGATGAAATTACTAATAATATACTGCATTCCTGGAGAAAAGAGACAATATCGCTTATATGGCAATATAGTGTTCATAATGTGTATAATGAACATCAATCTGGCATCAATAAATGCATTCCAGAACATTTGATCACCATAGTAAGAACATAGTATGTGGTGTTATACAATCACATAGTGCACAGACACATTCATTCACAATTATGCTAATTGTATCATACATGGGACACCTCCTTTGCTGTCTGTTTATCATGCTGCAGATCTATGCCACCAAGCCAAGCTGTCCTGCAGGCTATATTTGAAGCCCTTAATTTAATTGTGCAGTGGTCAAAATCTGGAAAGTGGAAGAAGACCTTTTCCCTATATTTCTGGAATTGGCATTTTTACCTTGAACTGTTTACTGTTGGATTCCTGGGTGCCTCACAAAGATAATCATTTAATACAGGAAGTACTTTCATTAAATAACTATGAACCTCAAAAGTTAAAAAGTGCAAATTATTCCAGCAAAAACAACCATTAGGCATTTTTTCCAAATGTTCAAAACAATGCATCGACATATCTGTGATTTTGTTGTGTTAAATAACATTGATGTGAACTTGCAACAGTTAAACAATGCTCCCAAATGGATGGAAATTAGCAGGTGTGATTAGCATGAACGAATTTTTTGAAAACAGCACAGACTATTGTATTAGGAAAGGAACTGGTACTTGCAAATTCCATGGAGGACAATAATTGTGATCATTTTTTTTTTTTTTTTACTTGAATGCACCTGGTGCAAGAAGCTTTTGTGTTTTGAACATTTTGTTTCTTAATTTCATTATCATTCACAGAAGATTTAATATGTTGAAGAGGATTAAACAGGACTGCCACATTATTGGTGAGTACGTAAAGGTTTAATCAATACATACTCATACATATAATGTTTAAATTTTCACAGGTTAGTATTTAATTGTGTCTTTAAAACATGTATAAATTAATTACAAGTTTTGCAATTACTGCGTTATGATTTAAAAGAAATTAATACGGAGTTTAACAGGCGTACATTTATAAGGTTCACTGTGCTCACAGTCAGTGCTTTCTCTCTTACCCACTTCCCAAAGATAAGCGTCCACAGCAACCATCACTCTAAGCCCCACCCGCACATCTTTTCCACCCTGTCACTCGTGTGTATATATATATATACACATACAGAGCGGTCCCTCAGCCATCTGGCCGGTAGTGTTCTGCGTGTTCTGCGTGCGATCCCTCAGCTATCTGGCCGGTAGTCGTGATGCGTGTTCTGCGCACTATATTCAGTGTATCTGTTTATTATTCTCATTATTGATACTGATACCATATTATTACTGATTTTATGATGATTATTACGATATATTGATTATCTATTGAACAAACATAATTACTTTTTATTTTATCAGTACTAACCTTTTTCACAGTCTGTGTTGAAAGTGGTGTCCTTTGGCAGATAAACATTCTTGGCGCCTTCTGATGAAATTACCATTCACATGCATAAGTTCTTGTTGCGTAATTTCCCTAATTTCTGTTCTTATATAGTTTTTAAGATCGTCTATGGTGCAAGGATTATTCCTATAGACTCATTTTTGAGAGTTCCCCATGGGTAAAAGTCACACACAGTAAGATCCAGCAATCGAGCCAGTCATAACCCTTCGCTTCTTTTTACAACTTACAACATTAAATGATCCTGTTCTCTTCATTTTATTCACCAGATATCTGTTTCTCTACTCAGAACTGGAGCACCAGGAAATTTATAGTGAAATTGCCTACACACCTGTCTACATGAGTTGGTTTTCACATACGTGTCATACATAAAAAGTCTTTGTTCAAATGAAAATTTGAGTACCATTTTTGGGTTGTAATAATCCGATAATTCAATTGCACACAAATACACACATGTCTTGCGTCTATACACAAGAAGCAATAACAACTGACTGAAACCAGCTGCCACATGTCCGATAAGTGGAAGAGCCCGTGGCCTTGAGTTCATTCAGACGTGTCGCACAAGACTACCGTGCAATTCCCGGCCAGAGCGCTGAGGGACCGCTCTGTATATATATATATACACACACACACACTTGATAGGATGTGATATATGAGGGTTTTACATATTTCAGTGTGCCCTTTTGAATGGTGTATAAATTGGTTTCAAATTTTCTTAATATTGATTGATGATCCCTTGAGCATAAACATGCACAATCTGTCCAATTTCTCACCTTACAAAGTACTCTGTTAATAGCCTAGCTCATGGATTCTCTACTTTTCTAAGTTGATTAAAATTTGTAAGAATTTTGTATAGCATTATGGAAAGAAATATACCTATACATACAACAATGGACATCTTCTACAAAATGCAACAGTAACCTTAACTCAGTTAAAGAAATGGTTCAGCAGCAATGGCTTAAAATTAAACACTTCAAAAACATGTTTTATGCATCTCTGCAATCGAGACAAAGGGATGGCCTATAACCTACCAATCAACCAGACAGACACTGCAAAAATATTAGGAGTGTATCTAAATAAACAATTAAAATGGGACGATCATATTCATTACATTAACAAAAAATTAAACATAGCTTGCTTCAACATGCGTTGCATAGCCCAGGTTACTAACTTAGAAACTAGAAAAATTGTTTATTTTAGTTATTTTCACTCTATAATGACATATGGAATCATACTCTGGGGTAACGCAGTGGGATGGAACACCATTTTCAAATGCCAAAAAAGAATCATACGTATAATGTCTCAAGTTGGATCAAAAGAACCATGTAGAAAGCTATTTAAAAAGCTTAAAATACTAACACTACCATCTCAATATTTATATGAATTAAACAAATATATCCATACTAATTATGATAACTTGCACAACTTACAATATCAACATAATTATGGAACCAGAACAAAAAACAATTTAAAACCATCCATGCATAGGCTTAAACTGTACGAAAATAGCCCACTATATGCAGGTGTAAAAGCGTATAACAAACTACCAAACCAAATTAAAGCCATAAAGGACCAAGGTTTATTTAACAGGACATTGAAAAGCTTCTTAATAGATAAGGCTTACTATTCAGTAACTGAATACATAACCATGTAAATAGTAGAATGTAACAATAAAATTAGTTTTATAAATAGTACTCTCTAAGGTTTGTAATGTTTATTTAATTAATGTATTTATTATACTTGACGAGTCACCTGTTTACTGAGCTTTGCTCAACTGATATGTAAGCGTTTTGTGACAATAAAGCATCTTATCTTATCTTATCTTATCTTACAAGTTGACAAGTATTTGTTTCTTTGTTTACCACTGAAAGTTATCTTCTTCTACTTTTGATTTATTTTGATAAAGCTTATCATGGAAATGAATGATGTCCTCTGAACTCAGCAATCCTATCTTACAGGATAGTTTGGCCTCCCAGCGTGGGCACAAGTGATTTGAAATCTAGGATGAGTACTGGGATATTTTTTACATACTTGCATTTGTTTTTATTCCAATTGTTTTTCTCTACCTGCTTCTCCCTAATCTTCTACAAGAACACTATACAGAGCAAGAATGTCGACATAAATAGGAAGTACAGCTCAAGTTTCTTCTGGGAGGAAAGATTAACAGTTGACTTCTGTCCATGCATATAAAGACTTAGTGCTGTGTTAGAAGAAATCTTGGTTTTCAGTCCTGGATGTTGTAGTGACATGGTAGATCAGAAAAGCAATATTACATATACAGATAAGACCATGCCTTCTAAGTGCTGTAAAAGAGAAAACTAATTTAGTCAAAAACTGACTAGTGAGTTTTGAAAAAGCTCTTCAATTCAAAGATTACACCACATTTGAGTGTTAAAAATGGCATTTTCAAAAATTGTTCATGTACTTCAACATCAGTTTGGATTACTAGCAACCAAAATGGAGTTATTGTTCTTGTACAACATATGCAATTAGAGCTGAAATATTCTATATATTAATGAAGTGGTGTCACTCTGGGACAATCATATTTGCTTTGATTTATAGCAGGTGCAGCCATTGCTGAAACTATTAATTAGTGAGGCTTTCTATAAGGAAAACAATTTAACGGCAGTACCCTCTAATTTACAATGGCCGATGTTACACTAATGTCAACCTTACAGCTGGAATTACTAGTTTGAAGCCAGTCAGTAAGTCTTATGAAGCAACACTTCTGGATTAAATCACTTTCCAGCACTAAATATACTATCACATTATATTTAACACAAAACTGTGTTGCAAAACCAACTCAGAAATTGTGGAACACTTGTGTAAGGAGTAAAACAATTCCAGATAAATGCACAAGTGGAACATAATGGCATCTATACAACTAAGGATTAAGGTAAAGCCTGTGTTGCCAATGTAACAACTGCAATTAACACTGACTACGGCCATATCTTTATCATGGGTATATTTAAAAAATCTGATGTGTTACACTCACATGACTTTCTCTACTCTTATACAAACTATTTTTACAAACGCTTATTCTCTATCTACTTCATGTTAATCGAGATAAACATTTGCAGGCACTATCTTATTGCTAATTTTCTTGTAGATGTAAGGGGAATATATATTTACAAGGGCAATATAGAAATACAGTAGCCTTTAAGCATAGACATTACTCTTAATAGCTGGTTGCTATGTGTAGCACCATTCTCTTTGCCACAGATTAATACTCTTTGCATATCCAAGACAAAAAAAATGAATAATGAATTCCCATTTGAGAAAATAAGTATTGAAAAATTTAAGGGAATAACAAGCAATATCTCGAAAATGGTTCACTTAACAAACAAAATGTATATGACATAAATTGTGTATTTTAATGCAATCTACATTTTTTGTGTAGTAAAATTTTGTCTATCTCTTATGGTTTACCAGTTATGCAAAAGTCGTTCACAATGAAGAATACTTTATGACACATTCCCAGAAAATTCAAGATATACATTTTATTTGTCATGAAAATATCTTAAACATATGATATTTCAATAAAAATCGTTAAGAGCCATTTTTGAGGAATTTAAAATTTTCAAAAAATGTTCTATGTAAAGGGTAATCTGGGGTGGGGGGATTTTCTTGAAAACCTTCGTGTCGCATCTCTGAAAGATACTGAACCTAAATACCAAGTTTGGTGTTTATCCGACTGTTCATTTCTGAATTATGCTGTTCACAGAGAGACAGACACACACACGGACATGTTTCCAAAAATGCTTTTTTTGGATTCAGGCGGTCTCAAAACATATATTTCCGGTGAAATCTCAGTATCGAATTTTTGGGTGGAATACAATACTTCCCCTACTTGCTGTACGTAGTAGAGAAAGTAAAAACAGTTGATGGTATTCATGTCAATTGAACAGACAGTATGTCACCAAATATAACCAGAGAGCATTATCATAGGAGAAATATGTCACAGTTGGCTTTTCGTGAATTGCATTCTCTTTACTCTTGGCTTTATTGTATTTTTATGCATTACAGATACTCAGATGAGAGCTAAGAGACACAGGCTGGAAGGGACTCAAATGGAGTAGCAAAGGTTCTTTGATAAGTCTGGTAAATTTACATGAAATTGTGGGAAATTTGGTTAAGTGGCAAGAGTGATTTGTATAATGCTTTTAGACAAATTGTTTCAGGTAGATGTAAAGTTAAGTTAATTGTTGAGAGCTATCTGAAGTGATCAGTCACATGTGCAGTAGAAAATGGAATTAAACAAGTTTTGTTATGTTGTTAAACATTTCCATTTAAAGTGTTGGACTGCAAAGCTGAGTTAAAGTTATGCAGACTCAGAACTGTCATTAAAGACCCTTTATTTCTGGATGAATAAGGTTTAAACATGGTCGAAGATGAAACACACTCCAATGATATTGCAAGTGCAAATATCGTGCACAAAAATTAAAGCTGTGTGTATGTTGGGTGGTGCAATTGCTGACTTGATCAAAAACACATTCAGAAGTACAGTACAGTACAGTACAGTACAGTGTCTGGCATTGTTTAATTGCAATCTGCTGGACTTCTTTTACAGATTCGTGACTGGATGAAACTTGGGTCCACCATTACACATCAGAGATAAAGTAGCAGTGAAAACAATGGACTAAGGTTGGTGAGAGCATACCAAAGAAGTGGAAGGCTGTTATTTTGGCTTGAAAGATAATGGCCACAGTTGTTTGGGGATTCCCAAGGTATAATCCTGATATATTACTTGGAAAAAGGCCAACAATACCTGGGGACCATTATGCTTCATTAATAAGTTGTTTAAAACATGCACTTAAGAAGAACAGTCGAGATTGGCACACAAGAAAGTGCTCTTTCACCAGGACAATGCTCCAACCCTACAGAAGCAGTCACAATGGCCAAAGTGCATGATTTGGACTTAGAAATGAAACGTCATCCACCATGTTCTCTACTGTTTTCTTATTCAAAAGTTGAAGATTTGGTTTGGTAGAAAGAAATGAGGTTGTGATTGTCATCAGTGACTATTTTACAAAATTTGATAAATCCTATTATTCTGAGATGAAAAAATTGGAAAGTTACTAGTCCATGTGTATAGACATTGATGGAAACTTATGTTGACAAAGTTATGTTGCTAAACAAAAAAAATCTGATGTGTTATACTCACATGACTTGTACAAACTACTTTTACAAACGCTTATTCTCTATATGCTTCAAGTTAATCGAGATATCGAGATGTAAATCTTATTGCTTATTTTCTTCTAGATGCAAGGAGAATTGCTCGGCTTTAAGCGATAGTCAAATATTTTAAGAGGTGGTTGCTATGTGGAGTATTCCATTCTCTTTGCATTACCAGGACAAAAAAAAAAAAGAATAACGAATTTGAGAAAAAGTACAAGTATGGAAAATTTAAGGGAATAACAAGCAATATCTCGAAAATGGTTTACTCCAAAAAAAAAATGTATGTGACATAAATTGTGTATTTTAATAACATTTTTTGTGTAGTAAAATTTTGTCTATCTCTTATGGTTTACCAGTTATGCAAAAGTCGTTCACAATGAAGGATACTTTTGGAGACATTCCCAGAAAATTCCAGATATACATTTCATTTGTCATGAAAATATCTTAAACATATGATATTTTAATCAAAATCGTTATAGCCATTTTTGAGAAAATTAAAATTTTTGAAAAATGTTCCATGTAAAGGATAATGTGGGGTGGGGGGATTTTCTTGAAAACCTTCGCGTTGCATCTCTGGAAGATACTGAACCTAAATACCAAGTTTGGTGTTTATCCGACTGTTCGTTTCTGAGTTATGCTGTTCACAGACACACACACGTTTCCAAAAATGCTTTTTTTTGGATTCAGGGGGCCAAAACATGCATTTCCTGTGAAATCTCGGTATGAATTTTTGGGTGGAATACAATACTTCCCCTACTTACTATACATGGTAGAGAAAGTAAAAAAGATTTTTACCAAACTTTTCAATCACCCTCATACTATTATATAACTTACATAAAATGTATTGTAATGAACACAAGTAGATAAAGACATGCACATCATAAATGCTTTTGCTTTTTTGGCTCTCTTGCAAAACATCTCCATATATTTGCAAAATCATTGTGCACTTCTCAGTATAGGGAAAGAAAGCTAGTAAAAGTGATTTACTAGCTGAGAGAGTATTTGGAGTAGTAGAGAAAGCTTTGCACAAAAAGATGGAAATTATGTATATGCACTTAATAGAAGGTATCTGCATATTGTTTTAGAACGTGCATTGAATTAAACGTGGAGTTAATACACGCAACACCTGTATTGCTCTTATGGCTAACATACAACACATGATAGTGAACCAAAATAGCCAGGGCATGCCTGAGAGTTGAGGAACAAGCTCATTTTAAAGTGGTGGTTCAACTTTGAAAATGATGCTGAAGTTCTATTTGTGTGAAGGTGTGAGTTTGCAACACAATTGATAATTTACACAGCTTTGTGATACATTTAAACCCAGGTAACATTTGTGATGTGCACAAGGGAAGATTCAGAAGACCTTGTACAGCTACAGTCCTGCTATGGTCTCAGTAAAATTTGCAATATCACCTCAGAAGTGTGCTACACAAGGTGCTTGGGAGACAGGGAGGTTACCAGTATGAGTGTACACATTCTGAAAGCCACATAAGTGTACATACCATGCACACAGTAAATGAGGACCATTGTAACTGCCAAATGGAGTGAATGGTTTCAGCATATGGTAAATAATGATGAGTTTTTGAACAAAGATAGTGGTCTAATGAGGTTCAACTGAAATTTAATGAAGCAGTGAATCATCATAATTGCATTTAGTGGGCATTCAGAAGATCCAAATCCTCATGTCTATATGACAGTCAATGTACAAGAAGTGAATGTCTGGTGTGGACTGTCATCTAGGACATTCCTTTAAAGGTACATTTACTGGTACCAGGTATCTGGAAATACTAAGCACATCAATTTTGCCACTATACATGCGTCTAATAGAAACTAAGTTTTTCTAACAACAACACAAGGTACCCTCATACTACCAACGAGGTGTGGAGGCTTTCTTAGTTGAGAATTTGCAGGAAGTTCCCAGCATGTTCACCATATACAGGATGATTTATGAAGAACTGACACATTCTTTCTTTAGTTATTCTGTTCAAAATTCACTCAATGCCCTAATTTTAGCACCAAATTAAGCAGAATGTTCTGGAGTTTCAATTGCCTGTCACTAGATGCGCAGACGTTCATCTTTTATTCGTATTGTCAGCAACTGCTTTTGAGATTATGTTCTAGTCAACGTGAAAATGGAGTACACATTAAATGAACAACTCTTCCTTGTAAAGCAATACTGGATTACGAATTTAATTACAGCTACTCAAAGGGCATACCAGAGAGAATTTGGTGTTCGGAATCCTCCCCAATGAAACACAATACTGGGACTGGAAAACAAATTGGAAACAACTGGCTGGATATCTGGTGAGTGAAAAAGGCAAAACTCATTCATCTAGGCTTTACACTGTTGTTGTTGACGTAAAAGCACGACTGGATTAGTACCCAAAAAATCATTAAGACGTTTGTCGCAGGAGACAGGGTACAGCTATTCAATGTGTCAGAACTGTGAAAAGTGCAGGCCTAAAGCCGTATAGGATTACGGTTGTCCAGCAGTTACAGGAACCAAATAAGGATAGACGACTGAATTATTGTTGTTGGTTTCAGGCGTTCATTGTGCAAAATCCTGTCATATTGTCCATCACATGGTTCACAGATGAAGCATGGTTCCATTTATCCGGCTATGTGAGCTCAAATAACTCACGCTATTGGGCCAGCGAAAATGCACATGTTATTCATGAAGCACCTATGCACCCGGTTAAAATCAGAGTTTGGTGCGCAATACCCACACAGAGAATACTGGGAGCAATTTTGTTTTAAAACAATATAAGCACTACAAAGTACCGATGGATTTTCATGGAGTTGCTGAGCAACTAGACGATGTAGAGCTGAGTCAAGGATATTTTCAGCAGAACGATGCTACATGCCATACATAAAGTGAATCCATGGCACTAATTGCATGTTTATTTGACGACTGGATAATTTCCAAGAACCTGTGGCCACCGAGATCTCCGGATTTGACATCACAGACTTTTTTCTATGGGGTTACTTAAAAGACAGGGTTTATGCCACATGTCCCCAGGCATTTAACGATCTGAAGCACAACATTACACAGGAGATTCATGCTATTGACAACAGAGTCCTCCAACAAATGGCCACTAACATGGAATGATGTGTTGAGTTGTGCCTTATGCAGGATGGAGGACATTTTCAACATTTGCTATAGAGGTAAATAATCTTCCAAAATTCCTCTGCATTTCATGTATAATATGTTGTCGATAGCATAACTCATTTTGAAACAATTAAAGAAATGAATCTGTCAGTTCTTCATAAATCACACTGTATAACACCTCTGAACTTTTACTTTTTGGGGAACTTGAAGGATGCCATATATTACAGGAAACCATGTACACTGGAGAGTCTTCGTCAAGAAATTACAGCAGCATGTGCAGAAAACCCCATGGACATATTGACCAACCATTTGCCATTGTGATATGGGTCTGGCCAATAATGACAATCATTTTGAGTATCAAAAGCAGCTCAACTAGTGCAGGAAGCTTGTATTAAACCTGTGAATTATAATTAAAGTACATTACTAGCATGCAGTAAGGAATTTGTTTTTGTTAATATGTGTGTATATGTGCGTATGCATCAAAATTGCTTAATATAAATCTAATTGTTTAAAAAAGAAATATTTTTGTTGATTCCTGTAAAATTAGGATTCTGGGATTTAATATGTTTTGAAACTATGCTCCTTGTTTCTACTGTTGATAAATTACTTCTACACTATGTGATCAAAAGTATCCGGACACCCCCACAAACATACATTTTTCATCTTAGGTGATTTGTGCTGCCACCTACTGCCTCGTACTCATTATCCGCGACCTCAGTAGTCTTTAGACATCGTGAAACAGCAGAATGGGACGCTCCGTGGAACTCATGGACTTCGAACGTGGTCAGGTGATTGAGTGTCACTTGTGGCAGAAGTCTGTACGCGAGATTTCCACACTCCTAAACATCCCTAGGTCCACTGTTTCTGATGTGATAGTGAAGTGGAAACGTGAAGGGACATGTACAGCACAAAAACGTACAGGCCAACCTCGTCTGTTGATTGACAGAGACCGCCGACATTTGAAGAGGGTCATAAAGAGTAATAGGCAGACATCTATCCAGACCATCACCAGGATCCACTCCAAGTACTATGACAGTTAGGCATGAGGTGAGAAACCGTGGATTCCATGGTCGAGCGGCTGCTCATAAGCCACACATCATGCAGGACGCCTTGCTTGGTGTAAGGAGCGTCAACATTACACGATTGAACAGTGGCAAAACGTTGTGTGGAGTGACGAATCACGGTACACAATGTGGCGATCCGATGGCAGGGTGTGGGTATGGCGAATGACCGGTGAACGTCATCTGCCAGCGTGTGTAGTGACAACAGTGAAATTCTGAGGTGGTGGTGTTATGGCGTGGTCATGTTTTTCCTGGAGGGGGCTTGCACCCCTTGTTTTGCGTGGCACAATCACAGTGCAGACCTACATTGATATTTTAGCACCTTCTTGCTTCCCACTGTTGAAGAGCAATTCAGGGATGGCAATTGCATCTTTCAACACGATCCAGCACCTGTTCATACTGCACGGGCTATGGCAAAGTGGTTACATGACAATAACCTCCCTGTAATGGACTGGCCTGCACAGAGTCCTGACTTGAATCCTATAGAACACCTTTCGGATGCCGACTTCGTGCCAGGCCTCACCGACCTACATCGATACCTCTCCTCAGTTCTGCACTCCGTGAAGAATGGGCTGCCATTCCCCAAGAAACCTTCCAGCACCTGATTAAAAGTATGCCTGCGAGAGTGAATGCTGTCATCAAGGCTAAGGGTGGGCCAACACCATGTCATTTTCAGCCAGGTGCCCGGATACCTTTGATCACGTAGTGTATGTGCTCTCTTGCAGAAATCCATCTGTAGGCAAGTGTTAAGAGTAAAAATAAATCATTAACTTTCATACAAAATGTTTTGTTATGAAAAATTTAGGTGCAATCTACATTCTGATTAAAAAGCTTTGTTACAACTTTCATTGGCAATAAAAAAATCTTGGTGAAATAACTAATGTTTAATGACTCCTTTAGGATTTAAAGAGTGCTCGTCAAGCATGTGAAACCAATCATAACAGCTGCAAGTTACAGCTTTGAAATTTCTGCATAAAAGTCCTGTTAATACACTCAGTATGCATATCTATGGAAATGAACACCTTTAACCATTTACAAGTTGTTAGAAGTATTTATTATGATGATTTATTATAAGATGGAACCTTACAATAAACATTAAAGTACTGAATTTATTTAAAGGTGAGTCGGAATTGTTACACTAACATCACTTAAGTTTACTCACTTAACATGTTTCGGGAAACCGTTGTTCCCATCCTCAGAAGGTTAATTCGACTGGCCCGTGTTGTTGGTGTTTCCGTTTTTTGGACTGGATCCTGTGGTGGCATCTTGTGATGGAGAAATGTACTTCCAGAGAGGATTTGGTGGCGGCAAATCAAAATCCATTAGATGTGTGTTGTGTTTTAGAATGGTGATCTTCTCCCATGCATCTAATTCGGCTGCAAATTTGGCTGGTTTGACTAATGTAATATTGGGTTTGATGTTGTGATTAGTGATCCAAAAATGGTGTGAAACTGCAGATTTGTCCATTTGTTTGTATTTAATACATCTCATGTGCTCCTTTAGCCTAGTTTCTAGGTTTCTTTTTGTCTTACCTATGTATACTTTATTGCAATCTGAACAATTGATTTTATAGATTCCAGCTTTTTTGTCTTGTGGAATGGGGTCTTTTAACTTGTTACAAAGTAATTTCTCTATGTTAAATTTGTTCTGTGGAGCTAGGCTGATGTTATGTTTCATGAAAATCTTCTTAAATTTGTGAAAAGTTGCTGGGTGGTATGTGAATTTCTTGAACTTTAGCTCTTTATCTTGCTGGCTGAGATTTGTTGTGTTTCTGATGTGCATCTGTCGTTTGAATTTTGCAATTTTTTTGTCAATAGTTGTTTTGTTGTACCCATTATGTATTGCTGTGTCTACTATATGCTGGTATTCTAACTGGTATTCTTTTTTATTTAAGGGGGTATATACCAGTCTATGTGTTAGGCTGTTTAGTACTGCATGTTTGTGTGTGGTTGGATTGAAACTCTTATTTTTTATGTAATTAGTAGAGTGTGTTGGCTTCCTGTATATGCCAAAGGTTAGGTTCTTTTGTTCTCTGATGATTTTTAGGTCTAAAAATGGTAGCATGCCTTCTTTTTCTATTTCTATGGTGAATTTTATTGACTGGTTCTGTAGGTTTAGTAAGGCTAAGGAGTCTTGTATGAACCTGTTAGGGACAACAGCGAAGATGTCGTCAACATATCTGTGCCAAACTTTAAACATGTATGGAAAGGAAGTTGTTATGTGTGTTTCTAAGTAGCTCATAAATAAATCTGCCAAGAAGGGTGAAAGTGGGTTGCCCATGGTTAAACCAGTTGGTTGTTGATAGAACTTCTTATTGAAACTAAAACAATTTTGTGCAATGCATAAATTGGTAAGTTGTATGAGGTCTTCTATTTCTTCTTCAAGTAGGTTAGTCTGCTGTAGCCATTTCTTTAATTGACGCAGGAGTTGATCTGTAGGAACACTTGGAAATAGTGCAGTGACATCAAAGGAAACTAGTCTGTCTTCTGGTTCGAGTTCCAGGGATTTTATCTTCTGTATTAAATCTTCTGAATTCATTATGTTTTTGCTATTGAATTTTGGTAGTGAAGAGAATCTCTGTACTAACCATTTTGCCAGTTTGTAGGTAGGAGAATCAATATTGCTGACGATTGGTCTCATCTTATTACCCGGTTTGTGTATTTTAGGTAGAGCATACATTCTTGGTAAAGTGGGGTGGTCTGGTTTTAATCTAGATTTATCAGTGTCTGTTATTACAGTGACATTACAATATCAACGTAATTAAAGTACTGTTTAACCCTTTCACTGCGGATGTTGGAACAGTTCCGCCAGCGCTAATCACTACTCCCCTTGCGAATGGCATATCATTTGATCTCGATAAAACAACTTGCTGTGCGTAAAGAGCAAGCGATCTGACAGAGTCTTCTCTAAACAGTGTTGGTCTGCCATCTGTTGGGGTTATATTTACTCAAGCTGCAACACTTTTTCTGCTGTGTGGTACAATCTACAGCACAAAATCTAAAGCTATGCATGGTAACTTTCTTCCCGACATTTGCATGACGCAGAAACCCAACATGTGACTCTGGGAATCATGGGTGTTCAAAATGGTGGTATCTTCCAGCAAGCAGACGTGTATTGTGCAGGATGCGGATTTACTGGCGGAATTTGAAGCCTTATCATCTGAGTTTTCAGATTTTGAGTTTAATAGCAGTGAGAGTGAAAGTTGTATTGAAGATAATGTTATAAATAGTGAGAGTGACTGCAGTGATGTACAATCAGAACCCATGCAACATGCTAAAAGAAGACACATTGATTCTTCCTTCCAGTGGAATCAGGATATATTCAGGCCAGTAATTCATACTTTTGATGATAATTCAGGTATGCAAGCAGATTTGAATGAAAATTTCACAGTGGCTGATATTTACAAATTATTCTTTCCATTGCATATTATGCATCATGTTGCAAACGAGAGTAATAAGTATTTTAGTTTCTTGTGTGAGAAATTACCACCAAGCCCCCATTCTGGTTTACATACTTGGACAGATACTTCTCCTGAAGAACTTAAATTTTCTTTGGCTTGACAATACCTAAGACCAGAATAAAGAAACATACAATAGCAGAATATTGGACAAAAAACCCTTTCATTGCCACTCTGCAATTTTCAAACTACATGTCCAGGGATCGATATGTTTTACTTCTATGAGTTTTGCACTTCAATGATAATAAAATACAGGCTAAAGGAGACAGACTGCATAAATTAAGACCTATTATTGAGCATTTCAGATGTACTTTCAGTGAGCGAGTTATTCACACCTTTTCAAAATTTGTGTATTGACGAAAGCCTTAAGCTATTCAAAGGTCGCCTTTTGTTCAAACAACATATCCCTTCCAAAAGACACAGGTTTGGCATAAAAGTGATTGTGCTCTGTGATTGTGAGATTGGGTACATACTGGATTTCATTGTGTACACAGGCATTGCCACAGAAATTGTTGATGACTGAGAACTTGGGGTATCTGGGGTTGTGGAACAAACCCTCATTACAAAGTACCTGCATAAAGGGCACAACTTGCGGTTGGATAACTGGTACTCCAGTCCTCTTCTTTATAACTGGTTACATGCAAATGGAACAAATGCTTGTAGTACTGTTAGAAGGAAGAGAAAAGAAATGCCAAGACTGGCAGCAAAATTACACAAGGGACAAGTAGAATCTGCACATGCAGACAATATGTTGGCACTAAAGTGGAAGGATAGACGAGAGGTGTGTATGCTAACTACTTTCCATACAGACTCAAAGACCAACAGGTAAAGTTGACAAAAAGACAAACATTCAAATAATGAAACTTGACTGTATTATGGACTGCAATAAGAATATGGGTGCTGTAGACAGAACAGATATGATGATAGGCTGCCTCGAGTGTGTAAGGAAGACTTTGAAGTGGTACAGAAAATTCTTCTTCCGTCTATTAGATATAACTCTCCTAAATTCACATTCACTGTACAATGTAAAAACTGGTAAGAATATCAAATTGGCTGACCTTCAACTTACTCTAATTACAGAACTTTTCCGAGAATTCCATATACCAAGACTAACCAGTAAACCTGGGGGGCCTTTATCTGGTGACCAACTCCTAAGACTGACGGAAAGGCATTTTATCTTGCTTATACCAGAAACACCAAATAAAAGAAAGCCTGCCATAAGATGTCATGTATGCTCAACACCATCCTTGGCCCAAAAAAAAAAAAAAAGAAAATAAAGAAAAGAGACAAAGTACATGTGTGTCAAATGTGAAGCGAGTTTATGTTTACAGCCCTGCTTCAAAATGTACCATACCCAAGTCATATTTTGAAAGTGTTATATAAGGGTAGTAATTTCTTACTATGTATAATTTATAGTCATATCTGCTTCATACTTATAAAAATCTGATGTGTTACACTCACATGACTTTCTCTACTCTTGTACAAATTATTTTTACAAATGCTTATTCTCCATATGCTTCATGTTAATTGAGATATAGAGATGTCAATCTTATTGCTAATTTTCTTGTAGATGCAAGGGGAATATGGTAGGTTATAAGCGATAGTCAAATCTTTTAAGCGCTGGTTGCTATGTGGCGCATTCCATTCTCTTTGCATGTCCAGGACATAGAAAAAAATGAATAACGAATTTGAGAAAAAGTATAAGTATTGGAAAATTTAAGGGAATAACAAGCAATATCTCGAAAATGGTTCACTCTACAAAAAAAATGTATATGACATAAATTGTGTATTTTAACGCGATCTACATTGTTTGTCTATCTCTTATGGTTTACCAGTTATGCAAAAGCTGTTCACAATGAAGAATACTTTTGGAGACATTCCCAGAAAATTTGAGATATACATTTCATTTGTCATAAAAATATCTTAAACATATGATATTTTAATCAAAATTGTTAGAGCCATTTTTGAGAAAATTAAAATTTTCGAAAAATGTTCCATGTAAAGGGTAATCTGGGGTGGGGGGATTTTCTTGAAAACCTTCGTGTCACATCTCTGGAAGATACTGAACCTAAATACCAAGTTTGGTGTTTATCCAACAGTTCGTTCCGACTGTTTTCTAAAAATGCTTTTTTTGGATTCAGGGGGTCTCAAAACATGTATTTCCGGTGAAATCTCGGTATCAAATTTTTGGGTGGAATACAATACTTCCCCTACTTACTATACGTAGTAGAGAAAGTAAAAAGAATTCTTTATACATTAAACCTACCCCTGAATTGTTAATCAATTTCTGTTCATTAATATTTTGGCAAAATATAGCTTCAAAAAGTAAGACGTTGTTTAACAGCTTTCCTTTAATGTTTTATTTTTTTGGCTAATGGACAACCTTTGTGAACTGTGTTGCATGTGGTATTTTTCCCCTATTTTAAGACTCTTTATTTTTTAAAGGTATGAAATTAGCAGTCATCTACAACAACTTTGGTAAGTGTTTCAGGATATTTTATGTTAATTCTGCATGATATTACATAGAATATATTGGTTAATGTGTACTTAAATTAACTCAGCAGGGAGGTTCTGTGTGCTTGCTAATACCTCAGCAGTGAAAGGGTTAAACTGTAATTTGCATTTGGTTATTTTGGTACATTTTTTCTGAGCAATTGCTATTTTAACTTCACTGTGAATGTGGACTGGAATTTGAATTCATTTATACCTGGAACTTTATATTGCCTGTTATGGTTATTGTCTCACAGAGGAAACAATAAATTCTGAACAAACTACGCTTTCACAACTGGCAACTTGAGAAGAAATATTGTTGGGCTTATAGACTATGGTCTTGAACATTCTGACATTTTATCAAGAATTGAATCTGACATGCTCACTAGTGATCTAATGTATAGCAATCTATAACCTGGACTCATCATGAGATTGTTAAGCACAGACCTTGGCAAAATTTTGGGGTCTTCAAGATCCTTTATTCCATGGTCTATGAGGCTAAACATCATCTCTTCTCCTTAATAAATTCTGTTTGTCTTCATTGTTTTTCAAAGGAAGTCCTACTCTTTTCAGAGATAGTTCAAGAGTGCTATGCTCACTACAAAAGGTTACTGGATTGAAAAAGGCAAATGCTTGTTTTATGAATATATTCTGATACATTCTTACTTTACAAATTTCAGGTCCAGTTGTTTGTTAACCAGCAGCAGTTAAGTAACCACTTTTATAGATAATATTTTCTGTACACACCCACACAGAAACACATTCTTTCCCCTTTCTTTTTAAATTATAATTATTGATGTTAATGTTATTTCTATGTGCTTATTGAGTCTTCTATCTTTCTAATTATTTATTTTCACTGTTTAACAATTAAAATTTGGTTATAAATTGTACAGAAATAAATTAACTACCCAGACTTATTTATAGCATTCTCAATGGATATTTGCATTGCCTATGAAAACAGGAGCAACGTTGATTCACTTTTCGTTTTGTGTTATTGGTAACTGAACTTTGCCATGCAATTAAAATATTCAGTATTTTAATATCACTACTTTCACTTTTATTGAACTTCAAAAATATCAATTTGCAATTTTAGGCAACTATTTAACAAAGATCATTTGCAACTATAATCATTTAATCAGAAATGTGTGACCATATAATTTCATTCATAATATAAATTTTAGTTTAAAAATAAAATACATATAAGCTTGAGTTGCACTTTCACAAATCCAGCTTCTCTTATTGCTATTTATCAGAACATGTTTGGAAAACTTTTGCCCCCATCATCAGCTGCATGGAGGTTTTGGATGAATTTGTCCAGGAGACAAGAGTAGGAACTGCACCTAAGCCCAACCACACACCAACACAGTTGACATGCAGCTGATGGTGGGAGGCAAGAGCCTTCAAAACATGTTCTGATAAAAGAATAACTTAAGTGAAATTGTATAGTGAGTGTGAACATGTGACTCAAACTTTTATGAATTTTTTCAAGCATTTCACTGTGTTGATTCCCTTATAATTAATTTGGATAAAAAGGTATTTTTATCTTTTGCACTAACTCACACATCATTTATTAATTTCAAAAGCAAGCAATTAAAAGTAAATATCAAAATTATTTACAACAAACTAAGCAAAGAGATTAAAAGAAAATATCAAAAGTATTTTTCTTTAAAAAATGCTCATCATGCCAACAATCTGCAAATATCAGCTTCCAATAGTATTAAAGTTATTATTCATGCCAACTACGGCAATCTTAAGCGCATACAAGTGCACACTACAGTAACATTTTGCTTTAAATTTTGTTAAGACAAACTCTGGAAGTTATTTACATATTATCTAATGAAAATTGTTGCAATCCTTTGTATAAAATTCATTAGTACAGAAGAAAACTGAGGAGAATTGCTTTAAATCCAGTGTATTGTTGCACCTTATTGTTTTTATTTTCTATATTCTCTTTTTATAATGGGAGTCAGGAGGCAGCTTTAAGTCATCCACATAAAAACAAAGATGATTATTTAAGCTGATACCCTTATTTCATTGCTCTTCTGACTGGAGCGTGCAGTGTTATTGGAAGCTACAATGAAATATAGTATTGTTTCATCAGTCCATTTCTTCGGTATCCATGTTGTTATTATGCCGTGATGTGGAAGCTCGCTGGTATGTAGACTGTTGTGACTCATCATCAGAATCTGTGTCGTCTAGACCACTAAGGAAGGACTGAAGTAGATTTCCTAAAAGGATAACAAAATAGACGTTAATTTTAATACTGTTTCAAACCTGCGCTTTGATAAATTGTAACAATATGCAGCATATTGTATAAGCTAGTAAGTAGCTAAACTATAAAATACAAGCTTGATAGGTGATAGCTTATAATGTACGAGGGCTGATCAATAAAGACTGAGACTAATTTTTTTTCACAGATATTTATTACTCCATTTCAATGTTGACATGGTCTTTTTCAAAGTAGTCCTCTCCTACTTGAATGCACTTTTTATAGCGTCTCTGCCAGTCCTTGAACACAAGGTACAGGCCATTCTTTGTGAGGTCTTTGAGAATCGCCTCACTTTTCTTCAGCACTGCTTCAGTGCTCTCAAATCGAATGCCCCGGAGCTTTGCCTTTAGTGATGGAAATAAAAAGAAATCACAGGGGACAAGATTGGGGCTATAAGGCAGATGCGGCACACAGGTAATGTTGAATTTAGCCAAAAATTCCTGGACTTGATTTGCAACGTGAGGCCGCACGTTGTTGTGACAAGTTCTGGATGTTTCCTTGCAATGTGCTTCCTCGGTGTAGCCAATACTGATGTGTAGTATGCTGCTGTAACAGTGGTGTGAGTGGGAACAACAATCACAGCAGCTGTGTTGATGTTGACTTCAGTCATAGCAGAAGCCGAAGCACCAGGCCCACCTTGCTTAGCACAGAGGACTCGCTCTACTTTGAAGTCTTTGAACCACCTAAACACTGTTGCACGAGGTAGTGCATCTTCACCGTATGCTTGCTTCAGCTTTTCCAAAGTTTCAGAGGCTGTATGATTTAAACGAAAACAAAATTTTATTGCTCCTTTTGTGTCACCTTCATTTTGTGGTATGCGAAATTCAATTAGGGTCACCAATATACAGCATTACTACCAACCTACCGATACGAGAGTGCTGCCACCTATGGACATTATACATGAAATCCCGTTCTTTTCAAATATTCATGGTAGAGACAGGAAACTCTCAAGAAAGCTACATGAAAAAATCAATCTCAGTCTTTATTGAACAGCCCTCGTAATATGGCATCTACTTGTATTATTAACTTCCTCAATTCTAATAAACCAATTTTATATTTGTGTCACTCATTTCATTTACTTGTTAAACACTAAGAACAAAATTCAAGTAACATTGCCATCATCTTCAACTTTAGACTAAATGGCATGAACAATCTTAACCACTTTCTGCATTTGCTTGCAGACATCCGATGGCATCACCAGTCTGCTGAGGCCACTTAATTGAAGTCAAATTCATAATGAAATGACCTACATTTTTTGTTAAGTAAGTTTTTGTCTATCTCTTATGTTTACCAGTTATACAAAGTTAATTCCAAATGAAGAGGACTTTTCAGGCTATCCCCAAAAAATTCAAGATGTACATTTTATTTATCACAAAAATATCTTAAATATATTGTAGTTCAATAAAAGCATTTGAGCAATTTTTGAGAAAATAAAAATAATGAAAATTTTTCCATGTAAAGGGTAGCTTGGGGTGTTAGGGGATTTTCCAAATCATGCCACATCTTTGGAAGATACTGAGCTTAAACACTAAGTATGGTACTTACCTGAGCTTTCATTTTTGAGTAGTGCTGTTTACAGCCAAACACACAGAGACTGTTTTTTTTTTTTAATTTGAATTTATTGTACAATTCGTTCTACAATATATACAATGTATATTAATACATCACTCATACCCCTACATCTTATGTACAATTTGTCTTGGGTTTGTTTTTTTATTGAGCCACTCAGATTGCTTGGCTCCTAGGCCTTATCGCTCACTAAGCGGCCCTTGCCTCTCTTACTTTTCTAGACCATTTTTCCTTTACCTTCCTTAAAAATTCTCCCATGCCCTTGATTTTCCTTTCTTCTTTCCCTGTCAACATCTTTATAACTACTATTTTTCTATCCATATTTTCCCATTTCTTCTCCCACACATTTTTTCCCTCCAGCTCCTTATTTCCTTACATTCTGTCATATAGTGTTCTGTACTTTCTCTTCCACCACAAATTGAATATCCCTCTTCCGCTGCCTCTCATCCCTCTTAAAATACATTGATCCCATTCTCATCCATGCTAAACCTTCCCTTTATCTATTACAGCAATCAACATACCTCTCTCTTCCCCACTCCTTCTTTATCAATTTATAAAAGCTTAATGACTTTTTTATCTTCAAGGCTTCCCCATATCTCTTGTCATTCTACATCTTCCACTCTGTTTCTTACTACTTTCCAAAAGCCGTTTGTATTTCTTTCCTCCAACCCCCATATATCCCCCATTCCAACTGACTCCATTGTTTTTTCAGTTTCTTTCAAACAGATGTTTTTGTTTCTTATAACCTTTTGCTGAATCAGGCATATCTTTAAGATTTCACCTTCCTCTATTTTCATCATCTAAACCACAATTTTAAAATTCTTTCTACTATTATACCTTTCTGCCTCATTCTTCCTAGTTCTACTAATGCAATCTTGCCTGGTGTTGCTCTTGGTAGTCCAATTAATTCTTTACAAAACATTTTCTACATTTGGTCAATTTTCTTACTTAGTTCTCCTCCCCCCATATTTCCATTCCATAGAGCATTTTTACTTTCTCTACTACGTATAGTAGTATTGTATTCCACCCAAAAATTTGATACCGAGATTTCACCGGAAATACATGTTTTGAGACCCCCTGAATCCAAAAAAAGCATTTTTGGAAACATGTCCGTGTGTGTGTCTGTCTGTGAACAGCATAACTCAGAAACGAACAGTCGGATAAACACCAAACTTGGTATTTAGGTTCAGTATCTTCCAGAGATGCGACACGAAGGTTTTCAAGAAAATCCCCCCCACCCCAGATTACCCTTTACATGGAACATTTTTCGAAAATTTTAATTTTCTCAAAAATGGCTCTAACGATTTTGATTAAAATATCATATGTTTAAGATATTTTCATGACAGATAAAATGTATATCTTGAATTTTTTGGGAATGTCTCCAAAAGTATTCTTCATTGTGAACAACTTTTGCATAACTGGTAAACCATAAGATAGACAACATTTTGCTACACAAAAAATGTAGATCGCGTTAAAATACACAATTTATGTCATATACATTTTTTTTGTTGAGTGAACCATTTTCGAGATATTGCTTGTTATTCCCTTAAATTTTTCAATACTTATTTTCTCAAATGAGAATTCGTTATTCATTTTTTTGTCTTGTATATGCAAAGAGTACTAATCTGTGGCAAAGAGAATGGTGCTGCACCTAGCAACCAGCTATTAAGAGATATGTATATGCTTAAAGGCAACTGTATTTCTATATTGCCCTTGTAAATATATATTCCCCTTACATCTACAAGAAACTTAGCAATAAGATAGAGTCTGCAAATGTTTATCTCAATTAACATGAAGTAGATGGAGAATAAGTGTTTGTAAAAATGGTTTGTACAAGAGTAGAGAAAGTTATGTGAGTGTAACACATCAGATTTTTTATTTACCAATGCCTCGTACATTCTCTTCAACCATTTTGTCGAAATCTCTAATTTATGTACATACTGAGGCTTTCACGGCCAGCGTCATGACTAATAATTGAATTACTACTATCCGGGTTTGTAGACCGTGGTCTAGAAGGCATTGTAGATACCGACGTTTTGCCAAGTACAGCGCTTGGCATTTTCAGGGTGAAATGATTCAGTTGTCTGTGATGGTCAAAGCTTGAATGCGGAGACCAGAGGATGCCACTCTTATATAGTGGGGGCGGGCAGGGATTATTGTGAGGTCCTGAGCAGTGATTGGCTCACGTCTCTAGGAGTGGGTGGGTTTAGTGAGGTATTATTATGTTTGCTGTTTTTGTGTAAGTATTTCTCAAGATAGGTGTCCAGTCTTTATGCACACGGAGAGCTTCTTTCTGGTTAAAATTGTTTTTGTGTTTATAAATTTCAATGGCCTCCCTCTGTAGTCGAGCATGGTAGTTTACAGTGATAAAGCTTTGGTTTCTTTGAAGCTAATGTCATGGCCGAATAACAGTGAGTGTTCCGCCATGGATGATTTTTCTGTTTGTCCCAATTTGCTGTGACGCTGGCCGGGAAAGCCTCAGTATCTGTAATTTATATTCGCATATTCTTATTCCAGTCAGAGCTGCCTTCCCTTTAGCTAACATCTTTCTGCCATGTGCTTCCCCATTCCCCGCTATTATTCAACCCTACTTCTAAATAGTCATATTCTTTGATTACCTCCAGTTCTTGACCACCTGGAAACCATTTTTCATCCTTCCTCAGTTTATTTCCTTTTTTAAACACTAACACTTTGGCTTTATTTATATTTACCTTAATTCCCCATTTTTCACAAAATTCTTGAATTTCATTTATTGCTTTTTGTAACCCTATTATCGATATGGCACCTACCATAAGGTCGTCTGCATATAATAAACCAGGAATCTCCTTATTCCTTATTACTGGACAATGCTGATTTCTTATTTTTACTCCTTCTAATATATCATCTATTTTTTTTTAATGTGACATGTTGCAATCACATGGCTTTCTCTACTTTTCTACAAACTATTCTTCCGAAAGCTTATTCTTCTATCTACTTCATGTGGATAGCAGAAATGCTTTTATTACACATTTGGTTCTAGATACAAGAGAGATACTGGAGGCTAAGGTGATAGTCAAATCTTTTAAAAGGAGGTTATCATGTGATGACTAAAATTCCATTCCTTAATGACTTACTTTAGAAGAGATAAGAAGTCTAAAAATTTAAATCAATAACAAAAATATCTTGGAAGAGCTTAATGCCCAAAACAATTTGGCATAAGTTTTGTGTATTAACATCTGAATTTTTTGTATAGTTAATTTTTATCTGTAATGGTTTAGCAGTTATATAAAATTATGCAAAATTCATTCAGAGTGCAAACAATTCATCAGTGAAACGTCTTACACATATATCATTTTAATCAAAATTGTTAAGAGCTGTTTTTGATAAGATAAAATAAAACACATTTTTTTCCATGTAAAGGGTAGTTTGGGGTGGGAGATTTTCTTGACAATCTTTGTGTCACGGAAAATCCTGAACTTAAAACAGCAAGTTGGCATTTAACAGAAACTTAATTACTTTCTCTACTACGTATAGTAAGTAGGGTAAATATTGTATTCCAGCCAAAAATTTGATACCAAGAATACACCAGAAATACAAGTTTTGAGACCCCCTGAATCCAAAAAAAGCATTTTTGGAAACATGTCCGTGTGTGTGTCTGTCTGTGAACAGCATAACTCAGAAACGAACAGTCGGATGAACACCAAACTTGGTATTTAGGTTCAGTATCTTCCAGAGATGCAACACGAAGGTTTTCAAGAAAATCCCCTCATCCCAGATAACCCTTTACATGGAACATTTTTCAAAAATTTTAATTTTCTCAAAAATGGCTCTAACGATTTTGATTAAAATATAATACGTTTAAGATATTTTCATGACAAATGAAATGTATATCTCAAATTTTCTGGGAATGTCTCCAAAAGTATTCTTCATTGTGAACGACTTTTCCATAACTGATAAACCATAAGAGATAGACAAAATTTTACTACACAAAAAATGTAGATCACCTTAAAATACACAATTTATGTCATATACATTTTTTTGTTGGGTGAACCATTTTCGAGATATTGCTTGTTATCCCTTAAATTTTCCAATACTTATACTTTTTCTCAAATTCGTTATTCATTTTTTTTTGTCCTTGTAATGCAAAGAGAATGGAATGCGCCACATAGCAACCAGCTCTTAAAAGATTTGACTATTGCTTATTGCCTACCATACTCACCTTGCACCTACAAGAAAATTAGCAATAAGATTAACATGAAGCATATGGAGAATAAGCATTTGTAAAAATAATTTGTACAAGAGTAGAGAAAGTCATGTGAGTGTAACACATCAATTTTTTTTTAATTATGCTGTCCACAGAACACACACATACATAATTTTTTTTTAATAGGGTTGTTGTTGTTTTTTGGTTTTTTTTGGTGTTTTTTAGGATTGAGCAGATTTCAAAACATGCATATTTTCCAGTAAAATATCCATATTGAACTTTTGGTTGTAATGCAATACTTCCTCTACCAGGTAAGTAACAGAGAAAGTAAAAATGCTTTTATACTTCTTCCACCTATAGGTACATGGTAGAGAAAGTAAAAACGGTTTGTGCTACAAAATTGTTGTGGCTGTGTGAGGTTATTGTTCACTAATTTACTCCATACAACAAATGATCACAAATTATAAGCATTAGATTCAGTAAATATTCTTTAATCATTGTTTTTGTATTTCTTAACTATGACATTTTTTGAGCACATTTGAAAACTAGAACAGAAACTTTCCAAACAGTCTCCAAGCACAGACTTAAATAAATAAAATAAAAAAATTAATTAAGTAAAACAATGAGCAACGAATTTTCTCTGATGGATTTATTGATGTGTTACTTTTCTGCTAGTAAAGTACCATGATTAAGAGATGAACAAGGCCTAAAGAAGTTACTGCAGCCACATTTCCTTTTTTCTTCCACATGCTGTTATATTATCTTGATCATATGTTGTTCAACCATAATGATTGGATCCTCTGATGGCCAACTTCCAAAAAATCAAAAGTGAAACAAGACATTTCATATATTATTAAAATATTCCTTAATTACTCATATCTCATTACATTTCTTACTCAATGATTCAAATGCTCTGAAAATTTTTAAAACCATTTTACAATACTCAACTTCATGCTTCACTTTGATAAAACCAGCATAAATAGCAAAATATATCTCTTTTTTTTCAAGAGATGGTTTGTCAGCTTTTCGGAATCACATAGAGAAGGGGGAAAAAAAATGTCAATGAAGTGGTACATTGGGAGAAGGTGAAGAAAGAGAAATATGCTTGCAGTAAATGAAGGTTATATATTGCATGAGAGATACATACCAAAAAGACCTTGAGAGCGTGGGCGTGGTGGAGGCACACCAAAGAAAATCTGTGCTATCTTGTCCAAGTATTCAACATAACTGGGATCTCGCTCAATACTACTCTGATACTGCTGACATAGCACAGTAAATGCTGCAAGCTTTCCACTGAAATATTTCATAAACCTATGAATATGCTATTTTATGTATATCTATATGCTGTAAATCATCATTACTGAAGCACAATTTATACTGAACTCTAATATGCAAATTATTCATTGACCAGTATTTTAATACCTGAATAATTTCAATTGTTATTTATAATAATTAAATTTAATAACAGCCCGCCTTGAAACATATGTATGTAATAATTATTTAAATTGTATGTAACAGTCATTTGCAAATGCTTATTTTTTTATTGTAAACATATCTTATTAATGTTATATGAATACTTTATATACTCTAATAATGCAAGAGCTGTGAGAATAATAAGTTTTAGTTTGCTAACAATGAGTAATAATGAGGTAATTGTGGCAATAATGTGCTTAGAATTTGAAATGTACTGGTCATGATTAGAATGACGATGACGTAAATTCTGTAACAGTTTTAAAACTTAGCCAATCAACACCAAAGAAAAGTTTTAAGTTAAATGCAGAAATTCTATTGGACTAGAATTAGCCAATCAGAGACTTGAAATACGGAAGCTTAAGGGTTTTTGACCGTTGAGGTTACTCAGTTGCTGGCTAGACTTGATAGAGTAAGGATGGAAAAATGTGTTCTCTACGAGTGAATAGTAAAAACAGATATACGCGCGAAGTGAATGTGTAAAAAGTTTCTCACAGTTCTTTAAAGTGTAGTGGTGTATAAATATGTGCAAGAATTTAAATAAAAGAAGTTAATTTAAAAGTTTAATTCTGTGATGTCTACAATAATTGTCATTACCACGCCCTACCCAAGACACATGACTCTAAATTAAGACTGATGCAGCCGAGGCAAATTCAAACAGTAATATTACATAAGCATTAAATACAAACCGATGCTCAAAGCAAGAACTATTAATACATAACAAATCTTCAAGTTTACGTAAATATATATTATGCAACAACAGCAGTAAAATCATCTTCACGTTGGTTTCCTAATTGTGGGGCAGAATAAATAAATTAATTTACGTAATTTATTACGTGAACCAAATTAACTTCGAAGAACATCACTTCTTCAAATTGGCGCCCAACGTGGGGCAGTTAAACATAAAGCATCTAACTACCTATCATCCTTCTTCATCATATACAACTAACCTTAACAATGTGCTTTATTCAGGTACAGGCACATATGGACAACTGAATTATTATGCCATTTATTAAAGCTATTTGGCCAAATTGCCAAATAAAACATCTTTCTAGAGGTTGTTTAATATTTTTGAGTTGTATTTCTTTCTTACAGAATACAAAATTCATATTCCAAAAATCATAGTAACTAAGTTACTTCCTGTAAATTAATAGCTTAATAATTATGTGCCCCCTTGATATACAGACAATTAATTAAACCTACATTGTCAACTATTCTTATTTTGAATATAAATTATACAACCTTTCAATAACTTTTAGCAGGAACCATAAGAAGTTTAAGAGAGGTAATATGTATGGAGGTCCTGCTTTCTTTATGTTTGGATGTTGCGTTGTGTAACTGTCAAAAGCATCCCTTGCTGTGGTCTTATTATGCAGGCAAAGATACCTAAAGAGAGAAGAAACAGAAATACGATAATATGGCCTGTAAAGCAGCAGACCCAAAGGTATACAAAATATTTGTGAATGTACGATTTAGCTGTGAATAGTGGAACCACCACATGTTATTGCCAACTTATCAGTTTGCAAATAAACTTGTACAGTGTATCTGTGTTGATTTAATTCAATGAAAATTTACTTCCATTCCTAATTAATATATGACATAAAGCAAAGAAGTGATTATTAATTGTGTACTCACTGTAATACGGCTTGAGCAATGAACAAGTCCACTTCACTAGAGTAGCCTTTCTGGCAATGCAATTCTACCAACATTGCTGCACATCCAGATCCATCAGTAGAATGCAAAAAGTGATATCTGGCCAGGGCATAATTCTTTTCTGCAAGATGATAAAAATGAACAACAATTTCTGGTGTGCAAGAATTGTTCAATAAGCAATGGCTGATGCTATAAAAGTATTACCAAAAACTCAATCAAAATCATGTTTTTCCCTTCAAGTTAGTTATCATTACAAACAACGCAGGCATAGATTACAGGTCTAGAAATATAAGTTTCCAAGAACATTTCAGAGAAACAAGTGTCATTTAAAACAGTAAATAAAAGAGGATTCATAAGAGGCAAAGAGTGGTAATTCATGCCTTTCTCTTGGGAGGGAAAAAAGGATATAAACAAATATAATATTATTACAGACAAAGTATGTTGCAGACATTGTTCAATTTGTTTTTATAAATGTGGAGAATCTCCCCTTGCCATCATTTACCTGTGGTGGGCACACCTGCATCCAGCTTCCATTGTGAGCGCAGTAGAAATTTTGTAACATGATTTTATTATATTCTTTATCCTCTCATCTTCATCATTCATAGACTATGAATCATGTATTATTGTTTAGTTTTTTCAAGTTTTTATATTTAAACTATCTTTATGCCTTACTCCCCCCTCAAATCTGCACCTAAATGCTTCATTCAATAAGTAGGTAAAAGAAAATATAAATTAAGCCTAGTGTAAGCATAAGTACAAGGGCTGATCAACAAAGACTGAGGCTGATTTTTTCCTGTAGCTTCCGTAAAAAGAGCGGGTTTTTATGTATAATGTTGGTAGGCGGCAGCACTCTCATATTGGTAGGTTGGTAGTAATGCTCTGTTTTGTAGACCCTACGTGCATTTCGCATACCAGACAATGGAGGTGATGCGAGAGGAGCAGTACAGCGCAATCAAATTCTGTTTTCGTTTAAATCATACAGCCACCGAAACTTATGAAAAGCTGAAGCAAGCGTACAGTGAAGATCCACTACCTCGTGCAACAGTGTTTAGGTGGTTCAAGGACTTCAAAGAAGGCTGACTTGTCAGTGTTAAGCAAGGTGGGCCTGGTGTTTCGGCTTCTGCCGTGACTGAAGTCAACATCAACATAGCTGCTGTGATTGTCCAAGAGGATTGGCATATAACATTATGTAACCTCAGTGAAGTGTTGAGAATTTCATATGGCAGTGTGTTTACAATTATGCACGACCATCTCCATATGACCCGAGTTTGTGCTCGTTGGGTGCCACGTCTGTTGACTCCCGAACAAAAGGCTGTGCGAATGGAGACAAGCAGTGAGGTGCTGCGTCTCTTTGCTGATGGAGGGGATGCATTTTTTAAATTGATTATCACCGGTGATGAGTCATGGCTGCATCATTATGATCCTGAAGGAAAACAGCCAGCACAGTGTGGAAATCGCCAGGTTCTCCAACACCAAAAAAAGCAAAAGTTGTTCCATCTGCAGGGAAAGTGATGGTGATCACATTGTTTGAGTGTAATGGAATGATTTACCAGCATGCAGTTCCCCCTCACACTACTGTTACAGCAGCATACTACACGTCAGTATTGGCTACACTGAGGAAGCACAGTGCAAAGAAACAACCAGAGCTTTCTCAGACTGGGTGGTGACTTCATCATGACAATGCACGGCCTCACATCGCAAATCAAGTCATGCAGTTTCTGGCTCAATTCAACATTACCTGTGTACCACATCCAACTTATAGCCTTGATCTTGCGCCCTGTGACTTTTTTTTTATTCCCACCACTAAAGGCAAAGCTTAGGGATATTCGATTTGAGAACTCTGAAGCAGTGCTCAAGAAAAGTGAGGCGATTCTCAAGGACCTGACAAAGAATGGTCTGCAGCACGTGTTCAAGTACTGGCAGAGACGCCATAAAAAGTGCATTGAAGCAGAAGGGGACTACTTTGAAAAAGATCATGTAAACATTGAATTGGAGTAATAAACATCTGTGAAAAAAAATCAGTCTCAGTCTTTGTTGATCAGCCCTCGTATGTTGTATACAGGGTGAACCAGAACTTTTAGAGGTTGTTCAGGGATACTTTCTGAGTATTTTGGTATAAGGAACCCATGGTCTCTAGCGGCACATTGCAGAGCAATAATGTAATTATGATTTATTTGATTTGTTACCCCAATCACACTTGTTTCTATGAAAATACCTTCACAACATTGAAGAAGCCTGGATAATATGCAATAACCAAAATGTACAACACACAACATAGAGTAATGCAACATCCTGCAGACGAAACACATACGCTTTTATCACAGTGTGTTCAATCTGATCTGTCAGTGTACAGTACAATATGTAACAAATATGAAACTGTTTCCTTACAGATATTGTTCAAAATGTCGATCACCATGATCATGGCATGGTGTATAGTGATGCACCATTGACTGTCTTACAGCTCAGGCATTCCAGGAGTTTGGCGTACTACTTCTGCAGCTGTGATAATCCTAGCAACCGGATCCATGTGAGTCTCATAAACTAGGCTCTTACATTCGCCCAAAAGAAGAAGTCCATTGGTGTCATGTCTGGTGACTGAGCTGGCCATGAAACAGAACCACCGCAACCAATCCATTGTTGTCCAAAGTGTATATCAATGTGGTTCCTAACATTGAGTGCAAAGTGTGCCATGACCCTTTAATTGAAACCACATATGCTGATGAATTTTCATCAGCACATCTTATAGGAACTGGAGAGGACTTGTTGAAGGAACGTTTTGTACACGACTCCGTTCTCTGTATCAGGAAGTAAGTACGGTTAAATCACAAAATCATTTACAATACCAGCCCATACATAGTTACTCCTATTGTTGAACATGCCCTCTCTTGTAAACTTAGCCTTGTCTGTAAACACCACCAAAGCAGGAAAATGGTGTTTTTCTGTACATTGCTGTAAGAACCAATTTGCAAACTCCACTCAAAATGGGAAGTCTGTTGGCTGCAATGACTGCACCTTCTGTGGATGATATGGGTGCAATTGTTGTTCATGCACAACTCTCAAAACAGTTGAATGGCTTACATTCAGAGCTCGTGCAACATGCTGACTACTAGCAGCAGAATTGTCATCAGTCGTGTTTAACACATTCTCTTCCAGATTAGGAGTTCTGGCATACCTTGCATGGCCAGTATCTTCCATTTATCATGGAAGGATCCAGTTTCTAGTAGGTGTGTATGTACAGATCCAAAAGTACTGTGATGTGGTTGCCGTTGGTGCAGGAACAGCTCAACATAGCATCGTGCCGCTCTTCCATTGCATTCAGTGAACCCATATACGAGGTGCACATTAGCCACTCTTCATCCGTAAACCTATCCATACTGCTGTATATCACTGTTATAGCAAAACTAACACTGCCGGAAAAACAAAACCCTAAACAGAACCAAGCAGTGCTGAATGCAAATTTGAAAGCAACAATTAAAGAGGGCATTACTGTTGTTGGAATAAAAATGAGATAGGTAATTGGGAAATAGATAATAACTATGTAGATATGCTCGATGATATAATAAGAAGTGAAGAAATAATTCAGCAGGTGAAATTAATGAAGAGAAATAAAGCAACAGAAATAGATGGGATACCGACAGAGTTCCTTAAGGAATGGTGCACTGAAATAAATAGAATTAAGGTTCTAGTAGACTTATTTAACACAATTAAAGTGAAGGGATATATACCAGAAAAGTGGAGGAAAGCAATCATACATCTAATATACAAAGGCAAGGGTAATGTTGATAAACCAAACAGAGGCATTGCACTACTATCAAATGTAGGAAAAATTTTTACTGGCATTATGGCAAGCAGGATACAAAAATGGGTCGAACAATATACCATTCTTTCGGAATTTCAGATGGGCTTTAGAAAAGGGAGGAGGACAGTTGATAATTTATTTATTATAAAAACACTGCTAGATAAATATTTGAATGACAAAAGAGGAAAGTTAAACATGGCATTTGTGGATCTAGAGAAAGCTTATGATCGGATAGAGCTTCAATTGTTGTGGCATAAGTTGCTGATTAAAGGAGTGAGCAAACAAATGGTGTACACCCTTAGAGCATTATATAAGGAAAATACCTTTTGTATAAGAGTGGAGGAAGGGGTTGTAACAAGAGTAATCCAACAAGAGAAAGGTCTTAGACAAGGATGCAAGTTAAGTCCAGTCCTATTTAATTTATATATAGATGATGTATTAATGGAAATTGGGAGAAAGAATAACTCTATGCTAATAATTAGTAATATTCAAATTCCAGGATTACTGTTTGCAGATGATCTAGTTATAGGTGCAATTACAGTGAATGGCCTGAAACAATCTTTGCAAGCATTAAATAATTACTGTAATGAATGGAGTTTAAAAGCAAACCAGGAAAAGACGCAGATTGTAGTGTTTAAAAAAGGGGGGAAATTGAGCAAGCATGAAAGATGGAAGAATGAGAATAAAAAATCTGATGTGTTACACTCACATGACTTTCTCTACTCTTGTACAATCTATTTTTACAAACGCCTATTCTCCATATGCTTTATGTTAATCGAGATATCAATCTTATTGCTAATTTTCTTGTAGATGCAAGGGGAACATGGTAGCTTTTAAGCGATGGTCAAATATTTTAACGCTGGTTGCTATGCGGCGCATTCCATTCTCTTTGCAAGTCCAGGACATAAAAAAGTGAATAACGAATTTGAGAAAAAGTATAAGTATTGGAAAATTTAAGGGAATAACAAGCAATATCTAGAAAACGGTTCACTCAACAAAAGAAATGTGTATGACATAAATTGTGTATTTTAACGCGATCTACATTTTTTGTGTAGTAAAATTTTGTCTATCTCTTATGGTTTACCAGTTATGCAAAAGTCGTTCACAATGAAGAATACTTTTGGAGACATTCCCAGAAAATTCAAGATATACATTTTATTTGTCATAAAAGTATCTTAAACATATAATATTTTAATCAAAATCGTTAGAGCCATTTTTAAGAAAATTAAAATTTTCGAAAAATGTTCCATGTAAAGGGTAGTCTGGGGTGGGGGGATTTTCTTGAAAACCTTCGTGTCGCATCTCTGGAAGATACTGAACCTAAATACCAAGTTTGGTGTTTATACGACTGTTCGTTTCTGAGTTATGCTGTTCACAGACAGACACACACACGGACATGTTTCCAAAAATGCTTTTTTTGGATTCAGTGAGTCTCAAAACATGTATTTCCGGTGAAATCTCGGTATCGAATTTTTGGGTGGAATGCAATACTTCCCCTACTTACTATACGTAGTAGAGAAAGTAAAAAGAGTACAGGGTAGTGAGAGAATCTATTTATCTAGGAGTTAAAATAGACAGTGGGGGCAATTGGGATAAACAAAAGAAATTTGCACTGGCAAAAGGAAAAGGAGCTCTATCTGCTATTAGAAGGTGCAAATACAAAGTACCTAATATAAATATTAGATGGTTAGAAAAAGTATACAATATGGTGGTTGAGGCAAAAATGCTATATGGGATAGAAGTATGGGGATTAGAAGGAGGATGGAAAAATAAAAATTAAATTGATGATGATGCTTCTTAGCGTCCCATTCCATATTGGGCGTGAAAGACAGGTAATATTGCTCAGAGGCCTCTTTATCAGGCTTGAGGTTCTTTTACGTGCCGTAAATCTACAACACGGGACCACCGGCTTTACTTCCCTTCCGAAGGAAGCCATGCTAAGGATTTTTACGCCCGAAAAAATCTACCGCCCTCCGCCGGGTTTGAACCCGCGACCTTGGGAACTAGAGGCTAGAACGGTACCACTAGTCCACGGAGGAGGATGGGAAGTCATAGATGAGGTGCATAGGAAATTTTGCAAAGAAATACTTGGGCTACCAAATGCAACCACTAGACAGGTAGCACAAATAGAGCTGGGTAGAGTGCCAAGCAAGGGAAAGATTATGGAAAGGGCATTGAAATTTTGGTATAGAATATTGAAATTGGAAAAAAGGAATTTGTTAAAATTGTGTTTAGTATATCAAGAGAAAAGTTTAAAGAATAAGGGATGGGTAGACTGTCTCAGAAATAACTTGGAAAGCAGTAGGTTAGGGGAAATGTGGAGAAGAGGAGAAAATAATGTGAATAATTTCTGGAAGTTGGCAAGAAAAAGATTTGAGGACATAGAAATACAAAAAATATTCAGTGAGATAACTGACATGAGATCTTTAGTCTTCTATATACCAATGAAAGATTCATGGGGAAGGGAAACGTATATAGAAGTGACAAATAAAGAGGAGTGGGAAGGTATTGCGTGGCTGAAAGCAGGTGTATGGAGATTAAAAGGCTTAAGGAAAGGTATTTCACAAAACCAATTTCCTATATGTGGCGGAAAGGAGGATGTGGAACACATTTTATTTGAATGTAGGGGGACTGAAGTGTGGAGAAAAGAGTATATCAATAAGAAATGGTTTAAAATATATAGTAATGTAGCGGTAGTTGACATGTTTAAAAAAGACAGTAAGAAGATGGGACAATTTTTATAAAAAGTGAGAAATAAATGGATATGGACAGTAAATAGGCAAATGGGGTAATAAACTAGAATTAATAAACTATTGTAAAATATGAGTATGACTGGTAAAGAGCCAAGGCTGAACACCGGACATATTCACCTGTATATAGCTTAGCATAAATAAATTACTGTTGTCAACAGCAGGTACCGCGAGCGAATGGAAACAATTTGTTTACAAACAAGACACAGAGCACATACCATTGACATTTGCTATGTTGTGCAGTATTTTCAGAGCAATACAGATACAAAGCTAATTGGGACAAGAAACCAAATGAAATGTAATTACTTTGTAATGAGCAACCGGAGACCGTGGTTCTCTTATACCGAAATACTCAGAACCTCTCAAAGTTTGTTGGGGAGTTCTGGTTCATTCTATATAAATATAATATTCTATTGTGTTTATATGTGTATGTATTATGTTTCGTAACGTGATATAATTACGATTTGTATGTACCTACAATCGACTAACAAAATTCTGTAAAGACTTGGATTGAACTGTAACCACATTCAGAATGGTACTGGTGTTAGAACAATGAGTTTCCAAGAAAAAGTAGTGTCTGTGAAGGTGAAGATTACTAGTGGTATAAAAAGTTGACTACAGATGGCAGATACTGCAAGCTCCCAATACTTTCTAAATGCAGTCTCAGTCTTTATCAATAATCCTCATAAAAGCCATTGATTTAAAATATATGTTAATGAATATACATACCCATTTCTGTTTTTACAGCATGCAAGAGCAGCTATGTAGCGTTTAATTATTGACACACACTAGGATTATCAGCTTTTAATGACAGCAAGCACGATACTTACCCTTCCAAAATATCTGTGCTATGCTGCGATGCAATTGTGGGTGTCCACTCTTATATTCTTGAGATCCTTTGCTTGACCAATGCAGTGTGTTATGAAGGAATGTGTCTCTTTCTGGTAAATCTGAACTCATCATTTTAAACAGACTGAAACAGCATTGAGAGATATCAACAAAGGTTTAAAAAAAAAAATCTGATGTGTTACACTCACATGACTTTCTCTACTCTTGTACAAACTATTTTTACAAACGCTTATTCTCCATCTACTTCATGTTAATCGAGATAAACATTTACAAACTCTATGTAATTGCTAATTTTCTTGTAGATGTAAGGGGAATATATATTTATAACGAATTCCCATTTGAGAATATAAGTATTGAAAAATTTAAGGGAATAACAAGCAATATCTTAAAAATGTACATGACATAAATTGTGTATTTTAATGCGATCTACATTTTTTGTGTAGTAAAATTTTGTCTATCTCTTATGGTTTACCAGTTATGCAAAAGTTGTTCACAATGAAGAATGCTTTTGAAGACATTCCCAGAAAATTCAAGATATACATTCTATTTGCCATGAAAACATCTTAAACATATGATATTTTAATCAAAATCGTTAGAGCCATTTTTGAGAAAATTAAAACTTTCGAAAAATCTTCCATGTAAAGGGTAATCTGGGGTGGGGGGATTTTCTTGAAAACCTTCGTGTCGCATATCTGGAAGATACTGAACCTAAATACCAAGTTTGGTGTTTATCCGACTGTTCGTTTCTGAGTTATGCTGTTCACAGACAGACAGACACACACGGACATGTTTCCAAAAATGCTTTTTTTGGATTCAGGGGGTCTCAAAACATGTATTTCCGGTGAAATCTGGGTATCAAGTTTTTGGGTGGAATACAATACCTCCCCTACTTACTATATGTAGTAGAGAAAGTAAAAATTTAAGTTTACCTTATTACATTCAATGCTGTGTTACATGTGTAGACCAACCATTTTGAATTAGTTAACTCTCATATGAATTTGATAAAAAAGTATAATTTTAACTTTCTAGTAAAAATGTGTTATAAAAAGGCAAAATTAAAAAAAAATATTGTTAAGAGAAATGATATAACAAAGATGCCTTTGATGCCTATTCTAGAAACATGTAGTATGTCTATTTAAGAAATACTGTAATAAAGGAACAGTCTATTATGAAATCTCATAAATGTGGTGGGGAAAGTAAAAGGTCTTGAATAAAGAAACACAACATTTTCCATATAAAAACCTGAACATTCATTTCTGAGATACGCGCATGGCTTGCTAGCTAAGCGTTAAGCACAGATACAGAAAAATTATTGTAGCTCTTTAAACAACTGCTGCTGAATACCAAATTTGTGTTTGGTTGTCCTTCTAATTTTGGGATAAACAAATATTTCGCTTTTCAATGGTTCCTAATTGTGGAAAGTTATCCAAATCCTGAATAGCAGAAAGAAAAGCTATGACAAACATAGTCTGTTTCACACCTTTGATATCTCAATATATAAAAGTGTAATATTTCCCTGAAAGAAGACATTTTCCATATGAGGGAATGGTCTCAAGAAATGTGCTTTTTGTAATCAATAATAATAGTAATATGAATCAGGAATCACTAGGATTGTAATTCCATTATTTCAAGTCTAAGAAAAGATGAGTTACGAGAAAGATAATGGTAAAATTCAAGCCTTACGCAAAGATATACAACATACTGTTTTAAAATTTGTCAGCATAATTCCACTGAAAGCATGAAGATACACATCAAATCAAAACACTTCAAAATAAAGCTCCAGCACTTGTCCCTCCAGAAAACTGGCTAATTCCTCCAATTCTAGCAAGCAGAGGTTGAAAAACACAAAACAACAATAACACCAATACACAAGCATAACACAAACACAGATTTGCTTGCCCTGCTTTATTTTTTCTACTTACGAGTTGTGATAAAAAAAAGGACAGGAATTTCTTAATTTTGCAAACCTTATACATCCAATGCTCAAAACTTTAGTTTTATCTTGTTAGTACACATGTTCCTGATGTATGTTTGCATTTTCAGCTGTTTTAAATATTTAGTTTATTGTTGACAGTCAAAAAAGTTATACGTGCTTTCAAGAGCTTGGCGAATTTTTACTTTTGAAAAAGATGGATCAAAGAATTTGCATTAAATTTTGCTTGAAAAGTGGAATAAAGTGCAGCACCGCATTCAAAATGTTGACTGTGGCTTTTGGCAAATCTACTATGAGTAAGACAAGAGTTTATTAGTATAAACATTTCAATGAGGATCGAGAAGACATAAGATGATGACTGCCCTGGACGCCCTAGCACATCAATTACTGACGACAATGTGGAAGAAGTAAAGAAAATGGTTCTGGAAAATCACCAAATCACCATCAGATGATGTCGGCATATTCTTTGGCTGATGCCAAGCAATTTTTTCAGATGTTTTGGATATGGAACATGTAGCAGCAAAGCTTGTTCCGAAATTGTTGAATTTCACCAAAATTGACGTCACACAGGCATCGCTCAGGAATTGCTGAATGAAATCGAAAACGATCCAGAACTTTTGCATGAAGCAATCCGAAGAAAATGGCCAGAATTGTGGTAAAAACCACTTGTGGAAATTGCATCACGATAATGCACCTGCTCACACCTCAATGCTTATTCGTGACTTTTTGGCAAAAAACAAAACCATTATGCTGCCTCAGCTATTCGCCGGACATGGTCCCCTGCGACTTCTTTCTATTCCCGAGGCTGAAGAGAACCATGAAAGGATGACGTTTTGCCACCATTGATGAGAGAAAAACAGAATCGCTGAAGGAGCTGAATACCATAACTAAAAGTGAGTTCCAGAAGTGCCTCCAAGATTGGAAAAAGCACTGGCACAAGCGTATTATATCTGAGGGGGATTACTTTGAAGGGGACAAAGTTGATGTTGATGATGATTAAATAAAAATTCTTTAAGAAAAACAAAAATTTCCAGTACTTTTTGATTACACCTCATATATATGCATTTCTATTGTAGCTCATATCAATAACTTCTGTTTCTTCTCAATGTCTAATACAGCAATCTGAGTTGTTAGCAGAAACAAACGTGATATCACATGATGCACTAAAAGCCATTGTGAATATAGGTGAATTGAAACTGTAATGTTTTGAGCATGAGTAATACTCTACATGGTCAGACAGTGACAATGAAGTGCCATTCCATTAAAAAAAAGTATTTTGTGGTGTAAAACAAACTAACTTAAATTGTTAGTGTGTCATCTTGTGTTTCAAAATACAAATAAAATAATGTGAATAAAGTGTTAACAATTGCCGTATCACTTGATCAACTGATTCCTGACGCAAAGGAACTTAATATAACATGACAGAGCTTAGCAGAAAAATCTGAGGTGATACCTTCACACAACTCTCTTTTTCTCTCTCTCTACCAGTGAAAAATTCACTCATATGTATAATTACTGAATTCATATAAAAAGTTATTTTTCTAACCACATTACATTACCCAAGATATACTTTTGCTTAGGAAAGATTTCTATTAACATGAGGTTTTACATAAGTGAAAACAGTGTTCAAATGCTTATTTGTGATAATAAGCTCTTGCAGTGGAAAGGAAAGAGAGAAAAGTGGGACAATACATGCTGGCTTTGAAATTACAAATTATTTCCTTAAAATCACAGGAAACAGCTTAATGGTAACAGTACTTCAAAACATGACAAAGTATTGAAAAATTCAAACCAATAACAATAAATATAGTGGAAATGGCTGATTCCACACAAGTTTTTTGAAATAAACTGTGTCTTAATGGAATCTATATACATTTTTTGTGTAGTAAGTTTTTGTCCATCTCTTATCATTTACCAGTTACACAAAATTATAGAAAGCTCATTCAGAATGTAGTGGAACTCACAGACCTCTCCCAGAAAATTCAAAATGTACAGATTATTCTGCATGTAAAAATTTTAAATTTTCTCTCTCTCTCTCTGTCCCTCTCTCTCTCACGCACACACAGCTGTTTCTAAAAAAAAATTTTTTATTCATAGAGTCTCAAAGCATGTATTTCTGGTGAAATCTCAGTATTGAAGTTTTGGGTGGAATACAATACTTCCTCTGCTTACTATAGATAAGTAGTAGAGAAAGCAAAAATTTAACGATTCTCAACATGCAATTTCTTCCCAGAACTTTAACATGACAGAATGAAATATTGTGTTAAATAATTTACAGACCAAGAAGTCTCCTGTCCAGTTCACATAAACTCTGAATTTATTAAGAACCTTATAAAAAATGCTAAAGAACAACTACAACTAAAACTTTTTAATTTATTATGCAAAACTACTACAGTGCCTGCTGAATGGAAAAAGGAACAATTATACCTATTCTTAAATTGGATAGATCAGCTTCTGAAATTAAAAATCATAAACCTATATCACTTGCAAGCATAATTTCAAAAGTTGCAGAAAAAATGGTATCAAATAAGACTAATTTGGTTTTTAGAACCACAGAACTTTGAACTCTCCATTTCAGATTTAGAAAACTAAATCTCCTTCTGAATCAAGAAATTAAGGATTTCTTTACTAAGAAAGATGTTTTGACAGATTTCATTGATTTTCAAAGTGCTTGTGATTCCATCAGTACAACAAGATTACAGATTCAGAATGTGTAATCAGGAATACAAGGACCTGTGTTTTCGAGGCTATCCTATTTTTAACTCAGCACTTTTTTACCACCAGGTATGGAAAAAACACTTTCTAAATATAAATGAATACATTGAGAATTGCCACAAGACGCAGTTCTAAGTACTTCACTTTTCAACATTTGTGTTAATGGTTTAGCACAAAGAATCCAAAAATCAGCTATCAAGTGTGCAAATCAAGAAAACAATGGAACAATTTCTGGAAAATTTATGGAATTGGTGTAAAGAAAATTTAATGATGATAAATACAACAAAACAAAATTATCAATTTTTTTGAATGAGAAAAAAAAAAACATTAAAATTAAGATTACAATTAGGAGATACACCATTACAGAAACTAATGAAGTAAAGTACTTGGATATAATCTTTTATTCTAAACTTGGAATAAATTATAGACTATGTAACAAACAAAGTTTATCAGGTAAGAAGTGGGGATGCTCAAGAAATACATCAATCACTAATTATAATGTTTATATAAAACCAGTGCTTTATATACTGTGGTGATGTAATAATTACGGTCAACCTTAAAAAGACAGAATCAGACTGAAAAATTCAATGCCATAGCCAGGATTTGAACCAAAGATCTTTGGCATATTGCCATGGCAGGTCAGAACAGCAGCACGTAAAGCCAAAGATCAGTGGTTCAAATCCTAGCTATGGCATTGAATTTTTCACTTTGATTCTACATTTCCAACTTTAGCCTACACATGCTGTGTGAAAACAATTCACATTGATTGATCTCATAATAGTTAATTGTGAAGCCTGGGCTTAAAGTACTTAAAATATTGTAACTTGCCAAAAAAGTATGTTATCTCAAAATAAATTTGACAACACCTTGTAGTTTACTGGGAGAAATGTTAATCAGTTGGAAATTTAATGTTGTACTGGCATGTTGCCATAGTAGTTCAGTTGAGCAGCAGCACGGAAAACCAAAGATCCGTGATTAAAATCCTGGCTATGGCATTGAATTTTTCTCTACCTTTCCATATAAATAACACAGGCCTGCAAAGATTTTGCAGCATGGAATATTTTACATCATAATGTTCAAATTGGATGCTCTGATTTCGAAAATAATAACAGTTTTTGCATATCACGTATAGATATTGAACAATTCTGTTTCAACATAAAATTGAAAGCCCAGTACGCTAGTATTAACATCACTGTATATCCGACTTACAGCATGGTTGATTGAAATATGTAAACATGCTAAATGACATGTTGTACCACTGTCTATCTCTGTTTACAGGTAATGTTGAACCTATGTCATAAACATTTATTGCCTAAGACAACAACAGGAATCTTTCTTAGAATCTTCAGGACAGTTTTAAACTTCTTCTCAGTGGGTCTCTTTTGAAGCCGTATTATGTTATGAATTTTATTTGTGGAAAAAAATGGCAAGTTTGGGTGGTTCGAATGGTATATCGGGCTGTATGAACAATCCTAACAATTTCTGTTATGTCTGTGGGTGTTATGTGATAAAGAAGTAGAAGAAAAAAAAAATTACTGCATTTATCAATAGTTTGCATCTGGCCTATTTTAAATTAAATTAGGAGATTAAGACAATAATTTTGCTCCTCATATTGTGTGTAAAAAGTTGTGTAGAAAATCTAAGACAGTGGTACATGGTAGTTTGTTTATCTATGTCCTTTGGTGTTCCTATGGTATGGCACGGATAACAAAATTATTTTAATGATTGTTATTTTTGTCTGTATATGTCTGGATTCAATAGGAAAAACAAGGCGGGCATTATATATCCAAACTTGCCATCAGCAATTAGGCCTGTGCCTCATGGACTTGATGTTCCTGTTCCATCACCACCTATGGTATTACCAGAGAGTAGTACTGATACTTTGAGTGTAAAAGATGGTTTAAATTGGTCCCCAGACTTAGAAAATGACATTCCAAAACCATTGAGTCAAAATAAATAAATAAATTGAGTTCAACTACAATGGTTCTTAGCATCCCATTCCATATTGGGCGTGAAAGACCAGTAATTTTGCTCAGAGGCCTTTTTATCAGGCTTGAGGTTCTTTTACGTGCCGTAAATCTACGACACGGGACCACCGGCTTTACTTCCCTTCCAAAGGAAGCCATGCTAAGGATTTTTACGCCCGAAAAAAATCCATCGCCCTCCGCCGGGTTTGAACCCGCGACCTTGGGAACTAGAGGCTAGCACGGTACCACTAGTCCACAGAGGACGACAACCATTGAGCCATAAGTATAAGTCATAAGGTATGTTTGAAATTTCTTAGTTCAATGTAAAATGTTGCATCTGTAGAATTAAGATTGTTTCTTAGTTTGCACAGTTTCACACATTTTAAATTGTAATTAAAAACTATATATAAACTCAAATATTACACATTTCCTATGCCAAAAAATGGTGCATGATACAAAAAAATGGAAGCATATTTGAATTCAGCTTACCAAAATTGTTTAAAGACGTGTTTAACCCTGTGCCACAAAAAGAAGTTTTAAATTTGCAGGCCTGTGTAAGTTGTTAATATCTTACAATTTTTATTTGCCAACCTCCATGATATGGGGTACCATAAAGGTGCACGTGTACGCTTCATCTGAGTATAATTTATCCCAATGCATGTACCCAAAAAGTTACCCTAAGTTTATTTAACATGCAAATAACCTGCATTGAAATTGTATTTATATACTTTCTGCAATTAGAAGCTAAAATAGGAGAGAGCAATAAATCCATTTTTAAATTTCTGACTTCACAGGGAGTATTTATCTTGTTGATACAGGGTTTAGCTACTGCAACCTTATAATCAAATAATTGTTGTAAAAACTTACCGAGATAGTTTGGCAAACTGTTCTTCTGATGCTGGAGTTTCTGACTTGACTAGCACATCTACCAGGAGTATTGCTAAGTCTGCACCACTTGTTTGCTGTAAACATGTAAAAGCTTGATTGGCTTCATTAATTTGTGGCACTCTTAACATTGATATATAGAGTGACATTAAATGCTCACTAACTTCAATAAAACATATACCTGCTCTGTAAACATGGTAACCAATAGAGATAAAATGTTAGCTTATAGCATGGTATTTTACCAAAATCTAACAAATTTACAACCCAGACAAAATAATCATTGATTCATATACAGCAATTACTGCATTAAATGTCAAAATGTAAGCACATACATACCCATGCTTTTGTTATACCACAGAAGTACCAACATCAAATTTGTGGTGTGAAGCTACTGCTATTAACGATTATCTTAAATAATTAAATGCAATACTCATCATTCTTTACACTGATGATGCTATTTCTGTCATTTTATAATTTATTTTTAAACTTTCAAGAGAGTGGGGGCAATCTATTTTCTGAAAGCATGACAAGAAAGAAACAAACAAAACACGGTAAATAAGTCTAGCAATAAGAATAACCAATGGTCCAGTTTCTGATATCTTAACCAACTGCATACTGTCTTAATCATCTCACTCTCATTACTTTGCTCTTTGGCAAATAATATTGTAGTGTAAGCAAGCATTTGAATTTAATGTGTCTTTTGATTTCAAAGAGTTCAATTTAAAAGTCATTCCTCCTCAGCTTATAATAGGCATTTGTTGCCTTAATTGCAAATAAGCATTACTCTATTGTCTTGTTTTTTATTGTTAAAAACAATCTGAAAGATCAAGATTTATCCAGCTATCTTTTTATCCTTCAATAGCTAATTAGCACCTCTTAGCTACACTGGTGACTGACAATGCCACTAGAACACAATTCAGAACATGGAGTTCAATTCCAACAAGAAGGTGCGATAGCATACATAAGTGTCAAACCATTTTGAAAGCCACATTCCTAGATATGGTTTATACAACTCAAAGCAACAGTAACACAATGTTTGACAAATCAAAGTATGACACAGTTGTGAGTTTGATTGATGCAAAAACATTAAACCAGGTAGCCAACATTCTTCTGAAGTTGCCCAAATCAGACAATAATGCTCACACAATGTCTGGCATCTGGTTTTGTAGACAGTGAGACACAACAAACAATTTAACACAGTTACAACTTAAAAATTGTAAACCTCTTCACTTAGTGAAATGAGAAATCTAGATGATGAAGTTTGTTGAATGCTTCCTCAAAACACTGTAGTTGTAATATACCTCACAGTAACAATCTGGCAAAACTTCATATCACAAAAGATACAACATGGGAAATGAAACCAACTCCTTCCTATAAGTCATACCAGTATGTTGTGAGGCCCCGTCAAAATGATTTAAAGGACTTTGTCTGAACTCTCCATGCAGGTAACGGTATACAACTTAGATAAAGCTTTTATCCAAGTGTTTAACTAAGTGTAATTAATTTAATGCCATAGCCAGGATCTGAATCACAAATCTTCAACTTTCAGCAGTGTTTTTCTCGCCAACTCAGACACCATGGCAACATGTCAATATGACATTAAATTTTCCAACTAACCCACATTTTTTCACTAAACTGCAAGGAGTTCTCAAATTAGAGTATACATACCCCAATGTCGACTTACAATATTATAAGTGTTTTACGTCCCGGGTTTCAGTGTTAATTTTTGAGTATCATTCTACCTTTCCAACTTTAGCCTACATATAGCACGTGTGGAATAACAGTTATCATTGATTGACCTAATAGTACTGAAGGCCGATACTTACTTACAATATCTACCATACTTTTAAATGTATACAAATTATTATTATCCTATTTATCAGTTATGTACTTTTTTCTTTCTCTACTACGTATAGTAAGTAGGGGAAGTATTGTATTCCACCCAAAAATTTGATACTGAGATTTCACCGGAAATATATGTTTTGAGACCCCCTGAATCCAAAAAAAGCATTTATGGAAACATGTCCGTGTGTGTCTGTGAACAGCATAACTCAGAAACGAACAGTCGGATAAACACCAAACTTGGTATTTAGGTTCAGTATCTCCCAGAGATGCGACGCGAAGGTTTTCAAGAAAATACCCCACCCCAAATTACCCTTTACATGGAACATTTTTCGAAAATTTTAATTTTCCCAAAAATGGCTGTAACGATTTTGATTAAAATATCATATGTTTAAGATATTTTCATGACAAATAAAATGTATATCTTGAATTTTCTGGGAATGTCTCCAAAAGTATTCTTCATTGTGAACGACTTTTGCATAACTGGTAAACCATTAAGAGATAGACAAAAGTTTACTACACAAAAAATGTAGATCGCATTAAAATACACAATTTATGTCATATACATTTTTTTTGTTGAGTGAACCATTTTCGAGATATTGCTTGTTATTCCCTTAAATTTTTCAATACTTATTTTCTCAAATGGGAATTAGTTATTCATTTTTTTTGTCTTGGATATGCAAAGAGTATTAATCTGTGGCAAAGAGAATGATGCTGCACCTAGCAACCAGCTATTAAGAGATATGTATGTGCTTAAAGACTAGTGTATTTCTATATTGCCCTTGTAAATATATATTCCCCTTACATCTACAAGAAAATTAGCATTAAGATAGAGTCTGCAAATGTTTATCTCGATTAACATGAAGTAGATGGGGAATAAGCGTTTGTAAAAATAGTTTGTACAAGAGTAGAGAAAGTCATGTGAGTGTAACACATCAGATTTTTTATTTTCTATTAAAATATTACTGGTAGCTAATCGCAGCTTTACATGTGAATTACACACTAATTGTTGAAAGCAGAAACATATTTATTCAGAATGTTCATAGTTGCACATAACTTAAAAAAACAATATTCTGAGTAAATTTCCACTCTGCAATAGAGTTTTCGTTTAAATAGTGTTGACCTAAGGGACATGCTTGTCTTTCACAAATATTTTGTACCATCATTCGTATTCTGGATCTTGCTGTTGAAGAATCCCATGGCACTATACCATGCCGCCAAGCACCTCCTCTTAAAGGATGACTCAGCCAATATAAAACAACAAACAGAGCAAAATGAAATAACATTTTATGTTTGTGGCACTATCTTCTTTTTAGCAGATAAACATTTGGTGACATGTTACCAATGCTGTGATCAACATAGTAGTTCGAATTTAATATTTCTGTGACACTGTAGAGACTGAGTAGGTTTGATTGGTATGCTATCTTAGTCCAGACTTTCAACTTTAAAAAATAAAACATGTAAACCAATATAACAAAATGATCAGAACAAAATAATTTAACTTTACGCGTGTGACACCATCTTTTTAGTGGATAAACATTTGCTGACATGGTTACCAATGCTGTTATCAACGTATTCTTCTGTTTGATTGCAACAAATATAGGTGGCTATGAACTTAAAACAACCAATTGTTGAGAAAATGCATATTTTTACAATTAACGAAGTTAATTTTCGACATTGTAGAGACTGAGCAATGCTATTCTTAGCCTGTACTTTCAGGATTAATGTATAGATTCATGTACAGCTTCAAATTATATATATATATATATATATATATAGATTTATATATCTTTTAATATATTTACTTTGTAAAGTCTTTTGTATTCAATGGAATTAACTGCATACACTGCCATAATTGGAGCAATGCTCTTTAGTAGCAAATGAAAATAAAATAAAACAAGTAAATGGGATTTCAAAATGAATTTGAAAACACCTTGTAGTTTACTGGAAAAATTCTGATGTGTTACACTCACATGACTTTCTCTACTCTTGTACAAACTATTTTTACAAATGCTTATTCTCCATATACTTCATGTTAATCGAGATATCGAGATGTTAATCTTATTGCTAATTTTCTTGTAGATGCAAGGGGGATATCGTAGGTTTTAAGCGAGTCAAATCTTTTAAGAGCTGGTTGCTATGTGGAGCATTCCATTCTCTTTGTATGTCCAGGACATAAAAAAAATGAATAACAAATTTGAGAAAAGGTATAAGTATTGAAAATTTAAGGAAATAACAAGCAATATCTCGAAAATGGTTCACTCAACAAAAAGAATGTATATGACATAAATTGTGTATTTTAACACGAGCTACATTTTTTGTGTAGTAACATTTTGTCTATCTCTCATGGTTTACCAGTTATGCAAAAGTCGTTCACAATGAAGAATACTTTTGGAGACATTCCCAGAAAATTCGAGATATACATTTCATTTGTCATGAAAATATCTTAAACATATGATATTTTAATAAAAATCGTTAGGCATTTTTGAGAAAACTAAAATTTTCGAAAAATGTTCCATATAAAGGGTAATCTGGGGTGGGAGGATTTTCTGGAAAACCTTCGTGTCGCATCTGTGGAAGATACTGAACCTAAATATCAAGTTTGGTGTTTATCCGACTGTTCGTTTCTGAGTTATGCTGTTCACAGACAGACACACACACGGACATGTTTCCAAAAATGCTTTTTTTTTATTCGGGGGGTCTCAAAACATGTATTTCCGGTGAAATCTCAATATCAAACTTTTGGGTGGAATACAATACTTCCCCTACTTACTATACGTAGTAGAGAAAGTAAAAATGTGAGTCTTCTGCGGAATTTAATGTCATACCAAAATACTGCTATGGTAGCTCAATTGGATAGAATAATCACACAGAAAACCGAAAATCCGTGGTTCAAATCCCAGCTATGGCAATGAGTTTTATCAATCCGATTCTACCTTTCCAGAATACTTATTATCTTGCTCTCATTGATGATAGAGATCTGTTTGAAGATAAGATCCCTAGCCATGATTCTCATATTACACTGCAAACATGTTTCTACTAATCTAAATTTGATTTACAAATGCTAAGTATTTGCCACCATGGTGAGAGGAAGTCATGGGCCCTAGTTGATGTAAGTGGCAAGGAATCTTCAGACCTCTTACTTACAGATGCTGGAGAGGACATTTTAGTTCTAATTTTGCCAAGAAGAAAATAACTGTAAACAAGCAACTTTTTGCTGCCCAAAATACAAAAATTACAATTGTGATCAGAAGTTCCTAAGGCTTAATTTCAGTTTATGAAGGATTCCAGTAACATTCATTGAAGTAGATTTTCGTTCATACTACAATTTTTTTGGTTGATAGCTAGTGTCAACAATGGTTGATGACACTACTTCTTTAGTTGTAATGGCATAACACCTCAAAAGCCAGTCAGAAGTCAAAACTGTAGAATAAGGAAACCTCATCAGTCCATTTTAAATAACTTTTCCAATCTGCTGCACTCCAATATAATGAACGGAAAAATCAAAAGCCACATCGTAGAACACCATAATCAATACAATCGACCTCCCAGGTTTGTCAAATCAAGTAGGTGATCAACCAAAAAGCTTAAATATACATAAGAATTTGAATGTATGCTGCAACAAGGTTTATGTTGACCTTCAAGAAGAAACGCTCTGATCCTCTACATCTCTCAATCTAAGAAGTCTGGTGTTTGGAGATGCTGTGGAGACTGCACAGCCCTAAAGAATGTCTCCATTCCTGACAGCCATCCACTGTGCTTCCTTATGAATTGCAGGTATGTGTTATAAGGTGCTAAAATACTTTCATCCATTGATCAGATTCATGCATACCACAAACACTTCTTCATGAGGCTAATGTTTGCAAAACAGCTATCACAACTCCATTTGCTTTCTCTGAATTCCCACTCATGACATAATGAAAAATGCCAGCCGAACCTTTCAAGATTTGTGAATCCTATATTCATTGGACTTTATTTTGTTTTCTGTTATTTAGAGACTTGTTGATTGCTTCACCGACAAGCAAACACATCTAAGCTGTCTTGGAGTGTCTTTGAAAGGGTGGACAAATACGATGTGTGTTATTAATATTGCCAAATGCATATTTCACCAATAAGAAATACAATTCTTGGGTTCAGATAAACTAGATAGTTTGATTTGTAGGATATTTGAATGAGCTAGCAACAGTGTGGAATTTAAATTTATGGAAAAATTGAGTTGGAGTCCAAGTATCACTTACATTTTTTGTGTCTTGACTGATTTTAACGGCTACTTGCTCCCATCATCAGAAGTGACTGACTGACTCATGGTGTGTTTCAAAATTCATTAAATGGTGTTTGTGTTTTACAATTAAAATCTTTTCCCAAGTATCCAACTTGATCGGTATGTATTTTGTAGCTTTTAGAGTGTTACGTTCAGCGTGGTGTTGTGACTGATAAATCTGCAATGTCTCACACCAGTAGCCACTTCCATGTGATGTTTTCTTGGCATACTTAATTTATTTCTTGAGTTCCCAACTAAGCAAGATCACAGCAGCTATTAACGGATACAGCAGGAAAAGAGAAAAATGCACCAAGAGACTTGATTGATTGTGGTAAGAAATGTATCAGACACCAAAGGAAGTTCTTTGCATTGTGACACTCATGACTCTTCAACCTCCCACAAGTTCCATTCTCTTTAGTTTTTTTTTTTTTTTTTTTTAGTGATTCTTACTGCATACAGAACCACAGGCAATGGACTCTGATGATACATGAAATGATAATTGGGAAAGGAAATGTTCCAGGCCTAAGTATATTTCTGACAGCGCCATAGGAGTGGTACTTTAGCAGAAAATCAAATGTATAAATCAGGCATTAAATTTCTTTTCCAGAAGCCTCACCAAGACACAAATGAAATATAATACAGGAAATCCATAAGGCTTATAACTGAATTGGAAATAATTTACTGTTCAGTCAGGGCACTTCAATTATTTCTTAGAACAACAAAATGTCACTATTTTCCTAGATCATAAACCATCCCAGCAGAATAGAAATAAAACACTTCTCTAGCGAGCACAACAGCAGCAGTATGTTGTAGAGTTCAGCACACATCAACAGGGATGGAAAGTTAACAGAATAAAATAATAAAATTACCTCTAACCATTACTGTTCTAGTAATTTTGAATTTTACAAAATACAGTTTTCACTCATAATTATATCTTGAAATAAAATTATTTTTACATTCTATCTCATCAAGAGTTTGGTAATGGAGCCCAAACATTCGCAAAACGCATGCTAAGGGAATAATCAGGATGGCTGATTTTACTATACTATGGTCAACCTACCATACAGACCCATTTTGCCATGTACCATAATACTTCTACTTTTGTAGTGCATAAAATACCATCATTTGCTAGTGGGGATAATTGTTTTATTAGGATTTTATAATCACTTTAGGTTCAATAAATTATACACAGTGCAGAGAGAGTTGTCCTAAATGCATGTTCTTTCTTACTTCAAAGCAATTACAAAATATTAACAAATAAACTAAACTTGGAACCAGGATTGTTAAATGTGAGCAACCAAACAGAAAATCATTACATAATTTAAATTAATTGCATTACTACTGTTCCAATTTGAATTCTTTATTGTGTGACTGAGTATGGTACAAAATTAGAGAGGTTATAAGGAATGTTTTCATTGGTAAGACAGGCTTGCATTGGTGCACTTAAGATATGAGTATAAAAATAAACAATCAGCACAATAAAAAAAACAAATAGTTAATGTATTGGAAAAATTATTGCATCTTTTAGTATTAAAAAGAAAAAAAAAAAAAAAAACACCACCTTGAAAAAAAATTAACAGGTGTTTTTTTCTAAAATGTATGTTCTTTATAATTATTCTGAAAAAAGTATATACAAACACATAGTAATTTAACTTATAAGTTCTAAAACGAAACATTTTTTAATGTAACATTATTTCTTATAAAATACCATAATTTACAAGTTTCTGAACCAAGGTAAATAGTTTCAAAGTTGGCAGCCCTAGATACAATGTGCACTGGTTTTGTTATGGCAACCAGTTGAGATTTAAATAATGGTGTGGTACAGCAAGTTTGTGAATTTGGATTTCTACATAGTTATCAGTGTGATAAGCAGACAGGTTTAAAGAAAGTCAGGGATTTCCCCAAGACTGGCATTTTGTGAAGTAATTGTAATTGAAAATTTTTCTCAGGTGACTAATTCATCCCATATATTTTATTTCTGTGGTTTTCCCAGCTGTGGTATTATTTATCTACATCTCCGGAGCAAAGAATATGGTTGCAGATACACTATGCTGTACAAATACTTGTGACTATTCAACTACCTAGCTACCATTGATTATAACGGCATTTAAATTTACAGGAACATGGTGCTTTGGAAACACTTAAAACACTTTCACCCCTTAAAAATGGTGCAGCTGCAGCATACAAAATATTCTAAACAATGTTGCTTATTCAACATCTCATGTTTGTCTTTGTTTACCTTATGGCTCTGTCAATAATCCATAAATTATTGCACCCTGAAATTCAAGCAATAATAAAAATTGCCACAAAATGATTAATTTGACCAAACATCAAGATTGACAAATCTAATTTTGGAATGTCAAATGGAAAAATCTGTCACCTGTAGCAACTTTCCTGGGCCAAGTGAGCAGTTTCAACATAAAAAGGTCAACACTATAGGTCCATTACTGCCCTACAAGAAATTCTGCTACCTGTCAAACATTGAAGACAAGCACTTTGCTGGTTAGAAGCAACATTTACAGGATCAAATAACAGCGACTAAGACTTTAATCATTTCTTGATTCTCAAGATTTGGCATTCTAGCACACATTAAAACAGATCTAGGTAGACAGTCCTAGAGCCAGCTATTTAAAACTATAGCCAAATACATGGGTTTCCAGTGTAATGCCACAATTGCTTACCATCCTGAGGCTAATGTACTATCTGAATGTCAACAGAGAACATTCAAGATTGCTGTCAAAGTCATCTGTTAAAGGATCACTGTTGGGCTGAATGTCTTCCTTTTGTCCTGGAAAACTGCAGAATTGGTCAAAAAGAGAAAATGCTGAGATAAGCATACCAAGGTCAACTAGCTTTCTCTTCAACTATAATTTTTTATTTTGAAATCTCAGAAGTTAGGATATAGGAAAGTATGTCTGAAAGAAATACCTACATCATGACATTGTGCTTTTGCTTTTATTTGATGTAGCCTGTTAATTTGTTAAAAGTTATTTTAAACATTTCATGTTGCTGCTCAAAAACTAAGTCAAGGTGTAGAAAATAACGGGATTAATCTGATGGTTACTTGGATCAGGGTTCATTCCCATTACCTGCCTTGGATTATATGCCAGTACTTTCAGTCTGTGATATAAATATAGTATGATTAAATTACAAGATAAGGTTAGTCTGAATTATGAATGACATTGCTTAAATTCTGTATTTTAATTGAGTAACATTGCTTTAGGTATGAGCCAAGACACCTGGTTGCACATTTTGCAATGCAGGTTTTCACTATAAGCTGTATAAAATTAAAAATTCCATTCCAGAATCAGATTGTGCTTATGAACACTATGGCAAGATTTGCAAACGATATCATGCTTTGAGCTGTGCATTCAGGCACATGTATTTAACTGCTTTCTGTAGTGATTAATGTCTGTGTTTTTAACATGCACTATTCCTCTTTCATTCAAAATTAGTCTATGGCTCAGTTATCCGATTCGCAAACAATTTTTTATTACACATGTCCCTAACATCATAACTAGGCTTTGCAAGGCGTTTGCAGGAGGAAATTCACCACTTGAAACCAATTCCATCTTCCAAACATGAGAACAGAACTGTTTTCAAGTCAAAAGAACTTGGAACATGCTCTAATCTCTTTATAAACCCAGCTGCCTTAAAACCACACCATTGCAGCTTTTGAAAACATCTTATCAACAAAATAAAACAGAAGCACTTTGCATTAAAATCCATGGAAAGGTTAGACATACCAAGGTTTCTATTGAGTGAAGGCAGTCTTCGTATAGATGGTTCTTCAATAAAGCCTTACAAATTACACAAATACATGCAATCCAATGGCTCACCATCACTCTTTGTGCTAGCAGTATCTGTCAAGAAACATTATATCAGGGCAAAGTTTTCATTTTTCTGGAGGATTGATGAACTCATGATGGTATTTGCAGTGGGGGAATTTAATTATATCTGTAGTATTTTGTTGTTTCCCAAGCGTTCAATTTAAAATTTATTACTTCATGCTCACATTATAACAGGCAGTTGTTGGCTCAATTCAAATATGCACTCTTCTATCTTCTTTTTGCGGGGTGGGCGTAAGTTTATTGCAGAATCGTAGAGAATCTGTCTTAAACCTTTTAAACTTTCAATAGCTAATTAGCGTCCTCTATGCTACGATATAAAAAATATGTAATATTCATTGTAAAATATTTTACTGTCAACCTTTACGTCAGTATAAACATTACCATGAAAGGTACAAACTATTGCCACAAACTGATATAAACCATGCCCAATATCATGTCATATAATCAGAAGCGGTCATTTGCACCACATGTATATATTTGGTTTCATTGGACATTATTATTAAACAGGGATATAAACGTACCTGATCATGCCTTAAAAGTAATATTGCACCATCATAAAGTAAATCTAGGAGTTCTCCATATTTCTTCTGTCCGAGATACCTTTAACAAGCAACGTAACAAAATATTAAGTACTGTATTGCTAGGTACACGTTAAATACCCTTAAACCAAATTAAGTTTTACAGCGTTATAGATAAGTTTTATTTCAGCGTATATATTGTTTTAAGGTTAGTTTATCATGCTTACCGAAAATACAATGTTCTGTACATCTGATGCGCTTCATAATAATTTCCTGAGTTTACCGAAGACTCTAATTTTGTTAGCACTCTTTGTACACCATGCAAGCGTACATTTGCCATTCTATACTATTCTTATCCTGCTCTAGGGTTATTGGTATAGGGTTATGTTCTTAACACCTTGTTTTCCGACATTAACTCTCTACTCCTGCGCATTCTTGTTACAAAGTACTGCTTAGGGGATTTATTTTCAAAATGTTGGCTATGCTGACATCAATGGTTGAGGGAGTTTGTTTTTAAATTGTAAATACAGAAGGTAAAAGACATTTACAGTGACTCTCCTTAGCGTCTTTGTATGTTCATAAGACAAGACTTTAGAAGCTGAACGAGGCAATTACTGTACGAACAGTGAACTCCGGTTAAGGAACATGACGGATGTTCCAGAAACGCACCTAGCACGTAAGTAAATTGGTATTGCATTATTTCCATCATTCAGCAACAACAGTTATATATAAAAGAGCACGTGGATGTCGATGAATTCACTACAAAATCATGATGCTATAACTTCTTTAAAGTAAAGACTTTTTTGTTTGCTTAAAGCTAATGATGCAAGATAAAAGATTGCATAGTTGTCAGCACTTTTGGTCCATTTCGCGCAGGATGCTGTTGCCTAGCAACCAATGGCTTTTTGCTTTCAATGACGTAGCATGAAGTTCAACGGAATTCCGCAAGGTGGTGGTATAGACGATCACAGGGGTGATTGTGGGATTGGCTAAGTGGAAACACAGGCACTAACTCCCCACATGGACACGGTGTGTCACTAGTTGTACTTTTGCGGGAAATGCGAATTTTCTGATTGGCTGTTTCAAGTTTGGACGTTCGTAACGAACTAAATGGCAGAGGCACGACGAAAGGGACCATCTTGGATTTTTATAGCTGGAAGTTTTCGCCCGAAGTTTTTTCATCAGGAACAAAGCCGAGACGGTAATCATACATTTACGCTATTTCTGATTGAATGTATATTTGTTGTAATATTGGTATTTTCTATTAACTTCAGTGATATTCGTAGAAAACTGATACGTTACTGTATGTTGCAACATTTTTATATAACGAATTAATTTTCAGATACATTGAGCCGTCCAGACAGAGGGGATACGCCTACGATTTACATTCCTTCCAGTGTTGTGGTTCGAGTCCCGATTGGTGACATAGAATCTGAAGGTATGTTATTAAGTTTCCAGCATGAGAGTGCTGGATGAAAGGTTAAGTTTTTAAGAGCTTCTTAGTGTTGCTGAATTTTATATTGTCCTGATTTACTTTTCAGATATTGTGAGTCATCCAGACAGTGGAATATACGATTAATTTTCGTGTTTGCACTTCATAATTGGTGGGTGGAGATCACAGCCAAAAGTAGGTAAGGTAAAATCAACCTTTAATGCAAATTAATTAGCATGTTACTGTGCTAATATTTAAACACAAAGATGCAGATCATGCGAGTGATACTCTTGTATAATTAAAAAATGTAGGATTATTGGTGGACTGACACACTAACTGTCAAGGATAGCATGCCAATGATACTATAATTCTTTTAAGACAGTGCCCAAATGAAATTTTCTAATACAGAAGGAAGAAAGATATTTGATATCATTCACATATATTTTAGTAATTCACCCTCTTTTGAGCATTTTTATCTAACTGCCACTATGTCCTTTTTTGAACTGGGCATGGTGTATGAAAATAGAAATTCTGGTAGCTTTTTTGACAATTAATGTCCTTGTAATCTGTTATTACAGATGCTCAAAAGCATTTGTTTCCAAGAATAACTGAAGTGTTTGTTTTGAGTGAAATTAGCAGCTTCAGTATGTGTTCTGAGGCTTTGAAATTCCAAAGTGGTTCCAATCTTTCGTGTCTGTTTTCTACCATTTAAACTTTGTAGCAATTTTGATGATACAAAATCCTTCCCTTAAAGATACATTGTGCAGTAGTAATTAAGTTGCAGGATATTATAAGAAATGTATAGGCATTTAAATGATCGTGTTGTTTTTGTGCAAAAATCAAAGGTTTTGAAGTAATGGGCATTTAATATTTTTTAAATGTATTGAAGCCTTTTAAGTTAACACACATGATAAACATGAAGTTGATCACGATATATGATGAATCATTTGTAGAATACTTATGAAAATAGCTTACTGTGAGTAGAGAAAGTCTTAGATGGCAGAGCAGTGGTATGGCAAGTTAAAGATTGCTGGTTTGAATCCCAGGCATGGCATTGAATTTTTTGTCTGATTGTATATACTCATCCACTATTGTGTATATGCAAACAACCCATGGCTCTTTTCAGTGAAGGTTTCATGAATCTTTTCAATGAATTGGATCTTCTGAATGATCCTTTGATCTGTTATTTATAGTGAACATTTTAACACACTACGTATTTTAAACACTTTTCATATACAGCACATTGCATCCAAGTTACTATGGGAGGTTAGGTTTTTTTTATATAAGCTTAGGTTTCTGAATTTATGGAAGGTTAGCATTAGGTTTGTTTATTTATATATATAAGCTTAGTTTTCTGAATTCACAGAAGGTTAGTAATTTTTTTAATGAAAAGTGTTTAAAATTTCACTATAAATAACAGTTCGAAGGATCCTTCAAAAGATCTGATTCATTGAACCTTCAATGAAAAGATCCATGGATCCTTTGCATATACTGAATTTTATTTTGTTCAAGTAACACAAAGTGGTGGTGGTTTTACAATAAAAGGTGTTGTTTCCTTCTCATTTAGCACTTTATCAACCAAACTTTTTTGCCACTTTTTAACGGTTTCCCAGTTTTGTGTTAAAACAGCTTATTCACACTATGCACTTCTTCCTTTGTCATGGCAACTCAAACATTAACTGATAAAGTCAAAGATTTGACTTGAGCTGAGCATATGAGTGCTAGCGTATTATGAATGACTGTTTGCTTATCATATTTCCTGTGTTATGCAAAGAGTTTATTTGGTACTCAGATAGCAATGCTGAGAATTCATTGCTGTATTTCTCATATAGGCAAGAGAATAGCAGTCATCCATACAGTTGATAATTAACAAAAAGATACTCTTTGATTGTTAATGCAATAGCAGGTAGAATTAAGAAAATCATATTTTGTAATCTCTTAACAGTTACTATATATCCATAACCTTTCACAATGAGTTCTTACGATAATCACAATAAAATGTGTAGTTCTATACCTTTCCTACTCCAATGTTTCATGACACAATACGTTTAAGGAATTATTTACATTGGCATAAGCGTAGTGCTTAGTTTGAAGACAAGAGGAAGCATATGCTTTGTTTACATCAGAGAGAACTCTGGTTTACAGTGGATAGTGTGTAATATAATCACAAGGTGTTTGTAACCACAAATTTTTCCTTAATGTAAGTAATTTCTCTTTTCAGAAACCTACTTTTAAGGGTAGTTTAAACATGTGTGTTCTATTTAATTCTAGGATATACACAATGGAAAGTTGGAGTTAAGTTGTGGCTATTTGTGTCCAGTGATGGTGCTTCAAGTCAGAGCACAGAGAGTGACAATGACATTAATAGTGTTAAATGGTGTGGTGAAACTTGCTAATGACATTTATTGCACTGCTAATAGCAATTTAGTGAATGACAAACAATAGCTACACTATTGCATATAATGTGTGCAGAAGTTTCTTTGTAGGAAATGGAATTAAGTTATTCATGTCAAATTGTATTGCGCTATCTAGAGTAGAATAAAATAACAAGTATCAAACCTGTGTTATTCTTCCAATTTTCCTGTCAAATTCCACATCCTACTGTTGGTTGGAAGTTCAAACAAACCATGGAGGCAGTTTAAGTGCAAAAGATTTTACTATGAAGCATGCAGAAGAAATTATTGCAAGGTGCTGGATCTCATTCACTCTCAAAAATTTAAATGTGACCATTATGTATTATGACATAGAAACATTCAGCAACCACTATTAACCCCAATAATATTATATAAAAAGCAATGTATGTGCCGACTATTGGATAATTTAATAAGTTACACAGGAATAAACAGTTGTGTTTTTCATACTAGCCTAGCTGTGAGTGTTCAACTGATCATAATTGTGTTCTAATATTGTATTGCTACAGATGACAGTGACAAGTTATTTTATGTGAGCTTTAATCGACTCCTTTAAAAAGAAATGTGAATAACTCCAAGTGCAATCACGATTATTGAAGCTCACGTAATTAACTTTGTACGTCGTCAGTAGCGATACAATATTGGAACATATGATCAGCTGAGCAGACAGCTAGGCAGGTATGAAAAATACAGCTGTAGTAGCTACGAGTGACGTCATCATCCGAGAGCACGATTTTTCATAGTTTAGTTCAACCCCAGATCACTACTCACGCTGCGATCGCCCTCGTGTTTCCAACATTTAACACGGGAGTTGCACTTCTAATAGTTTGCTGTTCTGTGTAGACGATGTTTATCACCGATCACCGCCGTACAGTACAGGTTGCGGCAAAGCAAATACCAAACATCACTACGCACAGGGTTTCATTCAGCACTTCAGCAGTATCAGTCACGCAGGATGTTATGAATTATGTGTAGACAAGTTCGCCAGCATTTTTGCTCTTGTGTCAATTCAAGAAATGTGTGACGAGTGACATTTGTTTTAAAACTTTGCATATTTAGGATGCCCGGCAGAACACTGGCGAGCTGGTATGGTGAGTGCTTACTGAATTCCTATTTTATTGCTGACTTACAGTTAGCGTAAGTTGTATAAACAAGCATGTGCCTTACTCAAAACTTGTAAATGAACCTTTTCCCTTAATATTTTAATAGTTTTACACAATTATCCTTTTCCAATTTGATTATGCTGTAATCAAATCTTCTAGTTATTTAGAAAAGCTATAGCACAGCAAACATGCGACATGATAATATTTTTGTTTGTTTGTTTTGTTTTTAACGAAAATACAAAGCTGCAATTAATTTTGATGTTTGCTTCTATTTGTCGGAATTAAGTCACTTAACCTTATTGAACCATGTTGGCACGTGTGATGTGTATTGACACATGACAACTGTTTCTGAAAGATAATTATTGTGCATATGGTAATTGTTAAACACTAATATCCTGCTTTGTTTGATAATACAGAATGGATTCGTCTCAGGCGTGAGTAGCACGTGGTTTTAGTTGTACCGGGATTGTCATTTGATGGCCAGTTTACACATGCGTTTTTTAAAGCTCATCTCTGTTGCTCATACTGAAAGAGAGGAGAGAGGGGCGATGAAAAAAGAAGTGTCATAATATTTGTCAGCTGTTCGCTGCCCCCCTCAACTTGTTAGAGTTGGCTGTGCTGAACCCCCCGCCGCCCCCTCAGTGCTCGATCGATGTAGCAATGCAGCAGCCCCCAAAAGCCCACCGACCTACCGGCGGAAAGAGAGAACATGGGACAGCGTTGCCATGTAGGTGCTAGTGAACATAAATAATCATGATCTTGGAATCCGCAGGTGGCAGGCTTTCAATATGTTTAGGAAGCAAAAGTTACCATAGTAACTTATGTAACATAATAACTTATCATAGTTGTATGAAGCCGTTGACTAGAGATCAGCAAAATATGAAATTTTACGTTTGGCTATGCCTGCCTGCGCCATAGGGGTAAGGAATATAGTATCCCATATTGTGTAATATCATGAAGCATTTACACCTCTTCACATTGTTTACGATTCCCATTTTTATAAAATTTTGAAATAAATCAGTGTGTATTTTGCATATCTATCTTTGTTTTCCAGTAATTGCATGAACCGCCGAACTGGGCTTTGCAAATATGGAATGGAGGCAAACACAGATATTCTCAAAAGCACGTGTAGTGAGTGAATTTTAAATTAATCATTCGATGAGTATTTTTATCTTACAAAGAGGCAAAAGTATCAATGGATTCCGGGATAAACTGGGGAAAGCCTAAATAATCCTTCCAGCATTCGGCAATTCTAAATGGGAAGAGTAAAAAACATTTTTTGAGTGCAGGTCATTTCGATATTCCCATTCGTGCAAATGCTCTATCAAAGAAAGCCTGTATCACGTGAACAATCTATCGCAACTGCTTTAACTATGAGTAATGCCGGCCGATGTCACAGCAAGAAGCCTTATGTGACAACTGCGTTTGAAACTTCACCCACTCGCCACAAAGTACCGCAAGAGCTGTTACTTGAAGTTTGAACAGAGAACAGTTCGTTGTTTTTGTTTCTTTCTGATTACCAGCAAATTACCTCTGAAATACCAGCACCTGTTTCTAGGATGTATAACCCCGGCGTGGGTCGAGACAAGTAGTTGTTATCATTTACGACATATTTGATCGTGCTGATGCTGATTTGAAGTTTATTCTAAAAAGAGTCTCTGATCGGTTTCTTGATATTTCGAGCAGGTGCATTACTCTCAGTCAAACAGTCCGATAAACCAACAAGATTTAAAAGTAGGGTTCCCATTTAAAATAATTAAATTGACCCTAAAATGACCATCATAACATCTTCCAAACAAAACATGACTAATGGCATTGACTTTCCCCCATACTATCAAGCAACTTTTATTAAAGACATTTCTTTCTTCAACGCTTAGTTTTGGAGATATTGTACATTCTCAACTTAAATGATCAACCCTGTTTAGCATTTTATTCTGTGCATAAGCTCCTGTTTTTGAGTACTAATTCATCTGCTTTGTATATTTTAGTTTGTCGTTGTGATAAGCTTAATCTTCAGAATGTACATACCACTTGTCACATATATACACAGCGGCAACCTTTTCTTTGCAAATTTATTTTGTATATCGTATTATATTAACTGACAAAACCTTGAAATTATATGTAAAAGCTTCAAACATATTTGTCCAACAAACAATTCTGTTCTGTTCATGTACGGATCAGTGTTTCTCCTAATGCGCATGCGTTGACTTTGGCATCGACACCAACAGAAACGGTATGTGTCGCATGCTAGTTCTGGCAGTTTCTGACTGGATGAATTTATTGGCACACCTGGATGCTCGCGGACGCGGTAATAGTAATAGAACGAATTTCCAACTAGATTCCCTTAATGTGCAGGTTCAAATTATTAGACTGTTGGAAGAAGCCTTATAAAGTCTGTTCCATGGTTCCAACAAACACTTTCGGATGGGTTCATATTTGTGTCCATGTATGTATCGCCTAATGCCCAATTTACAATGGAGTGACAATGGCGACGCGATATGAGCGATAGGATAATTGGCCAATAGGAATTTGGCATTAACGCGACAAAATTTAAATTGGAGTTAACATTTTCCGCGCGGCATGGCGGCATCCTTAAAAGTGGTTTGCGTGCTCTTGTTAAGATGGCATCAACCTCGAGGGAAATACATTCTTTTTCGGAAGAAATAAATTCCCCGAGTTGTGTGAATTGCATTCAAATCCACACAAAAATACAACGAAAAGGTGCGTAGGTGCTTTCGCCTGAGCTTCACGTGGTAATGTGAAATTGTGTCGCCTCATTGTGAACACTAGATTTTGAAGAGCAGTGTCGTGTCGTCGCCAGTGTCGCTACATTGTGAATCGGGTGTAAGCCGCAGGCGTTGACTTGGTATCCGCTGACGACATTTAGAACCGCTACGTACCATATATGTACTATGTTAAGCAAGTCCAATGGCGCTAGAGCGAGCTTTTAGCCTCCAGCTGGAGCCAAGAGGCTGCATTACTAGAATAGTAGAAACGAGACAGACTCAAAGATAGGATATGTTGCGTAAGAGTAGTGATGCCATGGGGTGAACAGAGTGCGCGCCATGAGTAAGGGAACGCTAACCTGTAATAAGTTAAATGAAGTGGCGCGTTTTGTTTTTACTTTCTCTACTACGTATAGTAAGTAGGGGAAGTATTGCATTCCACCCAAAAATTCGATACCGAGATTTCACCGGAAATACATGTTTTGAGACCTCCTGAATCCAAAAAAAGCATTTTTGGAAACATGTCCGTGTGTGTGTGTGTCTGTGAACAGCATAACTCAAAACCGAACAGTCGGATAAACACCAAACTTGGTATTTAGGTTCAGTATCTTCCAGAGATGCGACACGAAGGTTTTCGAGAAAATCCCCCCACCCCAGACTACCCTTTACATGGAAGATTTTTCGAAAATTTTAATTTTCTCAAAAATGGCTCTAACGATTTTGATGAAAATATCATATGTTTAAGATAATGTCATGAGAAATGAAATGTATATCTCGAATTTTCTGGGAATGTCTCCAAAAGTATTCTTCATTGTGAACGACTTTTGCATAACTGGTAAACCATAAGAGATAGACAAAATTTTACTACACAAAAAAAATGTAGATCGCGTTAAAATACACAACTTAAGTCATATACATTTCTTTTGTTGAGTGAACCGTTTTCGAGATATTGCTTGTTATTTCCTTAAATTTTCCAATACTTATACTTTTTCTCAAATTCGTTATTCATTTTTTTTTTTTTTTTGTCCTGGACATGCAAAGAGAATGGAATGCGCCACATAGCAACCAGCGTTAAAATATTTGACTATCGCTCAAAGCCTACCATATTCCCCTTGCATCTACAAGAAAATTACCAATAAGATTGACATCTCGATATCTCGATTAACATGAAGCATATGGAGAATAAGCGTTTGTAAAAATAGGTTTACAAGAGTAGGGAAAGTCATGTGAGTGTAACACATCAGATTTTTTTTTATGTCCTGGACATGCAAAGAGAATGGAATGCGCCACATAGCAAACAGCATTAAAATATTTGACTATCGCTTAAAAGCTACCATATTCCCCTTGCATCTACATGAATATTACCAATAAGATTGACATCTCGATATCTCGATTAACATGAAGCATATGGAGAATAAGCGTTTGTAAAATTAGATTGTACAAGAGTAGAGAAAGTCATGTGAGTGTAACACATCAGATTTTTTAAGTAAGGAACGTGATTGGGATGCTCAATGTTAAGCCATTAAGCATGCAAAAGGCGCATAATAAGAAACAAAATCTGAAGTGTTGTATTCGGATAACTTTCTCTGCTCATTGTTCTACAAACTATTCTTACAAAAGCGTTTTCTTCCGTCTACTTCTTATTAATTGAGACAAAGTTCATTATGGATTTATACATTTCTTTATATGTATAAAAAAGGATACAGTAGGCTAAAGCGATAGTCAGATTTTTAAAAAGCGGATTGATGTGTAATGGCTTTGAAATCTCATGCCCCTTGCATGACCACGAGAAAAAAAGAAAGAAAGGGAGGGAAATAGTAGCCACCTAGCACTAAAAACTTCTGATGTTATACTTACATGACTTACTCTACTCACTATCGTTTACCTTTATATACTTCTACAGTTTAGTCTTATGAAAGCTAATTTTTCTATCTACTTCATGTTGATTGAAATAACCTTTGCAGAAATAGTTTCATTACGCATTTCGTTGTAGGTACAAGGGGATAGAGGAAACGAATCACTGGTCATCTGTTTGAGTGTTAATCGCTAAATACTCTTCCCATGATATTGCGAGTAAAAAACTAAATAGTGACAGCACTTTAAAAAATGAGAAAGTATTGAACAATTCAAACCAATAGTAACATATTCTCGGTTGTTTGAAATATGTAATTTTTGTGTTCTATATTGTTTGGAGTACCTTTGTGTCTTATCTCTTAAGGTTTACCCGTTATACAAAATAATACAAAATTCCTTCCCATTGAAGAAGATTTCACAGGGTATTCCTAGAAAATCCAAACTGCAGATTTTATCTATCGTGTAAATAAATGGCATTTTAATAAAAATTGTTTGAGTCATTTTTGAGAAAATAAAAAATATCGAAAATGTTTCCACATAAAGGGCTCGGGGATTTTCTTAAATCTTCGTGTCGCATCTTTGGAAGATGCTGAACTTAAATACCAAGTTTGATATTCATTCAACATTTCGTTTTTGAGTGGTGCTGTCCACAGATACACACATGGACCATTTTCTAAAAGTGCTCTTTTTTGTTCGGGGGCCTCAAAACACGTATTTCTGGTGAAACATCGACATCGAATGTTTGGGTGGAACACAACACCTCCTCTTACCTACTATAGGCAGGTGGCAGAGAAAGTATAAATATTTGAAAATTAAAACCAATAACAAAAGAATATCTCGGAAATGGTTAATGCCACAAAGACGATTATTTCACGTAAATGGTATGCTTTAACGTGATCTACACTTTTTGTGTAGTAAGATTTTGTCTATCTGTGCTATTTACCAATTATACAAAAGTCATTCAGAATGAAGAGGACTTAACAGACCATTCCCAGAAAATTCAAAATATACATTTTTGTCATGCAAATGTCTTAAAAAACATATAGTATGTTATCAAAATCGTTGGAGAATTTTGAGGGAATAAAAAAAAACGACAGTTTTTCCATGTAAAGGGTAATTTGGGGGGGGGGAAGAATTTTCTTGTGTCGCATCTAGTGTAAATCTACGTGTCACATCCTTGAAAGATACTGAACTTAAATACCAAGTTTCGTATTTAACGAATTTTGACCTTTGAGGTTCAGGAAACAAAACAAACACACCTTTAAAATATATATATTGCGGGGAGCAGGGAACCCCAAAGCGTGTACTTCCGGTGAAATACCTGTATCGAATTTTGGAGTGAAATGCAATACTTCCTCTAATTGCTATAAGTAAATAGTAAAGAAAGTAAAAATGTAACACCAGAGGACGTTAAGAAATGAATCATGAACTTGATACAGGAACGTTGAGGCGCCAGTGTGAAGCAAACGATGGTCGTCACTTTTGATGTCGTTTACTTGACCTGCTTCTGATGTTAATTCTGCGGCCGTGATCTCGTGGCTCGTTCTATTGTTTCGTGATCTAGTGGTAAGCAATGAGGTCTTTCTCTCAGGGTATGCGTGGGCGTAATGTTAAAGGATAACCCCAGTTTAAATTTAATGTGATCTAATATTTGAGCTTTTGCAGTGAGTTGCCGACCGTTTGAAGATAAAGAATGAAACTGATTATGAATCGTAACACTCGAAATTGCAACTGAATTATTATATATGTTAACTTCTGCAGTATCAATTTTACGATTTGAAATAACTATTTTCGCAATTAAAGAAACTACTAGGGTAACTTGCCGTGAGTCGCTAAAATGCTTATCGGCGAGACCTCTCGCAATAGCCGCGAAATTTTACACAAACGCGTAAATACCAGTAAATACCAGTGCCGGTACCAAAGTCAGAGTAACTCTCTGGTCTAAAATTACAAGCCTTTATTACTTAGCTTCGCCTACTTCATTACTCCCCTTTCAACTTTACATTTTCCCCGGGACAATACTCAACCCCTCTTCATGCACGTCTCTTACTTTTTGCTAACTGAGCCTTTCATTTTTCTCAGAATTTCTTTTGGCTCTCTCATTTACAGAATTCGCCTACGTCATTGCAAACTTAATGAAATCAATTCCTAACTGGTTTCTAGGAATCATTGTACTAATGTGTTTTTCTTACTTCGACTGATACTAATGACTTTCGCTAACCTGACTTCCTAATTACCATCATCTTTCCGGACAAACATTTCAACTCAAACGTGTTACATTATACACTGATTTAATATTCGGAAATGATTTGTTACAATTATTTCTCTGTCTTACTGTTATTACTTTATTTAATTATTCATATCTGCCCGTCAATAATTATGGTATCAAATTTCATAACCATTTTTAAGAAAACAACTGTTAACATTTATAAGGATCTTAATGGTAAGATAACTATTGTAAGAGTTTACAAGAATAATTGTTAAATATTTTTCAGTAATTGAAAATTGCACAAGACTTGACAATGTCATAAATGTGCACTCGGTGCACTCACACGTTGTCGTCTTACCAAACTGAAGCCCATCAGAGCGCAGTGATAGTTTATGTGTAAAGTAATTTACTCTTAGCGTTACGATCAACGCTTTGCAATACATATTGTTATTTATGTAATTACATAGCATTTTCACGTACCTATTATAACCCATGATATCAGATTACGATTAAGGAATACAATGGAATTAACACGAATTCATAGGTTAACTACACTATACAACATTGAACTCATGCATTATTGTTTACCTCAGAAATTTGTGAAATTTGTTCATATGCTCTGGTCTTCATCTTGTAGTAATCACGGAGCCCATAATGTACAGACGTGGACAGCTTTCGTAATATAACGTAATCAGCGCGCATATGGCATCCCTTGCTCAGCCGTTTTTGTTTATTTCTCGCTTTCAGCCATGTTGCAGATTTCGTGACGCACTGTAAATACAACGCCATTATTGACCAACGCCATCAAATCATTGTGAAATATTTGACGTTTAGAGCATCTCCTTATTTGCTTTCAAAGAATTTAAAAGTATTGGAAGAAATTTGACAAGAAATGCTTGTAAGTTGCGACAACTCTTGGAAAGTCTTGTAAAGCACCGAATTTGAGAAAAGTTTGATTGTATACAAGGAGCTTAAGTGGGGAAATGGAAATGGAAATTACTCGTTTAGCTAATTGAAAGTCAGTGATTGCAGGAGTGTTGCACAAATTATCCAGCTTTTAATTTTCAACATTTTAAAAATATTTTACACACATTGCTTTTCCACACAGTCAGGGGCTCTAGTAGGTGGAATACAGACCACACCAGCCTAACAGGCACAGTGAGCGGTATCTCGTTATTACTTTCTCTACTACATATAGTAAGTACGGGAAGTATTGCATTCCATTGCATTGCACGCAAAAATTCGAGACCGAGATTTCACCAGAAATACATGTTTTGACAAAAAAGGCACTTTTAGAAAAAGCATAACTGAAAAACGAAAAGTCGGATAAATACCAAGCTTGGTATTTAGGTTCAGTACCTTTCAAAGATGCGACACGAAGACTCAAGAAAATCCCCCCATCCCAGACCATCCTTTACATGGAACATTTTTCGAAAATTTTTATTTTCTCAAAAGTGGCTCTAACGATTTTGTTTAAAATATCATATATTTAACGTATTTTCATGACAAATAAAATGTATATCTTGAATTTTCGGGGAATGTTCCCAAAAGTCCTCTTCTTTCTGAATGGCTTTTGCATAACTGGTAAACCGTAAGAGACAGACAAAATTTTTCTACACAAAGAATGTAGAGCTCGTTAAAACACACAATTTATGTCATATATATTGTGGAGTGAATTTGTTTGAATTTTCCAATACTTTTACTTTTCTTAATTGGGAATTCGTTATTCGTTTTTTATGCCCTGGACATACAAAGTGAATGAAATATTCCATATAGCAACCAGCTCTTAAAAAGTATGACTATCGCTTAAAGCCTACCATATTCCCTTGCACCTACAAGAAAATTAGCAATAAGATAATTTCTGCAAATGTTTATCTCGATTAACATGAAGTAGATGGAGAACAAGGGTTTGTAAAAATAGTTTGTACAAGGGTAAAGAAAGTCATGTGTGTGTAACACATCAGTTTTTTTATGCATTGTACAAAACACATTATGTACCATTAAAAATCTAATACACCCATGAGAGAGAAAGAGATACGAATGTAGATATGGCCTTTGAAATATGTATATAAAGCATGTATTTGAAATTTCAAACCTATAACGAAGAATATCTCGGAAATGGTAAGTGGCACAAAAAGTGTGTGTTTTAACTAGTTTCACATAGATTTTTGTCTACCTCTTATGGTTTACAAGTTATACATTACACGATGTTCACTCAGAATGAAGAGGACTTCACAGGCTGCTCACAGAAAATTAAAATACACATTTTACGTGTATGCAAATATCTTAAATTCTATTTTAATCAAATCGTTAAAGCTATTTTTAAGATAAACAAAAGTAGCGAAAATGTTTCTACGAAAAGGATTGGTTGGGGTAGTGGGTTTTCTTGAAAATCTTCTTGTCGCAGCTGTGGAAGATATTGAAGTTTAAATACCAATTTTGGTATTTATCCAACATTTCGTTTTCCAGTTATGCTGTTCGCATACATGCGGAACTTTTTCTAAAAACATTTTTTGGGATGACTCAAAACGTGTTTACTGGTGAAGTCTCGACATCAAATCTTTGGGTGGAGTACAATATTTCTCTGCTCACTAAGGTAAGCAGTAGAGAAAGTAAAACTGTGTACGCTGCAAAGCGTGTCTTCCTAATAACCGGAAAGAAAGTGCCATTGTAAAATTCTAATGAAGACATGTGTAGTTGGTAGTAACGTTCAATTTACATTACAGAAAATGCAACGTATGAAACCGATTAGAGTTATTAATATTTTAGAATAGGAAAATATATGCAAATCAACTATATATAACGACTATTGCCGAAGACACGCCATTTGTAATGTATTTCCGTGTAACTATGTCGCATACTTTGATTTTAGTAGACATTATCACATTGACATTAGATAATTATGCAGAAATTGTGAGTGAAACAGAAAACGGAAGACTGGCATTGAATACAATGTGAATATGAAGCATTATCGTTATTAACCGTAAGCTGAGAGCCGGAAGTTATTATAATTAGTGTATATAAGCAGATATACCAGACAATGAAGATTTGACAGCTCATTTTTAACCAGTCGTCACTGGTGCAAAACTGCTTTTCACTAGGACATTTCGTGCGTTCTTTGCACGCGAGGTGTCACAGAATTTGCATGGTTGAGTGCCGAGACACTCTACGCTACAAAAACCGTCCAATTATTTGAGTTATCTACCAGCATACATGCTGAGATTGCAAGTTTACGAGACACAAACGAAAGACATTCCAAATGTAAATACTGGAAAAGTACGATATAAGTCCCATTTCACTACGGTGATCTCGAAACTGTTGCCATCCACCCCTTCCACTCATCTATCGGCAATCCTTTGCCAGAAGCACTTGTGGTAAACTGGCTTCAAAGTATTGGCGTCATTCGCAGACAACCGACTGGCGGCAACGGCCGAATAAATCTGAAGACACTACATTACCTAATAATGTTACTGGCAATATTTAAGTAATGTGTAACAGAGACTGAGCTAAAATAATAATCTGCCACATTCCAGGTTCGCTCTTAGTGTTCGGACACCTCTGAGATCCTGGCCACTCGCAAAGAAAAGGCGTTGATTACGTTTGCTTGTGATCTCCCCTAGCGCCGAGAGCCCGGAAATGAAGAATAAAAAAGCAAAGAACTGCACTTTCTCTGTTATCATTGTGCTAAATACTAACTCTGATTGGGTCAGAAGTTTATTGGAGCTACTGATTGCAGTACGCCGAGGCGGTTAGCTTGTTGGGACGTATTCCAGTTAATTGCTCTGAGGTGCATAACAGTCACACACTGTTGGAACAAACCATTATTTTAATGGATAGCCGTCCAATGCTGTAAATTGTAATGCCCCTGCACATTCCACCGTGTACTACTCTGTCTTTGTCTTAGAAGCTCGAGACACTTTTTAAATGTCAGGGTAGTAATATTTTCTTTCTGCTTAATTTCTTTTCCACTGTTGAATGTTGCAACAAATCGAATTAATGTAGATCAATTATACTGGCGTTTAACGCATGGGCGAACCAGGCTGCAGCCCGGGGCCTTGGATTCCAGGAGTGCCAGCAAATAGTGGTGGGATGATGATGATGATGGTATTACTTTAGTGGTGATGGGCGTATTATCAGTGGTGATAGTGATGGTACTGGATTGGTGATATTAAGGTTATTTGTAGTAATACAGAGTGAGTCAAAAGACTCCGAACCACTTGCGCGGTGTTTTTCCTGTCCGCGTCCTCGGCGCTCGTTGCCGTCTGTCGCTATCATATGAAGGCGCGGATGAAATTACATTTTTAAAACTACTTTTAAAGGCTTTACTTACCAACTTTATGAAAGGAAATGCTGAAACTGGCCACCATCGTTGTACATACATTTTTGGCACCTCTTTAGGAAACTATTCATCATGGAATTTTGGGGGGAATTTTCCAAACGATGGCCGATGTCGTGTAATGTTTCTTCGGTAAGAACCGAACGCCCTCTTTTAGATTTCTTAGCCTGAACACTTCCTGTGGCCTGAAATTTACTGTAAAGTTCATGGATTGTTATAAGGCCTGGAACTTTTACACCTGGAAATCGTACTTTCACTTGGCGAGCTGACCGAGTTAACACATTCGAATCATAAATAAATACACGCTGTGCAGTAGAAAACATATGCTGAGCCATAATATACTTTGTGACTAAGTATAGGGCAAAATAATAACTCGTAATAACTGAACTATACCACATCACCGTCAAGTCACTACTGCACTTCACACTGCAGAGCAAAACCAACAGCGAGACTTTGTTTATAGCAGCAGTGCGTTATCATGTTTTTATCATATTTCCACACACCCAGTGTAAAAACACCGCGCAGTCGGTAATTATTGTTCATAAAATACCCCTACGGGGTAACTTAAAACATAAAGTGTACAAGATAGACCCACATACCCTGGAAGAATTAAAACAGAATATCCGCCAGGAAATTTCTCAGCGTGAACTACGGCGAGTGATGGATAGTTTCCTAAAGAGGTGCCAAAAATGTATGGACAACGACGGTGGCCAGTTTCAGCATCTCCTGTCGTAAAGTTGGTAAGTAAAGCCTTTAAAGGTAGTTTTAAAAATGTATGGTTTCATCCGGGCCTTTCTATGATAGCGGCAGACGCAACGAGCGTCGAGGACGCGGAGAGGAAAAACACCGCGCAGGCGGTTCGTAGTCTTTTGGCTCACTCTGTAGCAGCAGTTTTTTTAGTAGGAGTTAGTTGGAGCTAAGGAAGGAATAGCAGCGACAGCGGTGACATTATTCTTTCCTGTCTTGAGCGGGGTTTTTTAGGTTAGAGAACGGGTAAAACGTCTTTAGTATATTAACAATCTCAAAGCGCAAGTGTACACAAAAATGGTCATATGTATAGCGAAGTCTTCTACTTACGCTTTAAAGCACGCAATGTTTGTCTGGTTTATGCATATCTTAACTCCTCAAAATTTTAAGATGGGATAAGAAACGAACTAAAACCTGTATTAGGAACAGCAGAGGGTAGGCCTTTATGCTTAAAGTTTAACAGTGCGATGTTTTAATTCTTCAGAGTTAAGATGATGCACAATATAATGTGAGTGTTGCATCCTATTTGCGATAGAGTGGAAGCAATAGACCTAAGCGACAGCGAGAAGTCTGTTCGTTGCTGTTGGATTCGTCGTCTTCAAGATGAAGAGGAGTATGGACTAGAGATAAGACGACACGTGCAAATTAGGTACTCCCAGGATAAAGGGAAGAGAGGAAGCTCAACTGCTGATCGCAGGCTGTGCGCGGAAATCCACCACATACGGCCTGTGTGTTAAATATGAACATCGAGAGTCCCGAAGCCTTCCGTTCGCATTATGTGCTGCACAGCCATGGAATTCTGTGATATGCACAGAAAAGAAAGTGATTTCAGACGAGGATCTGCTTTGTCGCTCTAATAACACGTGAACAGATTATTGCAAGGGCAACGCACAAGATAAGACTTAAGTCTTACTTTCTGGGAATGGATGGAGTCCTACCTGAGTTGTCCAGCAACATGAATTCGGAATAAGTGCAAGGCAGTATGTTACTCTCTGTTATTCAATGAAGAAATGCCAAACAGTGTAGAATAACACCAGCGTGTACGCCTCAGAATTAACGAACGCATGGTTTGTACAACATCCTGAGAACCATACCATTGAATGACACGGAAAATACCAGATTTCAGTGCAATAAAACGTAGCTCTCAGAAGTCACATGGTGTCGGAAAACATCAGAAGAAACTCAAGAATCACCTCCAGTCTCATTCGATCCTTGTCTCAAAGACTGTGTTGAGGTTAAGAATGGAGGATGGTGGGCCAGACACTCGTATCAAGACTTCTTATATGATATAACCTCTGTTCTATTATTTCCACGCAAGTTTCTTTCCGTTAATTGTATTCTAATTGAGAAGAAATTCTTTATTTTACATTTCTAGACAAAGAAAGCCTCTGTGTTGTTTGCATCGTTTCCCCTTCGAGTCTTTATTTACAATAAATACATAATTTAAGTTTCTGTTAGGTAAGGAAAGCCTCTTCATTGTTCATACATTTTCATTTCCGTTTTATGCTTTCGTTATCAAATAAATCGCAGTTTATTTGAAATACGTTTTTCCCTTGCTGATGTAAAGACAAGACTGTTTGTATACTTTTCTCCTTAGGAGTAGGATTAGGATTCAATGCGGAGAGGGAATTAGCACGTCGACCTACATAGATCTTTTGTACCTATGCCCCGGTTGGGAGGTGGGGAGAGGAGATAGAGGGCGGTCGGAGCAGGAGACACGACAGGCAGAGGGCAGTGTCCCCAACATTTACAATTTAAACTCCCCGGATGGGCACTGGCGCTGCCGGCATCTCGCAGGGGAGGGGTTCCGACCCCTTCAGCTGCCGTGGTGCGGGCGCTGCGGACCCCTAGCACTCGCGGTACTTCTGGCGTTACTAGAAGTACGCTGGGGCGAACGTACCGAGCCCTTCCCCACTGGGGAGCTGTTCGGATTGGGTTGGACTCGGCGGGGCAGTGGTTCCCGATACCCATGGGTGATTGGGTACGCTTGGCTGGTTTATTCGCCCAGGCGAGGTTGTGAGACGCCTCGAGAATCTCCGGCACCAGCCATGAGTGATAGCTGGTAGATGGCTTGCTAGAATGCTGTCGGCCCTACCGAGGCTTTGTATTCGGTAGTCGCCCGCTCTGGGATCACGCGCGTAAGTGGTATTGGCCTCATGGGAAAACCCACGGCTTTGGTGGCAACTCTGCGGAGTTCGCTGGCCCTGGGCGAGAGAAGGGGGTTGTATCCCTACTGTAGAGCTTTCCCCTCCCCTATGGGCTTACACATCTCCTGGGAGACCCGGAGACACTCCCATGCCGGGGGACCAAAGTTTCCACAGAGCATCCTTTTCCCCTGCCATGCACATGCCGAGAAGTGAAATGAGAATGGAGGTGAAATGGAGGGACAGGAAATTCGGGGTGTTAATGATCCTTCCCAGCCTAGCGACCCGGGGAAACCCCTGAAAAACCCCATGGGTCAGGAAGGTTGCGACCCCACGACCTCCCGAATGCGGGTAACAGACGTTACCACCTGAACCATCCCGCTGTTTTCTTTTTATCTTAGCTAACAAAAAAGATCGCAAACTGCTTTAGCTGTCCCTCACTCTGAGTCTTTATTACGGCCAAGATGCTCAACATATAGCTTCTACTGCCGCTCCTTTACGTGAAACTGCATAAGTCTAAGGTGCTAAGGACTCAATTTAACGGTCCACATGTAGTGGAATGACATTTTTTTAAAAATTGTTTCATTTGTATAGTTCCTACCTATCGGGTGCTTTAACTTGAGAAACAACTGATCCCCCCCCCATTTATACCTCGCCTTTAACTACATTGATCTTATCGGCGGCCTTTCCTTTGGAACTTATTGCCTATTGGCAGTGGTGTTAACTCGTATTAGCTTGTCGTTGGGTTGCTTGAACCTTTTGGTTTCTTTTAATCGTTAGGTCACACACACATTCACACTTTCATTTATAATTCCAGACTCACGGAGGATAGGAAATAATCTTGGATAGAGAAAAATTCCCACCCCAGCCGGGAATCAAACCTAGGATCACTCACACAGCAGGCAGGTGCTACGAGGCCAGCCCTTTGATGGTGTAATTGCTCGCTGAACTGGTTTCCTTAATGATGTTTTTCTCTGTTCTTAACTATTAACACACTCATATTCGCACCCAAATTCATACTTCCAGACTGTGTGGGGGAAAGGTAATGATTCTGGTTAAAGGAAATCAAACCCGTGACCTCTGAATGGGTGTAATTTCTGTCTGCCGTTGTTACGAGGCTGAGTGTAGGCTAAATTTCTGGTTTACCGGACAAAGTGTGAGTCGTTGGGGAATTTAATGTTGTACCGGCATGTTGCCATGGTAACTTAGGTGGTTAGAGCAGTGGTACAGAAAGTCGTAAATCCCTGGTTTAAATCCCGGCTATGCCATTAAATTTTTCAGTCTGATTCTACCTTTCCAACAATTTTATTGATAGTGTCATAAGTTGGTAATACAGTTATGTCACCAATGTGACCAGTAGAAAGCAGTAGAACATTCAGTCTGAAGCAGTCGAGTGACTCTGAAATATTCATGATACAAATGTTAAAATTGGAGTTTTATTTTGCGAGAAGAAATGTTTGCGGAACGAGGCTGAAAACCGAGTGTAGAACCCTGTAACAAAATAAAATAACTTTTGACATTTATTGGCATATACTTGTTTTAGACGACTCTGAATATTAAATTATAAAGTATCTAGCTGAAATTTGAGTGGAAATAGCAGTACACATTTGGACATGCGCAACGTTTAGCTCTAAATAGTCTTGTTTGACCTTAATAGCACCAGTGCTAACAACATGATCAATTACATAATCATGACATTCTGCAGTATAATAGAAGGCTATGACAAAAATAAGTTAAGAGAATAAGTGTAGCAATAACTTTATTGATAAACATATATTTTTTTATTATGTTGTGTGCAAAGTCGCACTGTTTCCTCAAAGCTTCATTAGCGTTTGCTTTTCCTGTGAGGATATGTTTAAACTAAGTATCCAAAAATCGATAATGAAACTGGTATTTACATTTTAATTTTACGTTTTTTTAGATGCTGTAATATAATTTTGAAGACTTTGGCTGGATCGTATTTTATAACATTACTAATTTTGATAGAACCAGGAAGACCTATTTGATACAATGACTGTAAAACTTGAAGATTTTCAGCATCGTGGTTCACACATCCAAAGAGACAATTATCACTGTTACCATAACTGCCACAACGACACATAGGAGAGTCTCTTTTAGAAATTTTATGAAGAAAAGCAGATGTATGTGCAATTCCCAACCTCATTTAAAAATAGAGATAAATCTTGTCTGTTAATCTTGACGTATTTATTTATTCTTGCTGTGATTCACTGCTGGGCTGGTGGACATAGATCTCCAGTTATGAAGAATTTCATCCGTTATGATCTTAGGACCGTCGATAACAGGAAGCAGGATATTGACAATAGTTCCTGATTCTCTTGCAGCTTTTGCTAAGGAGTTCACTCTGTCATTTCCTGGAATGTTTGAGTGGCCGGGGATCCAAACAGTTTTATAGAAATGCCCTTCGGTGTATGCTTTGTAAATAAGAAATTCAAAAAGGTTCAGAGTTTTCAAAGGTCCAGATTTCATTAACTTACATATAACACTTTTAGCATCTGTAAATATGATATTGTTTTTCAATTTTTTCTTTCTAATTTCAAAAATGGCCGCTCTGATAGCAACAGTTTGGCAGAATAAGTCGACCAACGGTGATCTAATTACACTAATCCATAAAGGTTAAAATTTTGATGCCAAAACGCAGCTCCAACATTCTGATTTGCCTTTGATCCATCAGTAAAAAATCAGTAGCAATTTTGGATGAGATACATTTCAGTATATTCGGAGAATATCTTCAGAATGGGGAAATTACGAGATTTATCAAATGCACCAATGTCTTGAGGCAATATTTTATATCATAACATGCTGTGAATGCCAAAGTAATTGTAGTGTAAATTAATATTATTGTATGTACAGGATTTTAGATGTTTGTTAGCCATAAGTATTGCTAGGAAATAGGTTTACACGGCCTCACTGAAACTGACAATAGAAGTGGGTAAGAATAAACCGAGGGGGTGAGTTGTTTATCACTAAGAAGAGGTAAACAAATGACGTCAGGGTAGCGTGCCTTTTTTTAGAAATGGAGGGAATATCTTCCCTAGAGCATATATGTTAGTAGTAGTGATTGGCTGACCAAAACAGACGCTAAAGTGGGCGTAGTTTGGTAACCAATAGCAGCTATATTATAATGTTTAGGCAACTCGAGGTGAAGCAGTATATATTCTCGAGCTATAAGCAAGTTTCGCACAGTTCGGAAGAATCTCTCACGAGGACGTCGCACAGTTCGGAAGAATCTCTCACGAGGTGCACGTCGCAGAGTTAGTTGCAAAAATGTAAAGTACGCGAAGTAATTGGTGTGCGACAACTAAAACGACTGTAGTTACATTCGGAAATATTACAGTTTCAGTCAGGCGTGTATAAAGATTAAATATGTGAATTATTAATTAAACGTGACGGCAATAAAAGTGTAGAAACATTTTTTTATCAGTGTTATCTTTTAGCAACAACTCCTTTCCGTTTACACGCCCTGCTTAGAGATACTTGCTCGACTGAGTTATAATAGCTAGCCGGAGGACAATGAACCCAAATTTAAAATAATAAAACAAGAGGCGCCCAGTAAATAAGATAACACGATCCATGAGAACTGCGACAGTCTATATCGAAGTTGTGAAAATGTATAATCCAATCTATACAAAACTGAAGGTGGCGAGGAGTACTTGTAATATTCCAGTTGTTGAATTTGTACCAGGAGAAGAATAGAGATATATCATACAAGTTATCTTGATTGCAGCATGCCGTTACGGACTGTCGAATACTTCTTAGGGAGATATACAACCTATCTCGAGTGTTTGTGATTAGTTTGCTGATGAACTTCGATGCAATAATTTTTTGCCGAACAGATAATGGGATAAATCCAACTTCATTTACAGTGGATTGCGACTTTGAATTGCCTGATATTCCCAAAATTAGTTTTGCAATTTTTTATACTGATGAATTAACTTTATTCATTGGAACAACTTGTAATTTAATGCAGCCGTATTCGATAACACTGAACAACAAATTTCAACTCTTTTCTTTGGCACTTGAACGAAAATAGGTGATTTTGTACATATTAGCTATGCTGAATTCAGATCTGAAATCCAAAATTCTCTATCACGTACCGTTTTTCGGAGAAATCGGTTTCAATGTTTTTCAAAAGTAACGTATACAATAGATGCAATTAAAATATTGTAATCAATCCTGAGATGAAATAATTTCATATAGCTCAACATTATAACGAAAAAGTAATACAGAATGTATAAATTACGGTTAAAGTGAACTACACTCGGCGCCAATCAAGAAGGTGATTGACATTTCGCGGAGAGAGAGAGGCGACGTTGCCACTCATCGCGACCACGTGGAAACGTGTTAGAACTGTCGAAGGCAACTGGGTTGCGCCTGCATTGTAGAGCGGGTATTATTTATATTCGTATACGAAGACAATTGTAAAATAATGAATCTACGTGCAGAGGATAGAACATGCAAGAATATATCAGTGTAAAAATCTGCGTTAACAAAAGAGACATACCTGTGAAATATTGATGCTTGTTCTAATGGAAAAAAATGCCAGATTTCCGAATCACTTGCAATACTGCTGTTGCTGCTGCTGCTGCTCGTCTGATAGACAATGTTGCCACTGTCGTCATCATCATCATCATCATCATCTGAAGAGCTACTAGAATTCCCCACGGAAATGACAAGCTGTTCTATAGTTTCCACTAAAACTCCTTCATTTTCCCAAGCTGCACTTATTACGCCCTTTGTATGAGTCACCGCTTCCCCCCCCAGTTTGCAGCTTTTACTGCTATTTTTTTTATATTAGTGCCTCTTCTGTAAGCTTTATTACTTACGACACAGTGAAACCTTTATTGTTTCGTCCAACATAAACCTTTATGTCGGCCCAAATTAATTCAATCGAGTTAAAATGACAATGATAAGGGGGAAGCCTAACTATTTTGTGACCATGTTCTGCAGCAATGCCATCGACTACATAACTTGGAAACCGCGGTTTGTTTGCTTTCACAAGTTGCAGTAGCTTACTTTTCTTCAGTCCCTTCTTCATCGGTATACTGCGGCGAGCAAGCCACTGAATTATTTTCTCCTCTTCGAAATATTCTCTCACGGAGCATATCATTTCCCTGTCCTTTAATTGGGATACTTTTACCAAATACAGTTTAATTCGGTTGCCGAGTGCGCTCAATTTTTTGTTTGGCTACGCTTCTTTGTCACTATTTTTGGACATTATTAAATATCCATTAAAAGTGTCAACACAATTATAAATGCTCACACAACACACGCACGCACAAATACACGGACTCAAGCACACGTAACACAAGGAAAATACCATACAAATAGGACGATGCAAAAGAACTTTTCAATGCGCAGGTAATCTCTAAACCACTCTAAACTGATACAAAAACATAAACAAGCTGGGGCTAAAAGGAGGACATTGTTTATAACTGCAGCAACAGCAGAAGATAAGTTCATGTTTACTGCAACGGTCGCTCGCCCGGCACGTCATGCCAATCACGCGTTACGATATCGCAACACGACATTTGCGTCTCTCGTTGCTATGAAAACGTCTTAGTTCTAATTGGTCCTTCTACTGGTTGCTATAACGACCGCTGTGACGTATTCATCCCCTCCCATTCATTTAAAGCTTTCCGCCACGTGGTTAGTAACTGTCAATCACCTTGGCGCAGAGTATAACAATCCATATTTAGGTAAATGTCATGCAAAAACGTAAAAATATTATTAATTTTACTCGTTTTATTAAAAAACTTCCGAGAAGGCTTCCGCTTGTAGCTGACATCAGGAACCTCCCGTATGAGCTGCCAACAATATCAGCTAACATACTAGATGACCACTTTCTTGTATCGCTTCTCCATGGGACTTATATCCTGATGAAACCGTTCTCCGTGCTCATCACTCACAGCCCCCAGGTTGGGAGGGAAGAAGTCCAAGTGCGAGTGCAGAAAATGTATTTTTAAGGACATATTGCACCCTAAATGTTTATATGCCTTTAGCATGTTCTCAATAATTTCCTTGTAGTTGTCAGCTTTTGTATTTCTCAGGAAATGTTTGCACAATGTCTTGAATCCCACCCATGTGCTTTCTCGTTTTCGGAAAGTAGTTCTTCAAAATACCTGTCTTCCATCAATTTGCGTATTTGTGGGCCAATAAAAATACCTTCTTTTAATTTTGCTTCGTTTATTCTTGGAAACTTTTCTTTCAAATACCAAAAACCCCTACTCTCTCTCTGTTCAAAGCCCTTACAAAAGTTTTCCTTAAGCCTAACTTAATGTGAAGCGGCGGTAGCAAAATTTTGTCTTTGTTAACTAATGCTTCATACTTAACACTTACCAGCCTTGAATGACAACAGATGTTGAGAGGGTGAGCCGACCGATAAAGGTTGCGGCGGTGGGAGCGGTGTGGCGCAGCGGATTTTCGCAAATCACAAAAAGGGCAATATCTAAAAAACGTTAGGTGATATCACAAAACGGATTTCAGTTCTGAAATTCGTGCTTAAAAATCTATTAGAATCGCTTATTTTTGGTCAGGTGCAAATTTCAGTGTTGTACAGTGTAATCGGACGAACGATGTTATTAAAGAGAGTCATTAAGGCTAAAAGGATGAAAACACCCCAATCTCTTCCAATAACAAATCTAATATATTGAATCTGCTGATTAATTTAGTGATTATGTTTTCAAAATGGGGTTTCCAAGAGAGCTTGTAGTCCAGAGTGATTCCCAAGAATTTTATCGAAGATTTGGGAAGAATAAGTTTGTTTCCAAAAGCTAATCTTAAATCAGAAGAAGGCTTTCCATTCAGATTTAGAGAAGTTTACTTCCAAGCCCAAGCCATTAAAGTAACGTATAACTTCCTTCAGAGAGAGTTCAAATTCCAATTTATCTTCCAATAGCTTTTTGTGGGATGTAGATAAAAAAATAAAAGATCATCTGCATTGGACAAACCTTTAAAGGTCTTATTAAAGCAAGTATGAAGCTGAGAAATATAAAATTGCACGAATGCCGATCCCTGGGGAAATCCCACTGAAGATTGTCTGATTACAAAATTATTGAATTTGGGATAATGAAAGGAGATGACTCTGTCTGACAAAAGATTATATATTATATGGATTATAAGTTCTAAATTAATTAGGTTTTGTATGAACAAAGTTAACTGAACAGAATCATAGGCTTGAGATATATCAATGCTTAAAGCTTGGAACATCTGTTTCTTCTGAAAAGCGGAAAGAATATCCGTGGAGATGAGGGCTAAGTTGTTCACTGTTCCATATACTGGCCTAAACCATACTGCTCCATATCCAAAACTGCTCATCTTTCTGAAGACATAGCAGAGAGCAATAGGTCGGCACCATCACTATTTCTTGAATTCTTATTAGATTTAGGCGCCGAAACAATATAAAATGCTTCCGAATTTCTGGAATAATTGCTGTTTTTAGAATATTTGTATAATATTTAATTAGTAGATCTAAATATTCAGAAGGTAAGAGCTGAGCCATTAAATATGTGACTTCATCTGGTCGTAGGGCTTAACTTTAATGTCCTGATAATGCTCTGCCAATTTGAAAGGTTCAATCAAAAATTGAGTTAGTTCATGGCCAAACGGAAGCTTATGAGAATAATTTTTAATATTGTCAAATGTGTTGAAAGAAACATAGTCAGGGATGAGATTGTGAAAAAACTTATTCTGAAGTTGAATATCATCATTAATCGGAGATTTATTTGAATTGTCCCTTTTAGTAAACCAACGAATGGATTTCCATATAAAAGCTGTAAATTTAAATTCAGGGGATAATTGATTACAAAATGTGATCCAACTTAATATTTTGGATTCTTGGATTATTCTTCTTCTAACAGAAGCTGTAGCGTTTTATAAAATTAAATATTTTTCTAAGGTGTCGCGGTCATCTATTCGTGTTATCTTATTTGCTGGCGTTTTATTATTTTAAGATTTTGGGTTCTTTGTCCTCCGGCTAGCTATTATTACTCAGTCGAGCAAATATCTCTGAGCAGGGCGTGTAAACGGAAAGGAGTGTTACTAAAAGGTAACACTGATAAAAGAATTTATTTTCACTCTTTATTGCCGTCACACTTAATTAATAGTTCACATCTTTGATCTTTATACACGCCTGACTGAAACTGTTATATTTCCGAATGTAATTGCTGTCGTAATAGTTGCCGCGTACTTCACATTTTCTAACTAACTTTACGATGCGAGAGATTCTTCCAAACTTTATAATGTGCACTTCACGATAGATTCTTCAAGACTGCGCGACGTATACCTCGTGAATGATTCCATAGAACTGCGTGATGTGTATCTCGTGAATGATTCCTTAGAACTGCCTGAAACATTTTTTTTTTTCGAGTGGAGGAGAAAATGATTTATTCACTTACCCCAGCCCCGATGGGAGTCGAGACTGAGAGTGTGGGAATCACCAATAGTCGGCATACCCACTAAAAACTCCTCCACCGGAAGGAAAACATGGAAGAAGGAGAAAGAGGAATTCAGTGTGATGGTGCGGCTGAACATGCTTGTAGCTCGAGAATATATACTCCTCCCCGAAATGCCTAAACATTATAATAGAGCTACTATTGGTTACCAAATCGCGCCAACATTAGCGTCTGTTTTGTCATCCAATCATAATTACTAACACATATGCTCAAGGAAAGATATTCCCTCCATTTCTAAAGAAAGGCACGCTACCCTGACGTCATTTGTTTGTCTCCTCTTAGTGATAAACAACTCACCCCATAGGTTCATTGTTATCCACTCCTATTGTGAGTTTGTGAGGCCGTGTAAACTTATTTCCTAACAATGCTTATGACTAACAAACATCTAAAATCATTGTCATACAATAATGTTAATTTACACTATAATCTCTCTAGCATTCACAGTGTTGTGATATAAAATACTGCCTCAAAGGATTTACATTTCTGAAAGGTTCGAATGGCCTTTCTCCGAACAGCTATGGCTTTATTACATTCCATTTTCCACTGTATAGGTTTTTTAATAAGCTTTCTTCCTGACTGCCGAACTAAAGGATGAAAGGTGTCCATATATAAATTTAGTTTATTATAGATGAACCGGAAGGAAAATTCAGCTTCAACATTCCCTTTATTCGCGAGTACAGACATAAAGAAGTCCTGGAATTGATTTGTATCTATTCCTTAGCTGGTGAAATTTGACGACATTCTCAGAATATTTAGTCTACTATTTCTTATGCTGACATTAATCGGGAAATGGTCACTATGTAGAGTGTCAAAGGTAACTTCGCATTCAGTAGCATTTATTAATGTATTTAAACAAATGTTAAATCAAGAAAGGAATCATTCTGACCATATGAACCAATCCATGTGGGAGACCCATCATTTAAAACATAGATGTTACATGACGACAAGTATCCAATAAGAGAACAGTCAAAATCACCAGATGAAAGTTGATAACTGTAAAGGTTTAATTGAAGTCACCTAAAATCAGAACTTTATCAACTGAAGTAAGTTGAAAAATGGTTTTCCAATATGAGAGTGGAACAATTTCTTTGGTAACAATTCCAGCGGTACCCTCTCCGCTGCTTGTAAAGTTTCTCGTGGTTCTGCCGAATCCATTTCTAAGTCGTTCAAATAATCATTTAAATGATTATAATTGATTATAATCCGCCATTCATTAATCGATACAAGGCTTCCGCTTGTTATACATATAATTTCTATCGCAAGAAACAAGGGTGGTAACAATAGAGTGTTATAAACATTTATGTTCCATTTGAGTGTTATAACCTTCAATTTCTAGTATGTAAAGCTCTACTTTTAGTGCCACCTGTACAAAAATACATTACAACCAAATATTTCATTCATAAACAAAAAATTAAAAACATCTGATGGGCAGCATACATACGACTTGCACTGCTAATCATTTCACAGGCATAGTGTACTCCACATATAAAAGGTTATTCTTGTATCAATGTATATTAATTCCAATAAAAGCATTGTGGGTGTAAATGATTTCAGATAAGACAAAACGGACTTACAGAAACTATGTTATTGTTAATTTTCTTGTAGGTGCAAGGGGAATATGATAGGCTTTAAGCGATAGTCAAATCTTTTGAGTGCTGGTTGCTATGTGGAGCATTCCATTCTCTTTGCATGTCCAGGAATTAAACAAACAAACAAAAAACGTAAACAAAAAAGAGGAATAAGGAATTCCCATTTGAGAAAAAGTATGTGTTGGAAAATTCAAACAAATAACAAGGAATATCTCATGAATCGGATAAATACCAAGCTTGGTATTTAGGTTCAGCATCTTCAAAGATGCGACAGGAAGATTTTCATGGAAATCCCCCCCATCCCCAGACTACCTTTTACATGGTTTCGAAAATTTTGATTTTATAAAAAATGGCTATAACGATTTTGATTAAAATATCACATGTTTAAGATACTTTCATGGCAAATGAAATGTATATCATGAATTTTCTAGGAATGTCCCCAAAAATCCTGTTCAATCTGAATAACTTTCGCATAACTGATAAACCGTATGAGATAGACAAATTGTCCTGGACATACAAAGAGAATGGAATGCTTCACATAGTAACCAGCTCTTAAAATATTTGGCTATCGCCTAAAGCCTACCACATTCCCCTTGCATCTACAACAAAATTAGCAATAAGATTAGCAATCTGTAAACGTTTATCTCGATTATCATGAAGTAGGCTGATGAAGAATAAGCATTTGTGTAAATAATTTGTATTAGAGTAGAGAAAGCCATATGAGTGCAACACATAAGGTTTTATCGCTTGCGGTCATGACAGATAAAAACAGACCTGTTACATTAATAAATGAAAACTGATCCGAGCCTCGCAGTATGAGTAAGTCCGGTTTGTCTTATCTAAAATCATTCACACGCACAATGTTTTTATTGTAATTAATATAAATTGGATACAAGGATCTTGGAGACATTTTTATTAACAGCATTTCTATGAGCAGCTGTTTGTACATGTTGCGTAATCTGGAATTTTTTGTCGCACGCAGTTTATTTTAGTTAAAAACAACAATCACTATCTCGAAAATCGCATTGATTTTTAAAATATTCTGAAAATATTAAAATAAAACTTGCATGTTTTTCACATATCTACTTGGCACTGTACTTACTATATTTCCATCTGTTGGAGTAGGATTTCCAGCAATCCAATGTCGAAGCAAATAAGTTTTACAGCTCTTCTCCTTCGGTATTGTAATACTCGTCTCCTCCTGCTCACACTTCAGAAATTACGAGTAACAAGCACACTAGTTACATATTTAAAAGGATACTTTTTAATTCTAGGAAATGATATCGTTGCGGCAGACGGCTTCGTTTGTAACATTAATACAAACTGTAACGGTATTGTCAACGGCCGTAGGTACCGAACTTTAAAGATTTGCCGCATGATCGTTGAACGCTATTCAGTTTATGTTAAGCTGTTGAGCGGCATAATTTTTTATACCATATCACGAACCGCTCATTGTTGATAGCTATGTTCTCATTTTTGGCGCCCTTTTATGGATTTAGGAACATGATAGCTAACAGTCCTTCACAGAGCAATAAAAGAGAAGTTTACTTGGATCTTTCTCTTCTTCTTAGTGTCGTGGTGAAATATTTGTATTTCAAGAATCATTGCTGAAGAAGTAAAATATATGCATACATATGCACAAATTAGTTAAATATGCATTATAAAACTTCTGTAATAAAGTCCTTACAACATGGAATAAATTTATTCCTTACATGCATATGTTTTAACTATCAAGGAATAAAATATGCAAAAATCTCAGCTCTACTCATCATCTAACCTAACCTAACATAGCCTTTACTCCATGTAGACCTAAGCTCGGTACATTTCTTTCGTTTTACACAGATTTGCTAGTGTTTTACAAGTTTATCCCATTTTTGTGGGCGTATTGAGCATTCATATTTGTTCTGTTTTATAGAGTATTCTAGTGTTACAGTAATGTCGAGCATTTTTCCAGTCCTGTGAGCACTTTTACAGTCATTTCACACACTGACATAGCCATTTTGGGAGCATTTCGGTCTCTGGAACAGGATTTTTTTCTTCGGATATTTTGGAGCATTTCAGAGTCCTTTAAAGATATCCTGGCTACTTTTACAGACTTTCTAGGCACTAGATCAGTATTTTAGTGCATATCGGGGGTGCTTTGAAGACATTTTAGTTACCGGAGCCGGCATTTCGAAGGTATTTTAGGTACTGAAGCAAGTACTGTCGGGCATTTTAATCACTGGAGCAGCTATTTTCGGATACTGACATAAGATTTTAGCACTTTTGAAACACTGGTAGGGGCATTTAGGGATATGTTTATATTTCGAAGGTATTTTATAAACTGGAGCAGGTATTTTCAAGGTATTGTTACAGGGTTTTGAGACATTTTGAAGATATTTTATGCTGTTTTAAAGTATTTTTACAATTTTTCCATTCATTTCGGAGGTATTTTAGACACTGGAGCAGTATTTTCAGGAGGTGAGACACTTTTACGGGCATTCACACACTTTGAAGGTATATCGGTCGTGAGAATGGGTATTTAGAGCTCTAGTAGAGGTATTTTGACTACTACTACTTTGGGCTCTTTTATTAAATTTTGAACGCCTTAAAGGCACTCTTCTATATTTTAACAGCATTTTTATTATGGTACTGTTTTCATGATACTTTGCTATGTTTTACAGGCATTTCTGTAGTTTTTACAGTGAATTGCTATGTTTATCAAGAATTTGATGGTATTTTCGGAGTTTTTCACCCTTGTACAGTATTTGGGACATTTGCACACGTTTTTTGATACTTTACAGCATTTTGTCCACTGTTAAGCACTTTTTATATAATTTTAAGGCCCTTTTACAAATCTTTTATAAACTTGGTATGGCGAGTTGCTACCCTATCCTTGCACAGAACACTCAAACCCTAACATAACCTGATAACGACCATTCTAACCTAAACTAGACCATCCCTTACCATCTATTCTATCCTATCATAGTCTAACCTAACCTCGCACCAAATATCCTAGCGTAACCTAAACTAGACCATCTCTTACCATCTATTCTATCCTATCATAGTCTAACCTAACCTCGCACCAAATATCCTAGCGTAACCTGAACTAGACCATTCTCTCATCATCTATTCTATCCAACCATCGTCTAATTTAACCTTGCACCGAACAATCCAACCAAATCTCTCAGCCTAATCCGACTTAGACCATCCTCTCATCTTTTCTTTCCCGTCATTGTCTTACTTGACGTGTCCAAACCGTGACCAAAACAAGACCAAACATAACCACCTCATTGCTAAGACAATCTAAGCTAACCCATTCTTCATAACTTAGACAATCCGTATGCAAGTCTAAACTAACCTAAACTATCCTACCATCCTCCTCATCATCTATTCTACCCAGTCATCTCTAACCTGATACCATTCTAAACTGACAAGCAGTTCCAACCTAAACTAGGCAATTCCTTATCATCTATCGTAACCTAGCACCGAAAATCCCAACCTAACCTAATCGGAGCCATCCAACATTAACTTAACCTAAGCCGTCTTGAATCCATTAATGAAATTGTAGCGTTGTATTCATGTTTATTATTCGAGTGTCCTAACCCTCAAGTGGTAACATACATTTTGTCACGTTATAGGTAACATTGTAATTTTTATTTGACTTTATTTGCACATTTTCACACTACAGTATTGAATTTACTTCTTTATATATATATATATATATATATATATATATATATATATATATATAGTGTGTGTGTGTGTGTGTGTTTCATGTTTTAATATAATAAAGGATTTTATTTATTTTACAATAAAATGTTTTTAAACAACAAATTACGATTGAGTAACAAAAAACACTTAAGTATGATTTGAAAATGGCACATAGTATCATCAACCCTATTAAAGCTTCAATTTCATTAAATCAGTGTCTTGGGTTTTCAACAATTTTCATTTCGTTCTAAAAAGCCCTAAGTTTGTATTTGTGTGTCTAACAATTTCGATAATTATCTCAATTATTGGAAAATAATCGCCACACTTCATCGGGCATATAATTCTGATTGACTCACGGAACTGCCTTTTAGTGACGTCAGTTTTACTTTTATAACTAGAGCTCGGATTTATATGCAGTATAAAGTATGAATATATGTATGCATCTATGCACTAAAAACCTGTAAAATATGCTCTAAAAACTTTAAAATATGCACTTAAAATAAAGCATATTATTTTAACTTTCTCACATTTATTAATCTTGATGAAGTAATCAGATTGTAAATTCAGTCTTAAACAGAGACATTAACAAAATTAATATTTATTAGTCTTTCTTTCAGTCTAGTTTACCATTAGTCGTTTTTATTGCAATAAACAATTAAATATTTTTCACAGTTTTCAGGAAGAAACGACTTTCTTCTGTCGCTTAAAATGTTTTTATATGAAGAGAAAGATCTCTCTACTTCACATGAAGCCACAGGACAGTATCGGAAAGAGGCTATGTCACTCACAGAATAAATATTAAGTTCTTTTTCAGATTCTCCTTGTAGCACCTTATTCACATCCGAAGAAACATTAAACCTGGATTTCTTGCTTCAATTTTCTAAATTTTGTTACGAAGACACTTTCCTATTTCTCCAGGTATATCTTCGGCGACAGCTGTTTCGTATACTTGCAGGGCAGAAGATAAACATTCCTTTTTTACCAAATGTTTGATTGCGGCTGGTATTTTACTAAAGTAGGTCTTAATAAACACTAATTTACTCTGGAGACCCTTCTCATTGCAGCAGGGATACTTGCACCTCATTTTCGTCCATCACGTCGAGCACCTTTTTCAGGTCTTCCAGATGATCACTGTAATATAGAGCTGCTTCAATCCATGTTCCCCATCTCGTGAGGATAGGCTCTGGGGGTAAACAGTATCTTGTATCATATCAGTAAATAATTTCACTCTTGATGGCGCCTTCACAAACACTTTCTTCACAGAGGCAATTAAGGCATTTACTTCTGGAAAATTCGCTCGAATTTCCTCCGCTAACCGGTGGAGAGCATGTGCTAAACAAGTCATATGAACTGCCTTAAGATAATATACCTGCAAAGCTTTAACTGCCTTAAGCATGTATGCTGCTGCATCTGTAACTATCACCAAGGGTTTTTCCTCATTTTCTTTAGCAGGCCACAAAACACGTAATGCATCACGAACAACTCTAGCAATCGTCGAATGGTTTGTTACTTCCAGTACCCAGGATACAATGAGATGTGGCATTCCTGGTTCAGATTCAGTCATTTTTCCCACGACGACATTGGCAATAAATCTCCCACACGAGTCGGTTGTTTCGTCTACAGATAACCACAAGTTTGAGTCGCCGATATCATCTCTTATTTCTTGTATTACCTGAAAAAATAATTATTATGTTGAAAATTAGTAAAGATAAAGGGTGTAATTTGGTGGCTCAGTTTTAGGGGAAACAAGTTTAAAAATGTATAACAAATTTTTATAAAGCTCAAAATATTGGGGAGGGTGTTGGGGTAGTTGATACACAAACTAACTTTGTTTAATACATTTTTAAACTTATCTCCTCATAAACTTTGCCAAGGTAGTTTTTCCTTATTGTTGATTCGTCAGGAACTTTTCGTCCGGAATATTTTTCCGGGAAATTTCGAAATTCCATATTATTTAACTTATTCAAAGGAATGTTGGCTGAAACTAATGCTTTGCAGATATCTTTTGAAAAATTATTACTGTCATCGTTTCCACTTCTGCTTGCAGAAAATGCTGCTGGTAAGGTTGTTTGGATCTTGGAGACATTTTTATTGTTAGCATGTCTATGAGTAGTTGTTTGTAGATGTTGCATAATCTTGAATTTTTTGTCGCAGGACACTTATAACAATTGTATAAAAATAGTACGAGGTTCTTTTAGTTAAATAAAACCAACACTCACTAACGAAAATCGCGTTGATTTTTAAAATATTCTGAAAATACAACAATAAAACTTACATGTTTTTCACACACTTGATACAGTACTGTATTTCCATCTGTTGTTAGAGTAGGATTTCCATCAATCCAGTTTGGAAGCAAGTAAGCTTTACTGCTCTTCTCCTTAGGCATTGTAATATTCCGTTTCCTACTGCTTACACTTCAGAATACATACTAGTTACAAGTTTAAGAGTGACTGAAAACGGCACCTTTTATTTCTTGGAAATGTTATCGTTGCGTCAGACGGCTTCGTTTGTGTGACATTAATACAAACCGTATATAGTAACAATGGCCTCGCCGAACTTTAAAGATTTGCCGCATGATTGTTGAACGCTATATAGTTTATCTGTTGACGGCACATTTTTATGTCAGGAAGCGCTGGTTGTTGATAGCTATGTTGTCATTTTCGGCGACCTGTTATGCATTTACAAACATGATAGCTTAACAGTTCTACACAAACAGAACAAAAGAGAAATTTTCTCTGAAGCATTCTCTTAAAGTATCGTTGTGAAATACAAATTCGTATTTCATGAATAATTGCTGAAAAAGTAAAAAATATGAAAAAATTAGTTAAATATGCACTAACCCCTTAAATATGCATTTATATGCACTATAAAACTTCCGTAATAAACTCCTTACAATATGGAATAAATTCATTACGTACTTGCATACGTCTATCAAGGACTAAAACATGCAAATATGCAAAAATCCGAGCTCAATTTATAACATTACTTTACCTTGATTGTATGGTTCCTGTGAGTTCCATGTGAAACACTTATTACTTTCTCTACTACGTATAGTAAGTAGGGGAAGTATTGTATTCCACCCAAAATTTCGATACCGAGATTTCACCGAAAATACATGTTTTGAGACCCCCTGAATCCAAAAAAAGCATTTTTGGAAACATGTCCGTGTGTGTGTCTGTGAACAGCATAACTCAGAAACGAACAGTCGGATAAACACCAAACTTGGTATTTGGGTTCAGTATCTTCCAAGGATGCGACACCAAGGCTTTTAAGAAAATCCCCCCACCCCAGAGTACCCTTTACATAGAAGATTTTTCGAAAATTTTGATTAAAATATCATATGTTTAAGATAATTTTATGACAAATAAAATGCATATCTTTCCTGGGAATGTCTCCAAAAGTATTCTTTATTGTGAACGACTTTTGCACAACTGGTAAACCATAAGAGATAGACAAAATTTTACTACACAAAAAATGTAGATCGCGTTAAAATACACAATTTATGTCATACATTTTTTCTGTTGAGCGAACCATTTTCGAGATATTACTTGTTATTCCCTTAAATTTTTCAATAATTTTCTCAAATGGGAATTCGTTATTCATTTTTTTTTGTCTTGGATATGCAAAGAGTATTAATCTGTGGGAAAGGGAATGGTGCTGCACCTAGCAACCAGTTATTAAGAGATATGTATGTGCTTAAAGGCTACTGTTTTTCTATATTGCCCTTGTAAATATATATTCCCCTTACATCTATAAGACAATTCGCAATAAGATAGACTCTGCAAATGTTTATCTCGATTAACATGAAGCATATGGAGAATAAGCGTTTGTAAAAATAGTTTGTACAAGAGTAGAGAAAGTCATGTGAGTGTAACACATCAGATTTTTTTTCCATAGAAAAACTGATTGTTTCCTTCTTCTATTGCACCAGAATCCGAACTCCCATTTTCATGGCATTCACTATTTTCAAGTCTGTATTATGACTTGAACATGACAGATCATCACTCTCTGAACCACAGTCATCGTCACTAACATCTACTTGTTAAGCTAACTGAACCATCAACTGATTTCGGCGTGACACATTTACATTCCGGTTCTCTTTCGACATTTTCATTCAAACTGAAATAAAAACATCGACATGCCACTTAAGGGTGATTGTTTACTAAGAGAGTGAACTATTACCTACATGTAATATATTAGAAAACAACGATTTTTGTTGTTGTAAAATGGAGATCAGAGGTAAGCAAAATATACTTACGTTAACAGTAACACCGGTCTACGAAGTCTTCCTGATAAATTTGTACTAACAATGGGTTGGAGCAATTACAAAGCCACGTTTTCACATCAAAGACATACACATAGATCGGCGTTCAAGGTTGCGACATAATCAGTGTAGGCAATATCACAGAAACCTAGAGCGCCATGGTGTGAGAGACCGATGCTACCATTTAAGGGTTAATTAGAAAGTTTTGTCAACCTAGCTTTATTTCGATATTTGAGTAGCCTAATATCAAACCCGGACATCCGTCCCCTCATTCAAAATTGAGTTAGTAATGTATTCCGATAAGATTTTTTCCGTTCTTTCCATTGATGAAGTTCTTTACTTTCAAAAATGGACGCAAATATGGTTAATTAAGTGTTGAAGTTCACTGTTTACTTCAAAAGTGGACACCTACACAAGAGATTGGTTTCAAACTCGGACATTTACTTAAAGAACCAATGGTAATACTGAATAAGATCACGTGACCTTCAAAACAGAAATGGCGACCGCTTATGCCGGGTGTTAACTTGGTGGTTAAGATTTTATGAATTTTTCAACTGTTGCTACGAATAAGTGAAAAACTACATGAGTAAAATGGAGCAAAACATTTCACCAGTTACTGAAGGAAATGCCAGGAAGGGGTTACGGTATCCGGAAAAGTGGAAAAGGAATATAGAAAAGAGACTAATGTAAGAATAGCTGGCAAACTCTCTTGTTTTATTTATTACATGAAATTATAGATTATTGGGATGGATTTGTATATCAGAAATGATACAAGAGAGTATAGTAAACAATCTGACGAGAGTTTTAACTGGTCATATGTTGAGACATTTTGAAGATATCAAGGCCTGAAAATTTAGTATATGACCATCATACTGGCCGAGAAAGAGACGAAATACTAATCATTACTGACTACATTTGCCGTTTAAAAACTTGGAGATGTTGACAGGTTGCTCGTCAAACATTTTGGAGAAAACTGAAGAGATCTGCTCACTCTTAGTGGTAAAAATGTACTACAGAGACAACCTTGTCTGACAGATTTGCCCGATGATCAATGTGAATGTGAAACACAGCAGGATGATTTGTACAGTGATCTCGTTTTAATGTCTATTTCAGATTAAATTTACTTCTACTTGGACTTTAAATATACAAATATAAGTAAAAGTTATAATTTCCTCTGGAAATTTTTTCACGATATAGAAACTGAAGAAGGCGTTGTTGCTATACCTGTAAATTAACAGGAAATTTTAATGAGTTACTTAAAGTTACATCTTATTTTGTTTCTGGCACTGTAAAGATGCTATTTTATTGTCGTTGGATTTACATTTATTGAATAATAGGAAACTTATAAACTTTAAAATCAATGTAAAACTTTTTTTAAATTCACAAACACCATCTTATCAATATTCCTACAGTGTCCCAGCTGATACTCTTTGGAATAGACCGATATCACTGCTAAGTTAATTTTACAACTACATTTGCATAAAAAACGGACACCTACAGGTCTGTTCACATAAAAAATGGACATCTACACATATTTTTTCAAAGACGGGCATCTGTATTTTTAAAGCTAATTTTAACTCATTTATCTGTATAAACTGATATTGGTTATTTGGCAGTACCATTCCTGCGGTACTAAGCTTAATGAGGTAAAAGGTAGTATGTAAATATGTGAATCCTATATCTTGTAATAACAAATCTGATGTGTTACACCCACATGACTTTCTCTACTCTTGTACAAACTATTTTTACAAACGCTTATTCTCCATATGCTTCATGTTAATCGAGATGTTAATCTTATTGCTAATTTTCTTGTAGATGCAAGGGGAATGTGGTAGGTTTTAAGCGATAGTCAAATCTTTTAAGCGCTGGTTGCTATGTGGCGCATTCCATTCTCTTTGCATGCCCAGGACATAAAAGAAATGAATAACGAATTTGAGAAAGAGTATAAGTATTGGAAAATTTAAGGGGATAACAAGCAATATCACGAAAATGGTTCACTCAACAACAAAAATGTACATGACATAAATTGGTATTTTAACGCGATCTACATTTTTTGTGTAGTAAAATTTTGTCTATCTCTTATGGTTTACCAGTTATGCGAAAGTCGTTCACAATGAAGAATACTTTTGGAGACATTACCAGAAAATTCGAGATATACATTTCATTTGTCATGAAAATATCTTAAACATATGGTATTTTAATAAAAAACGTTAGAGCCATTTTTGAGAAAATTAAAACTTTCGAAAAATGTTCCATGTAAAGGGTAATCTGGGGTGGGGGGAATTTCTTGAAAACCTTCGTGTCGCATCTCTGGAAGATACTGAACCTAAATACCAAGTTTGGTGTTTATTGGACTGTTCGTTTCTGAGTTATGCTGTTCACAGACACACAGACATGTTTCTAAAAATGTTTTTTTTGGATTCAGGGGTCTCAAAACATGTATTTCCGGTGAAATCTCGGTATCTAATTTTTGGGTAGAATACAATACTTCCCCTACTTACTATACGTATTAGAGAAAGTAAAAAGGGAGTTTATCTCATTTGTTTGCAAAGGACAGATGTCCATCTTTGATATTAACCTACTCATTTATTTTAATTTGTTGCTTAGTGTCTCACTTCTTTTATCTGAGCTTGAGACAAGCACTAGAAGTTACTCCTAGTAGCAGAGTTACCGCCCTCCACTTCCATTCTTCTTCTTCTTCCTTCACCATGTTTATACTAGGTTTAAGTGCTCACAATACTATAACGACCAGAAGCATATGTACATATTTCGTTCTCTGCAATGCTTCTTTTATCATCGTAAGGAGTCAACGTAATTTTATTAACTTGTGCTGGCGTAACAATATGTTGTGACAGGATCAAATTCATCGGCGATCTTATTTCATTGATTTTAAGGCAGTCCGCATAGCTATCAAATGCGCTGTACTGCTTAATGGCACAACCTTTAATATCTTTAGTCTTTTTTATTACACTTTCATCAATATTGAGCGCAAACATTTTAGTTCTAAGACCGACAAAGCGTCGAATAATATTTCCGTTGGCTTCAACTTTAAATTTTACCAGCACCTTTGTTTTGTGTCGAGTTACATATATGGCTTGCAGGATAATCAGCTACTATCTAGATGCTCAAGAAAACGTAGTTTGTCCTGGTATACTTCTGTTGTAGTCACTTGATGGATGGAGGCAGTATCCTGTTTACTCTTAACCATTTTGATTAACCTATGTATGTTTAAGATATTTGCATAACTAATAAGTAAATATCTTGAATTTCCTGTGAATAGCGTGTGAAGTCTTTTTTTTTACTAACTCTGTATAGCTTGGAAATATAAGACATAGGCTAGAAGCTGCTACAATATCTAATAGGATTCATTAAAATAAACAGTTTGTGCCAAGTAAACATTTTCGTAGCGTTAGCGGTTTTAGAAAAATTAAGTTGCATACTCTTTCCCAAGTACGTTCTTGCGGTCTAGTGCAGTGGAAACTACGCGTCACCGACAGGTACTTTGCGCAATCCCAGGCGGAACCTTAGTTGACGTCAGAACTTCAAATAGACCACTGCCGGAAAACAGTAGTACTTATTGCTTCATTTGAAAACGAACCTAGGCAAAAACTGTATCGTGAATAACGCATTGTAAATAGATTAATAGTTATTTATATTATACATAATACACAGGTGTTAAAAAAAAGTATTCAGTATTTTATGAGTTATGCAGCAAAACAAGACAAAACATGCCTAATAAACACGGTCCTAAAACATATATCTTCTAATATTATTATTATATATTTTATCCTTGTTCTGAATAGCATTTCTAATGCTGAACGAATCTATTTTAAAAAAAATCTGATGTGTTACACTCACATGACTTTCTATACTCTTGTACAAACTATTTTTACAAACGTTTATTCTCCATATGCTTCATGTTAATTGAGATATCGAAATGTTAATCTTATTGCTAATTTTCTTGTAGATGCAAGGGGAATTGCTAGCTAGCTTAACTATAGTCAAATATTTTAAGAGGTAGTTGCTATGTGGAGTATTCCATTCTCTTTGCATTACCAGGATAAAAAAAATAATAACGAATTTGAGAAAACGTATAAGTATTGGAAAATTTAAGGGAATAACAAGCAATGTCTCGAAAATGGTTCACCCAACAAAAAAAAAAATGTATATGACATAAATTGTGTATTTTAACGCGATCTACATTTTTTGTGTAGTAAAATTTTGTCTATCTCTTATGGTTTACCAGTTATGCAAAAGTCGTTCACAATGAAGAATACGTTTGGAGACATTCCCAGAAAATTCGAGATATAAATTTCATTTGTCATAAAAATATCTTAAACATATGATATTTTAATCAAAATCGTTAGAGCCATTTTTGAGAAAATTAAAATTTTCGAAAAATGTTCTATGTAAAGGGTAATATGGGGTGAGGGATTTTCTTGAAAACCTTCGTGTCGCATCTCTGGAAGATACTGAACCTAAATACCAAGTTTGGTGTTTATCGGACTGTTCGTTTCTGAGCTATGCTGTTCACAGAAACACACACGGACATGTTTCCAAAAATGCTTTTTTTGGATTCAGGGGGTCTCAAAACATATATTTCCGATGAAATCTCGGTATGGAATTTTTGGTTGGAATACAATACTTCCCCTACTTACTGTACGGAGTAGAGAAAGTAAACAAAAAGATCTGAAATAATAGCATGCATTGATAAGGCCCTAGAGAGTAAACATACTGTCCCATACAAACATTTGAAACATACAACATAAATACAAAATTCAACCCATTCTATAGTAAGTAGCAAAGGCGTAGCTAGGGAGGAGTTTTGGGGTTAAAACCCTTGCTGAAAAAGAATAGCAAAAATAGCTTCGTTAAACTAATAATAGCACCTTTCTAGGTTGGTGAGGACGATATACTTCCTAATCGTATCACTGTAGCGCTATATTCACGCTCCATGTCAGTATTGCCAAAGGTGACAGCAACAGAACCTATGCTTTAGATGACGTGGGTACAATCTAGTTAAGATATCGGGGCATATTTTCATTCTGGTGCTAAATATGAATGATTTCCAAATGAGTGCAATATTTCCCAGCTTATAACTAACTAGAAATTTTTAGTGAAATAAAATGTCCTGCAACGGTAATATAAAATACTTCACAGGGTCATTAATTCTCATGTGAAGACATTTGCCGCTTAGAATACGTAAAACATCCTATCCCAATTTTAATTCCAATTGCCGCAGCTTAATATGTGAATATAAAATCGATTTATTTAAATATTTTAACTCAGAATTAATTTATATATCATTTGAATTGGCACAAATTGTTTAAAAATAGATCACTATACGTATTCCCCTGTAATAATTTTTTTCTATCTACGCTACTGGTAAGCAAATGAGACACCATTGTATGTACTCAAGACTTAAGGCTGGTTTACAACCACCCGGTAACGGAAACGAGAACGGGAAGCAAGAAATTTTGATTCACAACAGCCCGGTAACGAGAATGGGAATGCATATCGATCACAAAGTGAAAGTCGATTTTGCGCATTGGGATTTCATTTGTTTTTAACTGACCAATGACATTTTTTCACCTACTTACAATTTACTCAAGCCAAAATCAAAATTTGATAGAGTAAACGTTATCTAAATGCATATTCATTACATTTTCGATCCCTCTACTTATGCCAAACTTTCATTCCTTTATTTAATGGCATACGTTAAAATTGTTTGTTGTTCTTTTTTCATTTCCACCGGTTTTAGCTGTTCTTTGTAGCTTTTGCCATTGTTTTTTAGGTGATAGCCAGTTTTGAGTTGCATATAAACAAACTACAAATGATCCTTTACCAGAGGAACCAACGCTGATTAGATTTGCGGGTGTCGGGATGAGGTTAGGAAGCACATTTACTACTAATTCCTTTCAGTTTCATGTTTCCAGCTTGCGACTATAGAGAGCACTAGTGGCTGTTTCATGTCACGGCCGCTTAGAATAACCTCTAGAGTGAAGAGTCTAATATGCACAATAAGGATCTAACATGCCGTGCCCGGGAACGAGAACGAGAAAGTTAAAAGTTGGGCAACTCTTCTTTCCCGTTCCCAGGGCCCGGGAAGCTTCCCGTCGGTTGTGAACATTCCCATTTGAATACATGTATTTCAACTTTCTCGTTCTCGTTCTGGTTACCGTTCTCGTTGGTTGTGAACCAGCCTTTAGGAGTAATGTACACAAACGCACCCTAATTCTGAAAGTCTGAAACTATGGAACTGGAGCCACACGATTGCAATCTTATGTCCAACAAATATTTTACTTTGTTACAGACGACGACATGATAGCGGACTGAGGGCGTGTACCTGTTCTTATCAGGGCTTAACAATGTAGTGTTTTGTTGACCCTAATTGTAGGTTCCCATTTAAGAAAATTAAATTGACCACCATAACCTCCTCCAAATAAAACACGACCAATAGCATTTAATTTCGTCCATAATATCAAACAGCTTTTATTCAAGACATTTCTTTCTACAACGCTTAGTTTTGGGATATTGTACAGTCTCAACTTAAATGGTCCACTCTGTATAATGCCGCGAATTTTTCTGTCTGCTATTTCTTATCATTTCGTTTCCCCATCAAGCTTCGGGATCGAAGGATCAGGCAAGTGGACGGTGGTGGAGTATGCTTTGTGGAAGAATCTGTCCTGGCGTTCGATGTGGAATGGATCCTCAGAGAGATCTCTCTCCGGAGTGAGAGGTGGGCTTGTGGGAGGGAGGTTCCCCAGCGGCGTCAGGATGTAATATCTGGAGACCCCGCCTGTGTCGAGCCTCCGCTCCGGATCTGGTTGCATTCTATCCCCTTCGCTTCAGCCGCCTCCCCACCTTCCTGGAGGTTTCCAGAAGCGCAATGGATGACTGCGCTGAAGTGCCGAGACCCTTCTCCGAAATTAAATTGAGTTTTATTTATGGAGCTCTTCAACTACTATGGTTCTTAGTGTACCATTCTATATTAGGCGTGAAAGACCGTAAATTTTGCTCAGATGCCTCTTTATCAGGCTTGAGGTTCTTTTACGTGCACTTCCCTTCCGAAGGAAGCCATGCTAAGGATTTTTACGACCGAAAAAATCCATCGCCCTCCGCCGGGTTTCAACCCGCGACCTCGGGAATTAAAGGCTAGCATGGTAGTTCCACTTCCACCTATTAACCATCAATATCCCATGCTATGGATGTTTAGATAATAGACTTGCAAAAAGTGGCAAAAATTGAGAAAAATTAAAAAATTAATAATAAAATAACATGAATTCTAAAGTTTAAGAAAATATATAGTTCCCCCTCCCCTCCCCCTATAAATGGAAGGCGCATCATGCTTATTAATAGGCACGCCCATGTATTCTTGCAAACTCTTTTTCAGCTTTCAAAATGCTCCACACGATACAATTTTTTGCTAATTTATTTCATAATTTTTGTACTGCCTCTCAAAAGCACATTAAAGAAAATGACCGTACACTTTTTTTTAAATAGTGCTCCAAGTGTGACAAATAAAGAATTTCTGAAGTACAAATAGTAATTATTTTTCTAAAATAATTAAGAGTTAATAAATTTGATATTGTAAATCTTTTTGTAAATTCATTAACTGTAAAACCTGAATTTTTATGTGAATGTTTTTAAAAACGCGTCGTGTGTAGCATTTTTATTAGAGCAACGAATTTTCACAATAAAAAAGGTCTGTATTTTCCAAATTTACAGAGGCATTATCCCGTATGATTGTATTGTAGGGCAGAGGAATGAATTATCATGAATGTCATCACATTGAACCCCTCCTATAAACAAGTGTTCAGATCTCAGAAAGTAATTCTCTTAGGACCAGTTTTTATTAGGCATTTTGCCCTCTTTTGACGCATTCTATAACCTCTTAAAGTATTGGATATTTGTTATACCTGGATAACGGATATACTGAATTTGTCATAGAAATTCGTGTGTGTTCGCATCAAATGTTTTTCCTTCCGGAACGCTCACTTTTATCCTTGGTGGGATGCACGCATTAGAACTGTCATTGCAAGTTCGAATGGCGTTTATTCGGAGCTCACTGGCTAACAGACACTGAGCTACAACTATATTCACTCTTAGGTTGATCCGCGGCAAAACAAACTCACGTGGTCAGTGCACCGTGGTGCAACACGGTAGCAATGCGCGCAGGAAAGTAGTCCCATGCTAATACTCTGAATTTTAGAATGAATTTATCCTTAAATAGTATAATATTGTATACAAATACCTAAGGCTTTAATTAACGCTGATTTATATAGTAAAACAGAGCTACAAGTCCCATGATGCAATTTGTATGAGTCACCTGACATCCGGGTAGGCACAGAATATAGTTTACAGCCAGAAACCAGCAGTTGTGTTTAGTATCATGTAGGACGATGAATTTGCTCTTGTGTTTTCGTCGAATTACGTAAAGCATTAGCGCGCAAATCATTGACTAGTGGTGAAAAAACAATACTGTTGAATCTTTATTATAAGTTATGTGAGAAATGTCCAACACTTTCCGCGAAAGAAATGGTGAAATTAACTTGTGAGTCTACCGGTGTTTCGAGTACAAGTATAAACAGTGCTTGTGCAGAAAAACCTGAAACGAGAAAAGTAGTTACACCCGGAAAAAAACTATAAATGTTATCATCTTTAACCGTTAACAGAATATGCTAGTCGCCGTTTCAGTTGTTGAAATAAGGACTCTGTTCTTTTTTGCACTACGTGCAGCTTGTGCTGGCCACATGGTCTGAAAGTATGACAGTATTTCCAGTGGAATGGCGGAAGGATACATTATAGCGGTGCACTGGTCACCTGGGGTTTGTTTTGACGCGGATCAACCTAAGAGTGAATACAGAGTAAGTACAGTATCAGTGTAATGTGTAGCAGCAGGTCTTTAGATCGCGAACGACCTCTGGAGATCCATTAGGACATGCACTGCCAGCCTGACGTTGGTCCTTGTTACGTTCTGCATGGCTTGTTGCACATCTCTCCATCCATATCGGAACGTATCGTAAAACGTACAAACATACTTAAATATGACTTCCGATCCATAAGTTGTCTGCTTGAATGCCTAGAAATTTCGGTTTGTTCCAATAGCAACACCAGTAAAAACAAACGTATCGAAGCTGGAAGCTTAATATATACTTAGTTGGAAAATTGAATCAGTCTTAATCAATTCAATGTACCGAACGGCCGAGGCACCAACCATGTTATCTTCTACTTTCAGTGCCAATGCTCTCAAAAGATAACGGTAAGAGCATTGACACGGAGAGCCGAAGAATCGTGGTTCGAGTAGCATCCGTCGTGGCATTGAACATTTGTATTTTCTCTACCACGCACGTAGTAGGTAGAGAAGGTATTGCATTTCACCCAAAAATTCGATACCCAGATTTCACCAGAAATAAATGTTTTGAGACCCTCTGAATCCAAAAAAGTATTTTTAGAAAAAGGTCCGTGTGTGTGTGAACAGCATAACTCAAAAACGAAGAGTCGGATCAACATCGAACTTGGTGTTTAGGTTCAGTACCATCCAAAGATGCGACACGAATATTTTCAAAAAAATCCCCCACCCCAAACTACTATTTACATGGAAAAAAATGTTTTCGAAAATGTTTACGTTCTAAAACTGGTTCTAACAATTTTGATTAAACTTCATATATTAAAGATATTTACTTGACAAAAATGTTATCTTTAATTTTCTGGGAATAGCCCTTGAAGTCTCTTCATTCGCAAGGCTTTTCATATAATCTTGCATAACCGGTAAATTTTAAGCGATAGACGAAAACGTACCACACAAAAAATGTAGATCTCTTTAAAACACGCAATTGATTTTAAATAAGTTTTTGTGGCATCAGCCATTTCCGAGATATCTGTGATTCGAATTGCTCAATACTTAGCCATTCATTTAGTCCTTTCGATTTTCAATTATTTCTCGCGATCTCATGGAAAGAGTATGGAATTTTAAGGCCAGCGTACAGCATTAGTGTAAAACATTTGACTATCGCTATTCCCTTTGTATCTATAACGAAATGTGTAATGCAGCTATTTTCGGAACGGTTTATCTCGATTAAAATGAAGTAGATAGGAAAATAAGCTTTCGTTAGAATAATTTGTACACCTACTAATAAGGGATAGAGAGTGTCGCGGTTTCTTTCGTGTTATCTTATTTGCTGAGCGTCTGTTATTGTTTTACTATTTTGAATTTTGAGTTCTTTGTCCTCCGGCTAGCTATTATTACCCAGTCGAGCAAATCTCTTGAACAGGGTGTGTAAACGGAAAGGAGTTGTTACTAAAAGATAACACTGATAAAAGAATTTGTTTTTACACTTTTATTGCCTTGACACTTCCTTAATTTCACATATTTACTCTTGATACACGCCTGACTGAAACTGTTATATTTTCGAATGTAACTATAATCACTTAATTGCCGCACATTATTAATTCGCGTATTTCACATTTTATAATAGCTTTACGACACGAAAGCTTGTGAGAATTGCGTAACCTGTACATCTAGAATGATTCTGTTAAACTGCGCGACGTGTAACCCTTGACTGATTCTGTTGAACTACGCGACGTGTAACTCGTGAATGATTCTCTTAAACTGCGCGACGTTTGCCTTGTGAATGATTCTGTAAAACTGTGCGTTACCCGTCTCTGGCTTTAGAATTTATACTCCCTCACCCCGATATGCCTGAAGATTATAATCGAGCTGATATTGGTTAATAAAACGCGCCAATATTAGCGTCTATTTTTATATCCAATCAAAATTACGAACATATATGCTCTAGGGAAGATATTCCCTCCATTTCTAAAGAAAAGCGCGCGACTCTGACGAAATTTGTTTGTCTCTTCTAATTGATAAACAACTCACCCCCTCGCTACATTGTTGCCCGCTCCTATTGTCAGTTTCAGTGAGGCTATGTAAACTTATTTCCTAACAATGCTTATAATTAACAAACATCTAAAATCATTGTCATACAATAATGTTAATTTACACTACAATCACTCTGGCATTTACAATGTTGTGATATAAAATACTGCCTCAAGAGTAGATAAAGTATGTGAAAATAATACACCAGAATTTGTATTGTTGTTAATAGGGATAGTTTTTCTTTCTTTCTTTTTGAGGAATGTGAAATTTTAATTCCTAACTGGTTATGCAGAAAAATAAATATGCAGACTGCCTGCAAATGCTGTTGACTGTTAAATTTGCAGAGTTTAAGTAGCTCTACAATGTGTTTGGGATCCTACCTACAACATAGATGCTGAAAAATATCTCAGTAAACACAATTTCGTTTGACAGGAGAACAGGAATTACAGAACAAAATGTTGAGCTTGCATGATTTGAGTTAATTTTGTGCATTTTATTTTTATTACTCTCGTTTTAAATCAGACTTTATCCTTTCATTTTCTGTGTTATGCTTTAGTCTGTATCAATTCTATTTCTCTCTGTGGTGCATTAACCTATATTACGTAAAATATGCGCCATTTACTTTGTGTTTTATTTCACTTTTAATCATTTACAAACCGAGCGCGGTGGCTCAGGCGGTAACATCTGTGATCCGCATTCGGGAGGCCCCGGGTTCGATTCCCGGCGACCGCTCACTTTGACCCATGGGTTTCTTTTTTAGGGTTTTCCCGGGTCGTCAGGCGAATGCTGGAATGGTTTCTTTCATCCCCCGAATTGCCTATTCCTACATTTCGTTCCATTAATCATGTCATTAATATTTCGCTCCGTTAGATCTGCTTCAGAGTTGGAAGTGTCCGCAACGGTGTTTCGGTGCAGTGTGGCAGGGAAAAGAATGCTCTCTGTGAACTTTCTCCGTTCCTCGGCCTACGGCTGGTTGTTGGAGTGTAAGAACCGCCCCTTGGAGGGGCGTTGGACCCTGTCAGGGGCGGGGTCCTTGATTTGTCTGGCGACTGCTGGGGCATCTCAATCTGGAAACTATAGAGACCCTGTCATTGCTGTGCCGTCACTCCTGGTTCCGGCTGCCAGTGTCTCCCTTCACCTCATCCCTCCCTCGCTGGTACAATATTCTCATTCCTAGATCGGTGCCAAATCCCCTTCATTTCAAATCCAATCCTTTACAAATATGATTTTAATTTTCCGTAGCGGCATGTCAAAAGACACTACTTGTTTATCAGTTAGGTATATGTTTTTCTTCAAAATGCTAAATTACAAATGTATAGCCGCTACAATATGCTAAAATTGCAAATCAAAATGCTAAATTTCTGATTTCAAAATGCTAAAAATCACCACTCCCAATTATAACCTATAGCAAGTATGTGCGAGCGCGTGTCACATCCAAGAGGAAGGGCCATGGATGGGATATTGTGACGTAAGGTAATTACGTGTCGTAATGCGATTCAGTTTTAAAAAGCTAGAAATGCCTGTTTATTAAAATGCAAGGTATGCATCAAATGACAAAACAAAAACAAGTGCTTTGTTCATTATTAATACAACAAAGGTTTTAAACTAAAAAATCTGATGTGTTACACTCACATGACTTTCTCTACTCTTGTACAATCTAATTTTACAAACGCCAATTCTCCATATGTTTCATGTTAATCGAGATATCGAGATGTCAATCTTATTGGTAATTTTCTTGTAGATGCAAGGGGAATATGGTAGCTTTTAAGCGATAGTCAAATATTTTAACGCTGGTTGCTATGTGGCGAATTCCATTCTCTTTGCATGTTCAGGACATAAAAAAAATGAATAACGAATTTGAGAAAAAGTATAAGTATTGGAAAATTTAAGGAAATAACAAGCAATATTTCGAAAACGGTTCACTCAACAAAAGAAACGTATATGACATAAGTTGTGTATTTTAACGCGATCTACATTTTTTGTGTAGTAAAATTTTGTCTATCTCTTATGGTTTACCAGTTATGCAAAAGTCGTTCACAATGAAGAATATTTTTGGAGACATTCCCAGAAAATTCGAGATATACATTTTATTTGTCATGACAATATCTTAAACATATGATATTTTAATCAAAATCGTTAGAGCCGTTTTTGAGAAAATTAAAATTTTCGAAAAATGTTCCATGTAAAGGGTAGTCTGGGGTGGGGGGATTTTCTTGAAAACCTTCGTGTCGCATCTCTGGAAGATACTGAACCTAAATACCAAGTTTGGTGTTTATCCGACTGTTCGTTTTTGAGTTATGCTGTTCACAGACACACAGACAGACAGACACACAGACACACAGACAGACACACACACGGACATGTTTCCAAAAATGCTTTTTTTGGATTCAGTGATTCTCAAAACATGTATTTCCGGTGAAATCTCGGTATCGAATTTTTGGGTGGAATGCAATACTTCCCCTACTTACTATACGTAGTAGAGAAAGTAAAAATCTGATGTGTTACACTCACATGACTTTCTCTACTCTTGTACAAACTATTTTTACAAACGCTTATTCTCCATCTACTTCATGTTAATCGAGATAAACATTTGCAGACTCTATCTTATTGCTAATTTTCTTGTAGATGCAAGGGGAATATATATTTACAAGGGCAGTATCGAAATACACTAGCCTTTAAGCACATACATATCTCTTAATAGCTGGTTGCTAGGTGCAGCACTATTCCCTTTTCCACAGATTAATACTCTTTGCATATCCAAGACAAAAAAATGAATAACGAATTCCCATTTGAGAAAATAAGTATTGAAACATTTACGGGAATAACAAGCAATATCTCGAAAATGGTTCACTCAACAACAAAAATGTATATGACATAAATCGTGTATTTTAACGCGATCTACATTTTTTGTGTAGTAAAATTTTGTCTATATCTTATGGTTTACCAGTTTACCAAAAGTCGTTCACAATGAAGAATACTTTTGGAGACATTCCCAGAAAATTCGAGATATACATTTCATTTGTCATGAGAATATCTTAAACATATGATATTTTAATCAAAATCGTTAGAGCCATTTTTGAGAAAAATAAAACTTTCGAAAAATGTTCCATGTAAAGGGTAGTCTGGGGTGGGGGGATTTTCTTGAAAACCTTCGTGTCGCATCTCTTGAAGATACTGAACCTAAATACCAAGTTTGATGTTTATCCGACTGTTCGTTTCTGAGTTATGCTGTTCACAGACACACACACACACACAGACATGTTTCCAAAAAGCTTTTTTTCGATTCAGGGGGTCTCAAAACATATATTTCCGGTGAAATCTCGGTATCGAATTTTTGGGTGGAATACAATACTTCCCCTACTTACTATACGTAGTAGAGAAAGTAAAAATCTCACACTTCGTATCAAAATGAAGAAATACATATAATATCGCTTATAAATTTTCAGCAAAACTGAGCAAACAATACTCAATACTTACAGTTTTTACAGTTAATAAATATCTTGCTTCAGTTGAAGTTGTTGACTTCCAGGGGTACTGTCCCATGCTTTTTACTTTCTCTATCACGTGCCAGTTAGAGACAGTATTGCATTCCACCCAAAACTTCGGTACCGAAATTTCACTGGAAATACATGTTTTGAAGCCTCCTGAATAAAAAAAATTTATGATGTGTTACACTCACATGACTTTCTCTACTCTTGTACGAACTATTTTACAAACGCTTATTCTCCATATGCTTCATGTTAATCGAGATATCGAAAAGTAAAAAAGCATAATTCAAAACGAAATCTCGGATAAGCACGAAACTTGGTATTTAAGTTCACTGCCTTCCAAAGATGCGACACGAAGATATTGAAGAAAATCCTCCATTCCAAACTACCGTTTATACGGAACATTTTTCGATTTTTTTTTTTTTTTTTTTTTTTACTTTCTCTACTACGTAGAGTAAGTAGGGGAAGTATTGTATTCCACCCAAAAATTGGACACCGAGATTTCACCGGAAATGCATGTTTTGAGACCCCCTGAATAAATTTTGTTTGGAAACATGTCCGCGCGTGTGTGTGTGTGTGTGTGTGTCTGTGTCTGTCTGTCTGTCTGTCTGTGAACAGCATAACTCAGAAACTAACAGTTGGATAAACACCAAACTTGGTATTTAGGTTCAGTATCTTTCAGAGATGCGACACGAAGGTTTTCAAGAAAATCTCCCCACCCCAGACTATCCTTTACATGGAACATTTTTCGAAAATTTTAATTTTCTCAAAAATGGCTAACGATTTTGATTAAAATATCATATGTTTAAGATATTTTCATGACAAATAAAATCTATATCTTGAATTTTCTGGGAATGTCTCCAAAAGTATTCTTCATTGTGAACAACTTTTGCATAACTGGTAAACCATAAGAGATATACAAAATTTTACTACACAAAAAATGCAGATTGCGTTAAAATACACAATTTATGTCATATACATTTTTTTGTTTTGTTGTGTGAACCATTTTCGAGATATTGCTTGTTATTCCCTTAAATTTTTCAATACTTATTTTCTCAAATGGGAATCCGTTATTCATTTTTTTGTCTTGGATATGTAAAGAGTATTAATCTGTGGCAAAGAGAATGGTGCTGCACCTAGCATCAGCTATTAAGAGATATGTATGTGCTTAAAGGCTACTGTTTTTCTATATTGCCCTTGTAAATATATATTCCCCTTACATCTACAAGAAAATTAGCAATAAGGTAGAGTCTTCAAATGTTTATCTCGATTAACATGAAGTAGATGGAGAATAAGCGTTTGTAAAAATAGTTTGTACATGAGTAGAGAAAGTCATGTGAGTGTAACACATCAGATTTTTTTATTTTATAAAACATGACTCTAGCGATTTTGATTAAAATACCATATACGGAAAGATATTTAGATGAAAAATAAAATGTATATATTGAATCTTCTGGGATTAGCCTGTGATGTCCTCTTCATTCGAAAGGAATTTTGTTTAATCTTGTAGGTACAACTGGTAAACGTTAAGCGGTATACGAAAGCTTACTACACGAAAAATGTAGATTCTTTAAAACAAACTATTTATAGCGCACACACACACACACACACACACACACACACTCTGCAGCATTTTTTTATGCTACAAAATATGAAAGAGCCCATTCTTCCCTAAATGCTCCGTCCAAATTCTTGCGGAATGCATCTCATAATTACATTAAGCAGTGTTCCATCACTGAATTTGAGACTGCTAGTGTGCTGCAAATGAGAAGTGGAGGGGTGGAGTTCGCGTGACACGCGCGGTCAAGTATGTCCATACCTGACCTACAGTATGTTTAATAACAAAAATTGGTTTTATTTATAGACGCTCTTTAACTACTATGGTCCTTAGCGTCCCATTCCATATTGGGCGTGAAAGACCAGTAATTCTGCTCAGAGGCCTCTCTATCAGGCTTGAGGTTCTTTTACGTGCCGTAAATCTACGGCACGGGACCACCGGCTTTTCTTACCTTCCGAAGGAAGTCATGCTAAGGATTTTTACGCCCGAAAAAATCCATCGTCCTCCACCGAATAAAAATTGAATACCTCGAAGCCGCACTAGAAACGTGAAATTGGGAAAATTGTGGGCGATTTTCAGGATGAGACAGTGACTATAAAAACTGTGTTACTGAGCGAGATGGCTCCACGTTAACGCGTAAGATTGGCATCGGGAGGTCCCGGGTTTGATTCCCGTTATGCCGGCCTTTCTGACCTTGGATTTCTCAGGTTACCTAAATTAAATTAAATTGAGTTTTATTTATGGACGCTCTTTAACTGCTGTGGCCCTCAGCGTCCTATTCTGTATTGGGCGTGAAATAGCGGTAATTTTGCTCAGAGCCCTCTTTATCAGATTGAGATTCTTTTACGTGCCGTAAATATACGACACGGGACCACCGGCTTTACTTCCCTTCCGAGGGAATCAGTGTTCCCTGGTTGGCAGACGAATGGTGGGGTGGATTATATAATGCAACGAATTTTTCTGCTTCCCCATTTTCCAGTCTGTTCATCTGCTTGTGTTTCAGAGTCGAAGAATAAGGCGAGTGGACGGCGGCGATGCGTATGACGGTGGTGTTTGCTTTGTAGAACTGCCTGCCCTGGCGTTAGGTGTGGAACGAGGCCTCAGAGAAACCTCTCTGTGGAGAGAGGTAGGCCTAGAGAGATCCCGTCGTCGTCAGAATGTAATATCTGAATATGTTAGGGACCCTGTTTGTGTCCGCTTCACTCCTTGCTCCTGGAGGTCCGAATGAAGTGGACTTAACAGACTATTCCCAGAAAATTCAAGATATCGATTTTATTTATAATGTGAATATCTTTAAAATACGATATTTTAACCCTCCGTCAGGCGCGCGCTTTGGTAGAACGCCGTTAGTCGCGCAGGGCCTAGTAGACCCGCGCTATATTTTTGTTGTTATTGTTTGTATTTTTGTTTTATTTCGTTTATTTTCTTTTTTTTCCTGTTTTTACCTTTATTTAGATTAAGCGTACAAGGCTTTCATTAATAGGTATTGTCTTACAACATAAAAATACAAGCTAAAATATGAGTACATATACGTTATAAATTGTATTACAGTAAGTATAAAGAAATACATTGTCATTTCCAGGTATACATACAAATTGTAATTTCAAATGTTCAGTTACTCAGAATCATCTACTATCTCACCCGTGTTTTCCCCGACTAAGCAACTTTCGCAAATAATTTTAGCATGTTTACTCAAACACAGGGGGATGTTGCATTTCCCACATGCATATTTAGTTTTGCAGTTCATTTTGTCTTTGTTGCAAGGTTCACATCGTTTCCTTCTCAATGTGCATAGTGGTGTATTTGACAATTCATCTACGCCGGATTCTTCAGGTTTATATTTTGTCAAAAGGCCTTTCAAATCACCGGGTAGATTTGATGCTGTTGCTCTCCTTTGTAGCTGTTGCGACAGTAAAGCTAAAGATAGTGCTTTCAAATACTCTTGCCTTGTGGAATATTTATTTTGGTTTCCAAGGAAGATAACCCTAGAATTGATACCTGCAATGTTCAAGATATGGTAAAAAATTACCATGGGCCACCTTCTCGTTGTTCTGGCTACATTGTATGTAGCACACAATTTATCTACTACATCAACTCCAGATTTAGTGTCGTTGTAATGCAGGATTATTTCAGGCTTTTTCTCAGCACCTTCTGATAACTGTGCGGATGAAACATGTAGACTTGAGAGCAAAACTACTGTTTTACCCTTTTTTGGAACATATGAAACAAGCGTTTCATTTTTTGTGAAGCCAAATATGCTTTCGTACTGTCTGCGATCTTTTGGAGAAGTAAAATTAGTGGGTAACTCTTTTTTGTTATTTCGCACTGTACCGACGAAAGAAAGTTGTCTTTTGCGCAATTCATTCACCAGCGATACACTGGTAAACCAATTATCTGCAATAACGTTTCGTCCAGTGCCAGAGATTGCTTCAGTTAGTCTCAGCACTACAGCCTCTGCCGAGTTAGTTTGCAAATATGGTCCATCCGGCTGCTGTCCACAATAAATCTCCATGTTAGTTGTATAAAACAGTTTTGCATCACTCAAACAGAATATTGTGGCATGTGCACAGATTATATTAATGGTAATACGCTCTCTGGACGCCGAAGCGTGGCAGTTTATCTGTGAGTAGGGGCGATTCAGGGGAAGCAGTGTGTCATTGGGGGGGATATGGCGTTACTGACGCTAAGACTTGGCGTGGCTTCATTCTGTGACTAGGCTTCGCGTGAGTTAGACGGATAACTGCCTAAGACTTGGCGTCCTCGCCCGGCAGACACATGGGGTAAGACAACATTTTATAATAAATCTACCAGCTATCCATTCTCTTGCAGTTTTAATTATGATAGTGTAGAGTTCCTTGCCTCTCCCTTCAGCCAGAAATTATGTTGGTGTATTAATTATTTAGAGAGATAACTTAGCTGCGTCCCTTGTCGATGCCTCGAGTTTAAAGTTCTTTGTTTGTTCAACGATCCCTCTCATAAGCGAGTAGCTCTCCTCTGAAGTTATATAATACTAATAAGTGAGGCATACGACAATATCTTTATGCCATACTTGTTTGGCTTGGATGGTATATATTGTCGAAAACCACATCGACCACGAAATGCCGGCAACTGTTCGTCGACAGTTACATTTTGTCCAAGAGAATAATGGTTCTGACAGTTGTTCAGAAACAATGTAAACATTTCTCTAACAGCAGCCAATTTATCCAATCTTCGTCGTTCCAGTCTTGAGCTTTTGTCATCAAAGCGAATACAGCGTATTAGAAAACTGAATCGTTTTTCAGACATAGCCATTCGGAATAGAGGAATTCCAAGGTCATCGGTTCTCCAAAAATCGTGAATATTCTGGCGTCCACCACGAAAAATTCCTGCCAGGTACAATAAGCCTAGGAAAGCTCTTATTTCTATTACATCTGTAGGCCTGCTGTCTCTTTCACGATCAAATTTGTGCTGCACACTACTAATGTAAGTATTTGAGCTTTCAACAATCAAATCAACCATATCTTCGGTAACAAAAAGGTTCCAACAATCAATTTCCGTTTTCGCATTTTTGGCAGCTCCTACCACACCAGGAAGTTTGGTCAATATATTGTGAGCCCTTGTCTGTGTCATTTTCAAAGGTGTTTTTTTCCATTTTGTTCCATCTCTTCCTGTAAATAACAACAGAATGTATTGTCAGTAATAATAATAATAATAATAATAATAATAAGAAGAAGAAGAAGAAGAAGAAGAAGAAGAAGAAGAAGAAGAAGAAGAAGAAGAAAAGAAGAAGAATTACTATGATACGCATATGATGTTACCTATAAAATACATGCTATCACACAAGCTGCTTTCATCGTCTTCCTCTTCATCTTCATGGTCAGTTTCTGAATCTAAAGATCTCGTTTCGAGTTTATCTTCTGAATCAGAGTCATCTGATTCATATAAGTTGTCATCCACGGGCAAGGCATCATCATTGCAAAGTAGACGATGTACTTCTTCCAAATCCTTGGGATTTTGTAGATCGTACCTTTTACTCGTATTCATGACGAAGCAGTAACAGTTCCTTGCATAGCAAAGCAATATTGCACAACAGCTAATAAGAAACAAATCTGTCAACAATATGTAACGAGAGCAGGCGCGCGGGGCCTGGTTGACCTGTGCGACACGTAACTGCTGATTATTCATTCCTCCAGCCAAACAAATAAACAGATAAGGTTATCGCTGCAGCAAATAATCGCCAAAGGTGTAATGTTAGATGTCCTAGTCAGGCAATTGCATAGGTGCGTTCGTTCGAAAATTATAACATTTATATAATGCCAGGGGTCTCTCTGGCCCCTAGCGACTGACCGAGGGTTAATCAAAATCGTTAGCCATTTTTTTAGAAAATAAAAAATGTCGAAAAAATTTCCATGTAAAGATTAGTTTGGGTTGGGGATCTTCTTGAAAATCTTCGTGTTGCATCTTTGGAAGGTACTGAACCGAAATACCAAGTTTGGTATTTATCCGAATTTTCGTTTTTGAGTATGTTGTTCACAGGTGCGCGCGCGCACACACAACGCTTTTCTAAGTATACTTTTTTTTTATTCAGGGGGACTCAAAACCTGTATTTCCGTTGAAATCTCGGCATCGAATTTTTGGGTGGAATGCACCTTTTTTAATTATGTTTAAAATTAACATTCATGATATATTTTATTTAACATAAAATACAATTTGAAATAAATTGGTGGATTTGGTAATTGGTTAGTACCTTTAATACTTGGAGCCCCAGATATAGTTTTTCCCAATACCTTGTCTACCTACTATGTACGTGGTAGAAAAAGTGAAAATCTGATCTGTTGCACTCACATGACTTTCTCTGCTCTAGTATAAGCTATTTTTACACACGCTTATTCTCCAACTACTTTGTTAATCGAGATAAACGTTTGCAGAAATTATCTTATTGCTAATTTTCTTGTAGGTGCAAGGGGAAGATGGAAATACGTTAGGATTTAATCGATAGTCATATCTTTTAAGAGCTGGTCGCAATGTGGAACATTCCATTCTCTTTGCATGCCCAGGACATTACATATTAAAAACAATAACGAACTCCAATTTGAGAAAACGTAGGTATAAGTATTGGAAAATTCAAACAAATAACAAGGAATACCTCTGAAATGGGTCAACCGAGAAAAAAAAACAACAAAAAAACATCCCATTGGAGAAAAAATATAAGTATTGGAAAATTCAGACAAATAACAAGAAATATCTCGGAAATGGGTTGCTTGACAAAAAAAAAAAATGTATATGACATAAATTGTGTGTTTCAACAAGATCTACATTTTCTGTCTAGTAAAATTTTGTCTATCTCTTAAAGTTTACTAGTTATGCAATAGTCATTCAGAATGAAAAGGACTTTTGGGGACATTCCTAGAAAATTCAAGATATACATTTCATTTGCCATGAAAATGTGTTATACATATGATATTTTAAGCAAAATGGTTGGAGGCATTTTTAAGAAAATCAAAATTTTCGAAGAATGTTCCACGTAAAGGGTAGTCTGGGTTGGGGGATTTTCTTGAAAATCTTCGTTCGCATCTTTGGATGGTACTGAACTTAAATACCAAGTTTGGGGTTGATCCGACTTTTCGTTTTTGAATGTTATTCATAGACACACACATTTCCGGTGAAATCTCGGTATCGAATGTTTGGGTGGAATGCAGTACTTCCCGTACTTAGTATAGTAGTAGAGAAAGTAAAAAAACTTGTTTGTTACTTTTTTGCATATTTATTGCTGCTAACGTCATCTACCTAAAGCTAGGATTTATTTTCTATACTTTTACACATTATGTACTCGATTAATAGAGATATCCATTTCAATACTTATTGTAACATCCACAGGATTTTTCTGTGAATTTATAATCTCTTCATAGCGACTTTAGCAGAAGCTTTATAAATGAACTTTAATTTATTGCCGCGGATGTTCAATCTGGTTTGCTATTTTGCATTCTCCAGTATTAGGGGCTGGTTAGGAAACATACCGAAAGGAATTGTCGGTAATATATTTTGCCACTTACGGGTACCCATCTGTGCAAAGAAATTAGCTGCAGCGGTGCAGAAAAGGACGGAGAGCCTGTATATGCAGTAAATGCTTTTTAAACAGCATAAAGTCAGAAACAGTGTTATTCTAGCGTTATAAATGTATTATACATTCGAGCTGATTAGGGCTGGGGCTACCTCGAATTACAAAAAACTCGGATTATACAGAAATATAATTTAGTCCTGTTTTATAAAATTATAAGCTGATCAGGAGTAAAATTTTCTTCTTGTATAATTTTTCTTAATTTCTCACAAAATTGTGTAACAGTTTGAGAATCCGCAGAAAGTTTTTTACCACAAGTTTCAAGCTGCCTTATGCGTATCGCTTCTTCCACCTATTCACCATCCTGAACTTACAGTAAAATCGTCCTCACCTTCCTTTAACTCATTCCTAAAAAATAAGGCTTTTTCTTGTAGGTTAGGCCCTGAAATTGGATTTCCTTTTTGTCCTTTTTATGAATAAACCAAATGAACAAAGGTTTACTCGTTTTTTCCATACTCAAGATTTCTTCATTGACTTCCGTTCAAATTACGAAATAGAACACTTGTTAGGTGAAAACGTCTCAGTTTTATTTCTCTTTCTACGCCAATTGTCGCAGTAATCTGTTCGTGTTATCTTATTTGCTGGGCGCCTGTTATTGTTTTATTATTTTAAGATTTGGGTGCTTTGTCCTCCGGGTAGCTATTATTACTCAGTCGAGCAAATATCTTTGAGCAGGGGGTGTAAACGGAAAGGAGTTGTTACTAAAAGATAACACTGATAAAAGAGTTTATTTTCACACTTTTATTGCCGTCACACTTAATTAATAGTTCACATCTTAAATCTTTATACACGCCTGACTGAAACTGTTATATTTCCGAATGTAATTACTGTCGTATTAGTTGCCGCGTACTTCACATTTTGTAACTAACTTTACGACGCGAGAGATACTTCCAATCTGTATAATGTGCACTTCACGATAGATTCTTCAAGACTACGCGACGTATACCTCGTGAATGATTCCATAGAACTGCGTGATGTCTCCCTCGCGAATGGCTATTCAAGATTGCGTGAAACATGCTTATGGCACGAGAATATATACTCCTTCACCTCGAAATGCCTAAACATTATAATAGAGCTACTATTGGTTACCGAATCGCGCCAACATGACCTGTTTTGTCAGCCAATCACAATTACTAACACATATGCTCAAGGGAAGATATTCCCTCCATTTCTAAAGAAAGGCACGCTACCCTGACGTCATTTGTTTGTCTCTTCTTAGTGTTAAACAACTCACCCCATCGGTTCATTGTTACCCACTTCTATTGTCAGTGAGGCCGTGTAAACTTATTTCCTAACAATGCTTATGGCTAACAAACATCTAAAATCATTGTCATACAATAATGTTAATTTACACTGCAATCACTCTAGCATTCACAGTGTTGTGATATAAAAATACTGCCTCACAATGTCACTTCAATTTCATACTCAGCAGCAGGTTTTTTTGCCTAGTCTTTTCAACACCTCCAGTTTCACATTCAACGGCACAAATTTTCCCTTACTCCTACCATTCATTGTTATGTATGAATTAAAACATTAAGAAACACATATGTGCATACGTACAACACTTTAAAATTAACGCCACACAGGTGGGCTCACTACAGTACAGATGTTACTATACAACCATCTACATACAACGGCCAGCCTATGTTATAAAATGTGTATTTTTACTTAAGCGTATTTCAGTGACCACTGAGTAGGGGTAACAATAAGGATAGTATGCACTGTACAACTGATTGTCAGGCAGTTCCAATTAGTGAAAGGTCGACAAAGAAAGAAAGAAAGAGCAAGCACACTCCTCGAAACCTAATGGTACCTGTCCATTTGTAATAGAAATGCATTAGCAGTCTGAGGCCAAGGCTATTTCTGTGCATTATAAACGAAAACCGTAAGTGGGACAGTTTTACCTGTATTGTACATGGAAAATTGAAAGAAAGCTCAAAATATAATACATTCGGAAGTGATAAAACATACATGCGGACAACGTATAAAAACAGGATTTTACTCTAGTTTCGTGTAAAGTTTTAATTTTCTTAAGACCAGCTCTAATTACACGGAACCGCGAAAAACCAGGGCTCTACTGTACTCCCTTTTCTCCGGTTTTCATTCCTCGACACATTCCCATTTAAAATTGTTCCGCACGATACAAAGCAATGAAATTTTGTATACTTCCTTATAAATAACAGATAAAAATGATGAAATTAATTGATGCTATTAAGCAATAACTTTTACTGTTTATCTTTTTAAGCAAAAAAAGTCATATTTGTCATTTATTTATTTTCTCCCAAACTACAAGGGTTTAATTGTTATAAATTATTAATTTTTTCAATAAATAATTGCATCGTGTGGATCGATTTCTTAAAAGAATAAAAAAATAATAAAAACAATATATCGGAACTCATTTAAAACACAATTTGGTGTACATATAATACATAAACTCTGATTGATGTATTAAAAATTTAAATGAGTCGTATTGAAATAGTGGATTTTAGATATTTCATCAGATTGGAATTCTTAATATTAACGAGCGGAGCGTCCTAATGTTTGTATCTGTACATTGTAAACGCAAATTTATTCGCTTCCTCAGAAGAATCAGCAGCAGGGATATGCTGGAACGTGCACAGATACGCGTCTGTATCTCGCATTTCAAGTTGCCTCTGTCAGCATTTGGGAATTCGCAGCGTGGCAATGCAACGAATGCGGCCCGCCAAGTGAGAAGAGAGGACGCGGTACGAATCCATCCTCACTTTCTCTGCGGCCGCGTAGCCTTGTGGAGTAGACACACCTTGACCTTCTACAGGTCGCCCAGGGGAACAATAATTTGACTTGTAGCTCATACAAGAGTTGGTGGTTTCTAGCAATACCGACCGTGGGGGAGGAGAGAAAGGTGTGCAGTGTTCAAAAGGAACAATATGCTTTCGCGTTCTTGATCTCTCGCTACGTCAGCTGGGCTACACCAGTGTTTCTCAAAGTGTGGGACGTGACACTCAATGGGTGCATGTATTTTTCTACAGATTTCAACCAAGATAATTAAAAAATCTGATGTGTTACACTCACATGACGTTTTCTACTCCAAACTATTTTTACACTTATTCTCCGTATGCTTCCTGTTAATTGAAATATCGAGGTGTTAATCTTATTGCTAATTTTCTTGTAGATGCAAGGGGAATTGTTAGGCTTTAAACTATAGTAAAATATTTTAAGAGCTGGTTGCTCTTTGCATTACTAGGACAAAAAAGAAAAAGAATAACGAATTTGAGAAAAAGTATAAGTATTGGAAAACTTTAGGGAATAACGAGCAATATCTCGAAAATGGTTCACTCAAAAAAAAAAAAAAAAAAAAAGTATATGACATAAATTGTGTATTTTAACGCGATCTATATTTTTTGTGTAGTAAAATTTTGTCTATCTCTTATGGTTTACCAGTTATGCAAAAGTCGTTCACAATGAAGAATACTTTTGGAGATATTCCCAGAAAATTCGAAATATACATTTTATTTGTCATGAAAACATCTTAAACATATGATACTTTAATCAAAATCGTTAAAGCCATTTTTGAGAAAATTAAAATTATATATAATCTGAGGTGGGGGATTTTCTTGAAAACCTTCGTGTCGCATCTCTGGAAGATACTGAACCTAAATACCAAGTTTGGTGTTTATCCGACTGTTCGTTTCTGAGTTATGCTGTTCACAGACAACACACGGACATGTTTTCAAAAATGCTTTTTTTTTTTAATTCAGGGGGTCTCAAAACATTTATTTCCGGTGAAATCTCGGTATCGAATTTTTGGGTGGAATACAATACTTCCCCTACTTACTATACGTAGTAGAGAAAGTAAAAATAATAGATGTTTACATGCACACCACTTTCTCTACCCTCTGGTGTATTAAAGCGCATACAAAAATATTCTGTTTTCTATTTATTTCTTTACAATCGAGATAAACATTTGCAGAAATAGCTACATTACACATTTCGTTGTAGATTCAAAGGGAGCAGCGATAGTCAATTATTTAAGAACTGAGCACTGTAATGTTGACCTTAAAATTCCATACTCTTTCCATGCAATCGCGAGAAACAACTGGAAATCAACGGGTCTCGAATACAATTTATTGAACAGTTCGAACCTTAATAACGGATATCCCGGAGATGACTCATGCCACAAAAAAGTTGTTTGGAATAAATTGTGTGTTTTAAAGAGATCTACATTTTTTGTGTAATATGGTTTCCTCTATCTCTTAACGTTTACCAGTTATACACAATTATACAAAATTCCTTCCGAATAAATAGGACTTCACAGGCTTTTTCCAGAAAAGTTGATACACATTTCGTTTGTCATGTAAATATCTTTAATATATGGTATTCTAATCGAAATTGTTAGCCTTCTTTTTTATTTTTTTTTTTTTGAAAATCAAACATTTCGAAAAATGCTCCATGTAAAGGGTAGTTTGGGATGAGTGATTTTCTTGAAGAGCTTCATGTCGCATCTTTGGAAGGCATTGAACCTAAATATCAAGTTTCGTATTTATTCAACGTTTCGTTTTTGAGTTATGTTGTTCACCACACACACACACACACACACACACACACACACACACACACACACACGCGCGCGTATACGTTATTAATGGTTCGAATTGTTCATTACTTTGTCTTTCTATTGAAGTCCTGTCGATTTTCAGTTGTTTCTTGCGATTGCGAGGAAAGAATTGCGGAAGTTTAAGGCCAGCATATATATACCGTCCAATTCTTAAACACTTGACTATCGCTATTCCCTTTGTATCTATAACGAAAAGCGTAATGTAACTATTGATTAAAATGATGTAGAAAATAAGCTTTCATAAGAATAATTTGCATATCCACTAATAAACGATATAGTAGGGAAATTCATGCGAATGTAACACATCAGATTTTTACTTTCTCTACCACGCACCTAATAGGTAGGGAAGGTAGTGCATACCACCCAAAAATTCGGTATCGAGATTTCACCGGAATTACATCTTTTAAGGTCAATTGAAAAGAAAAATAGAGAGAAGTCTGCGCGCGTGCGCATGTATGTGTGTCTGTGGAAAGCTTAACTCAAAAACAAAAAGCCAGATAAATAATATCAAACTTGGTGTTTAGGTTCAGTACCTTCTCAAGATGCTACACGAAGATTTTCAAGAAAATCCCATCATCCCAAGGTACCCTTTACATGGGACATTTTTCGAAATTTTTTGTTTTCTAAAAAGTGGCTCTTACGATTTTGATTAAGATACTGTATATTAAATATATTTACATGACAAATAAAATGTATGTCTTGAATTTTCTGAGAATAGCCTGTGAAGTCCTCTTCTTTCGGAAGGAATTTTGTATAATTTTGTATAACTGATACACGTTAAGAAGCGGTGGACGAAAACTACTGCTCAGAAAAAAATGTAGATCTCTTTAAAACACGCAGTTTATTTCAAATAACCTTTTTTGTGGCATCAGCCATTTCCGAGATATCCGTGCTTTGATTTGTTCAATATGTTTTGTCATTCTTTTTAAGTTCCGTCGATTTTCGGTTGTTTCTCGCGATCGCATGGAAGGCGTATGTAATTTTAAGGCCAGCATATGGCATCCAGTTCTTAAACATTTGACTATCGCAGCTCCCTTTGTGCCCAAACGAAATGTGTAATATAGCTTTTTTACTTTCTCTACTACGTATAGTAAGTAGGGGAAGTTTTGTATTCCACCCAAAAACTTGATACCGAGATTTCACCGGAAATACATGTTTTGAGACCCCCTGAATCCAAAAAAAGCATTTTTGGAAACATGTCCGTGTGTGTGTGTGTATGTGTGTGTGTGTGTGTGTGTGTGTGTGTGTGTCTGTGAACAGCATAACTCAGAAACGAACAGTCTGAAAAACACCAAACTTGATATTTAAGTTCAGTATCTTCCAGAGATGCAACACGAAGGTTTTCAACAAAATCCCCCACTCCATATACCCTTTACATGAAGAATTTTTCCAAAATTTTAATTTTCTCAAAAATGGATCTAACGATTTCGATTAAAATATCATATGTTTAAGATTTTTTCATGACAAATGAAATGTATATCTCGGATTTTCTGGGAATGTCTCCAAAAGTATTCTTCATTGTGAACGACTTCTGCATAACTGGTAAACCATAAAAGATAGACAAAATTTTACTACACAAAAAATGTAGATCGCGTCGAAATACACAATTTATGTCATATGCATTTTTTTTTTTGTTGAGTTAACCATTGTCGAGATATTGCATGTTATTCCCTTAAATTTTCCAATACTTATACTTTTTCTCAAATTCGTTATTCAATTTTTACTTTCTCTACTACGTATAGTAAGTAGGGGAAGTATTGTATTCTACCAAAAATTCGATACCGAGATTTCACCGGAAATATATGTTTTGAGACCCCCTGAATAAAAAAAAAGCATTTTAGGATGTGTGTGTGTGTGTGTGTGTGTGTGTGTGTGTGTGTGTGTGTGTCTGTCTGTCTGTCTATCTGTCTGAACAACATAACTCAGAAACGAACAGTCGGATAAACACCAAACTTGGTATTTAGGTTCAGTATCTTCCAGGGATGCGACACGAAGGTTTTCAAGAAAATCGCCCCACCCCAGATTAACCTTTACATGGAACATTTTTAGAAAATTTTAATTTTCTCAAAAATGGCTCTTAACGATTTTGATTAAAATATCATGTTTAAGATACTTTCATGACAAATAAAATATATATCTTGAATTTTCTGGGAATGTCTCCAAAAACATTCTTCATTGTGAACGACTTTTGCATAACTGGTAAACCATAATAATAGACAAAATTTTACTATACAAAAAATGTAGATCGCGTTAAAATACACAATTTATGTCATATACATTTTTTTTGGTTGAGTGAACCATTTTCGAGATATTGCTTGTTATTCCCTTAAATTTTTCAATACTTATTTTCTCAAATGGGAATTCGTTATTCATTTTTTTGTCTTGGATATGCAAAGAGTATTAATCTGTAGCAAAGAGAATGGTGCTACACCTAGCAACCAGCTATTAAGATGTATGTCGATGCTTAAAGGCTGCTGTATTTCTATATTGACCTTGCAATTGCAAAACAAGGGGAACATAGTATGCCTTAAGTGATAGTCAAATATTTTTAGAACTGGTCGCTATGGGTAAAATATAACTCTCTTTGCATGTCAAAAGATCGTTTCTGCAAATGTTTATCCCGATTAATATGAAATAGATGGAGAATAAGAGTTTGTTAAAATAGTTTGTACCAGAGTAGAGAAAGTCATGTGAGTGTAACACATCAGATTTTTTTTGTCCTGGTAATGCAAAGAAAATGGAATACTCCACATAGCAACCAGCTCTTAAAATATTTGACTATAGCTTAATGCCTACCAATTCCCTTTGCATCTACAAGAAAATTAGCAATAAGATTAACATCTCGATTAACATGAAGCATATGGAGAATAAGCGTTTGTAAAAATAGTTTGTACAAGAGTAGAGAAAGTCATGTGAGTGTAACACAGATTTTTTTTACTTTCTCTACTACGTATAGTAAGTAGGGGAAGTATTGTATTCCACCCAAGAATTCGATACCGAGATTTCACCGGAAATACATGTTCTAGGACACCCTGAATCCAAAAAAAGGATTTTTGGAAACATGTGCTTGTGTCTGTCTGTGAACAGCATAACTCAGAAACGAACAGTCGGATAAGCACCAAACCGGGTATTTAGGTTAGGTATTTTCCAGAGAGGCGGCCCGGGTTCAATCCCAGGGATCTGCATGTAGGATTTGTGGTGGACGAAGCGGCGTCTGGGCGGGTTTTCTCCGGGTTCTCCGGTTTCCCCAGCCATTCATTCCACCAACTGTTCCATCATCACCTTTCCTTTCATCCATTTCACCAACATTTCGTTTCATCTACTTCCATCATCCCATACCAGGCATCGGGCTGATCACCCATTCTGGATGCTCTGTCTGATCCATGAGTGTCTGCTCCTCGACGGGCCTCTGACCCCAGGCACCCGCTTGTACGTCCTGGGGGGTGTAAATCCTACATAAGAGGAGGGTAAACAGATAATGAATGAATGAATTTTCCAGAGATGCGACAAGAAGGTTTTCAAGAAAATTCCCCCACCCCAGATTACCCTTTACATGGAAGATTTTTCGAAAATTTTAATTTTCTCAAAAATGACTCTAACGATTTTGATTAAAATATCATATGTTTAAGATTTTGTCATGAAAAATGAAATGTATATTTCGAATTTTCTGGAAATGTCTCCAAAAGTATTCTTCATGTGAACGACTTTTGCATAACTGGTAAACCATAAGAGATAGACAAAATTTTACTGCACAAAAAATGTAGATCGCGTTAAAATACACAATTTATGCCATACACATTTTTTTTTTGTTGAGTGAACCATTTTAGAGATGTTGCTTTTTATTCTCTTAAATTTTTCAATACTTATTTTCTCAAATGGGAATTCGTTATTCATTTTTTTTTCTCTTGGATATGCAAAGAGTATTAATCTGCGGCAAAGAGAATGGTGCTCCACCTAGCAACCAGCTATTAAGAGATATGAATATGCTTAAAGGCTACTGTATTTCTATGTTACCCTTGTAAATATATATTCCCCTTACATCTACAAGAAAATTAGCAATAAGATAGAGTCTGCAAATGTTTATCTCGATTAACATGACGTAGATGGAGAACAAGCGTTTGTAAAAATAGTTTGTACAAGAGTAGAGAAGGTCATGTGAGTGTAACACATCAGATTTTTACTTTCTCTACTACGTATAGTAAGTAGGGGAAGTATTGTATTCCACCCAAAATTTCGATACCGAGATTTCACCGGAAATACATGTTTTGAGACTCACTGAATCCAAAAAAAAAGCATTTTTGTAAACATGTCCGTGTGTGTGTCTGTCTGTGTGTCTGTGAACAGCATAACTCAAAAACGAAGAGTCGGATAAACACCAAACTTGGTATTTAGGTTCAGTATCTTTCAGAGATGCGACACGAAGGTTTTCAAGAAAATCCCCCCACCCCAGACTACTCTTTACATGGAACATTTTTCGAAAATTTTAATTTTCTCAAAAACGGCTCTAACGATTTTGATTAAAATGTCATATGTTTAAGATATTGTCATGATAAATAAAATGTATATCTCGAATTTTCTGGGAATGTCTCCAAAAGTATTCTTCGTTATGAACGACTTTTTCATAACTGGTAAATCATAAGAGATAGACAAAATTTTACTACACGAAAAATGTAGATCGCGTTAAAGTACACAATTTATGTCATATACATTTCTTTTGTTGAGTGAACCGTTTGCGAGATATTGCTTGTTATTCCCTTAAATTTTCCAATACTTACACTTCTTCTCAAATTCGTTATTCATTTTTTATGTCCTGGACATGCAAAGAGAATGGAATGCGCCACATAGCAACCAGCGTTAAAATATTTGACTATCGCTTAAAACCTACCATATTCCCCTTGCATCTACAAGAAAATTATCAATAAGATTGACATCTCGATATCTCCATTAACATGAAGCATATGGAGAATAAGCGTTTGTAAAAATAGTTTGTACAAGAGTAGAGAAAGTCATGTGAGTGTAACACATCAGATTTTTACTTTCTCTACTACGTATAGTAAGTAGGGGAAGTATTGCATTCCACCCAAAAATTCGATACCGAGATTTCACCGGAAATACATGTTTTGAGACCTCTTGAATCCAAAAAAAGCATTTTTGGAAACATGTCCGTGTGTGTGTGTCTGTGTGTGTGTGTGTCTGTGTGTGTGTCTGTGTGTCTCTGTGTGTGTCTGTGTGTCTGTGAACAGCATAACTCAAAAACGAACAGTCGGATAAACACCAAACTTGGTATTTAGGTTCAGTATCTTCCAGAGATGCGACACGAAGGTTTTCAAGAAAATCCCCCCACCCCAGACTACCCTTTACATGGAACATTTTTCGAAAATTTTAATTTTCTCAAAAATGGCTCTAACGATTTTGATTAAAATATCATATGTTTAAGATAATGTCATGAGAAATGAAATGTATATCTCGAATTTTCTGGGAATGTCTCCAAAAGTATTCTTCATTGTGAACGACTTTTGCATAACTGGTAAACCATAAGAGATAGACAAAATTTTACTGCACAAAAAATGTAGATCTCGTTAAAATACACAACTTATGTCATATACATTTCTTTTGTTGAGTGTACCGTTTTCGAGATATTGCTTGTTATTCCCTTAAATTTTCCAATACTTTTACTTTTTCTCAAATTCGTTATTCATTTTTTTATGTCCTGGACTTGCAAAGAGAATGGAATGCGCCGCATAGCAACCAGCGTTAAAATATTTGACCATCGCTTAAAAGCTACCATATTCCCCTTGCATCTACAAGAAAATTAGCAATAAGATTGACATCTCGATATCTCGATTAACATAAAGCATATGGAGAATAGGCGTTTGTAAAAATAGATTGTACAACAGTAGAGAAAGTCATGTGAGTGTAACACATCAGATTTTTACTTTCTCTACTACGTATAGTAAGTAGGGAAAGTATTGCATTCCACCCAAAAATTCGATACCGAGATTTCACCGGAAATACACATTTTGAGACCTCCTGAATCCAAACAAAGCATTTTTAGAAACATGTCCGTGTGTGTGTCTGTGTGTGTGTGTGTGTCTGTGTGTGTGTCTGTGTGTGTGTGAACAGCATAACTCAAAAACGAACAATCGGATAAGCACCAAACTTGGTATTTAGGTTCAGTATCTTCCAGAGATGCGACACGAAGGTTTTCAAGAAAATCGCCCCACCCCAGACTACCCTTTACATGGAAGATTTTTCGAAAATTTTAATTTTCTCAAAAATGGCTCTAACGATTTTGATTAAAATATCATATGTTTAAGATATTTTTATGACAAATAAAATGTATATCTTGAATTTCCTGGGAATGTCTCCAAAAGTATTCTTCATTGTGAACGACTTTTGCATAACTGGTAAACCATAAGAGATAGACAAAATTTTACTACACAAAAAATGTAGATCGCGTTAAAATACACAACTTATGTCATATACATTTCGTTTGTTGAGTGAACCGTTTTCGAGATATTGCTTGTTATTTCCTTAAATTTTACAATACTTATAGTTTTTCTCAAATTCGTTATTCATTTTTTTTATGTTCTGGACATGCAAAGAGAATGGAATGCGCCACATAGCAACCACCGTTAAAATATTTGACTATCGCTTAAAAGCTACCATATTTCCCTTGTATCTAAAAGAAAATTACCAATAAGATTGACATCTCGATATCTCGATTAACATGAAGCATATGGAGAATAAGCGTTTGTAAAATTAGATTGTACAAGAGTAGAGAAAGTCATGTGAGTGTAACACATCAGATTTTTTACTTTGTGTAGTAAGTAGGGGAAGTATTGTATTCCACCCAAAAATTCGATACCGAGATTTCACCGGAAATATATGTTTTGAGACCCCCTGAATCCAAAAAAAGCATTTTTGGAAACATGTCCGTGAGTGTGTGTGTGTGTGTGTGTGTGTGTGTGTGTGTGTGTGTGTGTGTGTGTGTGTGTGTGTGTGTCTGTGTCTGCGTGTTCGTCTGTGAACAGCATAACTCAGAAACGAACAGTCGGATAGACACCAAACTTGGTATTTAGGTTCAGTATCTTCCAGAGATGCGACACGAAGGTTTTCAAGAAAATCCCCCACCCCAAATTACCCTTTACATGGAACATTTTTCGAAAATTGTAATTTTCTCAAAAATGGCTCTAACGATTTTGATTAAAATATCATATGTTTAAGATATTTTCATGACAAATGAACTGTATATCTCGAATTTTCTGGGAATGTCTCCAAAAGTATTCATTGTGAACGACTTTTGCATAACTGGTAAACCATAAGAGATAGACAAAATTTTACTACATAAAAATGTAGATCGCGTTAAAATACACAATTTATGCCATACACATTTTTTTTTTGTTGAGTGAACCATTTTAGAGATGTTGCTTTTTATTCTCTTAAATTTTTCAATACTTATTTTCTCAAATAGGAATTCGTTATTCATTTTTTTTGTCTTGGATATGCAAAGAGTATTAATCTGCGGCAAAGAGAATGGTGCTCCACCTAGCAACCAGCTATTAAGAGATATGAATATGCTTAAAGGCTACTGTATTTCTATGTTACCCTTGTAAATATATATTCCCCTTACATCTACACGAAAATTAGCAATAAGATAGAGTCTGCAAATGTTTATCTCGATTAACATGAAGTAGATGGAGAACAAGCGTTTGTAAAAATAGTTTGTACAAGAGTAGAGAAGGTCATGTGAGTGTAACACATCAGATTTTTACTTTCTCTACTACGTATAGTAAGTAGGGGAAGTATTGTATTCCACCCAAAATTTCGATAACGAGATTTCACCGGGAATATATGTTTTGAGACCCCCTGAATCCAAAAAAAGAATTTTTGGAAACATTCCGTGTGTGTATGTGTGTGTGTGTGTGCGTGCGTGTTCGTCTGTGAACAGCATAACTCAGAAACGAACAGTCGGATAGACACCAAACTTGGTATTTAGGTTCAGTATCTTCCAGAGATGCGACACGAAGGTTTTCAAGAAAATCCCCCACCCCAAATTACCCTTTACATGGAACATTTTTCGAAAATTGTAATTTTCTCAAAAACGGCTTTAACGATTTTGATTAAAATATCATATGTTTAAGATATTTTCATGACAAATGAAATGTATATCTTGAATTTTCTGGCAATGTCTCCAAAAGTATTCATTGTGAACGACTTTTGCATAACTGGTAAACCATGAGAGATAGACAAAATTTTACTTCACATAAGCTGTAGAATGCGTTAAAATACACTTTTTTGTTGAGTGAACCATTTTGGAGATATTGCTTGTTATTCTCTTAAATTTTTCGATACTTATACTTTTTCTCAAATGGGAATTCGTTATTCATTTTTTTTTGTCCTGGACATGCAAAGAGAATGGAATACTCCACATAGCAACCAGCTCTTAAAACGTTTGACTATCGCTTAAATCCTACCATATGCCCCTTGCACCTACAAGAAAATTAGCAATAAGATTAACATCTCGATTAACATGAAGCATATGGAGAATAAGTGTTTGTAAAACTAGTTTGTACAAGAGTAGGGAAAGTCATGGGAGTGAAACACATCAGATGTTTTTTTTACTTTCTCTACTACGTATAGTAAGTAGGGGAAGTATTGTATTCGACCCAAAAATTCGATGCCGAGATTTCACCTGAAATACATGTTTTGAGATCCCCTGAATCCAAAAAAAAGAATTTTTGGAAACATGTCCGTGTGTGTGTGTGTGTGTGTGTGTGTGTGTGTGTGTGTCTGTGTCTGTGAACAGCATAACTCAGAAACTGACGTAGTAATCTGTTCGTGTTATCTTATTTACTTGGGGTCTGTTATTGTTTTACTATTTTTAGTTTTTGGTTCTTTGTTCTTTGGCTAGCTATTGTTACTCAGTCGAGAAAATATCTCTAAGCAGGGGCGTGTAAACGGAAAGGAGTTGTTACTAAAAGATAACACTGATAAACGAATATATTTTCACACTTTTATTGCCGTCACAATTAATAGTTCACATCTTAAATCTTTATACACGCCTGACTGAAACTGTTATATTTCCGAATGTAATTACTGTCGTAATAGTCGTCGCGTACCTACTTCACATTTTGTACTAACTTTACGACGCGAGAGATTCTGTAGAACTGCGTAATGTGTACCTGGTGAGAGATTGCTGAGAACTGCGTAATGTGTACCTCGCGAGAGATTCTGTAGAACTGCGCGACGTTTACCTCGTGAATGATTTGGCTCAAGAATTTATACTCCCTCACCCCGATATGCCTAAACATTATAATAGAGCTGCTATTGGTTACTAAATCGCGCCAACATTAGCGTCTGTTTTATAAGCCAATCATAATTACTAATACATATGCTCTAGGGAAATTATTCCCTGCATTTCTAAAGAAAGGCACGCTATCCTGACGTCATTTGTTTGTCTCTTCTAAGTGATAAACAACTCACCCCATCGCTTCATTGTTACCCATTCCAATTGTCAGTTTCAGTGAGGCCGTGTAAACTTATTTCCTAACAATGCTTATGACTAACAAACATCTAAAATCATTGTCATACAATAATGTTAATTTACACTACAATCACTCTGGCATTCACAGTGTTGTGATATAAAATACTGCCTCAAAACGAACAGTCGGATAAACACCAAACTTGGTATTTAGGTTCAGTATCTTCCAGAGATGCGACACGAAGGTTTTCAAGAGCCCCCCTCACCCCAGATTACACTTTACATGTAACATTTTTCGAAAATTTTAATTTTATCAAAAATGGCTCAATCCATTTCGAATTTCCTGGGAATGTCTCCAAAAGTATTCTTCATTGTGAACGCTATTGCATGACTGGTAAACCATAAGAGATAGACAAAATTTTACTACACAAAAAAATGTAGATCGCGTTAAAATACACAATTTATGTCATATACATTTTTTTTGTTGAGTGAACCATTTTCGAGATATTGCTTATTATTCCCTTAAATTTTCCAATGCTTATACTTTACTCAAATGGGAATTCGTTATTCATTTTTTTATGTACTGGACATGCAAAGAGAATGGAATGCTCCACATAAGAACCAGCTCTTAAAATATTTGACTATCGCTTAAAGCCTACCATACTCACCTTGTACCTACAAAAAAATTAGCAATAAGATTAACATCTCGATTAACATGAAGCATAATGATAATAAGCGTTTGTAAAATCAGCTTGTACAAGAGTAGAGAAAGTCATGTGAGTGTAACACATCAGATTTTTTTTCTTTCTTTCGGAAACAGCAGTCACATATTTATAAAACAAACCAATTTTGGTTACCAATGAGCGCAAGGAAAAAGAAAGGAACAGGAACAATCGCACGTTTTGAAACGTGTTACACAAGACACATTTAACATCGAACATTTTGGAAACGGACAGTGTTACCAAAAGTTATTTGAGATAATCACATATCTTAATGAGCTCTGCGGTCTTCATTTGTTAAGTTTTTGATCTCTTATAGTTTTCCAAATGATAAAATCCAGTGAAACAGCTCACAGACTATTTGTAGAAAATTAAACATACACATTAATTCCTCACGCCAGTATCGCAAACTATGACATCGTAAAAATATCTGATGTGTTACACTCATATGACTTTCTCTACTCTTGAACAAACTATTTTTACAAACTCTTATTCTCCATCTATTTCATATTAATCGAGATAAACATTTGCAGAAACGATCTACAATTACATTTTACACATAGCGACCAGTTCTAAAAATATTTGACTATCACTTAAGGCGTACTAGGTTCCCCTTGTTTTGTATTTGCAAGGGCAATATAGAATACAGTAGCCTTTAAGTAGTCTTTAAGCATAGACATATCTCTTAATAGGTAGTTGCCAGGTGCAGCACCATTCTCTTTGCCATAGATTAATACTCCTTGCATACCCAAGACAAAAAAATGAATAACGAATTCCCATTTGAGAAAATAAGTATTGAAAAATTTAAGGGAATAATAAGCAATATCTCGAAAATGGTTCACTCAACAAAAAAAAATATATATGACATAAATTGTGTATCTTAACGCCATCTACATTTTTTGTGTAGTGAAATTTTGTCTATCTCTTATGGTTTACCAGTTATGCAAAAGTCGTTCACAATGAAGAATACTTTTGGAGACATTCTCAGAAAATCCGGGATATAAATTTCATTTTTCATGAAAATATCTTAAACATATGATATTTTAATCAAAATCATTAGAGCCATTTTTGAGAAAATTAAAATTTTCGAAAAATGTTCCATGTAAAGGGTAATCTGGGGTGGGGGGATTTGCTTGAAAACCTTCGTGTCGCATCTCTGGAAGATGCTGAACCTAAATGCCAAGTTTGGTGTTTATCCGACTGTTCGTTTTCTGAGTTATGCTGTTCACAGACTGACAGACACACACACGGACATGTTTCCAAAAATACTGCTTTTGGATTCAGGGGGTCTCAAAATATGTATTTCCGGTGAAATCTCAGTATCGAATTTTTGGGTTGAATGTAATACTTCCCCTACTTACTATACGTAGTAGAGAAAGTAAAAAATCATCCGTCATTTCTTGAAGTGAAGGAGATTCTGTGAAATACTTTGCCTTACATCCTTAAAAATATGATGTGTTACATTCACATGTCTATCTTTAGTTATTATTGTTTATTTAAATAGTTTCTACATCGTATTCTTGAAAAAGCTTATTTTTCTATCAATTTAATATTTTCGAAATAAGTGTTTGCATAAATGGTTTCATTACACATTGCGTTGTAGGTGCACAGGAATGCAGGAGAATGAAGCAATAGTCATTTTTTTTAAAAGCCGGTAGCAATGTGATGGCTTTAAAATTCTATCCTCTTTCCATGATATCACGAGAAATAACGGAATGTTGACAGTACTTTAAAATGAAAACAGTATTAAAAATAAATTTAAAAACTATAGGAAATGGCTAATGCTAAGAAAACCTATTTGAAAACAAATTATTCGTTTGTCATGTAAATATTTTGAACGTATCATGTTAATAAAAATCATTAGAGCCATTTTTGAGGAACAAACTTTTTTCTATATAAAGGGTTTTGGGGTGGAGAGGTTTTTTTGAAAATGTTCATGCCCACATCCTTGGAAGATGCTGAACTTGAATACCAGTTTGGTTTTTATCCGACTTTCGTTTTTGACTATGCTGTTCACACATATGCAGGGTCCCTTTTCTAAAACATGTTTTCATTCAGGGGACCTCAAAACATGTATTTCCGGTGAAATTCCAATTTCGAATGTTTGGGTGAAACACAATACTTCCTCTACCTACTATTTACTAGAGAAAGTATAAATCTGATGTGTTACACTCATATAACTTTTTCTATCCACTACCGCTATTTTTGTGTGGCTTCTACAAAGAATTATTGCAAAAGCTTATTATTCTATCTGTTTCAAGTTAGTTGAGATAAACGTTTGCTTAAATCGTTTCATTAGACATTACGTTGTAGGTACAAAGGGAATAGCAATAGTCAAATGTTTAAAGCGGGTCGCTATATCTTCCGTAGATGCGAAACGAAGATTTTTAGAAAATTCCCCCACTCCAAAGTATTCATTGCATGAATAAAATTTTCGTTAATTTCCATTTTCTCAAACATGGCTCTACCAAAATACGCAATTTAAGATATTTAGGTATGACAAAATCTATATCTTAAACTTTCTGGGTATAACATATGAAGTCCTCTTCAATCAGAAAGTGTTTTGTAAATGTTTATAACTGGTAAATACAATAGAAACTTACGATTTGTCTGCCGTCTAAGGAGCTTCTATTTTATTAGCATTGTGTCGCCATAGGCCCGACCACCCTAACACACGAAGTTGGGGGAGAAAGGAGGATAATCACGCCGTGTCACAAAATGGCATGCCTGGCCCTCTGATAGCCTGAGATTCAAATGAGGATCAGGATAAGAACAATTATTTGCATGTTAACCATTTTAAAAAATGAGAAGCGAATTGCTGGAGCGACTTACCACAACAGAATATTGTAAAGTGCACCCACCAAAAAGAAAGGGGGAAAATAGGGTATTTCCTGTTTCTACATCCCCATTTTGCAATATTTTGTTCATTGCGTTTTCTGATCTGCCTCTTTATCTGTGGTAACGGCGGTAATTTACCATAATGGTAAAAAATGTCAAAATAAGAGCTTCTTTGCAGGAAACTTCAAAGTTCTACCAGCTTCGATTGCAACATGAATAAAAACAACTTTGCAATCCAAGAAATGCTGTGATTGTCAATCAATTCTAGTAAGATGGTAGATCACACAAAAATATTACATTATAGTTATGGTTTTTAGAATTCGAGTTCACTGTCTACAGCAAAAATAAATTTAAGTCCACTATCCATCAGAGATACAGAATGGCCGCTGCGCCCTAACAGGTAGCCGTCGAGGAGCAGCATTCTACCTCCTATTTATCTAATCATCCTAAACTAAAAACATCCTTACACCCATTCCGAAATAAAAACTTATGCGATGAAGCCTTATTGAGTTTGGGTATGCAGAAAAATCACTCGAGCTAAACCTCAGCCTGGTAGCAGTTCGTGCCATGTTGTTTTTCACTACAGAATTAATTATTTTGACTCCTTAAAATTTAAGGGAAAGCTAAGGGTCTGCCACTGCCACCGCCATTGAATACATTTTTTTTTGCATCATCAAATCTCCATTACCGCATTGCCCACAACCAACTCCTGAGAAAGCTTTCATCTGCTTTTATAGATGAATGCATACCAGAGTTTGTCTTGCTTTTCCTACGATAGATAGCAAGTGATGTCCTTTGCTTGTGGTTATTACCATTACCAAATTCAGATAACCTGAACCTACACGATTTTAAACCTGAAATAAATATCCTAGTAAATTGTTAAATCACTATATACATCCTGTCACAATTATATTGGCACTTTCTTTTTAATCGCAGGTGGTTTAATTGGATTACTGAGATTAGATCATCAGCTCATCTCAGTTCGCGCCACATTTATTGCATACTATTTTTAACAGATGGCAGTACTAAACAATGCCAATTAAAGTTGGAAAAGTTCAATATATCAACAATAGATGGCGTTCAAAATAAAGTTCAGCCATCTTTGTCAGGTCTTGCGTTTGTGATTTCCGAGTTTTGGAAAGAAATCTTTGAAAACCAGGGATTTTATTCATATTAGCAACAATTCTTATGTGGTAAGTATATATTTACTCAGTTTACGGTGAGTAAGAGCTCTCGGAAGGTACAAGAAACATGATTTTAGCAGTGTGAAGAATAAGCGTCAAGTCTGTATTTTCTCCCCCATCGATCTTGGGCAAAGCAAAGAAAGGATTCCATTTGGATGATCACGTATACTGGTGTTGCTGTTACAAATTACATGCCGGTTTTCATTGAATGCCAAAGGGAGGAAGATAATCTTTCCTAATTGCGTTATTTACCTCAGAAAAACCGAATAAAGCGTGCATTACTTTGCTTTGGTCCAGTATGGCACATAGTGGTGTGCATTGTTATAACTTTTGTTTTGCTTCCATGTAATTAATGCATTTTGTTTGATTAAAAGGTTATGTTTGTTTAAAATTCTGTAGAGAGTGTTATTTTTCATTTTTGTGAAAAAAAATTAGTTTAGTTTTGCTATTTCTAGTATATTCATTTGTATTATAGCAATTCTTTATTATTATGCAGGTAGTGGAAGTAATCCAACAGAGCATAATTACCAATCTTTGGAGTCTTCCATTTACTCTCAGTCATCACAGTACACTGGATCCAACCAAAATGACCAAGATCACCAGTATGACACTGGTTATGGGTATCATCCAGTAAATCAAGGTTAGAGCACATGCAATAACTATGCAGTTTTTTCTTGTATTTTAATGATTTATATGATGTAAGTATTCTCCCTTATCAGTGAAAAGTATGCAGCTCTTAGGGTGAGAAACATGAGATAGTAAACCAGAAAATTGCAGTAAATAACAATAAGCATTGTTGACAGCTTATTATTAATAATTTAAAGATGTGCTAATAAAATATTACTTTGTTATATTATTCTTTTCAACTTGCTACCCAAAAATTTTTACCATGCATTTTAATTACAACAGAGAATTAAAACCTTGCATTTGTGCATTTGCTATTAGCTATGCCACAAACACAAAAGTGATGACACACCCATTACAAGTATTTTTGGTTCTTTGTGTTATCATAATTAATTATCATACTATTTGAGAATGTATTTTCTCTCTCCTGTCATGAATCTTTTTATCTCCTTTCTATGCTTTGCCAAACCATAAAACCTTTTTAATACGTTGAGCAGGACAAAGTTATTCTATTTACTGTAATACATGTTTCAGCGTTTTAAGTTACTAAATTAGCTTGTCATGAATAAAATTAACTCATTTATTTTCACATGGTGAGTATTTCAAACCTAATAATCTATTTTGGCATGCTTGCTTGTTTGTTTGTTTGTTTGTTTGTTTGTTATTTTATGTATAAATGTCACTCCAATTACAGTGTGTATATCCTTGTAAGTACTGGCAGTCCTTTCATTGATTTTGTGGCTTGATTTGTAACTTTCACCGTTTACATTTGCAAGGCCTAATAGTTGGGCCCTTCATACTTTCATTACATAGTATGCTTAATGTGTGTCTGCATAGGAAATTTTGAGCAACAATTGCCTTAAGTAATAGTAGCATAGTCAGAGAAGAAAAGAACTGGTGAGGCCAATGTATCTCTCTCACTTTTTGTACATCACTTCATTTATTATGAAATCTTCCATGCATCTCAAGAATGCGTAGTTATTAAATCCTTAAAATCCTTAGAGTTACAAGAGGCCCACCCAGTATTGTTTTTTTTCTCTCTCTCTCTCTCTCTCTCTCTCTCTCTCTCTCTCTCTCTCTCTGAGGGTAAGAGTATAATACTAAATACACTAAGTGATCCAACCGTTTGTCTCCTGTGGTTTTAAGTAACTAGAATATTTAAGTTGCCTTGTTCTTAGTTGCCAATACAATTACAAAGGTGGATACCACTTTAATTTTCCAACTTTAAGATTGAGGTAAGCAACCACCACAGCATATTTAATTCAATTCAGGACCAGTATAATTGAAGAAACATAGTATTACATGTAATTTGCAGATATGTAACCAAAGGAATACATTTATAGTGTAATTTAGAATCATGCTTAAATAAGGAGACAAATGGGTGATATTTTCATCATCAGCAAAATACTATTAACTATTGATAAGCTTCCATAGAGTAATTACTGTAACAGTCGCTGCAAACATTTTTAATGTTCAAATTACTTAGGTTAGGTTTCATACATCCACCTTAGAGGGATTTTACTTTGTTGTTTGTGTCACATGCAGTACATTTTGCATTCTTGGTCTGCTTGTAATCCATTGTTCATTGCCTCAATTTTGTATCTCTTAACAGCTCTCTCAGATAGCTTTTGGTAATAATTATATTTTAACCCCTTTTCTGCTTGTGTTCAAGCAGAAGAGAGAACCAATTTGAGCCAAGAACTTGGTTTCCTTTGTCTTTGTATTGGGTTTGAATTAAGAAAGTGTTTGAGGGTTGCTACCAAAGTCAGGGCAATGTTTTTATTCCATGATAATGCCAATTAGGAATGCAATTTGAGAATGTACATTTAGAAGGTTATGACATATGGTAATGTTTATGGTAGGAATTTTGAACAACTTAAAACTATTTGTGTTGCAGTAGATAAGAGCAAACTAAAAAAAAAAAACACATCAGTTGTGTGTTACAGATGTGTTTATTGCTCTATTTACAGCAGTAAATTGCATAAACATATCTGTATGCCTGTATATGTTATCTACAGTCGTTTGAAGTTGTCTTTTGTAGTGTTCACCATCCTGCCAATGATGTGGAAAGTGCCAAATACCCTCATCCTTGCCGTGAATTATTTGATCACATGCTTCAATACTGTGGCAATGTCTTCATGTGTCTGAAAGTGCATCGCACTTTAATTTCTGCATGAGGTGAAAATATCAGCAAGAAAGTTGTAGCAAATAGGTTGGGTGCTCCAAGTAGTTCCTATCCTCACTGTGCAAGAAGATTCTGTTCACATTTTACTTATGGGCTTTCAGTTGTCGTGAAGGATGATTACATCTTGTAGCATTTCTACCTAATAGCTCAAAGCAGGTCTCTTTGTAGGAAAGTGCACAAAAGGTATGTTTACTATTTGACCGTGCGGAATGAAGGATACAAAATCACTCTCTCGCTGTGATATATGGTGACTCAACAGGGAAAGGAGTTTGCCAAATTTTTGTGTGTTTTGTAATCCTTAAAATTTGCCATTCTGCTGACTTGACATTTAAATGTTGGCTCATAGGACCTGTTCCAAAATTCATCCATAGCCACTATTCTTGTCAGCTTGCTCATATTGCACTAAGTGAATACAGCATATTTTGCAACAATTGTCAACTTTCATTAGTGCATGTGGGATCCATTTTGCAAGAACTTTGAGCATATGCAAGTCTTCACATAAAATCCTGCAGATACTTCTTTTTTCAATAAAGTTGTAATTCCTGCAGAGACCATCCCCTGTATGCACAGGTCCTGAAATTGCAAGTCTGCATTTTTTCTTCTTTTCCACATCCCAAATGCTGCTACCTTGCAACAAGGGTATGGCAGAGTATCATTTACTAACATTCCACAATGGTTCTATTACATTTCTTCTACAAACTACTATTTTCAAATACAAACACTATTAAGGCCAGGTCACATTCATCTTGTGAAGTTCCATTGGCGTGTTTGGGATCTATTTCTTTGAACATGTGTAAGTCTTCTCATAAAAAGTCCTAGTTCTTTCTTCAATAAAGTACCTTCTGCAGAGACCATCTCCTGTCATTTTCCATGTGCTGAGTTCCCGCATCCCTGCGTTCAATGTCTTGGCAGCCATTGCCATCTGTGTTTATACAGCTGAGAAGCAGTAAAAGCGATTTAGAAGACGCAAAATAATGAGGAAGCACATGGAGAAACAGAAGTGTTATTTTGAATATAGCATTTGTTGGACTGAATAATACTAATTTGTCTGTTAATGACACTGTCAATTGCCAGGAATATCAGTGCCGTCAGTGTGCTGGAATTTCGTCCCGCATGAGTTCTTTTGCATGCTAGTAAATCTACTGACATGGGGCTGTCACTTTTAAGCACACTTAAAAAACCATCGGCGGGGCTGGGTTTGAACTTGCGAGCTTGGAATCAGAAAGCCAGCGCCTAATCAACTGAGGCACCCAGACTGACAATTTTTGGGCTGAATATTGCTACCATACATCTGGTAGAAACTACATACATGACAGGCAATACCAACACTGTATGAATTTAATCATCACTTTTGGCTGCATTTTCAACAAGAAGATTGACAGGAGATACAATGTCTGTAAAAAACAACTTAACTACCTGTAAAGTATATTAAACAGGTCTAGGTCAGCTGTACTGAAGCAGTTTTTTAAAATCCATCATTTTATTTTCATATCAAAAATACTTAGGCTGTGACATTACTAAGTACTTTTAAAAGTGGTGTGAGGTTGACAATACTCATTGCTGTAAAACCCCCCTTTCTTAACAGAAGTTCTGCTCTCTCACCCCACCTTATCTTCTGTGGGGTGTTGAATATGTTTGCTGTTATCAGTCTACAGCTTCTGGGCAACATATGAATATAAAGGGAAAGATATAACAAAATATAAATGGTTATTTAGAACCACTGAAACTAAGGCCTTAACATACTAAGTTGTATGTATGGTAAAGAACCTCTGAAAAAATTAAATTCAGTTTTATTTATGCTCTTTAACTGCTATGGTTCTTAGTGTCCCATTCTATATATGTGAAGGATCGGAAATTTTGTTCTAGGCCTCTTTATCAAGCTTGAGGTTCCTTTACATGCCATAAATCTACGACGCGTGACCACCAACTTTACTTTCCTTCCGAAGGAAGCCATTCTAAAGATTTTTATGCCCAAAATAATCCATTGCTTTCTGTCGGGTTTGAACCCACGACCTTGGGAACATGGTACCACTACACCATGGGGGACGACAATCCTCTGAAACTAATCGCCATTATCACAGCTAAGTATGCTCTCATGCTGCTGTAAACATTTGTCATTCACTCCTACCTTATATTTTCAAAAGGCTTCCCCCATCTTATTACTTTTCTCTACGCTTGTGTCTGTAAACTCTTAATGCTACCATTAAAATTTTCTGTTGCAGTTTGTACTGTTTTTCAACCCAAATTGTATCTTCCTCTTTTTTCTTTTTTGTTCTTTTCTTTCCAATTTTACACTCTTGAAGATTAGAAAGTGTAATCCATTTTCCCACATGATACTTCTTTCTGCGAAATTTTTCCTTAATCCTTTTAGGAGGTGGTTTCCCCACCTCCCAACACCAAGCCCTTCCCACTGCATCTTTTGGTACCTCAGGCAGGTTATTCCAGATCATTCATACTTCGCTTGCAATTTAATTTATGTTACTTTGTTCTTGACTTAAAACAGTACTTAAATTATGTACAGAACAGCAAACATCCACAAAAGCAATTATTTCTTTTGTCAGATAGCTTATGCATTATTATTATCCTCATTGTTGGGAACAGGTGCAGTTATATCAATTAGTTCATATTCATAACTATTAAGGTTGGTTTTGACATAGCCTAATGTGCACTGAATGTGTCCCAGTCATGTGCTGTGTTTACGAATAGTCAGAGTATCTTCCATATAATTTATGAAGAGAGTTTTGGTTCATTTCCATATGACCTACCATGTCCCTACTGTGCATTGACCATGCTGTCGATAATCAGTCATGAGATTGATTTTATGAAAATGACCTTGCCATTTGGCAGGCTCTTGTAGTTTGGCTATTTCTGGCATTTTCCATAATGCTAAAATACATTTCACATGCATTGATTTAGGAAAGCCATTTGCGGTTCAGTAGTATTCAGAGCTATTTGATCTGTCACATAAAGATTATGACAACACACTGGTGGAAGGCTGAAAATATCTTGTCTCTTCAATAAAACCAAATAATCACAGAGTATAACAATGCCTTCTTCTTTGTGATCCATTGCTTACTGAAACAGAGACGACAAAACAGTCACATCGAATCGGAGGCAGATCAGGATTCCTTTAGGGAGGAGCTAACATATTTTGAAATATATCTTACCAATGAGTAAAATGTAAGCCTTAATAGAGAATTTTAACTTCTAAATTTTCAAACATCATGTAAGTGATCCACAAATTATTCTTTGGATACAAGGTTTAATTTAAGTTTTGAGTTATTTATGAAATTATTTATTCAATAAAGATGCCTTTTAAATGTAATATTTAAATAGTTTATCAGTTTTACTGTAAGCTATCCTCATTGTAATGAGAGCTTAGTTCTTATTCAGAAGTTATTTAATAGTAAATGTAAACCATATTTGATTCAGCCTGTGTATTTCTTTTCTTTCTTTATTTAGTGGAACATCTTTTGAGATATAGTCCACTACTGTGGTAAATTCACTCATTGACTGAACGAATAGATGTCATCTGGTTAAGTATATTTAACTTGACTTTACCAAAGCAACACAATTTGTATTTTTCTTTCTTTCTTTCTTTTTTTTTTTTCCTTTCTCTATTATGTATAGTAAATATGGGAAGTATTGCATTCCATCCAGAAATTTGATACCAAGATTTCACCAGAAATACATGTTTTGAGCTGCCCTGAATCCAAATAAAGCATTTTTGGAAACCTGTCCGTGTGACGGTCTGTGAACAGCATAACTCAAAAATGAAAAGTCAGATAAATACCAAGAGTTGGTATTTGAGTTTAGTATCTTCCAAGGATGCGACACAAAGATTTTGAGCAAATTCCCACCCCAGACTACTCTTTACATGGAACATGTTTTTAAAATTTTGATTTTCTAAAAATGGTTCTAATGTTTCTGATTAAAACATCATATGTTTGTTATTTTTATGGCAAATGAAATGTATATCTTGAATTTTCTGGGAATGTCCCCAAAAGTCCTCTTCATTCTGAATGGCTTGCATAATTGGTAAATTGCAAGAGATAGACAAAAATGTAGATCTTGTTAAAACACACAATTTATGTATCATACATTTTTTTTATATTATTATTTTGTTTTTTGTTTGTCTGTCCAGAAAACCATTTCTGAGATATTCCTTGTTATTTATATGAATTTTCCAATACTTATACTTTTCTCAAATGGAAATTTATTCTGTTTTTGTCCTGGACATGCAAAGAGAATGGAATGCTCCACATAGCAACAAGGTTTTAAAAGATTGGACTATCGCTTAAAATCTACCACATTCCCCTTGCACCTACAAGAAAATTAACAACAATATAGTTTCTGCAAATGTTTATATCAACTAATATGAAATAGATGGAGAATAACCATTTGTAAAAATAGTTTGTACAAGGGTAGAGAAAGTCATGTGAGTGAACACATCAGTTTTTCTTTCTTTCTGTTTCAAGAGGGAGGCTATAGACTCTCTTAGACCTCCCTGGATCTGTCTGTGGATCGAATCAAGCATGAAAATAACCAGCACACTGTCAGGACATGGTAGGTTATGTGGAAATCAAAACATGACATGGTGGGGGCATGGTCTGTGCACAGTCGGAACGCAGTAGGCTCTATGAAAATCCACCTTTATGTTGCAGATGCTATCTCGCATTTTCAGGACTATCTGACTCTAAACTTTTGTGAACACCCAAAATGTATACTCAGGAGCTGCTACTTTGCATAACAAAAGAAATCTACAGGCCTACCTAAAACCTTTTTTGTCCCTCCCATCAAGAGACGTCACTTGGGCTACTGCTTGAAAACCTAGACCTTGAACCACTTGTAGCATATCCTAAATTTGAAACAGGAGAAAAAGATGATCATCTTTTTGAAAGGGAAATTCCAAAAGATAATTTGATAAAATGCATTTTTATGCAAATTAAGGGATGGTGTTAGGAAGTAATAACAAGCAGTCAAGCCACAGTACTAGTATGCATGTAGTTCTTGAGGAGTCTGATAATTTAAGAGAACCTTACATAAACATAGCCTACAGCATGATGTTAATGCCAGAAATGTATTTGATGAATCAGAAGAGGCTGAGAAAATGATTTTGACGAGACTAAATATAACAAAGAAAGAAGTACACAGCAACCTTGTGTTTATTTGGACTAGGTGAGATCTGAGATAATCTGGAAACAAATTTAAATGAATACAAACTTTTGTGTACAGTAGTGAAATTAGGACCACTGCAAAAGCAGAAACAAAATGAATTGAAAGATATCTATGATCACTATCAGAACTGTTCATGAAAATTGATAAAACTCATATACTTTAGCTCTGTCCTATGACACTGACTATAGCAATGGCACTTTTACCTTAAACAATGTGAATGATGACATTATCTTAAGCTATCACAGTGTCAGCATTACAGCTGTATACATTTATATGTATTTATCAAAGGATGCAGATATTTTGGCATGAAAGGGTAAGCAAACATCATTCTGGATAAACCAAAAATCTGGCTGGATAAAGAGGTACTTGTGCACTACTACTACTACCACTAAATGACAATCCAATAAACAGAACATGGTTCTATGTGGCGTACTTCTGACAAAAACATGTAAAGTAATGCAGTTGCATCTCTTATTCTTTGAGCTGAAAACTTTACTCTTGATGTACATGAAGTCTTAAGTGGAGTAAAACCCCAACTTTTTGCAGGTCTTCAGATGGATAGGTCCATTTTTGGTCGGGAAATAAATGATTGGATCCTTCTCCCAAAAGATTTGCAAAGCAAGTTGATGCTCTTGAAAGATTATTTGCAACTTACAACCACCCATTTCCATTTGTTCAATTTGAGGAACAGACAATTCTGTTATATTAATGTATGTAATGGAAGTGTTTGGTTTCAACAAAAAAATCTGATGCGTTGCATTCACGTGACACTCTACCTACTATTTGCTTATAGCATTGTCTACTACTTACTACGTATATTAAGTGGAGAAAGTGCTGCATTCCACCCAAAATTTTGGTATGGAAATTTCAAAGCTCCATGTATGTCCATAAACAGTATAACTCAAAAACAAAAAGTCAAGGTAAATACCAAATTTAAGTTCAGCATCTTCCAAGGATGTGACATGATTTTCAAGAAAATCTCCCACCCCAACATGGAAAATTTTCTTATTTTCTCATGTGCATTTTAATCAAAATCTTTTGAGCCATTTTTGAGGGGGAGGGAACGGAAATTTTTCTGTGTAAAGGACAACTTGGGATGGGGGAATATTCTGAAAATCTGTGTGTTGCATCCTTGGAAGATACTAAATCTAAATAAAAAGATTGGTATTTGACTGACTTTTTGTTTTTGGATTATGCTATTCATAGATACATATACATACATAGACCTTTTTCTGAAAATTTGATGTGTTACATGTACCTCTACCTACTATTTTTATATAGCTTCTGCAAACTTCAATAGCTTTTGATGTAAGTTTTATTGTTCTGTCTACTTCATATCAATCGAGATAATCCTTTGCAGAAATGGTTTCTTTACACATTTTGTTGAAGGTACGTGGGAATAGAGGAAACAAAATCAATAGTCAGATGTTTAAAAACAGGCTCTCTATATGCTGGCCCATAAATTCCATACTCTTTTCATGACATTGGGAGAAACAACTGCATAATAGCAGCATTTAAAAATTGACAGTGTTTAAAAATTCAAACCAATAACAATAGATGTCTCAAAAATGGTAATGCCACCAGAAAGGTTATTTGGGCTAAATTATTTTTTAAAAGAGATCTACATTTTTTGTGTAATATGTTTTTATTTATCTCTTTTACTTTACCGGTTATGCAAAATTATACAAAATTCCTTCCAAATGAGTAGGGCTCTACTGGCTATTCCTAGAAATTCAAGATATGCATTTTTTATGTCATATAAATATTTTAAGCATCTGTTATTTTAATCAAAATTGTTAGTGCCATTTTTGAGAAAATTTATAATTTTGAAAACTCTTCCGTGTAAAGAGTAGTTTAAGGTGTGGGGGATTTTCTTGAAAATCTTCATGTTGCATCTTTAGAATATGATAAACCTAAATACCAAGTTTGGTATTTATCGGAGACTTCTTTTTTAAGTATGGTGCTCACAGACACACACATACAGACCTTTTTCTAAAAAAATGTGTTTTTGTTTTGGATTTAGGGGGCTTGAAAGCATGTATTTCTGGTGAATCTCGATACCAGATTTTTGCGTGGAATGCAATACTGCAATATCATCTCTGCCTACTAGTACATGGTAGAGAAAGTAAAATTAAGACATAGTATTCAGGTGCAAGACATGTACTTTGTTTGAAATCTCGATATAGAATATTTTTACTTTCTCTACTACGTATAGTAAGTAGGGGAAGTATTGTATTCCACCCAAAAATTCAATACCGAGATTTCACCGGAAATACATGTTTTGAGACCCCCTGAATCCAAAAAAAGCATTTTTGGAAACATGTCCGTGTGTGTGTCTGTGAACAGCATAACTCAGAAACGAACTGTCGGATAAACACCAAACTTGGTATTTAGGTTCAGTATCTTCCAGAGATGCGACACGAAGGTTTTCAAGAAAATCCCCCCATCCCAGACTACCCTTTACATGGAACATTTTTCGAAAATTTTAATTTTCTCAAAAATGGCTCTAACGATTTTGATTAAAATATCATATGTTTAAGATATTGTCATGAGAAATGAAATGTATATCTCGAATTTTCTGGGAATGTCTCCAAAAGTATTCTTCATTGTGAACAACTTTTCCATAACTGGTAAACCATAAGAGATAGACAAAATTTTACTACACAAAAAATGTAGATCGCGTTAAAATACACAATTTATGTCATAAACATTTCTTTTGTTGAGTGAACCGTTTTCGAGATATTGGTTGTTATTCCCTTAAACTTTCCAATACTTATACTTTTTCTCAAATTCGTTATTCATTTTTTTTATGTCCTGGACATGCAAAGAGAATGGAATGCGCCACATAGCAACCAGCGTTAAAATATTTGACTATCGCTTAAAACCTACCATATTCCCCTTGCATCTACAAGAAAATTATCAATAAGATTGACATCTCGATATCTCGATTAACATGAAGCATATGGAGAATAGGCGTTTGTAAAAATAGTTTGTACAAGAGTAGAGAAAGTCATGTGAGTGTAACACATCAGATTTTTTATAGAATGAATACTTCCTCTACCTACTAGGTACATGGTAGAGAAAGTAAAAAGAATGGACAATAAATTTTGTTTATTAAGCCACATCAAATGGAAGAGTTTTTGGAGAATCTTGCATCTGTTTAAGTTACACATGAATTTTTGAACCCCAAATTTGATGTTTGTGTTCATTTACATGACAACTTGAATGGACCATGGCCTCATCCAAGAAGAGGGATTTTTCTGGTGGGAGTAAAAAAGGGAGGATGAATCCAAAATTGCAGAAAATGGGATTTTCTGGTGGGAGTAAAAAAGGGAGGATGAATCCAAAATTGCAGAAAATGTTAAAAGTTCAGTTTATGGTTCAATGAGTTCCCTTAAAAGGGAGTAAGTAAAGTTCACTTTAATGCTTATTATAAGTCTGCATCAGCTGTTCCTGGTTTTGTGAATAAAGGGTTATATAAGCAAACTCATTTGGTAAATACACTTCCATTTTAAATAAGAGAAAGCAAGAAGTTCTTTTATTGCTTTCTAAGCTTAAAAGTTTGTGAAGTTAGCCTTTTATCAGTATCTAAAAATATCAGTATGAAATTATTTTTTGTTGAAAGTGTATGTAATTACAAAATAATTTAAAAAGTGTTTAATTTGTGTATAAAGAGCACATCCTCTTGGAATCTTTCATAAAAATTCTGGTGTGTCATGCCTGCATGACTTCCTCTACCCATTACCACCTCACATAATGCCTCATATAAAAAGTTATTCTTCTGTTCATGCTGTGTTACTCAAGATATAGTTTTTAGTACAGATAATCTAAAATTAAGGAAAGTGGACTTGGCTTCATGCATGATGTAGAAAACAAAACATAACTGTGCACATATCAGGGGGAAATACTACATAACTATCACATGGGCAGGGAAAAACTTCTGCATGTGGACAGCTGCAAATATTTGGGTGCATACATGGCGAGTAATGTTGGATGGGACGGCTAGGTAAATTCTGCAGCTAGTAAAGCATGGAAAACATTACGTTTCATAATGAGGATACTGAAATAGGGGAGCGCAAAGTTCAGAGAAATTGCCTATAAGTCTTTAGTGCATCCAATTATGGAATATGGAACAGCATGTTGTGAACCATTTAGAATTAATCAAATTGATTCATTAGAAAAGATACAGGGAAGGGCTATAAAAGTCATAAAAAGAGGTAAATATTTTGGGCCTACAAAAGGGTAAGACATTAAATGGGAGCCTTTAAAAGTTTGGTGTAAGAGGCATCAGTTATGCACATTATTTAAAGCTTATGCTGGTTTAAATGCATGGGTGGGTGTTCATGGAAGATTGGAGAACCTGACATACTATGAAAGAAACGACAATTTGTTTAAAATTAAGGCAAGAACTGACATAGGAAAATTTTCCTTTGTTAGTAAAACCATTGAAGAATGGAATGAATTGTCGTTCAGGGCTATTTAAGGAAAATCTTAATAGAATAAATGTTGGATAATTAATTATAAATGTTACATATATATTTGAAATTTTATAAACCTGTGAATACTAATGGTTAGCTCATTGGTTATACTGACTGGATAGATAATTAGTGAATGTAAATAGTAAAACAGTTCATGATTTCAAAACTGTTATGTTACACTGGTAGCTACAATAATATGATTGTTGATAGAAAGTTATTCACATTATTGTTTGTGCACTTATTTTTGTAATATTATTTTGTGTATTTAACTCTGCCACCAGGTAATACCATTTGCAGTGAATAAATAAATACATACACATACATAAGTCAGTTTCTGTTGAATAGTAACCCATGCAGAAAAGGAAAGAATTGCATAAGATGCTTTATAGATGCTGCTTGACCATTCAACCTGGTGAAACTTTAACAACAAATATGTTATTCAGTTTGCTGTACTATAGTTAGTGTATATACAAGGTGCATTCATCTCAAACAACGGGTATAGTCAGCTCCTTGAAATTGACTCCTTTTCATTGGAGGAGGAATTAGGAAAATGGAAATTACTGCTGTCAACTTTCAATAAAGCAGTGCTACCTAGTCTTATCATACTGTCAGAACTCTTGAGGATGGTTGTACTTTCCACCCCTCCCCTTTTAACAACCTGCATACTCCTTAGTTGTGGTGGTAGTGCTGGGTTGTAGAGAGTTCAGCTGCAGGAACGGAAAGTTATGTTATTTTCAAGATGGGATTGAGCAATTATAAAAGTCATGTAGTTGTGGTGGCTTTGCACAAAGTAGTATACCTCCAGGTGAGATTTTAAAAATTCTTCAGAAACTGAAAATAAGCAGGAGGTTAATGTACTGTACTATCCAGTGCTTCATTGAGACTGGAGCTGTGAACGGCTACCACAGGCAAGAAAGAACATTCACTCTGCACACTCCAGAACTGGTAAAAATAAATTGAGTTTCATTTATGGATGCTCTTTAACTGCTGTGGTCCATAGCATCCCATTGCACATTGGATGTGAAAGACCGTAATTTTGCTCAGAGGCCTCTTTATCAGGCATGAGGTTCTTTTACGTACTGCAAATCTACGACATGGGACCACTGGCTTTACTTCCCTTCCGAAGGAAGCCATGCTAAGGATTTTTACACCTGAAAAAAAATCCATTGCCCTCCGCCGGGTTTGAACCAATGACCTTGGTAACTAGAGGCTAGCATGGTAGCCACTACACCACGGAGGATGACTCCAGAACTGGTGAAAACAGTAGTGGCATATATGTGAAGGAAGTCCAATATAGAGGTAGTTATGCCCTATGAGCTGAAACTCACAAGTGAGTTGCACCAGAAGGTCCTAAAATCAAAACATTATTTCAGCATAACCCAGCAAATGGTCATTGAATCCTTATTCACTGATGAAAAAATTTTCATTGTTGAGGAGACTTTCAATGCTCAAAATGAGAGGATATATGCCAAATGGTCTGCAGAAGCTGCTGAAAAAGGCTTCAAAGGTCCAGAGATGCCATCATCCTGCATGTGTTACGGTATTGGTGTGAGCTACGAAGGTACCATGGAGCTCCATTTCTGTGAAAAAGGGGTCAGAACTTCAGCCAAAGTGTACAAGGAGACAGTGTTGGAGAGGCTGGTCAAGGAACCTCAACAGCCTCTTCCATAAGGCTCAGACTACCCAGTAGTGGCTTGAGAACAATGCTCTTACTTTATTTCGATCTTGGATTGGCCTTCTGCAAGTCCAGACCTAAATCCCTGGACTACGAATTGTTGTTCACTTTGAAACTTTCAAAAAGAACCACTTATATGCTATACAAATGGTTAAAAAATGGATGGGAAAACCGGTGTAGGAGTTTATGGGCTTAACATTGCCCTAGCAAAAGCTTTTGTTACTGAACCCACCATATTTCAAGCAGAAGTCCATGCTATAGAAATATGTGCTCACATAAATGTAAATAAAGGCATTCGTGGTGCCAGAGTCTATATTTTATCGGACAGTCAAGCAGCCTTAAGGGCTCTTGGTGCTTACACTATTGAGTCAAAGCTTGTTGAAGACTGTCGGCAGATATTAATATCAGCTGGCAAAACACGATGTCACCTAAATTTGGTTGCCAGGACATGAAGGAATAGAAGGCAATGTAATTGCTGATTGCCTAGCCAAAGGAGGAGCTAATACTCCATTCATTGTCTCAGAACCATTCTGTGAAGTATCAGAATGCTATATTAAAGAAAAGATAAAAGTCTGGGAATGCAAGAAAATAAATTGCTATTGGGAGCAAGTTCCAAAGCTAAATCACACAGACAGAAGCTGAAATAGCTAATTGGATATTATCCTCTCAAAGATCACTTTTAAGTTGGGCAAAGCTGAGGTGAACATATGTAGATTTTGTTTAGAAGAAAAGAAATGGCAAGGCATATACTTTGCGAATGCAAAGCAACTGCCCAACAAAGAATAAGGCACCTGGAGTTTGCTTTTCCAGCCCCAGGACAAATTGCCTTACATCGCCAAGGAAAATTATAGGCAACATTAAAAGCATTAAACTAAATTGGGACTTATGGAGCAGGATATTTAAAATATGAAGTTCGCAGTGAAGAGAAGTCTGAAGACATAATCGAGTTCATATTAATCTAATCTCTCACTCTTAGGAGATGGCTTGCAAGAAGAGACATCCAATATTGAACGTTTGAAGCATTATCTTCGGAAAGAAGCAACAAATTTCCTGATGAAAGTGCTGCTTAGTTCACTAGATGAGTGGACACACAAAGACTTAACCACTACGTGCATGCCAGAGGTGGTTATTATGAATAATTATATGCAATATTGAGTTGTTATACATCCATTTAACTGATATTATTAGAATATTAAAATATCTGAAACCATATTGTATACATTTATTGTAACCTTATGACAGTATTTTTGGTGATTCTTGGTATACATTTTTCACTCTAGGGTGTATATACCATCCTTCTACAGTATTCATTTCTACATTCTTTGGTTCTTCTTCCTAAATTTTTATTTTAACCTAGTGTCATTATAAAATCTTTATTTTAGCACTTATATGGCATTCATCGCAGCCAGATTTTAACATTTACTCATAATTGCTGAAATGAGGTTTTATTATGCTACTTTTGTTTCACTCTCTAAAATCCTTGTTCACTTTTACCGGAGCATTAAGTAAGTGGCTGTGTAAATTGATTCATTACTGTATGTGTTTATACAGTTTTACCATTATGTTTCTGAAACTGAGATTTTGTAAAGGTAAAGAGATAGTGTAGATAACAGTATGCCAATCTAAGATGTGAATATTATTTTATAACTTATACAATAAATGAGATACTTTTACCGATAGAAACTTAAATCTGGCATGGTTGTTCAGATTCTAGCAATGTTTTTAATAACAATAGCTTGCTAGACAGAAGTTTCAGTCATGGTAGAAGTGCTGGGGGAGAAAATTAACTGCTGGTGCCAATCACTGGTCCTCTCCCATGTATATCTTCCGTTTCTTGCACTATGTTGCCAATACTCTTTTATCCAAAGCACATGTCCTTGGTTGTGTTACTTCAGATAAAAGTGGTTTTCTTTGATATGTGAACAATTTACCATGTTATTATGGATAGTCCTTCTGCTATTCATAACATATGCAAATTAATGAAGGATGGTGGCTCACAAGCCTTAATGTTTCACACACCTTTGTAGCAGCGGTACATGTGACAAAAGTCCCATTCAGTGCAAGAAATGCACAGGCCAGAGATAGAACAACTGGACCATAACATTATTCACATTCGTTTTCTTTAGCTGATCTTAATAATCTGCAGTTGATGTGCTGTGCTATAGAACCCGGCTTTGCAATTTCACCACCAACTGATGCAAAAATTTATGAATTGTAATTATAGTCATCAGGGAGATACTTGGTACCATGGATCGATTATTATAGATGTATGGTATGTAAAATAATCACCCTAGTGTGAAATTAATAGCTATTTTGCATCCAGACAATACCTAATCCTATTAAATGCTGTTAATGATGATATATTAATGTGAATAATTAATTTTAATCTATAAATTGAAAGAGTAATAGTAACACATATAGCTAGGAATATGTATTAAACAGTAATCAGAAGTTGTTGCAAAGTATTTATTTCAAAATACTTGGATGAATATTTCAAAACACCAGCAACTTTAGAGTGGAAATGACCCACAACATATTCAAATGCCTGTTGCAAAAAAAGATATAAACGACCTTCCAAAAGTGAAGCATCTGCTTAACATGTTCCCTGTAGTTTGCATCAAGGTATGCCCAGATGCAGCTGTTTTCTCACATCATGATCAGATCTCAGCAAAAGCTATTATTTTAAAATAAAAATTCTGTTATTACAGTAGCTTGGCTTTCTCTATCACTGTTGTTTATCTTAATATCACATCTACAAATTATAGACTGGCCTTGATTTTATATACCCTTGCATAACCTTACAAGAAATAGACATGACATTTTTTCTTAAAATGTTGGGAAATTCAACATGGTTAACATTACAAAACATTTCATTTAAAATAAATTGTATGTTTAGATGATATATGCATTTTTCCAATTTTATGGTTTTGTTAATCTCTTATTATTACTAAGTTGCATAAAATTCAGTGGAAAATGAAAAGGATTTTATAGTCAGTACAAGGAAAGTTCAAAATATGCATTTTGTGTGTGTAGCTCTCATCAGCAAATGTAGCTAACATTTATCTGAATGCCATGTTTTCCAATAACTAGTGCAGTTAAAGTGAACCAATCTGCAAATGCCTCAGATCTTTTCTTTGAGGTTTAGTGAAGAGTGTTATGCATGCCTAGCTATCTGGATATTCATGAGGGTGTCCTTTTTATTTATGAACATGGCCATTAGATATCCAATTGTAGTGTTCCTTACTCTGATGCATTTACATTCAGTTCAACATAAAGCAGGAATGAGAAATAAAGGCAAACTTCAAACAAAATTGCATTGTTAATAAAATTCATGTGGCAACACACACTAACTTCACTCTTACAAAGTGAAGTTAGAGTGTGTTGCCACATGAATTTATTAACAAATCTGTGCAGAATACAGAGATTGACAGAAAAGTCAGTGTGGTGTAAAACAACTGCAAAATTATGGCATAATTTGCCATTTAATAAGGCTTAAAATAAGCATTTTAATTGATTGATAGTTTCTCAAAACTTGAAACATTCTTACAATGAAATATTTGCTGTTAATTCTAAGCTAATTTTTATTCCCATATTGAAAGGAACTTGTACACTATATCATTGTTTAACTACAAGAGAAATTATATGAAATATGCCATACATTTAAGACTGCATATCAAACAGAATACAGACTTTGTTGACTTAGGCATTTGCTACACAGTAAAACAAAGGTATCCTCACGTGAGAAGATGAACAACTCATAATTGTCATGAAGCTTTGTGTTCAGGAATGAAATGAATTGCACAGAAATTGAATTCCAAGGTTAATTACTGATGTGTACAGTTTAAGCAAGATCTCATAAAACAGGGTCCACTCCTAAGGCTTTACTACTGGATTGAACATAGGCTAACTGTTCTGAGATATACACCCCATTACCCAAGATAGCAAACAGTCTTATTATATACTTTCTGATCAGCACAGGAGAGAGGAACTGAAGAGAGATGGGAGAGATGTAGTGGACAACCGTGCAGGGAGCAAGGCTAGCAATTTCTGTGAATGTTTTACATAAGTGAGGAGCGGCACATTCCATTTTGGAACATGGAGGTGTGAGGAGAGAATTGAGAGTGGTTAACAGGAGAGGCATCCAATCCACTGCACATCTTAAGAATAGAATAGGGGGATTGTTATCAGAGGATACTCAAGCTATAAACACTTAGTCACAAAGCCAAAATGAAAAACAGAACTGAATTTGCTACTTTGTGACTTAAGCTTGTAGTAGTGGTAGTGGTGGTGGGGATGGCGGTGGTGGTACACTGCAAAATATGAGAAATCACTAATGAAAGAAACCAGCAGCAGTTACATTCAGATCTGCTTTACTCCAATTTGATCTTTGAAGGACAGTACTGATAATGGTGGAACAGGTTAAAATAGGAAGGAAGAAAGTTATTAGTTGATCTGCTTCTTCAAGCAAATGTGGCGATGTTCATGAATTATTTCATTGTACTTTTTGAACTTCTTCAATGGATTACCCTCCTTTTTGTAGGACTTGCAAGCCAATGCCTTGGGTCAGTAGTCTGTCAAGGAGAAAGCAAATTTTGGATCATAGCATATGTAAGGTGGGTGTGGTAACCCAATGCTTGCTATGGCAATGAAGAAGAAGGAAATGAAATGTTGTGATGAAAGTATGTTGCTAAGCAAATTAAGAAAAAACCTTGTAACTTAGTCTTGTATCAGTAGTATTAAAATATAAGATTTATATGAAGGACGAGAAAATCCTGAGTTTAATATATATAGTGATTAAGTTAAGAATAAATTTTTTATTATTGTGGTATGGGAAAATGTATGGCACTAAAGTCTGAGTAGGCATAGGCCTATCGTATGGAAATTAAAAGGCACTTGCAACATTGCAAGTTACATTTCAGGTTATGTCTTGAGTATTTGAGATTGACTTTAGTGTTACCAGAATACTTGAACCAAATGAGATATAATGTGCGTGGGGCATGCTGCTGTTTTAGCTCAGTCGAAGTCGTATGCAATTTTTCTTCCTTTCTAACATACTTGAAAGTGTCATATTTTTTATGTGTATCAATTTAAATGAAAAAATATTAAGATGTGTGTGTTAATTACATAGCTTAATATTATAAAGGAAAAAGCTTTTTATGTTTGTGCATTGATGCATGAAGATTGTATTATGGTAAGATATATTTATTTCATATATTTATGCAATTTATCAAGGTTGCATATATTTATACATCCTTGATAAATAATACACATTTAAGAACTTAACACTTCGTAAATTAGGCTTCTAACATTAACCTCCTGGTTATATGTATGGTATAGAGCCTTTACAACAAATTACCATTATTATTATAATTTGTCTTCTCTCTTGCCCCTTCTTTGAGCTCCTTACCCATTTATCCTTCACTGCAGTTTATCCATCCATTGCAATTAGTTTTACCTGTTGTCCTGTTTCTTCACCTCCCCAAAATAGCTTTTGCCCAATACATCTCTTTGATATTTTATGCATTTTTAGTGCATTATCATATAACTTCAGACATCTATAACAGTTTTTAAAATTCTTTCAACTATTACACCCTCCCACCCTACTCTTCCTAGTTCAGCTAAACTTGCTCCTCTGGGTGAACTTTTTGGCAAGCCCAAACCTTTCCAGAAAACATTCTGTGTACTTTGTCAATTATTTTTTTTTTTTTTGGCCATCCTTTCACCATTCCTCAGATTTCTATGGCATACATCATCTTTGCTTCCACTAGTTTCATATAATCTTTCTAACCATTTTATTGACAATATAGGTGTTTTATATAAACATGTTCTGACTGCTTCCATGGCTAATTTTCCTTTCAATAGGGCAGCTTTAGCCTGTGCCTCCCAGCTTCCATTATATAAAAAACTTACATGCAAATAATTGAATTCTTTATTACCTGTATCTGCTCTCTATTTATATACCATCTTTCATCTCTTCTTAATTTTACTCCCCTTTTGAAAACTATAATTTTAGATTTCTTGCAGTTAACTTTAGACCCCATTCATTTCAAAATCTTATTTCATGTTGAAGCCCTACCACAGTTATAGTTCCCATAATCAGATCATCTTCAAAAAGAAACCTGGAATTTCTTTCCGATAACTGGAAAATGGCTGTTACTTGTTTTTATCCTACCTGTAATACCACTTATAAACAAATTGAACAAAATCAGACTCATACTTGTATATTTGTGGAGTCAATTTTTTGAACTACGTCACTTATACTTTAATTTTTGAGGGACTGATTTCAGGAGCCATTGTTTAGAGGGTACAACTGCCATTACTGGTTGTAGTTGATTGCAGCCTTCTCTCTGGCAGTGGAATGATGAACTTCTTAGCTAAGGTGTCAACTGGCGGTATTTCAAAAATTTATTAGCCGGTCTTTATGCCTCCATATTAAAATGTATTCCCAAGTTGTGAGTTCGTTGTGGCCTATTATGCTTTTGAGTAGTTTTGGATTTGTGTCTAGGTTATGATGACTTGGCTTGTTTTAATTTAACGTTTCTGATGGTTCTTTGGTTCTGGTTTTTAGACTTCTTTTGGTTTGTCCTATGCAGAACTTTTCACAATCCATACAGCTGATTTGGTTTAAATTCAGGTTGAAAATGGAAGCAATGGCTACCAAAATTAGTCCTTAAAAAATTAAACATAAGTGATGTAATATCAAAAAACCCATCCACAAACATACAAGTATAATTTGGTCGTCACGGTTACTAAATTCCATTAAACATCAATTCAAATCAGAACCTTGCCTCAGACCTAAATTTTGTTGCATGTAATGTGTTGTTCTATTTCTATCCCATCTTACACAAAATTTAATTCCATCATATTTTCGTAATCCTGGAACAAATTTTGCACTGATCCCTTTCCATCTTTGATATCTTCTGTTTATCATATCAGAAACCTCAAAATCTGTGAAGAAATTATATACTTTCCCTTTTACTTCTCAGGTATTTATTATAGTATGTGTTATAATATTGTCTGTCGTTCTCATTCGTTTCTAAAGTGTGGCTGAAAGTCTGACAATTTATCTTCCATTACCGCCCATTTTTGTAAGCTAAAATGCATGTGTATATTTGACTTAGAAAAGCTAGTAGACCAATTCCTGTATAATTATTAGAATTATTTATATCTTCTTTTGTATAATGGTACAATCATACTATTTTCTAAGTCTCCGGAATTGCCTTTTTCTTTTTAGTCTTATTTAATAATTCACTTAACAACATCATGCCTCCATCCATTTTGCAAAGATGTTTCCAAAATTCACCAGGAATATTGTCTATTTCTGGCTTCTACGCTTTCACATTTTTATTTCATATACTTGCAAACCTGCTTAAAAAATGTGCCACTTTTACAGATCACTTAGAAGGGTGGGTACTTCAGAGGGTTAAGACTGTTGAGAATGTCAAAGATTACAACTCACAGTGGATATTGTGTTTTATTACTTTGGAAAATATCACTGTTGGTCTTCATATTGCCACACTTATGCAGTGTGGTATATTCAAGGTCAATGAGTGTCTTGTGACACATTGGGATACATGCACTTCATCCAAATATTATGAGGGGCAGTTATAAAGCTCATATTTTGTGTCAACAATGAATGACAATGCTTTTTAAAGTATATAACCATTGTAGTATTATGGTACTATGCCAACATAAAATGCTACTAAGCGCAAAAATCCAAAGTGCCACTTTGGGGGAAAAAAGCAATGGTAAAAGGAAACAGCAGTCAAAATATTGCAGGAATGCTAGTCTTATCTTTATGACCTTTCTTGAGCATCTGATCACTGTGCAATGGAAACATGCAGAACCACCACCATAAAAAGGGTAAAGTTGCAGGGATCATTGAAGATCATGTTGAACAGTTTTGGGATTGCTATGGTGCGCTGATGACAGAAGATTCTACTTGCAAGTACCAAAAAGTTACAGGAATAATATTACCAGTACCTCCTAATACGTTGCAGCAGGTTGTCAAGACATTGCCCCATGGAACACTGATCAAGGCAGCTTGCTGCAAGAGGATGGGGCTGGGACTAGCAGGTGCATAGAACATATATAATTATCAGAAATGTAGTCATAGCCATTTATCATGTTAAATCATTTTGTGCTTTTCTCCCCTACCCGTATCATTACTTTCCCATTATTGTATAAATCATGTCGTACTTTGTAACTAATTGGGGGGGGGGGACTGCACATCAGATGTTAATGAAAAGTAGGTTTTTATGTGAACAGCCCTGGCTTTGAATCATGTTAGCACAGTTTTCCCAGTAGTCTTGCAGTTGCCTTTGGATATAAGATTTTGCATCATCTATTATCACCCAACTATTACCCAGGAACTTCTTCCTCTTTCCCTCCATAAAGAGCGTTGTGACTTTTAGTCATTTCCATGCTCACAGGAAGGTTTTAGCAGAGGTGAAACATTTCTAGGGTAACTAAAAAATAGAATGCTACAATCAGGTAATCCATAATTGGAGGAAAAGGTGGCTTTGTATGAGGCGTGTGTCCAAAGATTAAACCAAAATCAAAATTTGATTCTAATACCTTTGTCATAGTGGTTACACAAACTGGATGCTTATGCTTCATACATGTTTACTTTGTTATTTGCATTTACATTTTCTCCATATTTTGTGATTGAAAGTATGTGATAAAGGGGCAAATGCATAAGGTTACTAGTGTACAAACACTCCAGGCCTGTGTTTCATTCCAGAGGATTTTACTTAGTGTTTAATGTTCATTCTTACTGCATACAGCACTACAGACACACTGATGATACATGAAATGCTAATTGGAAAAGCAAGTTTGGGAAGGAAACGTTCCAGGTGTAAGTTTAGGGTACCTCCCTAGCATTTGCCAGTTATGACTGAGGAAAACCTGAGGGGGGGCGGGAGCTCAGTCAGGGAGGGTGGTTCTGGCTGGATTTTAACCACAGACCTCCCGTTCACCTGTGACTTAACAGCCTCAGCCATCCATGTCAGTTATTCCAGAGGAACAGAACATTTTATTTTATCTACAAAATGCATAATAAATATTTTTAATGTATTTTATTTTCTGTGCTTTAGAGGCATGATGCTACAAATCAAAGTGCACAGTGTGTAATCTTTTCACATGTTTGTGTTTTGTTCAATTTTAGGAAATAGCACACCACATTATCCTGAACAACAGCGACGGGCATTCTCACCAAACTTTGCGCAACAGCCATCAAGTTATACTCCCCCTTCACCAGTACCAAATAATTACCAGTTCAGCCAGCATTTATCTCTTTCTCTGTCAGCTCCCACAAGTCATGGAATGAATTATTCTAATTCACAACAACATCAAGCAGCTTTATATGCTTCTGGTCCTTCTCCCAGCCACTATGGTGCAGCAAGTCATGGTGAGTGCAGCATATAATTAACTCTTTGTTGACTTTTTGGGGGCTATTATCTGACTTATATGCATTATACGAAGTAAAAATACAAATGAGGCAGTACCAGAAAATGACAGGTTATTGTGGGTATTCTATAATACTGAAGCTTTAATGCCCATTTAGTAATGTGCTGCCCATTGCAATTATGTTTCATTTTGGTCTTCACACTTACTGCATTATTGAACTGCTTTCCTCCCAACAAGTAACCTAGGTTCAGTCCCAATGGGGCCTGTTGCCAGCAAAGTGGCATTTGGGCCATTCTATCCAAAGTTTTCAGGTTTATGTTGCCTTCAATGCCATATTCCTCTTCCCCCTTAATATGGCCTTCTAAGCTGTGTGTGTTGAAATGCATTAGGAATTACTCTGCTACTTCTCAAGAGTTGAGCTGCGACACCAGATTTATTTCCAAGTTTTACAATTCACTTTAGTGGCTTAGAAACATTTAAACACATTTCTTGATCTAAAAGTGTCTCTTCATGTGAGTTGAGCTGCATGGTGTAAATCTTTTGCATGAAATACAGTTGGGTGATACCCTATTAAATCAAATAACTGCATTTTTAATTACTCTGTGTGATTTAATTTTTTTTTGTTTGTTTAATGCCCATTCTTACAGTATACTGCACCACAGGTGGTGAACACTGATGATATATGAAATGAAAAAAAGAATTGAGAAAGGTAACTTGGGAATGAAACATTCCAGGCCTAAGTTTAGGATACCTCCCCAGCATTTACCAGTTAATGAAGACTGAGAAATACCTGTGGAACAAACCTCATTCAGGGACAATGGTTCTGGTGGGATTTGAATCACGGATCTCCCATTAACGAGTGCATACCTTAATGACCTAGTTATGTGTGTGAATGATGATTTGTTCATGAATTAGTCTATGGCAGGTATGTTTTATAATAATTTATGTTTAAAAAAATAGTTATTGGAAGAGGAAGTAAAGGGTTGTTTGTGTAATCAAGCAACTTTTATCCCAGCTGTATTGAAGATAAATTTATTTTGTTTTCATTGAAAAATGTTGCAGAATTTATTAGTAAATTTACAGTAAGAGCATTTCATTTTAAGAATAAAATTATATTGTTATAAATCATGTAGAATTGAAACTCCTGCTAAAAGCTAAAATATAAGAATTATTACATATCGTAGGTTTTGTGCCTATGTATAAATCTAAAAAGTATCACGGTAGAATTGTATAGTTGTCATAATCAAAGTTAATTTGAAGGTCAGTTTAGTTTAGTTCATTTGTGTGCCTTATTATATATTGTTTTTTGGCAGCTTCAATGTATTAAAATCTGTCTGTTGGTATGGAGAATCAACTGTGCGCAGAACTAGAACACTAAATGGTGAAGGATAGCTTCAAGATGGGATGGTTCATGTGACTATACTGTATTCACTCTTAGGTTGATCCATGCCGAAACAAAGCCCAAGTGACCAGTGCACCATTATAAAATATCCTTCCGCCGTTTGCATCAGAAATAGACATACTTTCATGACGGTACATAGCGCAAAAAGAACAGAGCCCTTATTCTGACAACTTAAAAGTGACTCACATATTCTGCTAGGGTTAAAGGAGATAAGATTGATAGTTATAACAAAATAAACGTCTGCACATATAATAGTTAATTTTAATTGTAAAAGAAACGAGCAAAAAGGAAAGTAATAGGTATGCGATAACCTACATTTAATTGCTCTCTGGGAGCAACACTTTATCAACTTTTAACAGCTCATTTTTAAAAAAGAAATTGTGCACTGTTATGTGAACTGCATTCTTCACAAACTCCTCACTTGCTTCCATCGCATATTATACATGCTTTCTTTTGTTCCTAGGTGTAACCACTTTTCCCATTTCAGATTTTACTTTACGAGCACTGTTTATACTTCTACTCGAAACACTGGTGAACTCAGAAGTTAATTTCCCCACTTCTTTCATGGGAAGTGTTGGATATTTCTCACATAACTTATAATAAACATTCGAGACTTGTTTTATCGCCACTAGTCAGTGGTTTGTCTGGCTTATGCTTTACGCAGTTGATGAAGACGCAAAAGCAAATTTGCCATCCGCCATGATAATAAATAGAAAGTGCTGAGATTTCTGGCTATAAACAAAATTCTGTGCCTACCCAGATGCCAGGTGGCATATGAAGTGCATGTTGGGATTTGCAGCTCTGTTAAACAGTATAAATCAACGTTTATTAAAACCTTAGGTGTTTGTATAGAATATTATACCGTTCAGGAATAAATCCATTCTAAAATTTAGATTATTAGCATGGGACTACCTTCCTGCGCGCATTGCTACTGTGTTGTACCACAGTATACTGGTCATATGGGTTTATTTTGGTGCGGATCACCTAAGAGGGAATACAGAGTATAGGAAATTGGCTTGCAGTTATTGTTCATCAGAATTTAATACCTATGCTAACTACTAGTGTTCATATTTACTACTTCGCCAATATTTAAAAATATAAATTATCACTTTCCTGCATGACCATCACTTCTGAAGAATTTTCTGAAAATGAAACATTTCAGTAGTACACACTGTTGAGAGAAATGGAGGAAGGCAGTCTCAAAATTGCTGCCATTTACTATAGCTGGTAATTACTATTATTAAAAATGATGGGGAAAATGAATTACTTACATTTTAGATCCAGATATATTATACTTATGATGGTAACAGACTTTCCAATTTTATCTTTTAATGCTGCACATATTTAAGTATCCCATTACATTCCAAGTTGCATGTTCTCACATTTTAATACATTGATATGGCATGACAGATTAAACTACAAATTGGAACTGTGAGTTAATGTGACACAAATTACTTCACTTGTTTAGAAAACAGGACATGTTTTGAAAGCTTTCATTCTTCATTTGATGAGCATTATTGTTGTCCATGTGGGCAAGTAGTAGATGGTGTGACAAACAAAGTGAATATGTCTGGTGGCAGAACTTAAATTCATGGCTCAGTGTTTGTTCCTATTAATAAAAATATTTTTCCATATGGAGAGTTCTAGCTGGTGGCAGAACTTTAAAAATTCATGACTCAGTGTTATTAATAGAAATCTAGCCCACCTCTATGGTATGGGGTTAGCATGTCTGTCTCACATTTGAATCGTTTTTAGCATGAGCATTCATCTTTTCCCTTATCCTGAAAAGATGAATGTTGTGTAACTTTAAGCTCTGTGGACTCTGGGCTCATTACGGCATCATTTGCGCATTTCATTCATTGTCCAATATGATACTAAACTTTAAAAAAATGTTCTAGATGGTGATTCATATGTTTTAGTAATTCTTTGTGTTCGTGTTAATTATGGGACTCAAAATCCAAAAGTGTGCTGGAATTTGTGCATTATATACGAGGGCTGATCAACAAAGACTGAGACTGATTTTTTCCTGTAGCTTCCGTGATAGTTTTGTATCTGTAACATAAACATTTGAAAAGAGCGGGTTTATATGTATAATGTTTTTAGGCTGCAGCACTCTCGTATTGGTAGGTTGGTAGTAATGCTCTATTTTGTAGACCCTACGTGCATTTCGCATACCAGACAATGGAGGTGACACGAGAGGAGCAGTACAGTGCAATCAAATTCTGTTTTTATTTAAACCATACAGCCACCGAAACTTATGAAAAGCTGAAGCAAGCGTACAGTGAAGATGCACTACCTCATGCAACAGTGTTTAGGTGGTTCAAGGACTTCAAAGAAGGCCGATTTGTCAGTGTTAAGCAAGGTGGGCCTGGTGTTTCGGCTTCTGCTGTGACTGAAGTCAACAGCAACACAGCTGCTGTGATTGTCCGAGAGGATTGGCGTATAACATTACGTAACCTCAGTGAAGTGTTGAGAATTTCATATGGCAGTGTGTTTACAATTATGCACGGCCATCTCCATATGACCTGAGTTTGTGCTCGGGTGCCACGTCTGTTGACTCCCAAACAAAAGTCTGTGCAAATGGAGACAAGCCGTGAGATGCTGCATCTCTTTGCTGATGGAGGGGATGCATTTTTTAAATCGATTATCACCGGTGATGAGTCATGGCTGCATCATTATGATCCTGAAGGAAAACAAGCCAGCACAGTGTGGAAATCGCTAGGTTCTCCAACACCAAAAAAGGCAAAAGTTGTTCCATCTGCAGGGAAAGTGATGATTACATTTTTTGATTGTAATGGAATGATTTACCAGCATGCAGTTCCCCCTCACACTATTGTTACAGCAGCATACTATACGTCAGTATTGGCTACACTGAGGAAGCACATTGCAAAGAAACGACCAGAGCTTTCTCGGACGGGGTGGCAACTTCATCATGACAATGCACGGCCTCACGTTGCAAATCAAGTCATGCAGTTTCTGGCTCGATTCAACATTACCTGTGTACCACATCCACCTTATAGCCCTGATCTTGCACCCTGTGACTTTTTTTATTGCCATCACTAAAGGCAAAGCTTAGGGGTATTCGATTTGAGAACTCTGAAGCAGTGCTCAAGAAAAGTGAGGCGATTCTCAAGGACCTGACAAAGAATGGTCTGCAGCACATGTTCAAGGACTGGCAGAGATGCTATAAAAAGTGCATTGAAGTAGGAGGGGACTACTTTGAAAAAGATCATGTAAACATTGAATTGGAGTAATAAACATCTGTGAAAAAAAAAACAGTCTCAGTCTTTGTTGATCAGCCCTCGTAAAATGGAAATTGTCTATTGTTAGAAAAGTCTCAAGGTGCCCTAAATGCATTCAATTAAAACCAGGTTCGGGAAAAACTGACCAATTAAATGAGTTGCCTTTAACAGTCTACTATATTTAATAGGAATAATGCATTACATACACTAAAAGCAAGGAAGGTTCAAGATAATTTTGCAAATTCCTAATTGTGAAGTATTTCCCATGAAGTAATTTACCTGAAATTTAGCTAAAGGCACACTTCACGTCAACTGCAGCAGGAAGGAGCCATCTGTGACTTGGCCTTCTTGCAACATAACTAATTACAACAAAAGGTGTAATGGTTTACCACTCTCACTCGCTCTGCCTGCCATTCACTTGGTGGTTTAAAGTCTGTTTTAACTTTCCTGAGCTCATACCACAATGCCAAGGGTGATCACTATCAACCTGACTGCTTATAGACCTAAATGACAAGGACGTGGAATGAGGTGATGACAGGAATACTTTGTTCCTAAATGACAGTGCAGAAACAACTTTCAGTTCTAATTTACTATGCTCATGTGACATGAAGTTAAATTCCTTCCACATAATAACAGTTATAAATAAATTGCTCAAACATTGTCTTTACAAAATGATGCATTAACTGAAATAAAGATCCAATGTGTATACATGTACAAATCAACATTGCAGATTTACAATAATATTATCTTCAAAGTTAACATTTCCCTGATACATTAGAAACAGTATTTGCAAGTTTCAAGATAACAAGTGCCTTTTCAAAACATATAGCTCGTTCCTTAACTTAAAGAATGCTAACTTACATATTCTTTACAATTTTGTAATATCAAATGTGAATGAAACAAATTCAACTGACTTTACAAATAAGTTAGCCTTCACTATAACACAAATCCAAAGTTATACATATGTATGCCTGTGATGATAAGTTAGTGAATTTCTGCTACGTCCTATTCACTGTTCGCAAGTCCTCTGCTATTGTACCATCACCAGTTGGACCCCGCTAGACTCTGTCTTCTTTCTTCATTCCGACCTCCTGCTCCAAGTTGGGGAGGAACTTTGGCGATCCGCCTGCCCTTCCCCAAGTAGTGACAACTTGTAGAACATCTTCCCCTACCACCTCTGTAGTGCTCGCAGTGACCTCTGATAGTGGCATAATTAATTTCTTAGTCAGGTTGTGATGCTGGCAATGAAAAGGGTCTCAAAGAGCCGATCATCTACGCTGGTCATGATTTCCTGGACTGCTGTGACCCCCTCACAGCAGTCCAGGAAGTCCTAATTGTGCACAATGGCACAAGTCCACATCACCATTTCCAAACACACACATTTTATGTATGCAGCAAATTCTAAACTGGGCTTGCAGATTATAAAAGCACTAATAAATAATTTATGACTAAGCCAAAAGAGAGCATTCTGTAATGAAAAGTTCTGTAAAACCTAAAGGAATTTCCAACAAGAACCAAATAGTATTTCGATAGTTTCATAGTGTCAACCTCTACAACGAAACACGTACCTGTACCTGTGATAGCACAGTTACACACAGTAGAAAATTAAATCACCTTCACTGCCCCATTGCTTGAGTGGCACTAACTCTCTCTCTCATGCTAGACATCTGAGGTGACCAAAACAAAAATGCCAACACGGAAAACTGGAATCATAAGTGTGAAAAATTTCCCTTCAGCTTTCGATATATCGAATGTACACAGGGGGAAAAAATACTAGCACAGTACTAAAACTGACAGGTTGTCTCGTCTGCTAGCTTTAGGGAGTGGGGTCATCGTGTTGATGGGTGTGCTTCCTCTGATGCACAACAAAAAGAGAATGAATGAACTAAATGCTACTGTCATCATATGGTCAAAATTAATAAAGCTCTGCAGAAATAAAGATGTAAGTGTTCAAGTGAAGCTTTTTATTTTATATTTTTATTGTTCTATTTTTACCCTGCCTTTAACTGCAGTGGTTATATTGGTGGCCTTTACCTTTGGAATATATTGCCTATTTATATGTTAACAATATAGGTATTAACTAACATTGGAGCAGCAAGATAGCTCTGTTTATAGCTGTCATGTTGAATGTCCGTGGTTTGATTCCTGGCTCTGTGATGGCAATTTTAAGTCGGCCGTATACAAACCTTCACCTCAACTAGCTCACATGGATCATCCTCATAGCCCAGTGTGATTTGGAATGGATAGTAAAAGCCGTATGTCCTATTGCCATGCTCATTATTATCCTACCATCAGAGATAACGGACATCCTCACGGGATGCCTGCAGCTAATAAACGGGTCCAGCCATAACTTGGTTTCCCCAAAGGTTGTTGACCATATGGGGAGTATTGAAATAACAATAACATTTGTATTAACCTTTTAATATATATGCAAGTAAGCTAAACTAGAGATGAGATGTTGCTGTGATAGCAGTTTTGCAGACAGTAAGAAGTATGACTTGAGCATTTAAATTTGCTGTTTTCCAACAAAAATTAAGGTACCTGCAAACAATGGATTGTAGCTTGCTGAAGAAGGGATTCCTGGTTTCTTGCTATGAGCAGTATATGTTCTTCACCCTCCAACGAAGAAGATTCTGAAAGAAATTTGAAAGCTGAGCTGCTGAAGTTGCATTCAAGAAAGTTTGCAAAGCTACAGTTGTGTATATATATCTTTATTTAATTAAATTTTAAAATGAAGTTACCGGCCTAAGTGGTTAGATTTTCAGCCAGCTTTGAAATGAATATGTGTGTGTTTTCTGTTTTCTCTCAGCCAGTCTTTCAATATGTATTACTTGGCGTAACAGGAAGGCATAATGTATTCTAATAAAAGTAATATTGTTTTCATAAATTTCAAATTAAGTTTTAGAAAAAAATGCAGTTGAAAAGTGAAATATTATAAAATATTTTAATGATGGTTGCAATATAATCCAATTGGATCACTCACTTGAAAACTTCACTACTTTTTTGTTTTACCTCAAACATGTTTTGAAGGCATTTGCTTCCATCATCAAAGAGCCACTGACATGATTCCTGCCCTTGCTGCAGATGTTGCGTCCAGCCAAATATATTTTGAGATGAAATCATTGTTGGATTGAATCAGATTGAAGGCTGAAGTTGTCCTGTTCTTCTATATAAGGAGCTTTTCCCATCATCAATTCTATTGGAGTACATCTCCACTGTGTGAGGGTGGCGTGTCTGCCTCATGTTCAAAAGGTACCCATTTTGAATCTCGGTTAGGGTGAGTTATCCAGATAAGGTTTTTCTGGAGTTTTCCCTTAAGCTGAAAAGCTGAATGATAATTTTAAGCTCTGGACTCCAGTCGCATTTGAGCACAATTTCATTTGTTCATTGTCTGATATGACCTACCCAGTTAAAGGACAAAGTATATATTTAAAAAAAAATCTTTTGGCTCTTGGATTATCAGCATTAATTTTGCCTCTCTAAGAATATCGTGATTTGTTGTTCAGAAATGATTTTCAAACACAGATTTTTCCACATCCTTGTATTTTATATTCCTCAGATGCTCTTTAAGCCTCACATTAATATAAAAAGTAATGTTAAGTAAATACTCAAAAGTAGTGTAGCTTCCAAGCGTGTTAGATTATTATTGTAACAATTAGTGGTTTATTATAATGTTAATGTTGTAATGGTTTAACCCTTATTCTTGATAACAATTGTATGCATCTTTAAAGAATTATCTATGGATATTAAGGTATAGAAAATAAACAAATACTCCAATACATTTGTACAACATATTTCTGCAATAACTCTTTGTTTTGAGCGCTGACAAGGTATATTTAACTTCCAAATTCAAAGGGTGCATTTGTATCCTTTGCATTCAACAAGCTATATTTGGATTCAGTGTTATGAGATATTTTTAGTTCCATAATCCTGTGAAACTGAGTCAGTTGCGGTCATTGTGCCAGGTAACCTATTATACAGGGTGTATCATAATGAATAGTGCAATCCGAAACTGTTGAAAATGTACGATAACAAAAGCAAAACAATTACAGTTAACATGGGTCCACAAACAAACCGTGTGCAAGATTTATTATTGTGAATGTGTGGTTCTGAACCGCCACTGACTTCATTAAGAAACATCCTAATAAGTACAAATGAATTTGAAAAGTAGACTTTTCGTTTATTTGCCATTTTAAGTTGCCTCACAATTCACTCATAGCTGAACATAATAAGGAATACAATACTACTTTAGTATGTTACATGTTATTAACACTGTACACTCTTCCTGTTAAAGGAGTGTTCAACGTATTGTCCATGCACCTGGATGCAATACTGCACTCGTCTCTGCAGTAGTTTCATATTCTTACAAACACCCCTGGATCATCTTGAAATTCTTGACAAGCACGTACAATTCTTTGCTTCAGTACTTCAATGGTATCAACAGGATTGCTGTAAGCTTCACTTTTAAGGTGACCCCGTACAGTAAAATCCAAAGGATTGCGATCAGATGATCAAGGAAGCACAACTAAGGACATTAGTGGTGGCTCATAACCACACATTCTCAATAAATATCGCACACGGTTTATTTGCAGACCCATGCTAACTGGAACTTTTTTGCTTCTGTTATTGTTTACTTTTGGTTCGACTATTAATTATGATACACCCGGTTGAATTAAAAGAAGTAAACACAAATTTATATATTCCACTGATCTGAGCTATTAATTTGCTTGTGATTAACTATGTTGAATGCATATTAAAACTTAACAAAGTTGTTTTCCAAATAAGTACAGAGCATGTGTTTTGATGTGTGGCTATGTTGTGGGTAACTGCTTGCCCTGCACTGCACTGTTTCTCACATTTTCTGTTCACTTTCATTCATTTTCCCCTCAGTGCATCACCTGATCAGTTGATAGGAAGTCTTTGTGGAGAGGTTGATATGTTGTAAGACCTTGGTTTTACAGTGCTGTTGTAATACCAAAAAAATTCTTTAGCAAACTGAATCTCCATGTATAATTTATTGATTCTTATGTGGCAACAAACTTTTGTAGAAGTGAGACAGCAATTTATAGATGGATTTCCTGCCATCTGTGTGCCTCGCAGAGAATGGTTTTTTATGTTGTGAATGGATTTAAGGAAATGAGATCTAATCTTAATAAGAAGCCAAAAGTAATAAATTGCTATGTTCATACAGAGGAAAAGCTCGATGACATTGGAGAAAAGTTTGAACAAAGTCCAAAGAAATATCTGAGATTTCTTGTATAAGAATCAGGAATTTTGCAAACCTCAGCTTAGAATGCCATAAAATTTTTAAAATTAAAATCCTGTATAGTTCAGGAATTACAACCACGCAATAATGTTAGTAGAGTTAATTTCTGCAATTGGGAATTGGATGTTAATGGTTGCGCTATTGACCTGCATTACATTTTTTCTTGCGGACGAAGCATGGTTTTATTTACACGGCCAAAAGAGTTGATGAATGTTAATGCAAATTTCCTTAAAAGATGTGAGAGATATGTGGCTACACAAGGACATTATTTCCAACATCTTCTATGATAAAGGTATGTGATTATTGTAATTATAATTTGCATGAGAAATCTAAGCACTTGAATTTAAGGGGCTATGAATACAAGACTCCACTGCAGACAGCATGCTTCCCAGTGCCAAGAAAATTCGTGTTAGACCAGCCACATGTCTAAACAAAGGCTCTATATATTATCTTCCAGTGTTCAACCTAGGCCCCTCTCCTTTAAAAGGCATTTGGCTACTCCACTGTTCATTTGCATTACATGTGGCGTGTGAACATTCATGCTTGCTACTCCAATTTTATTAATACATTCCTCGTCATGCATCCAAGGCTTTTTAATGGTACATGGATAGTCTCACTAGCATCTAAAAAGATGTAATGATTGTACCAATGAGTTTTAATGCTAATAGAAACATTTGTTTTTCTGTTTCTTCTTTGATAAGGGTTTTCATCTTGTCACTGTGGCCTCATGAAGTAAAATGCCTGGAAAGCCACTCCATGTTTTTAAAATCTATAAAGCTGCTTATTATTGCAAATCTTAATCTTTGCACATTTTTTTATTCGTGTAAGTTGGGAAATATTCCTCTCTTAACCGCCTAATTTTATACAAACACTGAATATATTTTGCAATTAATAACATTAGCTGTCTTCACTTTTTGTTTTCAATTTTTGATTTGACATCATTAAGGCTACTACCACTAGGTCACCGATTTGTTTGCAATATTAATGAACATCTTGTAAGTGAAGCAAATTTATTCATAGAATCATTTGGCAGTATTATAAAATTAATTATATAATTGCTTTGGTTATAATATTTTCATCTAAATCAACTCTGTATATGCATTTAATTCCTTTAATTTATAATTAAGATTCAAGAATTTATTTCATGATTGATGACCAAAAATGATTTGCTGCATCTGCTAGTTTGTATTTAACATTTCCAAAATGCTTTTTTTACTATAACTTACAAATTACGTTTAGTTTTTCTGTTGTGAATTTCGTCACAGTCCAATCAAAATAAATACAGTTTAAAAGGTTTGTTAGAAATTCATGAAAAAAGATAAACTTTTAGGGAAAAAGTGCTATTTATCAATTAAATTGGAACTGTTTGGAACTGAATGTAATTTGGAAACAGGTTAAAGAGCATTTTGACATGTTAAATACAAACTCATTGATTCGCTGTAGGAGATAACTTTTGCTCATCTAATCAAAATAAAAGTTGCATCCAAGTTATAAAAGCAATTTGGTGGATCTACAGAATAAATGATTTGGTGAAGGTATTTATTATAGAGAATAGAGATTGTGTGACAAATTTTGAAATATTCATTTTATCAATAAGTTTGTTTTACTTCCAGTGTACAGGTGAAATGATAATTTATTTACACAAATTAATAAATTTGTCACTGAGAAGAAACAGTATCACATAACTGATATTTTTATTGTATTAGTTACCTTGGAATCATAAGTATAGGTTGCAATAATATACCTGATTTTTCCATTTAAACTAGTCAAATACCGCATAACTCCATTCCGTTTTACTTTCTTTACCATGTACATAGTAGGTAGAGAAGATATTGCAGTCAAGCCAAAAATTCGATCCTGAGATTTCACCAGAAATACATGCTTTGTGGCCCTCTTTAATAAAAACATTTTTAGAAAAAGGTTCGTGTGTGTGTGTCTGTGAACAGCGTAACTCAAAAACAAAAAGTTGGATAAATACCACACTTCATATTTAGGTTCAGTACCTTCCAAAGATGCGACACAAAGATTTTCAAGAAAATCCCTTCTAACTTAAACTACCCTTTACATGGAACATTTTCCGAAATTTCTGATTTTCTAAAATATGTTGTTGTTGTTGACCATTGGCACTGGGGGATTAATTGATCTGCATCATTTTCCCTCTGGCTTCCCAATATAAAGTCTGTAAGATATGCATTTGGCGAGATGTTTGTTCAGGATGACATCATCTTCACAGAGAGTGCACTTGGGTGTAGATAGGCATTGTATCTTGTAGAGATGTTCTGCGAGGCAATCGTGGCCAGTTGCCATCCTGTCTTTTGAAATGTTGTTTAATGTTATTTAATTGTTTATTTATTTCTATTTGTCCTACAGGTTTTAATTGTTGTATTGCACCTTTCTTTGCTAATTGATCTGCATGTTCATTGCCCAAAAGTCCGACATGAGCTGAGATCCATTGTAGAGTGACATGATTTCTAGTTTCAACTGCTTTAGTTAGGCTTCTTATTTCTTTAATATTTCTTGTTGTTTTATTATTGTAATTTACTATTCCATCTATGGCTGATTTTGTGTCTGATAAGATGACTATTTTTTGTTTTATGTATGGTCTATATAAAACGTTCTGTAATGCTGCTTTTATAGCTGTTAATTCTCCATCATAGTGGTTTAATGTTTCATCTAATGTTAGATACTGCACAAAATGTTTACAGTATACTCCTGCACTGGCATTTTTTTAATTGAGGAGGGATCCATCTGCATATATTTGGAGCCATTCTTTTACTGGGTATCTTTCATTTTCCGTAGCTATTGCTATGGTTGTCATTTCATCTGGTATATTGTTTTGTTTGTGTATTGTATATATCAGGTCATTCTGATATTGTATATCAATGTATTCTATTGGACTCATTACCTCTGTTGCAATTATATTTGTTGTAATTATATTCTTGTATTTTAAGTTATTATTTAAGTTATGTATTATTAAGGAGGTCCATGTTTCCACCCCATTTTATTCCTGCTAAACTTTTAAAATGTTGTTCTTTTTGTTGATTTTATTCGTTACATTGTTTACATGTTCTTTCATTGATAGTTTTTTATCTAATTCTATCCCTAGATAGGTTGTAGTAGTTGCTTCTTGCAGTTTTTTTTGTTGTTGATTTGCAGGCATATATTTTCTGTTTTATGCTGCATTGTGAAAGTTGATATTGAGTTTTTCCTGTATTTATTTCCATATTGTTATTATTAGTCCACTGTTCTAGGGTTATGATTGTATTCTCTATTGTTGTTTGTAGTGTTTCCCAGATCTTGTTCTTTTCTGAAGTCCATATTACCATGTCGTCAGCAAACATTCCTACTTGTATGTTACCTATTTTCTTTAGTACATCTACTAGGTCGTTTATATATATATATATATATATATATATATATATGTAATGTATATATTGAACAGAATAGCACTTGTAACAGACTCTTAAGGTAGTCCAACTCTCGTTTGTTTCCATTTAGATGTGGCTGTTTTGTATTGTACTGCAAACCATCTTTTGGATAGGAAGGTTTGAAACCAGTTTAGCATGTGGCCAGATATGCCATATGTCTTCATCTTGTACAGTAGCATTTTTCGCCATATTGTATCTTTGAAGTCGACAAACTGTGCTAGAGTAGTCTTATTATTATTATTGAAATTTTCTTTAATGTCCTGTGTGAGTCTTTCAACCTGGTGTATTGCTGAGCTGTCCTTCCTAAATCCAGCTTGTTCAGGGACTAATTGATTTTGTGTTTCTAGATAGTATGTTAGTTTTGTAGCTACCATTCTTTCTAAGGGTTTTGCTATGTTTGATGTTAAGAATATCGGTCTATAGCTATCTATCATTTGAGTTGCTTTTCCTTTCTTCTTAATGGGTATAATTTTTGCTTTTTTTTACAACACAGGCATGCTTCCCAAGCCAAAAAAGTTAAAACAAGAGCACTTCTTAGTGCTATTTTGGAATGCTGGTGGAATTTTCTAAAATATGGCTCTAACAATTTTGATTAAAATACCATATATTAAAGATATTTACATTGCAAATAAAATGTTTATCTTGAATTTTCTGGGAATAACCTGTGAAGTCCTCTTCATTAAGAAGAGATCTTGTATAACTGGTAAGCATTAAGCGATAGATGAAAACATACTACACAAAAAATGTTTTTTGTGGCATCAGCCATTTCAAAGATATCCAACATTTTTTATATTAGTTGTTTCTCATGATCGCGCACACAGAGTATGAAACTTTAAGGGCAGTGTATAATGTCCAGTTCTAAAACATTTGACTATTGCTATTTCATTTATATCTATAACAAAATGTGCAATGCAACTATTTCTGAAAAGATTTATCTCGATTAGAATGAAGTAGATGGGAAAATAAAACTTTCATAAGAATAATTTGTTTATCCACTAAAAAGCAATAGAGGGTAGAGCAAGTCATGTGAATGTAACACATCAGATTTATTTTATCTGCATTTGTAACAGCATAGACCACTAGCATAATTTGTAGTTAACTCCCATAAATGGCACTAAACTATCATGCAAGTGCAACATTTATTGAAATATGTGTTTCTGGTGCATTTCATGTTAAAAGCTAAAAAAAAAATCACCTTTATTGTATTTTAAAGCTAGCTTTTAGATTCTAAAGCGCAGAATGTGACTTCCCCATATAACTAACATCTTTTCGGTTTAGAGCAGTATTTACTAGTATTAGTCATTTGTCATTGTACAGACTAATGGCAATTTAGATATCAGTTAGCTGCAAGTGACATGATTTGCTTACCTATGATACCACTATTCAGTAAGGTTTTAGGATTTGTACATTCTGGTGTACATTTAAATGTTTTATAACTATACCTTTTAATTTAATTTTGTTGTTTTCTGGTATTTTAACTGTGTGTCAACAATCAACCTACTTGTAATTCACAAGGACATGGGGATGTGCAATGTTTTTGTTTCTTTTTTCCCTCCATAACTAAAAATGTATTTTTAAATGAAAATATTTTCAGACTCAAATGAAAAGTGGGATTCAGGATTTTGAAAGTTGAGTTCTATTGTTAGATAAAAGGTTGTAAAAAGACGTTTAATAAAGTTTTGCGCCTATGACTTTGCAATAGAATGTGAGTTATAGGAAATCAAAAATCCCCCAGCCATCATTGAATGTTTTCCAAGTCCTCCAACCCTGTATTCTTAGATTTTACATTCATTTGATTTTCTCTACCCACTATAATTTATTTTTATGCATGTTCTTACAACTAATTTTGCAAATGCTTATTTTTCTCTCTGCTTCAAGTTAATTAAGATAAACATTTTCAAAAAAGTGTCATTACACATTTCGTTGTAGGTGCAATGGGGATAGAGGTTTAAATACCAGGCTGCTATATGTTGGCTTTGAATTCTGTGCTGTTTGCATGATACACGAAAACGGTGACACAGCACTTCAGAAAAACATGTGATAAATAGAGATATTATTTTATATTAAATAAAAATCTTAATTTTTTACAGTTCAACCCATATAATGTATGTGTGCAAAGCAGAAAAATAAATAAATAAATAATTATTGTAAAGGATAAAAGAAAAATTATGAAATGAATCTCAAACATTATAATTTTCAGACATATTTGCGGGAAAGAGGATTGCAAAATCTTATGCAGTCAACCTAAACATTAACAATCTTTAATTTGGGATGAAAAATCAAGATATGTTCCAGTGCAAATTAGCTGGATTACTGTTTAACAACAATGAAACATGGCTGCTGATGTGGTAAATTTTAGTCTCTTATGTGTTTTTTTTGTTTTATACCATCTGCATTGTTTACTATTTCCTTTCAACATAGTTCTGTGGGGCTGAACTAAGGAAAATGCAGCTTTGCTTATGAAGTACTGTAACAGATGGTTAACCCACATAAGAAAGCATGCAATTCTAGCTTGACTTCTTGTAATGCGTTGCACAAGAACTTGCAAAGCAACAATTTCCTGTTATGTAAATGCTTAGTTTGCAGCTGTGTCTTACTCCAGAAACTACAGAATTCAAGAAAATGTTAACCAATGTTTTGGTAGAGTCCTTCCTGCCAACCCAGGTGATGGCTAAAACAATGCTTCAAGTTTCTCATTACAGTACTAATTTTGATACAGCTGTTACGTGACACAATGTCAACTTGTTACCCATTCAAGAGAGGGCACTGTAATCACAACCACATCCAAATTTTATTATAATTGTTCCTGGATATGCAAGAAATTGAAACTTCCCCATAAAAACTAAGATTTTGCTGAAACAAAATAAGAATTTCATGCTAAACGGATAAGTTTAACACAAAATTTTGCATTATTTTGTGAACATACAATTATAAAATATCAAACTAGGAGTGTATGAAGTGAAAGTAATTTGCTTTATGTGCCATTTAATCATATTTTGTGAATTTGTCATTTGTGAAAACTAGGTATCCCTAATGATAAAATATTGGAAAATTTAAACCAATAGCAACAAATACCTCAGAAATAGTTTATGCGACAAAAAATAATTATGTATACATATATTCCCCCCTCCCCCTGCCTAGATTCTGTGTTTCAACAACATGTAAAGTTTTCATGTAGTAATTTTTTATCTACCTCTTATGGTTTACTAGTTACACAAAATTCAGTCACATTAAAGAGCAGTCTATTGACAAAAAGAATTCTAGGTATATGTTTTGTCATATCTTAAATATATAGTATTTTAATAAAACTTGTTACAGCTATTTTTGAGAAAATGAAACAGTAATGTACAATTTAAAGGGTAGTTTGAGGTGGGGAGCTTTTCTTGGAAATCTTCCATATTACATGCTTAGAAGAGGTGAACTTAAAATACTAGGTTTGCTAAGTTTTGATTTATATTCTCTCTCTCTCTCTCTCTCTCTCTCTCTCTCTCTCTCTCTCTCTCACACACACACACACACACACACACACACAGTAAGCACTTCTCTAAAACTGCATTTTTGAGAGTATGACACCTCAAAACATGCATTTCTGGTGAAATTTCGTTAACAATTTTTTTTTTTAAATTTATGAAGTACAAAAATTGTGGCTCTACTTACCATAGGTAAGCGATAGAGAAAGTAAATATATATATATGGTATCTCAAACGCTAGCTATATGATTGCATAGAAATAAATTGGAGATGGTCGGTTAAGATTGTGATTTATTTCACTTGGAATGATACATTTACACTACTTTTAGACTGCAGAAAATATGTCATGGTAGAAATACCATTATTTTCATTTTAGTGTATTTACATTTTATTAGATCATTAGTTGCACGGATTGGTGATGCAGTTTTCAAGCATGTTAGTTTAGAACTCTACATCTTAACACCAAAGAACACTGCAAAATAAGGGATTAAGAGCAGTTCTTGAAACTAAAGAAACTAGAATGAATATTAGTTGTAATAGAATTAGGCTACATTTATCATAAAATGTGCTATGAAGTATAAATTGTATGTAATGAGCGTGCATAGGAATTTATAATCATTAAAGCCAGATCTGCAAACACCCCCCCCCCCCTGCATCCATTGTACAGTCTTTTGGCATTTGCAGACACCACTCAGACTGGTTTTTACCTGTCTGTCAGTGACTGTTTGGCCACTGTTTTGTATTCTTTGATTTGATAATGGTCTGAGTGTAGATAACTTCAAGCCAACTGCTTAAGAATTCCTATGGCTAGCAACGAGTATCAAAGCCGAACATACTCATTCCATCTGCAAATGAAATGTGGATTTCCCTTATTGAATTAATATGCGTAACCTGTACCAAATAGCATTCCATTTTGTAAAGCACCTTAGAAACGGAATGTTTAGTAATAAAACCTCTACATCAACCAAGACAGATGGAATTAATTGTGCTCTTGGTGAAGAATTTTTACTTTCTCTACTACGTATAGTAAGTAGTGGAAGTATTGTATTCCACCCAAAAATTTGATACTGAGATTTCACCGGAAATACATGTTTTGAGACCCCCTGAATCCAAATAAAGCATTTTTGGAAACATGTCCGTGTGTGTGTCTGTCTGTCTGTGAACAGCATAACTCAGAAACTAACAGTCGTATAAACACCAAACTTGGTATTTAGGTTCAGTATCTTCCAGAGATGCGACACGAAGGTTTTTAAGAAAATCCCCCCACCCCAGATTACCCTTTACATGGAAGATTTTTCGAACATTTTAATTTTCTCAAAAATGGCTCTTAACGATTTTGATTAAAATATCATATGTTTAAGATATTTTCATGACAAATAAAATGTATATTTTGAATTTTCTGGGAATGTCTCCAAAAGTATTCTTCATTGTGAACGACTTTTGGTAAACTGGTAAACCATAAGAGATACACAAAAAAATGTAGATCGCGTTAAAATACACAATTTATGTCATATACATTTTTTTTTTTGTTGAGTGAACCATTTTCGAGATATTGCGTGTTATTCCCTTAAATTTTTCAATACTTATTTTCTCAAATGGGAATTCGTTATTCATTTTTTTGTCTTGGATATGCAAAGAGTATTAATTTGTGGCAAAGAGAATGGTGCTGCACCTAGCAACCAGCTATTAAGAGATATGTATGTGCTTAAAGGCTACTGTTTTTCTATATTGCCCTTGTAAATATATATTCCCCTTACATCTACAAGAAACTTAGCAATAAGATAGAGTCTGCAAATGTTTATCTCGATTAACATGTAAAAATAGTTTGTACAAGAGTAGAGAAAGTCATGTGAGTGTAACACCAGATTTTTTTATATGGCACTTTGTATACGAATAGCAGCCTTTATGTTAGCTTTATGTTTTTAATTCTGCAATTTTCATGTCAGTAATTTCTTAAAGCCATTGTCTGTAGCTGTGGTATTCATGTGTTCATACTTTGTATTTTTCTTTGTTCAGATGTATGTGTACTAGCCTGTTGAACTTACCAGAACCACATGTTTATATGTAGTGGGATTAAAGCTATTCTTTATGTAGTCACTAAGTGCCCTGTAGATGCCAAAAGTTATGTTTTGTTACTCGTGGATTATTTTCAGGTTTAGAACAGGTAAGCCTGCTTCTTTTTCAATTTGTATTGTGAATTATATTGATCTGTTTTATAGGTTCAATAGTTTAATGGAACCTTGTAGGAATACATAAAGGACTAAAGCAAGATGTCATCTACCCATCTGTGCCATAATTGAAAATGGGTTGCATTGCCACATCTAAAAGCTTTGTTGTTGAGAAATTCTTAATAGAGTAATAGAGTTTGGCAGCCTTTGAAATGGCTTCATCTCTACGCCAAGGGCCAGACAGCTGATGTAGTTTTGCTTTTCTTCCTATGTAGTTCTTTAGTTCATGGTTTCTTCGGATTTCCTGGTACATTTACTTTCCATGCTCAGATATATGAAATGAGAGAAGTGCTGCTGTTTATACTAAAAGTGGAGTGATGGAAGACAAGGTTACCTTGGCACGTATATGTATGTTGTGCATTGTGTCCCAGCTCTGGTAGAAAGTGTGCTATAGCAAGAGCTGTAGTTTGGCACAGACCTCACAAAAAACTTGCAGTTACCTGAGATATATTTTGGTACAATGGTAAGAGAACAAATCTGTTTGAGCTGCTATAAACAGGAATATATTGACACACTGCTATTATATTCCCTCTGACAGCATTCCTCTGTTTAAATGATTTTTACCAAATTGATCTCTTCTCTTGCACAAGTTAAGTCCATACTCCATAACATCAAACGTCAAATCAAGACATTTAAAACTCCCACCAAGCCCAAACATATAGTACCACAACTGTCAACATGCGGCATGATCATCAACATTCGTGTATCAAATAACACTAGTCTGCATGATATCGAATGACTGTAAACTAATAAGTGATTCTGACTCACTTTTTTATGCTGATTTCAGAACTGCTTTTGGTTTTTTTCAATCACGTACAGTTTTTTTCACAATTTCACTTCAAAAATATAGAGTTGAGCCAGTAGATGAGTATTGTTGAAGGGAAATTTATCACTTCTTGGAGGGAAATTTCTCAATACAGACTTGTAAGTCTTTAGGTTGTTACACCTGTAGATGCTGGTTGCTGTTTGTAATTTAGGCATTGTTGTTAATATCAGAGGCTTGCATTATCACTGCTATATCGTGATTGAAGTTATAAATACATTATGTCTACATGCAAGTGTGTGAACAATCCAAATGCTTTCTGTTACATTTGTGAAAATTATACAGTGCTTCAGCAGAGAACTGATATAACAGACTTCGTGAAAAAAGTGTACCATGCTTATTTTAAAATGAAACTTGGTGATGAAGACAAGGCCTGGGCTCCAAAGACAGTTTGTCGCTATTGTGTTGAGAGGTTAAGATTGTGGGTAAAAGGAAAGAAATCGTGCATGGCATTTGCAATCCCTCTGGTGTGGAGGGAGCCTAAAGGCCACCTTAAAGACTGTTATTTCTGTTTAGTTAATGTTCAGGGGTGCAATTCGAAAAATAAGAAACACATTGTGTATCCAAGTATTCCTTCAGTCATCAGCCGGTTCCACATGGAGAAGATCTGCCTGCTCCTCTTCCTCCAGCTGTTTTAGAGAACTTGGAAGAAGATGGTTTTGAAAGTGAACCTCACACAATCACCGAAGACGATTCTGATGTCTACCGCCCTGAAAATGACGTGACTCCACAACTGTTCTCTCATAGTGAACTAAATGATTTAGTACATGATTTGAATTTGTCTAAGGAATCTGCAGAATTACTAGGCTCCCGTCTTAAAAATAAGAATCTTCCTTCTGGAACCAGGAACACATTACTCATGGTACAGACACAGTGAACAAGAGCTAGTTCTTTTTTTCTCACAGATCGAGTCCTTGGTTTACTGCAATAACATAAACAAGTTAATGCACTTTTATGACATTAAACATGATCCTACTCGGTGGAGACTTTTTATAGATTCATCAAAGAGGAGCCTGAAAGGCGTGTTACTGCATAATGGGAATGTGTATGGGTCCATTGCTGTCGCACATTCAGTTCAAATGAAGGAGACAGTTTTAACAAGTATCCAATACGAGAACACAAATGGCGTGTCTGTGGCGATTTCAAAGTTTTTGGAATACTATTAGGACAACAAGCTGGGTTCACAAAAATGCCTTGTTTTCTGTGCGAATGGGACAGACGGACAAAGCAAAGACATTGGTGTGTGAAAGTATGGCCACAGCGGAGAAACTTGTTGCCTGGAACTAAAAACATCCTGCACGAACCGCTTGTGGGGAGACAAAAATATTGCTTCCGCCACTACACATAAAATTGGGCTTGATGAAGCAATCTCTACCACAGGATGGACCCTGCTTGAAGTACCTTTCCAAGAAATTTCCCTTCATTACACAAGACAAATTAAAGGCTGGAATTTTTGTTGGTCCTCAAATAAAGAAATTGATGAAGAAAGAAAATTTTGAGAAGACAATGAATGAGAGAGAAATAGAAGCATGGACCGCCTTCTGATCAGTTACTGAAAACTTCTTAGGCAATAACAAAGATCCTAATTACAAGGCCATTGTCGAAACAATGTTGGAAAATTTCAAGAAGATGGGTTGTAACATGTGTGTAAAGGTGCATTTTTTGCATTCACATATCGACTACTTTCCAGAAATTCTGGGACATTATAGTGAAGAGCAGGGTGAACGTTTTCACCAATATATTAAGGAAATGGAGAAGAGGTACCAGGGAAGATGGAATGAAACTATGATGGCCAACTACTGTTGGATGTTGAGGAGGGACAGTCATCTTCAAGGATCTGCAAGGAAGAGAACGTTTGAAAAAAAATTAAATGAAACACTTTGGCTTATTGTTTTGTTAAAATGTAGTCATGAAATAAATTAGGGGAGTTCTTGAGAGTATTCTTAAAATGTTTCTTGAATAAAAACTTACCTTGTGTGAAATGGTATTTGAACACTTTCTTATGCTCTTAGTAAAATTGTCAAAACATTACTTCTTATTTTGTGTAAAAACCTGACGTGATAGAAAAAAACGGAAGTTATTTCTGGAATCAGCATAAATGATTCAAGAACACCTACTTTTAAGAAATCATCTGACAAAAAGTTTGAAAATGCAGACTAGTGTAATCATTACTGATGTGTAATGGCTGACACAAGATGCTGCTAAAGAAATAGGGAATACAATTGCTAAAATTATAACAAAGACCTAACTCCCAATATGTATCATTAGCCGAGAGGAAAGTTTAGCATTGAAGAATTTGCACAAAATGATAATTTGGTTGTCTGTCAGCAGATAAGGGGAGTACAACTTATTTTCTCTGTAGATCATTAGGATGACAAAATACACCAGCTTCGTGATGACTTGTTGACAACACTTAAAATGAATTCCACCAATTCAATAGAAGGATGATCTTGTCAGCTTATCAAGAATTCTAGTCTTTCAGAAGCTTCAGTTAAACCAACAGGCTGCATATTTCCAAGATTGTACAGGCTTCCCAGGGTATAGAAACCAGAAATTACCTATTGTCCCATCATGGATACCATAAAAAGCCCTACTTATCGACTGGGTTACTAACTAGCAAACATTATGTATGTATTTATTTCCATAATGCTATACAAAAATCTTACAATTTTAACGTCATAACAAATTCATATTGCTTTATTTTTCTAAACCATTTCTCTCTTACTCTCCCCATATATTCTATTTGTTTTATATCCCTCTCCTTTTGTATTGTCATTATCTTAACTTTTAATACTTCTTTGTTAACATTCTCCCATTCTTTAGGCAAAAACTGATCTCTCCACAACTTAGTTTTATGGTTGGTAATTGCTGTCTTCATGAGCAGAAACCCTTAACAATTTATTGAGGTTCTAAAAGATATAGGTCTTACCACCTGGTCTGACAGTTTGGATGTTATATTACTATTTTACCAGAGTGCCTCTTCTTGAAATCATCCAGATTTTCTCAGCACCATTTCCTCTCACCATCCAGGCATAGGGGAACCTGGCCTAAAATGACATACTTGGGTTGTGTTTTTAAAAAAAATGGTATAAATCAGGTTTGAATTTACTGCTCCATGCCTTACAAAAGTTGGCCACAGTTTACCATCCATATTATATTGCTATTTGGCTGGTTTTGTTGAAGCAGGAAGGAAAATAAGAAAAAGGTGTGGTGTGATATAATATTATTGAGGCATTATTGTTAGCATACACATTTTAAACATTAGTTATTAATTACATGAATTTCATTCCTAATAATATAACCAATTTCTTTGTATACATCATAAAACAATGATTGGTTTCATAATGGTTTGAATGCAGCAACATTTCTTTTTCTTGTTTTGAATTCAGAGTATAATAATATACTAACTGCTTCGCTAAATCAGCATATTTGTCGTACAATGTATAACAATGTATTTGTTTTTATAATGCTGAGAATGCAGCAACATTTCTTTTCTTGTTTTGAATTCACGTTCCGGTGATATACTAACTACTTTAGCAAGTGGCTTGGCTAAAATATGTTATTATGCTTGTAACATTAACTCCAAATGGGAACTAGCTATTTTTAGTGCGATTAATAAAGAAAAAAACATTTTATTAATTCATGTCATGTTTATAAAATCATACAACTCATTGATACCTGGCCGGGCCTGTGCTATTTAAAGGAAGATCTTCATGTAAATATATCAACAGGTGAATAGTGTCACTGTAAAATACACATGGTATTTTAAGTTTTTGTAAATAGATGTAGGCTATGACTGCAGGACACTAATTTAAATTTCAGGTTGTTGTGGTATGCATGACATTTTCTTCAGAAAAGAAAATTGGATCATTGGATGAAGTTCAGATGGAGCGGGCTGCAAATGTAATGAAAGGAGGAGAAATGGAATGGCTAGAAGCAGCGATGACATTCACTATTCCTGAAGCAGGATGTGCAGAATATTGGAAAAAATAAACATGCGACTGATACTGAAAAAGATATGCAACAACATTATTTCTGGACTTGGAGGACAATTTGAAATACATTGAAATGATGGAGTCATTATTATTTGGATTAGCATGAGATGATGTCAGAAGATTATCATATGAACTCGTGGAAAGAAACAATTCGAAACATAGATTTAATAACAAAGCAAAACGGCCAGATGCGAATGCCTAAGAGGTTTTAGACTCGGCCATCCTGAAATTTCTGTTAGAAAACCAGAAGCCACATCTGGGGTTTGAACCCAGGCCTTTAATAGGTCTTAGGTGAAGAAACTTTTTGAGACTTTTTAGTTATCATTGTTTTGTAGAAAGAGAATACTCACTTGCTGTAGCTGTCTCTGTCATCCTTTGTAGTCAATCATCTATTGGGGTAGAATGGAAATTCCTTCCAAAAAAAAAAGGGGCTAATGGTGGATTCCTGGTCGTTTGCCGATTCATGTTCCTCCTGTATTGGTACAGACCAATGTTTCAAAATGTTCTCGCAGTCACTCTCTGATTACGAATCAGTCACTAAACTCAGCTGTTAAACCTTTCTTGTCCCAATAAACTGTTCAAGCTTTTGCACATATCTGCACTTTTTTTTCTTTTTTTTTTTTTCAAATTTTCCTCTCACACTTTTTTGTATTACACAATTAAACAATTCCTTACATTGATGCTCTTAAACAATATATTGTATTTTGCAACATCATTTTTATTTGGGCCTATATCAGCTCTGTTGCATTTAACTTGCAGTGATACAGCAGTAGTCTTACAATGATATGACCGCGCTCTTTTTGCTGTGTGATTTGTTTCATAAAATTTAAGAAATGTTTTAGTTCCTATAGTACAACTTCAGTAGAGTATGGATCAAATTCTGCGTTGTTATTACAGAACCAGACCTGCAGTTCTGATATAAGGGATGCTGAAGTAGGAGCCTTGTTTATGTCTATAGAATGGGAATGGTAGGAAGCATTATCAAGAACAATGCCAGTGTTGGAAGCAATGTTTGAATAATTGGGTAACAAAACAGTCCTTAAAAGTTTTACTGTCCATTTCTTCATTGCAGTCTATGCTATATTCCATTTTAAAACTCAGCATGTATTGGGAATGAAAACTGCTGAACATTATGGATATAAAATATTGTCACGGTATTAATGTTATTTTATTTATTTAACATTATTGTAGCCCCACGTTGTGGTAGCCAATTTGTAACGGTATTGCTTATAATGCTTGTTTACATCATGTGTTGAAGCCATCTTGTGACGTGATTCATTTGTTCGGTTTGTAGCTCCATCTGGTGTTAGCAATTTGTAGCAGTGTTAATGTTCGAAAGAATGCGACTGTTATTTGATTTAAATTTTGTTTACTGTCCTCCGGCTAGCTATTTGGTCGAACATATCTCTTAAACAGGGTTGTGTAAACGGAAGGTATCTTTTATCCAAAAAGAACACTGATGAAGAAATTTGTTTTATACTTTTATTGTCGAACACTATTACTCTCACATTTACACATTGATCTCGACACTCGCCAAAACTGAAACTGTTATAATAACTTCTTACTTATCACTTTTAATTCGCGTACTTCAACTTTGTGTATTATTAACTTTACAACACTTTAGATTTTTCGTAACTTGTGAATCTATATAGCCGACGTATCTCATACAAATATTTTGACGAACTGAAGAAGACGTGTAGTGTACAAAGAATTTTGATGAACTGGCCTCAAGCTACCTCTAACCTACCCTATTTATACTCCTTCATCCAGATACGCCTAAAGATTATAACTGAACTGCTATTGGCTAATAAAATGCGCCAACATTACATAACTTCCTCGTTTCCAATAATGATAAACAGCTCACCCCCCTCTTTGCATTATTGCGCTATTATTGACAGTTTCAGTAAGGTCGTATAAACTTATTTCCCAATAATATTTACAATCAATAAACATCTGAAATCAATGTCACATAAAAATGCATATTCATATTACAATCATTATTTACATTTAAGTAATTTGTGATACAAATTACTGCATAATATGCCCCACTAGAAACATAATTATAAATATTTATAACTTGTTTGGAAATTTTATAATTGGGTTTTTAGTCTCCTAAATCTTGGAACACACGCTATCACTTTCACTTAACACTTCACACGTATTTAACACACGACATATCTTTTTTTTTTTTTTTTTTTTTTATCTCGCCTCTACTTACTGGCTCTGCTTTAATTTGTTAAGACATTAATTTGACATTACAATTTTTTTTTTATAGCAAATACTGCACCCTGAATTATTAAATTACTGTTACAAAAATGGTTTACTTTCTTATATTGTTGACAAAATTTATACATTTAAGAATTTTTTTGTAATTACTATACATATTTACTAAAATATTCACCCTCTACACAAATATATTTACATCTCTTAAATCTAGACAATGTTTCACCGTTTTCTGTTTGCTACATAAGTATTTGTTTTATTTATTTTTACCAATTTTTGTTATTTTGTACTTTAACTTTAATATCATATTAAGTTTCAATCTTTTACATTTTTAATTTCAAATACTGTTACAGTTACTAAAAAAAATGTTTATTTATTATTTTTTTTTTAAACATTTCTCTTTTTTTTTTTTAAATTTATTTCTCTTTTCAAATGGCATATAAATAATTAACCCTCTTACGTTCCAATACATTTCTCTGCAAGTCATCTTTAACTATCCAGCATTTACTTTACATCTCATTGCTATTTACCCTCCTGGATCAAATTGTGTGTGGCTAAACATTACTCGTAGCCGTATCCTAACCTTCAAAAATTTGCTCATGAATAACTTCTTGTATTCATTTGAAATTTCATCACATGATAACATTTGAAAACAATCTAAAGTTTCCTGAACAATACATCTTTTAACAACTGTCATTTTCAATTCTTCTACTATCTCTTTAATCTGAGAGTACTCTGACAAATCTGTACTAAACTGTACTGGATTGGAGTTTTCAATTTGAACATCTTGGTACTTGTTAATTTCAGAAATTAGCTTTTGATTATTTACAGTCAAAACTTTAACTTCTTCGTACAATTTATTTCTTTGCATTACTGGCTCCTTCTGTATTTCTGATATCTCCCCTCTGAAATTAACTTGCACCTGATTCACATCTACATTCATAACCTCTTTCATCTCTCTTATCTCACTTGAAATATTACTCATTCTACTACCTGACTCTACATTCTACATCAACATGTTCATTTTTAGTATTAACCTCACTTTTTTTGTTACCTATTTCCCTGCTCATGTCTAGCATTTTCTTTGAAACTTCTCCTATCTCACTTGCTATTACTTCCTCATTTTCATCTTTCATTTTTGGCATACTACTATCTAGCTTTGTAACTTTCTTTTCAATTTCTTCCCTGCTTTGATCTACTTTTTGCTGTAATATCTCATTACTCTGAGTTAGTTGTTGTTCTAAGCTCCTACCAATATGTTCCCTTAATTCCCTATAACTCTTTTCCATGTTCTTATTCAAATTTTTCAGCATTTCCATAATCATACTAGTATCAAGATTAACATTTCCTGCTATTCTATTCTGACTTTCTGCACTAACATTTCCACCCTCAAATCCTACATTGTTTGGGTTATTATCTGTAACCTGTATTGAATTACAGCTAGCTGTTACATTATCTCCCTCCATAATTATTTCTTCAATATTATTAGTAGCCATTATTTTCTTTATCCTACCACTCCTTAAGTACATTTGAAGGTTACAATTTTGTTTTCTAAAAAAAAATTACGATACTCTGACCTTTGTGATGCTGTCTGTTGCTGTTACTTTGATGTCCAGCTTCCTGCCCCTCTCTCCTAGATTTGTATGTCGCTTCTGCGTTGTGTTATGATGAATCTACGTCGTTTTGTTGTCCTGTAGTTTGGATTTCCCTGTTGCCTTGTAATCTCGGAATTACGATGTCCAATCATCCGCGTAGTCTGTCGTCCCTGTTGTTTCTGGAATCTGCGTCTTGTAGATCATTTCACTGCTGCATTCGTTCCACATCCTGGTTCCTTTCCTGGTCACTCTGCCCCTTTCCTGGTCACTCTGCCCCTTCCTGGTTATTCTGCCCCACGTTCTGGGTGCCAATTTGTTGCGGTATAATGTTATTTTATTTATTTAACATTATTGTAGCCCCACGTTGTGGTAGCCAATTTGTAACAGTATTGCTTATAATGTTTGTTTACATCATGTGTTGAAGCCATCTTGTGACGTGATTCATTTGTTCGGTTTGTAGCTCCATCTGGTGTTAGCAATTTGTAGCAGTGTTAATGTTCGAAAGAATGCGACTGTTATTTGATTTAAATTTTGTTTACTGTCCTCCGGCTAGCTATTTGGTCGAACATATCTCTTAAACAGGGTTGTGTAAACGGAAGGTATCTTTTATCCAAAAAGAACACTGATGAAGAAATTTGTTTTATACTTTTATTGTCGAACACTATTACTCTCACATTTACACATTGATCTCGACACTCGCCAAAACTGAAACTGTTATAATAACTTCTTACTTATCACTTTTAATTCGCGTACTTCAACTTTGTGTATTATTAACTTTACAACACTTTAGATTTTTCGTAACTTGTGAATCTATATAGCCGACGTATCTCATACAAATATTTTGACGAACTGAAGAAGACGTGTAGTGTACAAAGAATTTTGATGAACTGGCCTCAAGCTACCTCTAACCTACCCTATTTATACTCCTTCATCCAGATACGCCTAAAGATTATAACTGAACTGCTATTGGCTAATAAAACGCGCCAACATTACGTAACTTCCTCGTTTCCAATAATGATAAACAGCTCACCCCCCTCTTTGCATTATTGCGCTATTATTGACAGTTTCAGTAAGGTCGTATAAACTTATTTCCCAATAATATTTACAATCAATAAACATCTGAAATCAATGTCACATAAAAATGCATATTCATATTACAATCATTATTTACATTTAAGTAATTTATGATACAAATTACTGCATCAATATAAAGCATTGATCTTTTCCTGTGGGAGTTCAAAGAGGGAAGTTTAGTTTGTCTCCTTCACAAGTCCAACTTTACTTTTAGTGTGGTTACATTAATCCAAGTTTTATCCAGGTGAATAATTGACTAATGGATCTCAATTGTTTCATTGCCCATACAAATTTATATCATTTCGAAACAAGGTTGAATCTTTCCATTAAGAATTTTCTTCCAGTTGTGTTTTTTACAAATCTGAAATTTATTTTCTTCAAAATTTTTCTTAGAGTACTTATGCTTCCATCAAACAGGTTGTTTTCTTTTAAGATCATATTTATATCTTCTAAACTAGGTCGAACCATGCAGAAATAATTCTCACACAGTTCCAAATTGCCATCTAATTTTGTGAAGCTTATGGAGAAGCTGCAGCAGTCGGCAATGCTTAAGTGAATTTTCCTTGGCAGAGATTTCTCTGCTAAATTCTGACCATTCAGCCCTGCAGCTCCAAAGGACAAATTGGAAAGGCAATAGAGAACATCAAATAGAAAATCTCTAGTCATAGAGAAAAGCCCATGACCATCAATTGCAACAGCTACGGGGATATTATTGGGAACACAGCCCTCAAATATGTGACTCCAGAGCAGATCTCTATAATCCCCTCAATCTCTACAAATGAGATAAAGAGAACAACTGACTCACAAAGGATCCCAGGTTAACAGCATCCCTTTGATTAACAAATTAAAGACTAAAGAAGAAGTCAAGGGAGCTGTAGAAGAAAGAGAGTGCACAAAGAAACTTAAAAATGGCTCCAATTTGACCTAACCAGTTAAAACAAAGGTATGGACTCAGGCAATAGTGATGAAGATGAAACTCCTTATCTCTACTGCAAGGATCTCTACAGTCAGTTCAAACCAGGAGAGACATGGCTAAGGTGCAAACGAAGTTCTTCATGCGTATAGAGTGAGTGTGATTATAACCTGTCACTTAAAAACAGTATTTTTCTGTTCATAATAGCATTTGTGTATTTTGAATTTTTGTATAAATTATTAATAAATATTATTTGTTTTTATGCGAAACTCAAACGTTATCTTTGGGGTATGTCATTTTAGGCCAGGTTCCCGTGCACTCTCCTATCTATTTTATGAGCAGAGATTTCCTTGGCAGAGATTTCTCTGCTAAATTCTGACCATTCAGCCCTGCAGCTCCAAAGGACAAATTGGAAAGGCAATAGAGAACATCAAATAGAAAATCTCTAGTCATAGAGAAAAGCCCATGACCATCAATTGCAACAGCTACGGGGATATTATTGGGAACACAGCCCTCAAATATGTGACTCCAGAGCAGATCTCTATAATCCCCTCAATCTCTACAAATGAGATAAAGAGAACAACTGACTCACAAAGGATCCCAGGTTAACAGCATCCCTTTGATTAACAAATTAAAGACTAAAGAAGAAGTCAAGGGAGCTGTAGAAGAAAGAGAGTGCACAAAGAAACTTAAAAATGGCTCCAATTTGACCTAACCAGTTAAAACAAAGGTATGGACTCAGGCAATAGTGATGAAGATGAAACTCCTTATCTCTACTGCAAGGATCTCTACAGTCAGTTCAAACCAGGAGAGACATGGCTAAGGTGCAAACGAAGTTCTTCATGCGTATAGAGTGAGTGTGATTATAACCTGTCACTTAAAAACAGTATTTTTCTGTTCATAATAGCATTTGTGTATTTTGAATTTTAGTATAAATTATTAATAAATATTATTTGTTTTTATGCGAAACTCAAACGTTATCTTTGGGGTATGTCATTTTAGGCCAGGTTCCCGTGCACTCTCCTATCTATTTTATGAGCAAGCAGAGAGAGGGGCAATGGGCTTTTTCTTTCTTTCTTTCTTTCTTTCTTTCTTTCTTTCTTTCTTTCTTTCTTTCTTTCTTTCTTTCTTTCTTTCTTTCTTTCTTTCCTTCCTTCCTTCCTTCCTTCCTTCCTTCCTTCCTTCCTCCAAGAACAAACATGACACTGTTGGCTAATTTGGTCACCTAACGTAAACCTACCCATACTATTATTTTCAGAAGTCTCAAATGTTAGCAGTATTGTAAACACCCATGCACACAGAGCATTGTCTATTTTGGATCCCAGTCATTTACATGAACACCTTCTACAAGTTCGGTCAAAATGTTTGCTCAACTTATGGTATTGCTGTAGCAATTAAAAGAAACACTTGTACTCCTATAAAACATAACCACCAGCAGAAAAGCCACCTGCCACAAGTTGTATTCTTGTCATTGAAATTTATCTGGGAAGTTGACCAGAATTTTGGCTAAACACAAGCTAGAACTTAAAAATCCCTAAGTATGCCATATCCTTTGCAAAGGTGATGTCACTTATATTGGACAAGCTTGCAGAAATGTAGTGACTAGAATTGTAGAACACTACAAAAACATCTGGTTAATACAACCTGAGAAGTTGGACCTAGTTGAGCTCCGCCTAGAGAATGATTACAGGACCAACTTTGATGGCACTACATTTGTGGAGTTTGTTGTCTACTGGGATTGAAGGGTAAGGGAATCCTGAACTGACTTTGAAAGGGATATAGAGTTACAGCCAGTGCTAAGTCCATGCTGAAATGCATCTCAGACAATGCAGACTTTCTTCCAGGTTTGTTGTCATCCTCTGTGGTGCAGTGGTTACCATGCTAGCCGCTAGTTCGCAAGGTCGCGGGTTCAAACCTGGTGGAAGGTGATGGATTTTTTCGGGCATAAAATTCCTTAGCATGGCTTCCTTCAGAAGGGAAGTAAAGCCGGGGGTCCTATGTCGTAGATTTACGGCACGTGAAAGAACTTCAAGCCTGATAAAGAGGTCTCTGAGCAAAATTACCGGCATTTCATGCTCAATATGGAATGGGATGCTAGGACCACAGGAATTAAAGAGTGTCTATAAATAAAACTCAATTTATTTATTTATTTATTTATTTATTTATTTATTTTTCCTGGTTTGTGCCAAAGTACACCTTGCTGTGCAATTTTCTACCAGGTTTAGGCCCAAGATCCACAGGTACCAATAAACCTTGCCAATCTTGTCTTAGTTCCTCCTACCTCTCTGCTTTGTGGCAGTATTATTTGTGTTTATTTATTTATTTAATTGAGCCCCACTTTTGGGAGCCAATTTGTGGCGGTATTATTTGTAAAGTTTGTGTATTTGTGTTTACTCCACGTGTTGAAGCCATCTTATGATGTGATTCACAACGTTTGGTTGTTAGCTCCATCTGGTGTTAGCAATTTGCGGCAGTATTAGTGTTCGTTTGAAAGAATGCTACTGTTATTTTATTTAATTTTTTGTTCACTGTCCTCCGGCTAGCTATGATCTTTTGGTCAAGCACTTCTCTTTATACAGGTTGTGTAAATGGAAGGGAGTCTCTTATCCAAAGATAACACTGATGAAAGAATTTGTTTTACACTTTTATTGTCGAACACATTTACTATCACATTTACACATTGATCTTGACACTCGCCAAACTGAAACTGTTATAATAACTTCATTACTGATCACTCTTAATTCGCATACTTCAACTTTTTGTATAATTAACTTTGCAACACTTTAGATTTTTCATAATTCTGCTATGTGTAACTTGTGAATCGATAGCCGACGTGTAATATTTCTGCTGGACTGAAGGCGACGTGTATCATACAAATATTTTCGACGAACTGACGGACTGAAGGCGACGTGTAGTGTATAAAGATTTTTGATGAACTGACGGGGTCTTTACCTCTAACCTACCTTTTATACTCCTTCACCCAGATATGCCTAAAGATTATAACTGAGCTGCAATTGGCTAATAAAACGCGCCAACATTAGCGTCTATTTTTATATCCAATGAAAATTATGAATACATATGCTCTAGGGAAATGTTCCAGAAGATTCTAAAGGAAAACGCGCCAACATTACGTAACTTCCTCGTTTCCAATAATGATAAACAGCTCACCCCCTCGCTGCATTATTGCACGCTATTATTGTCAGTTTCAGTAAGGCAGTATAAACTTACTTCCCAACAATAATTACAATCAACAAACATCTCAAATCAATGTCACATAATAATGCATATTCATACTATAATCACTCTTTACATTTAAATAATTTGTGATACAAATTACTGCATCAGCTTTTAATATAAATACTTCCCTGTATTTTAAATTCAGTTAACTGGATGACGGCAATTATGTTCGTTTTTCAAATCTCAAAAAGAAGACCATGCGATTTTTTCAAAGCAGTGGCGGCCGCTGGTAAAAAAGAAGGGGTGAATTGATGGCATATTGCTGAACAAAGATTACTATACTTTATTTTAATATTCATAATTTATTATTATTATTATTATTTATTACTAATTGCTGCTATAACTACTACTACTAGTAGGATTTGAGATATAACCAGGACCCAATAATTTGGCAACCACAGTGTTCGAGTCTGTTGGGTCGCAAGGTACCAGCAACTCAGTATAGTGATAAGAAAGTAAAGAAATTTATACTGATTTATAAAATTTATGGAAATAACTACTACTATTTCTACTAAAAAATGAATATTAAATACTACAATTATTTAAAGCAGTTCAATAAAATTATCTAACTTATCCTATTTCTTGTAAATTAAATCTATCCTGTCCTTCAGGCTGGCATATTAATCAATAATGTCCTTGTAAAAAGATTTGCTCTCGATTTTGGAACTTTGGACAAATGTTTGAAATGCTAGCCAATGAAGAGAGCCGACTCTGTGACATTGAACTCCACAAAAATGTTTTCAGGCAATAGAAACTGTGTTCCACATATGCACTCTTTGAAGGTATACTCAACACCAAAGCAAAAATTTAAATTCCCATGGTTTACGGTTAACTCTATCATTATGGCCTCTAAATGGAAGTTCTTGAGCGCTTAATTATAACACAGCCCTAACAACTTAGTCTGAAGATTTGTTGATTTAAAGAAATACGTGGTTAAATCGAAGGATGAGCAATCTTGCATTTCCCTTAGAGCACTTGGCACTATGATGTTTTTTCTCGAAAGCTTTCGGTTGCAATTGACTTTTTAAATGCTCCTCAGAATCTTTATGCTTATTAAAAGCATGTGTCACATTTTGGAAGTCATAAAATCCTTGTGTATTCCAGTGTATTTATTACTGAACAAAAGGCATGGTCAACAGAAGAGCTTTTGTAATGTTACACTACTGCATAACCATGGGTGTTGTTGAAATGAGATCTTAAAATGAAGCTTGTATGATTTTCTTTTCTTTTTTCCACTTCCCTTCTAACATTTAATTCTATTAAATCTACTGGCCTTCCACAGTTTACAAAGTCTTTGTTTATTGTCTTTGTCCTTCCACCTAAATGGTCTCTCTTGTAATATTAACACTATGTCCCTAAACAGATACATATTTCACTTTCACAGCATAAGAAACGCTATACTTGTAATTAGCTTTACACCGCTAAAAATCAAGCTGGCACCAAATTTCAAATTGGGCATTTGTTATATTGTAACATGTTAAGAAACCAAACATACAAAATACGCTAAACTACTTATGTTCTGCTAACTCTGTCCGCTAAGGGAATTAATGAGTTAAAGAGAAACCTATAGCAAGTCCTCGTTCCAGCTGCATTTTGTATATGCCAGTGTTTCTAAAAAATAGAATTCCACATTATACATCAAACAATTTACTAAAGCAGTCCAATGTCAGGTATACTAACTGTTATTTAAAATGATTCTATCCACTGCAGACCTAGCACTCTAGCAGACAGAAAGTCAACTCTTAGAAGTGTGAATAACACTGTCGGCAACACAGAAAAAATCAAAGAACTCAAGAACACCAAGATTGTCATAAAATTGTCACAAAAAAAATGATAATGAGCAAGTTCTCACTCCTAGCTTTCTCTATCCATAAAGCAAATTAATGAGCTTAGTATTCTAAATCAGACCTCACCAATTGTTTACATTTTGGGTAATGGAAACCTAAAATACAGTAATACATATGGGTTATATTCATATATGAACTCCATAGTGGCACTTTTGCAGACTTGTGTATCATGCCGGTGGAAAACTGGTTGATAGCTGCTCTAAATAATTCATCACATTTTGAAAATATGTACTTCATAGGTGTTACCTCACAATAATGGTTGCTGCAGCATATGGAATGTAAATTTATTAATGACTTTGGTGGTACTTTCACAACATTGTGGTATCCTTGTGACATATGAGTCACATCTAGGCGTGGTCAGTTTGATATTTATGTAGCTGACAGTGGTCATAAATGCAATCTTGGAATTAATTAGAGTTGTTGATGCAGTGAACACCCCCCTCCCATCCTACTCTGCCTCCTGCTGAAGTCAAAGGACAAATTTTCAAAACCGAGGGGCATTTCAAGATTTTGAAGGGCTTAGTACTGTGTGAAATTGAATCACAATTCCACTGTTCATTACACAGATTGCATTCTTTCATTAATAAAATCACCAGAGAGAACATTATATAACATCACAAAAGACTGAAGTTATCATTTCAGCTGTAAGCCCATTAAACAAATGTCTAGAATCAATAACATTTTGAAAGTTTCTGTTAGTGTTCAGTATTTGAACTTCTAAAGGCAGAAATTATTGTGTAGACCCACTGATTTATTTCTGAATTTCTGCTTAAATACTGTAGCTACTACTAGTACATACCAAAATTTCCTTATCTTCAAGTGATAACTTGTGTCAGTCTGTTTACATTAATTTTTCAACTTAAATTCAGATCAATGTTACTATGGACAGCATAGTACCATTGATCATGGAAAAGTCAGAATCTTGACTTAAACAATAGACACACAAAGATTAAAAAATATTATACTGCAGGACTGCCTCAAAATTTGGAATGGCCAGTCTTGTTGGCTAATGTATCCTCAAAGGAGGGAAAGATCACATGCTGTCGAGAACTGGGGAATAATGAGTTGCACCAGATCATGATTTTGTCCAGTCCATTGATGTGGAGGGGTTTCTTATTCAGGTACCAATGCACTTCAGTGCACCAGTGAGTTCAAGCTTCATCTAACACCAAAGTGAAGTCATCGGAATCCTCTTAAGGTTACAAAAGATGTACAATAATAACAACTTTTTAAACATTTTAAAACAGTATTCCTTTCTAGCCGTGGATTAAACTGCCTTTGTTTATGTGTTACATGGCAGTAATATTCAGTTTATTTCCTTAACTGTGCTCTGAACTGTCTCTGCCAAGGTAGTTTAGGTCCATCCTGGATATTTTATTTCCCTAGTGTTCTCAATACCAAGTGGGCATTTTCCTATCTGCCACCTGAGGAGGCAACCATTGAGGGGAGGGATTGTGGGGCTAATTATGTTGAGATAAGCAAAATTGTATACATTAACTTGACTAAGAAATGTAGTAGGTAAAGAAATTGGCGGTTATAACAACACATCACTTACATTTGTTTATGGCAATTTGCTGCAATTCTTATTCTTCAATATTTGAATCTACTCAGTCTGGCTGCACTGCCAATAATGGAAAAGATTCACATCTTGGTGAACATGTTTCTTGTTATGAACTTGAATGCACCTCCCACGGATGAGGTCAGTATATTCATCACAGCTCCAAGATCTTCCACATCATCTTCAACTTCAGATGTCCCCATAACAAGAGAGATAAGTATGTCTAGAATACTTGCCAGTCAGTCCAAAGCTGAGGATGGAACCAAATGCTTCCATATCCTAGTTAAATACAAGGTTAAGTGTAAAGTTTTACAACCACCAACTGGTTTTATTTATGAACTAAAACACATCCTTGCAGAAGAAGAGGGAAAAAGATTGTAAAGATAACTCAGCCATGATGCTGCTATAAAACAATTATTGCATCAGCATAGTCTCTGGCTTAATTTTTTCTTCTTTTCCAGCTGATTAAAAATCTTTTATTTAATAATACAGTTTAGAAAATTGATTTGCAGGATATTCACCAAGCAACAACAACAACAACAGTAATGCTGGAGGTGGTCCACAATGGCAACAGCAAACTGCACAGCACCACCCTGGTACTTCTCCACAGCACTCCTCTGTATTAACTGCCTCACCATCAGCATCATCACCATCACCAGCTCACACTCCGTCTCCACTGCATTCGCCACCACCATCACAAACAATGTCAGGGCAGTATCCAGCACATCATCATGGCAGACTTCCACCAATGGGTAGTCCCTCCCAGTCAACTCAGGGACACAATCTTTCATCTTGGAGCCATCATGGAGTAGGACAGGGACAAGGTTGGTTTAATTAATACACCTTTAATTTCTGAAACAATTATGATAGGCAGTAGTCAAGTTATCTCTGTACTGAAATAAACTGCTTGTGTAAAACCAATGTTAACACAAGTTCATAATTACTTAAGCAGATTTTAAGCATAGGCCGTCAATAGGCTGCATTGTTCATATCCGCTTGTACTGAAGTAACGTTTCTCTCAGCATAATTGGCAGTTTACCATACTGTTATATTAGTTTCCTAATATAATGGACTTAAGTTCTACAACTTATATATGTGGTAAAGTATAACCTGATATGTAATACATGAAGCACAGTTTTAGTTTCTCTACAACTTAGGAACTCAGGGTAGAGAAAATGTTGATTTAACCCAAAAAATCCTGCATCAAGACTGCATGAAATCTTAAGTTTTGAAGCCCCCAAAATCTCCCCTACAAATGAGTACTTTTAGTTAGTGGTTGTATGTGTGAGTACATGTATGTGTGCAAATCCTAACTTCACATACTCGTAAACTTTCAAAAGCAACACACCATAAGCAAGTCCAAACATACTGTATTCCCATATTCTTTTAATCATAAAAATGTTGAACATCATTGGAAATGGGAACAAGTGTTGTGTTCTGATGTATTGCTCGGTTGACCAAAATTTTGCTCTTCTAAATGAGAATGCTTTCCTAAGTCAACAGCTCAGTTATGCCAGAGATAGCTAGGACCACACGTTATTTAAATAAAAAGTGTATGGCTATTATTGATTTATCTGTTTTAACTTCTTCCATTTTGTATGTTTATTAGCTTGACTTTTAATTTTATGTTGGCTGTTTGTATGCAAACTGTAATTTTGTGTGTGTGTGTGATCCCATGTCTTCAATTTGTACATCCAATATTTCTCAGTAGATGAAATAAAATATGTAATTTAAACTTTTATTTTTGCAATACTAACTTCATTTGCTTTGCAACAATTAGGACATGTAAGTGAAGTTAGTATCACAAAACTTGAGTTTAAATTGATCTGTCTCTTCATTGCTAAAAATTTTCAAATCAATATTTTGTCTGCAATGTTAGATTTGGAGAAGTTTTTAATTGAAGCTATGATTGAATAGGCAATTCAAAATAAAAATTCCACAAGGACAGTTTCTCCAAGTAAGTTTAAAACCAGATTGAGTTTAAACTGTTCATGTGTCTTGAACTATGTTGTAAATTAAACCATTCTAGTAGGTGGAAATCATGGTTTAAGTGAAATTTGCTTAAATAGTATGCATAATAATTTTGATTTTTCCAGTTTAGTTACATTTGTTGCATTTTGTGTGACACACACTAAGAAAAATGGAGAAGTTCTTGGAGATTTTTAATTAAATAGATGAAAATAATTATTATCTGAAAATAAGCTCCTGAAACATTCCTACAAGAGAAATTTTGATTAATAGGATGAAAATTAATTGATAATAGCTTCTAGTTGCATAAACCTGTTAGCAAATGTCTTACGTAACATAAAAGAATTAAAAGCTGCTGTATTACCAGAAGCACTGAAATATAATGAATACCTCAGGCATTTTTGTAATTAGTGTTGATCACAATAGAATCCCTGTATACTCCACATGCAAAATGGAGAGGTAAAGTGGAGAGAACATTTTCTTGAAGTTAATACTGTAAACCATTGAGAATGCATCCAAGAAATTCAGGATAATTACAAATTAAACAAGATAATTATAAATTAAATGAAGTTATGTGGCACTTCTTCCTATGCCATGCCATAGTGGTTTGGAGCATGGTGCTCCTGTTACCAGCGATGGAATGTGCATGGGTTCAAGCCCACACATGTAGTTGTAGATATTTTGGCCCATGTATACAACCAGTGTCTGCTAGCATCATGATTTGAGGAGCTATGATAGATAGCTTCTACAGGTCACTAAAGCCAACGTTCCAGTAGGGAAATCATAATGCTGACCATATCACCTCCCCTTACCAGCTGAATGATCAATCAGTGGGCCAAGGACCACAAGGGGTGTAGTTCCAGAGATTTAACTTTAATGTTACATATCATGAAATTAGGAATATTTTATTCACAACCAATTTAATTTTACAACATAGGTTTTTTTTCATAAAGAGTGAAGAAGTAAGAACACTTTTATTCTCAAACAACTGTCATGTTGACTTCAAATCATTAAATGCTAATCTGATTGGCCAATTGGTTATTGACACAAGTTAGTGTAGCCAACATTAATTGAAATACTGGGGAAAATATATCTTAGTTTAAAACCAATTTCTGATGTTAAACTAGTTTAGTTTATACCAGTTAAAACATATTGTAGAAATTGGCCAAAATTTGCATTAATCATGTAACTTTAGCAGTATATAATGCATGTTTTTGTTGTCATATAAATATTCAAATAACACTGATACAAACACAAAGTTTACATGCAGCAAACTTTTGTGTTTGCATAATGCCACACAACTAAACAGCCAATCACAACACATGGTTAAAACAAATATAAAGAATGATATTCAAGAAATTGTTTATTACTTCACAATACTTGTATACTTATCTTTATGGCACCATTCACATTGAAAATTAAATGCAAGTATAACGTAAACTTAAAATGTAGACGAGATATATTGTAATGGAACCATTCACAATGCACCACCTAAACATAGAAATAAACATTGAATTAAGCGTAAGCTTAGAAGCTTGCAAGGTCCAAGCTTTCAAGTTTTACATCAAACAAAAACTAGCCAATCACAGAGCAATTCTCATCATGTCATTCTGCCTTCTTGCTTCAGATTTTCTGTTGCCATGTGTTCACTCACTGACTTTCTGTATATCTGGAACATCTATAAAATTCACAGCGATACAATTTGTGATTGTAGGCAGTGCTTTTTTTTTTTATTGTTTATTTTTGTTCGTTTTGATAAATGTGCATCCTAAGACAAAAAAAACGAACCCTCTCAATGTCCAAATTGTTTCCATGGCCGGTTCTTAATGGTGACTTGGGATGCATGCATTTAGCTTTGTTCTGTTTTCACTGTTAATATTGAGTCCCAGCTCTTGAATATGCACTGACAGATGAGCGGTTATACTAGCAATGAGGACTACCAAGGTTTGTATAGAGCATTTTTTTATGCAGAAAAAGGCACTTTATTATGCATATTATAATATAATTTCCAATTGTAAAGACTTATGTGATTTCAAGACATTTATGCTCGCACATAAAAACTGAAACACTGTTTTTCGTTTTCAAACTAAATATGAAATAAGTGAATATCGTATTCCTAAATGAAAATGCAAATATAATGGAAATTAACTTAATATCAGGAGTGTAAACCCTCCGCTTCTATTACTGCCCTCATTCTACAGAGCATGTATAATATAAAATGCGTAGTAAAATTTTCACAAGAAGATACTTTCTCCTAAGCATTCTGTATTTGATCTCGCAAATCCCTGTTGTCTTGCAGGTCAATTTAACTCCAAAACTTTCTTCACCTCTGTCCACACATTTTCAATAGGATTCAAATCTGGTGAGCAAGGATACCAATCAATCACTGATATCTTGCCTTTGTGAGAACCAGCTTGAGACCTGTTAACTAGTGTGAACAGGATGGTTATCGTGCTGGAATTCAATCATTCCATTGGGATTTCTAATCCTTACTGAAGGAACTGATGTTTTTGAGGATGTCTTTATATTGGAGGCTATTTAATTTGCCATCAAGCTACCACAAACACATACACCATCTTGTGATATCCAATCCCGATACAGATATGCAACTTTGGTGATCCACTTGTGCCACGTATTTTCATCATAACGTTTTCTTCTAGGGCGGTAGACAATTACTTTCCCCCCATTTGTAGATGAAAATGCATAACCCTATTCAGTTATGGTTGACATTTTCTTCTTTTGCAAATGTGACATAATCTGTGATTGTCATTAAGATGCTGCTTCTTAACTGTCGATCAAGCAAAGAATCTTGCTGTAGTCAAATGGCGCAAGGCTGTACGGTTCAACCCAGGGAAATCAGAATTACTTCTAATTGTAGACCTATGCTGGAAGGGATTGCTGTCTGCCTGTTCTAGAAGTGTACTGTCCTGCTGAGAAATGGACAAACATTTTCGACCACAACCAGTCCCTTCCCTGGATAACTGCACCCTCCTCATAGCCGTAGATATAGAGACTTCATGTGCTCTTACAGCCTGAGACAGAGTATCCAGCAACATTCGCTAAAATACGAGGGTGGTCTGAAAAGATACAAGATACAAGACATTTTTTCAGATTTTTTTTTTTTTTTATATATATATATATATATATTTTTCAAAATAGTCTCCTTGTAACTCTACACACTTCTCCCAGCAATGCTCCCATCTCTGTAACCCGTCCAAATAGTACTCAGCGTTTTTCTCTGCAAAATAATTGTTCACGAAGGTGATTGCCTCTTCATTTGACGAAAATCTCTGTCCTACGAGTGCAATTTTCAGATGAGCGAACAAAAAGAAGTCGCTTGGGGCTAGATCTGGTGAGTAAGGCGGATGGTCAAGCAGTCCAAACCGTAATTCATGGATTTTCACCATTGCAACCGCTGAGGTGTGAGATGGTGCGTTGTCTTGTGAAACAGGATTTTCTTTTTCTGCAAATGTGGCCGTTTTTCCGCAAGTTCTGCCTTCAGCTTGTCAAGTAATGATGTGTAGTATGCTCCTGTAATGGTTTTTCCTTTTTAAATATAATCGATTAAAATAATTCCATGACTATCACAAAAAACAGTCGCCATCACTTTCCCAGCCGAAAAAACAGTTTTTGCTTTTTTTGGAGCTGGTTCTCCCTTTGCAGTCCGCTGTTTGGACTGTATTTTTGTTTCGGGCGTATAATAATGTATCCAAGTTTCATCTACAGTAATCGGCGCCAAAACTCGGATTTATTGCGCCTAAACTGTGCCAACAGAGCGTTGGAAATGTTCATTCGAACAGTTTTTGGTCAAACGTGAGCAAATGCGGCACCCAACGCGCGGACAGCTTTCTCATGTCTAAATGTTGATTTAATATGTGACAAACAACGTTCCTTTGACATGTTCATAGCCTCTGCTATCTCTCTCACTTTAATTCGGCGGTCGTCTAGCACCATTTGGTGAACTTTGGCGATGTTTTCGTTGGTAGTTACAATTTTTGGACGTTCCGAACGTTCGTCTCCCAAGCTCTTACGGCCACGTTTAAATTCAGCTGCACAAAATTTCACTGTGGTAAATGATGGTGCAGAGTCCCCATACACAGAATCCAACTCATCTTTGATTTGCGTAAGCGTATTTCCTTTCAAAAACAAATATTTAATGACAGCTCGATACTCGATTTTGTCCATTTTCATAAAAACACTCACATCACCTCACTCAAACGACTGTTATATAACAACTGAGCATCCAAAATGGCTGAAACTTTGGTGAATAACTGTCAACAGATGAACAACGAAATTCACTAGCTTTTATTTCAGAGTGCTGCCATCTTCATATTGAAGTCGGAAACTTTCGTAAGAGAGAGCTTCTTGTAGCTTTATCTTTATGTGTGCATTCAGTCATTGCAATTGCTAACATATCATGCAGAACTCCAAGGCTATGAGGTGCACACACATGATCATGCCAGCACCACTCATAACTGAAAAATGATATAGAAAGTTTGCACATCCAATTTTAAGTCAATTAAATATTTGGTTTAGTTTTTCACTTTAGAGTTCTTAATAATATGGCATTCATTTTGAAAACAAAAAGAGTAATTTGTTTGTGTTAAAATTAATGCCATATATTTAACAAATTAAAGTTTAAATAATAGAAAATAAGCAAGGGTTCGAACCCAGCTTGTAATTAGAGACACATGGTTAGGGTGCTATTAAATCATGTATTGTGAATGCAGTGTCAGCATATGCTTTCAATGTTTTCCAAATCGAACTCCCTCTTCTGTCTGTTGCTTTGTAGGCTGCCATATTAGCTGTTTAATGCTCTCTTGCGTTTGGCTGCTGCTGATGTTTGTATTTGTCGATGTGAGTGACAACATATCTAGTTTGTCTAAAGTTTATGTCACAGTGTTAATGCGTAATTTTCCTTGTGAATGACCCCTGTAACAAAAGCCTATAAAGATTCTCTCTTAAATTATATAGTGGCCGATTTTGACGGTGGAGTTATTAAATATAATGGTTAGGAAACGTTTCATTTCATATTCTTTATGAGTGTTCTGCACTCATGCTCCAGGTTCTCTTAATGCCTTGCCATGCAGTGATTCTATGGTTACATCGCAGGCCAGGAACTACTGCAACTTTTATGAAACAAATACACAGATTTGGTTTTCCAGAGAAGTGGATTGTAATGAATGACAGCTAGTTCTTCATTTTGATGCATAAGTATTATAATCTGTCCTATGATTGGTTACACTTTTACCCTTTTGTTGTGAACGACACAGTACTACATTAATTTTATGCTGATTTTTGCATGGTGAAGTTAATGCTTAGTTTCATGTGAGTGGCTCTTTACTGTTGGATTATATGCAAGTTATGTATTTAAATAATTTTATTTTACTGATGTAACATATTTCAACATTTTATGCATATTCACCGAGATTTGTAAGCAGCACACTTTCCAATTCTAAAAGGGCTTAAAGCAGAGTGAGGTATGAGATTATCATGTTTAATTTTTGTAAATTATAAATTCAAATGGTACTTAATGTAGCAGAAATTTCCTCAAAATTAATTTTCTGTATAGATGATAACATGCAGATTCATTTTAATTTTTATTGATTTAACATCAAATGTGAGAAGGATTATAGTGCAGAACTGTTGTTCCCTTTGTATATTTCTTAAATGTTACTGCAAGGGTTTTCAGGGACTGCATGCAAGAGACAGTAATAAGCATATTGTTTTAATCTTGTGTGTATTTCTTATTCATGTCTGCTTTTTCTTTCTTTCTTTCGTATATAAAAATAGCATACATTTATGAATTAAATATTTTTCATACTGCATTTGTTTTGCTAAACGTCTATTTGTTTCACCGTCTTAAGTCTGCAATATTGTGGAACTAAATGCTCGACAACTACGCATTTAGTATTATATACTTTAATTTTAACATGCTGTGCATTTAGAAATATATATTTTAATAACATATGCTTGGTTACAGGAATGAATATTCACCCAGGGGGAATGATGAGCGGACCACCTCCACAAGGTCCAGGCTATTATCCTGCACCACATCCTTCACTGATTGGTCCAGGTCGAGGCCCACAAGGACCACCACAACATGCTCATATGGCCAGTTCAGGAGATAGACGCTCTCCACTTCCTGCACCAGGTCATTGGAATAGTGTGGGAGGAGGTCCTGCTACGAAACCATCACTTCCACATGGACCACCTCCCCCATCTTCACACCCACAGCAGAACAGTTCTTTGGGGAATGCTGGTGGAGGGAACCCGTTGTTCAGTCTGCAAATGTTGGTTAACCAGGAAATGAATCGCAATGCAGCTGCAGCTGTGATGCAAGCAAACTCTTATCGTGGACCTGCAGCATCAATGGTACATCAACAGGAAACAGTTGATCTATCTCAGACGAGCAGTAGTGCAGAGAACTACTCCAGGTTATCACCTCAGCAGACAGGACCCATTCCTTTGACTCGCAGTGATAAACAACCATTACCAGAGCAGGCTTCTGTAAGAAATGGAAGTATCATTGCTTCTACTACCTCGTCATCTGCTCTAGCGAACACAAGTGCAACTTCTCCACCAACGCCTTTAAATGGGGAAGTGAGTTCTGACAGCGGTATTGGTGGTAACGCAAATTCTGTTTCTGCTGCTGAGGTGCCCATTTCCTCTTCAGGGAGTACAATTCCAGATACAAGTAAACCAAAAACTGTTGATTTACCAGAGAGTAAGCCACTGACAAAGGAATCTGTGAGTGTTATAGCTCAAGCACCAGTTAGAGAGAAACCAGCCCCCTCACCACAGATAATGACAACTAGCCCCCCTCCTGTTGTTGAAAAAGCGGAAAACATCAAACAGGAAAGTGAAATAACAGTTGTCAAAGTAGTTGCTTCAGAGACTGACAAAGAAGTAGCGCCTGTTCAGAAAGAAAGTCCTCTGCCCAAAGCCGCAGAAGATAATGCAGAAAAAGCCAGTGCTTTGGTAATATCTAGTACATCAGATGTTACGCAGACATCCAGAGAATCTGCTGTATCATCAAGTAATACTACTACTGCTACTACTACTACTTCGTTTGCCAAACAACCTGATGATACCTTATCGATACCCTCACCAGCATCTAAAGATTCTACATCTCCTGTCCGCTCACCAAAGAGTGGGGCAATCAAACGGACAAAAAAGGTGGATTCCATTTTGGAGAATCTTGTGGAAAGTGGCACAAAAAAGTTTGGAGGTGCAGTTAGCACTGCATTGACAGGAGAACAAGCTCCTCAGATTGCAACTAGTTCTGCAACACCAGTAGTGGTTGCTCCAGCTTCTGTTATTGTGTCACCTGTAACAACAAGTGAAGATAGTAGCAGTGGTCTAGGACATGAAGCTTCTGCTGCTTCACCTGGGATCCAACAGAAGCCACCACCTGAACAACACAAATCACCCATTCCAGAGGAGGATGCTGTCTCTCCAGTTTCTGGTGGAGATGATTCAGAAAATGGAAAGCCTCGGCGTAAAAGAAAGCTGGACAAGCCACACCGTTTATCAAAGGCACCAGGCGAGGGTGATGGAGAGAAAGGCCCTAGTAGCGAACCAGATTTGACACCAAAAGATGAAAACAGTCAAAAATCAGAAGATGGGACATTAAATGAAGGAAATCAAGAAAGCAAAGAAGAATTAATTGCTGAAGAGAGTCCATCATCCACAACAAACATGGACCAAGAAGCTCCATCAAAACCAATAGAGACAATTACAGTGGATGTGATTAATGGTCAGAGTGCAGATGAGAAGACAGAAAGCAACCGAAGGCGAAGATCAAGTGAAGGTTCTGCAGCCTCACCATCGTCAGCTTGGCCAGCATCTGGGCAAAGAATGCGGAGGAAATCTGCTAGTGATCGTCAGGAGGACAACTCAAACAATGGCGATCTTTTGGCTGTGCTTGTAACAGAGCAGAGTGAAAAAAACTCTTTAGGGGACTCCAAACCTGAGGTGAAGAATGCCTTCATTGAAGTAGAAACTGAACTAGAAAAAATGTTTGCTGGTATTGTGGAGACTGAGGAGTGTGTGGATCCACTTAAGCTGGATACTGCTTCTCCAATTCCTATGGAAGTTTCTCCAACTACAAAAGCTCTAGACAGTTTAACAAACATTGATTCTACATCCACGGCGGAGACCAAACAAGTATCTGGTACTAAAGCACGTGGGAGACCCAAAGGATCAAGAACTGGCCCAAGGCGATCATCAGAAAGCATTTTTGGTCCTTCCTCTACAGATAGCACACCAAAGAAAAAGAAGAAGAAATTGGGAAAAAGACAAGCTGATGAGTCTCCATCTTCCAGCCAACAGCAAAAGAAGACAAAGCGAGCAAAATTGTACCATGGAGATTTTGCAGGTGATATTCCTTTTCCACGTAAGAAAAATCTTATGAAGAGCGAGTTGTCATGTCGGGATGGTTCACTTCAGTCTGCTTCATTATATGATAGTGGTAGCAATACAAGCACCACTCGTTCAAGAGGTCCCGTTGTTCATATTGAAGGCCCAAGAGACAATCCTTATCATGTATCGGTTATAAATACTCCAATTCGTGGTGAAGATGAGGATGGAGGGGAACGCGGCAGTAGTAAAAAACAAACGGGAACAGCAGTCAGAAGAAAGAATGCCAGCTATCACAATGATTTGGAGTACCGAGGTATGTACTCTTTGTGTTGCCTGTGTGTGTATTATAAATATTTTAGATTTACTTGTATGTAGGTGCCATGTGACAGAAAAATCTTAGAGATTTCTTAAGAATATGAAGCCTTTGAGGTTGTACCTTTGGTATTTTAACAAGCTGATCTATAACTTGTCTAAATGCTTTTTTCTATTTTAAAGCTAAAGTTAATTGTTTTAGACTGCAACAAATAGTTAATGAGGTGAGAATGCATCTCTATTTTGCTCAGGAATTGTTATTTTTAATTTGATCACACATTTTTTTGCAGAGTTTAAAAAATTTCAATTTCTTAGATTCCTTCCCCCCCCCCTCCCCCCCTTGGTTGGACAGAGAATTATTTCTAGACTTTGTGTACAGTTATTTAGACTATAGAAGCTTTTATTTAACTTAACTTTAAATGCTCTTAAGAGTCTGAATTATGCACAGGGTTAAGGTTCTGTTTAGTCGTTTAGCAGCTCACTGGAAGTTATTCTTAGTGATGAATTAATTGTCACCCCATGTAGCATTTAGAGTACTAACTTGGCGGTAAGTATACAAAGTAGCATACCTTCAGCTTTGATTGGTAATTGATAACAATTCCAAGGATGAAAAATTGAATCAAGGGTTGGGATGAGGAGGAGGAATTTTTGAAATGATATAAAAACGTCGAAAGTTACCTGATTGCTTTAACTTGTATTACATTTCAACTCTTGTAAAACGTCTAGCATTATTCTTAGACATAGATTGCAGATCATTTTATTTTATTTTTGTAATGTGCATGGTAGTAATATTTTTTTAAATATGACTTAAGGTTAACAATATTAACCCAATATTCATGAAAGCATCTAACCTATTTTGCAGGTAACCTTTACAAAGTATATAAACAGCAGAAAAGGCTGGTTCACAACCACCCGGTAACGGTAACCAGAACGGAAACGAGAACGCGAAGCAAGAAATTTTGATTCACAACAGCCCGGTAACGAGAACGGGAATGCATATCGATCACAAAGTGAAAATCGATTTTGCACATTGGGATTTCATTTGTTTTTAACTGACCAATGACATTTTTTCACCTACTTCCAATTTAGCCAAGCCAACGTCAAAATTCGATAGAGTAAACATTATCTAAATGCATATTCATTACATTTCCGATCCCTCTACTTATGCCAAACTTTCATTCCTTTATTTAATGGCATACATTAAAATTGTTTATTCTGTTTTCATTTCCACCGTATTTAGCTGTTCTTTGTAGCTTTTGCCATTGTTTTTTTAGGTAATAGCCAGTTTTGAGCTGCATATAAACAAACTACAAATGATCCCTTCACCAGAGGAACCAACGTTGATTAGATTTGCGGGTGTCGGGATGAGGTTAGGAAGCACATTTACTACTAATTCCTTCCAGTTTCATGTTTCCAGCTTGCGACTATAGAGAGCACTAGTGGCTGTTTCATGTCACGGCCGCTTAGAATAACCTCTAGAGTGAAGAGTCTAATATGCACAATAGGGATCTAATATGCCGTGCCCGGGAACGAGAACGAGAAAGTTAAAAGTTGGGCAACTCTTCTTCCCGTTCCCGGGGCCCGGGAAGGCTTCCCGTCGGTTGTGGACACTCCCGTTTGAATACATGTATTTCAACTTTCCCGTTCTCGTTCTGGTTACCGTTCTCGTTGGTTGTGAACCAGCCTAAACTAATGTAATTTTATATTCCAAAATGTCTGTTCTTCTATTAGCCTAAAGGAAGTTGAAAGCAAACATCCATATAAGTTAATATTCTGAAATCCCCAACATATTTCCACACTGATCTACACAAGTAAATTATCAACATAATCTTATGTAACATAGGCTTTTCTTTTTACTTTCTCTACTACGTATAGTAAGTAGGGGAAGTATTGTATTCCACCCAAAAATTCGATACCGGGATTTCACCGGAAATACATGTTTTGAGACCCCTGAATCCAAAAAAAAGCATTTTTAG